>OU862911.1:22628337-23913337 GCA_917880885.1 Limnephilus marmoratus | reverse complement strand
ATAACGATCCCACAAAAGATATAGAATCGCTCGGCAGGCTGCTTTCAATGGACGATACACTCCGATATCTAATGGCTGCAAGAGGTGGCTAGTGAATACGATAAATATTTAACGAATTAGAGGTAGGTAACTTGGAGACAGGTAATTTGGTGAGGATAGGAAATTTGGTGATAGGTTTAAATAGACCAAAACAACCTTAAAACTGTTCACCGACCTAATATGCATGACGATAATACACCGTCAATCCAGAATTTGAATTATAGAAAATAAAAATAAATGTTAAAAATCACAATTCATTAAGTCCAAAAAAACATTTAAAAAAATTTAATATTACCCACAAATTACTTAAGCTCCTACCAAAAAATAAGTAGGACAGCTGCCATTTTATTTAATTGTGACTATGCGGCATACTTTGCTGATTGAAATAAGGTGTAAAACCTAAACATACCTTCAGAAATCCCAGATTAATTGATAAATTACAATTTGAAGTCGCCACAGCACATTGAAAGTTGTTAAAATATTTTTCATTTGAGTAAAATTATTTTTTGTTTCACCGACCACGTAAAAACTTGCGAAGTTGATTTATTATGGTTCACAGGTCTGTTTTCCATCTACGATTCTAATTTCAAAGCTGTGTACTGCAAGGTAAATTTAATAATTACACAATTCTACTGTATCACCACATTACCTGTATCACCAGATAACCTCGCCTTACCCTACATGGGAATTTGTTAATTCGAAATTTTATTTTTGATGTCCCGTGGATTTCGAATTAACGGTGATCTACTGTATACCTATTTGTAAACCTATAAGGTTAAGCACGCTGCCTAAGCGTGAGTTAAATTTAAGAATAGCATAATTAATATTTGCATTTATATACATTAAGTGAAACACTTTCTGAAATATCTATGTTTAAGTATGATTAAAAACATGATAGTGCACTAAGTAGAGAAACTGACCTGTCTCTGTTTGATGAAGGCCGCCATGAGTGGTGGATTGGACTTGAGTATCTGCAGGATCTGCGCCTGCTGGTCGGGGGAGGTGGGCGAGCGTAGGGTGACCATGAGCTGCTGCAAGGCCTTGTGGTGCAGTGCGGGACCACCCACACCGCCCACACCCACTCCGCCCACTCCACCCACCCCCACGCCAGCCACGCCCTGGCCTGGACGTACCATGCCTGGCAGCGTTTGTGGCGCCACATTGCCCATGCCCATTATCTGCAATATGATTATCATTATTAATGTATTATCCAAAAAAGCAATCACTTTATGACTGGACATTATACAAATGAAAAAGTTCTTTGTTTAAAACAACTTTATTTTTAGAATTAATAACTTTGCATTAGAAATATAAAATCAAATAAAAATAATTTCCAAATTTTAAACAAACAGTTTGAATGACCTGACAGTCCAATTCGAAAGTTGTTCCATTTCTTCTTATGTAAACCCCACCCTTCCCTTACCCCTCTACCTATCCTACCACCAACCAGTCTCTGATGTTCTCTCCCTCTAAAATATGCTTTCGCTTTTGTTTACCTTATAATCTACCTCTGCACAATTTAGTTTATATGTTTATTTTCCCGATGAAGGTTGAGATCAACCCAAACTGGTTGACTAATAAATAATTTAAGGTGGTTTTATTCACTCGCATAGGCGTTCTTTTAATTTTTTTCATTTGTATTAATAATATATATATTAACCAAGCCAACCACTTTGGAATGAAAGGAGAGGTGGCACTCAGACTCGTGACTCACCAGGGACAGACGATGCACGACCAACTCTGCTCCTTTCTTTCCTCCCGAGTATCAATAAATAAGTGTCACAAACCTGCTGTGGATTGTTCTGCTGGTTGATGAGGTGCTGCGGATGACTGGGATGTTGCGGGTGGGGATGTGGCGCCATGGGGTGCTGCGGGGTAATGTGGGGGCCCATGGGCAGCTGCGGGTGCTGCGGGTGCTGCTGGTGCGGAGCCAGCTGCGGGTGCGGCGCTCGGTGCGGGGGCTGCTGCTTGCCGGGGTACCGCTGCTGCTGTTGCTGCGCCCCCCACTGCTCCATGGGCAGCAGTGGGTGGCGGGGCTGCAGGTGCGGCTGAGGGGGCGGCATCTGCTGTGCCGCCTTACCGTAATGTGTGGAAGGCTGGCGGGCCGCTTCCTCTTGGATCTGCTTCACTACCTGCAGCACGTGAGGAGGGGCCGTAATGCCTGTGGGGGTGGGTTTGGCCCCGGCAAGGGGAGGCGAGGCCAGCGCCGGTGGGGGAGGTGGAGGGGGTGAGCAGGGACCCCCGGGAGCCGGCCCGCGAGTGTTCATGACGGCCATCCTTCTTCGCAGCAGCTGAGCTTGCTGGAGCCTCTGTTGCAGTTGTTGCTGCTTCAGCTTATGTTTGATGTTACTGCAGAAGGGTACGGGGCACTTGGTCTCCTGACAGTGTTTGGCGTGATAGCAGCACAGGGCGATGAGCTGCTTGCAAATGGAGCAGCCACCATTGGTCTTCCGCTTGCACACCTTAGTGTGGGTAACGACCCTCTTCATCTTCTGACAAGACGGTAACCTACAGTTGGCGTCCCGACACTGGCAAGCGTGTACCAATGACTGTATGCAACGTTGGATGGAAAGCTTGCGAGCTTCCTGAGGATTGGCTTGCTTGGTATCTCCCGGAGAAGTTCCATCATCCAAATCAAATCCAAGTTTCTCCATCTTATGTGGATGACCCTCCTTGCCATAGCAAACCATGCAGAGGTCAAAGTCATCACACACAGTGCAGTGGTAACGAGTTTCCACATGGTTCTTGCAATGATTGCAGGTATATACAAATTTATCCTGTCCTTGATTATGTAATTCCCAAAGCATACACAGAGTTGAAAATTGTGCTCTCCTCATAGAAGAGAATTCATAGTGCCTATCTCGGGCCATAGTTAAGAATGCATCGCGACCATCCATCAGGTCGCAGTTTAGCAATGGATCAGGATCTTGAATAGACTGCAAAGACACAAATTATATTATTATTATACACTTCAGACAAAGAATAAAATAAAAGGAATAGTGTCTTGTATCCAATAAAATATACTTACAGCTAAGCTAGCAGCAGATTGTACGGAGTGTAGTCGGATAACAAAGAAGACTTCCTTGTGCTTCTCCATGGTGGCAAAAATTTTCGCACTAAGGTCATTACCGGTTTGTTGATCACTTTGTTTTTTACTATTCTTGCGCTGGGCCGCTTTGGATTTATTAGATTTCTTGGCTTTCTTTTGCCCCTTCTTCTTTCCATCGGGACCCTGTTCGCTTTCCTCGGAGAGTTGAAATATCTGCTGGAAAAGGATGTAATCATTATTTACTCAATAAATACACAGATAGTGCAAAACTTCCATCCACTTGTCTCAAAACAGATATGGTCTAGTGAGGCAGTTAACGTACTTGCATCATCATATTTTAACACAATAAACACCCCCAAACATTGCCAGGTTGCTGGCAATTATATTAACATAATTAAATACTCAAAACAGATATGGTCTAGTGAGGCAGTTAACGTACTTGCATCATCATATTTTAACACAATAAACACCCCCAAACATTGCCAGGTTGCTGGCAATTAAATACACCGAGTGTGCAAAACTTCTCTACACATAATAAAACAGTAAAACTTACTGCAGCCTCAGCAGCTTCAGCTTGTTTGCGTTTCTCTTCTTCTTCTTGATCCAATTCCTTTATTGATTCCTCCAAAACATTTGGCCAGAAATCACCCTCGAAGTAAGGTAAATCAGCAGCTGAATTGATATTATCCTCCATAGCCTGCTTGAGGATATCTTTGTAGTCCACTATAATTCTTTCGATGATACCCTTGTCCAGCATCTTCTTGTACCACTCTTGCAACCGCTTGGGCTTAGGGATCTTCTGCTCTACGGGGTGGCAGTGAAAGATGTAGTCATCTCCCTCGGAGGGCGGGCAGGCCCAGATGTGCGCCATGGTGTAGCCCAGCTGCTTGGCGTAGTCTAGGTATCCCAGCAGGATCTCGTGGTAGACGGCCGTCCGGTACTGGCGGGGCTTGAAGAAGTGCACCGAGTCCAGGTAGGCGATGTACACCCGCCGTGTGTTGGGCATGGGTGCCTCACTGCCGTACTCCTGCACGTGCATGCCGAAGAAGCACACGTCGGCGCCGTCCACCTCCTCGAAGGCAAACAGGGCCTTGGCACGGTAGGGGAACTCCCCGGGCAGGTCTCCGCCCTCCACGAAGCGCCCCCGCATGCCGGGCTTCACCTCCACGATCTTATCCGAGCTCGCCACTACGCGAATGCTCACCTCTCCTGCACCCGCCTCCTTCTTCTTTAGGAAGTTGTTTACTCGTGTCTCTATATATATTCCCAGTTTAGAGGTGGGTAATCGTTTGGCGTTAAATTTGTTTTCTTTTCTTTTTGCACCCTTTTTCTTGAGACAATTATCACATACGAAGCCTTGCGGCCATATTTGTTCTAGATGAAGGATACATATTTGATGTTGTTTTCGTCCACAATCATTACAAATTATGTAGGGTTCTAATTCTAAATGATCATTTTTCATTTCTTTAAATTGATCTTTTTTAATTGCACTGTAAAAAAATAAATTATGTTAACGTACAGTTATAGAATAAAATTTACAACATGAATTTGTAAGTTTAAAAAAAAGAAAATAGGTAAGCAAACTAATCTACAAAAAAATATTTTATTTTTACATATCAACTTCAGAAAATCCAATACTTTGGGACAAAGGCTTGTTTTGAGATATTGCAAATTGAACTTTCAAATCTTTTATCTTTCCATGCAAGCTTTGTTGCCATATCGCACACCTAGATAAAGAATAGCACAACTCGAAATAATCCAAAATCGAGTTATTGCTATTTTCGGAATCTGCGTTGAAAACTACACAAACAACAAAGACACCTGTTTAAAAATCTCCATCAATAAAATTGTAGATGGCACTTAACAAGTCAAAGGCCGGAACATTTCGCGGAATTTCGCGGAACTTCACAAAAAAACACTAAAAAACCACCACTTTGAATTTTGAATTGAATGTTTTGTTGATAAATTTTGAGCTATTGTATATTTTATTGACTGAAACACGTTCACAACACAATAAACTATCCACTAAAATCACATTACTTGCATTTATTACGTAAATTAATAGGTTTTACGACGTTTTAATCGCGATACAAATGCATCGCGATAATGATAACGACCATTAATTTCGCGGTAAAATCTGACAGCGCATTGTCATGGAAGAAATCGTTTTAAAAATAATCCAGTGTGGCAATTCGAGTGAAATCTTTAGCACTACCCAGAGTACTGATGGCGCAAGCGATTTTGACACTGTTCTTCATACAAATGTCGTACATATAAGGGTCAAAATCGCAGACCAAAAGTTTTTCAAGGACAATATTATTCAAATATTTGAATTATTTTCCGCGCCTGCGCATTAGGACCCGCGCGCCGGCGCGGCAACGGCATGTGACCGGTTAAGTCAGTCTTTCTGAATTGCTCTACGAAAACCCCCACCAACAATAGTAACGCATCACCAGTTACGACATACCAGCTGCAGGGGAAGGTGCTGTCAATACGCACAAAGACTGGATTATTTCGACTTAGTCGTGTATTCGTGATTAACCGCAGTCATAGTGCGTGAATATTTTGAGTTGATTTGGTATTCGTGATTGAACTTGTCTTGTTTCTCGGGCGTTCTACATATCAATTCCACTTACTCCGGTATTGTGAAGATTATAAAACAAAACATACAGAATAAGAGTGCATTAATTCAAAATTTATCACTAATATGGAATCAATTTGAGCTGATAAAATTATTAAACAATGATTTTGTCACAAATACTAAAATAACACGAAATTAATTGATAGACGCGTGACACGTGAATTTGATGGTTAAGTAATTAAGCAAATAAATATCCTAGTAAAATAACATACAATATCATATAACAATATTTTTAATCGGTCAAATAGAAATCGAGTAAAACGTTTTTCGCTGTTCCTGAAAAAGGAGGAATTTTGAGTTGTACTACTCTTTATCTAGGTGTGCGATATTGTCAAAATAATATTTTATTTATTTATTGACACAAGATATGCAAATTTTCTCACACTGTCATTTCAGACAGCAGTCAAACCCTAACTTAGTAATGCAGCGAGAAGATACTAATAAACATGATAGTAAAATAAAATTTACCAGTAGTCTTGTGATCGGGTTTTAGCATCGTGGTCAGTCTTAGTAAGGCCGAAAACTGGGTGAGATGCAAAGCCGGGTAGCAGCGCACGGCAGCTCCTAGTGGAGGGACAAATAATCATGTAAATAAAATGCATGCTTTACTACGCAATATTTACCTTGGTAAGGTTTGTGCAAAGGCAGCATTCCTGACCCATATCTATATTACTAAACCTTCCTTCCCAACCAAAGACAGTCAGAAGAGTCGCAACAGATTTAAAAGAATATAATATATGTATATATAATCAGATTTTAAGTAGGAAAAACAAGAGAGATTAGATTGTGTAATAATTTATGGTAAACTTACGATTGAGGTTGCATAGGATCGTCTCCCAAAGTAACAGTATCACCAGCAATATCATTAAAGCATTTCTGGCAAAACGTGTACCTGTAAATAAACAAATATTTTGTTATTAATCAATGACAATTTAATGAGAAACTTGCTGATTACAGTGAAATCATCTTAAGGAAGTTTTCCAAGAGACCGGAAAAACAAACTTCTTAAGCAGGAAAACCATATAAGTGGGAAAAATTGGGCCAATATTGGACCAAGGGACCGATCTTAAGCCACAAAACATTTTAAGAGAGAACTTCTTAAGAGGGTTTCACTGTATTTATAAAAGTTTGATGACAAATATTTACCTATTTTGGTAACTAAAGTATTTAGCATCCCTTGGAATAGTACACAACTGTTTGCCGTAACAGCATAACACTTGAGGATTAAAGGTATATTTTCTTCCGCAGCAGTAACCCAAACTCTGCATCACAGGGTCTATTTCTTGCTCAAACACTTCGGACAACTGCAAGAATAAAACACAATTAACAAATGATTAGGGAAATGACTAACAATTTTATTGTCAGAAAGAAAGCTTCGGCTGTAATAAAACAGAATGCTGGTAATTGCTTACCTTTGTACAATATCTATATACACGCGATGTTTTTCTATTATAGAGCCAAGCATTGTCGAACATCTGCCAGACATCATCCACATATTCCCACGGATCAGAATACTGTCCGGTGTCTAGGTTCATTTTGATAGTTGAGAGATCCATTGGCCTCTTGACAATGTCGAAGTAGTCGGGAATGCCAAGAGCCTGAGGGTCCACAGGCTGACGGAAAGGTAAAGATTCCGGATCTTGTCTAAAGAGTTTCTCAAGGGTGGGCATCAGGGCCTGCCGGAGCTCCTCCGGCTTGAAGACGCACTTGCGTTTTTTATCAGCCGCTAGGTTTTGGATGGGTTCTGGAATCATGGGCTTTATGTCTCTGGACGGAGACATTGGTTCCTCTTTGATACCGTCTTTTTCCTCCTTAATCTCCTTTTCCGTCCCGTCATCTGGCTCAGATTTGATCTCTTTCTGGGTGTCGTTGTGTATACCCTTTCCTCCATGACCACTCATGGAGTCATCAGGGTCCTCCTTCTTAATATCATCTTCCTGTTTCATGTCCATCTTGCCCCCCGGCTGAGCGGGGTGACTCTGTGGAGGGCGCGGACTGTCCTCTTGGTCCATGGCGGCCGCAGCATTAAGTGCCGCCATCTGCGAAGACAGCGACGAGTTGCGCGACGCAGCCCCGCTCTTCCCGGGCAGGCTGGAGGGCTCCTGGGAGGAGGGCGGCAGGGGGCTGGGCAGTGGGGGCACCACCAGGGGGGTGGAGGGCGTGCCCGGAGGCAGCGGCCCGTTGGAGAGCGCCAGGCCCGGGGAGGCCCCCCGCTGCGACCCCACTGAGGTAGGCCCCGAGCTCAGCTGGGAGAGGACCTGCTCGGGAGCCGTGGGGGTGGTGCATGGCAGAGGGATTCTGTTGCTGAAGGGGTTAGGGTAGGGACTGGGGGCTCGACTGCCCGTCCCGTTAGCCACCGCCTGTTGCGCAGCCATGCGCACCTTCATCATGTCAGGGAACTGGGGTCCGGGGGAGGCACCCATCATGCTCGGCCCGTTGGAGTTAAGCGAAGGGAATTGATTAGGTACAGAACTACTATTAGATAAGTTGGAAGCGGGTGAAGTCATGGGTTGTCCAAAAGGAGACAAGCCAGGGTTCGAAACTACCATATTGCTATTGCTATTGGGGGTGGGAGGGAGGGCGTTGGGACTTGGTCCCGGGGGCCCCACGAGGTTGGGCTGGAACTGCATCCGGCTTGAAGGGAGGGAGAGCCCCATGCCTGGGGAGTGACTGCGCATGGAAGGTGGGGGAGGCTGGACAGCAGTCAACGGTGGCCTAGGCAGCCCCGGAGCTCCCGCCAGAGGAGGTCGTATTCCCACCCCACTAACTCCGACATTACTCTGCTGTTGCTGCTGTTGCTGCTGCTGCTGCTGCTGCTGTTGTTGTTGTTGTTGCTGCTGTTGTTGCTGCTGTTGTTGCTGTTGTTGCTGCTGTTGCTGCTGTTGTTGTTGCTGTTGAAGTTGTTGTTCTTTTCTTTTTTGACGTTTTTCTTCTAGTTCTTTTTGGATTTTATAAATTTTCTCAGCCAGGAGATGATAGTACTCGGAACGAGTTCCAGCCATCTCGTACATATCGCCTTCCACTTTTCGAGCGTAAGCCACCAAATTGTGCATTCGTTTATCTAGCATCGCAGTTGGATCTGGTGTAGGAAATATCGCTTGAACTCTGCAAAAATAACAAATGCATGTCATGTGAATATGCAAACTAAATAATGTGTACAGCAATACACATAATATACAAAATGACAATGATAATGATAACTTACAATTTATGAACTAGATGGTTTCTTAAATCGGAGGTAATAGATTGGTGCCACTCTTTACTTCCCGACACAGGAGTGGCTGTCACCTGGCCTCCTCCCAGCTGCAGGCTGCTGGCTCCTAACTGCAACTGTGGGGGACAATCATATTCATTACCACCACATTTATAGACAATGTTCCAGCACAACACAAGGATTGACAAAATATAAAAAAAATGGGATTTTCGAAAATGGGATAAACCCCTCAGGCTAATTAGTTCACTTTTCGGAACTCACATACGAGTAGGTCTCATAGAAATTATTGTCTCCCTTACCAAACATCATATAAATGGTGTTAGAAATCTAAAATTAACCACAAAAAAGTAAAATGTACACCTTTATGAAACAAAGTTTCGGATAATAATTTGAAAAAAAATTGAGTGCAGTTCACATGCGGTAAAGTGAAACTTAACCCACCCACACAATCTAAATCAACAGGAGCCTTGAAAAGTGAGCTCATAATCAAAGCGGCCAAAGCGGTATGGTTTCATTCTACCTCATTCTCTCGCAGGCTAAATCCTATAGATGCAAGTCAATTTTAAAACTTTTTTATGTTTGCATGCAAAATTTTTATACATCAAAAATTATATTTTTATTTCAATTTTATAAAATTTGAAAGCATATTTTATCACCTTTCTAAAACAGTTTTTAGTTTTCAGGTATGTTCAGAAATATTCCATTTATTTGGATTTTATTGCACAGCGGAAATATTTTGACCCTTTGCTGACAAAATACGGTCGAGGCCTGAGGGGTTAAGAAATTGGAAATGTGGTGGAAAATGATGAAAAAGTATAACATGCCAGCAGGATAAAGTCTGTAGGTGGTGAAAAAGTCGGGTGAGATTACTGAGAAAAATGATGCATCATTATGCAAAAATGGTAACAAGCAAGCAAGCTTAGATTGTTGGTCAAAGGAATCAAAATAAAATAACCCCGTTTAATCGAAATGGCAGCGATACAACTTTTATCTATATTTTTAATCCCTTATCAACAGTGCAACAAAGTGATAATAATTAGTGACCGACCGAAGGTTCGGTTTCGGCAAAAAAATCTAGTTTTGGCATCAGTTTTGGTTTTGGCAGAAAATCTGCCGAAACTTCAGCTACACCGAAACGTTTGTGAAGTATGGCGCGTCGTTAGGCTGACTGCGGGTGAGTGAGTTTGCTCGTGAATCACCCGCCATCATCAGCTGAGTTCGCCGGCCGGTCCGGCGTGATTGTGTTTTGTGTTTTCACATACTTCAATTAAGAAAGTTATGATGTAAACGCAATTAAAATAAAAATACTCAATTAACGAGGTAAGTCTTGATTATTGACAAATTTTTGTTCCAAGAAGTAGTTAACATGTTTTGTTAATTTTTGTTTGTTTTATAGCAGTAATATAAAAAAAAAATATTATTTTTTCACATTTTTCAATTTGACTTATTTCATTTAACACGTATCAACTGTCTGTATAAGTGTAAAAAGTAAGCCAAATTTCAGTAAACAATAGATTGTTAACAAGTCTAAAAAAGTTTCAGTTTCGGCCGAAAGATTCGGTTTCGGTAGAAAGTCCTGTTTCGGTCGGACACTAATAATAATATTTGTGAAAAATCTCCTCAAGCGAACAACATATTGATTGGTTTAATAAATATAGTATAAAAAGATCCACTGACAAGAGAAAAGAACGTTGAATAGGTTATTCACAGAGCACAAGTAGACGTAGGAAGTCATTATGAGCTTACCACCTGCTGTTGCAACTCCTGAGGACTGGGTTGAGGCTGCCCCGGCAGTTGCTGATGAGGTACTCCAAACAGTTGCATGGCCGCTATGCTGGGCTGGTCAGGGGGCACCGAGGGAGGGGGAAGGCCGGGGGCCCCGGGTGGGCGGGGACCGCGCACTCCGGGAGGGGGCCCACCCCGCAGCCCCTGCACGCTGGGGGGCCCCGCTCCCAGCACAGGACCCACTACAGGGGGGCCACCGCCCGTGGGGCACGAGATGCCCAGAGCATCATACGCTCGCCGCATATCCGATGGTGATGGGTTGGGGGTCGAGTTTGCTACAGGCACGGGCACCATGTTGCCCGCTACGGCTGCAAATA
Source organism: Limnephilus marmoratus (assembly GCA_917880885.1). Taxonomy (NCBI): domain Eukaryota; kingdom Metazoa; phylum Arthropoda; class Insecta; order Trichoptera; family Limnephilidae; genus Limnephilus; species Limnephilus marmoratus. The sequence goes on along the minus strand of OU862911.1, from coordinate 23,902,292 downwards.
AAATAAATTCATTTCCACAAATCCCTAAAACTACATTAAATAAGTCATCAATATTTTAAATGAGATGATTAGGATCAAAAATGGTCCGAGAAAAACAGATTCCCAACTAACATTTTTTTTATCGTAGAAATACCAAAACGTTACTTTCAAAGGTGAAAATGTACGGGACCTGGGCCCATCCCTCAATCGTAAGAGTGGGATACTATAGAGTTGAGCATCGTCACGTTGGATTAAAGATTGATTATATTATCAGATGAAATAAAGATTCATAGATATGCTACACTGAATACCAAACACTCTGACAAACTTGGTTTGCACGGGCACGGGCCTTGAGCTGGCAGCTCCTCATGCGATTACAAGGGGTAGAGAGAGATATAAACCAAGATACGATTATAATCACCTCTTTGAGCGATGACATTTCAACAAAGTAATCATCTCAAATATGGTAGAACCTTGTTAATTCTAACTCTGAAAATTCAAGAGTGTAATTTGCAAATTTTACAGAAAAAAAAATAATGAATTGAACAAAATTGTCTGTGTAATTCAAAAAGAAAATACATTTTACAATTTCGTAAATCTGAATCTGACAAGCAGGTCTTAAGCCGCCCGTAGGCGAGAGACTTTAGTTGCGGCAACTTTCGGAAACCATTGGGGGTTCTACTAATAATAATAGTTGGATGAAATATAGGGTCTTTTTTGAAAAATCATCTCAGTTGTGTTCTATGGTCTCATAACTAAGCACAAGGGGTAACCACTTACCATTGCTGAGATTATTGCTTCGGTTGCGGTCTGCCTGTTTCAAGGGCAAACATACAGGACAATCATTTCTTGAACAGTGTTTCCAATGATTGATTATTTGTCTAGAAGAGGAGCAGTGGGGTACTATGCAGCTTTTTCCCGCCTGAAACAAACAACTAAACTTACAAAAGATTCACACACTGAATACAATAAAAAAAAAAAAAAGTAAATACATACTTTTTACTGGGTTGATCAAATTTTTTTATATTAAAAAGCCTGTAATAATAAAAAAAAATTCAAAATAATTTCCATCAAAGTGTATTTTTCCATGAATTTGATAAAGAAATTTAAAGCTCATTTATTCAGTTGGCCATAACACTTAGTGCCTCCGTACATGACGCTACTTACAAGCTACTCGATCCTTATGAGCGTATCATACGCGCCGATCGTAAGTACCCCCCCGTACGATTTTGCTGGTGCCCATACACGGAGCTACGCGACGTCTGTCGGTTCCAAACCACGCAACCGGTGGTGCTGATCGCACGCGACGCGTTGCATCATTTGTCTGATACTTTTTCGTTTGACAGAAACGGCGTCGGAACATGAAAGTAATGTTAGATTTGTTCTGGAAGTGGAAAAAATTGATGTTTATATAACTATACTTTACCAGAATACGTAAGAAAGGATTTAGTGGAGAAGGCATGGATTGATGTTGGAAAAAAAGTCATTTGACATGGCTTGACAATGTGTTAATTCCACGACTGCACATGAAAAATGATCAAGTTCAGTATATTTCGGGTAGCGCGGTGTACGGACACCAGCATTAAATAGTATTATATCAGAAGGGTGGTTGCATCACAATTACGTAGTTTGTAAGTATCTCCATGAACGGAGGGCCTAAATGGTACATGATAACCAAACAGCCTTTATTTTGTTTTCAATATTCAATGCACAATTTCATAGCCGAACTTGAAAAACTAGACACAGTCTCCCCTTGGTAGAACAATACACGTCACTGCCTGTGGCCGGGAGAGAATGGTTGAGGGAGTCCTCTGACTTCTTCAGCCGTATGTCATGGACCTTGTACTTTGTCATGGACCTACATCAGGGTGGCCACAAAAAACGGATTTCAAAATTCCCTGATAATTCCAAGTTTTCCAGGGCAGTTTCTACATTTTTCCCTGATATGTTTAATTTGATATAAGGGGATATCGTTCGTTAGATAAATAATAAAGGGAATTCGGTCATCTATAGCATTTATTATTTCTTTGCATCACAATAATCTATTAACCCGTCTGCTTATTTAGGAATAAATACATCCCAAAACACGTAATCGCGTTATACTTTCATAAGACCAAAAACGTCCCGAGAGACCTTACATATTAAAAGCTGTATATGTCTCTTCCTCTCATGCAAACACATTAATTTTTTCTTTTAACCAGAAAGAGAACAAAATAATGCTTCTTATTGTCTTTGAAATATGAAAGCTATCTTGCATAGATATTTTAAAATCTCGATCCAAAGTGACGGTTTCAGAATTTACACATAAAACTGAGGCTTCCGGATTGTGGGGTGCGAATATATTGAACCAAGCAGACAGGTTAAAAACAAAATACACTTGTTACAAATTTATGATATTTCGCCTGAAGACTTTTTTCAAGCTTTTGAAACGATAGATAGAGATATAATCATTAAAAAACTATCTAAAAATGGAATAAAAGGAAAGGCATTGAAAAGGTTAAAGGATTATTTAACTAATAGATATCAAACCACAAAAGTGGGTCAGACGATTTGAGAGTGAAAATTTCGATTTACGTGAAAATAAATTGTATTTTTATGAATTTACTTCGAATATCTGAATTGGAAGGGTAGGCTGCGACGGATTTTGGCTGCAAAGTTTCGATTTACGCAGGAATATAATATATTTTTACAAATATACCTTAATTATTTGAATGTGAAAAACCAACTGCGACGGATTTCGACCGCCAAATTTCGATTTCGCGGAATTATATCGTATTTTTACGAGTTTTCTTGGAGAATCTGAATTTAAAGTGCAGGTCGCATCAGACATCAGCTGCGAAATTTCAATTTACACAGTAAAATATCACATTTTTATGAGTTTAAAGAGACGGCCGCAATGGTAATCTGCCGCGAAAATGTGTTTTTTGCGGAAAAAATCGTGAATTTTCTTCGAATATAGGGCCGACTGCGGCGGTAAACGATTTTCGAAATTCTGAAAAAAAAAACTGCAAAAATTTGATGGTATAAAGTTGTATTATTACAAATTCCTTCCGAATTTGAATTTGCGGCCGAGGAATTCAATTTTGGATGATTTTCTTTTTTCATAAAATTTTGGTGCAATTTTTGTACAGATGTTTTATTGGTATGCCAAATGTTAAGTCTTCTATCTTAGGTATTTTATTTAGTCATTGTACGAAACGACAAAAAAGTGAGGTGAGAAATACGTTTGAAATACATCTTAATATCTTAATATATAAAACAAAGTCGGGTTAATTACACTATTTATAACTCGAGAACGGCTGAACCGATTTTGACGATCTTTGATTTGTTGGATTTGTCTCCGCCTCGGATAACATAATAACTATTAAAACATCGCAAAAATTCACAAAAAAGAAAGTTATGACGAAAATACATTTCCTCATACATTTAATATGGAACGAATTTTCATCTTTTGAAAGAGCTGCAGTAATATTGTGGTAGGTAAGTATAATATCGAAGTTTGCTTGAATTCCAAAAATTCAAAAACGTCAAATGTCAATGTGCTGATTGTTTTTCTTTTGTTCTTAAACATATAATGCTGCCTCTCTTTCTTACACACTAAATGTCAACAGTCGTAAATGGGACAAATGGTGAACGTATATCTGCACAACTCCAGGAAAACAGTCACTTCTTTTCAAAACATTCAAGGCGCATTGTGACGTGGGGTACCTATTGCAATTCGGTGAAGTCAATCAAATACATCTGCAAATTTGTCACAAAAGTCAGTGATATGGCGGTTTTTGGCGTTAAAACTACAAATAAAAAACGATGAAATCACAGTTTGAGAGCTACAATGAGGCGATTTGGCGTATATTCTCATTCCCCATTCATGAACGACATTCCATTATTGTATATTTGGCGATGCATCTGGAGAATGATCAACGTGTTTATTTCATTACATCGATTGTTGCCAAACGTGCTTGTGACGTATGTGTATGAGGGTGACGGCATGAGAGCGAGATAGCGAGTATGGGAAGTATAAAAGGGATGTACCGCTATTGAGCGCTCTCTCCATATTAATCTGGCAACCAATAAACATTGTAACATTAACAGATGTTATTACTACCCGATCCCAAGACATCACAGTTGGCGCAGCTCGGTAGTTCGTAAATTTTTTACGTAAATTGGAAGAATCTACGCGGTAGATTTCGGGATCTGACGGATTGTTGTCAGGATTGCAGGAAGCGATCGCAGGAAGCGATCGCATTAAGAAGAAATTGGAGCAGCCACACGCAAGTATTCGCGTGTGTGGGACCGACAAATTACAAAATTATTGTCGTTCGGGTACACCGTGTAACGGGGTACAAAAGGACCGGATCAAGGATCGGGTCAAGGACTGGATCATCGTGTGGATTAGCCGGGAACCAGGACTTGGTTTCCGTCGCTGCAGTCTGGGAAGGAAGACCTCGGAGTAGGGATTGGATCCGCAGCTGTCGGGAGACGGAGCCAGACGGGGACGGTGATCTACGGCTCTGGGTGGCGTGCACGTGGAACGTGGAACGTGGACCTCGGAGTGTAGCCTTCTTGGAAGTGCTGAGATAAGTAGTCTTGATTATTTTGTTTCAGCTCTTCCCCCAATGGAGGGTGTTTGTAAAAATTTGGGGACGTTCTGTTACAGAACGGGAAACTGGTCATTGTTCAAGGAACGACTGGATCAGGCCCTCATTTTACATGATGACAAAGTGTTATCACAAGAACGCAAAAGAGCATTTTTGCTGAGTTGCCTCACCGAAGAAACTTTCTCTTTATTATGTGATCTATGTTTCCCTAAAAAGGTTTCTGTTTGTTCTTTTGATGATTTATGTAAATTATTTGATTCACATTGCAAACCTATTCAAAATATTTTCGAGTCGCGTGAGTTATTTTATAAGTGTAAACAGCTAGCTAACGAATCTATTAAAGATTACGCTGCTAGGTTGAGAGGACTGAGTTTGACGTGCAATTTTGAATTGAGGCTGGAATCTTGTTTAAAAGACATATTCATTATTGGAATTTTCAATGAAAAATTGAAACATAAGTTGTTCGTTGAGGGGGTAAATACTTCTTTTTCGGAATGCATTCAGTTAGCAGCTTCATGGGAACATGTTGTTAATTTTAAAAAAGTTGATACGAATTTAAATGTTGTGCATAAGGTTAGTAATGTTGTCCGTAAATCCAGGTCGGATAGTCCGATCAGATTTAAAAGTGCAGTGCGTAGTAAGACGCCAGTAAATATTGCATTAAAAAAATGTTTTTTGTGCGGAAAAACGAATCATTTGCAGAAAGATTGTTGGAAGAATATTTTTTGTAATCGGTGCAATAAATCGGGTCATCCTAGTAATGTGTGTAAAAACAGTAAAATTAATGTAGGTAATAAGAATAAACGATTAAATTCGGTTTTTATGTTGCATGACGGCACGGGGCCGGAACCGATATTCGTAGATCTCATTATTGGTAACACTGTTCTGCGAGCGATTGTTGACACCGGCGCTGAGATTAATGCAATTCCATATGAAGTGTATTTAAAAGATTTTGTTTCTTGTAAATTGGAAAGATGCGATATTCAATTGTCAGGATATGACGGGAAACGGTTAAATATTGTAGGTAAAGTTAATTTAAGTGTGTTATTTTTAAATAAAAGTGTAGATACGCAGTTTATAATAATTAAAAACGGTAATTCTACGATTGTTGGTAGAAATTTTTTACAAGTTTTCGGTATCGGATTAAGTGGAATAAATGCGGTAAATACCAGTGAGACTAGTTGTGATAATCAATTAAATTTTCGTGATAGTTTAAAGAAAAAATATGCTCATGTGTTTTCAGAAAAATCGGGTAGGCTTATAGGTTATGAAGCTAACATCGAAGTTATTTCGGAGTTCAGGCCAAAGTTTGTGAATCCAAGATCGTTACCTTTTAGTTTACGTGGAAAGGTAGAGGAGGAATTAAATAAGATGTTACGTGAAGATATAATTGAAAACGTAGAAATAAGTGATATGGCTAGTCCGATTGTTGTTGTAAAAAAGAAAGACGGTTCAATTAGAATTTGTACTGATTTTAAAACCACATTAAACCCTATGTTAGCGAAGTTGAAATATCCATTGCCTCGTATAGAAGATTTAATTTCATCTTTAAATGGTGCGAAATTTTTTGCTAAAATAGATTTGCGTAATGCTTTTGGTCAGATTTCGTTGAACGAGAAGTCGAGAAAATTATGTGTGATAAGTACGCATGTAGGTTTATTCAGGTTTAAAGTGTTGCCTTTCGGTTTGACCACAAGCCCGGCTATATTTATGCAAGTTATTCAGGCGGTAGTAGGTAGACTTCGTAACGTTCGTATATTTCTAGATGATATTTTGTTGTTTGGAAATTCTGAAGAGGAATTATTCTCTATTTGTGAATCTGTACTTAGCAAGTTAAGTGATTGTGGATTAACTATTAATGAAAATAAGTGTTCTTTTCTAGAAACTGAGATAGAATATTTAGGTTTTAAAATTTCGCGGAAAGGAGTTATGCCTTTAGAAAATAAAATCTGTGCGATTACTCAAATGGCAGTACCGAAAAATGTTTCAGAACTTAGGAGTTTACTTGGGGTTATTTCATATTATAGAGCTTTTGTTCATAATATTTCAGGTATTTTGTCTCCATTGTATAACTTGTTAAAAAGGGGAGTAAAATATGTGTGGTCTGAGGAATGTAATATTGCGTTTGAGCAAGTTAAGAAACTGCTGACGTCAGATAATATTTTAGTGCATTTTGATCCTAATTTACCAATTAAACTTATTTCAGACGCATCTGAAAAAGCGTTATCAGCGGTGATTTGCCATGTATATGATAATGGTTTAGAGAGACCTATCGCATTTGCTAGCCGATTATTGTCAGAAACAGAATTAAAGTACTCTATTTTAGATAAGGAAGCGTGTGCTATAATTTTTGGGTTGAAGAAATTCTTTCAGTATTTATACGGCAATAAATTTGTTTTGGCTTGCGACAATAAATCGTTAGTACACATTTTGAACACGGATAAGCAAGTACCCGTTTTGGCCGCTAACCGTCTGCAGAGGTACGCCCTAATACTCCAGACTTTTGACTATAGTATAGAGCATATTAAGTCAGGTGATAACAAAGCGGATTTCTTATCACGAATGCCGATTAATAATAAGGATAATTTAGATGTGTGTAGCGACGATATTGATGCTAGCGATTATTTTTTAAATTATATTGATTCTTTAAACGTGAATACGGTTGAGTCAGAGTTTGTGAACATAATCGAGTCAGAAACAACATTAAATGCGGAAACGATGAAACAGTTTTCGATTAATGATGTAAATATAGCGAGCATTATCGAGTTCACAGCAAATGGTTGGCCGGATAAAAAGTTCTTAAAGGATGATTTATTGAAATTCTGGTATTTTAGGGATAAATTATTGACTTATAATTCATGTTTATTTTATAATAATAAATTTGTAGTTCCAAGGGAATTAAGGGAAATTATATTGAATTTTTTACATCAATCACATTTAGGCATTGTAAAATCGAAAAGTCTTGCTCGAAATTATTTTTTTTGGCTCGGAATGAACAATGATATAGAAGTAACTGTGAAACAGTGTGCTCGATGCATGGAATGTTTACCTACTCCATGTAAAGTTGAGTTGGCACCTTGGCCAATCAATGGGTTAATCTGGAGTAGATTGCATATCGACTTCATGGGATCGTTGGGAGGTCATAATTTTTTAATTATTGTTGATGCAACTACAAAATGGATAGACTGTCATGTTGTAAATAAGGTAGATTCGTTTTGTACAATAAAAGTTTTGAAAAGATTATTTTCTATGTTCGGAATCCCGGAACAAATTGTAAGTGACAATGGTACAGCTTTCACATCGTCAGTTTTTAAGGAATTTTGTCATAATTATAATATAGAATCATTGACTTCAGCTGTACAGCATCCTGCTTCTAACGGTTTAGCTGAAAATGGGGTTAAAACAGTGAAGAATTTTTTGAAAAAAATTATGGTAAATAATAAATTTCCTACTGATTTTGAAGATAAACTTTTGACGTTTTTAGTTGATATTAGAAATACGCCTTCAATGTCTACGGGCATTGAGCCTAGTACATTAATGTTGGGTAGGAAGATTAGATCAATTTTTAATACGATTATTCCAATAGTGGATAATGTTGAGAGTCAAGGTTTTAAAGGAATTGACAACACGGTTAAAAACAAAATGTTATTGAGCCAGCATAAACAGAAAAAGTATTATAGAGGAAGAAAATTTAAAAAGTACTTTGAGGTTGGTTCTAAAGTTTTAACCAGGGATTTAAGAAGTAATGATAATAAATGGATTTTAGGAAAAATTTTTAAAAGATTGGGGAATAGGATTTATTTAGTTAAAATTATGTCTACGGGACAAATTTGGAAACGTCACCATGATCAGATTTCAGAGAGGAAGGTTAGGTGGGGGGAGTGTGACAGGTCTGATGATTTGCTGGACCTGGGTCCACTCTCGGATGTGGACATGACCAAATTTCCTAATTCTCCTAATTTTTGCAGGTCACCTACACCATGGGAGGGGAGGTTACGCCCTCGGGGTCAACGCCCACGCTACACGTGAAGAACAAGAATAATTACATATACTATGGAATGGAAATATTTAGATATTTTGTTTTGTATAAATTTGTGAATAAAGAAATGTATGTAATTAGGTTTTAAGTGTGGGGGTGTGACGTATGTGTATGAGGGTGACGGCATGAGAGCGAGATAGCGAGTATGGGAAGTATAAAAGGGATGTACCGCTATTAAGCGCTCTCTCCATATTAATCTGGCAACCAATAAACATTGTAACATTAACAGATGTTATTACTACCCGATCCCAAGACATCACAGTGCTGAAACACCTCCAGCAACAACATTGACCAATTTCTTTTCGATTTGCCAATGCGATCTGTTTGCCCGGACGTTGCTCTACTCTGAGATGGCACGTTATTACACTTTGTCGAACGCTTTGTCGAACAGATTTCCACATCGGAAGCATGGCGATGTGGTTACTGATCATCCGGTTGTGCTGATACTGATGCTCTTGGTCGCATTTACACAGTTCATGTAAAAAGTAACGAATGCTTCTACTTTCGGTTGTTGCTGGTGAATGTTCGTGGGCCGACATCGTTTGAATCACAAGTCAATGGTGTAGTGTGCCCAACAATTCGTGTTGCATGTCAGCAGATCAATTTGCTTGAAAACGATACTCATTGGGACATGACAATCACTGAAGCAATTATTTCTGCATCTCCAGTTTGATACGCACATTATTTGCTATCATTATTTCGATTAGTCAAGTTAGGAAAGCCAGATCGACGCTTCATGAATGCAATGAAACTTGCAATGAATGATGCTTTCAATCAAGAATTGGTACGTGAACGTGAATATGATCAAGATGCATTGAACCAATCAGTTTGAACGAATGTACCACTGTTGTACCCCCAACAGAAGGAAGTGCACGATACGTTAATGAAGGCAGTTGATGATGGAAATGGTGGCTTATTTTTCCTCGATGCGCCCGGCGCCCGGTGGAACTGGGAAGATATCTAGAAAAATGTTGGATATCCCAAGGTGCTTCAATGAAGGGAATCGACCCAAGTGCAACCCACCCAGTAAATAGTTTTAACAGAAAGTAGTACAATAATGCCACGTGAATCATTTCGATTCGCTTTAATAAAGCAAATGCCTTGCTGCCAAGTGAATTACATTTCTTAATTCATTTTGAGTATTAATTTTAACTTAAAAAAAATGAAATTAATTCAGCTAATAAGTTAACACAACAGTTATTGATTCTTAGGCGGTACGAAGTTCGCCGGGTCAGCTAATTTGTCCAATAAAATAGTTGTTAAAATTTTTTTTTGTTATCATTAATTTCGGGGACAACAAAATTTTATGTGAGCCATTTTTAATTTTTTTTTTCACATTATCTCCACACAGGAGGCCTTGAGGAAAATAATTTCCCTAAGGGCCTATGTCATCTGGGATGCTGTGTGGAGGGTCTTTTTGAGGAGAGGAAGGAATGAACATTGGTCTTGAAGAGACCCATGTTGTAGGAAGGAGGAAACACAGAGGCCGGCAAATCATTCCACAGCCGAGCTGTTGAACATAAGAATGAGTTGAAGAAACGACCTGTTCTCATGTGACAAATGTCAACCGTGTACAAATGTTGGGCACGCGTTTGGCATATTTGTAATACCGGTAGAACAAGGATAGCATTCCCACCCGACGCCTGTGCTCTAAAGATTGCAATCCATCTGTTAAGATGGGAGAATCTATCAAACGGACCGCCCGTTTCTGCATAGAGTCGAGGGTATTTTTCAAGTATTTTGGAGCTCCAGACCAGACGTGGCTGCCAAATTCAACCGTGGGGCGCACTTGTGATTTGTACAGGGTTAGCAGTTGTGCACTATTAAAGTATCTGCGGGCCCTATACAGCACGCCCAGTTTCTGGGAGGCTAACTTTACTCTGGCTTCGATGGAGCCCCCATACCTGAGCTGGTCACTTAGGGTTACACCAAGCATATCAATGGAGGGCCTGTTCGGAAGATTGTTTCCGTTGAAAGAGACTAGATTTTCATTTCGATCCCTTTTAGACGTAATCAGACAAGATTGGGTCTTTGAAACATTAAATTCAACGAGTTATTTTTACCCCAAGAGAAAACACTCTCGAGGTAACCGTCCATTCTTTGCTTCAAAGCCATACGAGCTGTTGGAGTTTGTGAGCCCTTTGAGGGCTTGTCAAACAAAAAGCTATCATGAACTGTACTGTCATCCGCATAACAATGAATTGGTGCACATGACAAAAGGTCGTTGATGTGCAACAAAAACGAAGTCGGAGACAGAACCGATCCCTGTGGGACGCCAGCATTTATCGAGTGGGAGGAAGAGGTGAAACCATCGGCTACCGTCTGAATCGACCTCTCCCTCAAGAAGTCAGCAATCCACGTACACAAGGATACAGGAAGTCCGTAAGAAGGCAGTTTGTTGACAAGTCCTCGGTGCCAAACCCGGTCAAAGGCCTTGGAAATGTCCAGTGCAACCGTTTAGGTCTCATCGAAACGTTCCAGGCATCGCCCCCAAACATGCGTCACATACGCGAGAAGATCACCGCACGAGCGGTTCCGCCGGAATCCGTATTGACGGTCGTTAATAATTTTGTTCTTCTCGAGGTATGTGAGCAGTTTGTCGATGATCACACGTTCCATCAGCTTAGACAGAACTGATGTGATCGCTATGGGGCGGTAGTTGGCCGGGTTGGAGCGGTCACCCTTCTTTGGAATAGGATGGATAACCGCTTTTTTCCAACCAGAGGGCACACAGCCAGTCTTCAGGGACATTTTAAAAAGCTTCGTCATTTTAAAAAGCTATTTCTGCAGCGCACCTCTGCAGTACCAGGGCAGGTATTCCGTCAGGCCCACTAGCTTTATTAACATCAAGCCCTCGTAAAACATGGAGTACTTCCCGATGCCGGATCCTCAGCTTTTTCATACGAAAACCGCAGTGAGGAACCGACGTCGGGACAGCACCTTGGTCCATCAAGGGTTGAGTTATCCGCAAACATTTTACCTAATAAGTTAGCCTTTTCGGTGGCGGTGTTTGCTAGTGAGCTGTCAGGTCTGGTAAGAGGTGGCAGACTGGATTTGCAGAAATTGCGACCTATTGAGCCCGCAAGCGACCAGAATTGCCTGCTGCCATGCGAGCATGCAGCCAGCTTTCTGCTTTTTTTGTAAGCATTCAAAATTTTTATGTATCCAAAATTATATGTTCCTTTCTAATAATAAAATTGTAATGTATATTTAACCCTCCGCCCGTCGCACCTTTTTTGTAACGCGAGGTGTCGCGTGGGGTCGCTTAGGACCCCAAAAATAAATATGTTTAAATTGTTGTTGTAGCATACATTTTATATGTTATTTTAACTGATTACAGTCAGGTGATAATGATTGCTTTGAAATAAAAATAAATGTTAGAAATTAGTTATTTATTTTCAATGCAAGAGCTTAAAAATCAACAAGGAACATTTTTTTGAAATTTTGAATCATATTTTTTAATAGAAAACTTTAAAAAAAAATCTAAGATTAATATTTGAGGTTGATATAGACTTATTATTATTACAACAAAAAAATCAACAAAATACAATAAAAAAAACATATAAACTTGATTTTTCATGGTATTTTCTTGATTTTTTTAGCCTCAAGCCGAAACACAAGTCTGTATCTCACATCGCACATGCGCAAACTAAATTTTCTCGGCGCTTGCGTCAAGTATAGTCCCTTTTAGGAAGCTACCTAAAGTAAGAAATCAGTGGGAACATTTAAAATGAACATAATTAGCATTTCTGTAAAACCTGGGCTTTTAAAGACCCCACGCGACGGGTCGAGGGTTAAGTAGGTAAACGGCAGAGCAAAATAGTGACCCATCTCAAGATAGTGGGGAAATTGTCAGGTTCATTTCAAATGAAAGATTTAGTATGTTAGAACAATTCTTATTGAAAGAAAAAAAATATACAAAATACAAACATACATGTAAATACCTTTTGTGACTTCAATCACCCTAGTAATAACAGGTGAGAGAAAGAGAATTACAGAAACTACCATCTGTGGAACAGACCAGGCACCTTTACCAGGAGACCCCTTGAGCATCCAGATGTGTGGATCTCCCACGACCGCAACCAGAAATCCCAATCCGCGCAGCGAGAACTCTATTTCCAAAAAATAAACACGCCTTGGTGTCTCTTATCGCCATTCCATCACCTGACGAGGCAGCATCCGAATCTCCACGTTCCAAGCCGAATCTGCCGAGCTCCGCAACCAATCAATGTCAATTAAAACCCATGGCGGGACCATACCAAAATGGCACGAGTCACAATCACTTCAATGGGCAACAGGACTTCCATTATCACGGCACACTTTTTAGATGCATCCGTATCTCAAGAAAAATTCCAACGGTCACCGAAACTTCAAATTAACGGTCACATCGCCTTGACGCAACTGCATCGCAAAAAAAGTCAAAATCGTTCCGTCTAGGAACACAAAATCACGTCTGCCGCCATCTTTCCGGCGCGAGCTACCAACTTCACCATCGACAGACTGTCAAACTAAATAATAAAAATAAATTAAATTAAACAGTACCTACTCGCGTAGTTAAACTTGCAAAAATTAATATGTTACAAAATTTGAAAGCGTATTTCATCACCTTTTAAAACAGTTTTTAGTTTTGGGAAACGTTTAGATATATTCCATTTATTTGGATTTTATTGCAAAGCGGAAATAGCCTGAAATTCTGACACAATATGCCAGAGGCCTGAGGACCCAGCTGCCATGTCATCCAGATATGTTATAAATAAGTAATTAGAGTAGCACAGACCTGACACGTGATCATGTGGTTCAGCACGCCTTTCATGGTCTTGCAGTGCGGGAGGGTACACTGCCACACCTCCCCATTGGCCTGAGACTCTCTTCGCTGGCACTTGTGCGCGTGAAGCAACAGCACCAACTGTTGCTGTATCAACTTCCGTTTCTCCGGGTCCGCAATGGAAGGGGGCGGGGGTGCAGCTCCCACGGTGCCCGGGGGCGCAGCGCTGCTAGGCGGGGCCTGGGCCTGCTGCGTGGCGGCCTGGGGCCCCGGCTGTGATCCCGAGGGCGCCCCCGACTGCGGCTGCTGGGGCGAAGGGGCGGGGGGCACGGCCTGCCCGGCCATTCCCCCTGCTCCGCCCGGCACGCCTTCTCCGGGGCCGCCAAAACGGACTCCTCCACCGACACCCCCTCCAACGCCCACCATGTTTCCCACTCCGACGCCTCGTTGGGAAGGAGCTACACCTGATTATATTTTAATAACAATTAGTTCTAAGTATGTACATGGGGTCCGGAAACTAGTAGAACAAGCAGTAAACTGGTGAACCTAAAATATTATAAAGAGAGATCTCAAAAACTTTTTTTCTGCAATTAAAGGGTTAAAAAAACTTTTGGAGCCAGGTCTACACTTCACATTTCAAAAGATAAAAAACAGCTAATAACTCTTTAATGACCGATTTTTCCAAATTTGACCTAAAAAATTCAAACTTTGAACTAAAATTATTTGAAGACTCCAAATGTTGAGATTGAGATTCACCAGTTTCCCGCTTGTACCCACTAGCTTTCGGACACCATACATATATATTATTTAGAAGAGAAAGCATTACATATTTAAAAAAATTGACATGTTCGAACTTGGAAGAAATTCCCGTTTTTTAACAAAAGTTTTAAGATTAACCTCTTATTGGCTATGGGGTATTTCGAAAAACGGCGCAGATTTCACCTGGTTTCTTTATTGTCAAATATCCATATAAAAACAAAGGAATTGCTTTTTTTGCAATTGTTTTCTATTTACCAGATAATATATCTTATTATTCATGTACATTACATAATAATATGGTAAGATTTTTTTCCAGAATAGCTAATTAATTAAAAAAAGAATTAAAAAATTTCCGATTTTGGAAAAAATTGTCAAAAAAATATAATCACACAAATATAAACTGGTTTTATTTTATTAATTCAACACAAATTTGAATACATACCCAACATGAAAAAACAGAATTCAAAGGAGTTTGCTAATAAATAAATACCTTTATATGCATTTGAAAACGAAAATAATTTGATTTTTTTTTCTTTTGACAGTTGCACGCCAAGTCATAGATAATGCATTTAAAAATATTCTTACTAATATGCTAGCAATACTAATTATCTAATTATCATTGGCTACATCAATAATGATATTGGCACAAGCGATTCTGACCTTGTCCTTCATACAGTCTCTTTATACATAAGGGTTAATAAAATCGCATCTAAAATATTTATTTTTTTTTCCGCATTCGCCGGCGCACACCCGGGTGAGAGGTTAAGATTGAAAATAAAAGGTAAACCTAATAATTAGTATGCGGCTGGCGATGGCAAAACAAAAATTCCTGGGCCGCTCATTATCAACCTGTAATCGGCCGGAGACGCGCGGGCGCGCGCAGTTTGCGCGCATGCGTGAAAATATTTATAAAAAATATTTCGAGAAAAAATGTTTGTCTGCGATTTTGACCCTTCTATGTACAGAATTTGTATGAAAGACAATGTCAGAATCGCTTGCGTTAACATTTCCCCATAAGACGGGTAAAAATTTCATTCACCTTGCAACCCCAGAATATTTTTTAACGATTTTATTTGTGGCATGAAAATGTCAAATTTGCCGCGAATTTTATCTGTCAATGTTGATGCGTGTTCCTCTAAATTTACATAATTAATGCAAGTAATGTTGTTTTGTTACATAGTGTATTGTTCTAGGAATGTGTTTCGGTCAATAAAATATATGATATCTCAAAATTAATACACAAAACATTCAATTCAAAATGGTGGTTTTTTAGGAAAATCCGTATTTTTCCTGGATTTTGATGGCCTTTCACAGGTTAACGCGTCAAAGAGCACGCCATTCCACGAAAAAACACAAAAAAAGCACCACTTTGAATTTTGAATTGACTGTTTTGTTGATTAATTTTGAGCTATTGTATATTTTATTGACTGAAACACGTTCACAACACAATAAACTATCTACCAAAACAACATTACTTGCATTTATTACGTAAATTAATAGGTTTTACAATGTTTTAGTCGTGGAACACGCATTGGTTGCGACGGTTAAATTCGCGGCAAATTTTGAGAGGTCCAATGTCATAGAAGAAATCGTTTTAAAAATACTCTGGGGTTGCAAGGTGAATGAAACTTTTAGGCGTATCATAGAGTAATGTTGGCGCAAGCGATTCTGACACTTCTTCATACAAATTATGTACATAGAAGGGCCAAAATCGCAGACCAAAAGTTTTTTGTCGAAAATATTATTCAAATATTTGAATTATTTTCTCGCACATGCGCATATGACGCGCACGCCGGCGCGTCTCCGGCCTGTCACCGGTTAAAGGCAAAAAAATTAAATTTTAGTTATTTAACCACTTAAATTTGTTTTATGGGGCCAACAGACTTAGCTATAAAAGATCATTTGGTTTTGGCCTATTTCAGCATAACGCTCGCCATACATTCCCAATGTTTTTGCCACCAACAGCCACATACTACAGTAGTGATGAAGTAATTTGCTCCATTTTATACGTAAATGAATGCATTGAGAGTGGATAATGTATAGAAATAGTTCTTACCAGGCATCTGGGGAGGGGCGGGGGGCCCCTGAGGACCGGCTTGCCCCGTGTAGGCGGGGTGGTAAGGGGCGAGGGAATGGGGCGGTATAGGGCCTCGTTGGGCAAGGTGGTGCCTGACACCTCCCACACCCGGCAAGTGCTGCTGTTGCTGCTGCTGCTGTTGCTGTTGCTGCTGTTGTTGTTGCTGCTGTTGTTGCTGTTGCTGCTGCTGCTGTTGCTGCTGCTGCTGTTGCTGCTGCTGCTGTTGTTGCTGCTGCTGCTGCTGTTGCTGTTGTTGCTGATGCTGCTGCTGTTGCTGCATTGCTGTTACTCTTGCCGCCATCATTGTTGTCGGACCGTTCTGCATACCAGGCTAGTATTGGCAAACACATAATAGTCAAAATATTGAAAAAGGAGATAAATCCCACTAAAATAAACGTTACTTTAGTCTTATGCATTTTGTGTAATATTGTGACTCTTCAAACGTAAACTAAATAAAATTTTATGATTCACATATAACATGTAAATTTTACTTGTTTTTACATATTCTTCAATAAAATGTTATTAAGTGTTCTGGGAACTTAAGTTCAACCTAAATAATTTGAGAGAAGATTGAACAATAAGCTAATTTTGAATATCTGCCACAACAGTAACAGTGAAAATCTGGCAGCTTCAGCATTTAGTGTAGTGCTACTACAACTTAGTCCTGGGTCGATCGATCATTTTACACGACCCGGGTCGCTCACGACACACTGGCGTCACGAGCGGGTCGCGAAGACCCGCTCTTTTCGCGACATAAAAAACTTATTATATTATGCTTCACCCAGCTACTTTCTACTACCTGAGTCGAAAGAGCGGGTGGCGAAACCTGGGTGTTGACAACCCGTTCGTTCTCTATCTATCTATCGTCGCTCGCCCCGCCACATCCGCACCTGAAACCCAGGTTGCAGTAGTAGAGCGGTTGCAAGAAGTGGGTCGCGAGACCCGGGTGCTGACGAAAAAATGACCTGCTCGCTCTTTGGTGGTCCGTGAGCGGGTTTCAATGAGCGGGTTATTACAGGACTGCTGCAACTGCAGGTGGTATTTACGGCTCAAATAAATATGCTAACTAAAAATATTCCAGACTTTTATATATTTTTCTCAAAAATAGCATGGACCCTCATCTATTTATGTAAAGATGAGTGTCTGTGGTGAGTGACTCCGGGCATGCAGTGTGTGTATTTGCTTTTGTACAAATCTACAGTTTTATTCAGATATTGATGAAATTTTGCACTTGACTCTCGAAGCAAGAGGAATGACACTGTCCACCACTGTCTTTTTTTATTTTTTTATTATTTATTAACCAAGATATTACAATATATACAAAATACAATATACATTTTTTTGGTATATACCACCTCACTAGGCTGAGCCTGTTCCGAGGTGGCAGGAATTTAAACTAATTTTGATATCTTAATCTTGGAAGAAAATTAAGAAAAAAGTAAAAATATTTTAATTTAAATATATATAAATAAAAATGAATCGCCGAAATGTATGTACGCGCATAACTTTCGAATGACTGTACCAAATTGGATAATTCTTTTTTTTTGTGTGTTCGTTATTGTCAGGACAAGGTTTGTATAAAACTTTTGGTGAGCTCTGGCATTATGAATTTTTTTATAAAAAAATGCTATAGGTGGCACGCAAGCTGTTTGAAAACTGAATATATGGAATGCGGGAGGGGGTATGAGGGAGGGGGGAGGGGAACCAGGGAGGGGAGGGGAACCTGGGAGAGGGGAGGAGGGCCTGGGAGGGGGGAGGGGAACTCGAGAGGGGGGTTCGAGGGACGGGGGGAGAGGGGGAGTGGAGTGGGGAGAGGGAAGGTGGAGGAGACGGAGTGGGAATGCGAGAGGGGAAGGGGACACAGGAGAAGAAGGGGTCGGGACGAATGGGAAAGGACACGCGGGGAGAAATAATTTCTTTATTAAATGGCATAGCAACGCATGCCGGGTACCAGCTAGTAGTATATATTTACTGTCTATGTTAGATTTTGAAAAATGCCACTTAAAACCTCCGATGCTCTCAGCTAGTAATAATATATGTATTTGAGGCGCACCGTTGAGGTATACATGATACACCGTTGAGGTATACATGTGTTTTTAACAGCGCAGTTATGTTTGGTCTAATACGATGTACATATTGCAAACAGCTAGTTAATAAATAATAAAAAAGAAACTATTATAACTCTATTGGAGATTGCAACCTCTCTATTTCTATCATTTTTCATCTATGTGAAAAAGAAAGAGGTTACAACGCCACTTAAAATTGTTTAAAGTTACCTGCGGGTGATGCGGCGGATGGTGTGCAGGCCCCATGAGGGGTGCCCCAGGGCCCCCTTGTTGCTTCAAGCTGTTGACCACCAGGGCTCCACCCCCCATGGCCCCCACTCCCATTACTCCCCCTCCAACTCCCATGTTGCTGCTGGTCATTATCATGGCACTACCCACGCTACTGACGTTCATACCTGCATTAAGGAAAAATTGCAATTTATTATAATTATTATGGAATACAAAGCAAAATATTGTCAGCTTGCTGTCGTAAGTTCACCGAACTAACACTTTTGAAGATAGTATTTTTTAACAATTTCAAAGTTTAGTATTCTTTTCGAAGTCATACTCATGGGAATTTAAAATAAAAATTAGTTCAAATGCCAGCAAAATGTACATAGTCAGATGGCGATATTCAATATCCAAAGATAAGGTACATATAAGAAAAGGCAAATAAGTGGTAAGGTTGCAAAGAACTTCTCACGGCCAGAGTTAAAGCCATACTGTATTATGCGTTCTGCTACTATTACGTGTTTTCTGCATTATCGGCAATAATGTCTAATTTTAATTATTGCTGATACATTGATAGAGTAAAGTTTTCAGAACCACTTGGCTTCTTCAAATAATATTGATAATAATATTATTTGAAGACGCCAATAATTTGAATAATTTTCATAAACGGGAGTTAAAAAATGTGTGTAATATTTCAAGTTTATTTTTCCAGTTCTGATCGTTGCAATAAAAATGTCAAATTTTAATATTATCATTTTGATTTTAAAAATAATATAAAATCACAAAATTCTTAAAGGATTCGAATTTGGCTGATAAGACAGTTGTCACCGGGACCTGAGATTGTCCCTACAAACATTAGCTGGTGGGATATCACGAACATTTCGTTTTGGTGAAAAATCAAAAATACACAATTTAAAAATGTATTCGTCATCACAAAAATAAAATGCAATTTTTATTAAAATGCTTCTTTTTCACAATGAAAAAGTGAGAATACCCTATTCTACGACCACTCAACTCAACTATTAAATTCTGTTAAAAAGGCCGAAATGATATAATAAAAATACAATGTTTGAATTTTTGGGAAGAAAGAAAAGTATTTGGCAATTTAGAAGGAAAAATCATCAGTTATATTTAATTCCTTATCTGTTCGCAGGAAACCGAAGCAGAAGCAATGACGCGTCATGTAGTATGATGGGTCCATAACAAGTATTCGACTTATTTTCCTTATAATTTTTATTTACACACCCCATTTTTACCCTACAAGTAAAATTATAGATTCAGATCTTTAAATTTTCCCCGAGTCATCTCAGATTGATACCGACTAGAAATAAAATCAACCGAGTATCTTCACCAAAATGGAAACAGATAAAGTGAAATGAACTTAACAAATTTTTATTTACAAAACATAATATGTTCGCAGTGAAAACTAAAGTAGAAAAAGGAAGTTGGCTGAGTTTTTTGGATGTACATTGTGATTATAGTTACTGGGAACCCATCAGAGCTAAAGGTACAGTTACACAGAGCGATTTCGTCACTGCTATGTTGCCACGGTGAGTGATCGCCGTTAATTGTATCTGTTAGTTGACGATCACACAGAGCTACTAAAACTACGTAGTGTGAAATGTCTTACATGTTGATATGTACATGAAAAAAATCAAAAACATTCAACAAATAGCTATTTGAGATTTTGTCAGACGAAGCGGGAGTATTGTCAGAATATAGAAGCGATTTTGTCAGTACTATTAAAATAGCAGTGAAAAATTTGCTCACGTAAAAATTGTTTACGTAATCCTAAAATGCTAATTGACAGAGATAATGGCATCAGTACAAATAAAAATTGATTTTTCCAATGCACATGAATAGTCTTGCAACTCTCACTCCAAATGCGTAACATTATTTTCGTCATTTTATACTAATGGGCCGTTAAAATAAGAAATAAGTTTAAAAATATTATAATCACATTATCACATTGATGGACGGTATTTTGCCTTCATACAAGTGTTTTCAACAACAAAAAATTAAATTTCATTATTTTACACATTGCATTTTGGCCTGTGGTGTGACCGTAGAGCTGTCTCGTCTATTCACATTGTGACACAAAGCAGAACATTTGCACCAGATAGTATAAAAATCAAAATACTGCTAGTCGTTACGAGGTCTTACCAATAACGCCGTGCAGCCTCTGTCTAATCATGGTTAAAGGGGGTTGTATTTCTCTCTCCTCGGACCAAGTGGCCTCAAGAGCAAGATCATGTTTTATGAAGAGGTGAAAATAATGGTGACCAGACAACTCAGAATGAAACCAACTCAGAAGCACCTCAGAAAGGTCAATAGGAGTGATGATAAAAAAATAAAAAAAATTGCTCAAATAGGTTAAGTTAGGTTAGGGTTACCGGCTATTTTAAAATTATTTTTTCATAGCTTTTAATGACCTTTCTGAGGTGTTTCTGAGTTGGTTTCTTTATGAGTTGGCATGGAACCAAAATAATTGATTCAAGGAAAAAAGGATAGAGAAGGATTTTGACATAAATAATAAGTTTACCCTGCATGGAGCTCATGGGCATGGAGGCATGGTGCTGATTGGGGTGGCTGGTGTTGGGCAGCAGGTTCTGGTGAAGGCCCATCTGGTCCTTGGCCACCGCCACGTTGGGGGCCGACTGGAGGCTCGGGCTCTTGCTGCCGAGGCCCGCCATGGACATGGCGTTGTGGCCCCCCAGCTGGTTCTTATTGGCCTGCAGCTGTAACTTCAAAGTCCCCACAGTTCAAACAAACAAACAAACTACTGTGCACAGCCTCAAATTATCCGAATGATTGTTGAAAATATCATATTGTTTTAATGATAAATATCACAATGAAGCGTAAAGCTTTGTTTTTAAAATTCTAAAATAAAATTATATAATTTAGATTGGGACAGATTTATAAAAAAAAAACTACATGTAATAAATAATTATATTTGAAGGTTTAGTTTTTCTTTCAAAACTAAATAATTAAAAATAATAATTTTGATGATATGTCTCTGTCTGTGTAACTCGGGTTCAATGAACTCTATAACTAAGATTTGCTTTGATTTTTCAAAATTGGAATTGAATGTGGGAATGACTCAGACAAGCGTTAAAGTAGGTACCAAAATTAATTTATTAATAAATAATCCTTTATTTGAAAAATGTATTTCTTTTGAAAAATTTTTGACAGATGTTTTAATTTTCAAGTTTACTAACGGTGATCATTAGAAAGGTAAATTTCTGACAGTCTTTTGGAAGGCAATGATCCTGAGGCAAATCTTACAATTATAATATCCCATGATTTTTCACGGGTCTGTCCTATATCAACATAATCATAAATCTTTTGAGAAGTCCAAAGAATGTGGAAAATTATATTTTATTTTATACACGGTTTCCAGAAACTCATAGAACAAGCCAGAAAGCAGGGAATCTAGATCACATAGAGAATCCAAAATAAAATACTGGGGGTTTTGTTAACTTTTTTCCATTTTTTTCTCAACTAAAGGGTTAAAAAAAAAACTTCTGGAGCCAGGTCTACGCCTCGACACATTTAAAAGACACAAGACACAAAACATTACCCCGTACAGACCAATTTTTTCAAATTTGACCAAAAAAATTCCATGTTTGAACTCGAATCACTCGAAAATGAAAACTCAAATCAAAAAGTTGTACTGCAAAATTGACTCCAAATATGACGTACATTCACCAATTTCCCGCATGTACTGCGAGTTTCCGGACACAGATTCTTGAAAGGCTAAATATTATTAAAATCTTTGTACAATAGTGAACTTCATTCGATCCAGATTTAATATTATGGTTGATACCGACGATCAAGTTCACTGACCAATTTGCATGTGACTTGAGGCTTGATCAAGAAAACTTGACCGTATGTGGATGTTAATTTGCCTGACAAGTGTACTTGAAGACAGAATCAGTTTTCATTTCTATAGACTTGATTAATCTTCAAGCATCATGCATACTTGAATGTGTATGTTCTGTCAAAGTTACTCAGCCAAATATACCGCGAACACCACAGAGAACCGCGACAACTTAAAGACATGAGCTGACGTCACTTCAACTATAATGGAACGTGTGTAGCCACTATGGACAAACCCAAATTGGATCAAGCCTCACGCAAATTGGATGGTAAACTTGATTGTCTGTAGTAGCCATTAGAAACGGCCATCACGTGAATAAACAAAAATGAACAATAATGAAACAGAGTTTTTTTAAATGTGAATAATATAATATTAATCAAAAAACAGTATATGAGACGATGTATGAATGTGAATGAAGCAAGGAGAGTGTGCCAAGATAGTTGTTTGGCGGTCCGGCCTCTCTGACTACCCCAGCAGTGAAATGGTGGAACGGTTCTCTAATTAGAGACAAAAAATTTGTGTGCAGTTCACACGCGGTAGAAGTGAAACCTTCAGAAAACTAAAGTAAATAACAGTGGGGTGGCTACGAAACACAGCACAAAGAAGAGATCGATTAATCTATCTCGTTCTATCGCAGGCTAAATCCTATAGATGTAAGTGTTTGTTTCTTTTTAGTGTCACTTTTTCGTTTCATCGAGTTTCAAATTACAATGGTGCTAAAGAAGTATTCACTTCAAAAATTGTTTACACAAACGGAAGGCTATATCTTTATTACTAAGTATAAAATGAAGTCGCTCACGCTGTATGTGCGCTTAGATCTTGTAAACTATGCAATGGATTTTCATGAGGTTTTCACCAATAAATAGAGTGATTCATGAGGAAGGTTTTTAGATATATAATTTGTCAAGGTTTTGTGTAAATTGGTTGAAATACATAATATATCTGGCCAAGTGGCAGCGGGCAGCGTGGATTTGATTTAACAGATGGCGTTGGTTATAAAGGTATCGTTAGCCACAGCAACATGTGGCTGGGTCTGCTTGTCATCTATAAATATCACCCATGTGTCAAAAACATTAACAGGAGGTATAAAAAGCTGATTTTTGAGAGTTACAGAGATGTTTTTTAAAACATCAAAAATCAGTTCTTAGCTCCTCCTGAACGCTTCACGTTTTAATTTTAAGTTTTTGACACATGGGAGGTATTTTCGCATTGACAACGATATGAGATGCGCGGTGAAACTGATTTTGTTTTTGAACTCCCTGACACTAAAAAAAAACTTTTTAAACCCCACCGATGTTCATTTATTGCTGCCGTTGGATGGCATTTACGCGATTTTATATACGGCAAATGTTCAGGACAGTAAATTTACCTGCTGCTGCATGAGGTGATGGTTGATCTGCATCTGGCGCTGCATGGCCGCCGAGTCGTCCCCGTTCATCTGTCCGGGGCCGGGGCCCTGCGCCGGGGGCTTGTTGCTCAGTCCCCCTCCGCCCCCTCCGCCATCGCCCCACGAGCCACTGGACATCAGCTCATCAGGCAGATCCTTCTCCAGGTCAAACATGTCCATGTTAGAGAACACATCTGCAACAAATACTATTTTATTATACATCAGCCTGCTAACTGCTTAGCCCCAGAGCTCCCATCTATCGGACCACCTAGGCTGTGCTAAATGCCTCGCAGCACCCATCCATCAGTGCCTGTTTTGATATAGCGAACTAAGGAAACACTGTAAAGGCCATTTTAACCTGTTGTTTGCCAGGGTAGGCCAGCAAAAAGCACCACCAATTACGACACGGCATCCATGACACCCAATGACATTTCGTGTCCAGCGATTCTTGACACTGTCCTTCACAAATTTTGTACATAGAAGGGTCAAAATCGTAGATGAAGGAATTTTTCCCGCGCATGCGCAAGAACTGCGTACATTCCCGCGCTCCGGTAAATTATTAATATAAATTATTTGGAGTGACCAGGCGCATTGCGGTTTTCTCTATGGTAAAGGGTGATAATAGAGCAAGCGATTCTGACCGTGTTCTTCATACACTTTCTTTATACATAAGGGTCAAAATCGCGTGTAAAATCTCAAACACACCGGTGCACGAACGGCAAATGTCGGGTTAAAGAACCTTTCCTAAGATAATATCTTTAGTTTATACTTTTATAGCTATAGTTGGAATTTGTCACTTAGCTAAGCTTTGTTAAGCTAAGGGGCATTACAAAAATTGCTTAGCCGCTTTCCTGAGGTATAATTATGAAAACAATCCTTTATTTATTTTGTTTGTGATATCAATCAAGGATCACCCTCTTATTTAATATGTATTTATTTTTGGTAAAGTTGTAGTACTCCGCTTCACTTGGCCAATCGTGGCGGAGAACACTTCACGTAAGTGAAATTTTAACAAAATTAAAATATAAGATGCATATTTTTTCATCTTGCTGACATAAATACTCACTTTTCATAATAATAAATCTAACAATTTAAATAAGAAATAAATTTTAATAGAAATAAATACATTTTAACTGTGAGGCGGTTACGACAAGTTTATCTCATTTTTGATCAATATTAAATTTTCAATATGTTAAATGGTTTGTTACGAGACAAAGAAAATATATTTCTGATCAGATTAGAGATGAAGCGTAAATGCTGGAAACCAGTTGTTTATTTTCTTAATGTTGTGATAATTCTTTCGATTCTTGAAAGAGCCTCTCCACATTGACGAAATCTTCACGACTGCCTGAGATTTTTTTGAAATTACTATATTTCTTAAAATTTCTTTTATTTATAAATATTTGTAAACAATTTTTTGTAAAATATTTATATGGCGTTATTTCTTACATGTAATATATTCAAATTTGTAATGGTGTAAGAAATTAATAAAAATATTATTATTATTATTGATTCCGAAGATGTTTGCAGGCGTAACAAGATATAGGTCATACCTAATACAATACGGTACTTTTTAAATGTTTGGGAGTAGTGTCGCATTTGGACAGTTAGTTTTCGCTATCCCACCAGCAGCAGATTTGCTTTTGTTGAATTATTTTTTGGTGGCACCAATCGAAATAGGAAAATACACACTAAAACTAATAATTCTTATTAATAATTAATACAATAATAAATTTTATTAATTTTACATGGCAGCAACATATATTTAAAAAGGTTCAATGCCAACTCAGAATCAACTCAATTCCACACCTCATTATATACAAGTCATTATAATATAGCCCAACCTAACATAACGTAACCTATTTTTTATGATATAATTTCAATGACTTTTCAAATGTGGTGTTAAGTTGAGTTCATTCTGAGTTGTCTGGTCACATTTAATTCATTACTGCAAATTTTTAACCACTTTTATTGTATAAATTTAAATAATTTTTATACCTTTGGTGTTTAATAAATAGTATTTTCGTTAAAATAGAAATTATTGCCGAAATAAAATAACTGCAACGGAAAGATTAACATGATATATCATATTTCGGGTGAAATGCAGATCCTGCCAAAGTTTGGAAATTTAATAAAAAGGCACTTTCTAGATGAGAAAAGTGTGGAAAAGCTGAATAAAAAAAAAATTAAGGCACGCTCGGCAAAATTGAGGGAGATACAGCCGTTTAAAGTATAAATAAAATTTCACTTCGCGAACCGATACTACTACACTCCGCCCGCCATTTTGTCACTGTTATGTTGGTATCCCAGACCTACAAACAAGAGCTAGATAGGATTGTAGCCGACTTCGTGGGATAAATAATAAGGCGCGTAATTATGAAAAACAGAATTAATAATATAATGTAAACTAACCTCTAATCAGGCACTGGAATGGAGACAAACCATTCAAATCCTGGGATGTTTTTTAAAATAAAGATAATATACACAAGCCCGCTACACAAACCCTGCGTAGCCAAACAAACCATTCAAAAACGTAGGCTGTTTTTTAAAGTAAAGATAACATACACAAGCCCGCTACACAAACCCTGCGTAGCCAAACAAACCATTCAAAAACGTAGGCTGTTTTTTAAAGTAAAGATAACATACACAATCCCGTTAGACAAACCATTTAAAAACGTAGGCTGTTTTTTAAAGTAAAGATAATATACACAATCCCGCTAGACAAACCATTGCCTGAAATGGTGCGGGACTCGATCGCTCCGAAGTGTGCGTGTAAACGGCGCTATAGTATACATCGTATTATCCATGTATCCCACGAAGTCGGCTACAATCGTATCTTGCTCTTCTTTGTATCAGGGATACCAACATAATAGTGACAAAATGGCCGCAGGGTTGTCTTAGTGTCGGTTCGCGAAGTGAAATTTTACTTAACGCAATTGAAAATTAATTACTTATTCAAATTTTTTTTCTATTGCTTTTCGCACTTTTTTTCACCTTCCAGATTAAAGTTCTCAATTTAAAACGCGGTGAAAACATGGTTTTTGGCAAAAAAAAAAAAACAAACTTTGGCAGGATCTGCATTCCTCCCCATATTTCAATTCAGAAAAACCACTAACAGTGTAAAAAATCACATAATTATTATGAAAAAATATGTTGTAATTTTTTCCGTACAATTCAACGCTGGATGAATGACGGTCACCGACTCTAGATGTAAATTTAATAAAATCATTAAATACATCAAAACCTTCTTTTTAAACGACTTCAAAAAGGAGGAGGTTCTCAATTCGACTGTATTTTTTTTTTTTTTTTAATGTTTGTTACCTCAGAACTTTCGACTGGGTGAACCGATATTGATGATTCTTTTTTTATTTGAAAGCTGGTGCTTCCTGTGTGGTCCCATTTTAATTTGGTTAATTTCCGACAATGGCATCCACAAGAAAACCATATAAGTCTTAAATTTGCATTAAGTATGTGTGCGACAAATGGACGAATAACTCAATATCAAGCCAACCGATTTCGATGATTCTTCTTTTATTGGAAAGGATGTACTTCAAGGATAGTTTGATGAGAGTTTGGTTAGGTTCTGATTATCGGATCCATGACAAAGTAACGGAACTCTTCATTTCTTAGGAGCAAATTAATGAAACTCTTAATTTGACCCGCACGTCGTTATGGTCAAATTATGTCTGTCTCATATGAGCAGCACGTTTAGTAAGTCTACCCGTATTCAGAAAAATTAGTGAGTGTACTTCAGATTCACTAAAAATCAAAAAATAAACAAAAATTTTAACAAAACAAAAAACGACTTCAAAAAATGCACTAAAAAGTAAAAAAATAATTTCGTATTCTTCTACAACCTCATAATCAACTTATTTTTTCTACTCATCAATATGTAGGTACGATTGTTATTTTTGGAGTCGGTGTCAGCAAAGGTACCCGGCCAGGCAGCGTCTTCAGTTGACAGCTCCCCTCACGCCGCGGCCCCGCTCTCGCCTCGTCAAGTCGCTTGTGCGACGCAAGCACATCTCACCTATAACTATGTATGTAGTTACAAACCTACCTTGACTGACACCGACTCCAAAAATATCAATCGTACCTACATATTGATGAGTAGAAAAAGTAAGTTGATTATGAAGTTGTAGAAGAATACGAAATTATTTTTTTACTTTTTAGTGCATTTTTTGAAGTCGTTTTTTGTTTTGTTAAAATTTTTGTTCTTAAATAAATAGGTCAATTTGGTTGTTTAGATTGAAAAAATACAAGAATCACTAATGAATTGTTATTAGTTAACTGTCACTTTTATAAATAAACTGACTAAAGGTATAAAGAAAGTTTTGTAATCTTACCAATGCTGAACTCATGCAAAAAAGAACACAAATTATTGCACTGATGCTAAACAAAATGTCAAAATGCTGTCAGGTTAGAATGCTTTGTTGAACTGTCAAAATATGAAACCACATTGTATTATTACATAAGTAGTACACATTCTTATTTAATTCACCAATATCACTTTTTAAATAATATGCCATTTTTAAATTAAACATTGAATAAGTATTTTTATAATAATAATAAAATAAACAGGCATATTAATTTCACAACTACACTTTTCTAGAAATTCTGAAAAGTATATTTATACATAAATATATTAAATTTCCCTGGTATTAAAGTCAAAATATGTATCGTCGAAATTATTTTATATTTTAATCAAAATTCAAGAAAAACCAAATTTTTGACCAGCAAAAAAAAAACACATTTCCTCTTACACTAAATGTTGTCGACTTGGTTACATATATATTTAAAGTTCTTTAAAACATATAATAATTATGTGGATAGTGTTGCGTATGGGAGAGCATGTAGCAATTATGAGAATTGTACAAATTTAATTGACAGAAAATAGGAATCATTGAAAGTAGACAATGCAGGACAGAACTATTATTATGACAGAAGTATTAGAATCATTATAGTTTTAATAATAAAGTGATTGAAAAATAATGTATATCTTTGTGTCAATTGAGCAGTAAGGACAGTGTAATATTGATACTTATTTTCCTAATATAATATATATATAAATATAAAAAATGACATTGTCAAGTATTGTTTGACTACACGGCTTTCCTTGTCAAAGTCACATTGTTTTCATTTGTAAAATCTACCTGACAAAACTCTATAAGATAATTCCTTCAACAATTTGAAAGCAATAACAGAATATTCAATAAAAATGTCAGACGTGCCAAAATGCAGAAACATTGATCTGATTGGCGATGCTAAAGAAACTTTACATACTCACCGTTTTCTTACGATAATATTCTCTAAAAAAAAAATCTTTAAATTCTGATGTAACACGGGCATCAATTAATTAATACACGAAAACATAGCTAACGATAATAGAGTTTGTTCAAGAAATAGCCGATACCAGTCGAGACATACCAAAATGTCAACTTGAAGTATTTTGACATAAATGAATGTTAAATTGCGAAAAACATAATAAATAAAAACAAATATAATTACCTGAGGAATCCGAAGGTCCCTGGAAAGGATCCCTCATCTTAGCTCGCTTATTAGGCGGCTCATCCACTAGGTGATCGGCCATGGTTCTGTTTACTAAACTAAACCCACCGTGAATACTTCAGCCCGCCGATTTAAAAATCACTTTTTGAAGTATTTTTCGGCTTATAAATCATCTTATAACAGATCATAATAATTTAAGTATTTAATAGTCCACACCACAACTGCTCGATGTCCATTACACCGTAAAAGGCACATATTATTAAACCGCGGCTAAAAGATTCGCCATTACAGAACTGGGAATCGAAGAGCTACATAGAGCCTCTCACCATCTTCCGTCCGAACTGGCACAATGAATAAAAACAATATCACCAGATTTGTTTAAGCATTATGGACTTATTGACACATTTACATTGTATAATTTCACTCGAAAATTTTAATAGTTTAAAATACAAAAGGTTTTGATTAATAAGTCCAAGAATAAACAGGTAAATCACAAGATAAAAACGAAATTTCGCCCCAGTCTCTGTTACTCAAAATGGCGGCTGTTGATGAACTTTTTCTACGCTTGTCAGAAAATGTCGGCCTATTAAAGTGTTACTATTCTCTGATTGGTCGAAACTGTTCACGTGACCTCCGGAAGTTACTTTGTGACGCAGAATCAGACGGTAGAATCGACGTCAACGCGTCAGATAAGCGGAAACTGTTTTATATGTTAATTGTCTATGATATTTTTAAATACCATATTTTTATTAATTATATACGAGAATATAAACTTAAACACTTACGATAAAGAAGTGATTACGAGCATTAAATTTTATTTTATCATTTTAACAAAGATACAAATATTTTTTCAGATTGCATAAATCGTTGATATTCAGACGCATTTTAAAATCATATTCGCGCTTGTATGTGACTGGTGGCGGAATGGTGCCTATAGACAATATTGTTTTGATACCGAAAATACTAAGGTTTTGAAATGTATGAATTTACTTATAATATTCAGTTCACGAAAATCTATAAAGCTGATTTTCTAAAACAAAGATTTTGATTTATATTCTCAATTAGAACCGATTTTAACGTTATACATAAAGCCTTATATAAGCTTTGTCCCCAACTTCTTTTACCATTCACATCAAATAATATATTCTCCTTACAATCCTTTCTTTGTTTTACATGCCTTCCATCTATTAAGCATCCCTTTATTAATTTTATTCATTATGCTTACATCAGCATTGCAGTCCTTGCGAATCTTCTATTAGGTTTCTTTTATTAGAAAAATATGTTTGTTTTTATTGTTATAATTTTTATTTTGTAGATCTCCATTTTAATTTTAATTGTTATCATTTTTATTTTGAAGAACTTCCATTTTAATTTTAATTTCTTTCATATATTCAATAATATTATTATAACAGTTTATAATATAAT
The DNA here is from genome assembly GCA_917880885.1 of Limnephilus marmoratus. Taxonomy (NCBI): domain Eukaryota; kingdom Metazoa; phylum Arthropoda; class Insecta; order Trichoptera; family Limnephilidae; genus Limnephilus; species Limnephilus marmoratus. Next base: position 23,871,599 of record OU862911.1, on the reverse strand, counting down.
AAATATTATAATTATTTATACTTTTATTTATTTTTAAATATTTAAAAATAAATAAAAGAATATTTAATTTTTATTTAATCATTTTTATTTTGTTGAACTCCATTTTAATTTTAATTTCTTTTATATATTAAAATGAAAATCGAGTTCTACAGTTTTGTAGAACTCCATTTAATTTTAATTTCTTTTATACATATATTCAATGATATTATTATAATAGTTTATAATAATATTATTTTAGTTCTGCTAATAACGCTTCAGATTTTATGTCCGGGTTAAATCTTTCCCACAGGAAAAATTTAACCCTTTCACACACTTTTCCACAAATTATCATCTAATCCAGAGGTTCCCAAACTTATTTTTCTCATAGACCCCTTTCAAAATGTTACTGATTTCGGTGGACCCCCTGCTGCTACATTTCTACCACATTCCCAAAACTCGTCAAAAAAGATGAAGATTAGATCTAACGATGGAAATTTGCATCGCGGCTGAGTTCCAACTCTAAATTCGGAGTGGAATAAATAAAAATAAAAATTGTATATTATATGCTGTGTTCTATTTATTAAAATAATATGATTACAGACTTAGGGGGGGAAATACATGTAGATAACTCAATTTTTTTATTTCATAAATTGTTAGTTTAACTTTAAGAATATGTTCCCAAAGTTTTAAGTAAAAATTTCAATTCGTTCCGGTGTTATGAGGGTGTTTGCGCCGTGGTAAGGGAACGTACCCATACTACGTGACACTTTTAGTGGGGGGGGGGGGGGTCTTCAAAATGTCACGCTCCATACAAATGAGCGGCAGGTTGCTAAGGATTTTGGTCACCGGGGGGGGGGGGAGGGGTTAAAAATTGCAAAAAGTTGGTCACGTAGTATGGGTATGTTCCCTAACCTTGAAACACATTTTTCTCGAAATGACTTTTTTTAAATTTGTGTGCACTCTAGCTCAGAAATATTTTAACCAAACATTTTAAAAATGTGCAGATACCTTATTTATATAATTACGCGCTATGTAAAATTTGTAGTAATATCTTATAAAATTTGTAGTAAAAAAAAATGGCAAAAAATCAAGGTTTCCTGTTTACACACCTGTAACAAATTTAATTTCCAAAGAAGAGACTCATGTTCTTAAATTAAATTCAAAACCGTATTGATTTGAGATGAAAATTATGGCCTCCAAAATGCACACAAAAGCTACGTCTGATGGTGACATTCGATGTATAGCAGCTGATAATGTTCATATTTTCCAAGGAAATGCTTCGAAAAGTTCACAATATTTTTTTAAATAGATGTGTAAAATGACCTCAAAGTTTCAATAAATTATACACATTTCTTCCATGCCAAAATAAATTATGAAAATCATTCAAAAAATCTAGTCCTGTATTTCGCACAGAAATATTGAATATGCAAATTTTTACTAGTAACAGTCGCTGACCTTCTTAAAATACACTTCTTCTTCTTCAATGGCGCTACAGCCCATTTCGAGCCTTGACCTCCTTCAAAAAAGCCTCCACCGCCCTCTGTCCTCGGCCGTCGTCTTCCAATCTGCGACATGGAGTATTCATCTTGCATCCTTCCTGACATCATTCTCCCATCTCAGTCTAGGTCTGCCCGTCTTTCGTTTACTCCCTGTTAGGACCTTCTTCGATACTCGTGTGCTTGGCATTCGGTGCACATGTCCGGCCCATCTCAATCTTTGGAGCCTTAAATGGGTGAAGAGTCTGGGAGCTTGGTAAATATCATTGATCTCATTATTGAGGCGGATTCTCCATGCCTCTCCCTCTCGCACCGCTCCTAAGATTCTTCGAAGGACCTTTCTTTCGAAGGTGTCCAGCTGTTCCGCTGACTTTGCTGTCAGTGTTCCCGCCTCACATCCAAAGGCCAAGACCGTTCTAATAATTGATTTATTTAGGTTATTTACTGGGTCTTCAGGGTATCATGATGGAGTCCAGGCAGGTAAACTCTTCGACCACTTCGCAATTATAAGTGTATTTAAATTTCACTGTATCTTTAACTCACCTCTCTTGCCGCAGTCTCCAAAGGGTCAAACACCTCTCTTATAGCCTGTAGCGATCTTTCAACAATGTTAAGGTCGTCCGCGTAGCCAACTATTTGATTGATTCTATAGCAAATATTTTAGTCAGTACTGATTATTGTCTTCCTGACGATGTGCTCCAGTACAATATTGAAAAGAGTGGGTGCTAAGCCATCACCCTGTTTCAGCCCCTGGGAGACGTTAAAATCCTCCGTTGTTTCACCTCCTATCCTTACTCGACACCGTGTGCCGTCCATTGTTGCTTTTACTATGACTATTTTGGGTATTCCAAAATTTAGGAGTATTTTAAAAATAATATATTTTTTTATTATTAGGTTTGTCAACAGTGATTTACATCAAAGCTTTCACAGATATAATTACACTGAACATGGTTGATGCTATCACTAATTAAAGACAAACACAACATTGATAATATAATACTTACATGACTGTAAACTTAATCACGACTACTTATTATATAGAAATCTATGTAACAAATTAATTAAGCAGGCTAAATTCAAATTTTATAGGAACGCAATTGAAAATGCCAGAACGGATCCAAAAAAAACTTGGAAAGTCATTAATGAAGCAGCTTATTTAAAACCCAAGAAGAGTAATAATATCAAGAAACTGTCAATTAATGGAGAAATCCTTGAAACTAAGAACGAACCATTCATTCTAGCTAATTATATTAATTCTCATTTTTCCAACGTAGGCCTAAATCTAGCAAGCAAAATTCTCAACAATCACCACACTGCAAAAAAACTTTCATCTAAACACAGCCCTACCAAGCAACCATTACACTCTTTTAATATATATAAACTCAATAAAACAGAAATTTCCGACCATATTTTATCTCTCAAACCACATTGCGCTCCGGGCCCGGACAAAATCTCAAACCAAATTCTGATTGATCTGAGAGAATTTATTGTTATACCTCTTCTACACATATTCAATCAAAGCTTCAGCCAAGGGATTGTCCCGGATAAACTAAAAATTGCCATTATAACTCCAATTCACAAGTCAGGGGACAAAACTCTAATTTCTAACTACAGACCTATCTCACTATTAAATTCATTATCGAAAGTTTTGGAAAAAGCAATGAAAAAAAGGCTAATATCCTACCTCGATAAACACAACTTACTCTCAGATTGTCAATTCGGTTTTCGAGCTAAAATGAGCACTGAACAGGCTATATCCGAATTAACTAATTATATTGTCAAAAATACAGATGAAGGGTCCAAAGTCATCGGAGTTTTTCTAGATCTAGCTAAGGCTTTTGATACTATCTCTCATGACATTCTGTACGAAAAACTTAAAAATTATGGTATCAATGGACCGCCGCTCGAATGGTTTATTAGCTATACTAAAAATAGAAAACAAATAGTAGAACTTAATAAATGCTACAGTGATCCGGAAGAAATCAAGTATGGCGTCCCTCAAGGTAGTGTACTTGGTCCCCTTCTATTTTTCATTTACATAAATGAACTTACCGATATTAAAATGGCATCTATCGACTACAAGGTAATCAGTTACGCAGATGACACGGTAATTCTATTCAAAGCTCCGAGTTGGGAAAAGGCCTTCAAAAGTGCGGAAACTGGTATGTTAGAAATAAAAAAATGGCTGGACAAAAATCTACTTACCTTAAATATCACCAAAACAAAATACTTAACATTCAGCAAAACCACTACCGGGCAACCAAAAATTTTTCCGCCTTTATACCTACACCCTGATATTACCTCAAATCCCTCAAACCACAACTGCGAAAAAATAGAACATACTGATAATATCAAATATCTAGGCTTAACAGTGGACTATAAATTAAACTGGGAACTTCATATTAACTTACTAATTAAAAAAATCCGTAAACTATCATTTATTTTTAAAACTATTAGAAACATTATGTCACTGAAACAACTAAAAAATGTTTACTACGCTCTATGTCAAAGCCTTTTAACTTATGGAATTTCTGCTTGGGGGGGAGCTGCCGACAAGTACATTAAACCGCTTAACACAACTCATAAAACATTAATTAGGATCATGTTCAAAAAACCTTATCTTTACCCAACGGAAAACATACTTATTACTAATAACATACTAGATATCAGGAAGCTGTTCATTAAAAAGATCATACAAATGAACTGCATAAAATCCTCACCATGCCACATAACTCACCCAAAAAACACGAGAGCTAAATCGTGTAATCTACTTCTAGTACCTAAAACTAAATCAACTTTTGCCCAAAAGCACGAATCTTACCTCGCACCTCACATTTTCAACACCTTCCTAAAAGAAACCACCTACTGTGCCACAAAAAACAACCTAAACTGGTTATACAAACATTTTAATACATGGTTACTACACAAAAACAGGGCATGCATCACCAAGTTATTAGTAATCTCATCTTAGTCTCTAATCCTCACTCTTTATTTACATATATGTGTTAGTTACTTATAGAAATTTTATATTAATTATTAATACTGCTTTTGTTTTACGAATGCTTATATTATTATTACCTCATATGTATATTATTTTTTTGAAATCTTATAGATCTAGATTTAGACGCTAGTATTACTATGTGTATTCATTTTGTTGATATTTAATAGTTCTAGATTTAGATGCTAGCATTACTATGTGTATCTGATGAATTTTTGGTTTTAATATGTAAATTCCTTGATAACTGTATTTCAACTCCCAATAATTCTTGTTTGATTATATGTATTTATGTTTTAATATGTATCTATGTGCTCGATTATGTACACGTATGCGATTGCCTGTGTGAATGTATGAGCGCATATGCGTGTATGAACATAACTGTGTTTATGTTTGTACATATACCTATGTAAATGAATATGTGTATAAGTTAATGTATATATATATGTACCCGCCTCGGAACAGACTTAGTCTAGTGAGGCGGGCTACTAACTTGTTTGTATATGATTATTGTTACAATAAACGCCCGGGTTGCCGGATTTAAAAAAAAAAAAAAAAAAAAAAAAATTCATACAAACACATACTATACATTACAAAATAATAATTAACAAGTTTTACAAGGAACAAGTTTTTAGAACAATGAGTATATCGGTTCATAAGTTTATAGAACAACGTAATAGGGAGCTTTAAAGCTTGTTAAGAGATGATTTGAAGTTGGCCAATGTTGACATTGTCAAATTAATCGAATGTTTTTTATAAGCCTCATTGAAATTACGGCACATCCTCGATAAAGCTGAGTTATACCCCAGCTTAGTTCGATATTTTTTAATATTTAACGGAACATAATTTACCAATCGTGAACCAATTCTAGGAACATTGAACCTGATTTGATGAAGTAGAAAAGGACAGTTTATTAAACCATTTACAATTTTGAATAGAAAATTTAGATCTGTATTTAGTCTTCTCTGTTCAAGGGTGCGTACATTGTAGAATTTTAGTCTATCAGTGTAGTGAGGAAGTGATCGAGCTCGCCTATCGGAATACGCCAGGTGGTACATAAAATGTTTTTGAACCTGCTCTATTCGCTGAATATGAACTTTGTAGGTTGGACTCCATACAGCACTTGCGTACTCCAACACGTTGCGGGTGAAGGAATTGTACAGCTTTATTTTTGATGTGGGATTTTTAAAATGCTTTCGGTTTCGTTTGATAAATCCTAGCATTTTCATAGATCTAGAAATGATATTGTCGATATGAGGTGTGAAAGTAAGTTTTTTATCAAATAATACGCCTAGGTCCCGAATGGTTGCGACTTCCTGAAGTTTAGTACCATCGATAAAATATTGAGTCGGAATAGAATTGTGTTTACGCGTAAAGGTTATGTGAACACATTTTAAAGAATTCAGAAACATTCTATTGTCGTTGCACCACTTTGAAACTCTGTTTATATCGTTTTGGAGAAGTATTGAGTCTAGTAATGTATGGATAATTTTGAATATCTTACAATTATCAGCAAACAACAAAATTTCAGAATCCAAAATAACATTGCACAAGTCATTTATAAAAACAAGAAACAAGATTGGGCCCAAATGGGACCCTTGCGGCACTCCAGATGGCACATCTAATCCTCTTGACTCATAGCCATCAAATACTACTCTTTGTATGCGGTCAGTTAGATAGGAGTAAAACCAATTTAGCAAGGTACCATGAACACCCATTTGTTTTAGTTTATGAATTAGTAATCTATGATTTACTTTATCGAAGGCCTTGCTAAAATCTCTGTAGATTGTGTCTATCTGTTGACCTCTATCGACAGCTTCGGTTAAGGTATTGACATAGCAAAGTAAATTAGAGGATGTTGATTTCTGGGAGAGAAAACCATGCTGTTTTGGAGTTATAAGATTTTTGAGATGATAATTCAGATATGGACAAATTAATTTTTCAAAAATTTTCGCAAATGAACAGAGAATAGAGATGGGTCTATAGTTTGTGACTTCGTGAAGGTCTCCGCTTTTAGGTATTTAGATCTGTATTTAGTCTCCGTCTCTGCTTTTAGGTATTGGTACAATATTAGCCTGTTTCCATCTTGTTGGAAAAATATATGAAGATAATGATTTCCTGTAAATGATAGTCAGAGGGAGTGCGAGACTGTGTGCACATTTTTTTATTAGGAGTGGTGGAATTTTGTCGAGGCCAGGGCCTTTGCTTTGGTCGAGGTTAAGCATTTCTATTTTTACATCGTGTACACTAATGTTTACTGTGTGCAGAGAGCTGTTCGTATAGTCTATTGATTCAGATTGAGGTTGAGTCTCTTCATTGCTTCTAATGTCATCTTTCTCATACACTGATGAAAAGTGTTGGGCAAATAGTTCGCTGCTTTCCTCGCCGTTTGATGATTTTTTTTCTCCAAACGTCATGTTTTGGGGGATAGTACTTATGTTTTGTTTCTTGTGTTTGACAAATCTCCAAAAAGCTTTAACGTTATTATGATTAACCAGACACGATTCTATTTGATCAATGTGTTTAAAGTAGCAATTACTAATGAGTTTGGAACAACGGGTGTGTAAGAGTTCATAAGAATTTCTATCATGTGGATTCTTATATTTTTTATAGAGAAGTCGAAATTTATTTTTTTCTTTTAGTAATTTAACTAAGTCTGGTGAATACCAGAGGGGATGCTGCCTGTTGCGATTTACAAATTTGGTTATGCATTTCTCAATTATACGATACAAATGAGTGTAAAATAAAGAAACCATATCGTATACCGACATGAAATCAGGTAAAAGAAGTGCCCAATTCAGTTCTTGTAATTCCTGATTGAATTGAATGTAATCATTCTTATTAAAATCATATTTAAGTAAGTTTTTATTTATAGCATTTTTGTTAATTTGAAATCAAAACTATATTCGATCTCTAAAGGTGGATGGTGTATATCAATGTGACTTAAGATTTCGGTACTTTGCCTGACTTGTATTGTTTTTGAATTGGATAGAACGAGATCTAAGATTCTACAGTTACTATTAGCAATGCCATTGAATTGATTGAGGTTATTTAGGGCAAGAATACTTACAAGATGGTTACCGATGTGAGTATTATAATTTTCTGGAGATAGGGAATGAGTCTGGTTTGGTTCGTTGTGGGTCCAACCGATATTTCCCAGGTTGAAATCTCCTAAAATTAACGTATTTGATTCACCAACGGCATCCATAACATTGCCAACTTTTAAAAAAAAATAATCAAAATTATCAACAAGCAACGGGGGAGGTATACAAACAGCACATATGTAGAGACATCTCGTTAGTTAATTCTGGCTGAATTTGATGGTCACCCATACGTCTTCCAAGGTACTTTCCCAATGCTTACGGCGGTTAGTTTGATATTCTTATATAAATACACCCCATCCGTCACTTTTGTGGTTAGAGGAACTGCTACGGTCCCTTCTAAAAACATTATAACGCAAGCCAAAAATTTCAGCATCAGAAATAGAGTCGTTCAACCATGTTTCCGTTAGAATAATAATATCAAAATTGTTATTAAGTATTTCTAAGTAAACTTCATTAAGTTTTGTTCTTAAACCCCTGACATTCTGGTAATAAATTCTTAGGTTATCCATGTTAGTATACATTATTCAAAGACAACGCACAAATTGAAATTTAGATAAAGATAAGGTAGGGAATCAGATGAGCGAAGCCAATGAGTCCTGGTTGCGGATCTTTCATCTTTCATCTTTGCGGAGTTTTCATCTTTACGAGCAAGGATTCTGCCATTTCGGATCCACACGAATTTGTAGTTTACTTCTTTCGCCTTAATCCTCGTGGCAGTATGCAAGGCCTTGTTTGCTGGTGTTAGATGTTCGCTGACGTATACCAGCGATTTGATGTCATCGATGCCTAAATGCGTCGAATTTAGCTTGGAGTTCTTGTTCTTCTTGTTGAAGCTGACGACTGCAGCCAGAACTTCATCCCTTGCCCTCACGCTCGGGAGCTTCACGATTATTGTTTTTGGCCTTCTTGTTTAATCTTGGAGACTCGATGGATGTTAAGAATTTCCGATTCGGCAATGGGGCGGGAAATCACGGTCCCAAGTTGTTTTATTATCGATATTAGATTCTCCGATTTGTGTTCTGGTACGCATTGGATCCCGACATTGGTTTCCCTGGCTGCCTGCTCCATGTGAGACACGCGCGCATTAAGGTCGCGCACTTCTGAATTTAGCTTAATATTCTCTGCTTGTAGATTTTTTATTGTGCTCAAGGACTCGGTTAGCATTTTTTTCAGTTCATCGATTCGGCTAAAATGAAGCCGATGGAGTCTTTTATATCCGGCAGAATATTTAATTTGCTTTTAAATGTGTCGTTCATTTCTCTATACTTTTTGTCTATATAAATGATGATTTTATTTTCATCTTCCTCAGCGTCGCTAGATGTCGTTGGTTTCTTTTGTACGTTTCTTTTAATATATTTTCTCCCTATCTATACTGTCATATGCCAGTTTGAAGTCAATAAGTAGTTGATATATGTCTATATCGAATTCCCAGCATTTTGTCAGGATTTGTCGAGTAGTGAAGATTTGATCAGTTGTGGATCTCCCCCTGCTGAAACCTGCCTGGTATTCTCCCCAGCAAGTTCTCTGAGTGTATAGTCTTTCTTTCAAAATTGTTGTGAAAATTTTATACGCTGCAAAGTAACGATATTCCTGTGATTTTCACATTTAAATTTGTCTCCCTTTTTAGGTATGGGGTATATTATGCTAATTTGCCATTCTTCTGGTACTCTTTCGGCGGTACTTTTAAAATACGCCAAGAAAATTAAAGGAGGATTTAAAAAAGGAAATTATTGCTAAATATTAAAGCTATCTGATCCATAAGCCGGCCTAACTGAAAAAAAAAATTAAGTTCGTGGACCGAAAAAATAGCAAAAATTTGCAAAATTAGTTTTTCGCGCTATCTACCTATTAGGATTGCATGAGAACCGTAGCTCCTAAAAAATTTGCCAAAAATTTGAAAATAAGAATCTTAAAGCTTCAAAATGATTTTTCTTTAAAGTCCATTTTTCACCATTCATACTACCATTTTTCACCGAAATATAGCCAGTCAAAAATCACCGAAAAATTTGGATTTTTTTTGCTCCCTTAATTTTTTTGAGTAGTGTATTATCGGCCTACATTAATAGGTATAGTCCGTCAAATAAGATTAGAAAATATAAAAACTTGAACTACTAAATTTGTAGACTGGCAACACCAATTTAACTGTCAAATATTGTTTTGAAGTGAAGTTTTTGAAGTGCAATTACACTGAATGTATAGAACACAGTAAACCACATTTTAAAAAACATTTTTTCTTCATGACATAAATTTGATTAAAAGGTGATTTATAAAGCGATTTGCTTTAATTTAACATAAATTTGAATTTAACAATAGATACAAAGGAAGGATCACTAATGGTGAGTTTGGTTACACTACTTTTAGATCTGCATTAGTTAAATATATTCAGTTCTATTAGAGATATGATCTAAAGCCCGAGCAACGCTAGGTACTTTATCTAGTATTAAATAAATGTGAGCAATTTCTAAACTGTGCTTTATATTTTATTACATTATAGTTATTCTTCATTATGTTAACACAAAATTGCAAAGGTATAATAATAATACATATACCTATACGCAATTCTAATTTAGAGATCGGCGGGTATCTATACTGCAATGAAAAAATATTTTTTCCACTATTATGCCATTTTAATTTTTTATAAAAAATGTAGGTTACACAGCTTTACTTTAACACCATGAGTTATGTGTTTAGTATTGCCATTTGATCAACAGTGGCGCCCTCATATATTTTCTACTCTTATTTGACAAACTGTAAAGCCAAGTCAACATTTTTGTTCTTTACTATCGAAACCAGATAAATTTTCATGGACCCCCAGATACAACCTGTGGACCCCCATTTTTTTCAACATAGACCCCCGTCGAGTCTCCCGTGGACCCCTGGGGGTCCACCTGGACCACTTTGGGAATCACTGATCTAGTCAATCCACATTAGGCAATTGCACTATATAAGTATAATAAATACAAAATAATACAAGAACAACATGTCAAAGAGACCAAATGGGAAAACAATTTACGGACTCCAAATATTTTCATATCAGAGGGTTCGGCTAGGTGGAACTCCTAATTGGACCTATAAATCCTACTGATCCCTCAATATAAATATTTAAAAAATCTTTTGTAATCCTACATGTATTTAAATTCTTTCATTGGCGCACACACGAGGGGGGTTTTGGGGTTTAAACCCCCCCCCCCGAATTTCGACGACAAGCATATATTATTTTACCAATCAAAAGCAACATAAGAAACGTTTAGATAAATCTGTACGCAAAATTTCTTAGGGAAGAACTCCGGTGCTGGCGGTGCTACAGCTGGCCGGCTACCAGTATCACTCGCGATCGCCGCACGGTGCGTTGTGCGAAATACAAAAGTTTACAATATGACCGGATGTCCCCGCCCGCTCTGCCCTCCCGCCCGCGGCACCTCTCTCCAAAACCGTGCACAGCTAGTGCTGCCAGATGCATTGTTTTTTGGTTAATTTATACATCCATGGTATATAAAATTAAACATTTCTATTAAAACCTGAGGGAGCGGGCAGAGAATCGGCAGAGACGGGAGATAAATGAAAGGCGTCAGTCGATGTAGTGAGTCAGTCTTTATTGGGCTACGTAGCGAAGGTCGAAGCGGAGCGGAGTGACAGAGGTACAGTGAGTGTTGCTGCTGTGTTGCTGCTGCGTGATGATGGTCAGGAAGCTGCGGCGGTGAAGATCACAGGTCTTCAGGGAGCCGGCGTGTTACTCTACACCATGGCGGTGTAGAAGTGACCTTGGTCCAGGCGGTCGATCGTCGTCGTGCTGACGGGATACGGCGGCTATGTGTCCTTTGAGTCGGAGCACACACATGACGCAGGAAGGAACCTTGAGAGGCGATGAGGATGATCTCTGGCAGCGGAACGCGATGGGTTTCGAATGCCAGAGAACGGGTTGCACCTATATGAACAGCAAGCGCGTGCAGGCTTGGTAGTTGATAGGTCGGGTGACATCTCATGTCGAGGCGCGAATGGGCCGGACAGCGGATGGTAGTTGGAGAAGGAGTACTGGAAGGTATTGGACATGTTCCTGGAGTCACACTGGATAAACTTGCAAATCACATGATGCTGACTGCGGGCAGCCCGGCGAGGGCTTGTAACGTGTTACAGCACTGCACTATTGTAATAGCTTCACGGTGTGTGTTAATCGTCCGATGAATGGAAGCTAGGGACTGACTGAGCTAGCGCAGTGTTGAGTCGCATATTATATGCGCGACCGGCAGAGTAGCTTGCTAGAGCGCCAGGTAGTGTTGCGAATTCACGCAAAGCAAAGAAATTGCTCGAACGTTCTGCGGCCGTTGTATTGAGTGGCCATTAGTTCGAGGCCTTTCGCGTAAGTGGTGGAATTATTAACCGGCTGTAGCAATTATGGTTGTAGGTAGATATGTACCAGCGCGCGGTGCCTTACGCTGTAGGTATTCCGTAGTATTTCTTACGGCGCCAGTGGCGGCGCAATGAATTCGGCGTAAGTGGGCGCTACAAACCTTTTTTTTTTACCGATCACCAAGGCAATTTTCGGGCAATTTACGTTTTTTTAGCATGGGTTGTTTAGGGAAAAATGATGAATTCAGGAATATAGTCCTTAAACTCTGAACTTCATTACGGTTATGGGTTCACAAGGCCACTTATTTAATTATTATGCTTGTCAACAAATAGAATCTATTATATTAGAAAATAATAAAAGTTTACCTAGACCCTAGACTAACTACAATAAATGTATAAAAAATAAATTATTTTAATAATAGAGGATTTTTTTTCTCTTAAATTTAAAACTAAAGTCCTGTAAATTAAACTTGATAACAAAAAAAATCGTGTGTACTTAAAAAAATGCTAATATTCAAAGAAATGTTGTAAAACTATTTTATTTAATAAACTGTTATTTCCTTATTTAAATTTTCAACTAAGAGTTTAGGAAAACACGGTATTTCATTCTTGGGATATGGTAGCACTAAGACGCTCCGGTCCATCACACATCACAACAAACATGTTGATATTGTTGACAGACGAGTTATTTACGCGCTTCGTAGCAGTAGTGCAGAGTGGAACATGCGACGTGCATAATATTACTGTAATCGTTTAAATTTTTCCCTCGGGTCCCAAGTTATTGTTAATAAATTTAAAATTTCGAAACGTCAGCAGAAAATGCCAGACTTTTTCTCGAAAAAGACAAAATTAAATTCCGTACCGGAAGAAGAGTTGTTGATTAAAAATGAAGGTATTTAAACCAATTTAAATATAACTATTCGGGATTTTGCGTGCTACTGTTGTCAAAATTTATGTGTCATTTGTATGTGCAATTTATTGTTATGTAGTATTTATGTAGATATGTAATTAATATACAATAACATAATAAGTAAATATATAAGGGCAGAGTGATGACTGACGCCAAACATATTATAATAAAGTAATGACCAATTTGGGAGTCGGGTATGAGTACTGCCGCCCCGGTAACCATTAATTGACCAACACCTCTGCTGTAGGTCACCCCAAGTGGCAAGCTAGGGCCGGTGAGGTTGTTCTTCATTTCCTTAATTTTTTAAAATTTAATGGAGTGTTTTATTTATTTACACCAGTGATTTCCACGTGGGGCGATACCGCACCACTGACTGGGGCGTTGATGAGCTTCCCCTTGCAAATGTTATGTAACTTTCACATTCAAAAAAATTTCGCCTGCGGCATTTTTTCTATGCGTATTGTCACGCATTTCTTAATGAAGGGGGGAGGGGCGTTGAAGAGAATACTATACTTGGATAGTGCGCAGTGAGCCAGATAAGGCTAGGAACCTCTGATATACACTGTACATTAGTATATAAACGTTTGAATAGATATGGATACAGCATGCATTTTATTGACCAATCTGCCAATCAAATTGTTATAGAAGCTGCTTTTGTTGGACCCATGGGTAAAAACGGATTTGTCAATTTCGGGTGTGTGCCTTGTGGCGAAATTTTTCAATCCCACCGGAGTGGGTCTGCACTGGTGGTCTCAACCAAAATGGAATCCAATAGCCATTGAGGATTTTTAGGTGAAAAAATGGGGGCATTTGCGATACGCCATTTGTAACAGACGTATCAGCGTCTTCACAAGACTGTAAAAAAGTACCGGGTTTTTAGTGCACAAACAGGATGGTGATGATGGAAACAAATAATAAAACTGACCTCCCGTACACCCAGTGCCTGATGCGTGAAGGATACTGGATATGCTTAATCCTCTGCCTGATCCTGGCGCCTGGCGGTTGCCAAAGTAGGGCCGGCTCTTCTGGAGGAGTGTTGGCACCAGGACTGAAGACAGGCAGAGGTCGGCGGGAGGCAGCTGGGTGATAATAAACTTCCGAAGAATAATACACGAGTTGACTGTTAGAGATGAACTAATTTATTTCCAAAAAACGTGCCCTTATATACCCTAATCTGGGCAAAAAGTTGATCACGTGGTACATTTATGGGGTGGGAGGTTTGACCTCGCCCGTAAGTATAAGTACTGCGACTTTCTTGTCGCACTTCATTTTGCTGGTGTCGCTCAAGAAAGTGGTCGCTTAAAATTATTATTTTATAATAATTCTACAGGTTATAACATAGTGTTTACAAAGGATTCCTTAATTCTAACATTTGTACAAAGATATTTTCTATCCGTAGATTTTTAGTTCGATGAAATTGGGAATATTTTTAGAGATGTTTACCATTTGTTGGTAGGTATTTGATGTTAAGTTAAGTTTGCGAAGTGATGTGAAGAAGTTAGTATTTTCCCCAGGTTCCTCATAAGACTGGCTACCGAAACCTGTATGTCTCGTCATCTTACGAGGTTCTTGGATTTTTAAAATGGAAAAAGACTGTTTTTTGATCGGAAATTTTCTAAGTCCAAAATTTTTGCGCAAATGCAGATAGCGTTGGCAGTTTAAGAGTTAGAGGGTTAATTTTTGTTTCCCTGAATGCCCGTCAGGACTCTGTAATAAAACGTCTTTGTTTTATTGTCCTACGGGGTGTGTAAATGAAGTTATGTTAATAAATGTGTTTTGGAAGGGCAGTCCGCTTGGCGGAGCAGTCCGCTTCCGGTGAGCAAATTTGACAGCCCTTCTCAGGGCCGCCTGGTCGCCTTGGAGGCGAAATAATAATGAATTTAGAATGTCTCCCGGTGGCAACCTGGCATACAAGCTTTATTTGTTGCACCGGGGCATTGTACATAAAGAAAAAGACATATTAAAGATGATAAAATGTGTTGGCGAAAGATCGTTGCTGGCGGCACGGTATTAACGAGCTTAGTGGCCAGAACGTAAGGCCCTTAAAAGGGGCGTAATTAAAAATAAAGAGCAGCCCGCTTGGCGGGGCAGCCGCCTCCTGCTGTGCCATAACAGCAGAACGGCAATGGAGGAAGGGCAGTCCGCTTGGCGGAGCAGTCCGCTTCCTTTGAGCCGGAAAAACGGCCCTTCTCAGGGGTATATATAAAAAATAAAAAGGAGGCTAGTCAGCCTGGTCGCCTTTGAGGCGGATTAATCATAAATCATTTGTAAAAAATAGGAGTCTAAAATGTCTCCCGGTGGCAACCTGGCACACAAGCTTTATTTGTTGCACCGGGGCATTGTACATGAAAAGAAGACATAAAAATGATAAATTAAAATATGAGGGTGCGTAACACGTCGGTTACACCATTGTTCTAAAGAACTTAGAAATTGTCCTCCCTGAAATCGCCTGGGCTGATTGTCAATTTTTTCAGGGACGACAGTGAGGTTTGCCCGTGCACTGTCGGTCTCCAAAAATTCCGTCCTCTGCTGGCAGAGGAGGAACTGATGATGACCAGGGTCTGCCCACCGGTACTGAAATGGAAATTGGGTGGAACTCAGATTTCCTGCGGAAGCACGTTGAGTTTGCGCATGACTGCCCGTGTTTCATTTTTCTACCTTGACATATATTTGTTAATTTTAGGGTTTGCGAAAACTAAGCCCTGAAGACTTTGTTCGCCCCATTAAGTCTCTGCAACTGGGAGACAAGCTTGTTATCCACTGGAGTTTTGCACATCTCCAGGATGCGTTCGCGTCAATGTCTCTCTTTCTCTATCGGACCATCCTTGCAATCTAACATTTGCGGTGAGAGCCTGTGGTGGTATCTATTAGTATCTGCGTAAGATATATATGGTTTTCCAGCAAAGGTAAGACT
The DNA here is from genome assembly GCA_917880885.1 of Limnephilus marmoratus. Taxonomy (NCBI): domain Eukaryota; kingdom Metazoa; phylum Arthropoda; class Insecta; order Trichoptera; family Limnephilidae; genus Limnephilus; species Limnephilus marmoratus. The sequence goes on along the minus strand of OU862911.1, from coordinate 23,855,854 downwards.
TAATAATCTCTGTTTCAAGTCTGGTAGTAGTATTTTCGTCCATTTGGGAACTACTAGCAGGTAATTTCCTGTGGAGCTGTTCAGATGAGAAAGCACTCGGGGAATTAGACAAAACACTCATGCCAGAGGAAAGTGCCAAGGTCTGCTAAAAACATTATGAAATATCGCCGCTTTGTCTTCCCTGTCTATGGACACATATTTCCACCACATGAGCCGTGTGAGGCAAACAGGTCCACAGTGGGTCTGCCCCATTTGTGAAATATCTGTTCTGTTGCAGGAGATAGAAGGTGCAACTCCGGAAAACGGATTCCTCGGGACAAGTGGTTCGCAAGGTCATTGTACCGACCCATAAAGGTGTAGTGTTCTAGTATAGACTATATTAGAACATTTAAACTCCTCAAACATCTTTTCTGGTTTTTCAAGGCATTTAGTATAGCAACATGTCTTTCAGGTTTCTGTGCCAATCCTGCTGTCCCCTGGTCCAATTCCCCGTAATCACCATCGACTTGTACCATCGGTCGAGAGGAAATGAGAGACAGCGGGGACGTGTAGTGGCATTTTATCAAAACTAACTTATAAGTATTTATTTTTTCAATTTTACGTTGATGATTAACTGTTACTTGTAATATTGTGTTATTATTTGTACTTTGTATGTGTTATTATTATAAACTGCTCATGCTAACCGCCTGCTCTCAACACAGGTTCTCCTAGTGAGACAGGCATAGAATAAAACAAATTGTAACTCAAAACTAATAAAGATGAATAATAAAAAAATAAAAAAAATAAATAAAGACCTTTACTTTCTGTGCCCATCATGATATGTCTTTCATTTCTATTTGTGTCTGCTGGTTGATGCCTTTTTTCAAATTGACGGTCCAACCGAGGTCTCCTAGTAGGTTCAAAAATGGATTTGTTTTGACATTCAGAATTTCCCTGTCCTGGTGGGCCAGAAGGAAATCGTCCAGGTATACATACAATGGCTAGAGATGGCAAAATTTAGCATTAATTTTCAGATTTTTTAGCATTAACAATTGGAAATTTAGCGTTTTACAGCATTTTGAGGCATAATTTAGCGTTTTGTAGCAAAATAGAAAAAATGTATTTCCTGAATGTTTTTAGCGCATATTTAAGGTATTTTTGGTAAAATATATGTTTAACCTTCATTTGCAAGTATTTCCATGTGAAAGATTATAAATAATTAATTTTAATATTAAATTAATAAGGAAGGAAACTCTAAGTACGGGTCGAACACAAACACAACTAATGCAGATTGCGATTAACATCAATAGGCGTAATTTATTTTGCACAATTTGTGTAATGTCAAAAAGCAATTTTAGCCTACAGTACAAAAATATTAAATATTTACACATAAAATAGTAACAAAATTGTAAAAAGAGTTAGGACAGGCTTCCAAAAATGAAATAAAGTAGGCATATTTGAAATACAGGTAAATACAAAAAACAATGGAAATGGCACTTTACTGATTGAATGATAGCATTGCGCACGTTTCAATAGTGGACTCCTTCATTCTCGTACGCCTGTCAGTCAGTACTAAATTGTAGTGACTGAAAAAACGATCTGCATCAACACTATTTACAGGGGCCCAAATTGTCTGTAGGGCTGGCCCAGCAAAGGCAGAGTTTGTCACTTTCATTGCCATCAACATTTGCACCAAGTCACACACTTTACCTTCACGCACAATTTGTCCCATCAGTTTGTGAAGGTAGAGATAGCCCTCAACACACTCGTCGCTGGTCAGCTTCGAGAATACAGGAAGCATTACAAAGTCTCTTTTTTGAAATTCTCACATATTATTTTAATACCCGGTATTTTCGGGAAATTCACGCCTATTTCGCTAAATAGAATAATTTAGCTGAAATACGGCCAAAATCACGTTTTTCGCTATTTTTTCGCGTTTTTAGTTAAAACGAAATTTTGCCATCTCTAACAATGGCCCTCACATTTTGATGGCGTAAGGTCTCCGCAACTCAATTGGTCACCTTGGCAAAGGCTTGTGGAGCACTGCTCAAGCCCTGGGGAAGACATGTCATTTGCAATGACTACTTTGTACAAAATCCTCAGAAAATGATGGTGAGACTCTGCGACTGGGATGTGGACATAAGCCGCGTGCAATATTTCTATTTTTTGTCATCCAGTCTTGTGGTTGGAGAAATTTGGGAATTTACCGATGCAGCATTAAAGAAAAAGGTTGAGGATAGGTCTGTTATTGCTGTCCCTTTTTGGACCGGGAACATTTGGGAAAGAAAACCGGAGTTATTGACTGCCGGCTCCAATATATTTAGTTTTTTGGATGATTTCTATTTCCTTTGTCATTGCTGGGGTAATCTTTGTCACAAATATTTTTAAAATTAAGTCAGTTGGGCATAATAATAGAAGCTTTGTAAAGAAGAGGATTCTGTATCCCCTATGATTTTCAGAACAACTTTGGGAGCATTTAGAGCTGCCCATTTGTTTTTGTAATTCAGCAATTGCGCCGCCCGAAACTTTGGTGGCCTCAAGTCATGCACTGCTGTAATAATATCGGTTAGAGGTCTGCCCTCACACCGGTCGCTTGCTACTATTTTTCCCCCCCCCTTTAAACTCCAGAGGTGGAGGGCTTGGGATACCTTTGGGGGTCTGCCCCCCTCAGGCGAAAGGGTTCTCAGGACGGGAAAAATTTTTTGAGATGGAAAGAAATCTCGGCCCTGAAAGTGGTTTTGATACCTTTTTGTAACCGTCCCCTCTTTTGGTGGACCTGTAGCAGTGATGGCCAATTCTGTACTCCTCCCAAATTCTGCAATTGGGTAGAGAGGGCTTTCTTACTGAAGAGATGTGAGGAAGTAGGAAAGTTCTGCATCAGTACTTTATTGTCCGATTTTCCACATGTGATCTGCAGCTGGTCATCAGACCATTTTTGTAAGTTATTCTGACCTCCAAACAACTCGTTAACTTTCTCGTACTTTCTGGGGAGACATCCTGTGCCTTGAAACCCCATTCGACTAATTGCTGCAGCTGCACCCTATCATTGAGAGCTGCATGCGTTATATCGGCGAAGAGTGACATGTTGAAAAAAAAAAAAAAAACCCAGAATCATATGGCTGCAACCTAAAGTTCACCTCGAGCTCTTTAAAACCCAGATTGGCAAGGTGGCCCTTAATGACCTTGTTTATCTTACATTGGTCCAATATTTTTGATTAAACCGTCAAAGGCGCTATAACACTTTGAGTCTGTCCCGAGGAGGGACAGGCTTAAGGGTTCTCTAAGAGAAATGGTGGGGCCCAGCATTTGTAAAATACGAGGATTACGCCCGGCTACTATTGAGCAGTCGTTCTCAGTTTCTGCGATAGACATATCCTCGGAGGCTGCATTCTCTGCGAATCTTGACCTCTGTTCTTGCAAAACAAAATCTTGTAGTCTGCCTACTTGTTCTGTTAATTTTTTAATATAACGTGCCATTCCTTTCTCTCGCCTTCTGGAAATAGAGCTGTCGGAACTTGGTGGCCCCGGCGGTGTCTTCATCTTTTTCGTTTATTGTCACAATTAACGGATTCATCCGAGAAAGTCGGAACTCAAAATATTTCGTTTCATTTTTTGTCTTTTGTCACGTTTTATACTCGCGAACGCGGGAATCTCAACCGCTTCATTGTTTTTTATAATTTTTTAATAATTTTTTTTTTCAGAATATTAAAATTGTACCTACTATACTAATAATAATAATAATAATAATGATTTATTGTCTTCATTTCTTAATAACAAATAGAGATAATGATATCCTCACTGGGATCTCCCGTGCTGAGGATTTCATTTACATTTTATAATTTAATTATAAGAATAATATGAATTCGACATAACATAATATATCATGTAGTATTTTTTTTTTTATAATTATAAAGTAAATAAGATAGTGTTTTGTACTGATACCTTCCTCGAATTTGTACGATATTTGGGGTACGGCAATCTTTTTAAGGGCCCGTAACCTGGATTTCTACCGATTTATTACATATTTCCCTTAAACACGGTAAGTTTTAAATATATTGTTTACCTCATAATAATCGTAACATTTTAATTTCAGAATATTATTAACATTTTTGTTTGATGCCAAATTCTGCTTTATTAGGATTTCCTAGATGTACGTATAAATTTATTCGCATAACGTTAAGCGTATTGATTTGGAAATGACTTCCGTAGGCGAAAGAGCTATAAATAAAAATAACCAATAATAAATATGAATAAAAATAAAATAAATTGGTTTTTCGATTTAAAAAATATAAGAATACTTGCAGAAAAGTCAATAGATGTCGCGTATTAAAATAGAATGGATAAAAATTTATCCAGACACTATCTAGATTGCATTTACTTCGAGTTGAATCTTGCAATCATACATAAAGATAGCAGCCAATAATATGTGCGTTAAGAAAATGAAGATTATGTTGGCAGTTCTTAGTCGAAGTATGATACAGTTAAAAATGATTTCATATGGGTTCCGTAGCTCAATCGGTAGAGCTCTTGCCATGTAAGCAAAGGGTTCTGGGTTCGAGTCCCAGCGGAGCCAATATCTATTCTGATTTTTCTGTCTCAGATTTTCGCTAATATTGTCTTCATTTAATTAAATAAAAAATATAGATTTAATAAATTTCTTTTTACAATTAAAAAAATTAATAACTTAGCAGCATGATTAATAACTTAGTAGCAACGAAATATTTTGGCCTGCATATTTCGTTTATATAACGCTTCATCAAATGCTGCAGACGGTCCAGGGACATTTATATCTGATTACTAATATTTTTTGTATTAAATACCCACATACAAGCCCAATATCCGTGTTGTCCTAGTTTTTCGAAGCAAGCATGTATTTCAACGGGTCCTAATTAATTTTTATTAAAAAGTGAGTGTCATATTTCAAATTTTGAACGGTTTCACAAGGGCTGTGCAAATACATAAATGGTTAAATAATATTATTATTCATAATTTAACTCACCTATGCGTCCTTGGTTTTAAACAAATTTAAATAAGTTTATTATCTTTTTTCAGTATACGCGTAAAACTACTACATGGCTGAGTACCCGGAGTGGCTCGGGGTTATAAATGGTTTGGTGTAAAGTTGTGATGTTGAGAATTCTAGTTTACCTGAAAACTGGGTGTAGTTTTAAGGTGGAAATAATAATATTTTTTTTTACATGAGCTCCACACAGGAGGCCTTTAGGAAAATAATTTACCTCAGGGCCTATGTCATCTTTGGGCATGCTGTGTAGAGGGTTCTTTTAAGGAAAAGAGGAGAGGGGAGTTCTGGGAAGGAAAAAGGGTTTAAGGGGTGGGTAGGAATCTGGGGTTCAGTGTGTCCTGGTCATCCGCCTCCAAGACATAGACAAACCGCACCCCATGAACCCGGGCACTCCTGCTAAATCACCAAACGTAGCGAACCACTTGGGGTGACCGATGGCGATATATAGAGGTGTTGGTTATCCAATAAAGGTTCCCGGGGCGGCGGTACCCATTCCCGCCTCCCAAATTGAAAATTAATGCTAAGAATTGAAAAAGTTTTTTTAAACATTGGTTTTACGATACAAATAATTTTTTGATTCATGTCTTCCTCGGGCATCTCCGACTTTTTTAGCCATTGTCTTCGTGTTATCAAATTATTACTATTAAAAGACAGTTACATGCAGTACCAGTATCAGATTGTTACTATGCTGTCTCGATGAGACTATAGATTGGAATTTGAAATTTGTATTTATTTATACGCCTAAAAGACGTTTTACATAAAAGTGATAAATAAATCATTATATATAGCGCATTGCAGAATATCTTTATTTCATAGTAAATAATAATAATAATGCAGAACAATAATAAAATAATAAAAAATAATGATTAATAAAATTATTTGGCGGGGCACATAATGATTAATAAAATAATATTATAATATTATTTTATCAATCACTTAGTTAATAATCAGCGATTAATAATAACAACTATAATCGCTGTTTAGTATAAAAATATATCATGTTATAAAAACTGTTTTTTGAAGTGAAACTTCTATAGCTCCGCTGTGATTTGGATTTCGGATGAAACGGAAATGACGATTACCGCATCTGCAACGCTTCAACTGCGCTCATTGGCCGCTTTGATTATGATGTCATTTTTAAAGACTCCTATTGGTTGAGTTATGAAACGGAAATTACGTTAGGTATGCGCTCATTGGTCGCTTTGATTGTGAACTCACTTTTCAAGTATTGGTTGAGATTGTTTTGGTAAAGTTTCGCTTCTACCGCATGTAAATTGCACTCGAATTTTTTCTATGGCTACCTACTGTAAAAACCTAAACTTTCAAATAAATAAATTTATTTTTCCACTGTGTTTATATTACCATGGTGTGACAGCCCTAACAATCCAGCAGTGGAGAGACATTTTTTCTCGCTAGGCGAGCATTATGCATGTGTCTTTCTGGGTTGGAAACCTTTCTTTTTTCCACTAATTTATATTTCACCAGGACCGGTTTCATCCTATTACGGATATTTTCAGATTGGTAGTTGAAATTCAGACATTTTGATGGGCATACATATAGTACAATAATTTCTTGAACAGTGTTTCCAATGATCGATTATTTTTCTAGAAGAGGAGCAGTGGAATGCAGTGCATCTTCTTCCCGCCTGAAACAAACAACAAAAATTACAAAAGATTCACACACTGAATACAATAAAGAGCATTAAAATACATACTTTTTATTGTGCTGATCAATTTTTTTAATAAAAAAACTGTAATAATAATAAAATCCAAAAAAAAAATTCTGATCAAAGTGTTATTTTTCTATGAATTTGGTAAAGGAATTTAAAGTTCATTAGTCAGTTGGCCATAACACAAGCGGTAAATGATAACAAAACAATCTTTTTTCAAATATTCAATGCACAATTTCATAGCTGAACTTGAAAAACTAGACGTAGCCTGCCCTTGGTCATAGAGCAACGCACGCCACTGCCTATGGAAACGAGTGTGTGGCACTCCGTTGTTAACTTTTCAACCCCTCGGGTTAATTTGTTCGTTTTTGGGAACAGCTCACGTGCTCTCATATAAATTGATGTTACTTTACTGGCGTGGTGAGAAAGAGAAAACACCACGCTTTATATTCAAATCTAGATGTTAACCACAGAAGACTAAATTAAATTATTTCAAAGGTTCAGACCGTAATTTAAAAAAAGTCGGCTAATTATAAAATTTTTGCTTAAAAACAAAATAAAGTTTATCAAATTAATAAACAGCCAAAATGCTGCGTAAGTGTTCAGCCAACGAGCGTAAAAATGTGTGAACTTTTGTCTCTTTTTTTAAATTTCAACTGAATGACAAAAATGTCAGTAAACATGATGTTATTCAAAATTTTATGAAGTTTTTGACAAGGGCAAATATTTGGCAGTATTAGTTACTTCAATATACTCGTATATGTGTTTTTTTAAAAAGCTCACTACTAGACTAGGTTCGAACTACCTGCACGATAGTTGAAAAATACTGTTGCGTTTTTTTCGTTTCAATACGAAAAATTCAATTTTGTGGCATTTAATCCGTTATAGTTTTTTGTCCTTTTTGAGTTCCTTTATTGCTGACCAAGTCCAGTAAATGTTATTTTCTTTTTATTTTATATCCTTTTGCCCCAATGGTCTTTGCCATGGGGAAGAAGCTACCTGATCCTGTCCCCATTGACCCTTCAAATTTCGATACTTATTGACAGTGAGGTAGAGATTTCAGACCCTCAAATTCCATCCCCTACTCCAAAAAAGAGGAAAGTTTGCGACAATCTGAAAACCGATTCTTCACAGGTCTCAGTTCGTGTAGCTCCTCCACTTTCCTTATACCCGACTTCAGCAAAAGCTCCCTTCATTGTTCATGTTCAAAATAACACGCCTGGCCACCCTCTGCATCCCCTTGAATTTGGTAAATTCATTGGAAAAAAACCACTTAGCATTTTTTCCCAAGTGGTATCCGATCTGAGGGCAGATTTCGCATTTGTGTTGAGTTCACATTCGCATTTAATGCCTATAAATTCATGAATTCCATCAATTCACTCTATGCAAAAAATTTAAAGCTTATATCCCTACTGTATCAACTTCTGTTTCTCCGAATCCATAAAGGAGGGGGGCGGGGGCGCAGCGCTGCTGGGCGGGGGCGCAGCGCTGCTTGGCGGGGGCGCAGCGCTGCTGGGCGGGGGCGCGGCGCTGCTGGGCGGGGGCGCCTCGCTGCTGGGCGGGGGCGCCTCGCTGCTGGGCGGGGGCGCAGCGCTGCTGGGCGGGGACTGCTGCGTGGCGGCCTGGGGCCCCGGCTGTGTGCCTGAGGGCACCCCCGACTGCGCGGCTGGGGCAAAGGAGCGGGGGGCATGACCTGCCCGGTCATCCCCCCTGCTCCGCCCGGCATGCCTTCTCCGGGTCCGCCAAAATGGACTCCTCCACCGACATCCCCTCCAACGCCCACCAAGTTTCCCACTCCGACGCCTCGTTGAGAAGGAGCTACACCTGATTATATTTTAATAACAATTAGTTCTATGCAAATGGGGTCCGGAAACTAGTGGAATAAGCGGTAAACTGATGAACCTAAAATATTTTTCAGTTTTTGTATGATTTGCGACTCTTAGGCTACAGGGCAACAGGCACAATGCGAGAGAATAGAACTAAAAATGTCTATAAACTTATACCTAAATGAATAAAAAATAAATAAAAAACCAAAAAACATATAACTTAAATTAAATCCGGTCCGGATGTTTGTTTCGACGAGAGAAGACACATACTTCGGTGAGATCGCCATTATCTGTGAGCTATTACTTCGGAGTTTATTGATTTACCATTTAATTCTGTTCTATTTGAACTGCCCCCCCCCCCCCCCCCCCCTCCCTTGTAGTAATTTTTACTTTTTGATCATCATTTTAAAACATTTGATTTCGTATTTAAAACGCGAAAAGCTATTGGTTTATTTAATTTATAACTATTTAGTGTCCTTTAAGGGCTAGTTACGACCCTGAGTTTTTAAAGTATTAGAATATTATTATTTTGTTAGAGTCTCATGGGGTTATTAAATAAAAAAATTAACCACGTTGGGCGCCAATGTAATGCTTAGTAAATGAGTGCAACACTTAATAAAACATTAGCTATAAATAAAAGAGTTGTGGCAACAATTAAATTATATTTTTAAATAATAATAAAATCAGAACATGAGAAGAGCATGAACACGCAAGAGTGGGAAACTATAGAGTTGAGCAGTTGAGCATCGTCACGTTAGATTAAAGATTACATTATCAGATGAAATAAAGGATCATAGATATGCTACACTGAATACCAAACACTCTGACAAACTTGGTTTGCACGGGCCTTGAGCTGGCAGCTCCTCCTGCGATTACAAGGGGTAGAGAGAGTTATAAACCAAGATACGATTATAATCACGTCTTTGAGCCATGACATTTCAACTAAGTAATCATCTCAAATATGATAGAACCTTGTTAATTCCAACTCCGAGAATTCAAGAGTGAAATTTGAAAATTTTACGGAAAAAAAAAATGAATTGAACAAAATAGTCAAAAAAATGCTGATAAATATCACATTTAAATTATTATTACACATACTCCTAACTATATTTTGTATCTCTTTCTTAAGCCGCCCGTAGGCGAGAGACTTTAGTTACGGCAACTTTCGGAAACCATTGGGGGTTCTACTAATAAGAATAGTTTGATGAAATATAGGGTCTTTTTGTGAAAGATCATCTCAAAGGCGCTGTGTTCTATGGTCGCATAACTAAGCACAAGGGGTAACCACTTACCATTGCTGAGATTATTGCTTCGGTTGCGGTCTGCCTGTTTCAAGGGCAAACATACAGGACAATCATTTCTTGAACAGTGTTTCCAATGATTGATTATTTGTCTAGAAGAGGAGCAGTGGGGTACTATGCAGCTTTTTCCCGCCTGAAACAAACAACTAAACTTAAAAAAGATTCACACACTGAATACTATAAAAGAGCAGTAGATACATACTTTTTACTGCGTTGATCAATTTTTTACATTAAAAAGTCTGTAATAATAAAAAAAATCCAAAATAATTTCCTATCAAAGTGTATTTTTCCATGAATATAGTAAAGAAATTTAAAGCTCATTTATTCAGTTGGCCATAACACTTAGTGCCTCCGTATCATACCCCCCGTACGATACACGGGGCTACGCGACGTCTGTCGGTTCCAAACCAGTCTCACTTGACGCGTTGCATTATTTGTGTCTGATACTTTTTCATTTGACGTTTGACGGAAATCTGTTCAGTTTTACGTGCGACACCACTGTTGACCATTTCTTTTGAACTGTCAGTCGGCTAATTATAAAACATTAGCTTAAAAACAATATAAAGTTTTATCAAATAAATAGCCAAGATGCTGTGTAAGTGTTCAGTCAACGAGTGTAAAAACGTGTCGAATAAAAAAAAACACAGGAATATCATTAAACAGGTTAAATGAAAAATTACAAAACCATTCCTGTCAAATGTTTTTTTCAATTTATTTTATCATTCAAACTTGATTTAGCATGCGATATTTAAGTTTGCTATTAGTTTATATTGTATTCACCGAGGAAGTTTTGATCGTTTAAATTGGAAGCCATCATACAAATATTTGCACTGCATAATAATAACCCAGTGGCTCAGCAAAAATGCCGCGCGGCCCGGAGCTAATATATTTTGGTTCAAAGATTTATTTTTAATATGCATCAATGATAAGGGAACATACCCATACTACGTGACCTGTTCAGCGGGGAGGTCTTCAAAATACCACGCTTGGTACAAATGAGCGGCGGGGGGGTTAGGTTTTTGGTCACGGGGGGGGGGGGGTTAAAAATTGCAAAAATTGGTCACGTAGTATGGGTACGTTCCCTAATACAGTAGAACCCCATTAATTCAAAGCCCGGTAATTCGAAATTTTCACCAAAAAAAAGGGCCAGAAATGTTTCTTTGTACAAAATGAGTTTTTAATTTGAAATTTATTAATTCGTAATTTGAAATTTATTTTTTCCTCACACAAAAATTTGTTAGTGTAATTTGAAAAATATCACTATTTGCAAAAAAAAATCATATAATTTCATAAATCTGAATCTGACAGACAGCCGTGGCGGTCAAAAGCCGTAAGATGTTAATTTAAACGGTTAACATCGTCCTATTTAGTATTATTATTTTGTAAATCTAAATCGGTTTACACTGGATGTCGTATTTTTACAAATTTACTAAAAATGTATGAATTTAAAGGGCCGGCCGTGGCGGTAAACGGCAGCAAAAATTTGATTTACGCGAAAATTATCAGTGTCTTTACGAATTTACTTAGAATATCTGAATTAGAATGGTATCTGAATTTACACGGCCGGCCGCGACGGGATTCGGCTGCAAAATTTTGATTTATGCGGAAATAAATTTTATTTTTACAAATTTACTTCGAATATCTGAATTGGAAGGGTGGGCAGCGATGGATATCAGCTGCAAAGTTTCAATTTACACAGAATTAAAATATATTTTTAAAAATAAACTTCAATTATTTGAATGTGAAAAACCAGCTGCGTCGGATTTCGACCGCCGAATTTCGATTTCGCAGAATTATATCGTATTTTTACGAATTTTCTTGGAGAATTTGAATTTAAAGTGCCGATCGCGTCGGAAATCAGCTGCAAAATTTCAATTTACGCAGTAAAATATCACATTTTTATGAGTTTAAAGGGACGGCCGCGATGGTAATCTGCCGTGAAAATGTGATTTATGCGGAAAAAATCGTATTTTATGAATTTTCTTCGAATATAGGGCCGACTGCAGTGGCGGATACAGAAAAAAACTCAAGGAGGGGGCGCTATAGATATACCTAAGAAAACTGAAAAGTAGACAACAGTGTGGAGAATACGAAGCACCGCACAAAGAGGAGATCGACTACAGGTACTATCTCATTCTCTCGTAGGCTAAAACATATAGATGTATGTGTTTGTCAAATCACAACGGTTCTAAAGAAGTTTTCACTTTAATAAATAAATAAAAGATTGGCGGACCGCACATTTAGAACTTGGCTGGCCACAGGGAGCAGTAGAGCTGCATTCCACGATCAAGGGAATCAAATACTTGAGTCGAGCCATGTTAAGGGTACCTTTACATGAAACGACGTGTGAATGTGAATGAAGCAAAAGTTCCAATTTAGGAGGCGAGTGTGGGTACCACCGCCATGGGAATTATTTATTGGATAAACAACACCTCTGCTATAAGTCATCCCAAGTGGATCGCTAAGTTTGGTGACTTAGCAGGGATGTCTGAGTTCATGGGATGTGGTTTTCAAGGTAGCGGCGGATGTGTTTGCCCACGTACTGCGTGGCGAGCTGGAAAGGACTGGTTGAGGTAGACTATTTAACCTCTCCAGCAGGAATCTCTCGACCCATCGCATCGCAGTGGGAGGGAAAGGTTCATCCGTCCATCTCTCCTGGACACACTAACCCAGAGAATCCTAACCACCAACGAGTATCATACCCTTTTCCTTCCATTATTTCCTTTCTAAGTATGTTTACGAGAGATGGGAAGGCTGATAGAGATATTGAAAGAAGGGTAAATGCAGGTAACTCCGCATTTATGGAGGACTGAACGCCGTTGGCGCTAAAAAAAAACTGTCGAAAGAAGCGAAGCTAGCAGTCCACAATGGAGTGCTGGTACCGTCCCTGATGTATGGCAGTGAAGCATGAAACTGGCAGAGGAAGAACTAAATGCTATAGAATTGAGATCCCTGCGGCGTATACGTGGTAAAGCCATGTACGATAGTGTGAGAAAAATATGAAAAGAACGCAAGGCTGATGCAAGCGTAATAAGTAAGATTAAGATAGGGACGCTTAGATGGTTTAGACATGTAGAGCGAATGATTGAAGAAAGATTTTCTTATATTTAGAGAGGGGACAAGGGGAAGCGCCCCCCCCACTGTATCCGCTGGCCGACTTGTATTATTAGAAATTCCCTCTGAAGAATCTACCCGAATTTGAATTTGCAGCCGAGGAATTCAATTTTGACGATTTTCTATTTTCATAAAATTTCGCTGCCATTTTTGTTCAGTATTGGTATGCCAATTGTTAAGTCTTCAATCTTAGGTATTTTATTTAGTCATTTTACGAAACAACAAAAAAGTTGAAAAATACGTTTGTAATACATTTGTCTAATAAAGTAGTTGTTTTAGTATTTTTTTGTTATCATTAATTTCAGGTTAATACGGGGTGCGCCAGAGAAACTTACTTATTTGAAAGTTCAGTAAAAACAAAAGCACTGTAGTTATTGTTCTAATTCTTTTTTTATTTGAAAATACAATGTACCAAGTTTTTTTTCATACTGTCTTAAAAATTACATCTTTTAAATGGCGACCCTCATCGCGCATACACTGGTTAAGTCGTTTTTTGAAGTTCTCGTCCACTCTTCTCAGCATATCAATCGGAATATTGGCAATAGAGTCGCGAATGTTGTTCTTCAGGTGATCTATGGTCCGTGATCGATCGACATAAACAAGGGATTTCAAATAACCCCATAAAAAAAATCACATGGAGTCAAATCCGGAGAGCGCGCCGGCCATGGGAGATCGCCTCGGAGAGAGATGAGGCGGTCGGGGAAATGTTGTCGCAGCAAATTCATTGAGTCTAATGCTGTGTGTGCTGTGGCTCCATCTTGCTGAAACCAAACGTCCCTAACGTTCATTTCTTCGAAGCTTGGAATTAAAAATTCCTCGATCGTGCTCCTGTAACGAGCTGCATTCACTGTAACTGCGCATTCGTTTTCTTCAAAAAAATAAGGGCCAATTATTCCCATTACCAATATCGCACACCATACAGTAACTCGTTCACAATGAAGTGGCTTCTGGTGAAGTTCACGAGGATTCTCACCACTCCAATAACGCATGTTTTGCTTGTTGACGGAGCCGGAAATGTGAAAGTGCGCCTCGTCACTGAAAAAAACGACCACGGCTTGAGGCAGGTTGTAAAGCAGCAATTCGCATGCATTTTGACGGGCAACAAAATCGCGTTCACTTAATTGTTGCACAACAGCCAATTTATAAGGATGAAATTAAAGTTCTTCATGGAGAATTCGTCTAACAGTGGTGTCCGGAATTCCCATATCAACTGTATGTTTGCGAGCCGAACGCCGGGGAGAACGCAGAATTGAATGCCTCACTCTTTCCACAGCTTCCGGTGTTCTGCTGGTCCGTTGATGTCCATTTCTGGGCTTAGCGACACTTCCACACTCCCGAAATGAGTTGACCCACGACAGAATCGAATTACGGCCAGGAACGAGTCTGTGAGGAGGAATTTCGAAGCGAGCGCGAAAGGCACGTTGCGTAGCTACAACTGAGCGACCGTTACAAAAGAAGCTCTCGACGGCGAAGGCCCGCTGCTCTCTAGACCACAGCATAATGGCAACTGACGAGAATGGGAAACAAACTTGGAGATGTCCCCCTCCAGATGCGCCCCCTCCCGCCCCTCTACCTGCCCAACTCAACGGTCGGGAATTTTTTCAAATAAGTAAGTTTCTCTGGCGCACCTTGTACAAACAAACACAACATTTATAAAAACATCACAAGTACACGAACATTATACTAGACAACACAATAAATTGTATACAAATACTGTCAAGACTGAAATTGGCAAGAAAAGTATTGGCCACGAGGGAGTTCACATATATAATCTCCTTCCAGATAACCTTAAAGCGGAAAAGAATATAAAAACCTTAAAAAAAACTATTTAAACTTAAGATGTTGGAACAAAATTAAAAATATTACTACTATATTTGTACTACTATACTATATATGCTCTGTATTTAAGTTAAGAAAGCGAAATATTATATTTTTTTTAACTTGATAATAAAAAATAAAATAAAAAAGGTACAAAAAATTTAATGTGAGCCATTTTTTTTTTTTTTTTTTGTAAGCATTGAAAATTTTTATATTTCCAAAATTATATGTTCCTTTCTAATAATAAAATTTGAAAGGGTATTTCATCACCTTTTAAAATCAGTTTTTAGTTAAGGGAAACGTTTAGATATATTCCATTTATTTGGATTTTATTGCAAAGCGGAAATAGCCTGAAATTCTGACACAATATGCCAGAGGCCTGAGGACCCAACTGCCATGTCATCCAGATATGTTATAAATAAGTAATTAGAGTAGCACAGACCTGACACGTGAACATGTGGTTCAGCACGCCTTTCATGGTCTGGCAGTGCGGGAGGGTACACTGCCACACCTCCCCGTTGGCCTGAGACTCTCGCTGGCACTTGTGCGCGTGAATCAGCAGCACCAACTGCTGCTGTATCAACTTCCGTTTCTCCGAGTCCGTAAGGGAGGAGGGCGGGGGCGCAGCGCTGCTAGGCGGGGCCTGCTGCGTGGCGGCCTGGGGCCCCGGCTGTGTGCCTGAGGGCACCCCGACTGCGCCTGCTGGGGCGAAGGAGCGGGGGGAATGCCCTGCCCGGCCATCCCCCACGCTCCGCCCGCCGCCGAAATGGACTCCTCCACCGACACCCCCTTCAACGCCCACCATGTTTCCCACTCCGACGCCTCGTTGGGAAGGAGCTACACCTGATTATATATTAATAACAATTAGTTCTAAGTATGCAAATGGGGTTCGGAAACTAGTGGAATAAGCGGTAAACTGGTGAACCTAAAATAAAAGGTGTCCGAAAACTCGTAGTACAAGCGGAAAACTGGTAGTACAAGCGGAAAACTGGTGAATCACATTTGGAGTCGATTTTGTAGTATAATTTTTTTTGATTTGAGCTTTCGTTTTCGAGTAAATCGAGTAAGAAGTTGATTTTTTTTTGGTCAAATAATTTTAATTTTTTTAAAAACAGCTGGCTATTATTTTCGCGCTTTAGTCAGAGTGCAATGCGAAATTCGCTGTCCCTTTCTGCGCTCGGTTCGATGAACACAATTAGAAGAGTTAAGCTACACTTTTCAAAAAATGACTTGACCTTGAACTGTGAGCTCACGAACCAAATTCTTTACCGATGAGAACTTCGAAATATCGGGAGATTTTGATG
This sequence comes from Limnephilus marmoratus, assembly GCA_917880885.1. Taxonomy (NCBI): domain Eukaryota; kingdom Metazoa; phylum Arthropoda; class Insecta; order Trichoptera; family Limnephilidae; genus Limnephilus; species Limnephilus marmoratus. The sequence goes on along the minus strand of OU862911.1, from coordinate 23,839,820 downwards.
CATTCCGGTAGATGAAGTGAAAAATCGGGAGATCTCCCGAAAAATCGGGAGCTTTGGTAACACTGGAAATAGTGGTGGGCGTTTCTGTTCTTTTTAAAAAATGAAAACGAACTGTTATTTGTAAAACGTCAACTGTTTTCCCAAACTGTTAGAAAAAAACAGGCTGTTTTTAAGGCAGTTGTATGAAAAAGCAATAGGTTTCTAGCAGTTTAGCAACTGGGGGTGTATCCAGTGTTTGTGTCTATCCATAACAATAAAACCCTGACCAAGTGCCATTAAAATTACATTATGTAAATGGGATTTTTCAAAGCGCCCGGATTAATTTTTCAGATGTACCATTATTCATTTACCAGGTTTACCCCGATACGTAATTAAGAACTCATAATGAAATTAAACTTTGTTAAGTTTCTAATAGGTAGCATAGTTAATGCTACCAAAGTTACAAAAATAAAAACAGGTTTTCAAAATATTTGTCAAAGCTGCCGTCCGGGGAAACTTTGCGCTCTCTTTTATTAATTATTATATGCAGTTTACCAGATTTATGTGAACAGTAATAGGCCACTTGCATCACATTTTTAAATTTTTTTCCGGTTTAGGCAAATATTCTAAGACATTCTGTATTTTTTTTTTTTTTTAATCGTATTTTTGAAACCCTGGGGATTTTTTGAAAATTTCAATACGAAAAATCAGACCATTTTTTATAAACTGGAAAGACGGGACATATAGTCTGTCAAAATAGAGTAGAAAATATAAAAACTTGAACTACTAAATTTGTAGACTGGCAACACCAATTTAACTGTCAAATATTTTTTTGAAGTGCAATGACACTGAATGTACAAAACACAGTAAACCACATTTTAAAAAACATTTTTCTTCATGACATAAAATTGATTAAAAGGTGATTTATAAAGCGATTTGCTTTAATTTAATTTAACATAAATTTGAATTTAACGATAGATAGAAAGGAAGAATCACTAATGGTGAGTTTAGTAACACTACTTTTAGATCTGAACTAACTAACTAACTAACCATCACGCCGTTTCCCCGCAGGGGTAGGCAGAGAGGACGGACCGCCAAACATCCCGGTCTTGGCACACATTCCTTGCCTCGTTTACATTCATACAATGTCTCATACATTCTCTTCTATTATTCTGACTCTTGACATGGCCCGACTCAAGTATCTGATTCACTTGGTCGTGCCATAGATCTGAATGAGTTAATATATTCAGATCTAAAATTAGAGACATGATCTAAAGCCCAGGCAACGCTAGGTACTTTATCTAGTATTAAATAAATGTGAGCAATTTCTAAACTGTGCTTTATATTTCATTACGTTATAGTTATTCAATTGCAAAGGTATAATAATAATATACCTATACGCAATTCTAATTTTGAGATCGGCGGGTATCTATACTGCAATGAAAAAATATTTTTCCACTATTATGCCTTTTTAATTTTTTATAAAAATGTAGGTTACACTGCTTTACTTTAACACCATGGGTTATGTGTTTAGTATTGCCATTTGATCAACAGTGGCGCCCTCATATATTTTCTACTCTTTTTTGACAGACTATAATTTTATAGGTGTGAAAAAACGATAATTACATAGCCGAAAATCATTTAAAAAAAAGAACGTTTTCCACACGAATGGCACAGGAGAATAACGAGGCATACCAAAAATATTACATCTCATAAATATTTTTTTCCTTGATCCATCTTATTGATCATAAATCATTATAATGTACAGCGTCTATATTACTAAATTCAATGTAATATACTTGAACTTGTAAATTGTAATAATAATAAGAATATTATAAAATTTTATTTTGTTAAAATCAGCACCATAATCATTATACCTCTAAAACATGTACCGACATCCTCTTCACGTTCTGAAGAGAACCCCGTACCCATTAATTGTACGGGGTTCTCTTCAGAACATCTGTCAAAAAATCAAACCAAATGATAAGTTCGCAGAGAACAAACAATAAATCTAGTGAACGAATTCAAAAATTCGCCTGAAATCAAAGTGATGCCATATAAAAAAATAAATCAGTGTGGAATTTTATAAAATTAATAGGAACATTTTCGGCGACGGGACATTTTCATGTAGTGACGTCACGAGCCCAAATAATGGATTTATTTATTTAAAAATAAAAAAAACCGTACATTTCTAAAACTTTTTACTAACATTTTCGTAATCTTAGTAAAAAACTCTATCCACACGATTTTTTCCAAGTCGTTATGAAGTCCATGCAAGTGGCCTATTAAGGGTCCTTGGAAATGGAATTTTAATATCGTTCTTAATAGGCCGTATTATAGGTAGGTACTGGGTATGCATCTCTAAACATTACGAACGTTAAGTATCCTATTGTTGTATCCATTGAGGGGGTTGCAGGCGAAAAACAGTACTTTTAGTACTTAGTACTTAGTACTTATCTTTACAAAAAATGGAACATGTTACAATGTTACTTTTCCTCCATTAAAAGCATTTGCTTGTGGATGGAGGAAAAGTTTACATTTTTAATTATAATTATTTTGGTCGGGATGTATGTATAGTTAGGTAGTTGATAAATGGTTGATAAGTTGGTGACTCATAATTTGTAAATTACTTTGTTAATATTATGTAGTCTGGTTGATATATTAAGTTATTGATTTTAATAATAAATTCATCAAAATTTTGAAAAATACTACGCATATTTTGGTGTAATATGAATAAACCGTTAAATTTGTGGGGGAAAAATTCATTACATGTCTCTGTGCTTGCACATCCGTATTCATGGATTGTGTAGTTGCTTTCTATTTGGCTGGATATAAAATGAATTGAGTTGAGAGTTTCTTTTTGGATTTTACAATTTTATAATGAGTCATAATAGTTTTTTCATTAATTACATCCTGGAATAAAACATTGTTATTACTATTATTATTTTGAGTAAGTAACGTCTTGTTGGAAAACATAAGCAGAACACATTCGATTCAAATAATAATATTAAACATGAGAGTACATTATTTACATTCTGGAATAAAACATTATTTTGAGCAAGTAATATCTTGTAGAAAATTGTGGTAAGACTCTTGAGAAAATCAGGTTATTATTATTTTCATTAATTTTTTCCAAGATTTGTATAGGTTTGTTGAAAGTATGAGATTAAATGCAATTCCACTTATCATGTTAAGAACAGATTGGCTTGATAGAAGAAAGTGAAATACATTAGTAATATACATATATATAAAATGTCATGTTGCTGGTGGTGGTGAGACTCATTAAACATAAACAGAATACCAGCGAAGCAAATAATAACATTAGAAATACACAGAAATTTGATTTTTTTTTCTGAAAAATGAACAGTTGTTATTAGTATGCTGTTACCTAATGTCAAATTATATGTGATAACAACAGCTAAGGGTGGTAAAATATAGAATACATTACATTGCTTATATAAAATTCTGTGAAGAATTATGAAATAACTCATGAATGAACATGTTTTAAATATAGTAATTACCGACTTTTCAATCTTAAATGATATTAATACAAAAATATAGCTCAGAGCATGGAGCGTACTTAAGTTGTAAAGAGGTTGCAAAGAATATGTTAACATGGAATAAATACATACAATAACATTAGAAATACACAGCGATGTGACTAAAATATTACCTAGGTATTTGTAACGATTTTTTTTCCTGATATATACACAGTTGTTATTAGTATGTTGTTACCTAATGACAAATTATATGTGATAACAATAGCTAAGGGTGGTAGATAAATATAGAATACATTAAATTGCTTATTCATTATCCTGTTGAAAATTATGAAATGACTCTTAAATGAACAAGTAATGAATTTAATAATTACCGACTTATTAATCTTGAAGGATATTAACACAGAGCTATAACTCAGAGCACGGTGAGTACTTAATCTGTAAATAGGTTGGTGCGACGGATGTGTTCCAATAGAAAAAGAAGCTAGGTACGATTACCTGCGAACTATTCCAAAATCTGACCATAAAAGGAATATAGATATATTCATTAATTTTTTCCCCAGATTTATATAGATTTACTATAAGTATGAGATTACATGAGATCTCACTGATTGTGATAAAAATAAATGAGTTTATAAATATTCTATAACAATATATTAGAATATGAGAACATGAACTGATACCTTCATTAACAGCCATAATGACAGAGTGAAATATAAGTCAGATAGATTGATGTTTTAATCGTTGTAAGTCATTGGCATTATTTATATTTATGATTTTTGAGCTGTCAATTTCCTTCAGTAAGATACGCCCTGAAGATGTCCACGCAAATTTAAAATTGTTCTCTCTGGCGAATCGTTTAGTTTGTCCTAGGAGGAATTTTGCTTTTTGTGTTAAATGATCCGATACATATATTCGTTTGGCATCTTGCGATAATCCAAGATCGTATGTATTTAATTTATTTGTGCTGGGAGTTGTGGCCTTTGTGTATGTTTTTATTTTGTATAAGAAATTATCCCGATCTAGTGTGTTATTAAAAGTCGCAATGATTGATCTGGACTTTTTTTCAGCAATTGTAGGCCCCATTCTATAGATTTTTTTTATTGCCGAGTTCACATTTCCTGAAGAGTCCTCAAAGTTGATAATTTTTGCTATTTTATTGAGAACTTCTAAATAGTTATTGGAGATGGATTCTGGAATGCCTCTTACTTCAATATTACACATTTGAGACATATATTCTAGTCTGTCGATTTTGACGTCTTGTTGTGAGATTGTATTAGTTAAAATGTAGTTTTGGTTTTTTAATTCGATTAGATCAGCATTATCTTTAATCTGTGATTTTTCCATAGAAATCACACGCTTTTTTAGATCTTCCTGTTGATCCGCTATGAATTGGAATGACTTTAGTAGATCATTGTTTTGTATTAATATTTCTTGATATTTTTGATCATAAATGCTTAGTTTCTTGTCCACAAAAGAGATCATTGTTGTTTTAAATTTTTCAAGTTCCTTCAAAAATATTTCCAAGGTTAACAGCTGATTAGAGCCATCTGTGAATGATGATGCTAGATTTTCACTGGTTACTGACGGTGCGGTTGTAGACTTCGCTGTTTGAGCAATTCGTTTTTGATTTTTGGCAACAGGTGTCAGGTCTTGATTGATTTCATTCATGGTATTCTCGATAATTTTCTGTTTAGTTGATTTTGGAATTTTAATGCACTTTTTACATTTCCATTGTTGTAATTGAGATTGACTTTTTGCCCCTCGGCGAGAAGTTTCCGCTATATCCGCACACAAAATGTGATATCCATCTTCACATACAGAACATGCTATAAAGACAGCCGGAACTTCAATGTTTTTTTCACATGCAGTACATTGAGTATTCATTTTAAATTCGCTGAGCGTGAAATGCACACTAAAAAGAGCACTTTGAATAATTGCTTCCTTTAAGGATGCAACACAACTTTGTCACACTGAAGATCTTCACTTTATAATGTTCAAGAACTATGGCACCGATTGTTGAGTTTGTGACACAAGCTCTCGAGAAAAAAAACCTCTTTTTGGTGCAAAAAAACACACTTTTTGTGAAAAGAAATACACTGGACAGTGCGCAATCTTCGATTTAGATGAATTGACCACTTTTTAGCTATTGTCTATTGTTTATTTTGTTAATTCTTTGATAATTTGAAGGAGATATAGAAAAACGTCAATACTAGACTTGACAGGTAGGTGACTTTGTAGTACTTCTTCAATGAAAAACAGTATCTTTTCCTCTCACACTACCACCTTAACATTATGTATGAGTAAGAAGAGGCACCTGTTATTTCTAGGAAATAGGAAAAAAACATTAGCTTAACGTTTCACACTTGAGGCCCATTACGGGCAAAGAGCGAGAAGGCAATCCTGTTATTTTTCAAACGGGTTGAAATCGAATGGAACTAGGAACTAATGTAAAGAAATGTACTTTAATTTTACCTGAACTACTATCCTGTGTTTAATTAAGAAAAAAATGCCTTCAAAAGAGATACGATTTTAGATTTTCACAGCCAAAAATATTTTTGTTATTGGTTTTTGGGGTATTATGCCGTGTTGTGCTACCTCCTTCTTTAGCCAACGTTTCGGACATCGTTGCAGTGTCCATCATCAGGGCAGATGTGTAGTCAGTGCAGTGTTCATCATCAGTGGCAGATGTGTAGACAACCCTGTCCGAAATGTTGGCTAAAGAAGGAGGTAGCACAACACGGCATAATACCCCAAAAACCAATAACAAAAAAAAGCCTTCAAAATAAGTTATTTCTTGAAATGTATTACTAACTTCTACCCTATTTTAATCATTAACCTGTATTTTATTTTTTTATTAATTAATGCCGTTTAATGAGTTTTTAACGTTTCATTTATTTCTATGCTTTTTTTTAAATTTTTGGAATCTGGAAAGAATGGAACGATGGTAAACTTATTGAATAAGATTGAAAGGAAGTCTAATAGCAATGTAATATTCAGGCAATATTTTACACTAGCCGTTTGGTGAAGTCTACCAGTTTGCCGTTAATCTGTTTACTTTGTAGTTTCGTTTTGTGAATAAACAACAGAACACTGAGAACAGAAGGGAAAACAGAACACAGCGAAATGCCCCTGCATTTATTTGATTTCAATTTTTCAACCTGTTCTAAAAATAACAGGATTGTCTTCTCGCTCTTGCCCGTAATGAGCCTTGTTTTTCTAATGTTTTTTTTCCTAAAATAACAGGTGCCCTATCGCCTCTTCTTACTCACACATAATGTTAAGGCGCTAGTGTGAGAGGGTAAGATACTGTTTTTCATTGAAGAAGTACTGTTTTTCGCCTGCAACAGACCTAACTCACTCTCACATATTATTACGACGTTAGTGCGAGAGGGGAAGATAATGTTTTTCGTTTGGAGTGGTTATATCTTCTGTCTCATCCACTCTCGCGCTTTCGTGATATAAGATAGAAGAGTCGAAAAAACGGACAAACTGTTTGTGCGGATTGTAGATAACAGTTTGGGCAGTTTTTAATACCAAACGTGTTTGTCGTTTTTTGACTCATCACTAACTGGAAACGTGTGAACATAATCTTATTCAACTTTTTAGAAGTGGATCAACAACAATCGAAACGTCTGAACACGGCATTTGCCAACAAACCATTCAGAACCTGGGATGTTTTTTAAAAGTATGATGAAATGCGAGTTTATTTTAGAGAATTTATTTTATAAGATTGGTACTTCCGACAAATGTCATATTTGATTGTCTATTAGTTAAAAAAGGAACATTCCGTATTATCCGTGCATCAAACTTCGACAACACGAACGTTCCGTATTATCCGTGAGGTGGACTAACTGCGTATTTACCAAATCTTTAAATTCTGATGTAACCATGGGTATCAATTAATTAATAGACGAAAACATAGCTAACGATAATAGAATTTGCTCAAGAATTAGCCGCGAGGGGAGGAATGCAGATCCTGCGAATGTTTGGTTTATGCCGAAAACCATGTTTTTACCGCGTTCTAAGTGGAGAACTTCAATCTGGAAGGTGAAATAAAGTGCGGAAACCAATAAAAAAAAAAAAATGGTAATTTTGGGGATTAGTGTCCATGGCTATTACGAATAATTTTTAGAAAAAAACTATAGATTTGCCTTAATCACTATAAAAGGAAACTTATTGCATCATGGCTGGTGGAAAATAATGCATTTTAATTTTCAATGTCGTTAAATAAAATTTCACTTCCGACCGACACTACGACAGCCCGCCCGCTGCCGCCCGCCATTTGTCACATACACAAGCCCGCTACACAAACCCTGCGTAGCCAAACAAACCATTCAAAAAGGTAGGCTGTTTTTTAAAGTAAAGATAACATACACAAGCCCGCTACACAAACCCTGCGTAGCCAAACAAACCATTCAAAAACGTATTTTGACAGCGACAAAATGGCGGGCGGGCTGTCATAGTTTCGGTTCGCGAAGTGAAATTTTAGTTAACGACATTGAAAATTAAAATGCATTATTTTCCGCCAGCCGTGATGCAATAAGTTTCCTTTTATAGTGATTAAGGCGAATCTAAAGTTTTTTTGGGTGAAATGCAGATCCCGCCAAATGTGGAGGATTTTAATAAAAATGCACTTTCTAGATGGGAAAAGTGTGGAAAAGTTGAATAAAAAAGAAATTAAGGCGCGCTCGGCAAAATTGAGGGAGATACAGCCGTTTAAAGAATGTATGAAATGACACTTCATGAACCGATACTGTCAGCCATTTTGTTACCATAATGTTGGTATCTCAGACTTGCTATAAACGAAGGTTGATACGATTGTAGCCAACTTCGTGTGATATATAATACGGCGCGTAATTATGAAATACAGAATTAATAATGGTCACAAACCATGTTACACAAACCTGGCGTAGCCACTAAACTACTTGAAAACTGGGATGTTTTTCTTGCGTTGACGCGAGTAGGCGTTATAAAGGGGCACAGACCATGTTACATAAACCATGTTACACAAACCTAGCGTAGCCGCTAAACTATTTGAAAACTGGGATCTTTTTCTTGCGTTGACGCGAGTAGGCGTTATAAAGGGGCACAAACCATGTTTAGCGTAGTTTTAGGTTAGGTTATTTTAATTTGGAAGGTGATAAACAGTTTAAAAAATCGTTGAAAAAAAGTCCGCTAGACAAATTTCATAATTACGCGCCTCATCTATCACATGAAGTCGGCTACAATCGTATCTACGTCGCTTGAAGATGGTGCAACAGATGAGGATGATTACGAGTGCTACCAACTTTAAGGTAATAATTTAGTTTGCAAAATGGCTGACAGTATCGGTTCATGAACTGTCATTTCATACATTCTTTAAACGGCTGTATCTCCCTCAATTTTGCCGAGCACGCCTTAATTTCGGCTAAAGTTCGGTTAACGGGAGATAGTCCTAGATAATTTTTTTTTCTTTTTTTATACTAATTATGGGCCGGAAAATCCGAATCTGAAAGAATTAGGCGTCGGCAAGCAATATTAACTGAATTACACGACTTTAAAATTTTCTATAAACACAAAGGAAAACACGTCATTTTGAATGTATTGACATAACAAGTCAAAAGTCATTTTGAATGTATTGACATAACAAAACAAGAAAGATGTTACACCACATAAAATTAAGTGTTGCCATTAAGCAATAATATCCAATAACACTTTCTTTTCTATCACAAACCATGTTACATAAACCTAGCGTAGCCGCTAAACTACTTGAAAACTGGGATGTTTTTTTGCCGTGAAGCGAGTAGGCGCTACAAAGGGGGCACTTTCTTTTCTATCACAAACCATGTACATTGATATTGGTGACCGGTGTACTGCTTATATTATTGATAATGGCAACACTTAATTTTATGTGGTGTAACATCTTTCTTGTTTTTCTATGATTTGTTGTGTCAAATGCATTAAAAATGACGTTTTTTCCTTAGTGTTTATAGAAAATTTTAAAGTCGTGTATTTCAGTTAATATTGCTTGCCGACGCCTAATTCTTTCAGATTCGGATTTTCCGGCCCATAATTAGTATAAAAAAAATAAAAAAATTATCTAGGACTATCTCCCGTAAACCGAATTTTTTCCTTAATTTCTTTTTCATTCAACTTTTCCACACTTTTCTCATCTAGAAAGTGCATTTTTATTAAAATCCTCCACATTTGGCGGGATCTGCATTCCTCCCGTTTTTTTCTAAAAATTATTCGTAATAGCCATGGACACCAATCCCCAAAATTTACCAAAAAATTGAATAAGTAATTAATTTTCAATTACGTTAAGTAAAATTTCACTTCGCGAACCAATAATACAACCCTAACCCTACTTCGCGAACCCGAATAAATAAAAACAAATATGATTACCTGAGGAATCCGAAGGTCCCTGGAAAGGATCCCCCATCTTAGCATAAATATACCAAAGGCTCTTAGGTCCCTTATTATAAAGTCTGAGGTTTGTAATTAAACGAAAACTGAATTCATAAAGCAAGGATCATACTGAGCAGACGCAACTAGAAGTGTGTCGTTCCGGCCGGAACGAATCCAAAGATTCCGAGTCCGAATGCGTTTGATTCGTTCCGAGTCCGCAAAATGTTATGAATCAGTTCCGGAGTCGCTCGCACTCGGGCGAGGTTGACGCGGAAGGAGGTGTGCGACGCGGGCCGGGCGGCAGGAATCATTTACGGGAGGAGGTGCGCGGCGCAGGCCGGGCGGGGATTTGTCACTCTATCACTCGGGAACGAGTGACAGAGTGAGAATACAGAACTTATTCACGGGATGAGGTGTGTGGCGCAAGCGGGGCGGCGTTGTATTGCTCTAGCGGGGCGCGATGACAGCGTGAAAACATTTTTCGAAAAGAAATAGCATTATATCTTAGTCAAAAGATAGCAAGGAGCACTGCTTTTTACCTTTTGTCGGTCATCACGGAGCAAATTTGCCTTCCCGCAAGTTCGCGCCGGTGAATTACTAGTTTTATGAAGAACGTAAAATATCTAACTAACCATCACGCCGTTTCTCCGCAGGGGTTTTTCTCATTCCTGAGAGGAATGACCGCCAAACAACTCGATCTTGGCACACACTCCTTGCCTCACTCACATTCATACATCGTCTCAAACATACTCTTCTTTTATTCTGACTTTTGACATGGCCCGACTCAAGTATCTGATTCACTTGATCTTGCCATGTCTTCCCCGGGCGTCCCCAACATCTTCCACCATTCACATTTTGGCATATATATATTTGACATATCCTTACACTACTTTCTTCGTTCATTCGCTCTACTTGCCCAAACCATCTGAGGGTCCCCTTCTTAATCTTACTCATTATGCTTACATCAGCCTTACATTATTTGCGGATCTCCACATTTCTCTCACGATCATACATAGTTTCACCACATATACGCCTCAGGGATCTCATTTCAACAGCATTCAGTTTACTTTCATCCTTCCTCTGCCGGTTCCATGGCTCACTGCTATACAAGGACTCCACTATTCGTAAGTTTCAAATTTATCGTAAATATCTTACACGGTTCTCATAAAGCCGACAAAGATATCACTCATGTCAAATACATTATTATTAGCTATATAAAGATAAGACTTCTCGCTCGCAATAAACAATAGCATGTTAATGTACACACGCCCGGCTACTTAAACACATGATTCCTTAACTCCGTAACGTTCCACGATTCCACCGAGTACGGCGAGTTCAGCTGAATCAACTCTCGGCATTGAATCAGCAGGAGTCAAATTGAGTTTCGTTCCGGCCGATTCAACGACTCCGGCGGAGCGCCACAATGAGTTTGGTTCGGCGAGTCCGGCGGAATCAACTCTGGCATTGAATCAGCAAGAGCCAAACTGAGTTTGATTCCGGCCGATTCAACGACTCCGGCGGAGCGCCACAATGAGTTTGATTCGGTGAGTCCGGTGGAATCGCCGGAATCAAAGGAGCGAGTCCAGTGAATCGAGTCCACTCAGTCGAATATGGGTCCGGAATTGATTCCGTAAAATGAGTGAATCAACCCACTTCTAGACGCAACGCCACGCAACGTTCCTGTACCGTTCACTAGGGATGGACGATATACATCGATGTATTGTAACGATGCATCGTATCGAAGCGATGTATTGTAAGATAACACCAAAAAGATGTAAAATCATCTCGTAGTAGGCGTGACCATACCCCCTCCACCTTCCACATGGCCCACGCCGATCTGGCTGCGGCAGGTCCGCGTAGCGTAGGGGGCGTCGGTTTGCATTGCGTGGGGCTAGTATGTTTCTAAAGCACCCGTTTCCATAGAAAATGTGTGGATGGTAAGCAGTCCAGATATGGAAATGGTGACGTCTACCCACGTGGCGTGGCGTTGCGTGGGCTCAGTGTGGCCTTACCTTTATTATATACACGTTAGCTGACGTCTGACAGGTTTATTTATGTTGATGTTAGAAGTGGGTCGTTCCGGCCGGAACGAATCCGATGATTCCGAGTCCGAATGCGTTTGATTCGCTCCGAGTCCGCAAAATGTAATGAATCGATTCCGGAGTCACTCGAACACGGGCGAGGTTGAGGCGGAAGGAGGTGTGCGGCGCGGGCCGGGCGGCTGCGGCGTTGATAGTGATAGTAAGTACAGAGTACAGGAATTATCTACGGGAGGAGGTGCGCGGCGCGGGCCGGGCGGGGTTTTGTCACCCTCTCACTTGGGAGGGTTTTGTCACCCTCTCACTCCTGTCAATCTCTCACGAGTGACAGAGTGAGAATACAGGACTCATTCACCGGATGAGGTGTGTGGCACGAGCGGGGCGGGGTTATATTGCTCTAGCGGGGCGCGATGACAGCGTGTAGCATGAAAACATTTTTCGAAAAGAAATAGCATTATCTCTTAGTCAAAAGATAGTAAGGAGCATTGCTTTTTACTTTTTGTCAGTCATCACGGAGCAAATTTGCCTTCCCGCAAGTTCGCGCCGGTGATGCTCTGGTGAATTACTAGTTTTATGAAGAACGTACAATATCTAACTACAACTACCTAACTAACCATCACGCCGTTTCTCCGCAGGGGTAGGCAGAGAGGAATGACCGCCAAACAACTCGATCTTGGCACACACTCTTTGCCTCACTCACATTCATACATCGTCTCAAACATACTCTTCTTTTATTCTGACTTTTGACATGGCCCGACTCAAGTATCTGATTCACTTGATCTTGCCATGTCTTTCCCGGGCGTCCCCAACTTCTTCCACCATTCACATTTTGCCATATATTCTTATTACACTACTTTCTTCGTTCATTCGCTCTACTAGCGCAAACCATCTGAGGGTCCCCTACTTAATCTTACTCATTATGCTTACATCAGCCTTACATTCTTTACGGATCTCCACATTTCTCTCACGATCATACATAGTTTCACCACATATACGCCTCAGGGATCTCATTTCAACAGCATTCAGTTTACTTTCATCCTTCCTCTGCCAGTTCCATGGCTCACTGCTATAGGACTCCATTGTTCCTAAGTTTCAAATTTAACGTAAATGTCTTACACGGTTCTCATAAAGCCGACAAAGATATCACTCATCTCAAACACATTATTATTAGCTATATAAAGATAAGACTTCTCGCTCGCAATAAACACACGCCCGCCCAACTCCGTAACGTTCCACGATTCCACCGAGTACGGCGAGTCCAGCTGAATCAACTCTCGGCGTTGAATCAGCAGGAGTCAAATTGAGTTTGGTTCCGGCCGATTCAACGACTCCAGCGGACCGCCACAGTGAGTTTGGTTCGGCGAGACCGGCGGAATCAACGCTCGGCATTGAATCAGCAGGAGCCAAACTGAGTTTGGTTCCGGCCGATTCAACGACTCCGGCGGAGCGCCACAATGAGTTTGATTCGGCGAGTCCGGTGGAATCGCCGGAATCAAAGGAGCGAGTCCAGTGAATCGAGTCCACTCCTTTGAATATGGGTCCGGAATTGATTCCGTAAAATGAGTGAATCGACCCACTTCTAGATTCAACGACTCCAGCGGACCGCCACAGTGAGTTTGGTTCGGCGAGACCGGCGGAATCAACGCTCGGCATTGAATCAGCAGGAGCCAAACTGAGTTTGGTTCCGGCCGATTCAACGACTCCAGCGGACCGCCACAGTGAGTTTGGTTCGGCGAGACCGGCGGAATCAACGCTCGGCATTGAATCAGCAGGAGCCAAACTGAGTTTGGTTCCGGCCGATTCAACGACTCCAGCGGACCGCCACAGTGAGTTTGGTTCGGCGAGACCGGCGGAATCAACGCTCGGCATTGAATCAGCAGGAGCCAAACTGAGTTTGGTTCCGGCCGATTCAACGACTCCAGCGGACCGCCACAGTGAGTTTGGTTCGGCGAGACCGGCGGAATCAACGCTCGGCATTGAATCAGCAGGAGCCAAACTGAGTTTGGTTCCGGCCGATTCAACGACTCCAGCGGACCGCCACAGTGAGTTTGGTTCGGCGAGACCGGCGGAATCAACGCTCGGCATTGAATCAGCAGGAGCCAAACTGAGTTTGGTTCCGGCCGATTCAACGACTCCAGCGGACCGCCACAGTGAGTTTGGTTCGGCGAGACCGGCGGAATCAACGCTCGGCATTGAATCAGCAGGAGCCAAACTGAGTTTGGTTCCGGCCGATTCAACGACTCCAGCGGACCGCCACAGTGAGTTTGGTTCGGCGAGACCGGCGGAATCAACGCTCGGCATTGAATCAGCAGGAGCCAAACTGAGTTTGGTTCCGGCTGATTCAACGACTCCAGCGGACCGCCACAGTGAGTTTGGTTCGGCGAGACTGGCGGAATCAACGCTCGGCATTGAATCAGCAGGAGCCAAACTGAGTTTGGTTCCGGCCGATTCAACGACTCCAGCGGACCGCCACAGTGAGTTTGGTTCGGCGAGACCGGCGGAATCAACGCTCGGCATTGAATCAGCAGGAGCCAAACTGAGTTTGGTTCCGGCCGATTCAACGACTCCGGCGGAGCGCCACAATGAGTTTGATTCGGCGAGTCCGGTGGAATCGCCGGAATCAAAGGAGCGAGTCCAGTGAATCGAGTCCACTCCTTTGAATATGGGTCCGGAATTGATTCCGTAAAATGAGTGAATCGACCCACTTCTAATTTATGGGCGTCATCTAATCTGTGAACCAAATCTATGGACCAGTGTGACCAGATTTCATTTTACGAATCTACTGCTTGTGTAGGTTAAAAACTACTAAATTCTACCAAAAGAGAACTAGAAAATACTAAAAATCTATTACATTTTTTCGCTGTTGCGTTACAACGAAGAAGCATAATTGTTCTCTTGTTATAACGATAAAATAATAAAATGAACAAAGAAAACACCATAAATTAGAGAAATCAATATTTATTACCTACTTAATGCAACAAGTGGAGTTCCACAGGGTTCACACCTTTGCCCAATCTTATTTTTCTTGTTTATAAATGATCTAACAAAAATATTTCATCATGTATTTTCTTACTTTTTGCTGATGACCTCAAAATGTTTAGAATTATTCAAAATATTTACCATTGCAACATTCTTCAAGATAATATCAACAAATTGTTAATTTGGTGTAATGAAAATAGACTTTACTTAAATATCTCAAAATGCCAAGTAGTTAGATTTTCTCGAATAAAAATCCAGTGATCTTTAATTACAACATTGATAAAAATACTCTCGAGACATTAACACAAATTAAAGACTTAGGCATCACTTTTCGATCAAATCTTTCATTTGTTAACCACTTAACAGAAATCTTTAACAAGGGCTTAAAAATGTTGGGATTTATAACTAGGCTAACTAGAAATTTTAACAATATAAAGTGTAAACTGTTATATTTTGCATATATTAGAAGCCAACTTGAGTACAATTCTCCCGTCTGGAACCCATACTAAAATATACACGTACAAGCTGTTGAAAGAATACAAAACAAATTATTACGTTTTCTAGATTTGTACACTACGTTCCAGTTCTAGTGTTGCCACCATAACAATTTTTTCCTCAATTTAGGGAATTTACGAGTAAGTAGGCCTGACTCAAAGAGCGAGGGAATAAAAAGGGGCGCCTGCGGCACCTGTGGCGCCCCTTTATGTCCGGCGCCCTGGGCGGCCGTCCAACCGCGCCCTACCCTAACGCCGCTACTGTTTATGAGTAGCATTTTAGTTTTATCATGGATAAATATAATGCTTTCATTATCATCGTATCAGCGTAATGAATGAGTGTTTTATTTCTATCATGGATAAATATATAATGTTTTACTAATTAACACCAGAGTTGTAATTTACTAGAAAATATCAGCCTTGGTTAGTTCATCAGTGTGCTAATTCTTTATTTTTAGCTTGTATTACAAAATATATTGACATTGTATATTGAAAACTGTGTTGTTTCTATATTACTTGATAATAATTATGATATACTTAATATTAAATACTTACTTACATTTTTTATGATCACACCATTGTTTTCTTACATTTTACATCACTATATTATCACAAATCATATAAAACCTTGTTGAAATTCACTTTTGAAATTATGCAATACTGCACGTGGGGCGAGACCCACCCAAAAGAGTCTGGCGTCTGCTGTTGGTGATGGGACTTATTATTTTGTACAGCAACAACATAGATGGTATTTTGTCGGCCTTAAATAAATCAGTTGGCTTGCAACCAAAATAAGGTGATGCTTTCAAAATTACTTATTATAATCA
The DNA here is from genome assembly GCA_917880885.1 of Limnephilus marmoratus. Taxonomy (NCBI): domain Eukaryota; kingdom Metazoa; phylum Arthropoda; class Insecta; order Trichoptera; family Limnephilidae; genus Limnephilus; species Limnephilus marmoratus. The sequence goes on along the minus strand of OU862911.1, from coordinate 23,823,615 downwards.
TGTGTATTGAAGTATTTGTTGTAACGATTTGTATTTGAAGTGTTTGTTTATAAGTTATAACGCAGCTTCATGTAGCCTCACCTCACCACTCATTATTTGTGTGTGGCTAATATCATTAATAATAATACGATCTAGATTCTAGACACTTGACAAATGATGTACAGTGAACAGAAAAACAAAAGGATACAAAGACTAGGTAAGTACTTAGTATTAACACAAATAATTTTGAACTATCCAATTTCGAACAGCTCTTACCAGCCACTAAATCTGGGTTCATTCGTGGTTTGTATATTTATGGTTCATTCTATTAACAGCCTCAGGCTCAAGTGGAGCCATTTCTCCAGCAATCAGCCCTAAATCTAGATTATGATCGGTCAGGCATTCTGGAAGATCAAATTAATATTTTACACACATTTTGTGAAGCACCTAACATGCATTGATAAATAATCGAATTGATCTGACGAAACGTTCTTGTCAGTCTCGAAACAGGTGTTTCTTGACAGTCGACATGGTTAATCACAGCCAACATCGCCGGTAAATGGGTAAATCAGCCATTGTAAAATTCCAAAATGACTTTACAAAAATAGACGATGTCTTTGCGGGTGCGAAAGTTCGCGCGGGAAAACAATGCCAGAATGCCAGATTTTGACAGCTAATTGCATAGGTACGCCAAGGTACGCTAACAACCTACCACTCAGTCCTGGATTAGTCAATAGGCCTTATAGGCCGCGGCCTAGGGGCGGCAGAGTTCAGGGGGCGGCGCTCGCTTGCCTTGGTAAGCCGTTAATTTTGTGTACGATTATAAACAACAACAAAAAGTCACTGTGAATAGATAAAAATTTTCAATCTATTAACCTTTAGACGCCCAGTGGTTTGTGTCGTTCAATGCCCAGCGGTCCAATTCGGGACCGGTGATTGTGGTGCGAATATTTCACAAAAAAGGCTTTGGCAGTGGGTTACCTTTATTGCACGAGCGTTTAAGGGGAGAAATAGGTGTAGGATATATTTATAGTGATTTTCATGATTTTTTTTAAAAACATTAGGAAAATATGTATATTTTATTTATACCTTGCGGTCATTTTACGTAATATGTGTATTCAAGAGTATATTCTAAAATTTTCAAATATTTTCCTCAAAAAATAACAGAGATATAAACTGCCGCGCATTGTAAGTCGCCATCCGGCTGGACAATTTGTGTAACTCCTGGAGGTCACAATTTGCATACGAAATCAATTTTTCAAAAAAACTTTTGATTTTTATAAGTGTTTCTTCTATTTGAACCTCACTTCTTACAAAAAATCGAAAATTATTGTTTTTTTTTGAGAAATGCGAAAATTTACTACTTACGATTTTTTACCATTCTTTCGAACGTTTTTTTGCAATAAAAAAAATAGTTAAAATAAAGATATTGTTTAGGAATTATGGTTCAAATAGAGCGCATTTATATAAAGAAACTATGTGCTGAGTTTGATAAAGATTGATAAAAAAAACTGTAGGAGCTAACTTTAGGGGTATTCTGGAGGGAACTAACATCTAGAAGTTACACAAATTCGAAAAAAGTAGTTTCGAGAAAAATGAGTTATAAATAAGAGTGGCAGTAGAATAGTGGTAGTTCGACCGAGGGATACTCACTCAAACGCATTTAACTTTTAAATGGCGTGGAATTTTGTTTTGAAATTTTCAGAAAATATTTTTGAATAGTTCTACCATCGATTTATGAAAAAAATTATGTTTTTAATCTTCTACGCCTATTTCCCCCCATAAAGGAACCTTTATAAGCCCACTGTTCCCGTACGGGACCGCGGATTGCGTCGTGCGATTATGGTGCGAATATTTCACAAAAAATGCTTGGGCAGTGAGTGGGCTACCTTTATTTGGTTACTAATCGTATTTTGGAATGCTATTTTGGAAAGACTGAATAAAGGGAGATTCAGAGCTCATAATTTACTGACGGTATCTGATTTTTGTGTATCTCTTCTCGAGTTTATTACAAGAGAGCAAAAAAACTTTGATTATTTCGACGAAAGTGCAATTGAAATGAGCGCACTTTAGCAATGTGAGGGCGACATTCAGAGTAAGAGGAACCCCAAGAGAAAAAAAATTATAGACGAAACATCAAATGAGGGTATTGAAACAATATCCTGACTGAGATCTGAATTAAAGAGAAGGCATATGCGAAGGCATAAGGCATAATATGAAGGCATAATACTTCAAAGAAAAAAAACATTTTTTAAAAAGTGGGTGAACTTTCAACACTGAGAGTCACAGAAAAACCTCAGTCAATTAGAAGACGTTCACGAAGAGATCACGTTTCCTCTAATAAGACGGCAGAGAAACCTGAATCTAAACCATTACTGAATCTTTTTAAGAAAAGTTTTTGAGGAAACCATCTCTATACAACGTTTACCCAAACTTGGTTATAGCTCTCCGCATTGCACTTTGCACTCCGGCCAGAAATTGTTCTGGAGAAAGGAGTTTTTCCTGTTTAAAGCGAGTAAAAAAATACCAAAGGTCTTCATTATTGCAAGAAGAACTCTTCGGATCTTCTATGCATAGAAGCAACTATGAAGATATTATAAATGATTTTGTCAAATAAAAATCCCGTAAAAAATTGTTTTTCATGTTAGGCTTTTATTTTACGAATAATTCATTCTTTATTTAATTTTTGAGTACCTACTTAGCGTATATTTGAAAATTTATTTTTAAAATTGTGCGTCACCTAATAAAAGCCTACAAGTGAGTGATCATGGTAGATGACAACTTCTAAGAAGGAGGAAGGGGCGGCTCAAATGAAGTGGCCTATACTGATGAAAAGTGTAAATACGGCCCTGCTACCACTCGCTGCTCGTTTCGACTGGTTTACCCTATGACGTTACATACTATTAGACGAGGGGTAGAAATCTCAAAGTGGGAAGACAAAAACAAGACAATTGTAACGATCTCAATATCTAGTACTTTAGTACCATAAATATACAAACCACCCACCCACACACTTTAGTACTAAACTGCTACACGTCGAGGTGGGTGGTTTGTATATTTATGATGTCGAGTAAGGTTGCGTCTTACCAGCACTTACCAGTAAGTAAATTGCGTTTTAAAAAGTGTCAAAATGCCCTCCTGTGTGATGAGAAAATGTTTCAATTACACGGCAAATAATATCTAGTAAAGGCGAATGAAGAACATGTCATTTGTAAGTACACGCAAATTACTTAATATTATCGATTATTATAAATATTACAATTAATTTTCATGTTTCCCGCTCGCGGTTTTACATGTCATTAGAGAAAATTCAAGTCCTACTAAAGTAAAGGGTCTGAACGCGCAATAGCCAAATTTCTGTTGCTAAGTAAACTTCACTGTTTTAAAGTAGACTAATCAGCCTAAACACTCTGTTTATTTGTTTGCTTGCGGTAAAACAACACATAAATCAGTAGTTCTAATAAGTATTGATGACAATCGCCACCATTTGAAAACTGTCGTTGCCTTATTGTATTTATTGTATAGCTCGACATATCAAACTCCGACAGGCAGCCGGACCTTTCATTCTAGTGGGCCTCAAGAAAAGAAGACAGCGAACGTTCCATCAAAAAGTGACAAGCAATACGCCGCCCGCTCATATATTCATTGCATTCATACACACACATTATTTGATTGTCTATCTTTATCACTCAGGAATAAACTTTTGAATTAAGAAATTATACTGAAAATCGCTGAAAACAAAAGAGTGTTCCTTACTTTTTCCACATTATATTGTGAGTATATGAGACTATGGCGAGCCTATTTATTTATGTAACGTCATTGGGTTTACCAAAAGACGTTACATACTTTAGACGCGGGATAGAAATCTCAAAATAGGAAGCCAACAACAAGACAATTGTAGAGTACTCGATTTCTAGTACTTTAGTACTAAACTGCCACGCGTCGAGTAAGGTCGTCTCAGGGGCGTTAATCTCGGCTTTGACCTTGGAACTGACAGGAGCGGACCAAATTCTTATAGATAAAGCTTAATTATAGATAGGTCTAACTTTAAACGTCAAATTGCAAATTGCATCATACGATTGTCAAACGAACATGAATTCGTATTTGAATTTGTATTGTTGACATCGCCGATGGGCATATTTCATTCAAAAATCGTTTACACGAATTACAGAGGTGGAAAAATGGTTAAAGTTTATCCGCAATTGATCCAGAAATCAGGTAATTACATACGACATTAACATTCAGCTTGATTTATCTTTAAACCTATTTGAGGTTAAATGACATGTGTTTGTATTGATAAAAATAATATGCTTTCAATTTTACTTTAAGTTACGTACGCCTCGTACGTCATACATATGTCTGTTAATGTTATATTATCGTTAAAACAAGCTTATGGGTTCGAGCGGTTAATGTTTCACAAATATTGTTTCAGAAAATGTTCCATACTTTGGATGATTTTGAAGCTTTACATTAGGAACACCTTATAACATTGTTTGTCAGACCATAACATTTGGCAAGTAAAATTAATAATGCTTTAAGTAACTAATTGTCATGCTGTTTTCCCGCAGGGCATTCAGAGAGGACGGACCGCCAAACAACTCGGTCTTGGCATACATTCCTTGCCTCATTCACATTTATACATACTATTCTATTATTCTGACTCTTGACGTGCCCCACGCAAGCAAGCAATTATTCACTTGATCGTGCCAAGTCTTCCTCTGGTGTCCCCGAGGAAGACTTGGCACTTCACTACCACTCACATCTGCGTTATATATATACTTCTTCCATTCATTGTACATTCGCTTTTCATGCCCAAACCATCTGAGGGTTTCTTTCTCAATCTTACTCATTACGCTTACATCAGCCTTGCATTTTTTGCGGATCTCCAACGATCTTACGTGGTTTTTTCGTTTTTCATATGAACAGAAGGGAGAATATTTTTCCCTTGTGATAAACAAAGTATGTCATCACAAGGGAAAAATATTATATATTATGTTCACAAACTTTTTTTAATGTGATATATTTTTTTTCAGAACACGTGATGCGGTTTTTACTGTGAGATGGCTGAAATGGGCCCTCGATGAAGGTATACTCTGTTTAATTTCGGTTGAAAGGAAATTTAGAATATGCAGATTTTTTATTTCATTCTACAAGAACTAAGATATGTACGGTGACTGCTAGAAAGGAAAAATGGCTAAAGCGCCATATAGATGTGACATTAAAGATGAACATACGTAAACAAACAATACAGCTTATTGTGTATGTTAATCTTTAATGTCACAGCTGTATGACGCTTTAGCCATGTTTCCTTTCCAGTGTCGATAGTCTTTTTCAAACCATTTATCAATTCATCGAATTCACCGAACCAGTGTTTTTATGTGCTATTATTGATTGTCTTTCTGAAAATAAAAAGTATTTAAACATGTACTCCTGAGTTCTCATTTTTCAAGCAGAAAAATGGAAATTCGTTGTAAAAAACCATAATCATTATTTGAAAATGTTTTCCTTTTATAAGGAGTTCATATTTCAAGTATTTTAGGTTTTTTACTAACACTTGAATTTTTGATTTCCTCGGGATAACAGGTTTCCATCTGACAAAGCTCCCTGCTGAGAGAATGAGCTGTAAATATTATGTAAAGCTCATTCCCTCAGGCCTCAGGCTTTGTCAGATGGAACGTTGTTTTTTTGGGGAAACTAAAACATTTTTCTGCTTTCAAGCATTTTTATTTTTAAATAATTTATTTGGCTAATGAATGAATGAAGAAGGTCGAGTACGATCATATTCTCTATGGTGATAAATGGCCTTGAACTTCCTCTATGTTATTTGTGTATTGTCTTTGGTGGACCATTTTATTTTTGGTTAAGTTGGTGACAGTGATAACCAAACTGCTTAGAAGCAAAAGGCCCGAAGATATCGATCTAGGGGTTAGTATATTTATGGGTCGTCTCCTACTAGTAAGTAAATTGCCTTAAAAAGCGCCAAAATTCCCTCCTGTGTGATGAGAAAATGTTTCCATTACACGGTATACAGTAGTAAAAGCGAAGGAATAACATTTCATTTGTAAATACATGCAAATTACTTATTATTATCGATTATAAAAATAATACAATTGCTTTCCGCCCAATGATTTTATGCGTCATTAGAGAACTCACGGCCTACTAAAGTACAGGTCTGGTTGCGCAACAGCCAAATTACTAAGTCGATGCAGTCACTAGGTAAAATTTACTTTTTATAATAATAATCTAATAATTCTTTAGTTACTTGCTTGCGGTAAAACAACATACAAATCAGCAGAAACAAGAAATACAATAACAATCAACGCCATTTACAAACTATCGTTGTTCATTATAGCTTGAAAATTTGATACGTCAAAATTCGACTGGTGCCCAGGCCTCCTACTTTAGTCGGCCTTGAGACAGGAATTCGACGGAACTTTTGAATTTTGAATACGAAAATGCCACCCGCGTTCTATCTTCTGTTTCGTCCATATGCACATATTCTTTTAAGCATCTATTTTTATCATACATGAATAACTTTTGAATTAAGAAATTATTGAAAATCGCTGAAAACAGAAGAGTGTTGATTAATTGCCACATTATATCTTGAGTTTGTGAGACTATGGCAAGTCTATTTATTTTATATAACGTCATTGGGTTTACCCCACTCGTTGTTGTGTGGAATGACTTTTGACGTTTGGCGTCTAAGTATTTTTCTTCGACCAAGCTCAAGAATAACCAAGTCGACCAAAGGACGTACTTTCGACGGCGATTACGAGCGACGACGCTTGGAGAATAGAGACCGATTGCTTTGAGGACTATCAAACCAAATTATTTTATTAGTTATTAGTATACATATGTTTGTAAAAAACAAAAATTATTAATGTTCGATTTATGAATATTGTTTTTTTTTGTAATTTAATGAATAAAAATGCGAAAAAAGAGAAGGTTATATTTTTTTGTATCCTTATTTACACATATAATAGTGTTTTTTTTTAAATTTTATTTTAAAGTTTTTTTTTACTTTAATCCAATATGTAAACAAATTTAAAGAAATTAATTCATTTGAAAATATGGTTCAAAAGTTACAATGCATTTAGTACACCAATGCAGGAGGTTTTCAATTTTTGGTGCAAAATTAATTCAGTAGTGAAGGCCAATTTTTAGCTCATTGATTCTGTGGCCAGTGGGATAAATACACACATAAGTTCTTCTACAATTTATTGTAAATTCACTTTGTGGCATCATTCTAATTGAAAATAATTAACTTCACTTTTTTAAATATTATCAAAATAATTACAATATGCTTGTGGCGTCATTGAAAATATGGAATTGTTTTACTAAAATACATTTTTACAATTTCATTCATATAAATAAATAATTGTCGCCGCCGCTATGTGTTCCCGAAACCAAAACTTCAAAATCGGGAGATGACTTGAATTATTATAATGAAATATCTCCCTTGTCAATAAGGGGCCGTTCAAGTAATACATAATACATAATGCACTTTGGGGGGAGGGGGGGGTCTTGTAAAACGTTATTGTGCGTTACGGGGGCGGGGGGGGGGGGGGGGGGGGTTCGAACAACGCGTTACGTAACATGTTTTTTTTTTAAATTTAAATAAAAAAACTAGGGAATTAAAAACTTCTAAGTTGGCAATCCTTTTCGTTTATGTTGTACGGGCAATCCCTCGACTGTATTGTATGTCATTTTTATTTTATTTTCGTTGTCGGTATTCGTTAGTGTATTAAACACGAAATAAGGATAAAGACAAATTGCTGTAGTCAATGTCGAAAGGTACTAAAATGTCTTCAAAAGCGGGAGATTTACACTATCAGCTGTTCTTGGCCTATAAAGGCTCTCATGTTGACTTGCCAGCGCAACAATGCCAACGAAATTTAGAAAACGGCAAAAGAAAAAATAAAGAAAAATTTATGGAACATATAAATTTAATGATGTTATAGGATATGGAACATATAAATAATGTTATACAAGCGATTAAAACAAGAAAAAAGGTATTTAAGCGATTTTCCAGTACTTTGCGCAACTTAATTGTGACTTTCAGGAAAAAAAAATTGTCACTTGGGCGTTACGTAACGTTTAGGGGGGTAGGGGGTGTACAGAAAAACGTTACGGCGCGTTACCTGTGGGGGAGTGGAGGTCAAAAATCTTCAAAAATTGCGTTACGTAATACTTGAACGCCCCCTGATCCGAATCCCTCTTGTTATTCCGAAGCAGAACTTTAACAACTAATGAAAAAAACCCAAAAGCAGTGCCGTTAATACCATTATTGTAGGTGTTGCCCGTAGAATACCGCAATTTTCCCTTACATTCAATGGGGACTTATTTTACGTCTGGCAACTCAGTACAAATTTTTGTGAAACTTCGACGACCCGTCACACGAGACGCATGGGCAGTGATGGTATCATAGGGAAATTTCCCTAGATCTAGGGGAGAAAAATATTTTAAAGAATATCATCTCTCTTGCTATTGGGACGTTTTCTTTTTTGCTTGTACGCTGCGGTAAGAGGAACAGATATATTACCAGACTGTGTGTCAGCATTCCCTTGCTCGACATTAGGTTCAGAATACGTGTCATCATTCCCTTGCTGAGTATTATTGTGGGAAGGAATGCAGATCCTGCCAAAATTTATTTTTTGCCAAAAACCATGTTTTTACTGCGTTTTAAGTTGGGAACTTTAATTTGGAAGGTGCAAAAACGTGCGGAAAGCAATAGAATTTTTTTTTTTAATAATTTTAATTGTCGATTGCGTTAAATAAAATTTCTCTTCGCGAACCGATACTATGACAGCCCGGCGGACATTTCGTCACTGTTATGTTGGTATCCCTGATACAAAGAAGAGCTAGATACGATTGTAGCCGACTTCGTGGGATACATGATGAGGCGCGTAATTATGAAAAACAGAATTATAATGTTAACAAACCTCTATTCGTATATATTTAGAATGGTTTGTTTGACAAAGCAGGGTTTGTGTAGCGGGCTTGTGTATATTATCTTTGCTTTAAAAAACAGCCTACGTTTTTAAATGGTTTGTCTGGCAAAGCAGGGTTTGTCTAGCGGGCTTGTGTATGTTATCTTTACTTTAAAAAACAGCCTACGTTTTTGAATGGTTTGTCTGGCAAAGCAGGGTTTGTCTAGCGGGATTGTGTATGTTATCTTTACTTTAAAAAACATCCCAGGTTTTGAATGGTTTGTTTGGAAAAGCAGGGTTTGTATCTACCTCTTGTTTGTATCAGGGATACCAACAACATAACAGTGACGCAATGGCCGCCGGGCTGTCATACTCGTAGTTACATTTTCTCAATACTTTGAACGGCGATATCTCCCTCAATTTTGCCGAGCGCGCCTTAATTTTTTTTTATTCAGCTTCTCCACACTTTTCTCATCTTGAAAGTGCCTTTCTATTAAATTTCCAGATTTTCGCAGGATCTGCATTTCACCCTTATTGTGTGCCGACTCTGAGGACTCTGTGATGTGACGGTGATTTGTGATGGCTTGGATTCATCATCTATGCTACCAATAGTAGACCTCTCTTGTGGAACATTTTCTAAGAAGGACAATAATCTGTACAAATTCCACTTTGTTCAACTACTTTTCGGAGCTGACGATCCAGTGGGAAGTTAAATTAGGTCAAAAATTGAATCAGGAGAATAGTGTTTCAATCTAGGCATACCTTGATTATTATTTTTTTGGTTGAAATAACATGTAACGTACATAACAGCAAAATTAACCATCAATTTAATCACAATATATAAATAAATTATTTAATTAAGTACATAGTTGTGGAAAAAAAAGAAAAAAAAGTATTTTCTTGAAATTTATAATTACTGACTTTAGTTTCTTGCTGCCACTTACAGGCCCCGAACAGCTTCAATATAGTCTTCCCATGTCTCATTAGCCGAATTTGTGGTGACTGGGGCATCAAATTCCTCGTCCTCAGTGAGTAGGGAGCATTTCAAACCCGACTTTCTACATGCGCACTTTCCAGCGCAACCTTTTTTGCATTGGCATCGTAGACATATGATAAATTTGGAAGTCTATGATTGGCATGACATAAAGTTCAGTAACGCCTGAGGTGCAGCCTTTTTCAACATTAGTACTGGAGTTAATAACCCAACAGCGTCCTTTTTCCACCCCCATTCAGTTGGATCTTTATGGTGACCAAGCCAAGTCTGCACTTTGAAGTATGCTCTTGAAGCATGTTGCTGGATAACATGTTTGGTGGGTGGTAGCCTAGATAAATTGAATTTGTTCTTTTTCACTCCTTTGACAAAAATAATGTACCTTAAATTTTCCAAATTTAATTTCTTATTGCCGCCATACAAAAGTGCAAAGTATTGTTCGGCAATCAAAGTTATTGTTTCTCCTTTGCTTTTAGATCTTGAAATAAATGAACAAGTTTTATTCACTTGAGAAGAATATTACAGAATTTTTTATATACCTTGAACGAATGGAGCATCAGTTGTGACGCAGCCACTTATGGCATGAATGAATAAAATGTTTTCAACTATTTCAATGTGTTTAAAATATTTGTCAGAGTACAACGCGTTAGGTGATTTACCTTTACCAACTTTTTGGTAATATACGTTTGGAGGTGAGAGAGCCGATATCCTGATCAATGATTACGACTGCATGATGTTGAGATGACAACGAGTTTGCTGTGGTTATTACGTGAACATCAGCATCACGTTCAGCTTGTACTGTCGTTATTTGCGATCGATCAAATGAGGCTCTGAGTAGGGAAATAAACGGGACTGGTTCTTCTCATTTCCCAGAAACTTTTCCTTAGTGCTTTTCTTTTCAACCGAATCTGGATATCCTCGAATACCACTACTGCATTGTCTCCATAATGATTTTGTACATATTCTTGGAAATATTCTTTAAGTTCAATTTCACACTTTTTGGCAATAAACATACGATGGAATAGCATTAATGGATCTGTTGTTACAGTGACACCCTGATTTTGAGGCTGCTGGTAAAATGTCGCATCCTTACGTTTTAAGTGTAGGTTTCTGGTTGATAACTTTAGACATGGCAAATTTCCCCATCTTTTCCCATTCTTTTCTTCGTGCCACTGCTTGTAGACATAATAACGTTTGTTTTAGGAAATTGTTCATGGCAAGCAAACCAATCAATGAGAGTTTGGACGTCTTTGTCATCCCTCTTAATTCGTGTAGGCCTTATCTCCACATGTTGCTCTGACGTTCCTGATTCAATCCCACAGAATGACTCCATACCCTCACAAATGTTATGCAGATAAACAAATCCATAATCCTATATGAGCTATAATCCTGTGTAGCCTAAGATATGACCGACTATAGTTTCATGGGGGCTGGCGACTAAAGACAATTTATGAGAAAAAAACAACAAAGATTTCAATACAAAAATAACTGATTCCCAAAGAAATAACTCTTAAAATATCATTTTTGTTTAAGACATTTGTATTTAAAATGAGTTAAATTATCTGAAAAAAAAACAAAAAAGAAGCTAAACCACATTTTTCGAGTTGACGACCTCGATTTAGAACTAAATGCAGCTCTTACACTGATCCAGACAGACGCGACATTGGTGGCAACTGATGGCCCCGGAGTCCTGGAGTGGCTTGGAGGGGGGGAGGGGGGTCGACCCCCCCACTCTCGTTAATTTTATAATATGTAAAAATGTAATGTGAACGAAAGTCGAATAACGTGGTAATATCTGGATAAATTTTCTGTTTTCACCTACCGATATTTATTTACATATACTTTATTTCAGTAAAAAAAACTACAAAAAACATAAAACACACATCTTTTTAGAAATTTTATTCTCTTCAAAATTGGTATCAGTAATTTTTTCACAAAATTGTACTGGAAAAGAGATACGCACAAAAAACCGAACCAAGTCGAGCAATTTACCTGTTTTTATAAACTTAAGCACATTTTTACGACTGCATATCTCGATATTTATTAGAGATAGAAGAAAATTGTATAAATAAAAATTGTAGGTAATTTTATGTTCTACTAAACTTGTAAAGCCTCTTTAGCAAAAAAAAAAGATTGGAAACGAGATATTTGAGAATAACTAGATTTTGGCTTGATTTCGGCTGGTTTTTTCAAAATGGCGGCGAAAGCTCAAGTGACCCAAGATCGAAAACTCAGATTTTACATCACAAGATGAGTATATAAAATAAACATATAAAAAAAATTGGGACTACCGGAATTATTCCGATCGCGACCCCCTTTTTTGCGCTAATTGCACTGGCCTAATAATAGTTTATTGGATATGACACAACAAGTAACCTTAGTTTCTTGTTAGAATTGGATTATCCTCCTTAATAATGCAACGAATGTATCCCGTTATTTTAATTTGGATTATGGTTTAAGATAGATAGATACATTATTTTTTTACATGAGCTCCACACAGGAGGCCCTGAGGAAAATAATTTCCCACAGGGTCTATGTCATCTTTGGGGATGCTGTGTGGAGGGTTTTTTAAGGAAAGGAAGGAGAGGAGAGTTATGGGAAGGAAAATGGTGGGGTAGGTAGGAATCTGGGGTTCAGTGTGTCCTGGTCATCCATCTCCTAGACCTAGATAAACCTCACCCCATGACACCGGGTAGGTACACCTACTAAATTACTAAACGTGGTGAACTATTTGGGTGACCTATGGCAGAGGTGTTGGTTATCCAATAAAGGTTCCTGGGGCGGCGATACCCATTCCCGCCTCCAAAATTGTACCTACCATGGTTGCCGATATATAATATCTAGTAAAAATAAAAGTAAAACAGATTTATTTAATCAATTTATTCATTTCGTTTAGACTAAACCATTGTTCTACATTTACTTTTTCACAAGAAATGCGCCGAATGGCTTACCAACCAGTAGAATTTTATTTCATATACAGTGCGTTTTGTGTTACCATTATTATTTATTATTGATCATGAGGCCAGGACTCTGCTTGTGATTTCTAGTCGCACGATTGTTAGTCGCAATAAGGAACTCCAGTGAAAAATATTATGGCTTTAAAAAAATATGTTCATATAGACCAATAAACGCTGATTCTGAATGTATAAGTTTTATTTCATAATATTAAACGTAGAGTTCTTAAAAAAATATTTTAAAGTGCATTTTTAAACCTCTCGTCAAAACACACTGTAAAGTTGGTATTACTGAAATGGTTAGTGCTGACGTCACGCGTCACCAGTCATTGTATTGAAATTTTGATTATGTAGGTATGACAAAAGCCATCGGTATTAACAACATTTCATGTTATTCTTTATTTCATACTGTTTATAGAGATTTAGTTGATGTGTTTATTGAAACAATATTTAAGCCTAAATAATTCAGTATCAAGAATAGAGGTATCTCTATTAGTTTATCTCTATTATTTAAAATATTGAAAAACTACTGCACAAAAAAAAATAGTAATGCTTCTTCTAGGGAGAATACTTCGAACAACGGATTTCAAAATGGCGGCAGTAGATCAGCTGATTGCCCAATCATATACTAATTTTTCAGCAGTGATGACGTCACACGATTTACCATATTTCCGGTGGGTTTCGGGGGGTCTAGAAAAATTAAGACTTTGAAAATTATTTTAACTATTAAAACTAACTCTAAAAATAAAAATAAAAATGCAGTTATTTAAGTTAGAAGGTCATTATTCATCAAAAAAAATAAAAAAATTGGACTGGAGTTCTCTATTGTCCCAAAATCAACGTTTCAAATACAGGGGCACACGCATGCGACTAACTCGCACTTGACTTTTGTCGCCGTGGCTAGAAATTGCAAGTGGAGGCCTGTCCTAATTGTTAGCAAACTGTAAAACATCCTTTAAAAATAATTGTACTTAGATGTGCAATACTTAAAATTGGGTACTTAATATTACGAATATTTTAAGATTAAACCTTCCATTGTTTTGTTCGATGTTAAATATACAAATGTTGTCTATTATTATGTATAAAGCTGGTATTCTACACTGTGAACTATTTCATAGGTATATTTTAAGGGCAAAAACGTACTTTATACGCGATAGAAACCCAAAGTTAAATGGATTTCAATATTCGTTCTATGAAATGGACTAATGGACCATAGAATAGAGAAGTTAAGAACCAAGCTTTATAGATTACCTAGGTCTGATGAAATTTATTGTTACGCATGAAAAAGTGTGAGTATTTTGAGACAATTGAATATTTCTAATATCAGGAATGCAAATTATTTCAAATAACAAACCCTGACAATAATCATTTTATTAAACGCATAACTAATTCAATCATTAGTTATGTAGGTAGTTTAGTCACAATAGTTTTTGTCGCTTTTGATGACATCTTTTAATTAATCTCTTCAATAATTATATTTTTTACATAATAATATTACCTTAATATAAAAAAAAAAAATGCTTAAACGTCATTAAACGGCTACATCCACGATCCACGCGTACCTCCAAATATAATTTATTTGGTTCCAAAACAACTCAGAATCAACTCAACTCAACGGCTCTTTGAAAAGTCATTAAAAGCTATAATTTTTTTTGAAAAATAGCCCATAACCTGACCTATCGTAACCTATTTAACCAATTTTGTAAATACATTTTTTCATCATTTTTAATGACTTTTCAAAGGAAGTCTTGAATACATTCTGAGTTGTCCGGTCACCAATTTATTAAGTAGGTATACTAAAGTAGTTGTGTAATAATCGTATTTACTTAAATTTAAAAAGAATATATCACAGATTTATAACGTAAGATTAAATCTTTTAACAAGCATAGCTTGACCAATACCAGCTAATATGAAAATAACAACATATTAGTAAGAAAATGCGTTAATTAGTTCTTAATTTGCATTATTTGCCAGTCTTTATTTTGCATTGTGAAATTTGCACGATTGTAGTGCTCACCACTATCAAATATTATAATATAGGTACAACTAAAAAAATCACCCTCTCCTTTCAGGGTAAGTACTGCAATAAAAATTTTTTAGTGACTAAAGAGTCAATTAATTGGGCGAGTTTACAAGCTACTATCTGGGAAATTCACTATCTGTTAGTAAACTCGCTCTGTGTAATCGTATTACTTGCTAACTAGCAGATTGTTGACTATCTACGAAAAAAGTTGAAAGGTCGCCAAAAGGATGCTACACGCTAACTCGTGATTGGTTTACTTATGTTTTCAATATGGCTGCCAATAAACAGCTGATTTCGACTGTCAAACATCTGTAGAATTAGTTCACGCAGGCGTCGTTTTTCTTGATACTGGCGCTAGCAGCGACCTCAGTTTCCTACGCTGCTGAGCGAGAGGACAGTTTTGTGTGTCATCATGACAAATCTCACTCGCCGATTCACCCGCTTTTAAACTTAGTAGATAGTAGCTTGTAAACTAGCTTAATGTAGATGAGGCTTAAGATAATTTTTTTAAACAAAAAATTGCTTAGGTATCATCCTGGTTTTCTGTGTTCCGTGTAAAATAACTTTTTCATAACCATTTTTGAGTAGAATTCATTAAAGATCCACCAAAAATCACAAGCCATCATAAATCGCAGTATGATTCGTTTAACTTTTTTTTTCACCTAATAGTGACCATTCATAAATCGAACTATTTTACTTGAACATAATCCAGAAAGAAGGAAAGTTTTAAAATTTCCATGCGAAGGTATTTGAATGGAAACAAACATTCGACACTCTAGTATTTTCTGTCTTTTTCATTTTCTCATAATGCGTGTGAGAAGGAAGAATTTTGATGTAAAAACTTCATTTGTCGATGACTTACGACACGACGGTCCTCTGTCGGTCGACTTTACGTTTGTTTAGGTAGAGTTTAAAATAACGCGTATGTCTCATGGAGATTTTGTCCCTCCAGGAATGCTCTCATGATGCCGTTGACTTTATGGGGATGGTCCTGCTGAACGAAGTGGTTGGCGTCCTTCAAACTGAAGGTCTGCAGGTTGCCGATGGTCCTTTTGGCCATGTCGATGAATTCCACTCCTAGGTAATCGTCCAGTTCACCGAAGATCAGGAGTCCTGGTGGATATTTCTCCGGAGATTTCCCCAGATAAAGGACGCCGCAGTTGGTTCTGTAGTAGTTTATGGCTTGGGTCAATGATCCTGAAAAATTAAAAATAATAATGAGGTATGACTTTTTTTATAAATAATCAGGGGATGGTGGTAGCACGTACACGGTGTCCGGAAACTCGTAGTACAAGAGAAACATGTGAATCTTCATCACACGGAGAATCTGACAATACTATTTTTCGATCGAACATATCAATTTTTTAAAAAACTTTTCCCATTTTTTTTGGCATCGAGGAATGGGTTAAAAAAACTTTGGAGCCGGGTCCACGATTCGACTATACAAAATACATTATTTTAATTTGCAAGCAAAATCCCTTAAAGGCTCAACATTCCGAATTTCTTAAGATTTATAAAATATTTTCCTTGAACACTTTAGGTTTTTTAGTTCTTTAAAAAATAATTGTTATTTTTTAAGGCAATATCGATAGGAACATTTTCTGAGTCGAAATGGTAATTACTCGTATATGAAACTCCTTCAATAGAAAAAATTGCAACGTATGCTTCGAAAATTATTAAAAATACATTGCGTCCCGTTAATTATATGAGGGTCAGTGAAAAAGTTATGCCTCCTATTTTTTTTTACTTAAATAAAGGTTGTTAAGTGAAATATATGAATTTGGCGATATTCCTTAAACCTTCTTCTACAATCTACTGCAGTAGTAACTTTCTGCGTCAACAGGTGGCAGCTTTTTTTTTTAAGAGCGGAGACGGTTTACATAAACATATATAGTTCCCGTGAGCACTTAGGCCCAGTACCGGATTATCCCTAAGGCAGAATGGGCAACTGCCTAGGGGCCCCGCATCGGCTAGGGGACCCGCGTCCCGAGATAAAATGACTTGCTACAATTAGTGAGCAACGAAGTTTCGGAAAAACTCAGCTTTAAAGATGTTTAAATTTTTTTTTATTAGGAACATTTACACGTTAATAACATTAGGTACATGCATTAAAGAAAACAACACATTATAATAATTAGGTTATAACTTAACAAATAACTAATGTTCACATCATGCCCAAATAATAAATAAAAAGTCTATATTTAAAACAAATAGATAAACATAGTTGGACTCAGGACTTTGACCGTTTACTTAGTTTCTGTTTGACTATAGTTGTCAGGATAAGGAATTGCATATAAAAAGTCATTCATATGATTGTTTGCACACAAAAACCAATCTCTGCAGTGTAAATGCCCAAATATAGAAAAAGTGTACCAATATACTGTTAGCAGCATATTTAAATATTGCCGCTTCACACGTTTGGTTTGCTCATCCGCCGCCAGAGGTACTGCTATCGCCTCTGGCGGCCAACAAGGAAACTACACCAGCTACGGCGGTCGGTAAAGGAGGGAACTACTAACTCTTCCTGGTTGGCAGGACTTGGGCAGAACTACGAACATCACGGAGAGCAAACGGCTGGGAAATACAAATGGCGGAATATAATCTTGCCGATTCTTGAATGTTGGGGTGAAATGCAGATCCGGGCACAGTTTGGAAATTTAATAAAAAGGCACTTTCTAGATGAGAAAAGTGTGGAGAAGATGAATAAAAAATAAATTAAGGCGCGCTCGGCAAAATTGAGGGAGATACAACCGTTCAAAGTATTTAAAAATTCACTTCGCGAACTGATATTGACAGTTCGTTCGCCATGTTTTCATTGCTTATGTTGGATCCCAGACCTAATACAGAATTAATAGTACGCCAAAATCACAAACCATATTACACAAACCTAGCGTAGCCGCTAAACCACTTGAAAACTGGGATGTTTTTTTGCCGTGACGCGAGCAGGCGCTACGAAGGGGGCACTTTCTTTTCTATCACAAACCATGTTTAGCGTATTAGGTTATAAAAAAAATGGCGGGCGGACGCGGGCGAACTGTCAATATCAGTTTGTAAAGTGAAATTTTAAATACTTTGAACGGTTGTATCTCCCTCAATTTTGCCGAGCGCGCCTTAATTTTTGTTTTATTCTGCTTTTCCACACTTTTCTCATCTACAAAGTGCCTTTTTATTAAATTTCCAAACTGTGCCCGGATCTGCATTCCTCCCGAATGTTGTTATTGTCAATTAACGTGGAGACAATATATTTCATCGTGAATATTAACTTAACGTTTTATTAATTGCTAACATCAGAAGTGGGATTCGTAAAAGCAAGTGTCTTTTGACTTTTGTTTCGTTCACCTGACTTAAAAACTCGTGTTTTGTAAACAACCGGCGGCCATCACGGCGTCTCTCGAGTTTGTTTATTTTTGATGCCGGCGATTTATTACGCCTTCGGCCTTAGTGACAATCTGTGTATCGGCTTTCTTGTGAAATGTTTGGACGTCTGTTGTAAATTTACGTAAAAATGCCACGTAATTACAGTGATGACAGATGTATTGATGTCCGATGTCTGAGGAATGCGTGGATCGTGTTCCCGCCGAAAGGACGCATTAACCCTCCCGTTGCTGAAAGGGGTTCCCATAATTTCTAAATTTACTATTCTCCGTGTAGAATTTTTAATAGAGACTTAACGATTTCGATATTTTTTGTATTCCTGCAAAACCGATAAACACATATTCTTCCATTAAAAAAAACATAAAATTGTCCAAGATTAAAGCGTAAAAAAATATTTTGTTACTGTGTAGGTATCATTCCTTGCCTCGTATGATATTTCTTGCTTGCTGGAACCACATCTACGACAAAATAAACTATGAGAAATGCTCCATCTCTCTCCCACATTAGTTCGCTAAATGGATATGGTTCCCTGTTCTATTCGCACCTTGGCAATTTACGGCATCTCGTTCCCACGCACTACATCGAAAGCTGCATAAGGGTGTAAGGACATAGTGTCCTTTACCTAGTGCGTCGCCCGTCTGGCTGACCCAACCAGCTGTGTTTATTGGGGTTTAGCTACAGTGCGTGTCAAAACACTACAGCGGACGGTAAAAAAATAATTTGAATAGTAAAAAGTTTGAATTGCGGTTTTTGTGGTAAATCATTCCATTCTGGTAATATTGCCTTTCAATAATTGCGTTAATAATGACAAGAAGGGGTATAATTGATGAAGAATTATTAAAATTTCAGTATTTCGTCAGGAGCGTTACAGCATTGCTTTTTTTAGTATATATCTACGACAATAATGTCATTTTTTTCGTGAATCCAGATATTGTTGACAATTCTTCCCTGTTTTTATTACTATGTAATTTTTATATCCATTTCGCCCATAGGTACAATTTTATACTAAAAAATAAGTTAAAATATAACAATCTATGGATGTACCTTCACAGTTTAAAAAAATCAATAAGAGTTGGGTTACTTTGTTTGAATTTTATAGATATAATTTATCAACAATATGTGAAAGGTTGGTGACAGAAGATGTTTATTATTAGAATTTCCCACCGTAGTTGGAAGGGTATTCCGAGTAAATAGTAATAATTAGTGGCAGAAGGGTATTTTTAAAATGAACCGTTAAAATAACATCAAGGCAATGCAAATAGCATGAATATAATGACATTTGGGAAATAACCCATTAATGGTTTATTCTATTGTACCTATAACAGGTATTATTATTTTCCAGATATTCATGGATTCTTAGAAGCATTATTTGCATATCATTGCTCTGGTACTGCCTTCTAAGAAACTTATAATGATTATTGCGGAACATGGAACTCACATTTTTTCCGTTTCATGTAAGGGGCACTTTGGGGGTTATTTATTTTTATTTATCTCAAAATGGGGTTCATAAAAATTATTTTAAGATTTTTACAGGCTCAATCGTTCGATTTATAAAACAGTTTAAAAACGTTCTTCAACTAGTTTTTAGTGTAGGTAATTTTTATAAAACATACGTTCAATTATAATAAGTGATCTTATAGTTAAGTGTTCTAGCTCTTTTTTTAAGCCACCATTATATAGTTATTGTTATTTATAGTACTTATTTGATTCTTTGCATTGCTTTTATATGTTACTTTGCCCCTCTTGGACCTTGCTAAATAACTGTTTTTGAAGATGATTTAAATAAATATTAAATATATAATTTTATTATTTTATGCTGAATTTAAATAAATGATAAAATTGTTAAGTTTTTTATGTAATTGTTGTACGTAATATATTATAAATATTTTTATCGACCAATTTGTATGTATATCTTGCGTAGTTTAATGTTTAACAATTTTTGATGTCTGTTTATTTTCTATGTGTGTAAATCAATTATCGTACCCCAAAAAATTAAAATTTAAAAATCATTGTTTTATTTTTAATATTATTTTTGTTATTTTGGAACCACCCAGTTATTCGCTCTGTCAGCCGCCGACCGCGGCGGTATGCCGGCCGGCAGGTACCAAAGTACCGACTAGGAAGAAAGCCAAAGCCGTCGCGGCGGCCGGAGCCGGAGCGTTCGATGATGAATGATTTTGTTTGAAAATATATCAATAAGTTTAATATTATGAAATTAACTGTATTATGATAATTATTTAACGGAAATACATTAAACGTGCAAGCCACAAGAGTAATTTTCCATTAAATTTATAAATAAATTGGAAAAGTGGCATTGAAATGATAAAATCCCTGGGGTTGTAGCATCACCCCTCATAGTACCCAACGTTTTGTTTTGCATCTTGGCATGCCGAGGGTTAAAAAATTTATTTGGTGCTTGAAAACTCATTTGTGGTTCAACGGATTCGTCAAAACGACCTTTCCCTTTCGTGTTTATCATCGTGAGCCTAATTTGATGATTGAAGACATTTGTCAAAAATGTCAAATAAAGTCGCTACCTAGCAATATGCTGGGCTCATAACTGAAATCCAAAGTGACTCATGGAAACTGACTTCAGGGTCAGAAGATAGCAGATGGATATGATCTCTTGATGGCAATTGGCGAAATGTTCGGAACCTCAAAATGTTTCGAAATTACGATGCTGAAAGTTCACGCGGCGATGACAAAGTCTGATCCTGGTAGCCGTCTAGCTGACAAAAGGGGGATCGATTTGGTGATTCGCTATAAGTATGGACATCGCAGATGACGCAATAACTGAAAAGAATTATGTTTGCGAAAATTAGCCCGTTTATGTGTGGCGACTGTGGCGATGAGTTAAGTCGAAACCCTGTATTATGGTTCGAAGTTGTTTGAAATGGTTCGGAGATAATCGAAGTGATTTGAGTTTGAAATGATTCGGACATATCGAAATGATTCGATGTTAAAATGGTTCGAAGTTTCAAAATGGTGAACACCTAGAAATATCAGGTGTGGCTTTGGATTCTTCATGATGAGAGTGAACATCAAGGTGTTTATCAAACACTGGCTGCCGTCCGGGACAAACAGTGGTTTCCATGGATGAGAAATGTTATCACAAAATATGTGAAATTTTAAATGTTTGTTGGAAAATGAGATACTGGGCGATGTGATGTGTAAGCCCGGGGTTTTTAGAAAATGGAGATATCTTTTGCTGTTGCGTTGAGCATGTGGATAGATCAATTTATTATGAATTTTCGTGAAGAGCGTGGACGGAATGCTGCGCGTTATTGCTCTTCAGGACGGCTTCATGAAAAACTGCCGATTAGAAGCGGAGGCAGAAACAATCACGAAAGTTGTCATCAAGGCAATTTTGGCGATGGCGTACCTTTTTGGGGTGCCACGGAAGCTTTTGATGAATATCAAAGGCGGCAGATGAAATGGTTCAACTCGAACCGATTCATAAACTCACAGGCTGGTGAGCGGCAGGATCTTATGGTCGTACGTGCTGAGACACAGAAGCTTTTGATGAATATCAAAGGCGGCAGATGAAACGGTTCACCTCGAACCGATTCATAAACTCACAGGCTGGTGAGTGGCAGGACCTTATGGTCGTACGTGTTGAGACACGGGTGCTTTTGATGAATATCAAAGGCGGCAGATGAAACGGTTCAACTCGAACCGATTCATAAACTCACAGGCTGGTTAGTGGCAGGATCTTATGGTCGTACGTGTTGAGACACGGGTGCTTTTGATGAATATCAAAGGCGGCAGATGAAACGGTTCAACTCGAACCGATTCATAAACTCACGTAAGTTGGTGAGTGGCAAGACACATTGAGACACAATGTTGTTAAATAATCTCACATAGGCTGGTGAGAGGCAGAATCTTCACGGTTTTGAGTGCTAACGCATGGTGTTGATAAATCTCACATAGGCTGGTGAGAGGCAGAACCTCTGGGTTATGCGTGCTGAAGCACGGTGTAGATAAATCTCACGTCGGCTGGTGAGAGGCAGAGCCTCCGGGCTATGTTTGTGCTAAAGCACGGTATGAATAATAATCTCACGGCTGGTGAGAGGCAGGATTTCAACGTCACACATGTTGAGTCATGGGAACTGTTTGATGAATATCAAAGGTGTGAGATGAAATGTTTCCATTTTAAACTATTCATGAAACCCTCGTATCGTGTTGGCGATACGGTTGTGATCAAGACCTCTAAAGGAATTCCTGGATGCAAAAAGGTTGAAAGATCGGATTCGGAGCTTGTCTTATAAAGTGGTTGAAGTTTTGCCGAAATATCATTTCAAAGTATTGGCTACCCACTTGTAAAAGAGTAACGGTAACGTATTTATGGAAATATGAGGAATTGACCGGATGAACAAATTTCTGCAATGGTCAGGAAGGGCGAACAGTGTGATTCATTTGTCAGTACCATTGTGGGTTTGAAAAAAAAAAATTCAATCCGTCAAATTACAATTTTTTTTATTTCAGCTTTTCCTGCTTTGAGGTCAAAGCAGTGGTCAGTATGGCCGTGTTAGCAGCATATTTAAATATTGCCGCTTCACACGTTTGGTTTGCTCATCCGCCGCCAGAGGTACTGCTATCGCCTTTGGCGGCCAACAAGGAAACTACACCAGCTACGGCGGTCGGTAAAGGAGGGAACTACTAACTCTTCCTGGTTGGCAGGACTGGGGCAGAACTACGAACAGCACGGAGAGCAAACGGCTGGGAAATACAAATGGCGGAATATAATCTTGCCGATTCTTGAATGTTGTTATTGTCAATTAACGTGGAGACAATATATTTCATCGTGAATATTAACTTAACGTTTTATTAATTGCTAACAATACATACGAGTCTTATAATAGATGTCAATTGTAACTGGTCAAATCATATTGAAAATGTATGTAATATATTAAAAGGAATAACCAGACAAAGCCGAAAATACGTCATTTTTAAATCAAATTTTAGACGTATTGACTATTTTCCACAAAGAATTATAAATTGATTTCGAAAGACTGTTCTTTTATCCAGTGGCGGACTAAGCCCGTCAGAGGCCCGGGGCGGCAAAGCCGAATTAGGCCCCCCCCTAGTTTAAAGTTGATGTAATTTTACAAGATTTTTATTCAGTTCACACGGGCCTCTGGTCCTGGGGGGACCTCCAAGCGCTTCCGTGTTCCCTTGATCAAATCCTAAACAAGGCTTTAAGGCTCCAGGGCACTGTAAAAAAAAATATCGTATTTTTTTTTTCATTTTCTAAAAGATGTATTTGTTAATAATGCTATCACCTAAAGTTTCAAGGAAATTCTAAGAAAATTTAAAGAAATACACGTAAAATGCTGTAAAAAACATTTGGTGAGAGCATTTTTAATTCGGAAAATGAAATGATAAGATAGCCTTCAGCAAAGGGCCTAAGATAGTAAAAAAAATATGAAGTGCAATACATGAGTCAAACTGGAACTAAAACTGTACAGACGTTAGAAAGATTAGTTGTAGTAATAATTTTATTATAAAAATTGTAAAATATCTACCGGTTCTAGCTGTATTTATTTATTCCTATTTTATATGTATAGGATGATGTTTGTATAGGTCCTCCCAACTCCAAACCACCTCTTAGATAGGTACTAAGCATATTTTAAAAGCACCAGGACATTAAAAAAAATTGTTACTTTTTATTTCATTTTCTAAAAGATGCATTTGTTAATAATGCTTTCACCAAAGTCGTAAAATTGACAGAGATACAGCATCTTACATGAAACCGTTTTGAACAATTTGTATGTTTATCCTTCAGCAAAACTTTAAACGCGTTTTTCTTCAAAACTACGTTTTTCAACCTGGTTGACAACACATTAGAAAAACTATACATCTTATTTGCATTCACCATGCACCAAGTCTAATCGATAATCCAGTCACCATAGCCATTACAGTATTATCCATAAGACATGTAGGCAACTGCCTAGGGGCTCCGTATTGGGTAGGGCTCTGAGGGTAAAGGGGCCCGAGACGTGCATTGCCTAGGGGCCCCGACATGTTTAAGCCGACCTTGGCAGGCTCATTTTGTCCATAAGGCAGTGTAGGCCACTGCCTAGGGGCCTCTCATCGGGTGGGGCCTCTAGGCAGTGCTAGCATGGGTGGCACCCGGGGCGGAAAACGCGGTGTCACCCCCCCCCATTAATTTTTTTTTTGAGAAATTCGAAACACAAATTTTGACTTCCTAAAATATAAAAAAAACATTTCTAGCTAGTCAAATATGTAAAAAAAATTGTTATTCTCAAAATTAAAAACACAACAGAATAACAGCTTTTTCAACAATCGATAGGTGATAATTTCCTTCGCGAGTTTCCGTCAATCACAATGTACGAAAAAAATGAGAATGACACAGGGGAAAAGCGAGGAATATTTCACGGGAATCCCCAATAAATCAATAGTAAGAGCTAGGAACGAAAATAACGTAACAGAATTTTGGGGAATGCTGACCGACCGAGCCATATAGCTACAAATAACAGAGTTTCGTGTGGAGTCTTCAATTCTTACATGCTGTAAAAATAAGAAAAAAAATCATTTGCTGTCATGAAAACATAATAATCAATACTTAGGTTAAAACCAGTTTTGTGTTCAGAGTGTAACGATAAAATTTCAATCTTGAAATAGTAAAGGGGGCGTTCAAGTATAACGTAACGCAATTTTTGAAAATTTTTGACCCTCTCTCCCCCCATGCAACGCGCCGTAACATTTTTCTGCACTTCCCTCCCCCTAAACGTTACGTTACACCCAAGTGACTATTTATACCTCAAAGTCTCAAATAAACTGCGCAAAGTACTGGAAAGTCGCTTAAATACCTTTTTCTTGTTTTAATCGCGTTTGCGGTAAAAATAAAACAAGAGATTTCAAACTCGCAACAGGTCCATGCGTATATTGTTTATTTTATTGTTTTAAATTGTAATTCATAAACAAATTGGGAAAATATTATTATTTTTATCAGCCTTTCATTCCTTCCCGATCTCCACAATTTAATACTGTCTTACCTTTAATACACCTACATGGTTTTACAACACATATTTCATTTTACATTAGCCACACTGAGGAGGCCCTGAAGAAAGTAATTTTACAAAGGTTTCCATATGGAGCAACACTTTACTCCACTATGATTCATAAGCTTACTCAGAGTGGAGTAAAACCCTTTTCATGATCTGAATGCAGTTATACAAGTCCTAAAAACGAAGATTTAAAAGTCCACAGTATGATTCACAGAAGAGAAAAACCTTTTTCATGTCCTGATTGTAACTATTCGTGTTCACAAAAGGGATACATAAGAAGTCAGTTGCTGACTGAGTGTGGAGAAAAGCCTTTTTCATGTTCCAACTGCAACTATTCATGTACTATGAAGAGAAATCTGAAAATCATACGTTTACCGACAGTGGACAAAAAACCTATTTCATATCCTGACTGCAACTATTCTTATTCTCGAAAAAAATAACTAAAACGGCACTTGCTAACTCAGAGTGATGAAAAACCTTTTTCTTGTCCCGACTGTAACTATTCATGCGCTACAAAACGGTATCTAAAAATTCACATGCTTACCCATACTGGACAAAAACCCTTTTCATGTCCCGACTGCAGTAATAAAAGTTTTCAAAGGGAAGATTTAAAAATCCGCAGTACGATTCACAGAAGAGAAAAACCTTTTTCATGTCCTGATTGTAACTATTCGTGTTCTCAAAAGGGATACATAAGGAAGTCAGTTGCTGACTCAGTGCGGAGAAAAACCTTTTTCATGTTCTAACTTCCAACTGCAACTATTCATGTACTATGAAGAGAAATCTAAAAATCACACGTTAACCGACAGTGGAAAAAACCTGTTTCTTGTCCTGACTGCAACTATTCTTATTCTCGAAAAAAATAACTAAAACGGCACTTGCTAACTCACATCGATGAAAAACATGCGCTACAAAGCGGTATCTAAATATTCACACCTACCTACCTTGTTTTTCAAACTGGTCTATCAGCACTATAAAACACGCTAACACAATAATAACTTCTTCACTAATTCACGTCAGTCCGTAGATAACAATTCACTTCACAAGTCTACGTTAATTACAATATACGAACGAAATTAGAATGACACAAGGAATATTTCAGGGAAATCCCCGACTGAACTAGGAACAAAAAAAAACATTTTTCGGGAATCCCCGACCAACCAAAGCATAGAGCAAAATAACAGTTAGTGTTAACGTGTAAAATATTTTTTACGGCAATTTTGCACTTTCTTAAGTTTTTTCTCCACGTTCGAGTGTCACCCCCTCCTCGGGTGGCATCCGGGGCGGTCCGCCCCCCTCTCGCTACGCTACTGCCCCTAGGGTAAAGTGGCCCCGAGACGTGCATTACCTAGGGGCCCGACGTGTTTAAGCCGGCCCTGGCAGGGCCGTATTGTCCATAAGGCAGTGTAGGCCATCGCCTTCGAAAATCTAGTCACTATTGCCAGGGCCATAATATCCATAGGCAACTCCCTAGGGGCCCCGCATCGAGTAGGGGCCCCAAGGGTAAAGGGGCCCCGAGACGTGCATTGCTTAGGGCCCCCGACATGCTTAAGCCAGCCCTGGCAGGGCCGTATTGTCCACAAGGCAGTGTAGGCCACTGTCTAGAGGCCACGCATCAACTAGGGGCCCCTATGGTAAAGGGGCCCTGAGACGTGCATTGAGTAGGGAGATAAATTTACCATAGTCCAGTAAATGAATGCTCCAAAAGGAGGTGTAGAGTGCGTGAGCAGGGACCTAAGCGATTCCTTCAAAAACTTGTTTAGGGTGCTTAGGGTGTGAACATACTAAAAGTCCTGATGTCTAGGTGGTGAGCTAGGGGGGGGAAGGGGGGGGGGGGAAGGTCCCAATTTTCAGGTTTCCGCTTGTATCTCAAAAACGGTGCGTCGCAGAGGAAAATTTTCTGAGAATAAGTAAAAGCTTATAAAATTATCTACAACTTTTATTCTATATGTAATTTTCTAAATCCCAGCCGTTTTTGAATTACACGCTCCAGAAATGTAGATATTTTCGAAAAAAATCATTTTACCTCATATTTTTCATCAAACATTCCTTCATATCGTATAAAATAATCATCACACAAAGAAGTTTATTTGAAAGAAGTTGTAAAGAATTTAATTTCCTTTTTGAATATGTATACATATACAAATAAATCTCCAACCAGTAAATATTTACAGCAATTTAAAGTTTTTTGGTAAAATGTCGCCATTTTCAGAAAAAGCTGTTTTTATCTTATTAATGACACACCAACGACGATTATGCGATGCTCTGATCGCTTTTAGTCAGACGTATGGTCAGATATGACCATTAAAACCACATTGATGCGATCATTCAAAAGCCGAGGAGGCATAACATTAGCCAGAGATGTTTCGCACAATGTAGTCAGCAATTGGTTAGTTGGTATGAGCGCAACTCATGAGATCTGCACTTCCCCTGAAGAGTTTTGTGGAATCTTCTTCATGTCAAGTGAACAGCACAAGGACCTCGGCAAGCCCACCGAAGTAGAGATACAGCAGACATTTCCAAACTCGGTCAGTGATTTGATGCACATCCTCCCTTCCCATAAACCAGTGAAACAATGTCAATTCCCAACGTCTTCTGTCAGCTCGTCGATAAAAATTCACGATGAAAAGATTGCAGTTGACCCAACATTGCTGTTTCAGCGGATAAGCAAACGATCAAGCAAACTGATAAGCAGACGATCAGATGAGCATTTGATTAAATTCTTTGAGTATAAGTTGGCCACATTTCTCTTGGCACTGTTCAATGAAAGTGGGATGGAAGACCACTAAATCTGTCCTGTACAGCTTATTCGAACCTACTAAAAAACTGATCTACTGCCTCAGATAAACATAGTTGTGGACGGAGGATTTCTACTACACAGAGTAATTTGGCCTACAAAAAGATGGCCCACAATTTGTGATCGTTACATCACCTAAGTCAACCAACACTGGATGACTCGCACTGGGGTATTTGATGGGTATTCAAACCCAGCCAACAGTACGAAATCACAAGAACAGATACGATGATACAGACTGAGAAGATCAGCTGACATCAATTTGACTTGAAATATCTATTAAACAGGGAGATTTTTTATCCAATCCTACCAACAAAATTAACTTCATCTCCAAAGCTTCGGGAGAATGGGACACAGACTCTTCACGCCACCGATGATGCCGATGTCCTTGTCGTTAAGACTGCTGTGGAACAATCCTCTCACAATTCTGTGACTGTCGTTAGTGAAGATGTGAACTCACTGTCCTATTGATTGCTTCCACTCCTCCCACCCAAGATATTCTGCTGCTGAAACCTGGACGAGGGAAAACCGAAACAATGACACTGTACACTCAAGAGATGCAGCACCTGGATTTGAACACACATTACATTCATTTACCGGCTGCGATACAACATCTGCAACTTTCAGGAGAAGCAAGGTGGGCTTCTTAAATTGGAGTCTTGGAGTCAGAAATCATCAAGCAGGCGGTAATGTTCTTTTACAACCCCTCCTCTACTCGCGACGAGGTTGAAGAGGCTGGAAACAAATGTTTCCTTAGATGGTATGCGGCGCCAAAAAGACAGAGCTCCCTTAACCAGTACCGCTTCCAGTCGTTCACAAGGTCGGTGGATCTAATATGTGGGACCTAATAAGTGGGCAAATATGAAGCCTGACATCAGCTCCCTCCCTCCAACAGAGAGCGCAGCTAAACAGCATTCCCAGTGCACCGATTGAGCTGCCCCCTGAAGAATGGGGGTGGAATTATGAAGGAGAGACCCTGTTGCTAATCACAACAGAAGATCCACCAGCATCGGAGGTCCTTCGAATATGATATTTTGCCGCTGCACCAAGGATTGTGCAATTGGCAAATGTGGATGCCGAAAAGCAACGCTAACCTGTTCTACAGCGTGCCTCCACTGCCAAGAGAGATGCCTCAATAGCGTTGCCGAGGACGACGATGAAGACAACGTAGAGCCTATTCAGCAAGAGCCATCCACTACTGAGGATGAAGATGCCATGGATGAACAACGCTTACCAGGACCCTCACGTCCAAAGAGGATGAGAGTGTAACATTATGTTATTGAGAACAGTGATAACAATGAGGTTTATATTTTTATGTGCTTGATGTAACGAAATATTATAAAATTATCATGACATAATTATCATTATCATTATAAAACACAATTTGAATTTTTTTTAAGTAATATGATTTTTTACTACTTTATTTAACACTTGGCTTTAAAGTGTGGTCACACATATTTATTAGGTGAACGAACAAAAGCTGTGGGTTAGTAGGTAATAGGATTAAAACAGCTTTTTCTGAAAATGACGACATTTTACGAAAAACTTTAAATAGCTATAAGTATTTACTGGTTGGAGTTTTATGTACATATGTATATATATATATATATTCTAAAAGGGAATTAAATTTTTTATAACTTCTTTCCAACAAAATTTCTATGTGTGATGAATATTTTAGACGATATGAAGAAATGTTTGATGAAAAATGCGAGGTAAAATGATTTTTTTCGAAAATATCTACATTTGTGGAGCATGTAACTCAAAAACAGCTGGGATTTAGAAAATTACATTAAGAATAAAAGTTGTAGATAATTTTATTAGCTTTTACTTATTCTCATAAAATTTTCCTCTGCGACGCACCGTTTTTGAGATACAAGCGGAAACTTGAAAATTTGGACCTTCCCCCCCCCTCCCCTCCCTAGCTCACCACCTAGACGTCAGGACTTTTAGTATGTTCATACCCTAAGCACCCTAAACAAGTCCTGAAAGAATCGCTTAGGTTCCTGCTCACACACTCTACACCTCCTTCCTTGACTGGACTACCATAAAAATAGAAAATAAAATTCATTCAAAAATAAAACGGATTCAAAATTTGCTGAAGGATAATTCAACATACAAACTGTTCCATACGGTTTCACATAAAATGCCGTATCTCCGTCAATTTTTTGAATTTCCTTAAAAAATTGGTGACAGCATTTTTAAGAAGTGCATCTATCAAAAAATGAAATAGAAATTACAAAAAAAATTACAGTGGTGTCTTAAAGCCTTGTTTAGGGTTTGATCTAGGGAACATGGGGCGATTGGGGGTCCCCCAAGACTAAAGGCTCGGGGCGGACCGCCCCCCCCTTAGTCCGCCACTGCTTTTATCTAGTAAAGCTATGTTTTAAATTTTGAGAAGATATGTTTATTTTTAGTAGGTACACTAAGGTTTTACCGTAGATCGTTTGCAGATTTCTAAACAAAATTTTGTATTATACACAGTGGCGTAGCTGGCATAAGTGGCACCCGGGGCGGATAAAGTGGTGTCACCCCCCCCCAAATTTTGGTCCATCCTGGGAGGGAGGGGGGGGGGGATTTCAGAAATAGGCTATTTTCGTCAATAAAAAGACCGTCAGGCACAAAATTCGTCATTCCACGGGGAGCCATAGAGCTACGTAAATATAAATAACACCGTATTCAATATTTTTGCGACAATATCCTTGTAATTTTTTTAACGGTCGGGTGTAGTGTCACCCCCCATCGGGTGGCACCCGGGGCGGTCCGTCCCCCTCGCTACGCCACTGATTATACAACAAACATTTCAAATCATATAATCATGCAGTAAAATAAATCAATAAATTATTTGGGAAAGCTATGTTTCAGAATTTTAATTTTAGTTAAAATACAATTATAAAAAAAACCGCGTTATCAAACAATCCATTTGTTTTGTGACGAAAATACTTCAGTTTGTCTATTTATTTACGGTCTTACAAACTAACAAATTATTAAAAAAAAAAAATTATTTTGCCTACACATTTATTGAAAAATTATAAATATTGTTGATCAATAAATAGTTACAAAAAGTACATAATTTTAATTGTTTTATCATCAAGAGTTTGAGCATTTTTGAATGTAGATATTTATCAAAGAAAATTTTGAATGAAATAAAATCGATATTGAGTTATTATGTTAAAATGCTGGTATGGAGAATAATTAATCTTTCTCATCGGAACCGCCCTGTACAGCTACAAGGGTATGATCGAAAGATCATCGTTCGACTAAATTTAAATTCTCGGCCGCTGGTTAATGGCTCTTAAGATCCATATTAGGGAAATTTTACAACCTTAAAAACTTTCTAATAAAAACATATTACCTATACCTACTATAGGTATATGCAACGCGTTAGCAGAATCAATTAAAGGATACGGAGTAAATAGTTAAGGATTAACGTACTTAAATAAAATAGAACAATTACAAATCCGTTTCCTAAAATTGATATCAGGCCAAAAAAGTTCAATTATGTGAAGGCGATTATAAAAAAAATTTCCCCTTGTGTAATGTGCTCTCTATACGTAGTAGGGTAGATTACCAATTAATACATAATATGGAACTTGTAAACCACAACTACCCTACTAGGCGTACAGAAGCACAAATGTTTATTATTAATATATCTCAAATATACCTACGGTGATAACAAAAAGCCATAAAATTCCGGAAATATTTTACGTATTACCTGAAAATATTAACAATGAGACATCTAATTCAAAAATCGAAACCAAAGTTTTTTTTTTTTTTTTTTTAATGGCTCTTCACCCCAAAAGAGTGTTCTGGCCAGTGTCAAGTGAATGCTTTTGTGAGTGTAATTTTGTGAGTGTAATTTTTGGTTAATATTAACTAATTTCGTTTTAATAACAAGAACCTATCTACATTATATAATAATACTTTACAAATAATAATAAGTTAAATCATTCTACCTCCGTAGAAAATGAAAACAAATAATATTGTGGATAAAAACTTAGACCTTTGAAAAAAAAATAAGTACTTATTGAAAATAAATAATATTATGAACCTAGGCTTTTTAACCATTGTTAAAAATGAAATAATTATGTTCATAAGCATTATAATATTTAGTTATATAATATTAAGTATTAAACTATTAAGTAATTATTATGTACTAGCAGACCCGGCCACACGTTGCTGTGGCTAACGAAACACAACGCCATTACCCAATCTTTATAAAATCCACACCACCCGCTTGCCAGCTGCCCGCTGCCTGAATTGAATATTTGAATTTATCGGCTTTTCTCTACTATAATAAGCATGTATCTTCTATAATATAAAAATGAATCGCTAAATTTGTTGGTAAGCGCAAATCTCGAGAGCGGCTGAACCGATTTCGCTAATTCTTTTTTTAGAATATTCTTTGAAGTTCGAGGATGGTTCTTACGGAGAGAAAAATTAAGAAAATTGCACAGAAAATTAGATAATAACAGAAAACATCGCACGTTTGACAGTTCGCGTGTTTGAGATTGACATTTTACAAAACAATGGATTCTATTTTTGAAAATCTTGAGTTGATAAATTTATTTAAAGTAGGCACTACTCTAATAGTTTGAATCGTATGAAGAATTTTAGATATTTTAAATAGGTACCTATGTTAGGTACCAAATTTAATATACCTACATGAAAAATGTAAATTTGAATAAAAATTGTAAAAGGTGGCACGCGGTTCTGTTAAAAAACTGAATGTACTGGGATTGAATACATGGAACGCGGGAGGAGGGTTGGCGGGACGAGGGAGCGGGAAAGGGAAGAGGGAAGGCTTGGAAGGTGGAAGAGGAACGCGGGAGGGGGGAGGGGGACCTGGGAGGGGAATTCGGGAGGGGGAGTTCGCAGGATGGGTGAAGGGGGGGGGGGAAAGTAGAGTGGGGAGAGGGAAGGTGGAGGTGACGGAGTGGGAACGCGAGCGGGTAATAGGACGCATGAGAAGAAGGGAAGGCGGAAGGGGAACGGGACGAATGGGAAAGGACACTCAGTGAGAAACAATTTCTTTATTAAATGGCATAGCAACGCATGCCGGAACCACATAAAAACTAATTAACTCGCCACTAATTATACAATGCAACACTGGATATTTGAAAAGGGAAAATCAAATACCTACTTACTCTAGGACATCTATTTTCCAATTTCTTCCGTAGAACGAATTTACAAAGTAACTATAGTACGGCCCGCCAGCCGTTTCAAAATCGTACAAAAATATGTTTTCTTTGAATTTCTCGGCTTTTCTCTAATATAATTTACATGTATTATACATATAAACATTCCTCTTTAATCACTCTATCTATTGGTGAAAACCGTATGAAAATCCGTTGCGTAGTTTAAAAGATTAACGCGCACATACATGTTGAGCGACTTCATTTTATACTATGTAATAATAATAATAATAATGATAATGATAATGATAATGATGACGATGATGATGATGATGATGATTACGGAAGCAAATAAATAGGAAAAATGAGAAAAGAAAATTTCTTACAATCAAGCTGATTTACCAGTTTTGTAAGATTTAAGTAAGATAAAAAATTGTATTACAAATATTACATATTTATAATACAATAAAAAAATTAGCTGTCTAAAAATACTTTTCCGTAAATTTGTCATGATTTTTAATTAGTAGGTAGGTATCTAATATTTCGTACCTGGCTTCGAAAATGTGTACTTGAATGCCTCCACGTCCTCTTGTGTGACTGTTTTGTTGGAAGGGTCGTGGCTTTGGTTGACGACGATATCAAACTTCTTGAAGTCATTCATGTAGAGAGCCAGCTCTGGCAAATACGGCATTTGGAAGAAGAAGCAGTACCTGACGAGAAACACTTTCTTAGTTCAAATAACAAATAAAATTGTGAAAAACAAATAATCCAAAAAGTCAAATTCTATACCTTTTTAGAAAAGCTAAACGAAACATCTACATTAATTACACCCAGCACCATATCCTAAATAAAAAAAAATAAGGAAAATATCTTTTGACGCTACTGAGGGCGTCTTAAACACCGAATATTGTACTTATTATACTTATATTACGAATTCTATTTATATAAAGAAGAGTGTTTGTGGCGAACGGCAGCGCGGCGGACACCGGCAGGTGGCGTGGATTTTATTTTTTTTACAAATCTACAATTTAATTCCGAGTTTGATGAAATTTTGCCCACTTGACCTTTAAAACAAGAGGATAATGAGATCACTATCTACATTATATTTAAAAAAAAAAAACTCTGTCTAACGCCAGAATAAAGAAAATGGTCAATATTTCAACAACTACATTATTATTTTTTTTTTAAAGAAACACAAACATTCCTGGGTTACAAATAACCCAACCTCAAGGACTTAGCCAGTCGAGGAATAGAACAAGATGCCCCTGGGTGGGACCCAAACGCGATGCCAACTCAGCCACTGACCGGAATATAGAACCACCACAAAGAAATCCACTAATTTAGTAGTTCGACAGTATTCTAGTTTTATTTACATAGGTACATTGCATATTATGTATTGACGATTTTTATTATTAGTATATATGCAGTGTTAGATAAATAAACAATAAACTGGTAATAGACCACTGGGTCATTGGTTCACTTGATTTATAATAGCTAAATAATTGCATCATTATAAATCGTTCATTATTATTATTTGACACATTTCGCTTTCTGACCTTATCTGTCACATTCCTTTCCAAATACACAATGCATTATATTCTTATGACAAGATATTTGTTGCTATATGTCTTTAACAAGGTTTGAAGAGATGATGGGAAATTATGGTGTTTCTATATAATACGTAATGAAGAAAGTTTTTAATTTAATTTTTTTTCGAAATAAAAAAATTTAACAATTTCTTCGTGTTCATCATTATAACGCTTTGGAAAATTTTAGAAAATGATGTTAAGTAATGCGATCTTTATTTACAAAATATTTAAAAGATTTAAGACTTAAACAATACATATTTTTTGTCGTATTTATAACAGCAGATTTACGGCAGGTGTCATATTTAGATCAGTTTTCCCTTTTCCACAGAATACAACAGGTCAGTTTGATAACACTGGTCAACAAATAAAAAAAAAATTGGTGCCGAAATACCGTTGATGGATTTGTATTTAGGTGTACATTGGCAACTCTAAATAATTTTTTTTCTCACGTGTAGTTTTTGATCTACTCCCTGTTTTGAGTATTGGCTGAAATTAGCACTTTCGTGTGTGCGTTTTGCTATCTTATCAGTACATTTATATTAAAAAAAAAATCGTATTATGTCTTCATCGCGAAGAAGTTGTCTCAATGATCCAAATGTATTTTGTTATATTTGCGGTGAATATACATTGAAGTACCCACCACTGTCCCGCCCCGGTATAGGCGACTTATGGTCGCCCCTTCGGAGCTCTCGCAAGAATCTAATTTTTTTTTTGAACGACTCTACATTTATTAAAACGAATCTAGACCTTCAATGTCCCTACATGCTTTGTTAGGTGGCGGAAATGTAGGATCGCCTACAGTCTAAGCTGTAATAGTCAAAAAGAAAAACTAATACTACTGGTGTTAGTAAACATGAAAATATAATATAGAGAAAAAAAAAACAGAATATATATGAAAAATAAACAGAGGGAGACCACACACTCTGAGACTGCAGGCATCTGCGTGTGAAGAGAAAAAAAAGTGTAGTAAATAAAACATATAACATTTGAAAAAGGTAAAAAAAAATAGAGGATAACCGTCATGAGCGTCGTTTGCCCGGCAGTCCCCCAGATAATGTATAAGGTTATTAGTCCAACGTCACGGACCTAGTGGAGTCGTCCTTTAGCCATCTAGCCGGTTGTGCTTAGAAGAAGTAATTGGACTACAATTGAAAGACCCTAGAGAGAAAAGCGTCGGGAAGTTGGAGGAGGGACGGACAAACCTCTAGATGCCATTCAATCTTTCCGCCAACCTTATCATGTCAGGGGGGGTGGCGCAGGCAGAAGAAGGAGATAACAATAGTACATCACAAAAAGGTAGACCTATATGTAAGTTAATAGGGACAAGGCCCAAAGTCCAACCCCTTTGATGGGGAAAAGGACATTACAAAATAAACAAAGGAGTTTCTATCCAACCTCCAAATAAAATAAAAAAAAAGTAACAATATAATAAATGAAACAAAATAACAATATTACAGTATAACAATATAGTACAATAACAATATAAAATAACAAATAACATAATTAACACAAATAAAGTTAGAATAAATATGTATATCCAAGCAATAGTGTAAGAGAAAGATTAGATCGTAGTCCGTGAAATTACAGGAACAAGTATACCTGGTGATCTAAATTCAGCAAAACACATTAAAAAAAACAAAAGAAACAAAATAACAATATCACAGTATAACAATATAGTACAATAACGAAATAATATAACAAATAACATAATTAACACAAAAAAAGGTAGAAAAAATATGTACATCCAAGCAATAGTGTAGAGAAAGATCAGATTGTAGTCCGTGGAAATTACAGGAAAAAAGTACACCTGGTGACCTAAATTCAGCTAGTCAGCAACTCTAAGAGCAGGCCATCTTTCAACCCAAATTTTTGCAAATTTACGCAAGCACTCGAAATTCACCTTATTCGATACTAGATCAGTATTCCATACTGGTCTAATAGGAACGTCCAAACCATCAAGCATTTCCTCTCTAGCATCCATCATAATCTCACAATGCCACAGAATGTGCTCGGCCGACTGGTTGGTGCAACCGCACGCACAGTTGGGATGAGGGGATAGGGAGAGAGAATGAAGTCTCCCCCTGAATTCCCCATGACCAGACAAAAGTTGGGTCACATAATGGTCCAGTAATAAAAAGGCCCCTTCCATTCTGAATTTAACTGATGGGAAGAAGGAGAAAGTCCATCTCCCCAAATTCGACCTATCCCAACGCAGCTGCCACTCTTGAAGTGACAGTTCCCTCATTTCACGAAGCAGACCAGGGAGAGTCCCCGAACCACCAGGAGTTAGGATAACACCAAGATGAGTTGCCGGGATTCCTCTAGTGAGCTTTTGCTTAGTAATCACTTCCCTAATTTCAAGATCGATTGGTAATATACCAGCCAAAACAGGCAAAGCGTCCGAAGCAACGGTTCTATACGCACCAGATAGTGCCAGGAGAGGGGTACGTTGGCCTCTTTTCAAAGCCAAGAGTATAAGCGAATTATCCAGGCGGTGTTCCCAAACAGATGCAGCATATGAAACTTGCGCCACATAAACGCACCTATAAAGCATACGCAATGCCGGATTACGCAATCCCCACTCAGCTGTGGAGAGTCTCCTTAACTTCAAAAAGAGAGCCTGAGCCCTGCTGGATACATCCTTGACGTGAGCCAAAAAAGAGGACGATCGATCAAGTGTGACACCTAAATATTTAACATTATCAAAGAAACGGATATTGGACTCTCCCATTTTGATGGTTGGATTTCTTTCTCTGCTGAGATAACCCTTCATCAGGAGGCCCTTGGTCTTATGGGGAGCAAAGGTCATCTTGTTTCTTGTTCCCCAATCCAGGAACATCTGCAAACCATCACTGCCTTTCTTTTCAACTTCCTTTCTACTGTCCCCAGAGACCAGATACATTTTGTCATCAGCGTAGTCGACAGCGATACATCCTTCAGGCAAGGGTAACCTGGAGGAGTCGTCAAAGGCAATATTCCACAGGTCAGGTCCAAGAATGGAGCCTTGTGGACATCCCATATCAGTTTCCCGTTCGATGCAATAGTCACCAAATGAGATAGTTATAGTTCTATCAGCCAGATAGTCATCAATGATCTTAAATAAAAGTTTGGAGCACTGCCTGTTTTTCACCTTCATACGTATCATTGCCCACCACGCGTGATCGAAGGCACCAGTTATATCAAGGAAAATTGCCACAACATACTTCTTTGGACAAACCTTCACCCAGTTAAGCACATACGACAGGGCGTGCACCGTGGATTTCCCAGGGACGAAACCAAACTGCAATTCGCTGGCCGGTGAGAGCTTTCTCCGTAGACGTTCCTTGATGATATTCTCCAGAATTTTACCTAGAACTGGGAGTAAGGTGATAGGTCTATATGCTTTGATATCTGATAGTGGTTTATCATTACCCTTGGGTATAATCCGGAGCACGCCACGCTTCCATTCTGAGGGAAAAACTCCTCTTCTCATGCATGTGTCCATTACCTGGAGGAGTTCCTCTTTGGCGTGGACCCAGACTTGCTTTGCAATTACGCCGTTGAGCCTATCATGCCCTGGTGCCTTCTTAGGACCCAAACCCTTAATTATAACTTCAATTTCTGCCTTAGTGACTCTATACATATTATCCTCTTGGGCGAGGTTACTAGGAGGCAGCCGTGCCAGATTTCTAATCTGGGTATGGTGGTCACTTTCCCCAATTACTGAATCTACAGGAACTAACTCGCCCAGAAGTGTCTCGAGGGTAGAGGCCACGTCTACCGTCTCAGCGTTCCTACCATCAATATTCCCAATTACAGTTGACAAAAACCGATCAGATCCTTTACCGGATTTCTTAATTGCGCTGTGGATATTCCACGGGTTGGCGTTACCCACTTCTTGGACCCAATTACGCCAGGCAGCTCGTTTCGCTTGAAGAACGGCCCGCTTAAAAGCCGACCTGGCAGATCTTAGGTCACCCAGGAGAGCGGCTGTTTCCTCCTCCGTACGACCGCCACTCCTAGCCGATCCCATCGCCCTGTAGGCTCTCTTGTAAGCCCCCTTTAGCGAAGTCAGCTCAGGTGACCACCACGGCGTCCGAATACTCATATTTGGGTTTGTTCTGCCCAAGGACGAGTTGGCAGCAGATACAACCGCCTTATTAAAAAAGTTTCCCAAATTATCCGGATCAGTAGCGGCTACATGGTAAAAATCCCTTAAAGAATCTCGTAGCGCTATCCCAAAGTTATCCCAATTCGCCCTAGTGGTGTTGAAATACCAGGAGGATCTTGGAATCTCAGTTTTATTAACACCAACCGTAAATGTAATTAGTCTATGATCCGAAATAATTTCGCACTCATGGACTGTCCACCTTGAAATCCTGGTTGCAACTGACCCAGAGCAAAGAGTTAAGTCAATGTTACTCTCACCATGTATGTTTGAAAAAGTAAAAAGAGAACTCTGTTCATTAATTATGCTAAGACCTTGCGCAGCAATCAGGTCTTCCACGGTGAATATACAGTAAAAAATTCAGGAAATCCATAACAGAATTTATAAAAAGTGCCTATTTTTCGTATTTTAAGTTGAAAAGTGTGGATGAATTCAAGCCGTGGATACCCCAGATTGTTTGTAAAATGTGCTATGCACACTTGAGATAGTGGGTTAGTGGTCAAAGAAATCGTATGAGGTCCGGAGTGCCTATGCAATGAAAAGAACAAAAAATCACTACACTGTTACTTAAAAAAAAAGTTGGAAAAAATACATTTTTTTTTTGTTAAAGCTGGTATTTTCGATGGCCCACAAATAAGAATATTAATAAATGATATGGACTTCTTAAGTTCAATGAACAATGTGGAACGACCTGCGTGGATTTCGTTTGTGAAATTACAATTTTTTTTTCGGAAATCACTAGACATGTAACTACACTGAAATTGTAAAAGACATGTTAGATAACTTTAAAAACTTAGGATGTAATAAGTCCGTTAAAGTGCACTACCTACACAGTCATCTTGATCAATTTCCAGAGAATCTTGGATCCTATAGCGTAGTGTTGGGTAGGACACGATATCAGAATTTGTATGAGGTATTTTCAATATTTGAGTACCTCATACAAACAAAGTTTGTATGAGGTACTCAAATATTGAAATGAGGTGTTGAGGTGTCACACCTCATTTGAGGTGAGGTGTTACAATATATTTCCGCTTACGGGAGGGGGGGGGGGGGGTGGCTGGTTTTTTTTCTTCAGCTTGATTTTCTTGGTTCAGAGGTGTTGGTTTTGTAATAAATACCGGGGTGGCGGTACCCATACCCGCCTCCCGTGTCTGTTGTTTTTGTAATACGAAAAATGGATATAAAAAAGGCCTACCCCCTCCCCACCTTCACCATCTGATCCCCTCCCTGCACCTCCCCTCTGTTCCCCCCCCCCTGCCCTGCAACCCCCCCTCTTATCCCTCCCCCTCCTCAGCAACCCCCTCCACCTCATCACAACACTGCCTCATCCTCCCTCCCTTGGGAGCTGTTGGTAATCTTGTGCGGTATTTACATAACATATAACAATAATTTAAAATAAAAATATATTAAAAAAAAAATATTTTTTTTGGCACAGTTGGTACTGTTGTGCGGTATTCACTTATCAATAAATAATTTACAATAAAAATATTTAGAATAAAAAAGCAGTTGGGACTCTTGTGCTCATAAATTATTGTTAGGTGTATTCACATAAAAGAAATTTTCAAAAAAAATTTTTTTTTGGAGCAGTTGGGACTATTGTGCTCATAAATTATTGTTTTGTGTATTCACATATTTGTGTATTCACATAACAATAATTTACAATAAAAAAAAAAAAAAATTTTTTTTTTTTTTTTGGAGCAGTTGGTACTCTTGTGCTCATAAATTATTGTTTTGTGTATTCACATAACAATAATTTACAATAAAAAATATTTAAAAAAAAATTTTTTTTTTGGAGCAGTTGGGACTCTTGTGCGGTATTCACTTAACAATAATTTAGAATAAAAAAATAAAAAATAAAAATTTCGGAGCAGTTGGGACGCTTCTGCGGTATTCACAATATATGAATTGGCTTACCCCATCACCACCTCACGGTTCTAATACAAAAATGTCATAGAATATACAAACACTTCACGCCTCACCACCTCATACATTTGTCCCAAACTATGCGTGACATGACATGTAGTTTAATACATCAACCACCTCACACCTCACCTCATATTTGTCCCATACGTGACAACGTGACATGACATGTAGTCCAATACACCAACCACCTCACACCTCACCTCATATTTGTCCCGTACATGACATGAATGTAGTCCAACAAAACAAACCACCTCACACCTCATGCTTGTCCCTCCTTCATATTGTCCCCCCTTCATATTTGTAGTAATACAAAGAAAAAGAGTTGGTACAAATACATATTGTGAGGTGGGGGGACATTTTACGTGTTTGTATGGGACATTTGAGGTGCCTCTTGTATGAGGTACTCAACACTACTATAGCGAAGAACAAGGGGAGCGATTTTACCAGGACCTAAAAACTATGAAAGGTATCAAGGCCGATGGGATCAGCATATGATGGCTGATTACTGTTGGGGGGTGCAACATGATTGTCCCACTACACCTCATTCAGGAAAATCGCGATAAAGAAAGTTTTTAAGTCCATAATAATGTAAAAAATGCTGTTTTTTTACGTAATTTTATTTAAATATGTACAAGTCAAAATCTAATAAACTCCATGTAGGAATCCAAAATTTTTGCTATTGTTGTACTCAGAATAAGGTTTAAAAAAATACAGCTACTCTGCACCAAAACAACTGTCGACCAGTGTAATCAATCCAATTGAATCAATTCAGTATTATAATTCATCAGAAAAAGATGTCTATCGTTCTAGAATCTAGATTGTAGAATAACTTCCCAATGCTGTGAGCATTGATCAAGGGATCTTTTTAAATATTGTTTTTGGTGCATATTTTAATGACCATCTGTTGTATTTACCAAAACACGTTTCGTAGTAGGTACCTAGATTGGAAATAAAAATATAATTTAACTAATTTAAAAGTAATAATAATTTAGATAATTGAAAAGTAAAATAAGCGAAGTTCAAAAAGCAATGAAATTTACATAATAATTTGATTGCTTTGAATGGAACCAATTTTACCTTCAAGCCTTTTTTATTGGTGCACTCAATGTAACGACAGCTTCTCACTAATACTAAACTACTCTATTGATGTTGTATATTAAAA
Source organism: Limnephilus marmoratus (assembly GCA_917880885.1). NCBI lineage: Eukaryota > Metazoa > Arthropoda > Insecta > Trichoptera > Limnephilidae > Limnephilus > Limnephilus marmoratus. Next base: position 23,781,585 of record OU862911.1, on the reverse strand, counting down.
AGCTGTTAACGTCTGTTTTAGAAAATTAAACCTCAGCTAATACAAAAACTATATAGTAAAGTTGCTGGACTACAAAATCTCGTTTTGAACACTCTTGTCCGATCTCATTTAAAATCGCGATGGCAATAATTTGAATCTTGCCAAAAGAGTACCATTATATACCCAAGGGGCTCGGGCATAGTAGTCGTAAATAGCTGCAGTTAAATCTATAAAAACTAGTGTAAAATGGGAAAAGGAGTTGTCATTGTACAGAGACAGGCGGGTAAATGTGAAGTAGTATGATCATTATGTAGATATACAATATAAAGATTCTTACCAAGATTTAATAAATTGTTTCGGATAAAGCACCAAAGCCTTTGTCCAGTCCTTGTGGTAGGGGCAGTTCATGATGATGAACTTCTCCACCATATCAGAGTGAAAGTCCATGAAATTCCAGGCGATGAGACCTCCCCAGTCGTGTGCCACCAAAACAAACTTCTCTCGTCCTTGAAGAGATAAATTATAATTAATTTATATTTTACAAGAATTGCATATGCTTATACAATGATGGTGGGCTTGACCAGCAAAAGAGTGATCCTAACCGGTTACCGATAATAAATCGAGAAGTTCTTTGTTTTTTCGTCTTATTATTTCTTTGCATTTTGTTGTTGTTTTATTGTTGACATCATGCTTATTTTTTTTTCATAAAAGCGTTAGACGGTAATCATTACAATTAACACAGGGCCTTTAACTAGCTAGCGGCCGAGAATCCAAATTTCGTCGAAAGATGTTCTTACGATCGTACAGGGCGGTACCAACGAGAAAGACTAATGATTCTCCGTACCAGCTTTTTAAAATTATAACTCAATATCGATTTTATTTCATTCAAAATTTGCCTTAATTTATACCTACATCCAAAAATGCTGAAAGGCGCGATGATAAAACTATTAAAATCATGTACGTTTTGTAATTATTTTTTATTTATTTTATTTATTTATTTATTTAAACGCCCATAGGGCTTTTACATAGAATGCAGTACTTTTTTTTTAATTACAGTGAAAAGATTATAAGTAACATAATATATGTTAAAAACAAAATATAGATTATATAAAATATAAGCGTTAACAAAATACAGGTAACATAAAATATAAGAAACAAAATATAGTCCGTAAAATATAGGAGTTGAGATAAAGTAGGTAAGGTTAAAATTGTTGTTCACATTGGTTTATGGGATAGGTAGAAATAAATAGTTGGCACATATGGCGTTTGAAGTTTGCTAAGTTCAAATTATTGTCAAATACATCCATATTGTTTAAATATTTGTTACCAAGACTATGTAAACGTTGTATTGGAGAATGTAAATCATAGTTCGAATGAGATGTACGTATATAAAATGTCAATGTTTGTCTTGTTGTTCGTGTCTGTACATGTAGATTTATTAATTGCAGAAGTTCACAACTGTTGAATTTAGAGTTTAATAATTTTAATAAAAAGGTCAGGTCGTTTATTTGTCGTCTGTTTTCTAATGTTGGAATATTTAAAGTATTCATTAGCGACGGGTAATTTATGTGCTCTAAAGGGATGTTAAGTTTAAAATTTACAAAACGTAGAAATTTTCTTCTTTTTTTTTTGATCATAAGTATTTATAATTTACCAATAATATCTAAGCAAAATAAGAATGTAAACAATCTTAAATATATTAGTTTGTAAGACCGTAAATAAATAGACAAACTGAAGTATTTTCGTCACAAAACACGTGCGCGGATCTTTTTAATGATTTTATTTAAACTAAAATTAACATTCCGAAACAGCTTTCCCAGATAATTTACTTGCATGATTATATGATTTGAAATGTGTGTTGTATAATACAAAATTTTGTTTGAAAATTTTTTCCTACACTTGCAAATAAGTTATTCACATGATTTGCTATAGTTTCTGTATTTGTATTGGCATCTATTTTTTTGAATTAATATTTAGGTGTTCGATAGTATATTTGTGTTTGTATTTTTGTGTGTATGTAATTTCTTTTAATAATTTCCATGTTTGCTTTGGGTTATTGTTTTCTTTTTTAAGTTTTTCTCTCTAGTATAACTCCTTTGCTACTCTAATATTTTTTGTGCAGATGTTTCTATATCTTTTATAGTAATTAAGTAGTTCCATGTCATACGGCGTGTGTTTAATTTGTTTGTGAATTTTGTCTCGTTTACGAATACATTTTAATATTCCCTTTGTTATCCATAGTTTAATAAGGATATAAATGCATAGCGATATATCTAGATTTAGCTAAAGCCTTTGATTCAATCTGCCACAATACGCTTTTTAAAAAATTAGAAAACATGGGTATCAAAGACAAGAAACTCAAACTACTATAAAGTTATATGAGTAATAGAACACAACAAGTCAAAATTAACAACCATATTAGCAATCCACTTCCGATAACATACGGAGTTCCACAAGGAAGCATACTAGGGCCCGTTCTTTTCACTATTTACATAAATGAACTTTGCAACATGGAAATAAATGGTGAAATAGTTAATTATGCAGACGACACAGTTTTACTCTTTAAATCCAAAGATTGGAATAATGTATTTATCATAGCAAATTTAGAAATCACGAGAGTGAAAACGTGGCTAGACTCAAACATACTTACACTAAACATATCGAAAACAAAATTTACAACGTACAGTATAAACAGCACGGGACAACCAAAAAACAACACAAACACCATAAAAATACACGAATGTTTAAATAACAACATCTGTAATTGCCCTTCTCTAGAAAAAACAGAACAAATAAAGTATCTAGGAATCGTAATTGACCATAACCTAAAATGGACACATCATATCAAACAAATCACTAATAAACTTCTCAAAACAATACACATTTTCCTAAACATAAGGAACATATACAAAATAAAACAAATGAAAACAATATATTTTGCACTTTGTCAATCAATAGTAGAATACGAAACAATTGTCTGGCGAGGAGCAACAAACTCAGCTATTGTTCACTTAGAAATCGCGCAAAAAACGATATTAAAGGTAATTCTTAAAAAACATAGACTAACTGATACAGACCAAATATTCAACAGTTGTGACGTACTAGATATACGCCAATTATACGTTAAAACTCTACTAAACTACATTTTCGACCAAAAAAACTAATTTCAACAATCTCAAAATATCACTAACAGACCAGTAAGACAATCGTACAAAAATAACATAAAAACTCCGACAGTGAATATAAGCTTTGAAAAAGGCAATATAAATATCATGCTATAAAAGCATTCAACAGTCTTACCCTTGAAAATAAAACAGAAGAAAACGAAAATAAATTCATACTCAAAATTAAAAATTGGATTAAAGAACAAAAAAAACAATATTTCCAAAATCTCATTACATAATTAGAATAAAACACATACACGTAACACTAAAAAATAAATATAAATCACATCATTAAAAAAAAAACACAAATTTTACCTAAATTATAAATTTTTATTTTTAGTTTAATTTTAGCTTTTTTTTTATGCAGCATTATTTTTATATTATTTTTAATGTAATATGTATAAATTTTTGTTTTATAAAGTGGAGGCCTCAGCACAGGTGAGCTACCCAGTGAGGCCGACATTGCTGAATTGCATTTAAAAATGTTAGATATTATGTCAAATAAATAAATTAGATATTACATTACGTCTCATATAAAACAATTATTCAAATTAGACAAAATTATTTTAAAATAGGTATTAATTGCTTTTGTATTTAATTCGTAAAACTCGAAAAAAAAACATTAGATACATTATATAAGTTTTAAGATTTTCACGGCCAGAAGCATTTTCGTTATATGTTTTTGGGGTGTTGTGCCGTGTTGCGCTACCTCCTTCTTTAGCCAACGTTTCGGACATCGTTGCAGTGTCCATCATCAGGGCAGATCCGGCAGATCCGGTAGATGTGACTCATCTACCGGATCTCTACACATCTACCGGATCTGCCGGATCTGCCCTGATGATGGACACTGCAACGATGTCCGAAACGTTGGCTAAAGAAGGAGGTAGCGCAACACGGCACAACACCCCAAAAACATATAACGAAAATTAGATACATTGTTTTTCTGTGAAGTATGTTTACAAGAGATCGGAAGGCTGATCGAGATATTGAAAGAACGGTAACTCCATTAAAGGAGGACTGAATGCCATTGGCGCTAACAAAAAAACTCTCCAGCGAAGCTAGCAATGGAGATATACAATGGAGTTCTGGTACCTACTCTGATGTATGGCAGTGAGGCATGGAACTGGCAGAGGAAGGATGGAAATAGACTGAATGCTGTATAGAAATGAGATCTCGAGGCATGTGTTTGGCAAAACCATGTATGATCGTGTGAGAATCGTGGAGGTCCGCAAATAATGCAAGGCTGATGTAAGCGTAATGAGCAAGATTAAGAAATGGACCCTCAGATGGTATGGGCATGTAGAGTGGATGAACGAAGAAAATAGTGTAAGGAGAATACACGACGCAAATGTGAATGGCAGAAAAAGTCGGGGGCCCCCGAGGAAGACACGGCATGATCAAGTGAGTCAGATCCTTGAGTCGGGTCATGTCAAGAGTCAGAATAATAGAGTATGTATGAATATGAATAAGGCAAATAGTGTGTGCCAGGACCGAGACGTTTGGCGGTCTGTCCTTTCTGCCTACCCCTGCGGGGAAACGGCGTGATGGTTAGTTAGTTAGTTAGATAAATTTAAGACACTGGACACATTTCAGTTTCCTGAAAGAATTTTAATTGACACACAGATAAACAAACTTTAAATTGTACCATTGTAGGTAACGCTTTTCTCTTGATTGTATCCACGTTTTTATGCTTGTTAATGTAATCCTTTTTAGGCTTGTTAATATAATTTATGTACTGCTACGCCTCAATACAAAGGACCATCCCATCGAAACGGTGGTTTCGAAAATTCCCCCATTTTTCCAAAAAATAAATTTCCCCACTTATTCGAATGAAAATCGGACATTGTTTCATTCCTTCTCATCTTTTTAAAATTCACGTCCTTGACTCCCCAGTACATTCTGTGGTCTAGATGTAGGAACTTTGGATCACATATTTTTTGGTTCTTCTTCTTCTTTGCGTGCCGTATCAGGTCCCCCCGACGTTGGCGATCACTCTTGAAAATGTCTCTCTGTCTTGCGCTGCCCGGAATAGCTGCTCCATACTTCTAATGCCGGTCCATTCTCGTATATTTCGCAGCTAAGACATTTGTCTCCTACCAGGCCCTCGGCGACCCTCTCTCTTGCCTTTCAATATTAAATGGAGCAAGTGATACTTCTCCCCTCGAAGTATATGACCCAGATATGAAATTTTCCTGATTTTTATTTATGTAAGCAGTTCTCTATCTGATCTAGCCCGCCTGAGAATTTCTGTGTTGGTGATCATGTCGGTCCTCGGGACCTTGAGCATTCTCCGGTGAAGCCACATTTCAAAAGCCTCTAACCTGTTCATGGTAATTACTTTTTTGGTTGCCCCTCTCTAAATAAATATTCTGTCTTCTAACAAGCGTTATCTAAAATTGCCTCCCCTCCATTCAACATCTCATCTCTTCTAGTCCATTCTTCCATACAATTCTGAAATTTGCGCATTTAAATAAAATTAATATATAAATTCACCTTTTCTTTCTCTGTTATTTTAAATAATGGTCTAAAATATCCTTGAAGGGTGAAAGCCAGAAATAATTGAAAAAAATATATATGATCGAAATGTTTCTTTCATTATTTATTTTTAAACGACTTCAAAAAGGAGGAGGTTCTCATTTCAACTGTATTTTTTTAATTTTTTTTAATTTTTTTATTTTTTTTTATTATTATTATTTTTTTTTTTTTTTTATGTTTGTTACCTCAGAACTTTCGACAGGGTGAACCGATGTTGATGATTCTTTTTTTATTTGAAAGCTGGTGCTTCCCGTGTGGTTCCAATTTAATTTGGTCCGGTTCTGACAATGGCATCCATGAGAAAACCATATAAGTCTTAAATTTGCAAAGTATGTGCGCGACAAATGGACGAATATCTCAATATCACGCCAACCGATTTCGAAGATTCTTTTTTTATTGGAAAGGATGTACTTCAAGGGTAGTTTGATGAGAGTTTGTTTAGGTTCTGATTATGGGATCCATGACAAGGTAACGGATCTCTTCAATTCTTAGGAGCAAATTAACGATACTCGGCCGAATCTTTTATAGGCTGATACGTTTTTAGATTTTCACGGCCAAAAGTATTTTCGTACAGCGTTGCAGTGTCCATCATCAGGGCAGATCCGGTAGATATAGGCTATCCGGATCTTTGAGTCACCTACCGTAACGTCGTTATGGTCAAGTAATGTCTGTCTCATAGGAGTAGCACGTGTAGTAGGTCTACTGATATTCAGACAAATTAGTTAGTGTACATCAGATTCACTAAAAATCAAAAAATTAACAAAAATTTTAACAAAACAAAAAAACGACTTAAAAAAATGCACTAAAAAGTAAAAAAATAATTTCGTATTCTTCTACAACTTAATAATCAACTTCCTTTTTCTACTCATCAATATGTAGGTACGATTGTTATTTTTGGAGTCGGTGTTAGCCAAGGTACCCGGCCAGACGTTTTCACTTGACAGCTCCCCTCCCGCCGTGGCCCCGCTCTCGCTTCGTCAAGTCGCGCGTGCGACACAAGCACGTCTCACCTATAACTGTGTATGTAGTTACAAACTGGCTGACACCGACTCCAAAAATAACGATCGTACCTACATATTGATGAGTAGAAAAGGTAAGTTGATTATTAAGTTGTAGAAGAATACGAAATTATTTTTTTACTTTTTAGTGCATTTTTTGAAGTCGTTTTTTTGTTTTGTTAAAATTTTTGTTTGTTCTTCTTTTTATTTTTATAAATTTATTTCTAAATTTAGATTAAATCTTTTTCTAAATTTAGAAATCAGTTGAATTATTTACGGGCTTTCCTTTCTGCAGAATTTCCATATCGTCTAACCAAATTATTAGATGCCAAACTAACCTACCCAGAACGTATAATATTACAAAGGTACGAGTATATTAGGAAGTATTTTTTGTGGGTGAATTTGGAATCCAAATCAAATTAACGAGACTTTAACACATTTATATTTAGAACAACTGCGAACAATATTTTTTTCCTTTAAAATTTGTTATCAAATAATCAATATTAAAATTCCCACAACATGGATTTTTCCTTTTAGAAAAATAATTATGCCTTCTGGCTAATATCATTATTATTTTACATAAATAAAGGAAAACCCACGCGTTTCTTAAGAATCGTTAATTATATTCTCAAAAGAACCAGAGTTGACGAGATCATCAAATCACAGAATTGAAATATTTTCTAGAGTTTTTTTTACTCACCTAAAGCCAATACGACCTGTCGAATATCTTCGATCAAAATGTGCATCTTGTAATGTGATTTCTTCTCTGGTTTGTCCGAATCTCCATATCCGCGCATGTCGATCGCTACACTCCTGAAATCATTAAAAATAATTGTACGAAAAATATTTTCGGGTGTTTCACTTGAGCCTGCGCGGAAGAAAAATCAGATTTGATTCCCTGCGTACCCTGTTCTTGTTGCCGGTAGTATGAAGGAAGAGTCGTTTCTCCGACACGTTCTTATGTATAATAGTTTTTACGTGGAACGAGCTATTTTTCACACATATCCTTCAGGCCCTTCCTTAAATTTCAAAATAATAATAAAATTTACATTAGCACTCCTGGATTTGAATCCGTGACTTTCGGGTTCGTAGCCAGATAAATTTTTTATTCGAATTCTGCACAAGAGTCTCAACTGCTTTCACCTGGAGCCAGTGAGACAATAGCATACCTAACTGGGGTAGTGGGAGTAGTAGGGAAGTGAAAGAGATGGGAAAGCGGAAGATGAGGAAGCACCTTACTATTCAGATCTGGTCACCAAAAACGGTTAAGGCCATTTCAAGCAACTTTTCAATTCTGAATGGTGGTCGATAGGGCGATTAGAACTGTATTGGCATATGGATGTGAGGCGCTGACACTGACGGTAAAGATGGCTGAAATGCTGGATACTTTTGAAAGAAAAGTGCTGAGAAGAATATGTGGACCCGTGAAAGAGGGTGAACAGTGGCGCATCCGGCACAATACAGAATTGTATGATATATATAAGGCACCTAGCATCTTAACACATATGAGACTCCTCAGGCTGAGATGGGCTGGGCATGTACAGAGAATGCCGGATACACGCGTCCCAAAAAGAATTTTGACTGGACACCCAGGAGGAAAGAGAAAAGTGGGAAGACCCAGACTGAGGTGGGAAGACGAAGTAAGAGGGGATGCAGCACAGCTTCTCCAGGTACCAAATTGGAAGTCAACCGCTGAGGACAGGAGGAGTTGGAGGCGACTGTTGCAGGAGGCCAAAGCTCGATATGGGCTGTAGCGCCATCGAAGAAGAAGAAGGTCGATACTTAGAATGTCTCCCACTCTGGGACGTGCCGCAAATAACCGCCCTTACCACGACGTCAACCAATCGTTTAGTGATACCTTTATTCATCCCTTCCACCGTGGTACAAGGCGATGGGTCGAGAGGATCCGGCCGGAGAGGTCAAAATGTCACCAAAATACCGAACCACTTTGGGTGGCCCATTGAAGGGGTATTGGTATTTGTTATCCAAAAATGGTTCCTGGTTTAATAAAGGTTAAGCGTTTGCGATGGTACCCTTACCGCCTACCAAAAAACTTTTTCAATTTGATACAAATTAAAAAAAAGTCTCCCATCTAAAAATCTCTATTGTGTGTTCCTTCATATTTATACTTGAATTTTTATTTATTTATTATAGTGAGTTTTTATGCCCGCAATTGTTGCAACGCAACTGTCTCCGCAAGTAATGCCGATATTCCACGGTTTTCTTCTGAATTTCAATTTGGATGAAGTAACCAAATTGAAGAGTGAATGATGCAATTCAATGTCATTGGGCTTGCTCAATATTTTCACTTTGAAAGTGAAATTACGCTCGAATCGTTTATTATCTCATTCAACGTGGTTGAATGAGATAATAAACGATTCACTCAATCTTCATTCGTGCGCACCGCAGTCGTGCGAAAGGTCGGGTTGTCAACGAAATAATGGTTTATTTATTTATTAATTACCATCCTTTTTCTAGGCTATTGCATTACATATGAATAGTAAGAAACATACAGTATTTATTGTACATAACTGAACTGCCTCAGTAACAATATTTTATATTTTTTGTTTAAAAATAAATAAATTAAAGATGTCCACTGACTTGGTATGGGTAATTGTTAACCAAGTATTCTGGGCAAAGAGGAATACATATGGTAGGTAGTCCCAGAATTTCTGCACTGAAATAAATCCTGATTTCTAGTTTTACATAGTGGAATCCGGAAGCTTTTCAATTCTAGCAATACCGGACTTTCAAATAAATCATTTAGAATTTTATATAGAAATACTAAGTCAGTGAAAATTCTACTGTCTGACAATTTGAGCACAGGCATATAATTTAAAATAGTGTTGTAGATCAACATAATTAATAAATAATAATAATTGCTGAAATACCCATTTTAGAGATTTATTCCAGACCTATTAGAGATTTCTGTTATGTGGTTAACAAATAAAAGCTTTGATTGAAAAGTGATTAGGCCAGAGCAATTAGCGCTCAATTTTTTTTATATGTTTTATATCTGAGTTTTCGATCTTGGGACACGTGAGCTTTCGCCGCCATTTTGAAAAAATCAGCCGAAATCGCGCCTAAATCTATTTTTTCTCAAATATCTCGTTTCCAATAAAAATTTCGGATAAAATAGCTTTCCAAATTTTGTAGAGCATAAAATTACCTACAATTTTTATACTAAGAATTTTCTTCTATCTCTAATAAATATCGAGATATGCAGTCGTAAAAACGTATATAAGTTTATAAAAACAGGTAAATTGCTCGACATGGTTTGGTTTTTTGTGCGTATCTCTTTTCCAGTACAATTTTGTGAAAAAATTACTGAAATGAATTTTGTAAAAAATAAAATTTCATAAAAGACGTAGGGAAATGTTTAATGTTTTTATTTCAATTAGGTGTCCAGGTTCTAATACAAAATTTTCGTAAAAATTAGGTCAAAAATTGAATCAGAAGAATAGTGTTGGCATAACTTGATTATTATTTTATTTTAAACAATTACTGTTAAAATAACATGTAACATACTTAACAGCAACATTAACCATCAATGTAATCAAAACATATAAATAAAATTAATAATTAAGGTACATAGATATGGTAAAAAAAACTATAAATTATCGAGAGTGGGGGGTTACCGCAGGGTTGAATTAGGAACGTCAGAGTAACATGTAGAGATGAGGCCTACACGAATTAAGAGGGATGATAAAGACGTCCAAACTCTCATTGATTGGTTTACTTCCCATGAACCATTTCCTCAAACAAACGTGATTATGTCTGTAATGTAGATTTATTGATATATTATATCTCTATGTGTAGATTCTGCAAAATGTAAACAGTGCGGTAAAAACTTTTCACGCAAAGGAGGTGGCACTACTTCTCTGAAACTTCATCTTAAATTAAAGCACATTGTTAAATATGATGAACTGTTGTTACTGGAAAAGGATATTCAACGAAAACAACAACAACCACCTCAACAGCTAACACCTTTACAAGAGCGTAAAAAACAGTTGTCAATAACAGACTCTTTGAAAAATAGAGGTTCCTGGGAAATTCTAATATCCGTAACTGAAATTATCCGAAACTAGCGGATAATCCGAAATAATTTCGTATCCGTAACCGAATCCGAAACCGGTATAATATTATTCCTATGTCCGTATCCGTATCCAGATTCGAAATTTCATATGCATAACATCCCTAATTTTTAAATACGTTTATTTGAATTTCACTTTTGTTTTCTTGATTGAATGAACGTATGCATGAAGTGGAGTCTTGGAAGTGGAATCTTGGAAGTGGAAATTAACCCGCTTCCCGATATCCGATCGAGCTGAAACTCAGCGGATAGATACGTTGTCAATGACAATGCATTCTATTATCTTTTGACAATCACACACACACACGCGGACATATACGCATTTCTTTGAAATTCGTGACATCACAGCAGTAGGTACACAATAAATTTCGGTCTTTTCCAATCGGAATTTTGCTCGGTTGGTAGAGTTGTCCACTCCAGTTCCCGGATAGGAAGGTTCAATTCTCAATCAAAACAAAAAATTAAAAATTTTTTAAGTTTTTAAATCATTTCAAAATGGATAAATTGCAATAAAAAAATCGAGCGCAGTTTACACGCGGTAGAAGCGAAACTTTACCTAAGCATAATCAAAGCTACCAATGAGCGCAGACCTAATAGCGTAATTTCCGTTTCATATCTCAACCAATAGGTGCCTTTAAAAGTGACATCACTATCAATGCGGCTGATGAGCGCACTTGATGCGTCGCAGGTGCAGTAATTGTCATTTCCGTTTCATCCGAAATCCAAATCACAACGGGGCTTTAGAAGTTTAACTTCAAAATTACTTTGTTTTTACAAGATGATTTTTTCATGGGGTTGCTTTAAAAAGTGTTCATCACCCAAATTAATTCACCGCTAATACGAATTTAGAATATGTTATTTTTTTAAGCATCATTATTTTCCAGCATCATATTATATTTATATTTTTTCTACGTAGGTCACAGTAATACTTGATAAATAACTAAATGAAATTTCAACGAGAATAATTAATTTATTTGATAACCCCGTGATCTGCACAATACCGATATTAAATAATTTATTAGTGTTATTACATTTGCGTACGTAAAACACCATTGTACTTACCTACCCACTATCCAGCAAGGGAATTGAGCGAGCTTAACATTTAAATATACAACGTGTCCGGAAATTCAATCTGATAACACCCCAAAAACAAATAACGAAAAAAACCGTGTATACTATCCGAAAAGTCACTAAAATACATACTAACTGAAAAGTCACAAAAAATTTATAGGTCCTATCCAAAAAGTCACTAAAAATATAAACTTACTGAAAAGTAAAAAAATATGTACTAACTGAAAAGTCACAAAGAATATATACTATCCGAAATGTCACAAAAAATATATACTATCCGAAAAGTCACAAAAAATATATACTATCCGAAAAGTCAAAAAAAATATATACTATCCGAAAAGTCACAAAAAATATATACTATCCGAAAAGTCACAAAAAATGGAGTTTCCGCTCCTTTCAATAAAAGCTTCCATCCAAGATTTCCTTAAGTCTCTTAAAAATCACACCTCGAATATTTCAGTAGATTTTTTTAATATAATATTTATCAATCTTCAGTTGATTAGTCAGACATCTCCAAATACTAAGTTTGAAATAATGGGGAAAGCAATATTCGAATGCTCACCATAAATAATAACCATAATTTATTTGACATTTATGTGACATTTTGGAATTTTTTTAGGTTTAGTAAATTATCTTGTCTTATGTAGTATTCGTGTACTGGTGATGTTTTTTTATAATTGTAGTGTTCGTGTGTATTAGTAGATTGATAGACATATCTATACATATTTGTCATTCGTACAGTTTTCTGATAAAGTTACAAAGTACAGTTCTTGATATGGAATAAAGTGTTTTGTCGTGGGGATATGTGAGTTATTTTGAATAAGTATTAAAGATTACTTACTTAGTGACAACCACTGCCATATATTGTAATATTAGGTTCTTACATATGAAATTGGCGTTTTGTATGGGAGGAGCATAAAGTCGATTTTTTTTAATATAATATATTTATTTAATCAAAGTATGTACCATTGCCATCTATGCACTTTCGCCATCTCATAGGTAGTTCATCGATCCCTTTACAAAAAAAAAACCATTCGGACGGGAATCAATAAAATCTTTGAAGGCGGTTTGGACTGCCCCATCGGAGTTGAATTTTTTCCCTTGCAAGAAGTTATCCAAATTTCGAAAAAATGGTAATCTGTTGGGGCAAGGTCCGGAGAGTACGGTGGATGTCTTAGACATTCCAATTGAAGCTCCTCGGGAGGAATGCAGATCCGGGCACAGCTTGTTTTTGGCAAAAAACCATGTTTTCACCGCGTTTTAAGTTGAGAACTTTAATCTGTAAGGTGAAAAAAAGTGCGGAAAGCAATAATAAAAAAATTTGAATAAGTAATTAATTTTCAATTACGTTAAGTAAAATTTCACTTCGCGAACCAACACTATGACAACGGCCATTTTGTTACTGATATATTGGTATCCCTGATACAAGGATGAGCAAGATACGATTGTAGCGGACTTCGTGGGATACATGGATAAGGCGCCGTTTACACGCACACTTCAGAGCGATCGAGTCCCGCGCCACTTCAGGTAATAGTTTGTCTAGCGGGATAGTGTAAATTATTTTTACTTTAAAAAACAGCCTACGTTTATAAATGGTTTGTCTAACGGGATTGTGTATGTTATCTTTACTTTAAAAAACAGCCTACGTTTTTGAATGGTTTGTTTGGCTACGCAGGGTTTGTGTAGCGGGCTGGTGTATGTTATCTTTACTTTAAAAAACAGCCTACGTTTTTGAATGGTTTGTTTGGCTACGCAGGGTTTGTGTAGCGGGCTTGTGTATGTTATCTTTACTTTAAAAAACAGCCTACGTTTTTGAATGGTTTGTTTGGCTACGCAGGGTTTGTGTAGCGGGCTTGTGTAAATTATCTTTATTTTAAAAAACATCCCAGGATTTGAATGGTTTGTCTCCATTCCAGTACCTACGCGCCTTATTATTTATTCCATTAAGTCGGCTACAATCGTATCTAGGCTCTTGTTTTTATCAGGTCAGGGATACCAACATATTAGTGTCAAATGGCGGACAGTATCGGTTCATGAAGTGACATTTTATTCTTACTTTAAACGGCTGTATCTCCCTCAATTTTGCCGAGCGCACCTTAATTTCTTTTTTATTCAACTTCTTCACACTTTTCTCACCAAGAAGTGCCTTTTTATTAAATTTCCAAACTGTGCCCGGATCTGCATTTCACCCAGCTCCTCTAATTTGGTAGCCGTCTGTTGTGCAGTGTGTGGTCTAGCGGTCAACGCGCGTTTGTTGATTTACTTCACTCAATTCGTGAGGTACCCACCTTTCAAGCCTTTTCACCTTCCCAATTTGCTTCAAGTGGATTAAAACCGTTTTATCACTAACACCGCAGCCTGCAGCTAACTCGGACGTGGTTTGCGATGGATCCGCTTCCACAATAGCCTTCAATTCTTCATTATCAACTTTGGTCTCCGGCCGTTCACGGGGCTTGTTCTGCAGGTCGAAATTTCCAGAACGAGAACGTTGGAACCAAAAACGCACTGTGTTTTCTTTTGCGGCACGGTCGCCATACACATCATTAATCCTTCGAGCCGTTTCTGCAGCACTGGTGCCACGGTGGAACTCGTACTCGTAAATAACGCGATATTTCAAGTTTTCCATTTTGTAAACTAAGTGACGCAAAGAAAAAAACAATTGAGGAAAAAACAAATGAATTATAATTTTCGAAATACAAATACATGAGTAAATAACTGTATAAATTTGAATTTGGAATTCCTAACCAAAGAAAAGATATTTGAGATCAAAGTTGCCAGTACGGCAAAACGCCAATTTCATATGTAAGGACCTAATATATCACCTATTGAATAAGATCCCCACTATGGACTGGTAGAATTGATTCATTGGACAACTTATTGCTAGGTGAAAACCGCACTCGGTCTTCAATTAAATGATTTTTGTGAATTACCTGGAACATAAACTCACCATTATTAATTAGAATGAGTCATTTCCGTTTCATCCGAAATCCAAATCACAACCGTGCTATAGAAATTTCACTTCAATAAAAATAATTATTTAATAATTAAAAAAATTGCTACCTACTTTACCGCTTGCCTGATATGATTTAGTTACAATTTTGAAAATTTGAAGTTTTTGTTCATGAATAATTTTACGCATTGTGCAGATATATCACATCACTTATCCACGCACCGATAACCGAAGTTAGAATCCTTAGAATCTATACTAATATAAATGCGAAAGGGCGTGAATTTGTCTGTTACGCTTTCACGCCTAAACCAAAAAATCGATTTTAAAAATTCTTTCAACAATAGACAACTACATTATACGCGAGTGAAATAGGCTGTGTATAATGGTAAGCTCAGGCGATATGAAATTATAAATATCAATATATTATATTTATTATCTTCTGACAAAATAGACTTATTGCTAACGTCAGAAGAAAAGAAAACAAATCGTTGCCTTGGAAACAATGTTGACATATTTGCGGGAAATTTTATTTTAGGCGTCGTAGTTAATATATATGTTTTTTAAATAAAAATTAATCGCCAAAATGTATGTACGCGAATAACTTCCGAACGACTGCACCAAATTGTTTTTTTTGTGTTCGTTATTTTGTATAAAATTACTGGTGAGCTCTGGCATTATGAAATTTGCAATGGTTTGCACGGGAGCTGTTTGAAAACTGAATGTACCGACACTGAATGTATGGAATGTGGGAGGGGAACTCGGGTAGGGGTTCGCGGGATGGGCAGGAGGGGAACCATGGAGGGGTAAGGGAACCTGGGAGGGGAGAGGGGAACTCGGGAGGGGAGTTTGCCGGACGGTGAAAGGGGGGAGTGGAGTGGAGAGAGGAAAGGTGGAGGAGGCGGAGTGGAAACGCGAGTGGGGAAGGGGACGCGGGAGAGGAAAGGGAGGCGCAAGGGGAACGGGACGAATGGGAAAGGACACGCAGGGAGAAACAATTTCTTTATTATTGTTATTATTTACATGCCGGTTAATGTTTATTAATTATTGATATCTACGTATAAGTTTGAACTTACCAATAGTCCTTAGAGAATTCTCGCAGTTGGTATCGCCAGGAATACCAGAATTCAGGAAATCCGTGGACGAACAGCATCAAGGGCTTGGTACTGTCTCCGTTCTCGACGTAGTGGAGTCGAACATCCTGGAAAAATATATCGCAATGGGGAACCAGTTTACAATTGTAATAATAGGCCACATGCATGGATTTCATAATGACTTGGAAAAAATCGTATGTATAGAATTTTCTACTAAGAATACAAAAATGTTACTGAATTTTTTTAGAAATTTATGGTGTTTTTTTTTAAATAAATAAATCCGTTATTTGGACTGACGTCACTTCATGAAAATGTTCCGTCTCCGATAATATGCAATTAATTTTGTAAAATATCAAACTGATGTATTTTTTTTATATGGCAACACTGTGGTTTCCGGTGAATTTTTTAATTTGACACTTAAAATTCACTTGCTTTATTGTTTGTTCTCTGCGACTTATCGTTTGGTTTGACGTTTTGACAGATGTTACGAAGTGAACCCCGCACATTTTATGCCTTCTGTACCTGTCTTAGAAGCATAATGGTTTTGGTGCTAATTTTAACAAAATCAAATTTTATGATATATTATTATAATTATAATTTACAAGTAGAAGTTTATTACATTGGATTTAGTCATGTACAGACGTTGAACATTGTAATGATTAATGACCAATAAGACGGATCAAGGTGAAAAATATTTATGAGATGTAATATTTTTGGTATGCCTTGTTATTCTCCTATGCCACACGTGTGGAACACTTCGTTTTTTTTTAATGATTTTCGGCTAGGTAATCATCGTTTTTCGCACCTATAAAATTATGCCCCGTCTTTCCGGTTTATAAAAAATGGTCCGAGTTTTCGGATAGAAATTTTCAAAAAATCGCCAGGGTTTCAAAGAAAACTCTTTTTTTTTATTATTTATTTGGCTTTCACCCATTAAGGGTGATCTTGGCCATTAATTAAAGTAAGTTACATATTTTTAAAATTATTAACATATCCAGTTTTTTTTTAAATACTTACATTATCAATTTTTAAAAATTATTAACATTTTCAGTTTTTTTTTAAATTAGTTACATTATCAGTTTTTTTTAATTAGTTACATTTTCAGATTTTTTAAAATTAGTTACATTTTCAGTTTTTTGCATGGAATAGATAAATTATATTAGCAAATATAGAAAATGGGCCAAGACAAATATTCATATGATTATACAGAGTACTAACATACAGAGTTGGTATTAATAGGAGTTACAAAATTGTAGAGTAGGAAGATGTACAGGACAGGTTCCCAAAAATAGGAACCTGTACAACCGTACATACAGAGTAACACACAGAGTTGGCATTAATAGTAAATACAAAATTGAGAGTTGGAAGATGTACAGGTTCCCAAAAGTAGGAACCTGTAGATCTTCCATATTTCCATCTTCATACAGAGTAACATACAGAGTAACACACAGAGTTGGTATTAATGGTCATTACAAAAATGTAGAGTAGGAAGATGTGCAGGTTCCCAAAAGAAGGAACCTGTACAACTTAGAAGTGTGTCGTTCCGGCCGGAACGAATCCAAAGATTCCGAGTCCGAATGCGTTTGATTCGTTCCGAGTCCGCAAAATGTTATGAATCAGTTCCGGAGTCGCTCGCACTCGGGCGAGGTTGACGCGGAAGGAGGTGTGCGACGCGGGCCGGGCGGCCGCGGCAGGAATCATTTACGGGAGGAGGTGCGCGGCGCAGGCCGGGCGGGGATTTGTCACTCGGGAACGAGTGACAGAGTGAGAATACAGGACTCATTCACGGGATGAGGTGTGTGGCGCAAGCGGGGCGGCGTTGTATTGCTCTAGCGGGGCGCGATGACAGCGTGAAAACATTTTTCGAAAAGAAATAGCATTATATCTTAGTCAAAAGATAGCAAGGAGCACTGCTTTTTACCTTTTGTCGGTCATCACGGAGCAAATTTGCCTTCCCGCAAGTTCGCGCCGGTGATACTCTGGTGAATTACTAGTTTTATGAAGAACGTAAAATATCTAACTAACCATCACGCCGTTTCTCCGCAGGGGTTCTTCTCATTCCTGAGAGGAATGACCGCCAAACAACTCGATCTTGGCACACACTCCTTGCCTCACTCACATTCATACATCGTCTCAAACATACTCTTCTTTTATTCTGACTTTTGACATGGCCCGACTCAAGTATCTGATTCACTTGATCTTGCCATGTCTTCCCCGGGCGTCCCCAACATCTTCCACCATTCACATTTTGCCATATATTCTCCTTACACTACTTTCTTCGTTCATTCGCTCTACTTGCCCAAACCATCTGAGGGTCCCCTTCTTAATCTTACTCATTATGCTTACATCAGCCTTACATTATTTGCGGATCTCCACATTTCTCTCACGATCATACATAGTTTCACCACATATACGCCTCAGGGATCTCATTTCAACAGCATTCAGTTTACTTTCATCCTTCCTCTGCCGGCTCCATGGCTCACTGCTATACAAGGACTCCACTGTTCGTAAGTTTCAAATTTATCGTAAATATCTTACACGGTTCTCATAAAGCCGACAAAGATATCACTCATGTCAAACACATTATTATTAGCTATATAAAGATAAGACTTCTCGCTCGCAATAAACAATAGCATGTTAATGTACACACGCCCGGCTACTTAAACACATGATTCCTTAACTCCGTAACGTTCCACGATTCCACCGAGTACAGCGAGTTCAGCTGAATCAACTCTCGGCATTGAATCAGCAGGAGTCAAATTGAGTTTCGTTCCGGCCGATTCAACGACTCCGGCGGAGCGCCACAATGAGTTTGGTTCGGCGAGTCCGGCGGAATCAACTCTGGCATTGAATCAGCAAGAGCCAAACTGAGTTTGATTCCGGCCGATTCAACGACTCCGGCGGAGCGCCACAATGAGTTTGATTCGGTGAGTCCGGTGGAATAGCCGGAATCAAAGGAGCGAGTCCAGTGAATCGAGTCCACTCAGTCGAATATGGGTCCGGAATTGATTCCGTAAAATGAGTGAATCAACCCACTTCTAGTACAACTGTACATAATAACACTACAAGAAACAAATGTATACATATGGAAGAGAAAGAAATGTGATTGATGCTTAAATGTTGAGGCCATTTTTGTAAATAAATTTTGCTAACAAATAGTGAATTTCAGGAGAGTTGAGACTAAGAAGGCAGGGTACACATGTAGGGAATTCAATTTTAAGTTTTAAAAATTCAGGTATAAATTTTGGAAATTGGTCATTGATAGGTCACTCAAAAAAATTATGGTTTAAAGTATCCTCTGAACCACAATCACAATAAGGCGAATTGACTATGTGGAATCTGGCGAGATGGCTAAGACAACAAGTATTACCTAAACGCACTTGAATAATGGAAGAGATGTATTTTTTAGGCATGGAAGTGTATTTGTGAAACCAGGACTTGACAGGAATAAAGGGGGAAAGTTCAAGGCCATTAAAATTTAACCACGCCAAGAGTTTTCTAAGAGCATTGTTGATTGCTGATGCTGCGATAAAAATATTACGGGATATTTTGTAGAAAGTCAAGTCATCGGCATATTGGAGTATGTTGCACAAGAATTGAATAGATTTTTCTAAATCATATGTGTAAATATTGTACAGGATCGGGCTTAAGACTGACCCTTGCGGGAGACCTTTGAATATGTGTCTAATGAGGGGAGGGGATTCAGGCCCATCTACAAAAATAGTTCTCTGGGAGAGTAAATTGACAATGAATTTTACCAATTTAGGCGGAATACCTATTGCCAGTAACTTTTCTTTCAGGATGGGGATATGAACATTGTCATATGCTCCACAGATGTCTGAAAACACTGCAATGCAATATTCATTTTTAGATAATGCTAATTTGATATCTGTAACAAGAGAGGAAAGTTTGTCAAGGGTAGGTACTTTTACCCTTTCTAAATCCAAACTGGGAAGGGGAAAGAATTTGATTTTTTCTAAGAACCAGTCCAATCTATTCTTAATCATTCTTTCAGATACTTTGCAAAGAATAGAAGAGAGGGCGATAAGTCTGAAGCTCGAACCTATACTTTGATCTTTGCCACTTTTGCAAACGGGAATTATAAAGAGAATTGTCATCAGAATGACGGATGAATATATTCAGGATTTCCTTGCCCAGAGCAGAGTCATTGAGGTTGTTCCGTGGCATTTTTTAACTCATCAAAGGAAAACGGAGCATCTAACCATGATGAAGATTTTAAAGTGAAAGCCAAAGAAGGAAGTTCATAAAAATTAGGGACATAAGGGGGAGCTATTTTATTAATAAAGTCATCAATCCAAATAGCAGAATTACGAGATGGCATTGGCAAGGAAAAGGAAGATCTAAACCTGCGAATCATGGACCCAACCTCCCCCGCTGGAGTAGCAGGTGATATATTGGTACAGAAATTACGCCATCTGTTTTTTTTTAAACGGAATGTGCGTTTAGCAACAGCTTGGGCATTCTTGGCTGAGATGTAATTATCCATAGTCATCTGTTGGCAGTATGTCTTATTGGCCGCTTTCTTCTCATTCAGCACTCTAAGGCATTCCTCATCCCACCAAGGGGGAGGGTGAGCCTTCGAGCCTCCAGAAGATGATTTGGGGATAGACCTGTCAGCCGATTTTAGAATGGAATCAGTCCAAGGTTTATAAGAGGAGGTGCAATTATCAGAAGAAGGGGAAGGCAGGGAGAGGGAAAGATCCTGAATAGAGTCTTTGAAACGGGACCAATCGGCTTTTTTGTGATAAATTTGGGATTACTTTTAAAGTGATCCAACCGTTGAGCCAAATTCAAATAATGGGATAGTGGCCACTGCCGCAGGGGTCTGAAGTAATTCGCCAGGAGATTAGTGGATAGATACTCGGGGAATAGAGGGATATGTCCACCGCACTAGGATTCTGTCCAGGGAGACTAAACCTTGTTGAGGATCCGTCATTTAGGAGACAGAAGTTCAAGGAATCCAAAAGGTCAATTAATTTGATACGTGAGTGATCCGAGGAAGAAGAACCCCAGAGTGGGGAGTGGGCATTGAAGTCACCCAAAATGACCAAGGGAGAAGAAACTTTGCCAAGCATGTGAACCTACAGTGGAAGGTCAAATGGGGTAGAAGGAGGAATGTAGAGAGATATAAATGTAATATTAGAGACAGTGGCTGCCCCTAATTGGAAGGATGGATTTGGGGGTTTAATGGAAATAGGGGAGAAGGGGAGATAGTTTTTGATGAAAAGGGCTGCACCACCCTTCCCATCAATGCGGTCGTCCCGCAGACATTGATAGTCACGCACCTTGAAGAATTGAAATGGCTTGAACCAAGTCTCAGAGACGGCAGCAATCGATATGGAGTGTAAATGTAGAAGGCGGCTGAGGTCATCCTTATTGGAGGTGGCGCTTCTACAATTCCACTGCAGAATTGCTGCTGTTGGGGCAGCCATTGGGAAGAAGAGAATACAAAGAGGAGAGTAACGAGGCAGCGTTCGACGGTAGAGAATTATTATTGTTAATAATAGAGATAAGTAGCATGAGAAGAGTTTGAATAAAAGAAGAATTGTCATTAGAAGTATTGTTGTTTATGGAATTTGCATTTAGATCAGGATTGAAAGCACTGCTGTTAGTTGAATTGGAGTTAGAAAAGACGGAGTTTTGAGGAAATAGAGAGCTGTTGTTACCATTTGGGAACAAGAGCTGGGAGTTATGGCCAAATTGATCATATCCAGGGGTTTTAATTGGACGAGAAGCTTGTTTTGTAATTACAGTCTTCTTGTAAGACAAGTTTGAAGGAGCACTAATTTGGGGTTGAGAGGCAACTTCAGCAAAAGATTTTTTAGAAGGAGCTATTAATTTGGAGGCATAGAAGTGCGATACGCTATTGAAGGCCATATAACTTTTTATGTTTTTTTGGCAAGAAAGTTCGGGGCTGGATGGATGAGTGGCTGTGTGCGAGCCTGAACAGTTGACGCAAGTGGGGGAATTGGAACGGGAGGATCATTGGTCTGCTAGATGATTTTCTGCGCATTTAAATCAGCGGGGAGAGGAGCGGCACGATTATTTCGAATGGCCAAACCGACAACAATTAAAACATTGGATTGTCAGTATTAATAAATTTCCACCGGGAGAGAGTTGTGGAATAAATAAACGTGAGAAGGAAGGGACTGTCCTTCAAATGTCAGAACTACAGTTTGAGAGGGTTTCCAAACTACAGAATCAGACGATCTATCTTTGAAATTAAGACGCCTAGTCTTAATAACTTTTCCCGAAGATGCTGGAATAATGAGTTCCGAGATAAGATCTTCTTCAGATAGGTCTACAGGAATACCTCTAACGAGACCCAAGCGAGAGATATTGAAAGAAGGAATATAGGCTTAAAATTTTTTCGCAGAGAGGGAGTCGATGGAATTTATGAATTTATTGGTATTCAACGCAGATATGAACTCAACACAAATGCGAAATCTGCTCTCTGATCGGATACCGCCTGGGAAAATGCCAAGTGGTTTTTTTCCAATGAATTTACCAAATTCAAGGGGATGTAAAGAGTGGCCAGGAGAGTTGTTTTGAACATAAACTATGAAGGGAGCTTTTGCTGAAGTCGAATACAAAGAAAGAGGAGAAGCTACAGGAACTGAGACTTGTGAAGAATCAGTTTTTGGAAGGTCGCAAACTTTCCTCTTTTTTGGAGTAGAAGGTGGAACTTGAAGATCTGTTATCTCTACCTCACTACCAATGTCAAAATTTGAAGGATCAGGGGGGGCGGGATCAGGGGGTTTCTTCCCCATGGCAAAGGCCATTGGGGCAAAAGGATATAAAACAAAAATAAAATAATACTTACTGGACTTGGTCAGCAATAAATGAACTCAAAGAGGACAAAAAACTAAAAATATAACTGACTAAATGCCAAAAATTCGATTTTCGTATAAAAACGAAAAAAACGCAACAGTATTTTTCAACTGTCAAAATTATAGAATATTTGCCTAAAGTGGCAAGTTTAGATTCTATTCAAAATTTACGATTTCAAAGGTTGATGACATAGTATTTGATATTTTTTGTAATTTTCATTCGAAAACAATGATATTATGTATCTTTTTGAAGGGACAACTTCTTTAGCACCGCTGTGATTTGAAATTCGATGAAACGGAAGCGAGCAATACTAAAAAGAGCCAAACATTTATATAGGAATTAGCCTGCGAGAGAATAAGATAGCAATAAAATATTTATTTATTTCACGGGTATTCGGTTCCAATATAATACGACAAATCCATGGACCCACGCAAGTCTCCTTTGGTGTAGCGCAGGGGTCGGCAGTTTGTCAAGTGACTAGAGCCAAATTGTCATGGAAACAGGATAACAAACGTACCAGAGAGCCGCATATATTATGTAATTAACATATGTATAGGATATGGACAACATATATGCAAAGAGACGGAATTCCGATTCCTATTCTAGCGGTATAGAGCGCCTGACGAATCTTAGCGGCCAGACATTCAGTGAACCAAGGATCAAATCCTAGGAAAACCAAAAAAAAAAAAAATTTTTGAAAAATCAATATCCAATCTTCGAACCACTCCAAAATTAACAGGCAAAGAAAACATAAAAGAAAGCGACATTTAGCGACTCCGAAGAAGAAAACACAAATACTCATAATAAAGATTACCAAATGTATAGAAAAAGATGCACTGGAATTCGACCACAAAAATATGGAAAAAATTAATTCACATTATTAAAAAAACGTGCTTCGTAGTCTCTCCACTCTTGTTTATTTTAGTTTTCTGAAGGTTTCACTTCTACCGCGTGTGAATCGCACGCTCTAATTTTTGAGTAATAAGTAATAACGATCAACAATCTAATGATTTATAAAGGCGTTGTCATTTGTTTATCATGGAAATCGTTTGACACGATATAATGGTGTGATTTAATCATCCACCGCATCCACCTCTTTGTCCTAATGGCCATTATAATTAGGTATGTCGCGTAATTTATTACCTTGGACCAGTGGCGGCTCGTGACTTTTGGTTGTGCTAGGGTGCTAATATTAAAAAAATGGCATCATGGATGTTGTCATGCGAAAAATATTTTTTTTTTTTTTTTCAAAAATCGGTGTTTTGTATGAAGATTTTTCAGGAAATCGGTGCGGCGCACCACCAAACTGAAACTAACCTGAAATTTTTCATACAAAAAACTGATTTTCAAAAAAAAAAAAAATTTTTTTTTCGGCTACAACAACATCAATAATGCCATTTTTTTAATATCAGCACTCTAGAACACCAAAAAGTCACGAGCCGCCACTGCCTTGGACTCTTCCCAACAAAAGGCTGCTTTCAGAAATTAATGGACGTTAATGTTGTTTATTTTATAATAATGATTTATTAATTAACTCTGCCTACCACAGATATAAAGAGTATTAAATTTTACAAATAATGACGTCGGAATACAGACTTAGGCCGGCCGCACACCGGAGCCACACGCTACATGCACGCAACATTTACGTCGTCACAATATGCATGCTACACTTTTGCTTGGAGAATGCGTGTCGCGTACACGCACACCGGATGCACAGTTGTGGTTTATACCTACTCAAAAATGTGGACATCATCTGACGACACGGATTTCTTGACGTGGCAATTAATGAGAAAAAAGACGTTATTGGGTTCACCCGTTTAATCAAGAATTTGCAATTTACGGTAATTTAAAAAAAAAAATTCTCCGATTTTGGTCCAGATGATTTCTGTGGTCCGTCTATTGCTATAATCGGTGAGTCCATGTTTATATTATAATATAGAGTTTTTTCAACCTCTGCAATAAACTCCACATAAAATTCAATATTGTCTTTGGAAAACACTTTTTGCTAAGTGAAATAATAATTTCAAAGTATGTACTGAATTAGAAACGGAATTCCAAAAAAAAAAACACTTTGCAAAATAAAAATCAACCGCAATCACCGAAAGACGGAGCGTGAAACTTAAATTTAATATTTTTTTCCCTTTATCTATTTAGACGACCTCCGTAGTCCAGTGGGTAAGACTCTTGACTCGCAATCCGGAGGTCGCGGGTTCGAACCCGGCATGCGCAAATAAATTTTATTTGATTAATTTGTGTTATTTCACAATTAATTAATTTAAAATAATATATAGTATATTTGCGGCATGTTCCAGAGTGGAAGATACTATCAGTATCGCCCTGGTGTAAGACCACCATTCAGAATTGAAACGTTGCTTGAAAATGGCTTTAGCCGTGTTTGGTGACCAGATCTGAATAGCCAGGTACTTCCCGACCTTCCTCTTCCCCACCTCCTTCCCCTCCCCACTACCTTCAGCCTCACAACATACCCCAATTGGGGATGCCATAGTCTCACTGGCTCCAGACGGGAGCAGTTGAGATTCTTGTGCGGTATTCACTGTAAAAAAAAAAAAAAGATACAGAATATCATTTCGAGTTGTCAATGTTAAAAATAACAATGCTTGATAATATTGCTTGTAAGTACATTAGCAATATTTAAGATTCATGGGAATTCCAAAAAATATAAATAAAGTAGGTATAAAATTTTTGCCAGAGTATGAAATTTCCCTAGATTTTGTGCTGATTTCCCCTTTCCCTAAAAATATTTTTCTCCCCTAGATCTAGGGAAATTTCCCTAGACGCACCATCACTGGTTACCGCACCCGCTACAAATATGTCTTGGTGTGCGTACTTGCGCGCAAATATAGGGCGGCGTTAAATGTGTCGCGTCTCAAATGTGGCGCCACAGCTTTCGTAATATAAATGTACGAGGTCTGGTGTGCGGCCTCGCTTAATAAATAATCTGTCTTCAAAAATTGCATTCCGTGGGAATCAAATCCTTACTTTCGCATTCACAGTCAAATACGCAGATCACCATACACTACGGATTTTAATTATCTTAATAATAATCTTATTTAATCTTATTTGATTTGTCAAAGAATTTGTATATAAAAATGCAAAAAGCAGTAATTTTAAATACATGTAGGATTACAAAAGATTTTTTAAATATTTATATTGAGGGATCAGTAGGATTTATAGGTTCAATTAGAAATGCCACAGAGCCGAACCCTCTGATATGAAAATATCTGGAGTCGGTGAATTATATTCCCATTTGGTCTCTAGTAGGTTGACATGTTGTTCTTGTATTGTTTTGTATTTATAATACTTATATAGTGCAATTGCATAACGTGGATTCACTAGATGATCATTTGGGGAAGTGTATGAAAGGGTTTAGTTTTTCCTTCTTTTTTTTTTTTTTTTTTTTTTTTTTTTTTTTTTTTTTTTTTTTTTTTTTTTTTTTTTTTTTTGGGGGAAAATTTAACCCGGACATTTAAATCTGGTGCGTAAAGTTTTAAGATTTTCACGGCCAAAAGCATTTTCGTTATTTGTTTTTGGTTACACATCTACCGGATTTGTGTGGTTACACATCTACCGGATCTGCCGGATCTGCCTTGATGATGGACACTGCAACGATGTCCGAAACGTTGGCTAAAGAAGGAGGTAGCGCAACACGGCATAACACCCCAAAAACAAATAACGAAAATCTTAATAATCACTTCAAATAGATAAGATTGCAATATGGATTGAGTTTGTCAATCTCCTGCATTTATTAGTCTCTTGTGTTATAGGGTCTACTCATGCTGAACTATGTCTAGCATGATGAACCGCCAACCACATTATTATTATTCCGATGTCCGTACAAATCAGATATTTGGTAGGAGGGTATGGGTACTAGCTTGTGTTGCTCTACATAGACACATAGAGAGAAAAAAATGGCCTTATTTTTAACCTGTCAAGGGCCAGGGTTTTTTACCTTACCTTTTTTAAATTACCTTAATAACAAGAATGGAGGAAGCTATTTTAAGCTTTATTTTATGTTATAAATTAATGGAATAAAATTTAAAATCGCATCCAAATTATTTGAATTAATATTCTTTTTTGAAATTCCAGTCTCGCGCGCGGGCGCGTTCCTGGCCTTTGAAAGGTTAAACGCCCGGGGTCTGAAAAGTTCCGTATGATCTGTAGCTATTCGAAAACGTAAAAACAAATGAAGTTGTTGTTCACTATTAGCCCGCTAAAATGGCCGGAAGTTTTGAAAAAAAAAATAGATATCGTGATTTGGAAAAAAATAAAACAAAGGGTGCATATTTTACATTTGTACCAAAGTTAATTTTTATTCCATAACTACAGTACAATTTTTTTAAACATGTGTGATGTATAAATATAGGGGAAAATAACACATTTTCTGGATAAAATCAGTATTCTTGTTGACTTACTTGTATTCCTAAAACTTGTTTTTTTTTTCATTTTTGTCAGCTATACGCATTTTTTAATAACAAACAAACGTAAAAGGATAAAATAATTGAAAAAATATATAAATAATTTTAAAAAATGTTTTAGGTTTGTTTTCTGATTGTCAGTGCATTTTAGCGGGCTAATAACTAATAACCATTTTTTTAAAATAAATTTAAATGCAGTTCTAAATTTCTTTGTAAGACGTAACTTTTGAGACCCCGGGCATTTCTGAATTCAAAAGTTGAAATAATTGACACGCCCTAATGGGTACCGCCGCCCCGAGAAGCATTTATTGGATAACCAACACCCCTGCCATAGGTCACCCCAAATGGTTCGCAACTGAGGCAGGTTGCCCGGGTTCATTCTGCCCACCAAGTGCGTGACGGGCCGGATCAGGAGAGGCCGGTTGAGGCAGACCCTTTGACCTCTCGATCCATCGCCTTGACTATTTTGATCCATCGCCTTGCACAGCAGTGGAAAGGATAGATTAATACGTCCATCCCTCCTGGACACACTGAATCCCAGATTCCTACCCACCCCTCATACCCTTTTCCTTTCAGAACTTCCTCCCCCTCATTTCCTTTAAAAGAACCTTTACACAGCATTTCCAAAGATAGATAGGCCCTGAGTGAAATTATTTTACTCAGTAAAATTGGCCCGTATCGTAACAGCGAAAATTAATAATGCTGGCCGCACACGGTGGATTAATTTTATCTTTTTACCAAAAAAGTACCCCTAATTAGGAATTTCTAAATAAAGTTATTTTTCTTCTTTACGTACTTATATTATCATCCGAAACACCTCCCGAAATTAATGCAGTTAACCCCCGGACACCCTGTACAGACTTATAATGTTTACACACTTCTTACTTTGCGTGGCACCGACCTTCTATCGAGTATTTACCATTACTATAATGTCTATTTTATGATAATATATTATGCAATTCTATAAAGCATCCCATTAGTTTGTTTCTTAGATCAGAGATAACATAAAACAAGACAGCACAATAGTGAAAATATTTATTTAGCCAAGACAATTTTTATAACACCTCTCAACCTTTCGCGCGTTAGAAAAATATTCAGAACAAATTTTGGCAAAGATTAAATATAATTTGTATTTAAGTTTTTTGTGTTTTACTAAAATACAGGATTGTGGCTGTAAAGGCCAGGAAAACTATTCGACTACCTGGGTAAACAAAGTAGTGAGAAGAATTAAAGGGATTTCTAGAAACAAAACTAAGAAGTCCTAAATTAGGACTTCTAATAAAACTAAAAACGAACCGACTTACGAGCTAGTCAGTGAAACGACTCGTTTTCACGCTGCTCAAATCAAACGTGAAAGCATTTTCCTCTGTGTTCGCGGAGTTTCAGTAATTTGAGGTATAAATACTGCACAACTATACACATTCGATAGCGGAAATTTGAAATGCCCAAAAGTCTAAAGGACAAAAAATCGATAATGAGTTAAATGTGTAATTTTTCTCCGTTTTCTTTCTTTTTTGATCTGCGTCATCGAAATATTTCTAGGAAAATAAATGTATCTTTTACGACGTAAATTTTTTCAGAAATATTAAAAACAAATTAATTTCTATTATTTAAAGAAATTTATAAAATGTGTATAACTTGTATTATTCTGAAAGATCTTTCAATGTAATTTTGAAATAAAAATTTAAAATTATAAGTTTCCAAAGCAGGAGATATGATTTTTAGATTATCTTTTTCATTTCGCTCTTCTGGTTAACATTTTGTTCTTTTCAAATTTCAGCAATCGAAATTCAATTCGCTTGCTTAATTTTTTTACGAGACCACTAAAGATATCGGAAATCCACCCCATCCCCTTTGCCCAAGACTTAAAGCAAAATATTGATACCTATTAATGAAATTTTGTACACTTGATGTTTAAAATAAATGGAAAATTACTTTCGATACCTGGTTTCGAAAAACTATGCCTAAAGCTCGGGCAACACTGAGAACTGCTAGTTATTAAGTAAAATTCATGTGTGTATTTGGAAATGTATATAAAAATGTTAAAAATGCATATTTTCCCTGTAGTTCTTTCATCACGAGTTGTTTATGTTGATAGCAGCACGGAAGATAATTAACCGCACGTGCGATGGATAATTTTCTCTTTTGTGATTCAGGCGCCTGGCTTATCTTGTATAATTCTATGGTTCCATCAGTCCTCAGCAGACTCAATACCGCATATTTTGTCGGTAAATCTTTGCACTTAGCAGAGAATACGGTGCAAAGTGTGAGACTTTACGCCCTATGTGTATTTTCTTCTCGATCTTTGTGAGTTTGAGTACGCATTGAGTTTATGCAAATAATGATATACACACTGAAAAAATATTTGCCTGAAAAATTTTTTCATATTTTTTTAAATACAACTAATTTTTCTAGCATTTTTTTTCGATAGAGTTTTCCCTACTTTAAAAATATGGAACATAACAGTTTGGAGTAGATACATAGAAAATTCTACATTTTTTAAGAAGCAAATGTTTATTTTAGTTTTATTTTTAGTTTCCTAGTTTTTTCAGTGATCTATATTTGGAATTATTTTGGGAAAATTGTGCAATTTTAGAAATTTTACAGTTTGGCAAGTCTTTTAGATATATTATATTTTCTTTCGAATTGAACAAAAATATTATTTTTGTAAATCATTTTATTTATTTATTTATATCTATATATTGCAGTTTATACCTCATTATTAACATTTTTACATATGTAATATATTTTGAAAACATTTTTACTTATAAATATTACATTTCATTATGTTGGGTGTAAGGTAGGTTTAAGAAGGTGAAACTGTTGGTTGGTAATATTGTATGTTTCGTGAACACCTCACTAGGAGAACCTGTGCTGAGGTATTTACTTGTTTATGATTAAGTGTGACAAGTACCTACAAGTATTTATGTGTTGTAGTAGAAAGTTAGTTTTTTTATTATTTTTTTTACATTTTAATGGTAATTGTACATAGATTATTTAGAAGAAAAAAATATATATAAGGTTTGTATATAATATATGTACATATGAATAGTTGGTAAATTCTTGAAAGACATGTTTATTTATTTTACATTTTTTATAGTTTGGTTAGGGATTAAAGTATTTTGAATAAAGTGAATATCTTGATTTTTGATCCAGGCTGTGATATGTTTTTTGTGAATGTTTGTAGATGTATTTGCAGTTAGTAGTTGTTTCAGAGTAATGTGCATATAATTAAAAAGTTTGGTTACATAATACTGAAAATGTCTTTGTCCGTGGGTTATCGGTATGTTCAGGGTTTTATTTGTTAAGGACCTGGTTTTTATTATTATTTTGGGTTGAATTGGAATATGGAGTTATTCATTGTACTATGATTTTTCCGGTTCCATGCTAACTCAGAATCAAGTCAACTTAACACTTCTTTGAAAAGTCATTAAAAGCTATGGAAAAAAATAATAATAAAAAATGGCTTACAACCTGACGTAAGCTATTTAACCAGTTTTTATATATTTTTTAATAACTTTTAATGACTTTTTAAATGAGGTGTTGACTAAATTTTATTCTGCGTTGTCAGGTCACCGATTTTTCCATCCTTAATTCACCCTATTCAGAGAGCCAGCTTTATCCAGTGAATTAAAGTTCAGATCTATGCGACTT
Source organism: Limnephilus marmoratus (assembly GCA_917880885.1). NCBI lineage: Eukaryota > Metazoa > Arthropoda > Insecta > Trichoptera > Limnephilidae > Limnephilus > Limnephilus marmoratus. Next base: position 23,750,762 of record OU862911.1, on the reverse strand, counting down.
GTTCAACGGTATAAGATATTCTGATTCAGCCACGTATTTATATAAATACATAGCCGTTAATTAATTTAAAAACAAACTAACCACGCCTGTGGGCAGAGAAAATGTTCCGCCACACAACTCTGTCTAGGCAAGCTTACATAATTAATAATCGTTCATCGTCTCATACAAACTCTTCTGTTATTCTGAATCTTAGCATGACGCGTAACCCGACTCACGAATTTGATTCGTTTAAATATATAAAAAAAACGGTAATACCTCGTATTCATCCACGTGTCCCTGAAGATTGGCAACTTGTCATTACGACAATAAAATGAGATGGTTATAATAAAATATACTTCTCCATAGAGATGAAATTTAAACACGCAATTTTAAATTTATTACTATTAAATTTAAAATACATAATAAACCAAGAAATAATGTCTCTTTGTTGTCTGGACATCGTGAAAATAATTGTGAGCGGAAAAAGATCTTCCGTCTGCGCTGAGTCTTCCACGTAAAACTTTTATCTTTTGGGTCAGGGGAGAAAAACATTCATTTGAATAATTTATTAGGTACTTATTTTGTTGTGAATAGTAATATTGGAATTAACATTTTGAGTAGCCGATATTACATTTAAATGTGCCTTTATGTATTTTCTTGCCCTTTGAAAGACGGGTTACATAATAATGAGGAGATTGAACCCATGATAAAAATATATATGCAGCGTTCTTGGAGTCAAGATAGTTGTACTTAGATAGATGAAACATACAATGTACTATGTATAGTAATATTAACTTCCTCGGGCCAACAAAGTAATCGATTTTTCGCCGCACTTTTAATAAATACAGATTTTGAAAAGTCACTACTTTTAAACTGAAAAATCGTAAATTCACTCAAATAAATAATTTATTTTTTCAGAATATTAAAATTGTACCTACTATACTAATATCTTCCTCGAATTTGAACGATATTTGGGGTACGGCAATCTTTTTAATAGATAAAGATTGGTACCCTGGAAAATGTTTAATATCTGAAGGAATGCAACATGAAATGTCAGCCGTAAATGTGAAATTACATACAATTTTTTTATGAAATATAAATTTAAATGCTTATTTTTTTAAATGATGTTTTTTTTGTGGTAACAAAGTTTAAAAGTAGTGACCTTTTCAAAATCTGGGGAGGAATGCAGATCCCGCCAATGTCTGGAATTTAAATAAAAAGGCTCTTTCTTGATGAGAAAAGTGTGGAAAAGCTGAATAAAACAAAAATTAAGGCGCGCTCGGCAAAATTGAGGGAGATACAACCATTCAAAGTATTTAAAATTTCACTTCGCGAACTGATATTGACAGTCCGCCCGCCATTTTGTTATAACCTAATACGCTAAACATGGTTTGTGATACAAAAAAAGTGCCCCTTTATAACGCCTACTCGCGTCAAGGCAAGAAAAACATCCCAGTTTTCAAGTGGTTTAGCGGCTACGCTAGGTTTGAGTAACATGGTTTGTGATTCTGGCGTACTATTAATTCTGTATTAGGTCTGGGATCCAACATAAGCATTGAAAAAATGGCGAACGAACTGTCAATATCAGTTCGCGAAGAGAAAATTTAAATACTTTGAACGGTTGTATCTCCCTCAATTTTGCCGAGCGCGCCTAAATTTATTTTTTATTCATCTTCTCCACACTTTTCTCATTTAAAAAGTGCCTTTTTATTAAATTCCCAGACATTGGCGGCATCTGCATTTCACCCAAAAGCTGTGCCTATTAATGTGCGGCGGCTTATGGATTAATTAATACCATTTTCTTACTGTAAACTCAATCACAATATTACAGTAGATAACCAACAAATAGTTTAAAAGTACGAATACTACTAGCGCAAACCAGTGAAAAATCATGGAATATTATAGTTGTAGGATTTATGAAGCTGAAAGTAGTTATAAAATATTAGCCTCATTGATTTGTGATTACGATGACTTTATTATTATTTTGTTTACCAGTATAGATATGATCAGAAATTTACTTAATACCGTTATTAAACATGAAAAGTCACGAAAACTGACAAAAAATCAAACAAAAGAAATTCACATTTCAAATATAGAATTATTAATTATTAGGTAGGTACTTCGGTATCTATCTACTGATCTACTCTATCACTTGTCTGAATTTATTCTTCAGACGATCAGATCCAATTTTGAAAATGATGTTTAATAAGGAACTCCAGTAAAAAATATTATAACTTTAAAAAAATACAGACCAATAAACGCGGATTCTGAATATATAAGTTTTTTTTATAATATTAAACTAGTGTCCGTAAAAAAATATTAAAAAGTGCATTTTTTAACGTCTCGTTAAAATACACTGTAAAGTTGGTACGATTGAATGGTTAGTGCTGACGTCACGCGTCACCAGTCATTGTATCACATTGCATTGAAATCAATTGACATGTAGGTATGGCACAAGCCATCAGTATTAACAACATTTCATGTTATTCTTTATTTCGTACTGTTTATAGAGATTTAGTTGTAGTGTTTATTGAAACAATATTTAAGTCTAAATAATTAAGTATCAAAAATAGAGGTATCTCTATTAGTTTATCTCTATTATTTAAAATATTGAAAAACTACTGTACAAAAAAAAATAATGAATGAAAAAAGTAATGCTTCTTCTAGGGAGAATACTTCGAACAACGGAACAACGGATTTCAAAATGGCGGCAGTAGATCAGCTGATTGCCCAATCCCATACTAATTTTTCGGGAGTGATGACGTCACACGATTTACCATATTTCCGGGGGGTCTCGAAAAATTAAAACTTTGACAATTTTTTTAACTATTAAAACTAACTCTAAAAATAAAAACAAAAACGCAGTTATTTAACTTAGAAGGTCATTATTCATAAAAAAAAAATAAAAAAATTGGACTGGAGTTCTCTATTCTAAACAAATTTGAGTTCATTAACGCACATCATAACAGACAACCGTAGGAACCGTTTGTTTAAGAACGATCTTGCAAAAAATCCTCTACAAAAATCAGGTCTCACAAAGATGTTGTAGAATTTGTAAGCGTATTTGTCATGAATTCGTTCATAAGTTTTGAATATTATTATAAACACGAAGGAACTAGGAACTGTTCATGATTTGGATACGATTTCTATGGCCGGTTATACACCTTCAGTATACTTGGGCTGAACTTATGCAAGTATACTTGAAGGTGTGTGGGACGAATATTGCACGAGTTTGCTTAATCGTTTTCGTGTCTACTTGAAAATATCTCTTTTCTGTTTACCACTCCTGCAGTTAGTTTATCGGAAAGCGAGACACTGACAAAACCAGCTGGAGTGTGGAGTGTTGGTGTTGGACAGGTAGCAAATGTTTTTGCTCGCATTTCCGCATAGACCTGAGAAACATGTCGTCAATGCATTTCCGCGATTTCTTTTTCACTTCTTTCTTAGTCAGGAAGGATCGTTTTGGAAACTCTAGTTTGTGTTGAAAATATTTATGGATAACACGTAAATTGTGATGAAAACAAGCCTGACTTTTTTATATTTATTTATTATGAATTAACGCCGATTAACGGCTTTTACATGGAAATTGCAAAAATTTGAAAGAATATACATAATTAAGAAGAAAAAAAAAATAATATAACAAAAAATTAAAGAGCACATATTGAAGTGACATTATAAAGCAAAAATAGTAAGCTATTATAAAACAAACATGAAGAAAAAGAAAACCTCATATACATGAATGTGTACAAGATTTTATGAACTAAAAAATTACTACCTAAAGTACACAGTAATAAATTTAAAAAATTCCAGAAATAAACAATGAAGAATATAAGCATACAAAGTATATTAGATTATAATCTAACTGAGAAGCGCTGACAAACAGCTTTAATTAAATAATGTTTGTATGTTGTTAATCTATCAATATTTATCATATCATCAACAACATATTTGTTACCAAGATATGCAGGCGATTTATTATGGCATATACAGCATTAGATCCTGTATTATTAGAATGGTAAGGTAATTTGTGACGAACTGATCTACTCGGTACATGAAAACATATTAACGAAAGAAGTTCAGGAGAGTTCAATAAGTTATTAACAATTTTAAATAAATAAAATAAATCAGAACAAATTCTTCTTTCTTTTAATGTATCAAGTCTCAGTAGTTGTAACAGGAAGAAGTAATTAATATTTTCAATTGATATTCCCAATTTAAAATTAATGTGACGTAAGAATTTATGTTGGATACCCTCAAGGGAATATTCATGTGTACTGTAATATGGATTCCAAATGGTGGAATTAAATTCTAGTTGGCTTCTAACAAGAGAAGTATATAGTAGTTTGACAGTTTTAAAATTTTTTAAATCCTTCGAAATTCGTAAGATAAATCCCAACATTTGCGTAGCTTTACCGGATATATTATTAATATGTTTAATAAAAGTAATATAGTGTCAAAAGTAATACCAAGGTCTCCTTTTTCAACAACAGATAATGGGGTGTGATTATTGAGAAAGTAAGTGAACAACAATGGGTTTTTTTTTCCTGGGGAATCTCATAACTTGGCATTTTTTTACATTGAGAATTAATTTATTTTTAAAACACCAATCGGAAAAGCAATTTAGATTAGATTGTATGGACACACTGTCCTCAATATTATCAATAATTTTGTATAACTTCATATTATCTGCAAACATTAAAATAAGAACAAGGGTGAATATGTTGGTTACGTCGTTAATAAATAAATTAAAAAGTATAGGACCGAGATGCGAACCTTGGGGTACGCCACTGGTAGCTTCAAATGTGTAAGATAAATAATCATATAAACGGACAGTTAACTGACGCCTTAATAAGTAATTAATAACGCCTAATAAGTAATAACGCCTTACTAAAGTCGGTATATAAAGAATCAACTTGTTGTTTATTGGAAAGTGCATTTGAGATGAAATTTTCATATAATGTTAGACTAGTCAAAGTTGATCTGCCAGAGACAAAGCCGTGTTGACAAGTTGTGATACACGAGTTTAAACGGCCTCCGTGGTTGAATGGTTACTATCCTTGGCCACGAATCTGGATCTTAAATCCAGGCGTGCGCATATTAATTTTCTTTGATTAATTTGTGTTATTTCACAAATATTCAGTACGTTTGCATTACATTCCAGGTGAACGATACACCAAGTATCGGCCTGGTGAAAGACCATCATTCAGAATTGCAAAGTTGCTTGAAATGGCTTTAGCCGTGTTTGGTGACCAGATCGGAATAGCCAGGTACTTCCTCACCTTCTTCTTCCCCATCTCCTTCCTCTCCCTAATACATTCAGCTTCACAACATGCCCCATTTGGAAATGCCATAGTCTCACAGAAGAAAAAACGAGTGTGCTTTAGACCACACGACTGAAGTAAAACTTCTTTAGCTCCATCTATATGATAGGAAGAGAGAAATAAAATATGCGCGCGCACTGCTTTCTCTTGCTCCTACAGTGTGATACAGACATTAGGCCTGCATTGTGACTTAGATATTAGAAACGTAACTGGCTATGAGAGAAAGAGAGAAAGAAAATGTGTGCTCACACCTCTCTCTCTTGCCCCTACAGTAATATACGAAACGTAACTCTCTCTCTTTCTATCTTCACTAACTTATATCTCAAAAACAATTAACAATTATAATTATCTCTTAACAATTCCACTAATGAAAATTTTTAATCTCTCTCTGAAATCTGGAATTTTTCCTGATCAATGGAAGAATAGTTTTTTGACGCCTATATTTAAAAGAGGTGATAAAACTGACGTCTCAAATTATAGACCTATATGTATACAATCTGCAATTCCTAAATTATTTGAATTTATTTTATTAACGAAACTTATCAGGGAATTTATTAAAGTTATTACACCATTTCAACATGGATTCATTTCGGGAAGATCAACTCTAACAAATCTTATGATTTATCAACATCAAATAATTGAAACATTAATACACGATCCCAAATTGACACAGTGTACACAGACTTTAGCAAGGCATTCGATAAGGTATCTCATGAAATTTTAATTCATAAACTAAAAGTTCTTGGTATCTCTGGTAGTATGTTAAACTGGTTCATAAGTTACTTGTCATGTAGAAAATTTTTAGATTGCATTTCAAAGCAATTTGTGGCTTCTAGTGGAGTTCCACAAGGTTCTCATTTTGGACCTATATTATTTTTAATATTTATAAATGATATTGTAAAATTTTTTGAAGGAGTAAACATAAAAATTGAGAAAGTTCAACATAAATTTTTAAGGTACATTAATTTCAAACTCTCCATACCCATTGAACAAATTAATTATATTAACTTAATGAAAATACTTAATTTAACTGACCTATCGTGTAGAAGAACCAAGAGCGATTTGGTTCTTTTATTCAAATTGGTTAATGGACTTAACAAAACTAATAAAATTCCGAGTACCAAATCGTGACACGAGACTTCCAGAGCTGTTCTTTGTTTATCCGTCTAAAACTAACTATTTCATTAACTCCCCAATCCAAAAACTACATAGGCTTGGAAATAAATTCAGTTCCGTTGATATTTTCATTTATTCCTTACCTAAATTTATATCAGAAATTTCAAAAATTTTGATCTAAATTTTATTATTATTCTACTAATATTGTTTTTGTTGACATTTCTTTTTAATTCTGCTTCCTTTATATTAGTGTAAACGAAGAGAAATAATAATTGGAATTTTATTGTTTCTATTTCTATTATTACTATGTTACACGATTGATGTAAATGCCTCAAGGTCGTAAATAAATAAATAAATAAATCTCCCCCTCAACTACCGTTCGCCTCGCTTTTTGTAACACACTCGTCACGGTTTACTTACAACCAGCGTACTCCCTAAGTCAAGCGTGCGTAAAGAAGTTTTACTTCAAAAAAATTTTAATGTCACTTAAACAGCGAACTCACTTCCCATTGGGAATGTACGGCGAGCGATATGCCGAAATACGCCAAGCCAAATGATCTTTTATCTTTTGTAGCTGTGTGTGACACACGCAATAAGATAATTTCGACATGAGCTACTTGTGTTGCACGGCAAATATCTAAGCAATTGTCGACATCCCTCCAAGTACGCCGAATTATCCCAGGAGTCGCAAGTCGCAATTGCCGCGCTGGTCTTTCTCGTTGCAGATCCCGTATTTTTATTTTTTTCTGCGTAAACACTGTTATTAAGATAACGCACAAGAAAAGACCCAGAAGAAAGATCAGGTCTTCTTGGTGGCTAAAAAAAAAGAGGACCAACTAACTAGGTACCAACAACGTTCAGGGAATCTGTTGCCATGGTAGTTTGCGGGGTTGAAAAGTGAGGAGGCACCAATATTTTTAAAATTTAGTATTATGTGTATCTACAACTACCTATCCCTCAGGCGCGGTCCATCCATACATACTGTGGATGCTGCGATTCCCTTCTTTTCTAGGTTTCAAATAAGTACAATAATTATTATGTATTTATTCCGAATTAAATAGCCTTGGATTTATTTATTCTAGCCATTAACCGCCCTAGATACTGCAATAACGACACCGCCACCGTTCCAATCTCAGAGACCAATACTAACACGATACACGGAGCATGTCGAAATACATAATATGTTTACCCTTCTCAATGCTCGAACATCGCGTAAACTTACCAACACCAGCAAAACAGTGGATGCTCCTTTCATTCCGCGTCCACGAGGCAGAAACGAGTTTGATATTTTTGATATTCGCGCACGCGCGCTTAGTCAAGCCTGCCATGGTTGAAGTAAGGCCGAATACGAATTCCATTGGAGCATCCAACGCACAAAAAATGACTTTATAGGCATAGTGCACAGAATAGCTTATCCGAAGCGAGCTGACATGGTACCATTAGAGATTTGTTTGCCTGATCACCTTTCGACAGTAATTTGTTGTCTTGAATAGCCAAATCCGATTGATACATTGAATATCTTTCGGAATGCCTATTTAATTAGGGAACTGTAATATGTAATATCAATCATAAAGGTTGTAAAGAGCATACATGTCAGACTATTTTTGCCGATAATTGCATCTTGTTCGTGGGCTAGTCCATAGACTTTTATATTTGATATTAGGTATATTCTAAAGCATCCCTTATACAAAAAGTCACCGACGGCCACTGCTATCCCTAGAAAAAAAACAATGGAACCATTACCTACGTAAAAAGCTATAACAATAATGTGCAAAATTAGCCCTACTTAATTAATCTAAAGAGCCATATTCCGTAGGTACCAACAACCGAATACAAAATTGAACAAAACTTGGTTACTACAGCGCTAGAGCTAATCGTAAATGATCGGATATATTTGTGTCTTTTCTTCTCTATTCTGCCTCATAGCACGAACCGCCACTGAACCATTGTCGAGAGCTTGTTACACGTGGAGGGGTGGAGGCTGCATCCAGAATATTTGATCTATCGTCCATGAACTTTTTCTTGTGGTTTATCGAACATTGTTAACGCCAACAAAATCCTGGTTCTGGAACTTAAAAGAGAGAGAATCCGCTCGGCAATTTACGATTGTGACTACTGGTAATTTCCCTAGATCTAGGGGAGAAAAATATTTTTTAGGGAAATTTCGAACTCCGGCAAAATTTTTATTACATTTGACAATGTTACTGGTATAATAGATTTTTTTTGGAATTCCCTTGAATTTTAAATAATGTTGATGTACCGCAAGCAACGTTATTTTTAACACTGACAACTCAAAATGATATTATGTATCTATAAAGATAAATGGAGACCTTTGAAAAAAAAAATAATTAAGTTTCAAGTTCCGTTTTTTCGATAATTGCGGTTGATTTTTATTTTGCAAAGTGATTTTTATTTGGAATTCCGTTTCTAATTCAGTGGTAAGTGTATACATACTTTGAAATTATTATTTCACTTACCAAAAAGTGTTTTATTTGGAAAAGCACAGTATTATAAGTACATCTGCTAAGTTCCAATATCTTTCCAATTAATAAACATATAGCCGGTCAGTGGTAGAGTGGGCATCGCGTTTGGGTCCCACTCAGGCGTTCCGTGTTCGATTCCTCGGCTGGCTAAGTCCTCCATCACGACTTAAGCAACATTTTCGGCTTACTGTGGTGGTAGTAGGAGATTTTCAAATATTGTCGGCTTATTCGTAACCCGGGAATGTTTGTCTTTCTTTAAAAAAAATAATAATAAAAACAGGATTAGTATTACACAGTCAGGTGATTACGTACTAACTGCGTAAAATGTGATTATTAATGTGATTACGTATTAACTAAATTAAATGTGATTATTTGAATAATTTGACTGCTTAGGTACAATGTTATAAAATGTCAAACGTTCATTTGTATTTTGTTTTGAAAAGTTTTATTTTCTATGAACATTTGTTACTTAAATTTTTTTTTAATTTAAAAAAACTGAAACAAAATATCTAGAAATTGGGGCAAGACATCCCTGTGCTCCTGGTAAATATGATTCAGCGAACCTGGAGGGAGGACGACTAACGCTTAAGATATTTGTGTGCAACAGGAGGAACTCATATTTAAATTGTATTGAGACCTCCTTCGACGACCCTGTACATATACTTACAATTATTGTAACTTGTAATAATATTCCTAAATTTTAACATTTAATATATGCATGATGAGATTACTGAATAATACTTGAAATATAAATCCATTCCTTCCTACCCGTAGGTACGGCTGTTTTTTCGTAAAATCGTCACAATCAAGGGTTTTATTCTATTCTTAGAATCATTAATCAATATGATAAATATATTAATATTTCTACATAGTTTCTACACTGTAAACTATAAATACACAGTCATTATTTTCTAATATGAGCGTAAAATACATCATTATCGATAGTTATCAACTTATTCAAGGTAAATTTAAATATCTTGCTAATCTCGCGGTTGTAATGCGTGAAACACGTGGAAGACTAATAGATAAGATTGCTTTCAGCATGACACAGTTAACTTTGCAGGCGATCAAGGAAGGAACTTACGAACAAACCAACTATTTTTCCAAAGCAAAGATCAAAGTCTAGTGACGTTTTCTAGTTAGCCGGGCGTAAATACCTACACAAAATAAACGCGAGCAATGAAAAGTGTGTAGACGTAGAGTGTGATTTAACACGTACGATCGTGTTTGCAAATGGAACGTGCAAATTGGGTGAAAAATCGATGTAAGCCGCTGGGCACCGTTTATAATTTTTGCATAGTAAGTATATTTAAAAAAAAACTAAGATTATTTATCAAAGTAATCATTTTATATAAATTCCAGACATTCATTATCAATGACTTTTAACGATCGTATGCACATAAGTGACTCAAATCTTACAATACATGTTCATTAGAACAATATCTGCAAATCATGTTGATCGTAATTTTGAAAACTTGAGCAATGTAACATTTTTCTGCAGCACGTACACAATCAACTATTAGACACACTCACCAATCAATAGGATGCGTGATCTGAGTCACCAAGTCAGTGTAGTGCAGGTAAGATTAACTGGAGAATGCAAATAATGGCGAATTCTGAAATATTATAAAAAAATGCGTAATTCGAATAAATATTTTAATCAACATCAAAGTGAAATTAATGAAAATGCAAATATTGCACGGACATATGAATATATCTGGACCTGCCCTAAGTGATAAAAACGTATTATTTCCCCCTCCACATGGCGCCGGCTGTAGCTCCTCCTTGGAACCGGCTCGCTCCATGGGGAGGGGATATAGCCTCGCTTGAATCTAAAATGTGTGACGTCATCATTCTTGCCGTGAACAGCGAGAAGCTGACATCCATACATTTAACGAAATAACGGCAGCTTGTGCTATACAATATATCTACGTATCAATGTACACATAGCGAATGTGGGCGGTACTCCAATGTGCTCGTCGCTGGTTACAGGGGTAAGTAAATTATGAAACATTTGTAAAAGTGTTTTAACTAAACATGGCAAGAAAATATTGATATGTGTATTGGCGCGAGTCTTTTTGGGGCGAGCATTTGGCCTTAGCAAATATGTTTTGAACGTGGTAAGCAATTCGCGCTCCCATGTAAAAAGGTCTATTCATTCAAAGCAGATTTTGCTTTTAAGAACTAAATGGTGATATTGTAATGCGAGATGCCTATATACTGTCAGATTGATTGTTCAACGAATGACAGTCATCTTTCCCCTCTTCGCTCTCCATAGTTTGGTTTTACCCCTCATCTGTAACTGCTTGTCTATCCATTTGGATGTCTATGAAATATTGGGTTTCTGGCGATTGTCTGATCAACAAAACTTAGTATGGTGTTAGAAATTATATCTAAATATAGATTTTGGCGCGAACTAAAAATCATGTAAAGAATGGAAAAATATAATTTTTCACTGAATCCAATATTTTATTTATTTACACTATACACCAAACGTAACGATTTTTCAGAAAAAGAAAATTTGTTGGGGAATCTCTTATTCAATTAATTAGATTTTGATGAGATGAATCGACCAACGCTGGACCAACAACAAAGCAGGTATTATGAATATAATTCAGTATTCATTGCCAAGTAAAATAACAGTGACTACGTGCGGTTATGAATTCGATAAGAAAGTTGACATCTTATTTATCGTAGATAGAAATGATTAATAACGTGTAAAGGTGGTTTCTCGTTAATGCATCCACCTGTAAAGTAGTTTCTAGTTGTAACGAGTGATGCTGGTGACGAAGGTGCACTGGAGGGGAATGTGCATTCTGGATTTTAATGCAACGATCAATGTTAGAAGCGTGATCCACGCTTTAGAATTATCTTCGATTTTTATTTTCCTTAAACGTTAAACCACTTTTTTATTTTTAAATGCAGTATGAATTATGCAACATTTAATATATCGACACTTGCACCTTAGTCTAAACGGCCTATTTACGAAGCATACTTTGAAGATTTTTTTTTGCCTTATTGGACATTATGTACGAAAAATTAAATTTAGCACTTTGAAGAAATGATAAAATTGTCAATTTTTCCATAGCTCAGACAACTGATGCATTTTTTTTACAGCGAATACCGCACAAGAATCTCAACTGCTCCCGTCTGGAGCCAGTGAGACTATGGCATCCCCAATCGGGGTATGTTGTGAGGCTGAAGGTAGTGGGGAGGGGAAGGAGGTGGGGAAGAGGAAGGTTGGGAAGTACCTGGCTATTCAGATCTGGTCACTAAGCACGGCTAAAGCCATTTTCAAGCAACGTTTCAATTCTGAATGGTGGTCTTACACCAGGGCGATACTGATAGTATCTTCCACTTTGGAACATGCCGCAAATATACTATATATTATTTTAAATGAATTAATTGTGAAAACACAAATTAATCAAATAAAATTTATTTGCGCATGCCGGGTTCGAACCCGCGACCTCCAGATTGTGAGTCAAGAGTCTTACCCACTGGACTACGGAGGTCGTCGAATGCATTACTCCTGGATTAAAGTTCCGAGTTCGAGTTTCGGTAACAACCCACTCATTTAATTTTAAACGACTTCACTTAGTATTCATTTAAAAATATTAACATTGCTTTCAAAATTAAATGTTATTTTATTACTTATTGTATCGGAAATTCATATGAAGATGTTTATTTTGTCTAATTATTTAAGTAAGACAAAATTGCTCTCGAACTCAGTCGTACTTTTTTCAGTACTATAAATTTTTTTTCGATTATTCTGGTACCCTCTTAGGCCAATTATTATCTTCTTTTGGAGAAAAACACGTTTTTCATATGTTAAAATATTAAAATAGCTTTTCCAGTGCCGATTTTTTTAATCGATCAAAGAAAGCCATTCGTTTGGAAGTTATCATTAGAAGCATGTCAACATTTAAAAGAATGTAATGAAAATGTATTATTATAAGTCACAAGATAAGCACTTATAAGAAAATAAGATTGTTTGTTTAGGTGTATATATGCATAAATACAATAAAGGGAAATGCGTAGAAAAATATTGTATTGAAACCATGAAAAATAGAAACATGTTAGTATGTCACACACCCATCTAATGAGGTTATTAGAATTTTGTTATTGTTTTCGCTTTAGTCAGGTCAGCGAAATGTTTAGTATTTTAGCCAGTGTTTTTTTTATTTTAGAAAATTAATTACACATTGACTACCAGTGTTTTGGTGTAGTAAAAAAATCAATCATTTACATAATTTTTAGTTTTCCGATAAGGTAAGATGCACAAAGATTGCTGCTGGATTTTTTAATCTCTTATTATGATTACAAGTAGCAACGTGTCATTTAATTTGGAAGATGTTTACAGTTTTATCTTTTTTTTCTTACCGATGAGATTGTTCTTTCTTTTAGATTTTATAAAGTTGGTTGGACCGGCTTATGTCTTTGAAGGTATTTATAATAAGTTTTTGCATGAGAGAGAGCGTCAATTTTATGTAATTTAAAAAAAATGTGCACTACCGCTACAGGTTACATCATTTAAAAAATGTAATCTGGAACCCTAAAATACGCAATAGGGGGATTAATACATTAATTATACATTAATTACGTGAGCAGTTTTCTGCCAATGTAGACCCTCTCCCCTTGGTGAGATAAATTTGGGCCAATTCGTACATTCTTTTCAAGTAACGTGAGATTTTGCTGGACCCCACCCTCTCTTTTGACCTAACGTAATTAATGTATGCCTCCATATCAGTACCTATGTGAATGTGTGCATAGTTGTTATGGACTACTAACATATGTGTATGGATTGTGAGTTTCAAAACCGATTTGACCGACCGCTAGCATAAATTAAATTATTTTTAAATGCTTAAAATAAGTAGAATCAATATTCACGACAAAATAATTAATTTTAAATTGTAGACTTAATATTAATGATTAAGAAAATATATAAGAAATCAGTGTTACCTGTAGCTGAACATATCCATGGGTGCCCCATGAAGGATCTTGCAAGCACTGCGGAGGCTTGTCCCTCGACTTGATCCTCCAATACTTCCTTTTCGGATGACACAAGGTGTAGAAACCCAGCCAGCAGCAGAACCCGAAGCTGTAGATCAATGTGAACACGTAGATGATGCATTTGAAGAAGAACAATAAAACTGGATTCATCTTGAATTAAATATGTCACTTCGAAGAAAATACCACAGAGTTACACAGATTTCTTTCAATTATTACGTATGTTTCATATATTAAAAGAAGTGATTTTTTTCAGTAATAAGATCGGTTGTTACAATTATCCACTACCAGGAGCACAGGAGTTGCGAAGGATTTTCGTTATTAATTTTTTTTGTTAAAATTTTTGTGAGGTGCGTGTTTGAACGTGCACAAATTGCACAGTACTAATGCATTGATGTATTTTAAGAACTACGAAGATAATGCTTTCAGATAAAAGACGAACGTTCGTTGATTATGACCGTAAAATCGTGTTGACATTAAAACTTGTTTGATATATTTTTAAAATTACTTTACGTCTTCGAAATTCGATGCTGTATTTGAGAAACTCGATGCAAATCACTTATTAATTATTCTATGAATCAAATTTTGTTGTTTTATTCAGATTTTCGTCTTTTTGAAGGCAACCCAGAAACGTGAAATTAAAAAATGAACACATTCAGAAAATGTTTCTTGATCCTTATCAAAAGGCTTTCCAGATAAACTATTCTTCAAATCTTTATGTTTTTTTTTCCAAGAACGTAGTACTCCTTCGAAGGCTCGATTGTAAATAATGTCCTCAAGAGAAAACTGCGTAAAGTAACCGACAAGCGAAGCGATGTTCGATGTTTGTTTCGAGGATTGAAAAAGATGATCCTCAGCATAAAATTGTGAAATGTGACGAACGCGCGACGTTCCAAATTTGAATTAATACTCCTTCGAATGATTATTAAAATTATTCACAGCATATAATTATGAAAAGTGACAGACGTTCCAAATTTGAATTATACTTCGTTTAATTATTGAAATGAACCACAGTAGATAATTATGAAAATTGACCGATGTTCCAAATTTGAATTATTGTACTGCTTCGAATGATTATTAAAATGATCCACTGCAGAAAATAAATTATGAAAAGTGACCGACGTTCGAAATTTGAACCCTGCTCTTTCAATATAAAAATGATCCCCAGCAAAAAGCAGCGAAAGTGACCGGTGTTCGAAGTTTGGAAGGAGTTTGCGCTGTTTGGAGGCGGATTATTTCGCACGCTTTAGCAGGCACCGGACACGATACTGCGATGCCGCCCACCGTGGGGTGACAGATGGAATGAAAGAGAAATCATTATCATTCGCGACCACGAGAGGAGAGGGAGGGAAGTCAGGCAGATTGCGCGGGCGAGCTTGAGTTTTGCACAAGACTCGGGTACTGCGATAGGTACTCGATACAGAACCTACCTGTACCTACTTGTACTGTAAACATCAAAAGTTTTTTGTAGGCTGCATTAAGTTTATATAAGAAGAGTGATTTCGGTACCGGTTTTATAAGATTATTTTTTGTTTGATGCGTTTTTTAAATTTTCACGGCCAAAAGAATTTTCATTTATTAGTTTTTGGGGAATTATGCCATGTTGCGCTACCTCCTTCTTTAGCCAACGTTTCGAACAGCGTTGCAGATCTGTCCTGATGATGGGCACTGTAACGCTGTCCGCGACGTTGGCTAAAGAAAGAGGTAGCGCAACACGGCATAACACCCCAAAAACAAATAACGAAAATATTTTTTGTTTGTTTGTTTTTTTTTAATGTAAACCGTATCTATAAATAATGAATAATTACAAAACAAAGCACTTAATATTATTTTTTTTTTAATTAAATTTGTTGCGACAGGTGTAAAAATAATTTTTTTAATGGAATATTTATGTAGACCCGTCGCACTGCGAACCTACATAATTTACAGTACACGATTCATACAAAAAAGCGAAATTGTGGTTAAATAACCAAAATATTTAATCGTCGAAGACAATATTAGCGACTTTCAAACGAAAATTTGAAACCGAAAAATCAGAAAAAAATTCGGTCGCATCTATAAATTGGACTCTTAGCCTTGACGGGGCTCTGCTCTAACAAATGAGGTAATTCGACCATATCACAATCTGTCATTTTATCTGTAACTTACTTCGTCTAAGAATTACCTTCGTCATTCTGATTGCAAGATTCTTCTTGAACTAAATGCAATCTAGACAGTGACTGAGTCTATTCCACAGCTATTTCAATGGAACCTACTCGAAGTAAGGGGCCATCCATAAATTACGTCACACGAATTTCATGATTTTTTGACCCCCCCTCCGTCTCTGTCACACGTCGTCCCATTTGTGAGACCCCCTCCCCTCGAGTGTGACGTCACATATTTTGCAATTTTACAACTAAAAATAATCAAAGCAGTAGTTTTTTTTACATGTGACGTCACAGAGCTGATGACCCCCCATACGCCCTGTCACATAATGTCACACTTCTCTACTCCCCTCCACCCCCCTCCGCTTAAGGTGTGACGTAATTTTTGGATGGCCCGTAACTAGCAGAATTAATCCCCTGTGCACCGATGCACATACGCGAAACTCGAAGGTCACAGTTGATGTTGACTTCATGAAAACAGGTCGTTTCTTTGACTCATTTTTATCTAAATCGGCTCGCATGTGGAACAAGCTACCGTCTGTTATATGAAGTAGGAAAAACAGATGTTTTTCGTACTTCATACAATGATAAAAAACAGAAGTTTTTCCTACTTCATATAATGATGAAAAACATCTGTTTTTCCAACTTCATAAAATGATGAAAAATGATGTTTTTCTTACTTCATACAATGACGAAAAAATCTGTTTTTCCTACTTTATACAATGGTGAAAAACATCTGTTTTTCTTACTTTATACAATGATGAAAAGCAGATGTTTTTCCTACTTCATACAATGATGAAAAACATCTGTTTTTCCTACTTTATACAATTATGAAAAACATCTGTTTTTCCTACTATATACAATGATGAAAAGCAGATGTTTTTCCTACTTCATACAATGATGAAAAACATATGTTTTTCCTACTTTATACAATGATAAAAAACATCTGTTTTTCCTACTTTATACAATAATGAAAAACATCTGTTTTTCCTACTTCATACAATGATGAAAAACATAAATGATTCTTAAAGTTATGTTCAAGAAAAAAATTAAATATCCAACTCATTTACTTTTTAAGGAATGTAATGTAATGAACGTAAAACAGTTATATATTACACAAACGCTTTGTAGATTTTTTAATAATATTAATATTGCAGAAAGAACACAGCAAATTCGTACTACGAGAATTGGCTCTGGTCTGAATTTTATGGCAATTCAAACTAAATCTTCTTTTGGTCAAAGAAATTATTTTTATCAAGCTCCACTCATATTTAATAGCCTTCCAGAACATATAAAGTCATCTAATTCCTTGTACACTTTTAAAAAGAATCTTAAATTATTTGTGTTAGTCGAGGATTGCCAATTAATTTTCTCTACTTTGTCCTTTCTAAATTATTAGCTAAATGAGTATGTTTATAAAATAAGCTAAAATAATTTTTATTTTTGTTTAAACTGTTTTTTTTTTCATCTTCCTCCTGCCAAATCTATAGCATGTTAAATTATATACATATATTTATTATTTACAACTTAATCTTAAAAACAAAACAAAAAAATACTTTATTTTATTTTGAATCAGATCTCAAAACTATGGTCACCCTAAAAGTCTACATTAATGTACTACCTAGCGCCATCAGTTTAGTGGGTACTGGGTACCCATAATCTCAATCTGTAAGAAATACAACAATATTGTTCTTTCAAAATCTGTATAATTTTGTGTTATTTTGTTAACTTGTATAATTATTGTTAACCTCAACACAGGCTTGTCCTAGTGAGGTAACAAATTGTATTGTAAACATTTTTACCTACAGTGTAAAGAAACAATAAATAAATAAATAAATAAATATGTTTTTCCTACTTTATACAATGATAAAAAGCAGATGTTTTTCCTACTTCATATAATCCGGACCTTTTCAAGACCCGCATTAGTAAATCCCTTCCTACAGCCCCATACACAACGCTGCCAATCTGGGTAGCCACTTATAAAAAAGTGCATTTTATTTTTAAACATAATTATAATAAAAATGTCGTTATCATGCGACATCTAATGCCTTTTCTACTTGTCTTCAAATATTCATGCCAGGATGAATTTTCATTTTATTTTTTGGAATAACTTAATGGGAAAAACCTCAAAAAGTAATATTTATCATCGAAGGCAAAATTTGAAACAGAAACATCAGAAAAGATTTGGTCCCATCTAGGAATTGCACTTAACGCACATTTTATTGGCAGCTATCTTTGTGTATGATTGCAAGATTCTTCCCGAACTAAATGCAATTCAATTATATAATTGAGTTATATAATTTTTAATTTTTTAAAATTATTTTTAATACTTGTAGATATCTACATATAAGTACTTACCTATCTACAATAACTTTTGAAAAAAAAATGTTTTAAAGCACTTTTTGTTTATGGGCATGTTTGGTCAAGTACAAACACATTACCAGAAATCGGCTTTTCAACTGTTTTTCACCACTCTACTGTTTTTCAAGTCAAAATTTACGTGAAATATGATTAAACATTACGTTAAAATGACAAAATTAAAGTGATGCAGTTTGGTGTAGGAGAATAACCATATTGATTTTCGTCATCAGTATTACGATACTTATTTCTTACAACACAATGCATGAATGTGAATGAAGAAATGGCGCTCATCCTCTCTGCCGATCAATCCATACAAATTATGTTTGGTTAACCAGTTAATCTTTAATTATAATTCCTCGGGACAGGATGAAAATATTATGCTTTAGTATAACTGCGTAAGTATAAGTGTATAAGTATAAGTGTAGAAGTATAAGTACTAGTGTATAAATATTTAAGTATAAGTGTACAAGTATAAGCGTAGTATAAATGTGTAATAAACTTTACCTAAATATCTCAAAATGTCAAATGGTTAGATTTTATCGAATAAAAAATCCAGTGAATTTAATTACAACATTGATAACAATGCTTTTCAGACATTAATACAAATTAAAGACTTGGGCATCACTTTTCAATCAAATCTTTCATTTGTTAACCACATAACAGAAATCTCTAATAAGGGCTTAGAAATGTTGGGATTTATGACTAGGCTAACTAGAAATTTTAACAATACAAAGTGTATTAAACTGTCATATTTTGCCCATGTTAGAAGTCTACTTGAGTACAATTCTCCCGTCTGGAATCCACATTATAGTATACATATACAAGCTGTTGAAAGAATAAAAAACAAATTCTTACGTTTTCTAAATTTTAAAATGGGTATTCCAGCAATTATGTTGAACTATAACACTATTTTAAATGATATGAATATGCTCAAATTGTCAGACAGAAGAATTTTCACTGACTTTGTATTTCTATATAAAATTCTATTATTTATGCATTAAACCGCTTACTCGTTAATACGGAATATTTGTTATTCAAACTGTTGTATTTAGCTTTATTAACATGCAAAAAATATGCATTTAACATTTTAATTTTGTTTAAATTAATTCACTTACGCGATTACAAATTCTTCGCCATATTCTATTTATATCAAAAACTTATATGTTCATAGACAATCAATCCTTCACATTTTCCAAGGTACCAATAGTTAGAATATTAAAAA
Source organism: Limnephilus marmoratus (assembly GCA_917880885.1). Lineage (NCBI taxonomy): Eukaryota > Metazoa > Arthropoda > Insecta > Trichoptera > Limnephilidae > Limnephilus > Limnephilus marmoratus. The sequence continues at coordinate 23,731,129 of OU862911.1, read as the reverse complement.
AGATTGCCATAGCGGAAAAATTGATTCTCAAATATTTTAGGAAGGTACACCAACTAGTTATTGTGGAGTTTTTATGTTCTGAAAAAGCAAATTATTTACTCGAGTAAATGTACTATACAAGAATTAAAATGCATGTATATTATATAAATATATAATAAAAATGGCATTTTACTATATATTTATATAGTATAACGAACGGTTATAAAGGGGCACTTTCTTTTGAATCACAAACCATGTTACACAAACCTAGCGTAGCCGCTGAACTACTTGAAAACTGGGATGTTTTTCTTGCCTTGACGCGAGTAGGCGTTATAAAGGGGGCACTTTCTTTTGTATCATAAACCATATCACACAAACTTATACCAACATAACAAAATGACATTTGAAAATAATCTTTTCACAGAATGAAAGCTAATTTTAATTTTACGTAATCGAAATTTAGAATAAAATATTTTCCTCTTCCCCCAATGCAAATAGTTGTCTTTTAATGTAATTAAGGTGAATCAAAAGATTTTAAAAAAAAGTGCGTATTAACCATTGCCAGCGATCTCAAAAATTTACCGTATTTTAGCTCAACCAGTGAGTAGGTAGGTACTGTACGTCATTAATTCCTGGCTAGGAAAATATAACTAGTTGAATCAAGAATATAAAAGAATTTATTTTATGATGTTGGTACTTTCGGCAAATGTCACATTTATTATCTATTTGTTAAAAAAGGAACATTCCGTATTATCCATGCATCAAACTTCGACAACACGAACGTTCCGTATCATCCGTGAGGTGGACTAACTGCATATTTACCAAAATTCTAAATGATTTAGTTGATAGTCCGGTATTATAATTGATGAGCTTCCGGATTCCACCACGTAATACTAGAAGTCAGGATTTATTTCAGTGCAGAAATTCTGGGACTAACTACCAAATGTGTTCGTCTTTGCCCAGAATACGTATGGAGGGAAACAATAATTATTATTCCAAGTCAGTGGACATCTTCAATTTATATATAAACAAATATAAAATATTGTTAATGAATTGAATTCAATTGAATTTAATGTTTCAAAGACCCAATCTTGTCTGATTACGTCTAAAAGGGATCGAAATGAAAATCTAGTCTCTTTCATCGGAAGCAATCTTCCGAACAGGCCCTCCATCGAAATGCTTGGTGTAACCCTAAGTGACCAGCTCAGGTATGGGGGCTCCATCGAAGCCAGAGTAAAGTTAGCCTCACAGAAACTGGGCGTACTGTACAGGGCCCGCAGATACTTTAATAGTACACAACTGCTAACCCTGTACAAATCACAAGTGCGCCCCACGGTTGAATTTGGCAGCCACCTCTGGTCTGGAGCTCCAAAATACCTGAAAAATACCCTCGACGCAGAAACGGGCGGTCCGTTTGATAGATTCTCCCATCTTAACAGACGGATTGCAATCTTTAGAGCACAGGCGTCGGGTGGGAATGCTATCCTTGTTCTACCGGTATTACAATGGAAGATGCTCCGAGGAACTAGCATCATTGATCCCTTCGGCACCGGTGCATAGTCGGGAAACACACCAAACGTGTGCCCAACATTTGTACACGGTTGACATTTGCCACATGAGAACGGGTCGTTTCTTCGACTCGTTCTTGTGTTCAACAGCTCGGCTGTGGAATGATTTGCCGGCCTCTGTGTTTCCTCCTTCCTACAACATGGGTCTCTTCAAGACCAATGTTCATTCCTTCCTCTCCTCAAAAAGACCCTCCACACAGCATCCCAGATGACATAGGCCCTGAGGGAAATTATTTTCCTCAGGGCCTCCTGCGTGGAGTTAACGTAAAAAAAAAAATGAGATAGTTCAGTTATATATGAATGCTGTGTATTTCTTATTATTCATATGTAATGTAAAAGCCTCGAAAAAAGGAGTTAATAAATAAATAAATATTGGTGTATAATATATATAAATGCAGATGCACCGAAGGGGCTAGTGTTTTTAAAACTAAGGATGTTTTCCAACCCGGAAAGATAAAACCGGTCAGACTCAAAGCCGTAAAAATGTCCTCAAAAACGTGGGACGGTTGGAAATCTTATCTGATAAAGAGTCCAATTCACACGAGTTTCTGCAGGTGTCACATTAATGTCAATGCCCAATGTTAACACGTGTTATTTAGGATTCTACTTACCTCCTTTATAATATAAGGCATTTTATTTATGCAGCATATTGAAAATGTGCAAATCAAAATGTAAACATTCATCTGGTGTCGCGTTGCACGTATTGCACAGGTACGATAATAAATTAGCGGGGGGACATCTGAACGGAGTGGGCTGATCAAATCGAGCGTCTGATTAAAATGTGAGATGGAAGAAATGTAGTGGTGTCTTACAGTAAACTCCCGCCTCAAGCATCTCTATGGTTCTTCGTGCCCTTTACCTTAACAAATAATTAATATTCGCCCAAGTATCGAGTGCGAAACCGTGGTAGGCGTAAAATTACATTTGACTTTAATCAAGTTTAAAACTTGACTTTAAGGCGCTTCGCGAATGCACAGGATAGGTTATATGTTTGCATTGCTCCAACACGTGATTTGCTGTTATGAGTGTCATCTGTCTCGTTCGTGTCACTATTTTTCCCTTTTTCATTTATCCCTATTTCTCTATTTAACTATTACCATATTTCTCCATGTCCTTACTTTCTGTCTTCGTCTCTTCTTTCAGACAAACGACGTACCCCAAATTTTTGGTTGGGGTCAGAAAAAAAAAATTATTCCGTTTTGAAAAAAAAAAAATTTTAAAAAAAATCTTCAAAAAAGTTACCGAAGCCCAAAATTTTATTTACATTTTTTAGCCAAACGACACACCAAATTATTAGTTAGAGTCAGAAAAAAAAATTGTTAGTATTGAAAAAAAATTTTTTCAAAAATAGTTTTTTCTTTTACTACAAAAAATGTTACGAATCATTGGTTAAAGTGAATCAAGTACATCCACATTACGTATAAACCAGTAGTCCAGTTACTTAGGTACTGAAGTTACTTAGTGGAAGGTTTAAAGTTTAAAGAATAAAAGCATGAAACCATTTTTCATACAGGATTCTATATTATTTTTCCCATAATTTGTTATCATAAATAACCAAGGCATAAAGTGGTAGATATTTACCGGTATGAACAAAAAAGGTCTGCAAACCGTTTTCTATCCAAGGTTGTTTGTTGACAAAATATATCTAATATATAAAAAACCTTATGTTTGTGGTCGCACTCCTCAGAAACGGTTTGACCGATTTTTATGAAATTTTTTATGTATATTTGGTAGGTATGAGAATAGGTTTTAAAGGATATTTTAAACCGCTAGGTGATTAAGGTGTCCCTATCCAGAAAAAAATCTGTTTTTTTGACAATTTTTATTTTATTTTTTATTTGGCACCAAAAAATTTATTTATTTATTTTTATTTTATTTTATTTTTTTTTCATGTTCTCCGTAAAACGGTTATTCACCAATACATTATGGAGAAGATTACAAATTAGACAAAAAGTATAGCAAAACACATAAAAAGGTCAGTTTCACTACTTTGTGACATACGTCAGAAGATAATTGACCTATAACCCCAAATTTTAATCCTCCCTCCCATTTTTAATCGCGATTTTAATATTTTTGCATGAACAAATTTAACCTTTTTTCGCATTTCAAACAGAAGAAAATTGTTTATGTTGTTGAATGACAGATGGCGCTACGTCAACCTCATCCAACTTTCATCCACACGTGCGCAAGACATTCACGAGAAGCGTCGCATCATTTTGACATTTCATTCGGCATCATGATCTCGCTTGGGCAAACCATCGAGCTTACTTGTGTTGGATTTTCTTTATTTAATTTTTCTACTTTATTTGGTGTTTTATTGGTTTTATCGACTGTCATCGTCTACAGCGCTCCATTCCTCTTTCTGTCATAGATCCCATACCCACTTATAATACATTCCTTATTTTTTATTTAATAACCAAAATATTCACTAAAAATAAGTTTCATGGCAGAACAAGGTTTGTCGGGTCAGCTTGTTATTATAATATAATCCTTCCCCTGGTCCTTCACTTCGTTATATTCTCCAATGGAAATATTTCCTGAATAATAAGCATGAAGAGTGAAATCATAAAATTTATGTTCTCATCGTGACTATTTTCTAAATTAATGAAGTAATGTATGGGACGTGAGTAATTAAACATAAACACTATATTATTACTTAATGTGGGTACTTAATTACAACAATACATGACATTTTCATTCGTCGTTTTCATTGTTTGCAAGACCAATCGTTAGGTAATAATTTATTGAATTATTGTGATAATGCAGTTTTCGATTCCAAGACGGTTGATTTGCCGATAGTTGGCCCCCCGGCATGCTTATATATAATATGCAGTCGGTTTAGGGAAAATACCGTATACCTACTTACACAAAATATTATAAAGTGACCCCGAAGAGATGTACGGAGAAGATGTACCGCCGGAAAACCATAAAACATATTTTCATTCAATACATAAAGGATAAAACTTCTTGTCTATATACTGTACATCAGCCTCATGTCATCAGGGGTGCTCAAACTTGAACTGCTGGCGATCTACCTCAATATTATTAGACTACGATCGATCGACTCATTTTACGCCGCCCTCGGAAATCGGGAATGGTGTTCATGTAACAGAATTTCGCATCTTCATAACACAAGGCAGGTTTGAACTTAAGATTGCTCCTGCGTAAGAGTCCCGCAATAATAGTTACACACGAATCAGTCCATTCCTCAATCAAGAATTTTGCAGCACATGACATGCAACTGAAATGCAAAGTTTCACTCGGTGCACGAAGAATCGGCAACTTGTTATTAATTTATTGAGTGAACAAAAAACTGGTTTTAATTAAATCTGTATGCGGTGAATTAAAACTACGCTCAGAACATGAAAATGGTTTTTCTTTGATTCTGGCAGTACATGAATAGTCAGCAACTTGAATTTTATAACTGCCCTTCGAATAAGAGAATGATTTTTTTTCGAAATGTGTCAGCAGATGAATCCACAACTGGAATTTTACATTCTGAACAGAAAACTGGTTTTAATTAAATCTATGTGCGGCGAATTAAAACTATTATTAAACTGTTATTCTGGTAGCATATAAATAGTCTGCAACTAGAATTTTATAACTGCACGTTGAATAAGAGAATGTTTTTCTTCGAAATGTGTCAGCAGATAAATCCGCAACTGAAATTTTACATTCTGATCACAAAACTGGTTTTAAATCAAGATTGAATCTTATTGCTCCCCAGCTTTAATTTTTATTACTTTCATAACACGCGTATGGTATTTTAAAATGGTTTGTAATAATATTTAACTCTAAATTTTATAATGATTTTCTTTGAAATGCGTCAGCGATTAATCCACTACTGGAATTTTGACAGATCATTCGGAACATGAAGCTGGTTTTAACGTAAGATTTAATCTGCACGCTTTAATTTATACTACACCCAATAAAGTACAACCCGATTAGTAACTTTTAGTATGACTATTTCAGATTATGTTGAAATTGTCTTATATCAAAAAATATAGTTGTGTGTTTATAAACCTTAGAAGTCAGTCAACCTCAAAACTCCCGAAATAATAGTTTCCCTGAAATAATCTATTAATGGGTACTTGGGATGAAATAACACAAAGCTGCTCTGTACAAGTCATATTATTATTTATTCATAAATTAATAGGCTTGCGTCTGCGTGGTTGAATTTCAGAACCCGGCTTCGAGTGCATGTCTGACGCCACGCCATAAGCGCCGCGACACAAACAACATCTTTGTACGTGGAGTTTCGAACAAAGCTACTGTTGTAATTCGTTTTCGAATTCAAGAATTCGTCACAAGATGTCGCCACTTCCGTCAGCAGGCCGGATGGGGACATGTCCTAGGTATAACTGCTACAAATTTGTGAATATGTAGTATCTCTCCGGATGCGGAAAATTGTCTTAGTTGTAATCACGCAGCTATATGTATATTATCCGTAGTCCAGTGGGTAAGACTCTTGGCTCACAATCGGGAGGTCGCGGGTTCGAACCCGGCATGCGCAAATAAATTTTATTTGATTAATTTGTGTTATTTCACAATTAATTCATTTAAAATAACATATAGTATATTTGCGGCATGTTCCAGAGTGGAAGATACTATTAGTATCGCCTTGGTGTAAGACCACCATTCAGAATTGAAACGTTGCTTGAAAATGGCTTTAGCCGTGTTTGGTGACCAGATCTGAATAGCCAGGTACTACCCAACCTTCCTCTTCCCCACAACCTTCCCCTCCCCACTACCTTCAGCCTCACAACATACCCCAATTGGGGATGCCATAGTCTCAATGGCTCCAGACGGGAGCAGTTGAGATTCTTGTGCGGTATTCACTGTAAAAAAAAAAAAAAAATACATATGACGTCATGGTCTGTCCCGGTTGCGTCTTTCCTTTTCCGTGTTCAATACGAGGCAACCATGCCTCGAAATCAACACGGGTTTGTAATGCCATTTTTTCTCCAAACCCGTGTCCAGTAGAAGGCAAGTGGCATCCTACTGTGCATGGGTTTGTAACGCCAATCCCTTCCCAAACCCGTGTTCAGTTCGAGGCACGCGTCCTCCAAACGTGATTATAACATAAAAAAGGAAGTGTGTGCATATACGCACAATATGGGCAATAAAATGCAAACAGCCTTACTACTAATAAAATCAATAGAAAGACTTTACGATATAGTACTTATAACACTTTATAGTACACATCCCAGGTTTCAAATGGTTGGTTTGGCAAAGCAGGATTTGTCTAGCGGGTATGTGTAATTATTTTAATACATTTCTTCCCATGTTCTGCTGCTATAAATACAGGTACAAACTTGTCTACAATGCATTCCCTTAACATGCCTCGTACTGAACACGGGTTTGGGAAGGGAATTGGCGTTACAAACCCGTGTACAGTAGGATGCCGCTTGCCTTCTACTGGACACGGGTTTGGTGAATAAATGGCGTTACAAACCCGTGTTGATTTCAAGGCATGGTTGCCTCGTATTGAACACGGAAAAGGAAATACGCGTCCCGGTTACTTTGTCCCGACGACCTTGTCCCGGTGACTACGTCCCGGTGACTAGCTATTTTTGGAACCAGTTCCTATTGGAATTATGAAATGGTCACCAACACTAACTGGGCGAAGCCGAACCAAAATCCGACCGCAATACCTAGCAGTAAAAACCTGCGGGCGGGTAGTATTATTATATTTAAGGAGACTCTTAAAGTACACTAAACACACAAATATAAAAAACATTCAAATAACATGTCCAGTGGATACCTACCTAGGACCGGCCCTGTGCAATTGGAACAGTCCGCACCGGGTGCCCTAGCCATGGCGCCAAGGAGTCAAGACGCTGATAATGTATTTATTTATGCACACCTTGAAGGTTTTTACATGTGTACATTATTATAGGCAAGTTATTCAGGAGTTTATAATAAGTACAACATAATTAACTGAATATGAAAGATATAAGCAGGTAAAATACAAAAAGGTATGTTTCTATTTTACCGTAAAAAGTTGAACAGATTTCAATAAGCGTAAGTATAATAAGAGTAAAAAAGCAGTACTTAAGGTACTGTGAAAGTAGTTACAGAGCAATGTGTAGTGACTTTGTTGATAAAATTATAAATGTAACCATAAATAGTTTGTTGTAAAGCAAGTTTGTCAAAGGCAAACCTTTAGTCAGGTCTCCTGCGATCTCTGACATGAATATTTGCTTACACAGTCCTACCGTACGACCTCAAAATATTATTAGGTAAGTACGATACGATACGATTGTACCACCCCAGCCAGGAGTACTCCTGTCCCGGTGAGACCGGTACACCAGGGGGCACTGATTTGTTAGGACTAGGAACACGTGCTCTGAGGATAGGAAGGAGGTTGGAGTTTAATCGACCGGTATACATGGCAACCTAATAAGCCAATATTGGAATTTAGGCTGGGCAGGAATAAAAGAATGGGTTGAGCATTACGATTTTTTTTTAAATCCTTTCTTTATGGGTTCTTTCTTCTTGCCTATTCTCGGCTCTTTTTGGATCTTCTTGTCTATTTCTGGCTTTTCTTGGCTGTTCTTGACTCTTCTTGAATCTTCTTGTCTCTTCTTGATTCTTCTTGTCTCTTCTTGATCCCAATTATTGTCTCTTCTTGGATCTTCTCATCTCTTCTGGCTCTTCTTGGCTCTTCTTGACCTTCGAGGCTATTCTTGTCTCGTCTCTTCTTGATCTCAATTATATCTCTTCTTGGATCTTCTCGTCTCTTCCGGCTCTTTTTGGCTCTTCTTGACCCCTCATGGCTTTTATTGTCTCTGCTCTGGATTTTTCTGCCTCTCCTTGGCCCTTTTTACTTCTTCTAGTCTATTCTTGCCTCTTCTTGATTCTTCTCACCTTTTCTATGCCCTACTTGGATCTTTTTGCTATTTCTCGTCTCTTAATGCCTCTTCCTGGCTCTTCATGTTTCTTCATAAATCTTCTCGTCTCTATGTCTCATACTGGATTTTCCCGTCTTTTCTCATCTCTAATTGCCCCTTATTGGATCTTCTTATCTCTTCACGGCTATTCTTGGCTCTTCATGGCTTTTCTAATCTCTTCTTGGCTCTTCTTGCCTTTTCTTGCATCTTTTAACTACTCGCCCCTTCTTGGCTCGTTTTGTCACGTCTTGAGTCTTCCAACTGCTTCCCAACCCTTCTTGTTCATTCTTGTCTCTTCCAATTCGCAAATTCTTATCACTATTCCTTCCCAAATGTACATGAGAAGAGAACTAAGATACGTTACGATACGATTGTACCACCCCAGCCAGGAGCACTCCTAACCCGTGGAGTTTAATCGACCGGTATACATGGCAACCTAATAAGCCAATATTGGAATTTAGGATGGGCAGGAATAAAGGAATCAGTTGTGAGCTTTGGTTTTCGTTTCTCGTATTTCGCTTATTTTGTTTCTCGTTTCTTCTCGCTTCCAGCTTCTTTCTTTCCGCGTCCAGTTTCCTTCCCTGCTTCTTTTGTTGTTGTTGCTTCTCCCTGCTTCTTGCTTCTCGTTTCCAGCTTCCCGTTATTTCATGCTTCCGCTGCACGCTTTCATGTTTCTTATGACTTCATGCTTTCCGCTTCCATTGCTTCTTGCTACCTACGTCCTGCTTCCCACTTACTGTTTCTTTTTTTTGCTTTCCGCTTCACGCTGCTTCTTACTTCCGACTAATGGCTACCTGCTTTCCACATAGCGTTTCCAGCTTCCCACTGCTTCTCACTTCTCGCTGCTTCTTGCTTCTCTCTTCCTTTGCTTCTCGTTTTCTGCTTCTTGCTTCGCGGTATTCGCTTCCCGCCATACCCCGACTGGGAAAAAGTTCCAGTCTACCGTAACTAAATCCTCTCTGCCTCACCATGTGTCCAAATCTTTGATCTTCATATTAGTTCATAGGTGTTCCTTTATTTCATTTCCTTGTTGAGGCGGTTTTATGTGTGTCGATGGCTGGTATGTTATTTCCTTCACAAGAAGCAAAGTTTCTTATTCCAATATTTCGTCAACCATCATAGCGCATCGTGAATTACCTACCTAAATAAAAATGAATTAAAAACCTAACCTAAGGTATACGGTATATTGAAACGTATTATGTAACCATGAGATTATTGTGTACTCGTTCGGGTAGATTAATCTATATCTCTCGGTGAATTCTAAATATTTGTCAGAGTTCAGTGTTCCACAACCTTTCCTGAAATAGTAAAAATCAATCAACCAGAGCCTGCCTCAATGAATGCAATAAATATTCTACATTCGCCAATGGTTACGGGCAACCGTTCTCAATATCCACATTGGGTTTGTTTTGAAAACAAAGCTTAAAGAAATAAACATTAATTTAGTTGACAAGTGAAAAGTATTGAAATATGGAACTTATCTGTTTCGTATGAAGTGGCTTTATCCTTCGAAGAAAGGAATTAAGAATAGAACGTCGATTTGGCTGTGTCTCTGAAACCGATTTTGAAGAACTGGGTAAACTACATGTTCAAGAAAAAATTGACCGGAAATACGAATTGGTATAAAATTAATATTTCTGGCTACTAGCATTCGTACAAAACCTAAATGTACCATTTAAAAATTTCTAAACAAGTATTAGGTACCATAAATTATTTCATAGGTTTATAGGCCCCTCTACATATGTATTAATGTACTTTATTTACACGTGAGTTCACGTTAAAAGTAATCATCCATTTTTTTTTTTTTTTTTTTTACAGTGAATAACCGCACAAGAATCTCAACTGCTCCCGTCTGGAGCCAGTGAGACTATGCCATCCCCAATTGGGGTATGTTGTGAGGCTGAAGGTAGTGGGGAGGGGAATGAGGTGGGGAAGAGGAAGGTTGGGAAGTACCTGGCTATTCAGATCTGGTCACCAAACACGGCTAAAGCCATTTTCAAGCAACGTTTCAATTCTGAATGGTGGTCTTACACCAGGGCGATACTGATAGTATCTTCCACTCTGGAACATGCCGCAAATATACTATATATTATTTTAAATGAATTAATTGTGAAATAACACAAATTAATCAAATAAAATTTATTTGCGCATGCCGGGTTTGAACCCGCGACCTCCGGACTGTGAGTCAAGAGAAATTACGACAGTATTAGGCTCGCGCAGTTGACATAACACCCAAAACTCGTTCGATTTATTCTCCATGACCTACCGTGTCGCGCGGTGCTGTAAACAAATAAACTAATCTTCCCCGCTTCACCGGAGGAGAATGTTTTCCACCGGCCACGGAAAGCATGAACATTGCATCGCAAACAAAAATTGTTCACAAAGTTTATAGCAATGTTCAAGCAAATGTTCATGTTGGAGATCGCAGGAGACAGGGCTTTTATTACACTCGATTGGATGTTTACAGAACATGGCTACAAATACAGCGATAAAAGGTGAACGTGGAAAAGTATGACGGATGAAGATTTCAAACTGGTGTGAAAAGTGCGATTTGAGTTTGACTGATATTTTTCTTTTGTGCAGATAACTTTCAAACCCTTTGAAAATATTCACTGATAAGAGGGAATAAACCAGAGAAAACCGGAAATACGTCATTTTTAAATAAAAAATTTTACGTACCTATTGACTTTTTTCCACAAAAAATTATATCCGAAAGTATATATTTTTTTAATCTAATGTTTCATGTTTTAAATTTTGAGAAAATATGTTTATTTTTAATACAATAAGGTTTTACCGTAGGTCGTTGGCAGATTTGTTAAATTTTCAAACAAAATTTTGTATTATACAACATACATTTCAAATCATTTAAACAGTGCAGTAAAATAAATAATAAACAGTAATGCAGTAAAATAAATCAATAAATTATTTGGGAAAGCTTTTTTTCCTAATTTTAATTTTAGTTCAAATAAAAACATAAAAAAATATCGGCGCCCTTATTTTTGTGACGTAAATACTTCAGTTTGTCTGCTTATTTACGATCTTACAAAGTAATATATTAAAAAAAATGTACATTCTTATTTTGCTTAGACATTATTGAAAAATTATAAATACTTGTGATCAAAAAATAATTACAAAAAGTACATAATTTTAATAGTTTTATCATCACGATTTTGAGCATTTTTGAATGAAGGTTTTATCAAAGCCAATTTTGAATAAAATAAAATCGATATTGAGTTATTATGTTAAAATTCTGGTATGGAGAATAATTAATCTTTCTCATCGGAACCGCCCTGTACAGATGCAAAGGTACGGTCGCAAGATTATCGTTGGCATTAATCCAAGGGTTTTTAATTTATGTACGAGAATTTTATGTGAGAAAATACCTAACACCTAACCCAGCGCACTTGAGGTTTTTGCTAGCGCCAGACGCGCCGTTTGGCTTAGAGCGTGCTCTGCCTACCTATGAACTTAGTTTTCTCGACCATCGATTCAAATAATTATCACAGAACAAGCTTTAACGCTTTCTCTTCTCTTTCCATGCATTGAAGTTGCGGAAAAAGTATCTGAACTTGTGACACAATATTTGTAAAATTGGCGTCGTGAAAAGTCCAGTTTCATTCTTAAATAATTACATGCCTCACAAACTGCGATTTTTTACGCAACATTTGTCGTTCTCATTCGGTAATATGGATTATGGCAGCGATGCGTTGCGATGTTTCCCTTTTGGCGTAACCGAAGTATTTTCTAAGTGAATATTGACGCAACGAATTTTTTCCGGAAATTACACATTTTTAATAATGCCTTGTTTTTAATTCCAATTGACTTCACTATTCGACGCAATGATTTGATTTATAAAATGAGGAACAAGTCAACGGATATCTAATTTTTTATAAGATTTTTGCAAGGCAGAAAATGATTTTTTTAACGTTGTTGATAAGCTTTGCTCTTTTCCCTTCGACTTTAGTCAACACTCTGAAGATTTAAAAAAAAAATATGAATGCCGCGGAAGAGTCCCAACTGCTCACTGCTATCCAGCGCCAGTGAAACTATGAAACTAGGCATCGTTTAATTCCCAATTGAAGTAAGGAATAGGGAGGGAAAGGAGATGGGGGAGAAGCAGGTGGAGAAGTACCTAGTTGATGCAAAGGGCCAAAATAGGTCGGCAGGAGGAACGGCTGTATTAAAACGGATAGGAGTGAGTCAGAACCGAGACCACGATCAATTAAGATTAGAACATACCACCAAAATATTGCATGAAGTAAAATATAAGACAAATAGTCCATTTACAATATAACATTAACACGAATAAAAAAAGAGATGACAATGAAAGGAGAGTACCTACATATAGGTGAAGAGCATTGACAAAATACATATAATATAAAAGTACCTACATATAGAAGATCAAGTAGCTTGAAGATGGATTTAAAAGGCTTTCACGATTATCACATTGCGTATCGACTGCCGAAAGTCATTTAGGCTTGGGTACACCAAAAAATTCAATGCTTTGGTTTGCGTTGACAAGTCTCGACATTCTGGGCAAAGGAGAATGATATCCATAATTAGTAGAATGTTGATTGAGGAACAGCAATTCCTTATTTCGGAGTCTACGGGAAGGGATGTTGAACTGGATGAGTTGTAACAAAGCAGGTGTGTCAGTAATACTGTTGGTAATTTTGAATATGCGAATTAGATCAGAGTCATTTCTACGTTTTTCTAAAGAAGAAATGTTTAAAGTTTGTTCAATTTCATTATACGAGTACTCGCCTCTTTCAAGTCCTAACCTCCAAGCAATTCCTTGTAGGAAGCGATGTTGTACAGATTCGATGTGACAAATGTGGACAGCATAGAAAGGAGACCAAATGACACTAGCATATTCAAGGTGAGGGCGAACCAAAAGAGTTTTAAATATACTTATATGTTTAAAATCAGAGGTAATTCTTTGAATGAAGACGAGTAGTTTAAGTGATTTGTTCACGATGTTATTAATGTGATCACGGAAAGAAAGTTTGCAGTCTAGAGTGACCGCAAGGTCTTTGATAAATGTGACACATGACAGTAGAGAGGCAAATATTATTTAGTTTGTAACCAAATTGAATAGGTTTTTTGGTTCTATAAAAGAACAAAATTTTGCATTTATCAACCATTATCGACCACTACATAAAATAGACTGATAGGGTTGTACGATCAATGATGAAGACAATTATTAATAGATCTGATATTATTATTGCTTGTGATGAAGGTGATTATTTTTATAAGCTGGCAGTGGCGAATAAATCTGCATCCTACAAATTACGCAACAATCAACTCACACTAACATCAAGCCACTTTACAATCAAGACATCCACACTCACAATACTCGAAATAGCAATAAAATCCGCATACCCCAAACACACACTACAAAATATGGGATAAAATCTCTGAACTATGTTGCCTATACACTATATAATTCGCTACCAGATATGTACAAGGGAATTCAGCAAAATAAAAAAAATCAGAGTAATGCTTTAAAAGAATATTTTTTAAGTATGTATAAGGATGAAACTTTGTAATTTTCTTGTCATGTTCAATTGTCTTGTCTTGTTTCTTTTCTCTTCTTTTCTTTTCCATTAAGTTGTAATCATCCATATCTGTATAACCTTGTTCCCTTTTTCTTTAATTGTTTTCCATTGCTGTTTATTCTACTCAACCTGTCTTTTATTTTTCTTCTATATTGTATGTGAATCTTATATTTTAATATCCAAATTCCTATGTAAAATTTTAACTATTTTCTCCCACCCATGATTTGTATGTTCCTCCTGTCCTAAAATGAGTTCTGTAACTCATCGGGATTGCTATAGCAAGAAATAAAACAATTAAAAAAAAAAAAAAAAAAAAAAAAAAAATATTGAATACCAAATCTGCCGACAACATGTTAAAACTGAGTTTAATGCATACTTCCATGTTTTAATGGAATTTTACGTAACTTATTAGTTTTATGATAAGATATATAATATGTTGGACAGCCTTGATGTAATTTTTTAAATTTGAAAATACGGTTTTAAAAATATTCTGACAAAAATGATTTACAACACATAATATTCGAAAGAGAATCAGATATACCTCAACTTAGAACACATAAATCGTTCTTGATTGGATAATTTCCAATAAAAAACCCCCTTTTTACATACATCAAGTGGTAGATGATTCATAGACAAAGACAAATTTAATATTCCTGAAAGGAAGGTTTGGATTCGCTATTTAGTTCAAACACATATATATAGGGCTTCTAAAATTGCGAATCGTAAAATAACAGGTAATCAGTAAACGGTTCGTTACCTGATCTTTACGGACAGATAGTAGTAGTTTTAATATGACTTCTATATGAAAAAGTGGAAGAGTGTTATAATGTTATCTTATTTTTTCTTTAGTTTAATTGAGGTTAAAGTTTTCCTACCTAGGAGTTGGTGAGGCCGACATATATTTCGAGTATTAAAAGTGATTTAATTTCTTCGAAAAATGCGAATATTGCCGCAGGCAAGCGCATGATTGCCTGAATGATAGATGCATTGCCATCGAAAAGGAATCTATCTGCCGATTTTCAGCTCGATCGGATCTTGGGAATGGGTTAATTACACAACTCCAATAATTTTTGTTTGCTCCAAACTCACATTTTAATAATTTTCGGCGAATTGGTATCTAACTATAATAACTTTTTTTATTTCCATGCCGCACAAGGAATGCGAGTTATTTATATTTTAGATTAATTAAAACAGTACCTTACCATATATATAATACATATTAATATTTTACGTACAGCGGTTTCAAAACTTTATAACCCGTTTTTCTACTATAAAGTTAGCGGTAAGCACCAGATTTTATTTTTCTAGACGATGAATTAATAACTTCAGGAGAACAACATGGAGACACATTTTTAATATTTGTAACACGTTCTTCAGAATTAATTAAAATGAACGCAGCTGAAAGGTCGAATCTCCAGGCCTGCTAGGGTGAATTCGACCGTACGTTCGTACAATACGCCGTGTCGCGGCGCGTATTTGTTTACACGCTTTCTTCACTTACGTCGTTAAGATTCCCACATTATTTTTCTTCTTCTTTTCTTTGATACGGCAAATTCGACAGTAGGTCTGTCCAATACACGGGTCGCCAGTCGCAATTTGTATACACGGCTTCTTTACTTACGTCGTTAAGTTCTGAATATATTTTAGGGTACATTGTCGTCTTAATTAATTCTTCTTCTTCTTGTGCCCTATCCGTTCATATATATTGGCTATCAGGTTGGCTATGCAGACTTTATTTACTGCGGCCCGGAACAGCTCTATAGTAGACTGACTAAAGCACTGTCTCAGGTTTTTCAGCCATGAGGTTCTCTTTCTTCCAGGGCCCCGTCTTTCGGCAATCTTTCCCTGCATTATGAGATGCAAGATTTCGTACTTCTCTGGATGTCTCATCACATGTCCTAGATATTGAAGTTTTCGGATTTTTATAGTTTTAATAACTTCTTTTTCTTTATTCATCCGAACTATAACATCTTCATTCGTAATTATGTCCATCCAGCTTATTTTGGGTATTCTTCTATAGATCCACATCTCGAATGCCTTATCAGTTCTCCAGTAAGGTCCATGCTTCCATTCCATAAAATAATATCGAAAACACGCATCATCTGACCATTCATAACTAATTCATACATTCATTCAATTAAGAAAATAAAAGTGTAATTCAAATACATGTATTTACAAAAATAGAAACAATTAAAGTGTAGTTTCACTTACAGGTACAATATTCATTTACGCAAATTAATTGTTAATATGTTTTTTTTATGTTTTTACTAGCAGACCCGGCCACACATTGCTGTGGCTGACGAAACACAACGCAACCTTTGAACCGAACTTGCAACCTACAATAATTAACGTCATTACAGCGGCGAGACGTAGGCGTCCCCGGTGCGGGCCAAAACTGTTGGTGAATTACACCAACATTCGCGGCCTGCACACCAATTTAAACTCTGTCCACCACCACCTTTTTTCTCAACGCCCAAACCTTCTCTTCCTGTCTGAAACTCAGATAGCTGAGCCTGTAGACACCTCCTATCTGGACTGCCCGGGCTTCACCCTCGCAGGCAAGTTCAGACCTAAAGGAGGTGTCTGTCTCTATAGTCGAGCTGACGTCAACTGTGTGCGACTGTTGAATCTGGAAAACTCCAGATTCGACGTAATGTGGGTACGCATCAATCTTGCCAGTACGGTAAGATTCTACGCGTGTTTATACCGCTCACCGAACCTGAGCGAATCAGACACGTCCGAGCTCTTCAAACACTTAAGCGACACTATTGATGACCTCTTGCCCCGCTACCCTATGGCAGAGTTTGTGGTCCTGGGGGACTTCAATGTTCATAACGAACCTTGGTTGAAGTTCTCAGGATCAACAGACTCGGCTGGACGCCAAGCGGAATCCTTTGCCCTTTGCTACGGATTGGAGCAAATGGTTCAGGAGCCTACAAGGGTTCCTGATGTCCAGACTCACCGTTCCAATCTGTTAGACCTATTTTTAACTACTGTGCCACACGGTTACAGGATTGAAGTCACAGCGCCTTTAGGATCGTCCGACCACTGCCTGGTGACGACATCAATCCCTGTAAACTTCAGACCACCAAACGAGAGGCTGAAGAGAAAAGTGTGGCACTATAGGTCAGCAGATTGGTTCGGTCTGCGGGCACATTTCAATGCTTTTCCGTGGTCAGCTGTCTGTTTTCGGACTTCGGATCCCTCAAGATGTGCCCAGGAAATTGGTGAAGTCATCACATCCGCGATGGATGGCTTCATCAAATCTACTGTTAAGGAAACTGGTGTAGGCTCAAAGCCGTGGTTCAGTCGACAATGCGCTGAAGCAGTGCGACGAAAAAACGCGGCTTACCGAGCCTACAACACATCTAGAACATCCGAAGACAGAACAGCTTACAACAAAATGGCAAAGGAAACCAAGAGAATCATAAATAGGTCAAAATTCGAGCACGACCAGCAGATCAGCAGAAAGCTGACTGCATGCCCGCATGGCAGCAGGCAATTCTGGTCACTTGCGGGCTCAATAGGTCGCAATTTCTGCAAATCCAGTCTGCCACCTCTTACCAGACCTGACGGCTCACTAGCAAACACCGCCACCGAAAAGGCTAACTTACTTGGTAAAATGTTTGCGGATAACTCAACCCTCGATGACCAAGGTGCTGTCCCGACGTCGGTTCCTCACTGCGGTTTTCATATGAAAAAGCTGAGGATCCGGCATCGGGAAGTACTCCATGTTTTACGAGGGCTTGATGTTAATAAAGCTAGTGGGCCCGACGGAATACCTGCCCTGGTATTGCAGAGGTGCGCTGCAGAATTAGCTCCAATTTTGACGAAGCTTTTTAAACTGTCCCTGAAGACTGGCTCTGTGCCCTCTGGTTGGAAAAAAGCGGTTATCCATCCTATTCCAAAGAAGGGTGACCGCTCCAACCCGGCCAACTACCGCCCCATAGCGATCACATCAGTTCTGTCTAAGGTGATGGAACGTGTGATCAACGACAAACTGCTCACATACCTCGAGAAGAACAAAATTATCAACGACCGTCAATACGGATTCCGGCGGAACCGCTCGTGCGGTGATCTTCTCGCGTATGTGACGCATGTTTGGGGGCGATGCCTGGAACGTTTCGGTGAGACCCAAACGGTTGCACTGGACATCTCGAAGGCCTTTGACCGGGTTTGGCACCGAGGACTTGTCAACAAACTGCCCTCTTACGGACTTCCCGCATCCTTGTGTACGTGGATTGCCGACTTCTTGAGGGGGAGGTCGATTCAGACGGTAGTCGATGGTTTCACCTCTTCCTCACACTCGATAAATGCTGGCGTCCCGCAGGGATCGGTTCTGTCTCCAACTTTGTTTTTGTTGCACATCAACGACCTTTTGTCATGTGCACCAATTCACTGTTATGCGGATGACAGTACAGTTCATGATAGCTTTTTGTTTGACAAGCCCCCAAAGGGCTCACAAACTCCAACAGCTCGTAGGGCTTTGAAGCAAAGAATGGACGGCTACCTCGAAAGTGTTTTCTCTTGGGGTAAAAATAATCTCGTTGAATTTAATGTTTCAAAGACCCAATCTTGTCTGATTACGTCCAAAAGGGATCGAAATGAAAATCTAGTCTCTTTCAACGGAAGCAATCTTCCGAACAGGCCCTCCATTGATATGCTTGGTGTAACCCTAAGTGACCAGCTCAGGTATGGGGGCTCCATTGAAGCCAGAGTAAGGCTAGCCTCCCAAAAACTGGGCGTACTGTACAGGGCCCGCAGATACTTTAATAGTACACAACTGCTAACCTTGTACAAATCACAAGTACGCCCCACGGTTGAATTTGGCAGCCATCTCTGGTCTGGAGCTCCAAAATACCTGAAAAATACCCTCGACTCTGTGCAGAAACGGGCGGTCCGTTTGATAGATTCTCCCATCTTAACAGACGGATTGCAATCTTTAGAGCACAGGCGTCGGGTGGGAATGCTATCCTTGTTCTACCGGTATTACAATGGAAGATGCTCGGAGGAACTAGCATCATTGATCCCTTCGGCACCGGTGAATAGTCGGGAAACACGCCAAACGCGTGCCCAACATTTGTACACGGTTGACATTTGTCACATGAGAACGGGTCGTTTCTTCGACTCGTTCTTGTGTTCAACAGCTCGGCTGTGGAATGATTTGCCGGCCTCGGTGTTTCCTCCTTCCTACAACATGGGTCTCTTCAAGACCAATGTTCATTCCTTCCTCTCCTCAAAAAGACCCTCCACACAGCATCCCAGATGACATAGGCCCTGAGGGAAATTATTTTCCTCAGGGCCTCCTGTGTGGAGTTAATGTAAAAAAAAAAAAAAAAAAAACGCCATTACCCAACCTTTATAAAATCCACACCACCCGCTTGCCAGCTGCCCGCTGCCCGCTGCCTGAATTGAATATTTGAATTTCTCCTCTTTTCTCTACTATAATAAGCATGTTTTTATACATATAAACCTTCCTCTTGAATCACTCTATCTATTGGTGAAAACCGCATGAATATCCGTTGCGTAGTTTAAAAGATCTATGCGCACAAACATTTTGAGCGACTTCATCAAATAAAATAATTCAAAACAAATACCTACTTACTCTAGGACATCTATTTTCCAATTTCTTCCGTAGAACGAATTTCAAAAGTACGGCCCGCCAGTCGTTTTAAATCACACAAAAATACGTTTTCTTTAAATTTCTCGGCTTTTCTCTAATATAATACATGTATTAAACATAAAAACATTCCTCTTCAATCACTCTATCTATTGGTGAAAACCGTATGAAAATCCGTTGCGTAGTTTAAAAGATTAACGCGCACATACATTTTGAGCGACTTCATTTTATACTATGTAATGATGATGATAATGATGATGATGATTTAGCATATTTTGAATTACAGTTGTTACAGATTTTATTGTTCGTATTGTAGAGAAATAAAAGATTATGGTTTTTACCAGACATACGCCACAGGGATCTCATTCTTCTCGGATCTAAGCTTTGAAATAAAGTAAACAATGTAGAATAAACAAATGACTAAGTAGCTGCGTGGATAAATGCGGCGGGTTCCCAGTTCCCACCTAGGCGTCTTATGCTGTCCTCTGCTTCCAATGACCTCCATAGAAGTATTGCAAAATCAAACAAATTCGGTTCTAATAACGGTAGCACGAGTTTTTTTTTAATATTGTCAGATTATATTATTCGTAACTCTGAAATGTTTTTTTCAAAAAAATGTTCTAAAAGAAAACTAAACACTGCATTTCAATACTAATCTTTGAAATAAAGTAACAATGCAAAATAATATATTACGTTCAAAGTCCGTAAATGTTCGCAATAGCTAGTAGATATTGTATTTATCTTAAACTCGTGTTATAAAAACGATGTACCTACCAACCTAGACCTGTCTATTGTCATTCAAGTCGCTTATCAAAATGATCTTGACGTTTTTAAACTGTTTTTGTTAGGGCATCGGTGTGAAGATATTAATCATCATTGATGTTTGCCGATGGGCGCGAAATTGAGAATTTATGCGTATTTACGGTCATTACGGCCGTCACGTGTAATGGGCTACACGGGCCGGAAAATTAACACGAACGATCGGTGAACTGGCCGTTGAACTGCCAGCATGGGACACGTGTCGGCCGTCAATCAGGTTCTATGATTGATGACACTGTTCTGGAAAATGCTTGGAAAACGTTCTTAGGAAACATATATTATTACAAGACCTACGATTAGTACCTGTAACTGAAGAGACAAACCGAAGAAGTGCGCGTCCTTGTGCCCGAAGAATGCTAAAATTTTCCTCGCTTATTTGTAAATTAGGTACATTTACAAACGTCAAAATTATTTTTTGGAGATATGATCATTTCTTCTCTGTAGAGTCAAAAGGTCTTGACTACATCAACGCTACTATTTTTCAAATCGTTAAAAGGAGGGTAGAAGTACCAATTGTGGACATGCCCCCATTTATGGACAGTCAAATTTAAACAGTGAATAATAATAATGTTTCCAACCAGTTCAAATGTTTGTAAACTACCAAGGAAATCCAATTTATTCATCGGGAATAATTTTATTCCAAGTCTGGTAATATTGAGTTAAAAGTAATTTTTCCCGCTTTTCACCATGCAACTGTGTTGACCTAATATACAACATGTTTTGCCTTTCCAAAACTAGTTCATAGAGGTGTCGGGTGTTTTATTTTATATTTATAAAATACGCTTATATTTTTGTAACTATTTAGCCTCACTATCTTTTCCAAAGTCATTATTCCACAATCTACACTATAAACATACATTTTTTTAATTGTTAAGTACAAAATAGAACCATCGTTCACTGAACAGTCCTTAAATTGTCCAAGATTGGCACAACTTCCTTATATCACTCTCATTTGCATTATCTGCTCACTTGTGGGTTTCCCACGTTTTAACATTTTTTTTGCAATAATTTTCTTATTAAGTATATAATTTTTCGAAACTATAACTTTTTATTTCTTGACATATGGACATTTCAAATGTTCGTAGCTTATGATGAATTTGACACAACAAGCTGGAAATAGTTCCGTTGGCCTAGAAATGTCAAACAGAGAAGATGCACAAGTTATATGACCCAACTAAAGAGCTAACCGCTCAAGGATTTTGGCTCTTCCGGCAACTGGTAAATAGGTAGATTTTCAGTGTGTTATATGGTTAAGATGACAATATACCCTAAAATATATTCAGAATCTTAACGACGTAAGTAAAGAAACCGTGTATATAAATTGCGACTCGCGACCCGTGCTCTGGACGAACCTACTGTCGAATTTGCCGTGTCAAAGAAAAGAGGAAGAAGATAAATAATGTGGGAATCTTAACGACGTAAGTGAAGAAAGCGTGTAAACAAATATACGCCGCGGCACGGCGTATTGCACGAACGTACGGTCGAATTCACCCTAGCAGGCCTGGAGATTCGACCTTTCTGCAGCGTTGATTTTAATTAATTCTGAAGAACGAGCTACAAATATTAAAAATGTAAACACATGTTGTCCTCCCGAAATTATTAATTCATCGTCTAGAAAAATAAAATCTGGTGCTTACCGCTAACTTTATAGTTGAAAAACGGGTTATATAGTTTTCAAATCGTTGTACGTAAAATATATTAATGGTAAGGTACTGTTTTTATTAATCTAGTATATAAATAATTCGCATTTCTTGTGCGGCATGGAAATAAAAAAGTTATTTTAATTACGGATTCGCCGGAAATGATTAAAATGTAAGTTTTGAGCGTACAAAAATTATTAGGATTGTGTACCGCCTTAACATAGTACAGCTTTGATTGGACCATAACATTAGACCGTTACGATAATTTTTTTTAGTTTTCGTATTTTTTTCTTTCTTCTTGTAATATTTTGTGTGACAGCCAGACGCATAAATGTGTCCATTCTGGAAGAGCTAAGCATCCACAATATTCGCTCGACTATCTGCTTGCAACGCATTTTAAGATACTTTGGATGCGTTGTCCGCCAAACTGAATAGTCCATCTTGCAGAAACTCATAGTTACCGGCAAAGTGTTTGGCAGAAGAAGCAGAGGAAGGTCACCAATGCGCTGGAGTGATCGGTGAACCGTGAGGTGTGGAGCAGCAATGAGAAACCGACTTAATATTTTGTGTTTGTGTAAGGAGGCATTATTTTATGATGCTTCACTCAAGCGTGTACGAATATAGTCAACCAGTGAGATTGATTTTTATTTGAAAAATTACGATTTATGTGGAGTTAGAAGCAATAAGTTTTCCAAATAAAATTTTTAGAGAAGCAATAAGTTTCCTAAATAAAATTTCGGCGGAAATTTTTATTACTGTGTAGTTGCAGGTTTGCAGCCATTAAGGAGGTCTTCGATCCTTTAGAAACAGCGGCACGGGAAGTAGGACTGCGGGTTAATGTTAACAAAACGAAAATGATGATACAGAGCAGGAACCCTTCACACAGAAGAAGAAGTAGTGCACAATTTAAAGTCAACTACTCATACGAAGTGGTCGATCAATTCACCTACCTGGGCTCCAATCTGACAGAGAACAATGAGGATCCAGCAGAAATCAGAAGGAGAATCACAGCAGCCAACAAAACATACTTCTCTTTGCTGCCAGTGTTTAAGTCACGTAGTGTCCACAGAAAAACCAAAATAACCATGTATAAGACCATTGTTAGAACTGTATTGGCATATGGATGTGAGGCGCTGACACTGACGGTAAAGATGGCTGAAATGCTGGATACTTTTGAAAGAAAAGTGCTGAGAAGAATATGAGGACCCGTGAAAGAGGGTGAATAGTGGCGCATTCGGCACAATACAGAATTGTATGATATATATAAGGCCCCTAGCATCTCAGCACATATGAGACTCCTCAGGCTCAGTACAGATAATGCCGGAATACACGCGTCCCAAAAAGAATTTTGACTGGACACCCAGGTGGAAAGAGAAAAGTGAGAAGACCCACACTGAGGTGGGAAGACGAAGTAAGAGGGGATGCAGCACAGCTTCTGCAGGTAGCAAATTGGAAGTCAGCGCTGAGGACAGGAGGAGCTGGAGGCGACTGTTGCAGGAGGCCAAAGCTCGAAATGGGCTGTAGCGCCATCGAAGAAGAAGAAGTGGTTGCAGGTTTAGTTAAAGAGTAAGTACAATATACATACTCTTTAAACTCGGCTTCTCTAAACAAAATTTTTCTCACTTCTTACTTAAACAGAAACTTTATTTCTTTCGTATCATTTCGAATTTCATTTTTATGTTTTTTAAACCTACCAATTTTTTTATGTTTGATTTATGTACTTAATATGATGACAGTGGCGTAGCGTGCCTTGGAGGGGCCCCGTATCAAAATTAGTTGGGGGCCCCCCAACTAATTTATAAAATAATGTTTAGATAAATTAATAATAATATATACGTTAAATAACGCACGATACGTAAGGTTACGAGTATTTGGTCAATAATTCGGAATTTATATTTTTTTGTAGGCGACATAACCTAAAAATCTTAAAGTGCTAAAATATCTATTCTCACAGCATTATGAGAAAAATGGCTTTGAGAGTAATAATCAACAACTAATGAAGAATATCAAAACAAAATTCTTATTATAACTCAATACATAAAAATACGTGATCACTATCACGTATTTTCATGTATTGAAGGTTGTCATTGTTCTTTCAAAAAATAATTCACCCTTCGCTACTGGTAGATAAATAGGTGGTAGGTACTTACCATTGCAATCTAAATCACTCACAAAAGCTGATTGCTGAAAAAGTGAAGAAATTTTGGGCATTTTTTTATAACCTCCTAACTTTTCTGTTTACTTTTTCTTTTCATAGCTCCACTGGGATAATCTCTTTTCATTTCACTCATTGTTTTCACAAATCAAACTAATTTTAACCAATACATAATCAGAAGATCAAGATTGTATTACAATGTAATAAATAACGTTTGAACCGGAATGTAATAAAACGCGTAAATATTGCACTCCGCTCACTCCGTTGTTTGTCATTATAAACGGGGAATACCGCAATAATCGATGTAGAATGTTGCAACTTTTGTGCGCACCCTTAACCCGGGGAAAAAAGAGATTGCTTTTTTTTTACTTTTGTCATTTCTGAAGTGAAAACTATAGGCACGTATGACAAGTTTTTTTGTATGTTTTTTTCACGGGAAGCACGAGATTAAGTGACATTGTGGATAACATTTTACAAATTTTTGCTTACACACGTTGGGGGCCCCTGTAGCCCCGGGGCCCCGTATCATTGATACGGCTGTACGGCGGTAGCTACGCTACTGTATGATGAGTTGATTTATATTTTTCTTTACCAATAAAGTACGTATGTAACACTTCTCGGGCTCCATAATACGGGCTGTGCGTAGTGTGGTGACTGAGAAAGCATGCAATTATTGTAAGGGTTAAATTATCGATGAATATAGGAAAATAATAAAAAAAATATCACACGAAATCCCCGATAGGTATCCACGAGTCGTGAGTACCTAATAATAAGAAGAACATAAAGGCAGGAGTTTATGAAGAGCTAAGAAAAAGTTAGAAAAAATATAGACAAACTAATTGATCATAATTTTAATTATTAGTGATGATTCACTTCATCCTACTGCTACGCGTTCCTTTCTGAATCTTATTACTAACTAGAAATATCGTAGCCGTCATTTTGACGGCTTCCCGATGTGAAGTGACGATATTTGTTCATTTTTAATTAGACTTTTGTTTACTTTCATAATTCATGATTTAGGACACATGGTGAAATAAAAGCCTATTGCATTATTGTGATTATTTATACCTACAAACATCGCTACCGTTAGTGCGACGGGTAGGGCAGTTAACACGAGTTCGTTTGCAACGTATCCATTCCACCTCCTCAAGATAACCTTCTTAACTTACTCCTGAAGACCAGAAAGAGATGGAATGGAAAAATAATTCTTATGAAAGACGAGAGTGACAAATAATAAAAAAATGTTTCTAAAAAACCGAAAATGACAACCGTTATAAGAGTTGCAAGAAACCCGTTTGCGGAAAGTGCATCGGATATTAAAAAAAAAAACAAATATTTACTATACCTATGTGCACATAAATGAATAAAAAACACATTTTCATTTATTATTTTGCTATACCAAAATCGCCATAATTTTACACTGAAATGTGACTATTCGCAGTCGTTATAATGATGGTCTCGGTCTTTCTAGAATTAATTACGCTTCAACTTGGCCTTACGTCATTTTCAGATCTCTTAATTTTTTTATTGCAGAAAAGAAGAAAAATTGTATAATTCTTACGTTAATTAAATTGTACAGTTGCAAAGCTCGCATAAACGTATTTCACCTTGCGTCACTTGCTTATTTGCCTTAGACCCTTTCATACCCAGAATTTCCTCTCCTTCCTTTCCTAAACAGACCCTCCACACAGCATCCCTAAAGATGACATAGACGCTGAGAGGAATTGTTTTCCTCAGGGCCTTCCATGTGGATCTAATGTTAAAAAAAAACTTTTTTTTCTTATGCCTTAATGTTTACATGGTAGGGTTTATAATGGTTTAAAAAATAAATGGTTAAAAACTTAATATTAAAAAATCAGAATTTAAAGAGTGAAGTAAAACCTTCAGTAAACTAAAGTAGGCAAACGTGAGGAGGCTACGAAGCACAGCACAAAGAGGAGAGCGTTTATTCTATATCATTCTCTCGCAGGCTAAAACCCTTTAGAAGTACGAGTATGTGTTTGTCTGCTTTTAGTGTCGCTACTTTTCGGTTTAGAGTTTTAAATCCCAACGGTGCCAAAGAAGTTTTCACTTCCATAAAAATATATTTTCAGTAGTGCGACTTAACGAACTGATGATATTGTTTTACCTGGTCCAATTATTTAGAAATGCTCGACGCATTTTGATATTGCACCAATCAAATACTTATTGAGTAGTTATCAGAGTGCACATGCACTGAAGAGTGTACCCAAAAATATTCCAATCAGCAACTAGATGGATTCATTCTAGAAACAATAATAAAATCAAATTACTGTTGCCATAGTTGCCGACTCGAGGAAAAATTGTGAATTTATCATTGACGTAGGGTATATTCGGTAGAAGGAATTTATCAATTCGTACGGCGTATTATAGGCATAGGGCATAGGTCTAATTCACGTAGATCTTTTTTTGCCTATTTTTTTTTTTTTTTTTTTTTTTTTTTTTTTTTTTTTTTTTAATTTCAATAACAAGGTTTGTACATGTATGTATGATGTATATAATAAGTATGGATTCATTTTTTTTTTCACAGACCTCCTCACTAGGATTTCCTGTTCTGAGGTGGCCTGTAGTTTTTTAAAATATTTGTATTTGGTTATGGATTGTCTTTATATCGTCTTCATGATGTTTGTAATTTTATTATCACTTTGATCTCTCAGCCATATTTTTACTTTTGTTTTAAATATATTCATTTCCTTTATATTTTTGATTTGATCTGGTAGAGCATTGTATAATTTTATAGCATGGAATTTATTATTTCTCTGTCCAAAAGATGTGTTCAAACTGGGAGTAACCAGGATGTTATTGCTTACTGACCTGGTTGAGTATTTATGTTGGGCTGTGGAGTATACATATATGTTTTTTTTCGGTTTAAATAAAATATTTTTTGAATAAAGTTTCTGTACATTGAAGACTTGAAAGTTATTAAATATTTCTTCCGTCGGAGTTCTAAGCGGAACTTTCAGTATTGTCTTCAGTACTCCTTTTTGGGCTATATTGAGTCGCTCTGTGTGAGTGCTCAAAGCAGACCCCCATCCAGTTATCCCGTATTCTATTTGTGATTGACATAAAGCGTAGTACACTTTCTTAATGTCGTTTATGTTGAGGATGTTACGGATGGCTCTAAAGAAGTAAATGTACCTGGTGAGTTTTTTTGTGATTACTTCAATGTGTGCGTTCCATCGGAGATTATCATCAATTTCAATACCAAGATATTTGATACTTTTGGAGTGTGCTATGGTAGGACAGTGACATGATAAGCCTTGATTTTGATTGTTTTCTTGGCATGTATGTAATTTGAGATTAAAGTCATCCTCTGGCTGTCCTCTGGCTGTTATAGAAAATGTCAGATATTTTGTTTTATTGACATTAAGTGTAAGGGAATTTCTCTTAAGCCAGTTTTGCAGTAGATCAAGTCCATGTTCCGCTTCTTTGTAGGTACTTCTCCAGTCTTTTTCGTTGAATACAATTACTGTATCGTCAGCAAAGCTTATGATTTTTCCTCTCGTTCCTAGGCTACCGATATCATTTATGTATATTAGAAATAATATCGGTCCTAGTACGCTTCCTTGCGGTACTCCATGGTTGATGAGGAGAGGTTTGCTTTTTTCTTGTTAATTTGAACGCTCTGTGTACGCTCCATCATATAGCTTTTTAATAAGTTTAGAGTTCTATTTGACATACCAATTTTTGAAAGTTTTGCAAAAAGGATTTTGTGATCTATTGTATCAAATGCCTTTTGTAAGTCTATGAAGATTGCCAGTGTTTTTTCTCCTCTGTCTAAACTTTTTATAATCATATCTGTAATAGTTTCTATGGCGTCACCAGTACTTAGATTCTCCCTAAATCCGTACTGTGTTTCTGATAATATTTTATTTTCTTCTAAGTAGGAAAGGAGTTGTTTTTTTAATATTCTCTCCAATATTTTGGAAAATGTATGGAGTAGGCTTATTGGTCGATAGTTGTTTATGTCACTTTTACATCCTTGTTTATATATTGGTATTACAATAGCTTTTTTGAGAGCTGTGGGGAATACGCTTTCAGTTATAGCCATGTTTACTAGATATGTTAGAGGTACGATAAGTTCTTTACAGAGAAATTTTATTGCATTTGTTGTTATTAAGTTTTCCCCGGAAGATACATTTGATTTTAGAGAAGAAATTGTATTTTTGATTTCATCAGCTGTGATTTGTTTAAACTCGAGTTTTTTTCCTTGCTCAGGAGATTCATTTGTTTGTACTGCTCCATCACATTGCGTAGCTTGTTTTGCTAAATTAGATCCTATATTTATGAAGAAGTTATTGACATATTCAAGAATTTCGTCAGGATTCTCAGCGTATTTCCTGGGGACATTGTTTATATTCAGCTCGTCAATTGATGTGGCGTTGGTTGGTATTTGGTTCCTTCTTTGGTACTTCTTACCTGACTTCAAATTAATAAGTTTTATTGAGATTGCAAATTTATCTACCTACATACTGTTCGCAGATTTTGTACATGCGGCGCCATTTATATGTAGGTATTTAAGTATATTTTGATATAAGATTCTTCTTGATCGAATGTTCCATATTTATTTTTTTAATATAGCGACCATATAAAATTTTGTACATCTCTACATATTATAAATTAAAGTCGTCCACCGCGTCTGTCTGTCTGTCTATTCGCGATAAACTCAAAAACTACACGGATTTTCATGCGGTTTTCTCCAATAGATAGAGTGATTCACGAGGAAGGTTAAGGTATATAATGTGTCAAGGTTTTGTGTAAATTGGTTGAAATATATAATATATAGCGGGCTGGCAAGCGGGCGGTGTGGATTTGATTTGCTTGCAAATCTACAGTTTTATGCCGAGGTTGATGAAATTTTGCACACAATTTTGACCTTTAAAACCTCAAGGGTTCAATTTAGGTCCAATTTTGTTTTTACTGTTCATAAACTATAATGTTGATATATTTGATAAAGATGTAAATGTATTGCTTTTTGCAGATGATTTATAAATATTTAAAATCATCAAAACCGCTGAAGATTTGCCTGTCTACAAAATAATTTGAACAAATCACTTAATTGGTGTTCTCAAAACTTTATTCACACTTTATCTGAATATAAATGTCATTTAATAAGTTTTTACAGAATCAGTCAACCAATTATTCATCCATATGAACTTAATAACTCTACCCTTTAACCTCTGTCGAAGAAATTGATGACCTAGGCATGACTTTCGACTCTAAATTAAACTTTATATCCCATATAAAATCAATCTATAATAATGGAATCAAAACGCTTGGCTTCATTCTTAGAAATTCCAGAGGTTTCAGGAATACTTCACCTTTAAAATTTTTGTATACGTCCTTAGTACGTAGTCAAGTCGAATATAACTCCTCGATCTGGTCCCATTTTAAAATACATTCAGATTCAATTGAAAAAATTCAACACAAATACCTAAGACACATTACTTTTAAACTCAGTATTCCCATTGAAAACATAAATTATATTGACTTGACGAAAGAATTAAATTTATTAAGACTCTCAGATTGAAGAATTATATCCGACTTAATAATTATGTTTAAAATTGTAAATGGTAGAATAGACAGTCCTGATTTAACTAAGCTCATTGAATTTCATATTCCCGCGAGGACCACTCGTTCTAAAATCATTTTAAATGCAAATAATCGGACTGAGTATACGAAACACTCGCTTGTACCTAGGTTGCGTGAAGTTACTAATAGATATGCAGATGTGGTAGATCTATTTAACTGCACGGAAGATAAATACAAGAAGGCTATGCTATCACATTTTTTTAAAATCAATATTAATTTTATATGTATTATAGATTTTTGCATGTAAATATATCTCTGCTGTCACTTCCCAACGTAACGCCACAATTAACTGTTATACATACCCACACTTTTTTTATTATTACTAATATTTTTCATATTATGTAATTAGTGTTTATGGCATACTTATGCCGTTTGTATTAAATACATTTTTAAAAACAAGAGGAATGTCGCTGTACATTTGATTTCGAAAACTCTGTGTTAAGACCGGGCATCGCCGGGGACTTCAGCTAGTACAAAATATAACAAAAATGGTGAAATTAAGAATTGATATGGTATTTCTTAATCCTCCTCACAGGAGGAGGACTAGTTATTTATTTGTCTTCTATCTCGTTATCAGTATCTTTTTTAGGGTTATTTCATTGACCTCTTTCAGATTTGTATTCTTGGTTTTTAATCATACATTTTTAAAATGAGTTTTATGTCTTGGAGAAGGGTATTGTGAAGTTTTGTTGCAAAGTAAGTGTACTTTCTTGGTCCAAATGCGGTTATATAACTCGGTATGTTTTTTGATGTCATTTTTATTTGATTTAGTGTGATGAATACACGGCCTAGTAGAGGATTTAGTATTTTTGAATAGTTTCAATAATATATTTTTGGCATATATTTGTTGTACATTTTGTACATTTGGTACGTCAAAGTTATTGAAAATTTCAATGGAAGGTGTTCTAATGGGTACTTTCAGTATGATCTTTATGATACCTTTTCGAATTGTATTCAGGTTGTGTATGTACTTATGTGAAGCAGATCCCCAGCCTATAATTCCATATTCAATTCGAGAATGACAAAACGAGTAGTAGACTTTTTTCATATCCTTTTTATTTACCACAGTTCTAAGATTTCTAAAGAAATTTATAAGGCTTGTGAGTTTTCCGTAATACCTTTGACGTGTAGTTCCCAATTAAGATTTTCATCAATTACTATTCCGAGATATTTAATGTTTTGTGTTTTTTCTATATAGATTGCACATTCGAATATATGTATGTTTTATTTTCTCTGCAAGTGTTTTAGTGTTTTTTTTCTTGTAAAATATTTTATTATGGCTGCATTATCAAACTAAATTAATATAAAAAAAAAACACTTTCAAATATCAACTTTGGTAAAACATAAAATTTATTCGTCACATTATAACAATCATACATAATATTTATATCATTAAAATATCACATTAATGCGTGTAATTAATTTACATAAAAAATAAAATTCTAAAAAAATCGCCCGTAATGTTATTGAATTTTAATATAAGTATATTTACCATAACTAGTATATTTACATAAAGATAAAACCGTTAAGAGTAATGTTCTTGGAGTATAAAATAAAGTTATAATTATAATAAAGTGCTGTTACTAATAATTTTATCAAAAGTAATTATAGAGCGTAAATCACAACTGGCGGGTGCGGCGAGCGGAAGCTCCATCGCGAACGGCTGCCACGCCGAGACTAAGTGTCGCAGCGAGTGCAGTGTGGTGGGGACTTTGCGTAAGGTGGCCAGGCTACATGTCAGTGTTGCCGAATCTCGCGTAAAATTATTTCTAGCGACCGCAGCACCTTGGAGACCTTATTTTGCGGACAGCCCTCGTATTTACATAAAGGTAAAACAGTTAAGAGTAATGTTATGGGTATATAAAATAAACTAATAATTCTTATAAAATGCTATCACTAATAATACTATCAAAAATAATTATGGAAAAAATTAAGATTTTTATTTATAAATCAATATTAATTACATTCGTTTAAATTTATTGTGATGATTTTTTAAAATGTGAATAACGCACAAGAGTCCCAACGCTGAAATGATTAAATTGTAAAAACACAAATCAATAAAATTTATATCTGCACTTTTATTTGATAAATTGATTATTTACTATTTTTAGAACATGTGAATTATTTGAGTGATGGATTGTAAAATATAGTACATGGGTTCCTAACCCTGTGCCCGCGGGCGCCATGGCGCCCGCGGAGCGATTCGCATGCGCCCGCCACTGTTCTACAGAGACAGAGTTTTTGAACTCCGAGGCGCCAAACAAAACACACGGCACGCGACTCGGTGAAAGCAATGAGCCCGCGGGCGCCGCGGCCGACAGCCAAACTAACAATAGTCACGTGCTCGTAGTGCTCGTACCGTCCCGATTGCTTCGGCGATCATCGGCTTACTTCGGGTTTTCTGGCTGATTGATTTGGGATTTCTCACAGATATCACTGAAAAATTAAATTCTTTAAATTTGGAGTTGCAGGGGAAAAACAAAAATATAGCTGAAATGATTACCTCTGTAAAGTCATTTAAAGCTAAATTGGATTTGTTGATATCACATCTGCAGATCAATTCTCCCGTGCATTTCCCACATATGAAGAAAATGCTAGGTAACAATGAATTAAACGGGTCTTTATTTATTAAGTAAGCATCTTCAAGTGTTAAAAAATCAGTTTGAAGAGAGATTTTTGCAGTTTACGCATATCGAGCCAATTGTTTCCTTCTGTATCAATCCTTTTACTTGCCAAATAAATGTAATGGAAATAGCCGCACGTATTGCAGATTTTGTTCAAGCTAAGACAGAAGAACTAAATTTTGGACCTTAAGAATGATATTTTGCTAAAATCCTTAATATCAGAGGACTTTTGGAATACAGTGGATAGAGAAAAGTTCCCATTTTTGAAAAAAGCGGCTTATAAAATTAATTCATTTTTCGGTTCGACATATTTTTGCGAATCATTGTTTTCAAACATGAACTTCATAAAATCAAAATATAGATCTCGACTCACCGATGAGCATCTTTATGATTGTTTGCTAACAGGAATATCGACATACTCTCCTAATTATGAGACACTGGCCAATGATATGCAATGCCAAAGATCACATTGACATATTGATAGTATATTTTTTTATAAAAAATTTTCTTTGTATTTGTGTTTTTTGTTTACTATATTTTACGACGTTTACGTTTTGTAACTCTGTGAGTATGCAATTTGAATAAAAATTTTATTATTTTGAAACATTTTTGTGTATTATTTATTAAATTATGAATATAAGAAAATATTATGGGAAAATGAGAAGCCCTGATAATGGACACTGTAACGCTGTCCGAAACGTTAATAATATCAGTTATGGAAGAAGTTTGTCGGTTAAAAAGAGGTGGCGCCCGCCACCCTACCGATATTTTGAAATGTGCTCTAGAGTACAAAAACGTTGGGAACCCCTGATATAGTATGTACTTACGTTGCTAGGCGCAGATAAAAAAATAAAAACTGGAATTTACATTACATTACAATATTTTAGGACTTCGTTGTTTGGACATTATAAATTCGAACATCTAGTTTTTTGCCACGAACTTTCATTAAATATTTATTAATTTTTAAAATTGTACGCATTCGGATTACCGTGAAATAAAATCTATTGTAAAAAGAAGGCTCCACGAAAATACGCATTTGATGTCAATTTATCTCGATATTTTTATCGTAAGTCATAACTCATAACATAACCAAAATTCAATCCACAACTTTCCAAACCAAAAGGTCGTAAGTGACTAATCACCAATTTTTAACTTATTCTTGTATGATAATATTTTACAATTTTATGTATCAAAAGAGTGTACTTTCCGTAAAATTAATGATTATTTTTTAACCTCATGTAATTGGCAATTTAGCGATTAAAAACAACTGTCAAAACGTAAAAATATTTTAAGTATGCCTATTTTAGTTCTTCTTCTTTAAGAATTATCGGAGAACTTTCAGACTTCTTCGGGCTCCTTCTGATGGGAAAATTATAATGTGACTATTTTAGTTCTTCTTCATCAGGGAATCTCGTAGAAGTTTGTTGATTTCTTCGAGCACCTCCTGCTAGAACTAAACCAGCCACTAAGATAATTAATACCACGTGACTAGTTTAATTCCCCTTCTTCAGGAATTCTCGGATAAGTTTGTTGACTTCTTCGGGCTCCTCCTGCTGAATGAAGTGCCTGGCGTCCTTCAAAATGACGGTCTGTATGGCTGGGAACCTCTTCTTCAGGGGTTCGATGGAACTTCTGGAGATGTAGTCATCCTTTTCGCCGAGGATGAAGAGTCCCCTGGTGGTGACCTCTGTTTTAGGTTGGCGTGTGATTGAGGAGTCTAGGAAATTAGCCCTGTAGTAGTTCAGGGGCGGGGTTAGCGCATCTGAAAAAACAAATATTTACAAATAAATACGATGATTTATGACATTTCTTGGATTTATGTCAATTTCTTACCCTTAGGTGAAATTAACAGATTTACTCCAAAACTGACTAACACATTCAACAATTTTCTAAATGCAGCTATTCCACAATATGCGACGATCTACCTACACAAACTATATTTTATATGAACTATTAAAAATAATATCAATGTAATTATCAAAGCAGAAAATAAAAATGTTGGGTTGCAACCGAGACTGGAACTCGGGATCTCTATTCTATTGAACCATCAAAAATTTAGTAATTTTTATCGTATTCATGTTTGTTTGGAAAGAATTAATATTATTTATTTAATTATTTCAAATACTGGCAGCAACCTGTATGTTAATGCGCAAAGATCTATACGAAGGCAATAGCACTATACAGGGTATCCGGGGATAAAGTGCATTAACTTCGGGAGGTGATTCTACAAGACGGCAGGAGTAAAAAAATTATCAACCTTGCCCGAAATTCCAACTTTTTTTCCCCCATACAAAAAGACGTACCTACTAAAAACCCTTGAGGTACGATCTTACGTGCTGAAAGCCTACTGCGCACGATTGTGGCAACATTAGATAGTTGTGATTGATCCGTATCGTAACAGCGGAAAATAATAAAGCTGATCGCACACGCCGGTCTAATTTAATATTTTTACCACAAAACTACCCCTAAGAGTTGGAATTTGGAAAAAAATTATATATCTTTTTTACTTATACTATCATGTAGAATCACCTCCCGAAGTTAATGCACCTTACCCCCGGACATCCTGTATATTTTATACTTATTAATTGGAATGTTAAAAATTTCCTTCTATAATTCATTGTTAAATCATTTTGTGCCATCATTTTATTTAAATAGAAATAATGCACTTTGTTTAAACCACTATTTTCATTAAAAATATCTACATATTATAAATTATCTACATATTATATTATAAAGCTTTCTTCATCAGGATACAAAGTTTACTAATAACATAAAAAAAAGTTAAAGCTTAAAACTTAGAATTACGGATCTCAATACTTTGTTTGTATGGAAACATCTTAAACATGTATGTAATTCTTTTTAAAATAGTGGTTTAAACAAACTTAATTATTTTAATTAAATGAAAATAAGTATCTTTGTTTAAACCACCATTTAATCAAAATAATCAACATGTTTCAAAATCCATGGTTTCTTCATTAGGATAAACGGTTAGTGAAAATATAAGTACTGACAATTAAGTACCTATATACAAAAAAACATTACAATGAGTGGTGATTATTATTATTATTAACAATAAACTCTTTTATTGAAACAATAATAATCATCACCAAAATTTAATTTAAAAAAATCACTTAAATTTACCTAAGAAAAAGGAAAAGAAAATAAATTTAAACATTTTAGATAATTTAATATTAAATTATACATCTATTTATTAGGCCACTTGCATGGATTTCATAACGACTTTGAAAAAATCGTACGGATAGATTTTTTTCTAAGATTACGAAAATGTTAGTAAAATTTTTTAGAAATGTACAGTTTTTTTTTTTTTTTTTAATAAATAAATCCATTATTTAGGCCCGTGACATCACTACATGAAAATGTCCCGTCTCCGAAAATGTTCCTATTAATTTTGTAAAATTCCACACTGATTTATTTTTTTTATATGGCAAGTGGCAACACTTTGATTTCAGGCGAATTTTTGAATTTGACATTTAACATTCACTAGATTTATTGTTTGTTCTCTGCGAACTTATTATTTGGTTTGAATTTTTGACAGATGTTATGAAGAGAACCCAGTACAATTTACGCTCTCTGTACGTGTTTTAGAGATATAATGGTACTGGTGCTGATTTTAACAAAATCAAATTTTATAATATTCTTAATATTATTATAATTTACAAGTATCCATTGAATTTAGTAATATGGTTGAACGTTATAATGATTTATGTTCAATAAGATGAAACACGGAAAAAATATTTATGAGATGTAATATTTTTAGTATGCCTCGTTATTCTCCTGTGCCCGTTCTTGTGGAAAACGTTATTTAAAAAAAATGATTTTCGGCTATGTAATTATCGTTTTGTCGCACCTATAAAATTATGTCCCGTCTTTCCGGTTTATAAAAAATGGTCTGAATTTTCGGATTGAAATTTTCAAAAAATCGCCAGGGTTTCAAAAATATGATTAGAAAAAAAACAGTACAGAATGTCTTAGAATATTTGCCTAAACCGGAAAAAATGTGATGCAAGTGGCCTATTAAGGGGATATTTAACTTAAAATTAATAAATCGTAGAAACTTTCGCTGGAAGAAATTTCTTATTTCTGAACTTCAAACTTGTCCGAGTATAATGTAACCAGATATCTTCGATTTGATTGCGGGGTCAGCGCCGAACCGAATAATAATGCGTATGGTAGGTATAGGTATTTGTAGGGACCAAGTCCCAGCCCAGCTTCCCTTTCTAAAGATCTAGGTCACACGTGTAGTGAGTAGCGACACGACATATTGCATGCGGATTGTGCAGGAAACGAGGTCAGTGAAAGTGAATGGGACAGAGCACATTATTACTCAGATATAGGATGTCAAAAGTTCAACGAATAAATTAATAATGCATTATGTTTTAATTGTAACGGGGACATCGCGATAAACATGATTGTTATGATATGATTATTCATTAGTTCCCGGCGCATGGATTTAACTGGAACAAAGCGGTATGCTTCACTGGATTGCAAAATTCATATCGCCTACAAATGCAGTAGCTGTCGCAAGTGGAAATTGTTAAAATGTCTAGCCTGTTGGATTATATTCTTCAGTAGGTAGACGCAAATAATGCGTCGTACAGTCTGTCAAAAAAGAGTAGAAAATATAGGAGGGCGCCACTGTAGTTCAAATGGCAATACTAAACATATAACTCACGGTGTTGATGTAAAGCTGTGTAACCTACATTTTTATAAAAAAATAAAAAGCGTAAAAGTGAAAAAAATATTTTTTCATTACAATATAGCTACCCACTGATCTCAAAATTAGAATTGCAATACCTTCGCAATTTTGTGTTAACATAATGAAGAAAAACGATAATGTAATAAAATATCAGTTTAGAAATTGCTCACATTAATTTAATACTAGCTTAAGTACCTGACGTTGCCCGATCGTGTCTCTAATTTTAGATCTGAATATATTTAACTCATTCAGATCTAAAAGTAGTGTAACTAAACTCACCGTTAGTGATTCATCCTTTCTATCTACTGTTAAATTCAAATTTATGTTAAATTAAATGAAATCAAATCGCTTTATTAAACACATTTTAATCAAATTTATGTTAAATTAAATGAAAGCAAATCGCTTTATTAAACACATTTTAATCAAATTTATGTTAAATTAAATGAAAGCAAATCACTTTATTAAACACATTTTAATCAAATTTATGTTAAATTAAATGAAAGCAAATCGCTTTATTAAACACATTTTAATCAAATTTATGTTAAATTAAATGAACGCAAATCGCTTTATTAAACAAAAATCTAACCAATTTCCATCAAACTCATAATTATTTGAGGTTGATATAGACTTATTATTATTAGAACAAAAAAATCAACAAAATACAATAAAAAAACATATAAACTTGATTTTTCATGGTATTTTGTTGATTTTTTTAGCCTCACGCCGAAACACAAGTCTGTATCTCACATCGCACATGTGCGATGTGAGAAATTTAGTTTGCGCATGTATGCGCAAATTAAATTTTCTCGGCGCTTGCGTCAAGTATAGTCCCTTTTAGGAAGCTACCTAAAGTAAGAAATCAGTGGGAACATTTAAAATGAACATAATTAGCATTTCTCTAAAACCTGGGCTTTTAAAGACCCCACGCGACGGGTCGAGGGTTAAGTAAATAAAAAATATATACATTTTAGGGAATACGTTAATCGTGTATAGTCTAGGTCTAGGACGATCTGTACAGTATATTCAAATTATGTTAAGAAAAATGTTTTTAAATTCTTTAATTCATTTGTAACTCACATTTTTTAAATATTGAATACAGGATAGTGATACGAGAAGTAGGATACATATAATACAGCTTCGAATTTATTTGAATACCTCTTGAAAATGTCAAATCGTTTTCCTCTACGTGGTTGGTTGTTCAAATCTTTTTGGATTAGTTATAAGTTTAAAGAATTTCTGAAAGTAAATTCCTGAAAGTTTCGGCTGAGAGTAACATAATATAAATAATAATAATAATAATAATAGAACATGATGATTTATGTAGAAAATGTTTGGCTTTTCCCGAAACTATAGAACATATTATATCGGGATGTTCTATATTAGCGCCTTCCGAGTATACATTTAGGCACAATCAGGTTTTAAAAATAATTCACCAAAGTTTGGTAATTAAACATAACTTGATTGACGGCCGTAATATAGTACCATATTATGAATATGAACCAAATTCATTTTTAGAAAATGAATTTTATAAAATATATTATGATAAAACTATACTAACAGACAGAACAATTAGTCATAATAGACCTGATATAGTTTTACACGACAAAATTAAAAAAATAACTTATATCATTGATGTAGCTATTCCAAATTCCTGTAATATTCAAAAAACTGTTTCTGAAAAAATAAGAAAATACACAGATTTAGGAAATGAGATTAAAAGAATTTGGCATTCTCGGACTATAAAAATATTGCCATTTGTTATTTCGGCCACTGGCATAATACCTAGGAATCTGATTCAAAATTTAAGCATATTAGATTTGTCAAAGAATTTGTATATAAAAATGCAAAAATCAGTCATTTTAAATACATGTAGGATTACAAAGGATTTTTAAATATTTATATTGAGGGATCGGTAGGATTTATAGGTTCAATTAGAAATGCCACAGAGCCGAACCCTCTGATATGAAAATATCTGGAGTCGGTGAATTATATTCCCATTTGCTCTCTAGTAGGTTGACATGTTGTTCTTGTATTGTTTTGTATTTATAATACTTATATAGTGCAATTGCATAGCGTGGGTTGACTAGATGATCATTTGGGGAAGTGTGTGAAAGGGTTTAGTTTTTCCTTCTTTTTTTTTTTTTTTTTTTGGGAAAATTTAACCCGGACATTTAAATCTGGTGCATAAAAAAAAATAGAAATCGGGATGTTCTATATTAGCGCCGTCCGAGTATACATTTAGGCACAATCAGGTTTTAAAAATAATTCACCAAAGTTTGGTAATTAAACGTAACTTGATTGATTGCCTTAATGTACTACATTATTATTATTTTATTATGAATATGAACCAAATTCATTTTTATGAAATGAATTTTATAAAATATATTATGATAAAACTGTACTAACAGACAGAACAATTAGTCATAATAGACCTGATATAGTTTTACATGACAAAATTAAAAAAAATAACTTATATCATTGATGTAGCTATTCCAAATTCTTGTAATATTCAAAAAACTGTTTCTGAAAAAATAAGAAAATACACAGATTTAGGAAATGAGATTAAAAGAATTTGGCATTCTCAGACTATAAAAATATTACCATTTGTTATTTCGACTACTGGCATTTTACCTAGGTCTCTCATTCAAAATTTAGGTATATTAGATTTGTCAAAGAATTTATATATAAAAATGCAAAAATCAGTCATTTTAAATACGTGTAGGATTACAAAAGATTTTTTAAATATTTATATTGAGAGATCAGTAGGGTTTATAGGTTCAATTAGGAATTCCACAGAGACGAACCCTCTGATATGAAAATATCTGGAGTCGGTGAATTATTTTCCCATTTGGTCTCTGGTAGGTTGACATGTTGTTCTTATATTGTTTTGTATATATAATACTTATATAGTGCAATTGCATAGCGTGGATTCACTAGCTAGATGATCATTTGGGAAGGGTGTGAAAGGGTTTAGTTTTTCTTGTGCGGAAAATTTAACCCGGACATTTAAATCTGGTGCGTAAACATAGGTTTTAGAAAAAAACCTATGTTATTTTTTATTTTTTATTATTTTTTATTTATTTTTTTTTTTATTTTATTTTATTTTTTTTTTTTTTTAGAAATTACATTTCTAGGTTCGGGCCGCGTATTTCCAAAACCTATACCGTTTCAGTCGCTTTAAATTTTCAATATCAAAATTTAAATATTTAGAAATAAAATAATTAATTTCTAATATACACATTGAAAAGATTATTTTATCTAAATTTTAGAACAATTTTTGTATTTGCAAAGTGATAAAAAATTATCAATATAGAGGTGTATTTACAATACATAGGAATAATATTAAAATTTAAATATTTAGAAATAAAATTATAAATTTCTAATACACACATCTGAAAGATTATTTTATCTAGATCTTAGAACAATTTTTGTTTTTGCAATGTGATAAAAAATAACCAATATAGAGGTATATTTAAAATGTAAATTGTCGCTACCGCGACTGAATCGGTATAGGTTTTGTAAATACGCGTTCGGGCCAGGCGTGTTCGGGTCATTCTCTTTAGAATTTTGTGTTATTCACTTTCGTACACAATTTTTAAAAATTCTAGTTGTGCTTGGTCGTCAAATATGGCGATAGAAAGATTCACAGTCTCTTATCTTTTCTCAAAAGAACATGTACATGTACATGTAACATGTAACTCAAAAGAACATGTTGTCTTAAGAGGGCATTACCAGAGAAAACCAGAAATATGTCATTTTTATTGTCATCAGATTTTAGACGTATTGACTCTTTTCCACAAAAAATTATAAATGGATTTCGAAAGATTGTTCTTTTATCTAGCATTGGCATGTAATAAATTTTGAGATTTTTTTTAATTTTTAGTATAATAAGGTTATTCCATAGGTCGTTGGCAGATTTGTTAAATTTTCAAAAAAGATTTTGTATTATACATATTATATATTCAAATAATATATTCATGCAGTAAAATAAATCAATACATTATCTAGCAAACGCATGTTTTAGAATTTTAATTTTAGTTTCAATAAAATCATTAAAAAATATGTACGTACATGTGTTTCTTGACGAAAATTGGTCCATTTGTGTATTTATTTGTGCACTTACAAACTAATATATTTCAGATTTTTTTAACATTCTTATTAAATTTAGACATTGTTGAAAAATGATAAATACTTATAATCAAAAAATAACTATAAAAAGTACATTATTTTAATACTTTTATCATCACGCCTTTCAGCATTTTTGGATGAAGGTATAAATTAAAGCTAATTTGAATTGAAATAAATTCGATATGAGTTATAATTTAAAAACGCTGGTACGGAGAATAATTAATCTTTCTCGTTGTAACCGCCCTGCACGATCGTAAGAACAACTTTCGACGAAATGTGGATTTTCGTCCGCTGGCTGGTTAAACACTCTTAACATGAACACTTGTAGACCAAGATAAGTAATTGTAATTTGTGACATATATACTCCTCTTCAAAAAACTCTTGGTTCATTTGGTACGGATAATATGATCCTGTTGTGGACACGTGTCGAATCCGGAAAGTCGAAAAACATGTCTTCCGGTTGCCAGAAATGTCGGAGTGGTAGGTACTGGCATAATCTTCCACCGTTCCTCGTTAAGAGGAATATAAACGCTAGAAATATTTCGAATCTCATGCCTGCAAAATTTTAAAATCGAGCGTTTTTTTGCACGAGGCTAGTAAGCGAAAAAGTGGTTTTTATTTATTTTGTGCATAATTTTATAAGAACGAAAAAAAGTTAGAACATAGAAAACCTCAAAAATAGTCTTAGCCATAAAGGGGTATTCTTAAAAAATTGTTTCTTTTATTACTTCATAGTTAAGTCATGAAAAAACATTTTTTTTGTGGTTTATGCTTATATTTTTTGTTACGTAAATAATAATTTTATTGTAATTCCAATACATAGAAAAGCTAGTAAAAGCTTCGATTTATCCGCAGCATATTTTTTGATGTTCATACTGTAAGCCGATTCGTCGTAAAGATTAATCAAAATAGTATCTAAATAGGATTTCACGTATATATATATATATTCATCTTAAAACGAAAATAACATGGCTGCTTATGATTATTTTAGCCCAGTTAATGAAATTTGAAATTACCCCGTCAGAAACTGTCGCTTATACATAATACCTTAAGTATTAGGCGATTGCCTCCCCACACAATATGTGAAAAACGAATCTGTAACCTTCACCGACGTTAATTTAATATGTCTGTGGTAACCTCCCTATTGAAAGCAGAGATATTTTTTTTAATGCTTAAAGCCAAGGTTCAAGCTGCTCCAGGCGCCATTCTCCGGGACCAAAGACATATTGTTTATGTTTGTGAAAAGTAACATAAAATTATCGTTGTCTAGAATCTTCGTAACAAAGAAACAGAGATTCCCGATACGCACGTTAAATAAATTTCAAATATTTCATTCTCCTCTCATAGATTTTAAGCAATTTATTCAAGGTGATCTCAAGCTGATCCTCTGCGTAATATCCTAAGCAGATACAAAATATTTCAATAAAATGAATTCATGGAAACTGGATTGGCGGGCATGTTTGACAGACTACATTAAGAAATATAAATATGAACATAGATTAAATGATCCGCTATCCTTATAAAAACAAGAATCATATTTTCGTGACCTTCCCGTAACTTTCAGATGACATTGTAAAATATTGAACTTCTCTATTTAGCCATACCAAATTAGGTAAAAATAATGCCTTTTGTATATTAAATTTGGGCATTATTTAAAACCGCATTCCTCGATACGGAATAAATTGCAACGGATAAAATAATAAGAATCAGATAGTCGGCAATCGACAATATGTTAAAATTGAAATAAACAAATTATTGAAAAATATATTATAACACATACTCACTCGTATATGTATTAATTAAAATGACTGATATTTGGAAGAAGTGTTCCACGAACTTGACAACTATTCAAACACTACGAGTTATTGAGGTAACCTTATACCTCACAGTCTACCGATCCAGAGAGGTAGATACTTTCAGTGATGCTCTGATGAAAGAACACCACTCAGAAGAAACGTAGATTGAAATGGCTTTCGCCGTGTTTTGTGACCAGATCTAAAGGGCCAGGTACTTCCAACCTTACTCTTCCCCATCTCCTTCACCTCTCCACTACACAGGTGACGTACACGACTTAACTTAATGAGTGATTTCTGGGGTTATTCGGAGAAAAACATGCAGATGGTATTTGTGTCTTGAGTGATTTAAACAACCTGCGTTTTGCAGTTGATTCGGTACTTCTAACAAGTAACATTGAAGATATACAACTTCTGCTGAATCAAGTAGTGAAGACTTGTGACAATATTGGGTTAGATCTGAATATAAATAAAATAAAATATATGCTCATAAGCAAAAATAATACATTGAATGAAAATCTTTATATAGCTGGAACGAAACTAGAGAAGGTACAGAGTATTGTATACTTGGGCTGCAATTTAAATAAATGGGATCCTTCGGTTAAAATCAAATGCCGCATTGAGATAAAGATGTTCTGCAGTCATGATCTCAACTTTGGATTACGAATGCGAATGGTCAGATCCTACGTGTTTTCGATATTATTTTATGGAATGGAAGCATGGACGCTTACTAAAGAACTAATTTGGCGACTTGAGGCATTCGAGATGTGGATCTACAGAAGAATACTTAAAATAAGCTGGATGGATAGGGTCACGAATGAAGATGTTATGGTTCGGATGCTTGAAGAAAAATAAGTTATTAAAAATATAAAAATCCGAAAACTTTAATATCTTGGACATGTGATGAGACATCCAGAGAAGTGCGAGATCTTGCATCTCATAATGCAGGGAAAGATTGCCGGAAGACGGTGCCCTGGAAGAAGGAGAATCTCATGGCTGAAAAACCTGAGACAGTGGTTTGGCCAATCTACGGTAGAGCTGTTCCAGGCCGCAGTAAAGTCCGCATAGCCAACATGTTAGCCAACGTCACAAGGGTACAAGAAAAAGAAGAAGAAGTGATTTAAAAAAATACTTCAAAATACAGTAAGTATTGGAAAACCTGTATTTTATTGC
Source organism: Limnephilus marmoratus (assembly GCA_917880885.1). Taxonomy (NCBI): domain Eukaryota; kingdom Metazoa; phylum Arthropoda; class Insecta; order Trichoptera; family Limnephilidae; genus Limnephilus; species Limnephilus marmoratus. Next base: position 23,686,852 of record OU862911.1, on the reverse strand, counting down.
AATGGGTAAAATTATTATGGTGCATGACTTTCGGTGCGTAGTATTTCCGTTGCATTGCCTTCTGACCGGTGGGAACCAGAGTGCAGCGGATGTAGGTACTCGTACGTACTTTCATAACTGAATGCAATTTAAGAAACACGTTTGAGAAGTCTGCAGCACAAATAATAATGCATGGGGGTACGAGTATTATGCAATCATGGGAGTGCGTGCACAAAGGGAAAGGACATGGGTAAATGAACTTTTGTACCTAGGTGCATAATATAAGTTCAAGTAATTATATAATGCATAATATAATTTCTTGATTTTATGTTATGCACTTAGTTGCATCGCTATACGAGTTAGAAATGTTAATGATTTATATGATCAGAAACAGACACAGAAAAAAATAGAGTGTGTAATTCACACGCGATAGAGGTGAACTAGAAAGTTGCTAGATGTCGCTTTCTTTTGCCTGTTTATTTTAAAGTGGTTTGAAAATTGGATATTGATTTACAAAAACAAAAAAAATTATTTTTTTTGATTTCGTAGGATTCGAACCTCCGTCCGGCGAGGCGCGAATTTACGCTTTACCCCGTAAAAAACAAAGCGGCCAATGAGTGCAGACCTATCGTCGTTTCCGTTTTATATCTCAACCAATGTGCTTTGTTACGTTTGGTGACTTAGCAGGGGTGCCAGGGTTCATGGGGTGAAATTTTTCCAGGTCTTGGCGACAGATGCGCCTGCCCACCTGCTGCGTGGCGGGTCAGTTCGAGAGAGACGATCCCGATACTTAATACCGTATTGCTCAGCTTTTTAGAATAACCTTCAAGTAACCAATGTATCTCAACCAATGTGGTTTGTTACGTTTGGTGACTTAGCAGGGGTGCCAGGGTTCATGGGGTGAAATTTTTCCAGGTCTTGGCGACAGATGCGCCTGCCCACCTGCTGCGTGGCGGGTCAGTTCGAGAGAGACGATCCCAATACTTAATACCGTATTGCTCAGCTTTTTAGAATAACCTTCAAGTACCGGTTCGACAAACTTTAATAAAGTTTAGAGGTTTTGCAAAAATAATTTCATGCCTCAAGGCTTTCTAGAATTACTGGTTACTTAAAAATTACGCTATTAAAATACACTCTTTTCTCATAATTTATTTTTATTATCGTTATTTTTCAAGTATGAACGAATTTCAAAGATCTGCCCCATACACGAAAGCGAAACAGCTGTCATGCGTTAAAATAAAGACAAATTATTATGAAATTAAATTATTACTTACAACAAAGAAGCACAAAAAGAACATCACAACGCCAACATAAATCGCGCTTATCATTTGTCGCACATATTTTCGTCACGGTTTTACAAAAAATATTTAATGTCGATATGAACGGCGACATTGAGAAATAATACTATATTCTTGTATCGATTAAACAATACTTTCAGATACATAGCGACTATAATCGTCGTAAAAAAAGATTTCCTTAAAATAACTTCGTTTTCATTTGTAGACCTTGATCAGGTAGAAAAGATAATTTTAAATTTACCTATACAGGGTACTGGACATACTTTATTTAACCAGTGATTCCTGACATTATTTGGAGTAAAAAATGTAAATTAAATTTTGGTCTTCGGTGACTTTTTCGATGACTTTTTTTTCAATTTTTTTTTTCTACAAAATCGAACAAAAAAAATTCTTCCGCATGTCGACACAGCCGAGTAACCGACCAACCCCCAACCCCGTCTCCAACTGTCCAACACATTTACATTTTTAACTACAAATAATGTCAGGAATCGCTGGTTAAAAGTAAGTCAAGTACGTCCCCTAACACCCTGTATACAAGTTTTTTTTTTAAATGTAACGGCACGCGAAGGTTTCAACGCTTAAAGCCAGAGGGGCATTATCATCCCCAAAAAGGGAAGTAGAAGGGAAGAGGAAGGTTGTAAAAACCTGAAAATTAAGATCTAATCACCGAGTACAGAATATGCATAACTAGCTGACTCGACGAACTTTGTACCACCTCAGAATCAATAACTGTTGTGTTAACTTATTAGCTGAATTAAATTCAGTTTTTTTATTAAGTTAAAAATTACACAATGAAGAAATTATCGATGCAACTGTCCGTGGGAACCACAAGTACTTTTATTTTATTACAATGGTTTATTTACATGTGTAGAAAAATAGAAAAAAAATTCATTACGTTTCAAAAGTGCTTCGCTTGATTTTCAACCAAACCTGGGTAATTATGCCGTGTTGCCCTTCCTTCATATTTCGCCAAAGCTTCTGAGAGTGTTACAGTGTCATTAGGGTACACGTGTAGATTGAGGTGAAGTGTGTGTTCATGTATATAGAAGTGTTACTGTGTTGCTAACATCAATCCTCTAGCCAGTATAATTATAGTAATTGATAAAATGAATGTTGTTTTCTGCGTTTAGTTTTGGTGTAACCGCCAAGCACAGGATAGCAAGAACTATTAAGCTACAGGTTAAACTTATCCCGTCGTCTTTGTATAAAACCCCTTCAATATTATAGGTACCTAATTTTGCATAAACTATATCTATAGGTTTGAAATCTGCTGTGCTCGGATTTAATAATACAGACATAGGTAATGATTATCACTACTATTGTACGGATATCTCTAAAGATTCCAATACTATTCACTGTGAGGGGGGTGTACGAGCAACATGCCAAACATGTACCAGAGCTTCTCTTGCTTTAAGCTCATGTAAAGAGCTATTCTCCAGTCAAATGAAATTAGTCCCAATAAGATTGATTTAGCGACAAGGACGTGGCACCCTAACCCAGAAAAGCATCCATAATCGCATTATTTAGCTCGCATGCAGCGCCTCTTTAATTTAGAGTCAATTTAAATATCTGGGTGTCACACGGTAGTTCCCTTAAAACAATCTAGCTGGACAAAAAGATTTTAACGATGTTTTTATTTATGCGCAAAATTATGCTCACAACATAGAAAACAGTACGTATTATTATGTTCTCATCGATAAAAAAATGACAACGCTTCAAACATGACACTTTGGCTATGCCAGTCAACCGCCCTGCGGTCAGTCGCTTTCGGGTGTGCACTACGCTGTTTCGTCGCAGTGGTGTTTTTTTTTTTTTTTTTTGTTTATTATAGCGACTATATAAATTTTTTTTACATACAAATTTTAATTTGAAATTAAGTATAAAATATTGTATTTCTTAGTCCTCCTCACTAGGGGGTCCTGTGCCGAGGCGGACTAAAGTTAATAAAATATAGTTCATTTGTCTTCTATGTCGTTTTTAGCGTCTTCGCTAGTGTTTTCTCATTGACCTCTTTAAGCCATATTTTTATTCTTGATTTTTATTCAATTGGATTTTTTATTAGTTTTATGTCTTGGTGAAGGATGTTATGGAGTTTTGTTGCAAAGTATGTATAGTTTCTTTGTCCAAATGTGGTTTTATAACTTGGAATATTTTTTTTATAATTTTTATTCGATCTAGTGTTATGAATACACGGTCTAGTAGAGGATTCATTATTTTTGAAGAACTTCAATAATATATTTTTGGCATATATTTGCTGTACATTTGGTACGTCAAAGTTATTGAAAATTTCAATGGAAGGCGTTCTAATTGGTACTTTTAATATGGTCTTTATGATTCCTTTTTGAATCGTATTCAGGCTGTGTAGGTACGTATGTGTAGCAGATCCCAATGTGTTATTTGACATCGGAGAGAAAATATGAGAAGATAAAAATTGAAATCGTGAAACCAGTGTCAGTATTTACGATTATGTGCGAAAGTTTGATTAAACTTTCAAAATCGGTACCAATTTGTACCTCTAAATGAAACAATGTTCGTATAAAAAAAAATCTTTATCTATATTGTCTTAAAGAATTTTGACTTTTACAGAGCCTGTTTCTGTGATCTATTATTTGGATATTTTGGAGCTGTTCAAAGAAAAAAGGCACGTCACAAGGTAAATTGTGCTGCAACATTTAATGTTTTTGAACATATAAACATTCTGCTAGGAAAAATAATTCCACGAAACTCGACGAAAATTTACTAAAGAAGCACATCGCTCATTTCTATTAATCTTTCTTAGAAAATGGATTTAAGTAGGAATAAGTATTTTAAACTCATGTCAATCATGAGGCGTCATTAGTTCTTGCATTATTCCGATGGGATTAATATAGGAAAAAGCTCGGGAATCTCGAAACAAATTTTTTGAAAAAATCAGGGGATTTCATACTCGACAAACATCGCTTTCCAACGCAATTGAAGATTTGTTCATACACTACTTATAAGTTCGGATCCTATAATATCCGGAATTGCCACAATATAAAGAAAACAATCCCATGTCTTACCCAATGATGTCTTAAAATTATTATCGATTTCAGAAGCGTCACCGAAGAAACTGCAGACAGTGCCACTAATGGAATCATTTAACAATAGTGACTCAGCCAGTAGTTCGTCATTTGGTTGTATTTCTTTATTTTGTTATTTTTCTAATACTATAAAGATGAAAGATTTGATTGTTTGTTTGCATTGAATAGTATCCGAAACCGATTTTAAAAATTCTTTCACTAATAAAAAGCTACATTATCAGCGAGTAACATAGGTTGTATATAATGGTAAGCTCTAGCGTTATGAAATTTCTATAAATGAAAATGTGTGTATTTCACATATTTTAACGGCAGGGAGGAAAGGCAGGGGGAAGGTGGGGTTTACGGAGAGGGAAGACACGAGGGAGGGGGAAGGTGGGGAAGGTGGAAGGGAACGGGGACGCACGGGAAAGGACATGCAGGAAGAATCGATTTATTTCTTTGAATGACGTAGCAACGCATGCTGGGTACCAGCTAGTAAAAAATATTTTTAAACTAATTCTAGTAAGCACAGTGTTATTGAGTTTTTTTTAACCATTGTACTTATACGCGTTGTTTTAGTATTTTATTTTGATTTGAAAATTCTGTAACAGTGGTTAAAATAAATGTATAAATTTTTAAGTATTTTTAAAATCATATTGAGACCCTTTTGGAACATATGCCAACTAAAAATATTTTTGTCTAGCTAGATAGGATTTTGGGACCACTGTGCGTCAGTCTCGTTGAGGAAGACTCCTGTCATTGTTAGGCGTGCTGGATGGTATATTCATGAAGTGCAAGATGATTATTTTTATGTGTTTTCAGTGCAGTGGCAGACATTCAAGGTGAACGCGTCTGGTCTCTGTGAAATCTGCGGCGATGGCTTAATATTATACAGTTACGCTGATATCATTGAGATCTTCAGGTGATCTTTAAATTTTCTAATTTCGGTTGTCGGTGCATGCGTGATTTTTAATTGCATTTCTGCGTAAACTTTTAATTTTCAAATATGGAACAAAAGTGTAAATCATATCAACCGTACCAAAATTATTTTATTAATTAATAAATCTTTCTTAACCCTTCGCAAATATACCTTGTTGCGTCATTATTGATAAAGTGAAAACAAATTACTTAGTATTCAACACTATATTGTTAACAAAATCGACATGTTTCAAAACAATGTTTTCTTCGTCAGGAAAAGTTGTTAATATAAGAGCCCGTCTCTTGCGAGCTCCGCCATTAACGTTTGCCGTGATAATCCCATTAACATCACCATTAAACATGATAAATATTGTCAATTTTCGTTGTGTTTCGAGCTTTCCATAAGCTAGGGAAAACATCTCATGCAGGCGGTGGGGAGGGGAGGGGGGGGGGGGAATAATTAATTTATTCGCTGGAGCCGCGCGATGCGGTAGTTTATGGAGAATATACCGAACGACTTTTTGAGACTTTTTCGCAATGCACGAGCATAATCACGAGTTCAAAATATTATTATACCTCAATATAATATAAAATAATAAATATTTTTGAAAATAAAATTATAATATAATATCAAACGTTAATATAATTAGCGTAGCATCTTTTCTTCATCAGAACGCATTTTTATATTTATGTAAACGACAAACGTTAAACGTCAAGTTTTTTGGTGTTATGTCAACTGCGCAGACCTAATAATTATGATTTTAAATTGTAAATAAATACTGTCGTAATGGATGATACTGTCGTAATGGATGATTATTTCTTTCGTGAATTCACTTGTAAATAAAGTCTATGAATTTATAAATCGGTTTCAGAGACAAGGGAGAAATAGACCAATTCAAATCGGTAATCTATTTTTGATGTCTACGTAATTATTTACGCACTCTAAATTCTTAATATCAACTTAAGGTCGTGCAATAATCGATATTAGTCGGAAATCTTTCCTGATAAATAAATATCTATTAAAATATCTGTGTTTTCTCCCCGATGAATCTCTTTTTCATTAGAACGCATTTTAACATCGAGGTTTTAACATTAACGCAAGTGTTCAATGCGTACGCGTGGACAGGTCCTTACCACGGACCACCAGCCAAATTATGTGTGACCGCGGAAACTTCGCACCAATCTTTCAACCGTGTTTCAACAAACGGAGGAGACGGAAAACAAAAAAAATGTTGATAGTGATGTTTGAGGGATTGTCACGGTAAACCTTAACCCTTAACCGGAATCGCTATTTCGGTCAACGTTCCTGGAATCGCGGGTCCAAATAGACCCGCTAATTAAAATAAAGTTTTTTGTGTAATATAGACGTTATTAACCATTAAATGGGTTATAGATGTATTGAAACTAGTTTTTTGTAGTATGTAAGGTAGTTTTATTAATCAATATTTTTAAATTATACATCTTTTTGGCTTATCTTCTTAGGAACCAAGTTTAGCGCAAGTTTTTATCAGTCTCTTTTTTGACATTATAATAACAAAAACAAACTTTTTTTTTTTTACATGAGCTCCACACAGGAGGCCCCGAGGAAAATAATTTCCCTCAGGGCCTATATCATCTTTGGGGATGCTGTGTGGAGGGTTTTTTTTTAAGGAAGGGAAGGAAAGGAGAGTTCTGGGAAGGAAAAGGGTTTAAGGGGTGGGTAGGAATCTGGGGTTCAGTATGTCCTGGTCATCCGCCTCCAAGACCTAGACAAACCTCACCCCATGAACCCGGGCACCCCTGCTAAATCACCAAACGTAGCGAACCACTTGGGGTGACCTATGGCAGAGGTGTTGGTTATCCAATAAAGGTTCCCGGGGCGGCGGTACCCATTCCCGCCTCCCAAATTAGAACTTAAAAAACTAATCAAAGTACATGGTTTAACGTCTCTTCCCATTAACAAAAACAAACATTCTTTATGAGATCATTCAAAAACAAAAAAATTGGTGAGATATGAAAAATTTTAAAAAATCTCAGTCTTTTTATCATTTTATGTAAGGCACTTGCTACACAATATCCTTTTTTGTACGTGAATCTTACATATATAGTTGCAGCATTTTTCACACTTCTGTGATTGTTTATTGTCAGTCTTAGGACCACATAAATAACATCTTCCTCTTTTTCATGCACCACTTTAAGTGTAAGTTTCTTTTTCTTGACCCATGTCATTTTGCGGTGCATCTAAAGCTGGCTTTAGGAAATTATCAATCCGGTTCTTCAAGTCTATGGAAATAGAAGAATGAAGTTCTTCTGGAAACTGAATAATTAGCGCATTTTTGATCTAGTGCATCAATACCTCCTTTTGTACTATTGTAAAATAGAATTATTTCCGGTTTTCCACTGTTTTCATCAATAATAAAAGTTACGTACTTGGAATCGTGGGTCCAATCGGACCCTCGATAGTTCATTACCTCCACTTCCAGTAAATTGTAAGCACCACGCGTCTGGCGCCCGCCGCGACTCGCGACGTAATGAGATTGGATTGGCGCGCAAAAGTGTAACTGCGCGCTTTTAAAAAATAAACGGTTTTTTTGTTTTTGTCGGGTCCAAATGGACCCACGATTCCGGTTAAGGGTTAATGGCGGAGCTCGCAAGAGACCTGACTTAGAAATAAAGGACAAACAAGTGTAACAACTAGCTTTATAAATATCAAGCACTCGTAAGATTTGGAGTAATTCCGATGCCGGATCCTCAGCTTTTTCGAATGAAAACCGCAATGAGGAACCGACGGCGGGTAGCACCTTGATCATCGAAGGTCGAGTTTTCCGCGAACATTTTGCCTAATAAGTTAGCCTTTTCGGCGGCGGTATTTGCTAGAGAGCCGTCAGGTCTGGTAAGAGGTGGCAGACTGGGTTTGCAGAAATTGCGACCTATTGAGCCCGCAAGCGACCAGAACGCCCTGCTGCCGTGCGGGCAGGTAGCCAGCTTTCTGCTGATCTGCAGGTCGTGCTCGAATTTTGACCTATTGATGATTCTCTTGCTTTGCTTTGCCATTTTGTTATATACTATTCTGTTTCGATTGTTCGAGATGTGTTGTAGGCTCGGTAAGCCGCGTTTTTTCGTCGCACTGCTTCAGCGCAGTGTCGACTGAACCACGGCTTTGAGCCCACACCACTTACACTTGGCTGTGGAACGATTTGCCGACCTCTGTGTTTCCTCCCTCCTACAACATGGGTCTCTTCAAGACCCATGTTCACTCCTTCCTTTCCTCAAAAAGACCCTCCACACAGCATCTTCAAAGACGAGATAGGCCCTGAGGGAAATTATTTTCCTCCGGGCCTCCTGTGTGGAGTTAATGTAAAAAAAAACAAATAAGAACAAAGGCAAAGTATTAAAAAGGAGAGGTGATTAATTACTTATAAATCTCATAAAAAACAATTATATCAAATAAAATATAAAAAATATTTTAGGATGTATAAAAATTGCATTTAGATAATAATTTTTCTTTTAAAAAAAACAATAAAAACAGGAAGTCTAAATTACAAAATAAATAATTATATTTGTATTTATAAGAAAATAAATTTAGAAGATGACTATTTAAAAAAAATGGTTATTTATATCTAACATTTAATTGACTCTTAACGCTTTTCCTAATTTCTAAAATTTCTAAATTATCTAATTGTATACCCGTTGTGTTGGTATCCAAAATTTTTATTAATATCAAAAGAACGATAAATGTTTCTAAAATAGTATGTTAGCAAATTCTGAATAATTATTGTTATTCAAACTATACTTTCTGGTCATTTATTTTTATATTAACAATTTATCCTGACGAAGAATGCACTGTTTTTTAAAAATGTCAATTTTGGTAATAATAAACTGGTGATTAGAGGAGATGTACGGAATATGGAATAGCTTAGGTAAAAAATCTAATTAATTATAATTGAATCGTTTATTAAGTATTATATATTGAAATCTTTGGAAATATAGTTACGGAACTTAAAATGTCAACGAAATATGAAAAGAAACACACAAACATCTTCATTTTAAACGAAAGGTAAAACAATTGAAAAACCGATATCAAAAAAGTGCTCCTATAATGGGATACACTGATTTTTTTAAATTTTGCATGCAATAATCACAAAAAAACAATACTATCGGTTCCCGAACACTCAAAATGGCATCAATGGCAGCAGGCTAAACATTAGATCCACTCTTCGCCTCTGATATCCCACGGTCTTCGATTTTACAGCTACCATGACTTTTATCATTTTTTTTTTTGTCCCATGTCTTCCCGCTGTTTCTTCTACGACATTGTTTCACACTGTTTCGACAACGACAGGCCAAAATACAACCTGGGATAGCAAAAAGAAATTTAGTTCTACTAGAATTCCATTTTGGAAACACTCTTCCTAATATGAGGTAGTATTCCATATTAGAGTCATCAAAAAATCCCATATTAGGAACAAGATCAATACAAACAAATATATTCGTGGAATAAAATTTGAGAAAAAATTAAGTGAAACTTACGTAAATATATGATCGGTGAGTCACAAAAACTTAATCACTCTCTCAGGTGAGTGTGGTGTGGTCGGCGTCAGGACGAGTCCTGAATATTCAAGGTCGGTCGGTGGGTAATCGGAAAGGCTGTTCTTACTTAAATTTTGAGAAACACCGCCATCTCATATTAGGAACGTATGCCATATTCGGTACATCTCCTCTACTAAGTAATTTGTTTTTATTATATTAATAAATCTTTATTCTTCTTGAAACCAAAGAGAGAGTATTTGAAATGTGTATTTCATTTGTTCAAATGTTGGACAAAATTACTGTTCTCGTCCGCAAGGCTGCGTTGTTGGCGCTTACTCTGGAAAACCTCTTTTAAGGTTCGTAGAAAATGTATAAAACCATTTTCGAATCTATCTATCTTCTGGAATTTGATATTTCTTTTATTTTGAGTTTTCTCAAAACATTTTAAATAATGCGTGGTTGGCGTTGCTTTGTTAATTATTTTATCGCGAATCGTTTATTTGAAGACAATTATTTTATTTCTCTAATATTTGCTCGTCAGACTTTTGTATTTCCTACGCGAGTGCGTAGTTTGCGCTCATTATTTAGGCTGTATTTTGTCAAATTGTAGATATTTCTTAAATTATCGATGTAAGTGTTCACAAGTACCTACTTCGATTGAAAATAAATAAGATTATTAAGGACCATTAACAAGCCAGCGGCCGAGAGTTCATATTTCGACAAAAGATGTTCTTACTATCGTACAGGGCGGTTCCAACGATAAAGATTAATTATTCTCCATACTAGCTTTTTAAAATACTAATTCATTATCGATTTTATTTCATTCAAAATTTGCATTAATTTTTACCTATTCGTACATTCAAAAATGCAGAAAGGCGTGATGATAAAACTATTAAACTTATGTACTTTTTGAAATTATTTTTTGATCGTAAGTATTTATAATTTTTCAATAATGTCTAAGCAAAATAAGAATGTAAAAAAATCTTAAAATATTAGTTTGTAAGACCGTAATTAAATAGACAAACTGAAGTATTTTCTCACAAAACACGTGTGCGGATCTTTTTTTAAAGGATTTTATTTAAACTAAAATTAAAATTCTGAAACATAGCTTTCCCAGATAATTTATTGATTTTTTTTACTGCATGATTATATGATTTGAAATGACGACACAGTTTTAATCATAGAAAAAAAAACTTGGGAAGAAGCCTATCGAACTGCGAATATAGAAATAAACAACCCAAAACATTGGTTAGATGATAACTACCTTTCCTTAAACTCTGACAAAACCTATTTTATGACTTTTACATTATCAGACAAAATCCATCCAACAATAAATTCCAATATTACTATTCATAACTCTTGTAATAATTATACGGTCAACTGCAATTCACCTATATGCTCAAAAATCTCAAAAAAAAAATTAAATATTTAGTCATAATTATAGATCAACATGTTAAATGGACCGAACATATTGCACAAACCGTAAACAGAATACGAAAACTTTATTACGTATTCCTCAAAATAAGAAATATTCTACATAAATCTATGCTATTAAAGGTTTACTATGCATTAGCCCAATCAGTTCTGCAATATGGAATAATAGGCTGGGGAGGAGCGTTTAAAACCAACTTAAACCCACTATAAATAGTTCGTAGAAGACTCATCAAAATTATCCTAAAGAAACAATTAGACTATTCAACCCAAAAATTATTCGATGAATTCAAAGTATTACCACTAAATAAAATTTATCAAAAAAATGCATTACTTCAAATCCACAAAGATAAACTAACAACAAAGTCATTTAGCACCAGACCGAGAACCTTAGGACAAATAATAATCCCTAAACTTAACACAACAACAGCCCAACATCATTACATATACTCAGCCATAAAATGTTTTAACGAACTCCCTAAAGAAATTCAATCTGAAAGGAATTATGAAATTTTTAAACAAAAACTTAAAAAACATTTTACTATTAACTAGATTTAGGTATGTGTTACGATGTGCCAATTATATTTCGGCTATGAACAAAAAAATGCCAACTTATATTTTCTCTACGTATGAAAATTTTACATTATCTTTTATTATGTACAAAAAAAGTGCCTACTTATATTTTCATTATGTATAAAACTTTTCCATTATTTAAAAAAAAATGTCAACTGATTATTCATTTGTTATAAAAAAAATAGTTCTACATACATCCAAATTGTAACAACTGTTAAGTATGTATAGTACTATCTGATAGTGCTCCCTCTCTAAACACGAGAATTTCTCAATTAGGGAGGTATTGTTACCACTAATATTATATATTATATACATTGGTTAATTATATATTATATGTATTGGTTAAAAAAAAAAAAAAAAGAAATGTGTTTTGAATAATACAAAATTTTGTTTGAAAATTTAACAAATCTACTAACGACCTAAGGGAACGTACCCACACTACGTGAAATGTCACGCTTGGTACAAATGAACGGCGGCGGGCTTAGGATTTTGGTCACCGGGGGGGGGGGGGGGGGGGGGTTAAAAATTGCAAAAAGTTGGTCACGTAGTATGGGTACGTTCAATAAGGTAAAAACCTTATTGTACTAAAAATAAACTTTTTTTCTCAAAATTTAAAACGTAGCTTTACTAGATAAAAGACCAGTATTTCGAAATCATTTTTTTTTTGTGGAAACGAGTCAATATGTCTAAAATTTGTTTTAAAAATGGCGTATTTCTGGTTTTGTCTGGTTATTCCCTCTTTAGTATAAAGTATGATACATAATTGTGTAGTTTAATTCAGCATACATACCTAGTTTTAACGGACTACTAAAAACGGGGTTCTTGTAAAGAAATTTGGCTTTCGAAAGAAATCTTAATCGTTGAGCTGCTAGTATTTGGGTATTTTGACTAATTAGTTTGCCGACCACTGTCTTAGCCTTAACCGAAATTGTCATTTATTAAATGTGATGTAAGTGGACTATTACTTACATTTTTTTCCGAAAGTGTACTTGTATGCTTCGACGTCATCATCAGTCACATTCCTCGGCCCCGACTTCTCCGGAGTGGCCATTGCTTTCTTGAAAACGTCCAAGTCACCCATCTTTACGGAGATCTCAGGAAGACAGCAGTTTTGGAAGAAGAAAACATACCTGCAAGACACGAATTCAAAATGTATATGCAAGTCTTTTATACGTAGGTAGGTATGGAAATTATTATGTAATTCAGATCGATGCTATTGAATTCACCACGGCGTCAGATAAACGAGCGAACATTCTTAAGAGGGCATTACCAGAGAAAACCGGAAATACGTCATTTTCAAAAAAGTTTTTAGACGTATTGACTCTTTTCCACAAAAAATTATAAATGGATTTCGAAAGATTGTTCTTTTATCTAGCATTCGTATGTAATAAGTTTTGAGAAAATTTTTTAATTTTTAGTATAATAAGGTTATTCCATAGGTCGTTGGCAGATTTGTTCAATTTTCATAAAAGTTTTTGTATTATACCACACCCATTTCAAATAATAAAATCATGCAGTAAAATAAATCAATACATTATCTAGCAAACTTATGTTTTAGAATTTTAATTTTAGTTTCAATAAAATTATTAAAAAATATGTACGTACATGTGTTTCTTGGCGAAAATTGGTCCGTTTGTGTATTTATTTGCGCACTTACAAACTAATATATTTCAGATTTTTTTAACATTTTTATTAAATTTAGACATTATTGAAAAATGATAAATACTTATAATAAAAAAATAACTACAAAAAGTACAATATTTTAATAGTTTTATCATCACGCCTTTCAGCATTTTTGGATGAAGGTATAAATTAAAGCTAATTTGAATTGAAATAAATTCGATATTGAGTTATAATTTAAAAAAGCTGGTACGGAGAATATTAATCTTTCTCATTGTAACCGCCCTGCACGATCGTAAGAACAACTTTCGACGAAATGTGGATTTTAGTCCGCTGGCTGGTTAAACGCTCTTAAGAAACAGATGAAACTCTATAATGTTGAACTTAAGAGTCATAATTTTGCGCGGGGGCGTCTACTAATATCTGCAGGAATTCCAAAAACTGAACAAATCGGACTAATATCTGTGAGAACCAAAGTGAGGATGAATATCTACAGCACTGGCAGAGGTTGGATTTGCAATTATGTATAGCAAATTGGAATAACGGAATATTGCGTATGTAGTTTAAACTTAATTTATGTATGTAAGTATGTAATGTTTAGCTGATTATTAAGGATTTGGGTTTTTGTTTTAATAGCTTTCTTTATTTCGAGTGCTTCTAAATTATTTAGTCTGTCACCATGACCATTTCTACGTCAGTTAGGTTAGGTTAGGTTAGGTTAGGTTGTGGTGCCGTGGATTTCGAAATAAATAAATATCATTGTATTATGACCTCCTTGTTTGTTCAATAAATTATTGTCCTCGTAAATAGCAAAATACGTAATATTATGCAAAAACTTCATGTACGTACTTTAAACGTTTAAGCCTTTACGTAATTGAAGTCATTTATGCTTTTCCGTCCAACCTCTTGCTCAGCTGCCCTCTGTAGATATTAGTCCAACCTACGCTCCATAGATATTAGTCACTACTGGGACCGTCATAGATATTCGTCCGACCTTAGTTCTGTAGATATTAGTCCTCACTCTGAAGTTCATAGATATTAGTCCAACATATGAGCTGTAGATATTCGTCCGACATACAGGCTGTAGATATTAGTATCTGGAGTCATTTTGCGCAGCTTCCAAGCAATATTTCTCATTATTATTATATAGTCGTCTTTAGATGAAGGAACATTGAGCTTCTCCCTACTTGAGTGGTCTACCTGCCTCTATTTAGAATAACATACTTTAAATATCTTCCATCAAACGTAAAATAATTTAAAAAAATATATATTAAAGGACGTAAAATGACTTCTCCGCAATATCTGGTTAAAGTCTATCGGGTACTACGTGCTGATACTTCCTGTATACGTCACAAAAAGGATGATTGACTAACGCAGAGGTTCCCAAACTTATTTTTCTCGTAGACCCCTTTCAAAATTTTACTGATTTCGGTGGACCCCCTGCTGCTACATTTCTCCAATATTCCCAAAATTATCAAAAATGTGAAGATTAGATCTGACGTTGGAAATTTGCGTCGCAGTTGAGTTCCAACCCTAAATTCAGAGTAGTATAAATAAAAAGAAAAATAATATATTTTCTTGTGCTCTATTTAATAAAATAATATATTACAGACTTAGGCGGGAAATACATGTAGATGACTCAATTTTTTTTTAATTTTAATTATTCCATAAATTGTTAGTATAACTATTTAAGAATATGTTCCCAAAGTTTTAAATAAAAATTTCAATACGTTCCAGTATTACGAGGGTGTTTGTGCCGAACCGCGTGGTAAACTTGAAACTCATTTTTCTCGAAACGACTTTTTTGGAATTTGTGTGCACTCTACCTCAGAAAGTTTTTAATCAAACATTTTAAAAATGTGCAGATACCTTATTTATATAATTACGCTCTATGTGAACCGAAATTCGTAGTAATATAATTGTCAAAAGTATTTTTTAATTGCATAAAAATGTTAAAAAAATGGTAAAAAATCAAGGTTTCCTGTTTACACACTTGTAAAAAATTAAGTTTCCGTTTTTTGGGAAAAGTTAGGTTTACATAGAAGAGGCACATGTTCTTAAATTAAATTCAAAACCTTATTGATTTGAGATAAGCTAAGTGCGATGTATAGCAGCTGATAATATTCATATTTTCCGAGGAAATGCTTCGAAAAATTCACAATATTTTCTTAGATAGATGTATCAAATGACCTCAAATTTTCAATAAATTATACACATTTTCTTCCATGCCAAAAAAAATCATGAATAATAATATTTAAATAATATTTGGCTAATTTATATAGCGCCGTTTTTGTGAGAAATCACCTCAAGGGCGCTGTGAAAATGAAAATCATTAAAAAAAACCTAGTCCTGCATTTCCCACCTTAACAGAATTTAATATCGAGTATGCAAGTTTTTATGCAAGTAACAGTCGTTGACCTTCTAAAAATACACTATTCAAAAAAATTAAGGGAGGTTTTAAAAAAAAGCCGGCCTAACTGAAAAAAAATTTCAAGCCCGTGCACCAAAAAAATAGCAAAAAATTAGGATTGCTTGAGAACCGTAGCTCCTAAAAAAAATTCCCAAAAATATGAAAATTATAATCTTAAAGCTTCAAATTGCTTTTTTAAAGTCTAAATACGACCATTTTTCATCGAAATCTAGCCTGTCAAAAATCACAGAAAAAATTGGATTTTTTTTGCTCCCTTAATTTTTTGAGTAGTATATTATCTGCCTAAATTGATAGTTAAAGTCAATCCAACATTTTTGTTCGTTACTATCGAAACCAGATAAATTTTCGTGGACCCCCACAAACAACTTGTGGACCCCCATTTCTCTATCACGCCAACGTAGACCCCCGTTGAGTCTCCCATGGACCCCTGGGGGTCCACCTGGACCACTTTGGGAATCACTGGACTAACGCAATGATGGTATATCAGTTTCAGTTGCATTAAATTATAGTTTTATTAAATTAAATAATAAATAAGTGTCATAATCCAAAATCTTACCAAGCATGGCTAAACTGCCACCACTCCGAGAAGACCAGCTTAGCCCATACGTCTCCACTGGGGCCACTCAAGGCAACGAACTGGTCCAGCATAGATCCGTAGAGATCCACGAATCTGAAGGTGACGACCGCGCCCCAATCATGGCCGATCAAGGTGAACTTTTCTCTACCTGATGAAGAAAAAAAAAGATTAATGGTTGTATTGGGAGTAGAAAACATTGAAGAGATGAACAAAATAATAGGGGGTAAAGAAGTAATAAGCAATCTTTTGAATTCATCAACGAATTGACCTTCATCGAACAAAATGAAATAAAATCACCGTTAAACTTTTGATTGTGACGATCTGAACGCAAGTTGCCAATGTCAAGAATGTCTTGTCATGCTTGAATTATGTTTTACATTATTCAAGGTTATTTGAAGGAGTACTGATTAATTGTAGTGAAATATCAATAATGTACATATACAGAGGTAGGCACTGTCAAATACGTACTGTATACCTTCTGAGATAGCTACGATAATTTTTTTTTTCATAAATTAGTGGTTTGTTTGTTGATCACAATATAATTTTCTTTTAATATAGGTAACTATCTAGCTGGTTCCCGGCGTGCGTTGAAATGCCATATTCAAAGAGATAAATTGTTTCTCCCTGCATGTCCTTTCCCGTTCCTCCCGTTCCCCTCCCGCATCCCCTTCCCCTCCCGCGTTCCCTGTCCATCTTCCCCGCCTGTCCACCCCCTCTACTGCTCCCCCATACCGCCAACCTCCCTCCCGCACTACATATATTCAGTCCCAGTAAATTCAGTTTTCAAACAGCTCGCGTGCCACCCATTACAATTTTTTTATTCAAATCTTCATTTTTCATTTTTAATAAATACTTTCATATATTAATTAGAACAATCAATCTAATTTGATACCCAACGTAAGTACCTATTTAAAATATCTATAATTTAAAAAATCAATAGACAATAATACTATTGTTACAAAAAAGAAACAGCTGCCTGCAAAATTCACATTCATTAAATGCGTGAGCTGTCAAACGTGCGAAGTTAAAATAGTCGTTAAGTTTTCTGAAATTATCCAATTTTCTACAATTTTCTTAATTTTTCTTTCCGTAAGAACCTTCTACAAAGTATTAGAAAACTTAAAAAAAAAAGATGAATGAAATAGGTAAATAGGTAAAGTCGTTCTGAAGTCATGGCGTGGCCAAGAGAAACAGGGATTTATTTTTATATACACATAGATTGTGTATATAAAAATGTTATTCTTGTTCTGCAACGATTTGAACAGTCATTAAAAAGGCAGAACTTATTAATAACTTTTTCCTATTCGGTAAATTTTTGAGATCGCTGGCAATGGTGAATACGCACTTTTTTTTGAAAAAATCTTTTGATTCACCTTAATTACATTAAAAGACAACTATTTGCATTGGGGGAAGTGGAAAATATTTCATTCTAAATTTCGATTACCTAAAATTAAAATTAGCTTTCATTCTGTGAAACGAGACCGTCTATTTTCAAATATCATTTTCAAATGTCATTTTGTTGTTGGTATTCTTGTTACTTTACGAAAATATGCTAGAGCAAAGCGTAGCAGACTTCATGGGAATTCTAGGTTTGTGTAACATGGTGTGTGATACAAAAGCAAGTGCCCCTTTATAACGCCTACTCGCGTCAAGGCAAGAAAAACATCCCAGTTTTAAAGTAGTTTAGCGGCTACGCTAGGTTTGTGTAACATGGTTTGTGATTCAAAAGAAAGTGCCCCGTACCTTCAAAATCTTCTAGCCGTTCGTTATACATTCAAGTGTATCAGGAATACCAACATACCAAAGTGACAGCGAATGAGCTAATAGCTAATGGCGTACAATCTCACAAGACGAAACCTAAGTTTAATTTTAATGTAATTAAGGTGAATCAAAAGGTTTTTTTAAAAAAAGTGCATATTAACCGTTGCCAGCGATCTCCAAAAATAAATATGATTTTTTTGAAGAATTCAGACTATTCCTTTTATTTCCTTTTCAGGGACATTTTTTCAATCAAGATTATCCATTGAATAATACGTGGGTGGGTAATAAATAATAAGAAAAACAAATGAAATTATCTACTTAATTACTTTTAACCACTAGATCGGTACACACATTTCGGAAGCACTATAATGAAATGACATATTTACCAAGAGAAATGACCAGCTCCTTGATGTCATTGACGACATTGTTCAACTTGTATTCCGCCTTGTCTCTGGGTTTTTCCGAGTCTCCGTATCCTCGTTTGTCAATTGCGATACACCTGAAACGACAGATTCATTATTTTATATAACTCGAAATTAAAAAAATCCCTCAGCACCTGTGTCAACTTTGGAGATGCTATGTGGAGGGTATTTTTAGGTAAAGGAAAGAGAAGAAGTTCGGGGTTGGTAAAAGGTATGAGGGGTGGGTAGTGGGTTAATGTGTCCAGAAGTTATTGACGTATGAATCCATCCCTCCCACTGCTGTGCAAGGCGATGGGTCGAGAGAGTCCAGATGGAGAAGGTCTTCCTCAATCAGTTCCTGCCGATCCGGCCCACAACACATTAGGTGGACAGGCCCAACTGCCGCCAAGACCCGGACAAACCTCATCACACGAACCCGTGTTAGGTCGCCAACGTAGCGAACTACTTGACCTATGGTAGGGGTGTTGATTGTTCAAACGATTCCCGGGGCGACGGTACCCATACCCGTATCTACAATTAAGGGTCGACCGAGATCTCGGTCTCGGTCTCGGCATTCTCGGCTACAAATTCTACCGAGATCTCTGTCTCGGTTCTCGGGGAAAAATCGCCGAGATTCTGGGCCATAACCGAGACCGTTGTAAGTAGGTACGGTGTAGGATAATGGGATTCAAATCGATCGCGCGCGTCCATATTCGTCACATGGTGTCAGTGCGTGACAGAGCTGTCGATTGTGATTGGTCGGCTGGCAGCGAGGCGGGTTTTTCTTACCGCTGCTGCCGCCGCCGCACCTCGCCGTTCGTTCATTTCAAACAAACAATTGTAGTTAAAGGAAGTTTGTTTGAATTTTGTTCGTAGTAGAAAAAAATAAGTTATTTTATGTGTTGTTGTGATTAATTATAATTACTAGCCAGAATAACTACATAAACTAGTTAAGTGAATATCAAGATCATTTCGTATTATTTTATACGTACGTTGGAAAGCTGGTAAGTGAACGAAGATTTTTTAGATTCAGTGGCCACATTCACCAGAACACATCGATTCGCTGATTTATACATTCTTAAATATACCTACTATATTATGCAAAAATAGCGCATTTTCATTTTTTTCTCAATTTATCTATTCTCGGTCTCGGTCTCAATCTCGGTCGAGAACGACACACCTGTCTTGGTCGACCCTTATCTACAATTGAAATTGTATTTACCTACTTAATCGCATATTTTTTATAATATGAAAATCCAAAAAAATGGTAGTGAAAATGTAATATTAGATAAGTTAGAATGTTGGTAATGAAAATAGTTTCTTCATGTCGTTAATATAAAACTTAATTAAAAATATGTAATCTTATAATATATTGTTAGGTAAACAAACCAAAGAGTATCAACAGCTGACAACTGTACTGAGCCAGTGGTACCATTCCCAATTGGGGTGTATTGTGAGATTGAATGGAGTGGATAGGAAAAGGAAATGAACTGGATCGTCTGATTGATGATCGATTCTGAATGATGATCTTTGGGGGTGGTGATACTTAGATGTATTAATCACTCTTAATGCATATAGGGATAAAGAAAATGATTTAATCGTCTAGGAAGAAAGTAATTGATAAATGTTTCTTTCTATAAAAATGCGATTGATTGTTAAGCAATACCATTAGGAAGGCAAAAGAGTCGCTTTGACAAAACATCTAATCAATCGGAGAAATAAACTGAAGGCTAACACAGTTTACAACAACAATGTAACGAGTCGCCAAAATCACGAACAAACGCACGCTGTGGTAAATGCATACGGATGATACGCCGAAAATCATAGCGTAGGATTGCATAAGTTTTTTATCGGTTGGAATCAGTAAGTACCCACGTACATTAAAAACGACCCGTTGACCTCTAAAATGTATTAACCGAAAATGTTCTCGTGTATGGTGCGTAGTGTAATAAGTGAAATAATAATTTAAGTGAGTAGGTACCTGTACAATTGTTTGCATCCTCGTATAAGTGGAACGTCTTAAATTAATTTATTGTACGGTTTACTTTTAAAATTCTCTAGCCCCAGGAGAACACTCACAATATACCTACTACAGTTTTAATTAATTTAGTTATGTATAATAGAATTAAAACATTTTCGACAGATGCTTTATACAAAGAATCTAAACTATTCAGTCTCCGTAAACTATTTATACCGTAAACTATGAAATATATCTTTAAAAACATGAACAAATTCGAAAATAATGTAAACAAAATCAACATTAGAAATAATAATGTATTCTATACCATCCAAACACACACAAAACAAATGCAAACTCACAGCAGCTTTATTGGACCTCGTACCTTCAATAGTTTAACAAAAAATATTCAAGTAGCAACTAAACTTTCGCATTACCTAAAAGAGTTAAAAGTATGGCTAAACCATACAGATGTAAGAACTCTATTTAGTTTTATGTCACTTTATGTTTCTAAAAACTCTATTTATTTAGTTTTATATCACTTTTCCCATAAACTTTACACCTGTTATTACAATGTATATCATTTTTTATTACACTATACACGTATTTAACCGTACTCTATTGTATCAACTTTTTGTAACTGTTTAAACAAATTTTGTTTTTGCTTTATATGTATCACTGTTTGTTTTTTATAGGTACAAAATAAAACTTATTTTAACTATATTACCCACGCACAGGCTGAGCCTTAGTGGGTTCCCATATTATTGTTATGACTTTCAAAATATGTAAATATAAATTGTAAAATATGGGAAAAATAAAGGAATTTAAAAAAAAAGGTGCAAACTTAAAAAAAATTCATATGTCAATAATTATTATCAAAGTTATTTTTAGTTTATTGATTGTTTACCCAAGTGTATTGTGTTTTCTGCGTATGTGGAAAAAAGACTAGCGGAAAAGGTCAAGTGTTTTATGGTAGGTATTATATATTTTTGTTTTAAATACTACCTTATATTTTATTAGTACTTTTATATGTACTTTACAATGGCTATCATTTAAATGGTGAGCATAATATTAATTTAAATGGCCAGCAAGTAGAACCAGATTGATTAGCAAATAATGTCAACCCCTAACCTAGTATTTTTCCTATACAAAAACGTTGTATGATTTTCTTTCTAATATAATATTTGTATACTTCTCCTTTACTACACATTGAACACCATTTACATTACATAACAGTACACTATAAACACATGATTTTTTTTTATTTATCCTTTTCAATGAATTGTCTTATTAGTGGAGGGTTTCAATATACTAGGACACACAGTGATTCATTTATAATATTGTTTTGATTTATCAGACGACTTTAAACATTAGTATCAAAATCAGGATGCTAGAAACGTTTAGAAATTTGATAAAAACGAGAAGGATCTTTTTTTGTGAATACGTATGTTTGTACTAAGACCAAAGAGACACCTAATACTGTTTTAGAAAGTAAATTTTGATGTTTACTGAACCAAAGGCAGGTCTTACACCTTTTAAAGAAAGAACTTTTGAAATGAACTCACCAATAGTCCTTGGAGAACTCTTGCAGTTGGTACCTCCAAGAATACCAGAACTCAGGGAAGCCATGGACGAACAAGAGCAGTGGCTTGGAACGGTCTCCCTTTTCCACATAATGCAGTTTGATTCCCTGGAATAGACATGAAATAAAAATCTGAACATTATAATTATATCTTTGTTGATCAACGATGACTTCAATGCAGAAGATTCTTCTTTAGGAAGATCGACAAAAATTGAACCCAATAAATCACAGTAGGACAGGTTTTTAAGATCTGATTACGACGTACTTGACGACTACACCAAAACTAAACGCCGAAAAATCACACTAATTTAACTAATTATTATACCAAAATACTTCTAATATACATTGACACACACTTCATTACAATTGCAATCTACGCATGCCATGATGTAGAAAATGTTGGCAGAAGAATGAGGACACGAAAAATGGCATAATCATTCAAAAACTTATTCCACAATTTATCGGAATAACTCACCGAAGCTTATAAACCTCATTGTTATAATCAATTTGAGAGGCGGGTATGTCCTGGAAACCGTTTATTGGATAACCAACACCTCTGCCATAGGTCACCCCAAATGGTTCGCTACGTTTTGTGACTTAGCAGGGGTGCCCCGGTTCATGGGATGAGGTTTGTCCGGGTCTTATCGGCGGATGTGTCTACCCACCAGCTGCATGGCAGGCCGGATCGGGAGAGAGTGGATGAGGGAGTCCCTTTGATTTTTTCAGCCACACTCTCTCGGAACATCGCCTTGCAACGCAGTGGGAGGGATGGGTTCATACGTCCGTCACTTCTGGACACACTGACCTCTAGATCCCACCCACCCCTAATAACCTTTTCCTTCTCAGAACTTTCTTTCCTAAAAACACACTCCACATAGCATCCCCAAAGATCACATAGGCCCTGAGGGGAATCATTTTCTTTCAGTTAACAGTATGGTTCATGTGTTGTTTGCAGTGATGACAATTTTTTTATTTATTTTTTTTTTAATTTTTTTTTATTTGTTTATTTAGCACAGTAATATACATTTATATACATAATTTATTAAATTTTGACTGCCCAACTAGGAGTATTATCCCGTTTTAGGACAGTCAAATAATTTTGGGTATGAACATGGGAATAAAACAAAACTAAGGACGCATTTTCCTCGAGACTACTTTTTTCGAGACGGTTGACACGATATCTCAAGTTCTACTGAACCAATTTACTTGAAATTTGGTGTGAGCCTTCTCAATATACTCCTCTATAGCGGGAACCAAAATTATAACAAAATTTCAATTTTTATTATTTTTTAAAAATTCGGAAAAGTCAAAAAACTGGTTAAAACATGTCTTTTTATTTCAAACGCCGCCATTTTGTGAAAAAATACTTTTTTTACTTTTCCGAGGTTCAGACCATAGCAGAATCTTGTTTGGATTAAGAATCAATTTGTTGTTTTTTTCTGATTACTAGGAGAGTTGCAATCGTGTCAACCAGGGCGCCCCATTTTTTTGAGACCCCCCAATTCAATTTTCAATTTTTTCTTTAATTTTTTTTAATGTAATCTTTAATGTTTGATAAATATCTGGTAAAATAATGGCAACTAAAATATTATTTGTTTTTTTATTGCACCTGCAAAAATACCTACAATTAAATGAACAAAAAGAAAATCTACCAGCCGGACTTTTTCACTGAACCTAATATAGCAGAAAAAGGTCGTTTCGTTAGATGTGGCCAGATCAACCGGTGTATTTGAGAAACAAAACAAATTTCAGCCACCTAATTTCAAGGTCGAGCTACTTTTTTATCGCGATGGAACGATGGAACCGGCATCATTATCAACACAACACAGCCACATGCGCGCACGCCGCACGACTGCATTACATCATAATCCTACAATCTTTATTAAAATGGAAGCCAGACGATCAAATACACAAAAAACGTGTTTTCTTATCAACCAATTACGCTGCAAAAAAATAATTTTATTTTATGAAGTGAATTTCTTGAACTTGTCATTTCAGAATCAAATAAGAGATACTTAGTCAATTTTATCACCATTGCGACAGTGTGACGGTGTTTTACATCTCAAAATACAGCACTAACATTGACAATTTTACGTGAATTTAGTTGATTTTTTACGCTAGAAGCCTACTAATTTTTACACTCTGTAGCCCAATATTTGATGAATGACCCATCACTTCAAAACACTTCTACTCTGAGCATCCCAAAAACCAGCACAAAAAATTAACAGGTACCTACTTTGTAGCATGTTGGTTTGTAATAAGAATAAGTAATGTTAAATTGTTAGGACGATAGAAATAATAGATTGTTTTAATAGACTTATTAACTTCCAAGAATTTACACAATAATATTTAAATATTTCACGTTTTTATAGTTATAACTATTATTTTAGTCTGATACTAAACAAAACAGAAAAAATAGTTTTTTTCTTAAATAAAGTTAAGATTTCGTGTAAATGTATGAAATTTTAAAATAAGTATACTCAAACTACTTATATTGTATGTATGGTAACGATAAGCGTGTCGTAGAAGTTGATAAAACAATGTTAGAAAGTTGTGTTTGGAAAGTGAAAGTATTTTCGAAATTATGAAATTATCGCTAATTTTATAATATTAGACTGCATTCAAGTTAATTGATAATGCTTAATGCTTATAAATTAAATAGTAAACATATAACTATTACTGTGTAGGTAATTTAAGTTGAACCGAAAGAAAATTCTATGACTATAATTTTAATGTTTTTTTTTTTAAATGTGGCTTGTGAAAATCCATTAATCCTATCCATTAAATAAATAGATTTTACACTAACAACTAGCAAATTCGATATTTTTTGTCAACAAAAAGCGGCGTGAAAAAAGGGTTTCCTTTCCATTTGAGTTTGATCTTAGAGTAACAGCATTATTCTTGCTCAAAGGGTCTGGCAGACCATTAGACATTTGGGCATACTTTCTTATGTAATTTAGAAACCAACGATATACTATATTTTGGTAGAAATCAGTCACTTTGTGTTTGACATATTAATTGAAATAAAACAGTTAGTAACCACGATTTAATTATTATTTTATTATTTCTGCATTAAACCGTTTACTCGTTAATACGGAATATTTTTTATCCAAACAGTTAGATTTAGCTTTATTATTATGAAAAGTGAGTATTTATGTCGGGGAGACCAAAAAACATGCAAAAAATGTGCATTTAACATTATAATTTTGTTAAAATTAATTCGCTCGCGCGGTAACGCCATATTTATTCATCGTTTTTATTTTAACATTTCATCAATGCTGCCAATAATAGAAAAAATATTTTTACGTAAAACAAAGTGAGTGCATCATTGACAAGTTTGTACCTGTGCTTATAACAGTAGAATATGGAAATAAATATATTAAACTAATTACACGAACCCGCTAGACAAACCCTGCTTTGCCAACAAACCATTCAAAACCTGGGATGTTTTTTAAAAGTATGATGAAATGCGAGTTTATTTTAGAGAATTTATTTTATAAGATTGGTACTTCCGACAAATGTCATATTTGATTGTCTATTAGTTAAAAAAGGAACATTCCGTATTATCCGTGCACCAAACTTCGACAACACAAACGTTCCGTATTATCCGTGAGGTGGACTAACTGCATATTTACCATTATTTTTTTCAATACCGACCGGTTTCGCAAACATAAGCATCCTCAGGGTATAAAATTAAACTGTAGAGTTAAAATAAATTAAACTGTAAACTGAGTTTAATTTTATACCCCGAAGATGCTTATATTAAGCGAAAACGGTCGGTATTGAAAAAATTAAACAATTAAATCGAGGATACAAAGTTATTGTTTTATTTCAATGAGATGTACTTTTTACCGCATTTCAGAGACAACTGGATTTTTAAAAAACAAAATTTTTTGACAGACAATAATAATCCAAATAATGTATAAAATCCATATATGTTTACTCACATTGACAACGGCATAACGATGCTCTCCGTGTTTGGGGTCTGTCAGACATTTCGGCGGTGTGGGTCTATCCTTGACCAGCTGAACAAAGGGGTGTGTAACGAAGTAGAAGAGCAGCAAACTCCCCACCTTCACGAAGTAAAAGGCCGTTATGCACTTGGCCAAGTACTTGTAAAGTGTTTTGGAATCCATGGTAAAATTGTCCCGCTGCGCCTTGTGCCGGTAATAAGTCACGACTGCGCCGAATATCACGTTGTATTCACATGAGCTAGAGCCGAATTTGATTAAGCAATCCCCCCTTTTGGACCCGGACAAAAATATATTCAGTGAGATAATAGATTCAGAATTATTAAGTAAGCGACGCACAGTTTTTATGATATTCCGATCGCAGCGCGTTCATTGACTGGAGTTTTATACGGGACAGAAAAGCATATCACAAAAATAATAACGTAGGTTATGTAAGCCTATAAAAAATCTTTAATTATTTATGTAAATCTCGCACAAAAAACCCACGCACATCTAAAAAAGCCGTTACTTCACACCAAAACAACTCTTCTCAGTCGTTTTAACAACATGTATGAGAATCTAGTGAATCTAGTCAAATATTCCATAACCGATTGGTTTTGGGCACTAAACCAGAAAATTTATCATGACTTGATTTTGATTAATTTGATCATAAATCTGTTTAATTTGTTTTAAATCTAACGTTTGTTGACCGAATTGTTGATATGTTTGCTGGTCACAACACACTGATGTATGGGAATGCTTGTAACATGCCTACCTACACTTTTACCATTGCCACAGTTGTGAAGAAAGTGGCCAGGTAGATAAAATGTGTGTTCTCAAAGTAAAACGAATATGGGCTGGCGTTCTAGTTGAGAGTTGAGACTGCTCGATTATGTTAGATACTGTGTACCATCGGATTTTGGACTAATTGTAGTACAATGTATTGTATTTTGTAGTTTTTATTATTGGGCGTGCTTCCTTTTCTTATGGTACTAGCTAGGTTGCCTCTCTTTTATTATATGCTTCTTTTATGTCATAGAGAGAGTATTTACACAGGATCTATCAGCGGACGCACGGATGGCATGGGTTCAGTGCACAAAGTTTGAAATTGTCGTTCTGTAGAATCTACGAAACAGAGCTATTTAGCTGATAGCCTTGAACTCTAAATTGTGACGTAATAATTGACATTGATATGTTAAAATTAACACAATAAAATCGTGTTATGGCTCCGCGAGACTTCAATAATGTTTTAAAAAATTTATGCCTTGGCACGCCTTGTGTTGTACCCTGTGTCAAGTAAAGGATGAAAATGGAATTAGTATTAGACAAATAATGAGAAAATATAATGGTTAACTGTGGAGATAGTGTGAAGGTAGAGAACACTTAATATTTGTGCGGCGCTTTCGAGGTGATTTTTCAGAAAAAATCAGCGCTACATGAATTATCCAATAATAATTACAATTAACTCTTTATTAATATTCAATTCAATTCAATTTGATTTATTCATTTTAAAAATATTACAAAATTACAATTTCAAAGCGTTTTTAATAGAGAAAAATGTTTTAGATGAAATAAACAGATTTAGACTAACAGTAACAAAGCTTGCCGTTTGAATTGTGCTTCATTGATGTTAAACATTATTCGAAGTGATTCTATTTAACAACAAGACAGCTCTGCAAGCCGGGAGATAGAATAGTCTATGCTGTCGGTGACGGAGATAACCACCGGGAACATATAAACTAATGCTCTCCATGATGGTCGAGTTTTCGAACCATCCACGAATCCGTCTGAAGAAATGTGTTACAATGAGCACATCCCTTCTGACCCGTAGAGAAGTGAAAGTCGGCAGGGTAGAGCCGCGGGTAGTACCCATACTCCCCCAGGTAAAGAAATCTCAGAAATTTCTTCTGAACCTTCTCCAACATGGGGGAATACTTCCTTGGTGCAGGCTCCAAACCACCGATCCACTATCAAGCCTACTTCTAACCAAAGCATTGTATAGTACTGTGAGAACCCGGGTGTCCCTGAAATTTCTCGCAGTGCATAGGTCAAAACCCAGCATTCTCAGTGAAGTACCACATGTCATTATGATATGATCATGAAAAGTTAACCTACTATCAAACACAAAACCAAGATATTGCATAGTGGAGACACGTTTTAAATTTTAAGCGCTCGTAGTATACCGGTAAAACCAAGTAAACACACTCTAGTGAAAGAAAGAATGAAACATTTAGAGATATCGAATTCAATGGAAAAGAAATAGTTTGTATTAACGTTTTTTGTAGTAACACAAAAAATGTGTAACTGCATAATAAGTTTTATTTTTTAAACTTCAAAGTAAAAGCACCCATTGACAAACTACTTAAAGTAGTTTATTGGGACTTTTATTTTTTCTGTAATATTTTATTTTATTTGATTTCCTGTAATATTGTATTGTATAACTTTTTCTTTCAAATAAAAAAAAAATAAAAAAAATCTGATTCCTTTTACTCCAGTCAACAATTCTATCAATGTCCATTTGGAGTAGAATGCAGTTCTCTAAAGTTTGTATTTCCAAGAAAAGTTTTAGGTCATCAGCGAAAAGAAGTGACCTGGAATGCAGAATAATTTCCGTTATACCATTAATAATAATAATGTAATAATACCTGCTACCTAGTAGTAATTAATGTATATTAATTTAATGTACCCATTTAGAATTGAATAACACATTGCAAGGTAAATAAAGTAACTAAGTAGCATTACTTGAATACTCTTGTGTATTTATAAAAATCTTTTGTTTCCAAGCTGCCGCATAGCAGTAGGTAGGTATAGTAAAATATTCTGCATTTACATTTTGTTTTTTTTTCAACATGTGAAGTTTTTCCCAGGCATTTCTCAACCATTTGCTTTTACCTTTTCCTCAAACACTTCCCTAACCATTTTCCTACCCTAATCAATTAGGGGTCCAAAGACCTTCTTGCTGCAAGACTTTTGTGTGGCATTTTTTAAAATATTTCATAAATCAACTACTCCCTTTTCTCTCTTCAATTAGAGGTTAGCTTTCATCAGGGCAAAAGTAGTCACCCTGTTGCTTACAGACCAGAACAATTTATTAATACACTACACTCATACCAGTCACGTAAGTTTCGAAGTCGTGGGGTGTGGCATCTTCTATCAATCTACTCTGAATTTTCAGCTAAATTAACTTTTTTTTTTTTCATTTCTATGATGTTACCAAGAAACTGGCGTGTCTTCATGAACCACGTTTGTACGTGTAGGTATATTGTACCGTGTAGTTATTTCTCTTACACATTATTACGTGTAATCTTGGAGTGAGTGTCGGGACACTTTTGCTTACTGTAAACAGTAACTAAATATTACTTAATTTCAATGATTTTTTTGATAACTATGTTCCAAAGGGTATTTCAAGTTTATCATAAATCTTATCTCAATTCCCAATTTCTTATCTAGAGTAGGTAACTGTTGTAAGCAGTAAGTATGATCTAAGGTCCCAATTTAACCAATGCTTGGTATTTTTTTTTTTTACATTAGCTCCACACAGTAGGCTCTGCGGAAAATAATTCCCGCTCAGGGCCTATGTCATCTTTGGGGATGCTGTGTGGAGGGTATTTTTAGGAAAGGAATGGGAGGAAGTTTTGGGAAGGAAAAAAGGGTATGGAGGGTATTTTTAGGAAAGGAATGGGAGGAAGTTTTGGGAAGGAAAAAAGGGTATGAGGGGTGGGTAGGAATCTGGGGGTCAGTGTGTCCAAAGCTATATCAGTTTTATTCACATATCAATTATGTTCTTATAGGTAGAATTGTAAACTTACATTTTAAACAATCGTTTTAATTTTACGGTAAAGGACGTAATTTTTAATAATAGAAAACATAATAGAAACGAGAAAAATAATAGCTTCCAAATAAAAATAAATAATTTAGGCAGTTGTATTTGATATGTTTTAAATCATAGATTTTTATTGTCTTTAATAAATTTTTGTTAAATACACTAATGGTAGATATATTTTACAAAAAGCAATTAAAAGAAAAAGGAGTAAAATAATAATCATAATATTGTATTAATTTCTTATTTAAGTATACACTTTTTTAAAACCACCAGACCCCCAAAACAAAAGTTCTAATAACCCTCGACCCGTCGCGTGGGGTATTTAAAAGCCCAGGTTTTACAGAAATGCTAATTACGTTCATTTTAAATGTTCCCACTGATTTCTTACTTTACGTAGCTTCCTAAAAGGGACTATACTTGACGCAAGCGCCGAGAAAATTTAGTTTGGGCATGTGCGATGTGAGATACAGACTTGTGTTTCGGCGTGAGGCTAAAAAATCAACAAAATACCATGAAAAATCAAGTTTATATGTTTTTTTTATTGTACTTTGTTGATTTTTTTGTTGTAATAATAATAAGTCTATATCAACCTCAAATATTTATAAGTTTGAAGGAAATTGGTTAGATTTTTTTAAAAGTTTTCTATAAAAAAATATGATTCAAAATTTCAAAAAAATGTTCCTTGTTGATTTTTAAGCTCTTGCATTGAAAATAAATAACTAATTTTAAACATTTCTTTTTATTTCAAAGCAATCATTATCACCTGACTGTCATCAGTTAAAATAACATATAAAATGTATGCTAGAACAACAATTTAATTATATTTATTTTTGGGGTCCTAAGCGACCCCACGCGACTCCTCGCGTTACAAAAAAGGCGCGACGGGCGGAGGGTTAAACAAAAGGTTTTTCTTACTTTTCACGAACTTTTTTTTGTTTAAGGTATTATTTTCGTATAAATTAAATTAACTAATATTAGAGGTTATTATTTTATTAAATGTTGCCTCATTAGAGGTAACATTGCAAGGAGGAAATTCATTATTATTGGTTTTATTTTGAATATACTCGTGTACAAACAGACAAAATATAAACTGCCGATTTCCCGAAAACGAATAATTAAATAAATAATGATCCGGATAGTGGATGACTATTTCTTCATAGTAACACGAACATTTGAAATCTCATCGTGAATCGGTTGTTTTCAGAGTCTGGTCGGAGGTTACATTATTAGTCACAGAAACGGCTTATCAAATACATAATAACAGGCGATAAAAGTACGTGGTGAAGTGTTTTATAATCTTTGATGGCTTAGATCTTCGATCACAAAAATAATCAAAGAAATATAACTTCCTGGGTAATTTAAAAGACAATTTACTGAGAATTTCACATATCTACATCAGTTGTTGTTGTGAATCCACTTAAAGGTGTTAAAAATATAAATAAAATTCTGAAAGTTAAAGTACAAATTGTTAGATGTTACAAATATTTGGTACGAATTCAAACGTAACAGGAAACATTAAGAAAAAACATGATTTTATCAGAAATTCAGACAATCAAGATAGAAAATAATAATTTATTATGTTAAAATATGGAAATAAAACTGGGTGGTTCCCACATTTTTAAAAATTATTTTATATCATTGAAGAAGAAGATAATACTAACAAATCTAAATCTTCATGAAAAAGAACAAGACACAGAAATATATAAAGCTAACGGTCGTAACTGGGACTCGAACCCAGGATCTCTCGTCTTAGCCTTAACCAATTCGGCTACTGAGACCTCTTATTTTTAAGTCACTTTTGGCAATCTCATATTTAAAATTCAGTTTTAACAATATTATCTTCAACTAATAATTTTCCACATTTTTTGCAGCTACCTTTTTAAATGGGTCGTTTCTTTGACTCGTTCTTGTGTTCAACAGCTCGGCTGTGGAATGATTTGCCGGCCTCTGTGTTTCCACCTTCCTACAACATGGGTCTCTTCAAGACCAATTTTCATTCCTTCCTTTCTTCAAAAAGACCCTCCACACAGCATCCCAGATGACATAGGCCCTGAGGGAAATTATTTTCCTCAGGGCCTCCTGTGTGGAGTTAATGTAAAAAAAAAAATGTTCGTAAAACTGGTTTGTAACCTAGATAGTGTCTCGGATAAATATATCCAATTTTATTTTAATTTTATTTGTCTTGTTATTTTTCAAATTTCGTTAAGATATGTTGATATTATCTTTTTCTTCAATAATATATTAAATTGTTGGGAATAACATTCAAAAGTTATTATAAAAGAGAATAAAACTAACAAAAAATCAAATTATTTTCCTCAAATAAATTAAAACACAACGAAAGTTAATCAAAGGGGACAACCCTCTCTAGGTCAAAGAAATAAACTTATATAGCTTCATTAAATAAAACTAATAACGTAAAACCACTATATAATTAACATCATAAACATGTTTCGAAAACTATGTTTTCTTAGTCAGGATAAAATTAATATTAAAAATAACAAAAGACAAACAAATATAGACAAATAAGAACTATGGATAAAAAATAGACAAAAGATATTAAATGGATGGTGGCTTTTACAAAGTTATTCAATTTTCATTTAATTAAAAATGACACCACAAAGTATATTTGCAAAGTTTGAAGAAGTTGTATAGCTTAATTTAATCATTTAAATAGCTTTTTATAAAGTATTATGAAAGTAGGTACAATTTTCCACAATACTGATTTCTTTTTCCGCGTTCGGTAATCATTCGTGTTGAATCGATCTTTTCCGGATATTTGATGCACCTGTCAACCAACAATTAAAAATAATCTAGCGCTAACTGTTTACTCCATTGTTTCCTTTTCACTTCAAACCTCTTCCGTCTCTGACACGTCCGTTTGTTTATCTTTATCTTTTTCGTTGGGTGGTTAATCGGTTGTGTCATTTGGAGGGGGGAATCTGAAATAGTAGAAAATGTTTTTTTTTGTTAATATCATTCATATAATATAAGATTGGGTGACTGGACAACTCAACAACATATACACAACTTCAACACCTCCCTTAAAAAGTCATTAAAGAATGATTTTTTTTTAAATTGGTTAAATAGGTTACGTTAGGTTAGGTTAGGCCATTTTTAATTTTTTTTTTCATATCTTTTAATGACTTTTCAAAGGGGTGTTGAAATGGCATTTTTTTAATTGTCATGGAACCGTAAGATTGGTATAGTCATGCGGCGGAATGTACGAGTACCAATTTCCAATGTTCTTGACGCATGCTATTTTTGTTCGGCATATAATACCGCGAATGTGACATGAAACAAATATGCGGTATTTTATGGATGAGTAGAATATACTCGGAGAAAATGATTACTAATTGCTGAGTTATTACGATGTATCACTTTTAGAAAAATTGTCACTTCGCGGTATTGCACGCCGTATACATTCGAAAGTAAGGCATTATCATTCAAAGGTTAATTAGTAAGAGATAGATTTTAAGTGTTTTTTATGTAACTACCTCACAAAAGTCCGAACTGCTCCCGTCTGGATCCAGTGACACTATCCCAATCGGGGTATATTGGGAGACTGAAGGTAGTGGGGAGAAAACAGATATGGGGGACAGAGGGAGGCGGGGAGGTATCTGGCTTTTAAGATCTGGTCACCAAACACGGCTAAAGCCATTTCAAGCAATGTTTCATTTCTGAATGGTGGTCTTACACCAGGACAATACTTAAAGTATCTTCCACCCTGGAACGTGCCGCAAAATAATATATATTATTTAAAATTAATAAAATTGTGAAATAACACAAATTAATCAACGGAAATTTATTTGCGCCGGCCCGGATTGCTAGTCGAGAGTCTTGCCCCTCGACCAAGG
This sequence comes from Limnephilus marmoratus, assembly GCA_917880885.1. Classification (NCBI taxonomy): domain Eukaryota; kingdom Metazoa; phylum Arthropoda; class Insecta; order Trichoptera; family Limnephilidae; genus Limnephilus; species Limnephilus marmoratus. The sequence continues at coordinate 23,653,147 of OU862911.1, read as the reverse complement.
AGGCCGTCAAAGGATGGGATGTTTCAAACTCCATCACGTGTGAGGATCCTGACAAAAAATCAGCATGCTTTTAATTTTTAAGACGTGAACGCATACCGTTAAGTGTCAATTCTCGTCCCGCTTCAGCTTTTGATCAAAATTGATTGTTTTCAGTTTTTGGCAGCATTTAGAGTACATCATAGTCTAATCAAGTATTGAAACGGGGAGAGAATCGGCGTTTTCAGCCGAAACCGTTCAAATGTCAATAAAATTTGTATTAATCGTTGATATGGTCATCAAATGTGAGGGGCCTTACTAAGCTTTAGGGCCTGACACGACGAACATATAGGTAATACGCTTTCATTACTTCATTGCTGATCAAGGAGCTGGGTATGATGCAGGAGGCCCTGAGGAAAATAATTTTCCTAAGGATCTAAGTCATCTTAGGGGACGATGTCTTTTATACTATCCAGCAAAGCTGAACAGGTAGTTGAAAAAATGAAAAAAAATCTCACTCTTGTTGCCTTCTGTACATCTTAAAAGCCTTCCGCCACATCCTTGAAGCCTTCAGCGCATTCTGGGAGGTCCTCTGCATAACCTCATCTGAGCAGAACTCCCATGGAGGTTCATGTATAGCCCCCGTGACCCCAAATTCAAGTTCTACAAAAGGTGTGGATTCTTTTGGTCTTTCTGGTAAAGGTTCTTCTAGCATTTTCCTTGCGCTGTGTAGACTTTGGTGGTATTTTAATCCATGTGTATTATTATCTTGTAAAATCTGTAAAAAAGAAAACCAAATAAATATTCACACATATTTTATTTCTCGAGGGGTAGGCCACGATAAAAGAAAATTTTTGCTTACTTCGAACGAAGAGCAAAATTTATCATTGGAGAAGATGATAATATTACTAAATCTAAACGAAACTTATACAACAAGTCACACAAAAAAAGGTAACGGGGTCAACTGGGATCTCTGTTTTACCAGGATATTACTTTGACCACTGAGCTATTGACCGTTACCTTGTTTTTATTTTCTGTGTCTTGTTCTGATTTCTGTTTCGATTAGATTTATTAATTGACTTAGTGTAGTGATGTCCTGTTTTATGTCTACCATTTCATCTGCCTGTAAAATTGTTGGTCCTGTTTCCGGTTTAGGATAGGTAGTGGCCATGTTGGATACTACCATTTCATACCACCAGAGTTCGCTTGAGAGTGGATCGTACTACTTATCTTTGAAATCGGAATAATCAATATTATGGTAGAGCTAGGATCCTGCATAAAGAAAGTTAGAAAAGATGATAGTCAAATTCTTTTAGTCAAGTTCCTTGGACATATTCCTTCTAATAAATTTTGGTACTGATTTATTAAATAAAGCCTCGATTACATTAAGCGAGTTTAGAAGCTACTAGCCGGTAAGTTTAAAAGAGGGTGAATCGGCGAGTGAGATTGTCACGATGACACACAAAACTGTCTACTCGCTCAGTAGCGACAGTGGCAGCTAAAATAACGACTCCAGCGCAAACCAATTCGGTCGACATTTTGTAAAAAACTTGAAGTCACCGCTAGCGCCACACGCTAGCCAGTAGCGAGAATAACGGCTCCCGCGCGAACTAATTCTGACAATTACGAAATCATCTGTTGGTAGGCCGCCATCTTGAGCATGAAGCGAGTAAAGTTGAACACCTTTCAACTTTTTTCGTAGATTGTCCACAATCTGCTAGTTAGATACAGGATTATACTGAGCGAGTTCACTAACATATAGTGAATTTCCCAGATAATAGCTTGTAAACTCGCTCGATGTCATCGAGACTTTAGGAAAAAATAGAAAAAAAATATATTTTGGACACGAGGTCTACTGTTCACAGAACTACTAGTATTATTTGACTATTATCTTATTCCTCAATGATTAAATATTAGGTTCCTTGATGCGTACAACCTTCAAAAACTATTCCAAAAAGTATACTTTTCATGGCTTGTGCCTTTAAAAAAATATTGTTTATAATAAAACAAAATAATATGTGTCACTTAGTTGGATTGTTTTTACTGTAGGTAATAGTAAATTTAAAAAAAAATAACTGATTCGATCACATTAGTAAAAGGGAACTTGGGGTGATTCATAACTGAAAAAATGTATTAAGGCTCTGCAACCGGGCTCGAAAAGAAGAAGATGGAGAGATACGAAATTACGAATGTTAGAGGAGAGCGCTAACATTTACAGCGACAAAATCGATGCGAAAATTGCGAAAATGTTTAATAAAACACGACTCTTTTAAAATAGAGCAAAAATCTCGCGGGCATTATCTTAAACAGCATTTAAAGAAACACTGTGATTTTTTTCATACATATAACTTGTAAAATAACTGAAACAAACGTGTTAATAATTATTTTTGGAGCATACTTTGCGATTTTTTTCTATCGAGAGAATTTTATATAATTTGCGTTTCGGCGCGGGCAAAGTCTAGATATTATCTTCAAGAATAACATATATTTTTTTAAGAGCTTTAAAGCTTACCGTGTTTAAGGGAAATATGTAATAAATCGGTACAAATCCGGGTTGCGGGCCCATCCCCTTGATAGTTTATCCATAGGATAACGTTTGTTTTCGCTTTACAATTTTTTTACTTTTGCAGCTCGAGTTGATTATTCTGTACTCGAATCTATGAATAGTGGCTATACATTGGATAAGTTAGCCGAGTTTTCTGCAAATATTAATATTTTTTCTACTATGTATAAGCTATCAAGGGGACGGTGAAATACCCTATCCATAACTTATCTTAATATATAAAACAAATTGTGATTGTTAAATTGAAATTAAAACAATTTTTTAACTTATTTCCACATATTTATTTAACCAGTACCGGTTTCATCCTGTTATGGACATCTTCAGGCTGGCAATTGACATTCTTTTGTTAGAGAATTTTTATAAAATTTGGTAGGTACCTAGGTATATTAGAGTATTAATATTAGAGTAGGTACATATGTTTTGGTTATTACATTAAATAATATTTAATAATATTTGCATTGGGAAAAAATATCAAATGAAATAATAATATAACAATGGTCACTATAGCAGAATAATCGATAATTTAATAATTTAAAAATAATGAATTGTCCTGCATATCACGGGCAAATCAAAAAAAGGGAAGGGGGGTGTTATGATCTATTGAACAAAATCTTGCATTTACCAGAAAACAAAAATAATTTCTACAAAGATTAAAATGTTACCTTAGAGTCTAAGGTAACATTATTCCAAGTAACTACAATGGATATATTAATGGCGACCGAGCACCATGTTCCAACTGCTGTTGGATTGTCATTTGTTCTTCACATTTGTGAAAAGGGACAGAAATTAGACAGATTGGAATTACTAGAAATTAATCGCCGAACGAAGAAAATTGATCGTAAATATGTCATGAATAAGCAGTTGGAACATGGTGCTCGGTCGCCATTAATATATCCATTGTAATTACTTGGAATAATGTTACCTTAGACTCTAAGGTAACATTTTATTCTAAGTGATTTGCGATGTATGTATTAATGATTATTGAACATTTTGTTCCGGATGCTTATTCATGAAATATTTACCTTAGAGAACAGTTGTATAGTTTAATTATGTAATTTTCTAATCTTTCTCTGACTATTTTTTTTTTTTTTTTTGTAGAAATCTTTGTAGAAATTATTTTTGTTTTCTGGTAAATGCAAGATTTTGTTCAATAGATCATAACACCCCCCCCCCCCTTTTTTTGATTTGCCCGTGATATGCAGGACAATTCATTATTTTTAATTTATTAAATTATCGATTATTCTGCTATAGTGACCATTGTTATATTATTATTTCATTTGATATTTTTTCCCAATGCAAATATTATTTAATGTAATAACCAAAACATATGTACCTACTCTAATATTAATACTCTAATATACCTACCTACCAAATTTTATAAAAATTCTCTAACAAAAGAATCTCAATTGCCAGCCTGAAGATGTCCATAACAGGATGAAACCGGTACTGGTTAAATAAATATGTGGAAATAAGTTAAAAAATTGTTTTAATTTCAATTTAATACAATATAATTCCACCACGTATAACAGAACAATAAATAAACTCATAAATTGTGATTAGTTACACCATTTAACTCGGGGACGGCTGGATCGATATTTTTGATTTGTCTCCGCCCCGAATAGCAGAATAGCTATTAAAACATCGGAAAAAATCACGAAAAAAATAATTATGAAACATATACTTTTCCTCATACATTTTGTATGGAACGAATTCTCATCTTTTGAAAGAGCTGCAGGAATACTGTGATAAGTATAATATTGAGTGATTTCCAATAATTCAAAAACGCCAAATGTTAATGTGCTGATTGCTTCGCTTTAGTTCAGAAACATATTATAATGCTGCCGCTCTTTCTTACACACTAAATGTCAACAGTCGAAAATGGGAAAAACGGTGAACGTATGTCTGCACCCACCACAGGAAAAATATAATAATTATAATAAATCTCCCTCACACGTATAAAAAAAATGAAACGCAATTCCCGTAAGTGGAAATGTACGAAAATCAAAAAAATTATAAATCCGAACACAACGCCATCTCTGATACTGACAAAAACAAATCATGGACAGTCGCGCATCGATAGTTGCTTCATTGTGTAAGTTTTAACTTGTTAAAAAAACTGAATTTAACTCAGCTAAAAAGTAAACAATACAGTTATTGATTCTGAGGCGGTATGAAGTTCGCCGGGTCAGCTACTTATACATTAACCAGATGTTGTTGAAACCATTATAAAGAGTTTTCTATTAAATTACCTCCATTTCAATGTTCGTTTTATCATTTTCAAGGATCAATGATTCTTTCCTCATATTTTCACTTTCAGAGGTCAGGATCGTATCATCAGTGGTCCTCAACCTGCGGGCCGCACACCTCGCCCTAGCCAAGGCTCTGCCGATGTTGCCACAAACAACTACCCCTGAAGTAAGCAGGCTGGGGGTTGCATCGTGGGTTACTTCTGGAAAGATCGGGACTGATTCGGCGAAGGAAGAGACACCTAAGACAAAAGATGAAAAATATGTAATGGACGGGGTTATTGCAACACTAATAATCTTTATTATCGGTTAAATTGAGTTCTTCATAATATTATGTAAAATATTACTACAAAATGATGCAGGCTCATCTCGAATGTTTTTCTATACTCGAAACCTGTGGAGATTGATCGTGACTAAAACTAGAACCAAATTATTAGACTATATTTTTTTAATTTCTATTTTTTTATTAATTGTTTCATCATACAAACTAGGTTAGTGGTTCCCAATTTACTTCAGATTGCGATCCCATTTTATATTTATTACGAATTTACTATAAACTCAACACGCATTGTATTGACATTTGCACTAGTGTTACAATATGTTTTTTTCCTCGGAAAGTCAGGGTTGACTGCAATTTTTTGCAACGTTTGCAATTTATTTTTTTGGAAAAACGCAATATTTTATCAAAAAAGTAATATTTAATTGAATGAAGACAATATAAGCGAAACTCAATCGAAAATCTGAAAACAAAAAAATCAGAAAAGATATTGGCACCTCTGGGAGAGCGTTTGCCTGGAAAGCGAGAGGTCCTGAGTTCGAGTCCCAGAGATGCCAATATCTTTTCTGTTTTCAGATTTTCGATTGAGTTGCGCTTATATTGTCTTCATTTAAATACAATTTGAGATTTTACTCATAAAGTTAAAAAAAAAAAAAAAAACAAATTAATACCAACAATTTATTAATGATTTGTATGTTGCCCCCCCCCCCCCCCAATTAAATTGCGCCCATTAGCATGTTTTTTTAAACTACTAATCATACTTTTTTTAAGCGATTTTTTTTTAATTTAACGTTTCGGGCGGTGACCCCGCAGTAAACTCTTTGCGATCCCAAAAGAGATCGCGACCCATAGGTTGGATACCAGTGCACTAGATGATTAATGTAGGTATACTTACTTGATCGAGGCTGTGCACTTCGTGGTCGAGATGATGAAGATGGACGGCCACTAGAAGAGTAATGTGACGGCACCCCATTGGCTGTTACCGGCCTCTTGGATTGTGCACTTCTCTCCGGGGTTCTTGACTTTTGGGGTCCTTCGTATACATGTTCTTTTATGACCTTTAAATATACAATTATTAACTCTTTATTGCTGAGAAAAAATATATAAACATACCGTCACTCCCGTTTCATCCTGTCTTAAGGCGCCGTATCCTCACTCAAAAAAAGAAGAAGATGGAGAGTTATGTAATTACGAATGTTGGAGAGAGTGCGCTAATATTTAAAACGATAGAATTGAAGCGACAACTATGAAAATGTTTTATAAAACACGACTCGTTTAAAATAGATCAAAAATCTCTTGGGGCCGTCTAAAACAGCATTTAAAGCAGGGTTTCCCAACCAGTGGTCCGCGGACCACTAGTGGTCCGCGAGAGGCAAAAGCTGGTCCGCGAGAAGTCTAAATAAAAAAAATCGGAACTATATTCAGTTTACCTTGTGGTCAGTGACCATTACGGAATTCCGTTTCGCCCCACCCCATCCTACCCCGTTCTACCCCCTCCGTTCTGGTAAATATTCTGTTAGAAACTGTCCCACGCTATCCCATTATGCCCCTCCCGTTGTGCTATCCGTCCCGGGTGCGTATTTACAATCCCTACCGCGTTTCAGTCGCGCTACTGACAGAAACGCAGTAGGGATTGTAATGCATAAATCACCTTACAAGCACTACCTCGTTTCAGTCGCCTTACGCGCTTCGTTACTCTATCTGTTTCTGATTGTGAGTGACGACCACGGACGTAGGAATATATGGACCTGCCCTAAGTAATAAAAGCGTATTATTTCCCCCTCCCCATAACGGTTCCATGGAACCGCCTGGGCTTACGAGAGCCGCCTCCCTTGAATCTAAAAACGTGACGTCATCATTCTTGTTCTGACCAGCGCCGAAGTCACATAGTACATTTTACGAAATAACAAGGCAAAAATGGTAGCTTGTGCTATGAAAACGTGTAAAAATAGAAGTGAAAAGGAGAATAAACCAAATTGTCGTATTACATTCCATAGGGAAGCATTATTTTACTTTATTTTAAGCTTATTCGAATTATATTATTATATTATCAGTTTTGTAACATATACTATCATGAACGTGTTTACACACAGCCGTAATATGCGTGGGATGGCGTATTTCAGCATATCGCTCGCCATATATTCCGATTGGGAATGTACGGCGAGCGATATGCCGAAATACGCCATCCCACGCATATTACAGTTGTGTGTGTGAACACGTGTTAACGCTCAGAGGGCGTGTTCACACACAGCTGCGACGTAAAACACACAGCCATTTGCAAAAGAATCAGGGGTGTGCCTTCGCCTTTTGCGCTCTGCTAAAATATCTAATCGTATCATTTGGAACGTCTATCTTTTCATGTGTTATTTCTTGCTGGAAATCCGTGGTATTAATAAAGGATAATAAACCAATAATTTTTAAATTTATCACACTTTAAGGGCCTTATTACTAAACGAGTTTTGAATTTTACGCAACTCATAAACGTGGAATAAAGTATGGTTTTTTTTATTAGGCGTTATTGTATATTTTGCTTTCTTAATTATGTACTCCATCGTGGTATGTTTAGAAGTAAAATGTAGATACAGTGAGCATGTTTGGAATGAAAAATGTATGTGACATTTTGCTGTCCGATGATATTTTTTATCAATCAAAATTTAAAATAAAATATTTTTCTAACGCACGTCGCCACCGATTATATTATCTTTGGATCACACTGTCACGTCTCAGCGGACCACGTGTTAGGTAAGCGCGTTGTTTCGTATTTACGGTATTGCTGAGTGCTGGAACGAGAATGAGTGCTCACGGCCATCATCACAGTCAACAGATTAATACCTTCTTACTATGTTGGCTCATCTTTTTAATATATTCAGCTGTTATTATTGTACTGTTTTTAGCATCGATAATATAACTCCTGTACATGTTATGTTGTTTTCTCTTAAGCTGTGCTGTTATTTTTGTACGTTATTTAAACCTCTGTAAGTTGTTTATTGAATGCTGTTCTCACAAATATAATGTTATCCTTAACCCTTTTTGTCTTTTTCTTTTCACTTCTTCCATTGTCCATAGACAATGTAAGAAATAATTTAATGGAAGTTATATATATTATATAAATATTATTTCTTTAAACAATATTATGCATAGTCTGAGAATACTGTTACTGTGTCGGTGTAGGTATATAATACAGTTTTACTAAGTTTCTGCTGATATATGCTTAAATGTAGCTAAACAAAAAATATTATACCCAAAAAATAAATAAAAAGCACCTTCGTCGTCAAAATATTCCAATTAATACCCCACTCCTGGCTACGCACGATCCGATTTGCAGAACCCAGATAAGTCGGGAGGTTTAGGGGGGAGGGGGGAAGTTGTTGCCTATACACAATGCGTCGATGTGGTGGTGAGAAGTACCTATCTATGTAAATCTGGTCACTAAACACGCCTAAAGCCATTTCAAGCAGTTGGGGCGATACTAAGAGTATCTACAAAAAGGAGCAAATAATAATGTAACTGCTACGTGCTACGTATTATTGTAATTAAATAACGTGTGAAATAATTTAGGTAAAATAATTTTAATTAAAAGAGATAATTACATTATTTTTATTAACTAGCAGACCCGGCCACACGTTGCTGTGGCTAACGAATCACAACGCCATTACCCAACCTTTATAAAATCCTCACCACCCGCTTGCCTGCTGCCCGCTGCCTGAATTGAATATTTGAATTTCTCGGCTTTTCTCTACTATAATAAGCATGTAATATACACATAAACCTTTCTCTTGAATCACTCTATCTATTGGTGAAAACCGCATGAAAATCCGTTGCGTATTTTAAAAGATCAATGCGCACATACATTTTGAGTGACTTCATTTTATACTATGTAATTATATAGCAACAGAGCGGTTGTGATAACCCTAAAATCTGTCGATCATCACGAATGTGGGCGGTTCTCGAATGTGCTCCTCGCTGGTTACAGGGGTAAGTAAATTATGGAACATTTGTAAAAGTGTCTTAACTAAATACGGCAACCAAATAGTTGTCTGTGAAAAGATGCGAACTTTACTTTGCTTATTCAGACTTCGCAAATATGTTAATAACGTAGCGAGCAATTCGCGCTCCCACATAATAAGGTCTATTCATTAAAAAGCAGATGTTATTTTTAAGAACTAAATGGCGATATTATAATGCGAGATGCCTATATACTGTCAGATTAATTTTTCAACCAATCACAGTCATCTTCCCCTCTTCGTACCGCCATAGTTGATTTTTCCCCTCACCTGTTATTTCTGGTCTATTGAATTTGGATGTCTATGGTGACGACCGTAATTATAGAAGGGTTAGCAGAGAAAATGGACCGCTTTGACTTTGGTTTATCTGTTTCTTACCAATACTCACTTTATTTTTTTAAGTAAAAAAAAACGCGCGTTTTTTTTAAAATAAATTTAAAATTTTGAAGTAAAAAAAAAAAAACGCTGTCCATCCTCTCTGCTAACCCCTCTATAATAACGGTCGTCACCCTCAGAGAAACAGATAGAGCAATAGAGTTTGTAAGGTGATTTATTATGCATTTCAATCCCTACGGCGATTTAGTCGGTAGGGCGACTGAAACGCGGTAGTGTTTGTAAGGTGATTTATGCATTACAATCCCTACCGCGTTACAGTCGCGCTACCGACGTAAAGCTAGCCAACGTGGTGTCACCCCCTCCCCCCCAAAAAAGTTGACAAACACAAATTTCGACTTCATAAAAAATTGGTCGGTCCTGGGGGGGGGGTGGCTAGAGAATTGTGCTCTTGGAAGGTGAAACTCTGTCGGGCGGTGGCACCCGGGGCGCCGCCCCCCCCCCCTTCGCTATGCCACTGCTTGTGGTCCGTGTGGAAAAAATAAACGTACAAGTGGTCCCAGGTCATAAAAAGGTTGGGAACTACTGATTTAAAGGAACACTGTGAATTTTTTCATACATATAACTTGTAAAATAACTGAAACATATGAGCGTATTTTGCGATTTTTTTCCATCGAGGGAATTTCATATAATTTGAGTTTCGGCGTGGGGAATGTATAGATATTATCTTAAATAATAACATATTTTTAAGAGCTTAAAAACTTCAAATGTTTAAGGGAGATATGTAAGAAATCGGTAGAAATTCGGGTAGCGGACAATGTTTTTGAGAAAAATGGATTTAATGTTGGAAGTCGATTTTCCACTCGCTAAAATAAAATATTTGAAGTATCATATTGGGCTTAAAAAACATTGATAATGTTCCATAAGCCCAATATGATATTCCAGATATTTTACTGTTATGGGTAAATACTTATCAGAATTTAATAAAAGTTGACAATACGACAAAGATCACCAGAATTGCGACGAAAACTGACGATACGAAATAAATACGAACTGAAATATGTCTAGGTGTTAAGCAAAAATGAATCCATTTCAGTATTTTTTTATTAAATATTGGTTTAAAAATAAATAATAACAAAAAATCATGAGTACAGTCTGTCAAATAAGAGTAGAAAACATAGGAGGGCGCCTCTGTCGGTCAAATGGCAATACTAAAAATATAATCATGGCGTTAATCCAAAGCTGTGTAACCTACATTTTAATTAAACATTAAAAAGGCATAAAAGCGAAAAAAATATTTTTTCACTCCACTGATCTCAAATTAGAAGTGCATATAGGTATATTATTATTATATCTTTACAATTTTATGTTAACATAGTGAAGAATAACGATATTGTAATAAAATACAAAGCACACTTTAGAAATTGCTCACATTTATTTAATATTAGCTTAAGTACCTACTAGTGTTGTCCAGGCTTTAGAACATGTCTCTAATTTTAGATCTGAATATAACTCATTCAGATCTAAAAGTAGTGTAACTAAACATACCATTAATTATTATTCTTCCTTTCTACCTACTGTTAAAATAAAATTTGTGTTAAATTAAATGGAAGCCGATCACTTTGTAGAACACAATTTAATCAAATTTATGTCATTAAGTAGGTACCTTAACAATAATGCTTCCTCAATATAATTTTTTTTTAGGAACAAAAAAATTGTATTTTTAAATGTAGGTATATACGGTGTGTTACTCAGAAAAGAGTGTGTCAAATGTTAAGTGTAATTGTGGGAATAGTTTCGGGTTAAATTTGAGATTGAAAGGTATGTGAGTAATGTATGATTGTATCTGCTAGCTTTATGGGCGCCACTGGTTGATAAACCAGGCTAACAGACGGTAAAGCATAATTCTCTGTCAAGGCCTTGGGGATTAAATACTTTATGATCAATTAAGACTTTTAATAATGAAAAGAAAGACAGTTTTCATATAACAGAGTTGATTTTATATTTAAAATATAACAAATAAAATCCAGTTAATCAAGAACAATTAAAAATTATAAATATGTACACTCACCCAAGGATCAACCAAAAATCTATTCTAGCTAAATTTATACTTAAGTCCGATAGCAACCAGGAATGTTGAATGATGCTCTCTGCTTTGCTGTTGTACTTCATTCGTCTTTAAAGATTGAGCCAGTACCAGATCAAGACCAATGCCACGGTCAAATTAGCTGCTTTCCATGCATATAATTGATGGATCTTCAAGTTTATTTTAATTTTTCTCCAAATATGTCCGATAGACGGATACAACGAAGAGATTTCCGAGTTTGTAAAATAATATTTTTAATTAAATTCCTTCCACTGCAGGAAAATACTGTTGAATCCCGGTCAGTTAAATGCTTTATAGAATGTTTCAGTTTCACGCCATTTAAACTTGTAGGTAGCAAAACACACGGAATATAATTTTACATTCCGTAAGTTATTCAACAAATATCAATATATTTTAATGAAACTGCATTATAAATAAACTCGGAAAATATACAGTGACCCTTTCAAAAAGGAGTCCACCTCTCTAGACTGCTTCCCAAATAAAGTGCCCAGCTCTAAGGAAAAAGTGACTTTTATAACCTCTGATTTCAAAAATAATTGAATGGCCCAAAGTTCTATATTTAAAGAAAAATCAACTGGCGTTTTAAACCAAACAAATGGTGAAAAGGCTACCGTCTAACTGTGCCAGTGTCATTTCATTCCTCTTTACAAAATTAATCATTTTATATAGATAATAGTTTTAAAATAGTATTGTAAATTAGTGTAATATAGTTTTTACTTGTATATTTATTTTCACTGTAAGTATTTGTGTTATATAATTGGTTCTTCGGAGCAGTTAAGGTAAGATTTTTTTTTTGATTTGTGTGCTGTAGATTTATTCGAAAATGGATCAAGAAAAACCACCTGATCCCCCAGATGATGGTTTGCTATCTGAATCCTCGGGTGTTACAAAAAAATTGATCGCGGTTAATATTCCGGAGGCTTCGGACTTCGTAACGATTACATAAAAAAAAAGAAAAATTGCTAAACCAGCAGATAATAGAAATGCAACCGATTTTGAACAGATACATCGAAAAACACCCTCCACGCAAAACGACTCCCTTCCAATTAATTCTGTTTTACAGGATGTAATTCCGTCCACTTCTTCCTCAATTTCAAATCTAAGTCCAGCAAGCCATTCCACCACACCCGCCCCACTAGTAAACAATACTCCTTCACAAATGTCACGTCTGTATAATAATCTTGATAGACCACCTTACATTACACACGTGACTAAAATTTCAAAGGATGAAAAACAATCAAATTTATACGATGTGGACTTTGGACATTTTATGTTTAAAAATAAAATCCACCCTGTCTGGAATGGAGTAAAATCGGTTGGGCGTAACCGTCTTTCTGTTGAATTCAAGACAGCGGCTGAGGCCAATAGCTTTGTAAAATCTGATGTTGCCAAAAAAAACTCGTACAACGTTTTCATACCTACATATCAGGTTACAAAGCTAGGTGTCACCAAAGGGATCCCACCGCACTGGTCGATAGAGGACATCCTGGAAAACATTACTGTTCCTCAAGGTTTCGGAAAAGTTTTAAAAGCGCGTCGTCTAAATTACAGGTTTAATACGGGAAACTCTGTAGAATGGAGACCCTCCCAATCCGTTGTCCTAACATTTGACAGCAAAGACCTTCCACAAAATGTTACTATGTTTAACGTCTCTCTACCAGTAGAGCTCTATGTGTTCCCAACTGTGCAGTGCTACAAGTGCTGCAGATTTGGACACACAAAGAACCTCTGCAGATCAGAACCCCGTTGCTTCAAGTGCAGTTCGTCCCATAGTGGCGATTCCTGTGATAAAACAGAGGAAAATTATAAATGTTTAAACTGCTCCGGAACCCACATGTCCATCAGCAAAACTTGCCCTGAACTGTCAAGGCAGCGCAATATTAAACACACAATGGCCGAGAAGAGCATCTCTTATGCGGAAGCATCAAGAATGTTTAACAAATCTATTCCATCTTATTCTGAAGTAACTTCCAAAAATTCTAAAAAATCCACCCCTTCTCAACCTTCTTCTTCTTCATTTAGAAAAACTGTTGAAAGGGTCGTGAAACCTAGAGTTCTAACAAAAAAAAATAATGCTAATCACGAATCCCTTCTGTGGTTCCCTAATGGACAACTTCCTTCCAGTTCAAATTTCAATTCTAACCTAAAGTCATCTACTAAAGAACAAAATTATAATATAGACCTTAACTCTACACTAATCACCTCATTTTTACATATTTTACAAACTTTAAATAAAAACAACATTCAAATACCGTCCCACGTGGCTAAGCAAATTACTAATATTATCAACTCAACTAGAAATGGCTCCTCTGATGAGGATTCTTCAGTGGAATTGTCATAGTCTTAGAAATAAGACTGAAGAATTTTTAAACACATTACACTCAAACTCAATTGCAGTGGCTGCCATCTCGGAGACGTGGCTGGAACCGGATTCTGATTTCAGAGTCAGGGGATACCACTGTCTTCGAGACGACCGTCAAGATGGAAAGGGCGGCTCCGCTCTTTTCATTAAAAAATCATTACCCTTCTCCCCTGTAGATGTAAAACCAATTGGTTGTCCTTTTCAAGTGACGGCCGCAAAGGTTTTTGACACAACAATAATTTCTTTGTATATATCACCATCTAATAAACCTTCTAAATCAATCCTGAAAGCTATGTTTTCCAATGTCACTACTCCTTCCCTTGTTCTGGGAGATTTCAATGCCCATCACGGATTATGGGGAGCTCACAATTGTGACAGAATGGGCAGAGATATTGTTGATCTACTAGATGAACTAGACTTTTGTATTATCAATGATGGTTCTCCTACTCGTCTTCAGGTGCCTGGTCAGCGACCCAGCATGGTTGATCTTACTATTTGCAATTCCAACATAGCTGCATCCCTGTTATGGAAGGTTTTGGATGACCCTCATGGGAGTGATCATTACCCCATCCTCATTGAATACTCAAATATTTATCATTCCAACAAAAATGTCAAGTGCAGTAGTCGAAAACCAAGGTTCTTAACTGCCAGAGCCAACTGGAATGACTATTCAAATCATACAAAGTTCTCTGTGCAAAATCTGCCCTCTCCAACTACAGAAAATGTTGCGGAATGTTACGATTTATTTGTGTCTACAGTCATTACGGCTGCAGAAAAATTTATACCCATTAAAACGACACGTAACAAAGGGAAACCTCCCCCAGCTCCTTGGTGGGATATTGAATGCTCAGACGCAGTAGATATGAGGAAAAAATATGCGAAAATTTATTCAACAAATATGAATATGGAGAACTTCCTTCAGTATAAACAAATTGAAGCTAAGACCAAACGTCTTCTAAAAAACAAAAAACGTCAAGGCTGGAAAAAATTTTGCTCATCATTATCTCCCGAAGTTCCTCTTTCAGTTGTTTGGAATTCAATTCGCAGGTTTAAGGGTTCTCACATCCCAACGGTGACTCGACCACTCACTTCAGAGTGGGTGAAGGATTTTGCCGATAAACTAGCTCCTCAAACTGCAAGTAATTTTAATGAAACAGAATTCACATACTCATTTAAAACACGGGGTTGGATGGACACCCACTTCAATTTAACGGAACTTAGGGAGGTCTTAAACGATCTCACAGACTCATCCGCTGGTGTAGATGGAATTCCTTATAGCTTTATTAAAAACTGCGACGTTACCACACTAAACTATTTTCTTTCAATTATAAATCTGATCTTTGACTCCGGCAAAATTCCATCATCCTGGAAAACTCAAATAATTGTTCCCATTCTGAAACCCCAGAAAGACCCTAACTCTGGACTTTCTTACAGACCTATAGCTCTGTCATCTTCCTTAGTTAAAATAGCTGAACATATGATTAAAAGACGTCTAGACTGGTATGTAGAAAATGAGAAAATTCTTCCCAGCTCTCAGTTTGGCTTTCGAAAAAGAAAAAGTACGATCGAAAGTGTGTCCATCCTGACTTCTGATATCCAGTTGGCCCTGGCCGATAATGAATTCCTTGTCGGTGTTTGCCTTGATGTGTGCGGAGCTTTTGACAATGTTTTATTAGATGTTTTATTTAATAAATTATTAAAAATTGGCATCCCTCGTAAGCTTTCCAGTTTTATAATTAACCTCCTTCTTACCAGGAAAATTCAAATCCAGGTGCTGGATTCTCCTCCACTGGAAAGAATAGTAAACAAGGGTTTGCCTCAGGGCTCCGTCCTTAGTCCTATCCTTTTTAATATTTATACCTTTGACCTGCATCGGAGTATGCATCCATCTTGTAAAATACTTCAGTATGCGGATGATCTTTTTATATATATTTCAGGACGAATTATTTCTATTCTGGAGGATGTGATTAACATTTGCATGAAAAACCTTGACACCTGGTTAAAAAATCACGGCTTAGAAATTTCTCCGTCCAAAAGCAATGTTATCGTCTTTTCCAGAAAACGTGCTACTCCGCGTGTAACAGTCCAAATAAATAATTCGATTCTCCCTATGCAGGTACAAATAAGATTCCTTGGGGTAATTTTAGACTCTAAGTTAACATGGAACCCGTATGTTAATTTAATCATTAACAAATGTCAAGCTGGCCTCAACACTTTACGTGCCGTTTCACGGGTCTGGTGGGGAAGTCATCCATTCACCCAAAAACTTTTTTATAACGCATATGTTAGGAGTCATTTGGATTACGCGTCATTCCTCATTTAACCCACTTCTAAAAAGAACCTCGCAAGGTTGGACCGTATTCAATTTCAAAGTTTAAGATTGATTATCGGAGCAATGCGTTCTTCCCCAATTAACGCTTTACAAGTGGAGGCTGTGGAGGCTCCTCTTCATTTCAGAAGACAGTTCTTGGCTGACAAGTTTTTATTTAAATGTTTAAGACTCTCTAATCACCCACTGAAAGACAAAATTACTGCACTCACTGCTCAAGTGAAATCACTTCCATATTGGAGGAACAAATCAATCCCTCTTCTTGTTAAAAGCCTCCATACGTACTGTTCGTATAAACCCCTCTTAAATCCATCAGACAGACTTCCTTTATATGCCAACTCCTTTCGTATTCATTTGTGTAAACCAAATATTCTTTTTTCTCTCGGTATAATTAACAATCACGATGCTCCAAGAAAACTTATCCAAATTTTAAATTCGGAATATTCCAACTGGAAAATTATTTACACTGATGGTTCCAAGTCTCCCTTATCAAACCATGTGGGAGCGGCATTCCACTGCCCATCAGATCAAGTCGATAGAAAAATTAAACTTCCAAAAGAGGCTTCCGTTTTCACTGCTGAATGTATAGCCATTTTTGAATCCCTCAAATACATTGACGATGTTCACATTGGAAATTTCTTAATTCTCTCCGATTCCCTGAGTGCACTTCAAAAATTAAACTCTTCCCCTTTCCATTACCCAGAAGACGATTTCTGTGTTGGAATTCGCACTTTAATTCATAAATTAACCGACTCTGGCAAAGAAATCGTCTTGGCTTGGATACCTAGTCACTGCGGTATCCCTGGAAATGAAAAGGCCGATTCATTGGCGAAAGATGCCATTATTTCGGGGGATATTTTATATAAATTTTTAAACACCGATGACATTCTCATAAAATTAAAGGAAAACATGATTTCCACATGGCAGAATCATTGGGAAGAATCTAGTCAATCAAAAGGATATAGCTTTTTCACAATTCAGCCAACGATTCCTTCAAAACCGTGGTTTTCCAGACTTTCTTTTAACAAATTCTCAACATCCTCCATTTGCCGCATGCGGATAGGACATTGCTGCCACAATGTTCACCTGACAAAAATTCATATTAAGAATTCTGCGATGTGTGAATGTCGTCTTGGTGAAGAGGATCTCAATCATATTTTTTTCAGTTGTCCTATAAATAATTCATACAAAAATTTCATCCCTCACCTAATCAGTTCGGGCATATTGCCTCCCTACAACATTGCATGCCTGTTATCTTCTGTGAACAAACGCGTGTATAAAGTCTTGGCTAATTTCCTGAATATTAACAGCATCAATTTGTAACTGTAAGTTAAGTTTCATATATTTATTTATTTATTTTATTTTTTACGCACAATAAATTGTGTCAGCATATCTTTTAATTTCCTTGTTATGTTTAATTAAAATCATCTCTTATTGTAATAATTTTGCGTATTATTATTATTATTATTTGTAAAGTATTATTATATAATGTAGATAGGTTCTTGTTATTAAAACGAAATTAGTTAATATTAACCAAAAATTACACTCACAAAAGCATTCACTTGACACTGGCCAGAACACTCTTTTGGGGTGAAGAGCCATTAAAAAAAAAAAAAAAAAAAAAAAAAAACCAAACAAATATTGAAAAAATAAGGGGTACGTGACTAGACTTAATTGTGATGAAATGTAATTAAATATTTCATAACATTTGTTCTGCATTTTTAGTGTGATTGCACTTTATAAGAATATTTGACAAGTAAATTGGTGTTGCCAGCCTACAAATTTTGTAGTTCAATTTTTTATATTTCCTACTCTTATTTGACAGACTCTACACGCAAATTTCAAATTTTATATGATTGATTGGTACTTTATTAAGTGAATAACGATGTTGAATAAAATAAAATATTTGACAATAGTTTCTAAAAGTCTTAATTAATAATATGAAATGTTGATTTGTTTTCGAAAGGGAACCCAATTTTTTTTGTATATTTTATGTTAACATACGGCAAAATGGAATAATAATACATACCACAAATAGAACAGAATATACCAAATGTTTATTTATTGGACGAAACGACAGTGGGAACCTAGGTTGAATGTAACGATAAGACAGAAATCACATTATTTTGCAAAGTTTTTTTGTGAACATAGAGTAATAATATGAGAAAATAGAACGAATGAAACACCCAAATTTCAGTACATACAACAAAATGGAATTCTGTACCGACGTAACTAAGACAGGTTGATAGATAAGATGAAAGGAGGAGTCTACTAATATCTACAGGAATTCCAAAAACTGAAAAAATCGAACTAATATCTATGAGAACCAAAGTGTTGACGAATATCTACAGCTCAAACTGTTGACTAATATCTATGAGAACCAAAGTGTTGACGAATATCTACAGCTCAAACTGCTGACTAATATCTATGAGAACTAAAGTGTTGACGAATATCACTGATAATACTGGCAGATTTAGATTTGCAATTACGTATAGCATATTGGAATAATTATAATATTGCGTATGCAGTTTAAAAAACTTAATTTATGTAATTATGTATGTAAAATCCCTAATATCGGACTGTTGGACACATTTAGCTGATTAGTCCAACCTACGCCCTGTAGATATTAGTTCAACCTACGCTCTGCAGATATTAGTCAACACTGGGACCGTCATAGATATTCGTCCGACCTTAGCTCTGTAGATATTAGTCAACACTCTGAAGTTCGTAGATATTGGTTCAACAAATGAGCTGTAGATATTCGTCCGACATACAGGCTGTAGATATTAGTATCTGGAGTCAGATGAAATGGTTCGGACCATTGGATGGAGCAGGTGTCAACGCCTAAAGCCGCCAATATAACTCAAAACGACGATTTTGACCTTAAGGCGATCCACTAGTTCAGGAAAAAATCGAAATCGGAATCCACGCCCTTTATGGGAGGAGTTTAAAAATTCTTGAGAAAAAGCTTTTGGAAAGGTTGGAAAAGGTATTTGAGAGTTTTGTTTTACAGGTTGATTTCGTAAAGGCCTGTAAAAAATATTAATTCCTGTTTTACGCATTGTTTATTGTAATAAAACGGAAATTTAAAATTGATTTCACGAAATCAAGCGACGCGGAGTGACGCGTCCATCTCCCGCTCAGTTCGGGGCGTGACTGAGGTTTGGCGACTGTGGCGTGAACAGTAGTTCTTCGGTGGACGCCATAGGGTTCACTTTGAAAAACCGAATTCGTCGACTTGCGGCCGTATTGTAAAATAACAACGCGAAAATGCATATTTTATTTTATTTTGGGAAGATTGGGTGTAAATATCAACTTTTATTTCGATCATTATAAAATAAACTGAATTTGCCACATTATACAATAAAACCATAACCGAAAAGGGGTTTATAAATAGGAGAGTTTGGACTTGAAAGTGTGTTTTTTAGACCTTATACTTTATTTTTTTACAAGCTTATTAAAAGACTTATAAAAAAAATGACCGAATTTTTTAAGGGCCCAGGTGTTTTCTACAAGCAGTATTTAATTGAAGAATCTACAATACTTCTAAGCGATCAAATTTTCAAAACAAAAACATATGATTTTGTATGATTTTGCATTATTTACTACGTCGTGGTAACACTCTTGTCAGGATGCTATATGCTGCGTATCCATATCACGTCGGGGTCACCAGTTGAGGGAGCAGGAGACAGAAATGAAAGTCGTCATGTCGAAGTGGTGAGTCAGTCGTTTATTGGGCTACGTAGCAGATGGTCGGTGGTCGGTAACATGATGTAATGCGGAGTGCCGTAGATGATGCTGCAGGCGTACGGAGGTGGAGATGGTGTGGTGAAGGTCAGCGAGTTGCTCGACACCATGGCGGTGGAGATGACCTATCTTCCAGGCCGTTGCTCGACGCTTTGAATCGCGGAGATGAACGGTGTGTGGCTCGGTGAGCTGAGCCACCAGCAGGTAGTCCTGGCGAGGCGGAGCGCGTTCCATGGCAGCGAAGCACGGTGGGCTTCGGGGTGCCATGAAGTGGTGAGCTGATCCCCGGACTGAAGGTGCGTCAAACCTTATAAGTCGCGGGATGGAGCTGATCTCAGGAGCTGAAGACACGATGGGCCTTGTAGCTGAGACGTGGTGATGGACCTCGAGGAAGCTGCCCTGGATGTGTAGAGCACTGCAGGAGCACTGGTACGGAGCACTTATTACATGTTGGATGTTGACCGACGATTAATGTGAGACTGAACTGAACTGCAGCGGGCGAGCGATCGGCTGCTTATATAGCCGCGGTAGAGTAACTACCTCGCAGTAGGTAATACGAGCCACTTCGGCAATCGACGAGAATATTCGGCGCCGTACAGATATTGTACGGTGCTGTCTCGAGACCTTTCTAGGCGGGGCGATATTATTATCGTCGGGCTGGCACGGCAGACGAGAAAGTACATCGCGGCCAGTATAGGTACGAAGGTACCTAGGCAAGTAGGTTTGCCGATGGGCGCGGATACTAGGAGATGTTTCTCGATTCCTCTTTTGGTGGCGAAGTTAATAATGATGTGTCGCCACAGCTTCATCTTAAGACAAGATAGAACCGGAGTGACGATATTTTGTTAATTTAAAAGAAAAGGCATACATAACGATAGCCCTTAAAAACCTGCGATATTCCAACTACACAATCTGTAGGTAGGTACACTAAATTATCATTAATATTAATATTAATTTTTACTGGGTATTGTATAAATTTAATTTTCACTATAATGTTCGTATTGTAATACCTCTTGCATAATTGATGGATCTTCCAGGCTGTATTTGTTTGAAGGTGAAGAATAATCCACGCAATTGGAAATATCGGAATGATCAGGAGTCTTGACATAATCATCGGAATTAGGTTCAGTCATACTACTAAGATCGAAAGAACAAGAAATGCTTTCAGATTCCGATTCCCCAACGTCTGAAAGTAAGATGGAATATATGAGTTGCTGTATTTAATTTCATTTCATGTTCCTGGCAGGACAGTTACAAGTTACAGGACAGTACCTACCATATTATGGTAACGATTTTTCTTCATCGACGCAATATTATACGTCCATGAAATGAATCACAATTTGAGAAAAATATACTCCGATATTGTAGACATAGTTCTACCTAGTTCAACAATATTGCAATTATTCAAAATATTTACCATTGGAACATTCTTCAAGATAATATCAACAAATTGTTAATTTGGTGTAACGAAAATAGTATTTCTTAAATACCTCAAAAGTCTAGTAGTAAGATTTTCTCGAATAAAAAATTCAGTGATGTTTAATTACTATCTTGAGACATTAACACAAATTAAAGACTTAACACATGACAGAATTCTCTAATAAGGGCTTAAAAATGTTGGGATTTATAACCAGGCTAATTTGGGAGGCGGGAATGGGTACCGCCGCCCCGGCAACCATTATTGGATAACCAACACCTCTGCCATAGGTCACCCCAAGTGGTTCGCTACGTTGGTGATTTAGCAGGGGTGCCTGGGTTCATGGGGTGAGGTTTGCCTAGGTCTTGGAGGCGGATGATCAGGATAGACCGAACTCCAGATACCTACCCACCCCTTAAACCCTTTTCCTTCCCAGAACTCTCCTCTCCTTCCTTTCCCTAAAAAACCCTCCACACAGCATCCCCAAAGATGACATAGGCCCCGAGGGAAATTATTTTCCTCCTGTGTGGAGCTCATGTAAAATAAGGGTATCTAGAAATTTTAACAATATAAAGCGCATTAAACTGTTATATTTTTCCTATGTAAGAAGTCAACTTGAGTGCAATTCTTCCGTCTGGAACCCACATTATAATATACATGTACAAGCCGTTGAAAGAATTCAATTATATATAAAATATGTAAAAATTATACGTGAAAATATGTAAAAATCTATTTCACGAGAGTAAAATGATTAAATAATACAGGAATGCGCGTGTTGAACTCATTTGTACAAATTTCTAGGATAATGTATTTTCCAAAGGCCCTACGGCGTTAAATAAATAAATATAAAAGATCACGCAGCCAGCTAGAAAAACGTCAAAACACTCAACCAAATGAATTAGAGGTACCGAAACATCTTCACAGATTAAAAGAATAAACAAGGAGATAATATATGTTTCAGGACTAGTGTTGTCTTACCATCACGAATTGATTTTCCATCAACCTGTTGAAGGTTGGGAAGTGCGTCAATAATCCATGAAAGGTAATCAGCTTCTTGTGACAAAGGAGTATCAATCAGGCTAAGTCTAGTTAAACGTGAACACAGCGAAAGCATTCCCACGTTTCTTCTGCAGTTGATTGGGTTTCTAAAACAGTATGCAAATTGTTAGCCTAATGCACATTAAGAAAATAGACTCACAAAGTAAAATGCTTCTCTCACCCATCCAAATTAATGGTCTTAATGTTTTCCAACGCCGTACACGGTCCAACATTCTGAATGTGATTGTCCATTGCATGCAATTCCTGAAGACTTGTTAGGCCAAATGTACCGTCCAGGCTTGTCAGTCCACATCTTGCCACGTGTAAAACCTGAAATACTTTTTAATTGGTGAGAATTCTTAAATGAAAAGATTCATTATCCATGAACAAAATAATAAAATAAAGGCAGCCGATACTATTGTCTCAAGCACCACACTAAAGTGGAGCTAAGATGGGCATGTTGTGTGACCAACAAATGACCGTTGTAATTCCAATGCTTTCGGGTGAGGACCTTGGCTGAGAAAAAAATAATTATAAGTAGATTTCAAATGAAAGAGAGGCGCCAAAATACAACAAAAGTAAAGACATTTGAGGGAAGTCAATTCACAAATCTAGGCGCCAAGAGGCTTTTAAAGAAGCAAATATTCTTTTATCATATTTTAGTCATCAAATGATCTTAAATAATACCTTGAGGTATTTCAGTGTCGTGCCTATTTCCCTCAGAGAAGTAAGACCACTTCCATCAAGTCTCAGGATCCTTATTCGGGGGCAATATGATCCAAGACGGCTAAGTGATATAGATGATGCGACAACTCGCAACCGGACTTCTTTTAGAAGGTGGACATCTTTTTCGCCACTGGATTGATGCTGCAAAATTAACAATGGTTTACCAAAACCTTCTGCATTCACGCAGGAAATATATCCATGGAGTTATTTGACTATAATCTCCGTTTGTACCACCATGAAGCGATCTCTATAATATTTACTTGCAGAGTGTGAAGTCTTTCGGTGATGGAAGGGTACATACGGAAGATATTATCAATTAATACTCAACTTATTATGGATATGTACTGTTCAAAAGTGCCCAGAATGTGTATACTGTTGAATTCAAGATAAGACCTTGATTTTTTGATCAATTTTTGTATGTTACTAAACAAGTGAAGAAATATTATAATTGTTAACAGAATGACTTTTATTTAGACTTTCGTCTTGTAATGGTCCGCCACCCTTGGCTTTTGACACCAATTGTGATGAACCCTACCTAGCTGATTTACTTTTCTAAGCTTCTACCTCGTAGTTTAAATCTCGTAGCTCCTGTCTCGTAGCCACGCTCATAATTCTACCCTTATGTCCTACTGATCACACCACTAGGTATGATGGCCTGACTCAACCCTCCTTTCGGTTTATTCCTACCTCAGGCTCGTGATTTCTAAACCCCTATACCTTATAATCTAGCTAAACCTACCCTATCTTCTTAAATCCCTGCGATTTTCTCACAGTAATCAAGATTTAAGATTTTAGTTCACATTATTTCTATAATCTGCGTTGTGTGATTTTTTATTTTAGATTTTATAGAAGATAATGTATTACGTGTGGTAACCCCTAGATTCTTTTAGAGAAAGGGTGAGAATTTTCCGATTTATTAATTATTATTATTTGAGTATCTTTTACCGAGTTTGATAAACTAACCCCGCCTTAGACCTTGTGTCTATTTGATTTCCGTAGGAATTTAGTGTGTTTATTTAATTCTTCCTATCACCGCTGATACATCGATAACATAAACAACAGTTAACAAATTACATCATTTCAAAAATAAAACCTTATCTTACCAGTGTAGAATGTTCATATTCGAGAGTCCGGTTTTCTCAATTGGAGTTCTTGTCTGCAGCTTCCCCTAACATAATGTGTTTGTAGTCATAGTTAGTGTTATTGGTTAGTATTCGCAAAATTGTTGAAAGAGCAGGAATGGATGGATATGGGGAGGGGGATAATGTGTTTGCTGAAAAGTCGGCTCCTCCGCTAACCAAGTGAAAACCGATGAACAACAATTTCAAACCGGATTCTCCCAAATACGTTTGCTAAGCTTATCCTTAAGTCCGAGTTTTAATCTCTTCGACGAGCGTCTCTTGTTACGAAAGGGGCTCTTCACGCCAGATGGGGGAATACCAAGTCTTCATGCCGTTTTTCTGCCTCACTCCGACTTCCATCTCCGCCGGATTGAATTTAACTCTACTGAGTCTAGAAGGGGTATTTCATGTCTTCCCTTATCATGCCTCTATCCGTTAAATGTGGCGTAAGCTTGTGACGGGCAGATCCTTCCTCCCACGTGACCGACCCAGCGTTACACTCCACCTCTGACTAGCTGACATAAAACTCACCTCGTGAACCTTATGTTTACTTTCAGGTTCGACAAGACTCACGGTATGCAAATAACCTGTGGCTTTAATGCCGCGTCAGCGTACTGTCCGCATACGTCCTTCCTCTTCCCCGCATGCCCACCTCGACAATACCGCCACAAGATCAAAGCCGTCCGTTCTAGAAAGGTTGACACTTACATTTCCAGATGGCTCATACCTACATACAGAAGCCTTGAAGCTTACATTCGAAGACAAGTTAGGATTCAGGACTGTATGAGTATTTGAACACCAGTGTTGTTTAAATGAGGTCACTAGCTCCTCGTGTGTTAGGTATTTAGGATAATGGGTATTTATGGGTTCTTGGATACCTACTTCCTATAAGAAAGGTTTAAAAATGAGATAAATCAAGTTGTCATTGAATCAATGACCTCCTGAATAATTGTGATGAGCTCTCTTAGAGTTTGAAGCTAGTCGCAGTTCTTTACTTTGCGAAAATTTTGCATGCTAAAACAATGCTACCTATTGGCGATCGCTCTAGTACAGATAAGTCGTTTAGGATTGAGTGAATTTAGCGTCAATGTCGTCGTCACATTTTTACCGCAGATTTCATCGCAAGCTATAATTGATAAACTTGTCCCTGACGTTAAGTTTTGTTTGTTTATTCGTTAATGAATTTAGGTGACTGGGTCAATGGATGGCCTTGAACTCAAATCGAAATTTTTGGTACTCTATCGAAGGTCATATAACCATACCCTAATCGTGCTAGTGAAAAGAAACGATAGGTATTTATCTTACAAATACGCTAAGATACAAAAATTGATTTAGTGATGCGTTTCTATCTAATTATGCGTTAAGTATTTGTTTAGCAACACTTCATTCTGTATGGGAGGTGTGACATGCGAATGCTAATAAATTGGTTAGTTATTAACTTACCCTTACTTGGCGTTACGTTCATCAGTGTCAGGATATCCACAGGAACCTGTAAAAGCTTAAATATTGTAAGGACTCACCAAAGCTCTAATGTCTTAAATTCAGCTCCATCGGGTAATATCATCGATATGAATTTTATTAGGGCATCCAGACTACCTGTCTAACTTATCACACTTTTATTTCGGTTTCCCACTTTTAACGATTTAACCCTACAAGACCCGGAATTCATTTCCTTCCCTTCCCCTTTTCTTCCATATTTGATTTCAATCTAAAGAAGAGAATCGATTCTTAATAATCGTTCGCTCGAATATTATTTGATATATATAACTATACTTATTTACTCTTTAATAAATTAATTTATTAATTCGAATTTTCTTTAATTTTGTATTATTCCACTTTATAAAATATTTAAGTTTTATTTATTTTTTTCTCAATTTAAATCATATTTCCTTTTTATAAAACTAAAGATTTTCTTTAAATTTGAATTATTTCACTTAAGGACAAAGTTAAGAGGACATAGGTAGAGAAACCCAGAAATATGTCATTTTCAAAAAAGTTTTTAGACGTATTGACTCTTTTCCACAAAAAATTATAAATGGATTTCGAAAGATTGTTCTTTTATCTAGCATAGTTATGTAATAAATTTTTAGAATTTTTTTTAATTTTTAGTATAATAAGGTTATTCCATAGGTCGTTGGCAGATTTGTTAAATTTTCAAAAAAGTTTTTGTATTATACCACACCCATTTCAAATAATGTAATCATGCAGTGAAATAAATCAATACATTATCTAGCAAAGTTATGTATTAGAATTTTAATTTTAGTTTCAATAAAATCATAAAAAAATATGTACGTACATGTGTTTCTTGACGAAAATTGGTCCATTTGTGTATTTATTTGCGCACTTATAAACTAATATATTTCATATTTTTTTACATACTTATTGTGCTAAGACATTATTGACAAATCATAAATAAGTTTGACCGAAAAATAATTTTGGGAAGCATTTAATTTTAATTAATTAACAGCTTCGCATTTGACGATTTTATCATAGCGCCGAAACACAAAATTTCGCAGTTCATTACGGTCCGAAACGTGGCCAGACGAGGACGTGTCCGCGTCGCTCTGAATTACAACAGTTTGAAATAATATTTTGGAAACGAAATGTAAATACATACGAATTCCTTGTTTCACGTTCGTAAAATCTACAGGGTTGACCGAATTTCATTTTCATTGAATATTTTTATGCAAAAAGTTTTATATTTAAAAATAAATGTTTTTATTTGTCCCTTATTATACGATACAAAAAACAAGAGTCCCAAATGCCCCATTTTTTTAAAGTAAAACTTCTTTACGCATGCTCGACACATGGGGTTAACTGGTGAATCGTTACGAAAAGTGGTGATTGTTACGAAAAGTGGTGCTGGTTACAAAAAATGACATGCGAACGGTAATCGATGCGAACAGTGATCAATTGCTAGGCGGGTCGGGCCTTTAGGCTCGCTTGTTATTCGTGTTATTGTTATATTGTTAATGGACTATTTGTCCGTAAATAAATAAATAAATAAATTATATACAGCGGGTACCCGGCATGCATGGGTTCGGAAGTTATGCGCGTACATACATTTCGGCGATTCATTTTCATTTATATACTAGCTGGTGCCCGGCATGCGTTGCTATGCCGTTCAACAAAAAATTGTTTCTCCCTGCGTGTCCTTTCCCATTCGTCCCGTTCACCTTCCGCTTCCCCTTCCTCTCCCGCGTCCCCTTCCCCTCAAACGTTCCCACTCCGCCTCCTCCACCTTCCGACTCCCCACTCCACTCCTCTTCCCCCGTCCCGCCAACTCCCCTCACGAATTCCCTTCCCCCCTCCCAGGTTCCCCTCCCCCTCCCTGGTTCCCGTCCCTTTCCACCCGCGGCACCAATACCCAAGTTCCTATCCCCCCTCCCGCATTCCATACATTCAGTTCTGGTACATTTAGTTTTCAAACAGCTCACGTGCCACCCATTGAATTTTTAGTATACACATTTTATAATGCCAGAGCTCACCAGTAGTTATATACAAACCTTGTCCTGGCAATAACAAACACAACAAAAAAAGAATTATCCAATTTGGTGTAGTCGTTCGGAAGTTATGCGCGTACATACATTTCGGCGATTCATTTTCATTTATTAGCATTTATATATATGCCGGGTACCAACCTTTGCCATTTAATAACGAAATTGTTTCTCCCTGCGCGTCCTTTCCCATTCGTCCCGTTCACCTTCCACCTCCCCTTCCTCTCCCGCGTCCCCTTCCCCTTTCGCGTTCCCACTCCTCCTCCACCTTCCTTCTCCTCACTCTACTCCCCCCCTTTTCCGTCCCGCGATCCCCCCTCCCGAGTTCCCCTCCCCCCTCCCATAATCACCTCCTCCCTCCCGCGGATCCCCCTCTCGAATTCCCCTCTCCCCTCCCGAGTTCCCCTCCACCCTCCCGGGTTCCCCTCCCCCCTCCTGCATTCCATACATTCATTCCAGATACATTCAGTTCTCATACAGCTCGTGTGCCACTTATTGCAATTTTATTATACAAATTTCATGATGCCAGAGCTCGTGTCCTTTCCCATTCGTCCCGTTCCCCTTCTGCCTCCCCTTCCTCTCCAACGTCCCCTTCCCCTCTCCTCACTCCCCTCGCCCGCTTCCCCTATCCCTTAAACCCCCACCCGTTTTCCTCTCCCCCCTCCCGAGTTCCCCTCCCACCTCCCGGGTTCCCCTCCCCAACCCATCCCGCGGGCCCCCTCTCCCGAGTTCCCCTCCCTTGTCCCCCTCCCCTTCCCTCCCTCATCCTTCACCCCTCTCCCATCCGCCACCTCCTCCCGCATTCCATACATTCACTCATTGGTGAGCTAGGGGGGGGAGGGGGAGGGGGAGGTCCCAATTTTCGGGTTTCCGCTTATATCTCAAAAACGGTGCGCCGCAGAGGAAAATTTTTTGATAATAAGTAAAAGCTGATAAAATTATCTACAACTTTTATTCTATACGTAATTTTCGAAATCCCAGCCATTTTCGAGTTATTCGCTCCACAAATGTAGATATTTTCGAAAAAAATCATTTTACCTCACATTTTTCATCAAACATTCCTTCATATCGTCTAAAATATTCATCAAAGAAAAAAATTTATTCGAAAGAAGTTGTAAAGAATTTAATTTTCTTTTAGAATATGTAGACATATGTAAATTTATCTTCAACCGTTCAACATTTACAGCAATTTGAAGTTTTTTCGTAAAATGTTGTCATTTTCAGAAAGAGCTGTTTTTATCTTATTACTGACACACAACACTTGTTCGTTCGCCTAATAATATGTGTGACCACACTTTAAAACCAGTTATTAAATAAAATAGGTAAAAATCATATTACTTGAAAAATACATAATTGTATTTTATAATCATAATGTTTATTCTATTTCGTTACATTAAGCACATAAAATTATAGATCTCATTGTTATCACTGTTCTCAATAACATCATGTTACATTCTCATCCTCCTTGGACGTGGGGGTCCTCGCAAGCGTTGTTCATCCATGGCATCTTCATCCTCAGTATTGGATGGTTCTTGCTGAATGGGCTCTATGTCGTCGTCATCGTCGTCCTCGGCAACAGGCACGCTATTGAGGCATCTCCCTTGGCAGGAGACTCGGAGACACGCTGCAGAACAGGTCAGCATTGCTTTTCGGCATCCACATTTGCCAATTGCACAATCCCTGGTGCAGCGGCAAAATATCATATTTAGAAGGACCTCCGGCGCTGGTGGATCTTTTGTTGTATTTGGCATCAGGGTCTCTCCTTCATGTTTCCACCCCCATTATTCAGGGGGCAGCTCAATCGGTGCACTGGGAATGCTGTTTAACTGCGTTCTCTGTTGGAGGGAGGGAGCTGATGTCAGGCTTCATATTTGCCACCAACCCTGTGAACGACTAAAAGCGGTACTGGTTAAGGAAGGTCTGTCTTTTTGGCGCCGCATACCATTTCAGGAAACATTTATTTCCAGCCTCTTCAACCTCGCCGTGAGTAGAGGAGGGGTTATAAAGATCATTGCCGCTTGCTTGATGAATTCTGACTCCAAGTACAATTTTGAGAAGCCCACCTTGCTTCTCCTGAAAGTTGCAGATGTTATGTCGCAGCCGGTAAATGAATGTAAGAACAGGATGTGTTCAAATGCACGGTGCTGCATCTTTTGGATGGACAGTGGCATTGTTTTGGTTTTCCCTCGTCCGTTGTCAGCAGCAGAATATCTTGGGTGGGAGGAGTGGAAGCAATCAAAAGGAAGTGAAAGCTTCTCACAAAACTGTGAGAGGAATGTTCCACAGCAATTTTCACAACAAGGAAGTCAGCATCATGTCCTGAAGAGTCTGTATCCCATTCTCCCGAAGCTTCGTCTGTAGTAAAGAGATGAAGTTACTTTTGTTGGTAGGATTGGATAACAAATCTTCCTTTTTAACGGGTATTGAAGTGTTCCAAGTCAAATTGATGTCAGCTGACCTTCTCAGTCTGTATCATCGCATCTGTTATTGTGATTTTGTACCGTTGGCTGGGTTTGGGTACCAATCAAATACCACAGTGTGAGTCATCCAGGATAGTGGTGGTTGACGTAGTTGATGTAACGATCACAAATTGTGACAAGGAAGGCATCTTTTTGCCAAATTACTCTGTGTAGTAGAAATTTTCCGTCCACAACTATGTTCACCTGAGACAGTAGACCAGTTTTTTGGTAGGCTCGAATAAGCTGTATAGGACAGATTTAGTTGTCTTCCACATCCCACCTTCATTGAACAGTGCCAAGGGAAATGGGGCCAACTCATACTCAAAGAATTTCTTCAAATCCTCATCTGATCGTTTGCTTATACACATCCGGTGAAACAGAAATGTTGGGTCAACTGCAACCTTTTCATCGTGATTTTTTATCGACGAGCTGACAGAAGACATTGGGAATTGACATTATTTCATTGGCTTGTGGGAAGGGAGGATGTGCATCAAACCACTGACTGAGTTTGAAAATGTCTGCTGCATCTTTACTTCGGTGGGCTTGTCCGAGGTCCTTGTGTTGTTACTGGACGTGAAGACTCCACAATACTCTTCAAGTGAAGTGCAGATCTCATGAGTTGCGCTCATACCAACTAACCACTTCTAGTACATTGTGCAAAATACCTCTGCCTCCTGTTATGCCTTCTCGGCTTTTGAATGATAGCATCAATGTGGTTTCCATGGTCATATCTGATCATACGCCTTACTAAAAGAGCGTCGCATAATCGTCGTTGCACGTCGGTGTGTCAGTAATAAGATAAAAACAGCTTTTTCTGAAATTGACGACATTTTACGCAAAACCTTAAAATTGCTGTAAATATTTACTGGTTGGAGACTTATTTGCATATGTATATATATTCTAAAAGGGAATTAAATTTATTACAACTTCTTATAAATAAATTTCTTTCTTTGATGAATATTTTAGACGATATGAAGGAATGTTTGATGAAAAATGTGAGGTAAAATAATTTTTTTCAAAAATATCTACATTTGTGGAGCGTGTAAGTCAAAAATGGACGTGATTTCGAAAATTACGTAAAGAATAAAAGTTGTAGATAATTTTATGAGCTTTTTTTACTTATCCTTAGGAAATTTTCATGTGTGACGCACCGTTTTTGAGATATAAGCGGAAACCCGAAAATTGGGACCTCCCCCTCCCCCCCTTCCCCCTAGCTCACAACCAAGACGTCAGGACTTTTAGTATGTTCACACCCTAAGCACCCTAAACAAGTTTCTGGAGGAATCGCTTAGGTCCCTGCTCACGCACTCTACACCTCCTTTTGGAGCATTTATTGACTGGACTACTTTGCGGGCGTGCTCACAACAACTCACCAAAGTTTCATCGCAATCGGATGAACGGTTAGCAATTCACAGGAAAGTATGTAGAACAGTTTATATGGGAGAATTAAATTGTTGATTTTACTATCTTCCTCGCAACTTTTCCATATTTTCTCAACGTTTAAACCTTTCCTGGACTACGACAAACATTTCAAAACCAAAATCAGCTAAATCGGCCCAGCCGTTCTCGAGTTTTAGTGAAACTAACAAACAGCAATTGATTTTTATATAGGGGGGGGGGGGGGTAAAAGAGGCGGGGGGGTGGAGGGTGGTTAGAGGTTGTGGGGTGAGAGGGGGAGGGGGTTGAGAGGGATGGGGGGTAGGCTTTTTTATATCCATTTTTCGTATTACAAAAATAACAAACATGAGAATCGGGTATGGGTACCACCGCCCCGGGAACCATTTTTTTGATAACCAACACGTCTGCCGTAGGTCATCCTTAGTGGTTCGCAACGTTTGGTGACTAGCAGGGGAGCCTGGGTTCATGGGGTGAGGTTTTTTCAGGTCTTGGCGGCGGATGCGTCTGCGCACCCGTCTGGCAGGTTGGATCTAGAGAAAGTGGTTGAGGGAGTCCCTTTGACTTCTCCAGCCTTACTCTCTCGGAACATCGCTTTGCACCGCAGTGGGAGGGATGGATTCATACATCCGCTCTCCTGGACACGCTGACCCCCACATTTCTACCCACCCCTAATACCCTTTCCTTCTCAGAAGATCCTCTCCTCCCTTTCCCTGAAACGAACCTTCACACAGCATCCCCAAAGAAGAGATAGGCAATGTGTCGAGCGATTGTAAAAAAAGGTCTCTCCCAATCCGGCCTTCTACGTAGTTGGTGGGGCAGATTCCACCGCCGCCGAGATCCTGACAAACCTCGCCCCATGAACCCGGGCTACCCGTACGGTGTTGATAATCCAATACATGGTTCCCGGGACGGCGGTACCCATACCCGCCTTCCAAATTACTGATACTATTTATTGACGGCCGGCGTGGTCAAGAGGTAAGGCTCTTGACTCGCAATCCGAAGGTCGTGGGATCGAATCCCGGCCTGGGCAAATAAATTTTGTTTGACTAATTTGGGTTATTTCATATAAAAATTATATTTTTGCATCACGTTCCAGAGTGGAAGATACTTTAGTATCGCCCTGGTGTAAGACCACCATTCAGAATTGAAACGTTGCTAAAAATTACTTTGGCCGTGTTTGGTGACCAGATCTGAATAGCCAAGTAATTCTTCGCTTCCTCTTCCCCATCTCCTGCCCTTCCCCACCACCTTCTGCCTCATACTATACCCCATAGTCATGTCATAGTCTCACTGGCTCCAGACGGGAGCATTTGGGTCTCTTGTGCGGTATTCACATAAATATAAAATTAAAAATTATGCACACGAATAAATATTTCAAAATGAGATATTTTTTACAATCCAACTGAATATTAGGTACTCTTTTTTTCATGAATACCGCACAAGAGTCCCAACTGCTCCCGTCTGGAGCCAGTGGGACTATCACCCCCAATTGGGGTATGTTGTGAGGCTGAAGGTAGTGGGGGAGGGGAAGGAGTTAGGGAAGATGGAGGTGGGGAAGTACCTGACTTTTCAGATCTGGTCACTAAACACGGCTAAAGCCATTTCAAGTAACGTTTCAATTCTTCCACTCTAATGGCCGTAAAATAAAATGAAAAAACAAAAACCAAAATATTAAAAAAATATAACAAATTGTTTTTTTGTGTAGGTATCTACTTTATACCTACTGTGTTTATGTATCTATTTATGTCTACGCACTTCAATACACAAATTACAAATAACTACTACTTATTAAAATTCTGGAAGCGAGAATTCAACATCTTTATCTGAACCATACTGTAGGTCCAGCTTCGCGTGAACTATAGGTACGTGAAACCCGGCTTCTAGCGGAACGAAATCTAGTTCCAAAAACGTCCGCTTGCAACGGCTGATGTGTGAGCGGTGCAGTCGGAATCGAAATTATGATTTGCTGGTATGACAGCCTTAAAGTTTTATTTATTTTTTCCAATTTAAATTAGAATCCTTTTATAACGAATAACTAAATATTAGTCTTCACCCAATTTACAACGAAACTGAAAGGACCACTTTATTTTATAACACTTTCGTTTAGCAACAATTAATAATTTGGATTGTTTATTTAAACTTCGGGATAAGTATTTTCCAGATTTCGGATCAATTATTATTATTGCGTTGTCACCTAACGATAATTAATATCTCGTAATAAAATTTCCAACTTTCGACCTAAACGTAAAATTTTTTATTTAATGAAACTTATTAGACTGTAATTTTCTTTATATAACCTCGGACTAAATGACTCTATTTTAACCTTCATAGAACAAATTTAAAGCAATTCAAACACACTATATTAAACTCCTCCCGCATTGAATTTGTAATTAATTAATTAATTATTAGATTTTATTGAATCGGAAATTATTGCAAACACTGATTTTAGATTTATTATAAGATCATACACTCCGTTAAATTGCACGATTAACCCTATCCGGGCACTTCACTCCCTGTTTTATCAAAGTATAAAACTGATTGTAGACTCTATTTTACCACTGAATTTTTTTTATAAGTATAAACTGACTCTATTTTTCCACTGTATTTTTAAAGTATAAAACTGACTCTATTTTTCCACTGTATTTTTAAAGTATAAAACTGACTCTAATTTTCCACTGTATTTTTAAAGTATAAAACTGACTACTTTTCCACTGTATTTTTAAAGTATAAAAACTGATTCTAGACTCTATTAATTAATTACCAGGGTAATTCTCACGGCATGCGCGACGTTTTAATCAACCTTGCTAGTTGTCGAAGAACTCCCCGAATAATCCCAAACACGCTAATTTATACCCATCACAGCTCCAAAAGGGCATAATCGTATATTCCTTGACGAGGAATTATAATCTGTAATCACTCGAAATTTTTTGAAAACCCCATCTCGTTATCGTTTGTCCCTACATAAGATCTTTCGATTTTTCCTCTTCTTAAATCTCGGTTCGTCCCACAACTTTGTCTCGCTTTTCTAAGGTTTTTAGTCCCGGACTTAGTAAGCTGCCATCCAGTTTGCCCATTTTCCACATGTCTTCTGTCTTCATAATATGTTTTATAAACATGGTTTTAATCTTGTTTTTTTTTTCCAATTTTAACATGCCCATAAGTGATCTGCTAAAACTGTGTTTTAATTGGCATAATTATTAGGGAAAACGTAGATTCTTCAGTCTCCTAGTTTTAAACGCTAGTTGTCCTGTATAAATTTCCACGAAAATTATTTCTTTTCCCCTAGTCTACGTAAGCAATTATGTCTCAGAACCGTATTTTCATTATTTATGTGGCATATTTAACTTTTCGCTTTTCCCGCCTAAATTTCCTTCAAATAACGGTGTTTTTAGCAACTATTCTTAGATGATTTTCCCTTCGTTGTTAATAAGGAATCATATCCTGGTTCCGTATCTACTCTACTTATAACGTTTTGAGTTTTTCCCATTTCCTTATCTGAGTTTTCCGGTTATGTCGGTTTTTCGTTCTCTCCCCCCACTCCTAACCCAATGATCCCTTATTGAAATTTGACGTTTGCCTTTTTGCCGTGATTCCATCTCCCGCTAAAACCCTTTTTTGATATATTATTTATGGTGTTTTCCGGCCCACTAACTATTCCTATCCTGGAATATCTGTCAAATTAACTACTTCGATCAAATTCCGCCCAATTTTCCATCTCTCTCTCGCTCAAAATCCCATAAACTATAAGCCCTGACGTGTGTATACATCCTAATTTCTACATACCTGGCGATAAATCCATTTTAATGTGTTTATAATTAAATTTTACGGAAATTCTATAATCTAAATACTAGGTAAGAGCAATGTTAATTTTTATGACCCCTTTTAATGGATAATGGGCCTTAAATAAACAAAAGGCATGTTCGAATATTCCTTGTTTATATCAACAATATACATGTGGGGTCGACAACCGTTGTAATGTTTCATTTTCCCTCGCAGTCTCGTGTAACTTTATGTTATGATCCCTATTTTAATTACGTAAAATGACTCCTTTTTATGAATTAAATCTATCGCAATGTTTGCAGTATTTCCACCCCCCCCCCCCCCTAGGTATGTTATTCCAATTCCTTTCCAAGCATCTGCTACTGCACCAAACCCTTGTTTCGTCCTCTTGTTCAATCCTTAAACTCTAAATTTTTTTGAATTTTCCTTCCCAATTCGCTTTCCTAATCACTCCGTTCCGTCTAGAATTGATAACAATAATTTTCCATTGTATTATGTATATTCATTTTCGTCTCGTACGTTTTTCCTCGAATTTTGCCTCTCAGCCGTCATATGTACTTATTCTATAATTGAAAATCCTCCCGCATTGCATGCCCCGTTGTCCCCGCGTTTTCCCCTCAATATATTACTGATAAATTTTTTTATCGTTATCCAAGTGTGTTTTCCGCAACTAAAAACGCCCTAATGCACTCGAAACTAAGGTCTCCCGACCCCTTGAAGGTACCCTTTATTAATAACATTACTGGGGTTCGTTGTACTAAAAACCTTGAATAATTCGATATTTATCTCTTAGTTCATTCAACCCTGATCTCTGTGGGAACGTCTAGACCATAAATTTCTTCACTAATCACTAGGGTCAAAGTACAATCCTTTGTGTCCAAAATGGGCACGACCCCCTTCTTGCTGATAGGCTGAGTTGATTTTTAATTGCTTTTCCTGCTATTTAATTGGTTGTCTCAACTCTCGCGTTTAAAATCGTCCCTAAACCTGGGGTTCCCGTTAAATATCGATCTCATCACCATCTGTGTATATTTAAGGTAACTATAACACATCAAACAACTTAAAAACACCTCTATTTTCGAGCAAGTTTTGAATTTGACCATACAGATGTCGTAGTACTGCGCTTTTCATCTTAAAAAAAAATTCCCGTAGGCTTTCTCGTAAATTGGAAGTTACCATTCATCACAGTCTTGTCACTTCTCTTTTCTTATGTTTGTTTCTGTTTTTTTTGTCTTTGCTTTTTTTTTTTTTTTTAAATAATCGGAGACGGTTTACATATATATAGTTCCCGAGAGCACTTAGGCCATAGACCCATTGTACTATCTCCCATTTTACCTCATTCCTTTGACAGTAACCCAGTCCCTTTTATAAAGTTCACCAGGATTGTCATTCGAAATGAAGCTATATCTTCTGGTCCGACAATGTGTCTTCCCAGGTCTCATTTCCCCTCTTCACTCTTCCTTGATTCCCTGAAGGCCCCACGACGGAAGAGGGCTTCATCTCTCCTCTCCACTCCTTAGTTCCCCGAAGGCTCTACGACGGAGAGTCCACCTCCCCTTGGTTTCCTAAAGGCCCCACAAGGGAAGAACCACTCCACCTTGGTTCCCCGAGGGCCCCAGGAGGGAAGAGAACTTCATCTCTCCTCCTTGGTTCCTCTAAGGCCCCACAGAGGAAGAGTTCACCAAGATGGCCTCATTTCTCCTCTTCACTCCTACATGGTTCCTCGAAGGCCCCACATGGGAAGAAGACATTATCTCTCCACTTCACTCCTCCTTGGTTCCACAAAGGCCCCGCGCTGGAAGGGTGCCCTTCCCCTTGGTTCCTTGAAGGCCCCACAAGGGAAGAGTTCATGGAGGTGGCCTCAGCTCACCTCTCCACGGTTTCTCCTCTTGGTTCCTCTTACGGCCCCAGGAAGGAAATCCACAGAGGTGGCCTCAGCATTCCTAGGTTCCCAAAAGGCCCCTAGTTTTCGAATGGTCCAATTTTTTTTTTGTCCCACGAGTTACCAGGGAAATAGAAGGTCCACTCCAGCAGAGCCCTGAGTGCTGGAGTGAGGTCTAAATACTCCGAGATGCGACCTTGTTTCTCGGAGGCACCGTTCGTGACGCTGTTCCCCAGGACATTCAGCCTGAGCACGGAGCTCACACCTTGGCTTGGGATGGCTATTGCAGGTTTCCACTCCCTGAGCGATGGGTTCGCCACACTCCCTACGCTATTAAATGTATTGCTTAATCCATATACCATACTTTACTTAGCTGTAATTTATATTCGTCTTCTATTTTGTGATACTTATTTTGTTAATTGGAGAGTAAGTTCATTATTAAATAATTGGAATAATTATGATAAATATTGGGGACATACATAAAAATTGTTCAGTAAATGTGATGATATTCACCAATAAATCCAGTAAAGTCTGCTCTCTTGGAAATGAAATCCTTTGGTATCCTGGAAGTCTTTCAGACAAATCATCGCCACTTTCAATTTCAGGAAAGTCAATCGAGTGCTCCGTTAATAATCTATTACAAATGTGAAAATATCTCGTGTAAATTCTTCTCATATTAATAAAATATTTAAGCAACAATTTCGGCTTGGCCTGTCTAAATAGAAATTAATAATCCAGAGTTTTTCTTCTAAAGGTATTTATAAGAAAAACGAAAAACCCGTTAGTCATGTGGACTGCTATTTTTTTATAATTTCGAATATTATTTTAAAGCTCCAAGCTCCCTTTAAAATCTAATTTACTTCATTCTAACATATAATTCAAACAGTAGGGCAATTATTATAATCATTTATCGATTTTATAAATATTCTATAAGTGATTCGCTGCGCTCGACACTGCTTTTTATTTACTCACTCATTATTATATTAATATTTAATCATTTAAAGTCATAAATCAATCAGCCGAGCGATTCTATATCTTCTGTGGGATCGAGATCTCCTGACGGACGAGACCTCCTGTCAGATTGAGTGATTTTCTATGGCTGTTATTTTGCTTTTTCTCTGGGTATCAGACCAGCTTCGCCGATTTAAAACGATCTAAACTAAAATATGTGACAGCTCACAGTTGAAATCTGACATTGGTCCATAGAAAAGCAAATAACAGCCATAGAAAATCGCACAAATCTGTCAGGAGATCTCGTCCGTCAAAAAATCTCGATCCCACAAAAGATATAGAATCGCTCGGCAGTTGTTGGTATGTGAAATCAACCTGAAAAGCGCAGATACTTCAGGCGCCATGGAACTCCTGAATGATTCAAAGGAAGTCGATGGTCTGCTGATTGCGGGACTGGACCCGGACATCTGACTTTGGGATGCTGGGGAAGTCCCTCCAGAGGGAAGATTTCTCTCTTCAATCTCTCCAATAGGAGGCATGGTTACTGCTAAAAATAAAATAATACTGTTATTACCTACCATCGTCAAGCCGAAGACCAAAAAATATTGGATGGTGAAGGTTAAAAATATGCTTTAAAAATCAATAACTTTCACTAAGCAGTTGATTGACTTCAGACTCGGTCGAAGTTTCAGACACCAGAACGTATTATTATAAGTAGGTATTTTAATTTCGTCTAAAGTCCTTCCCTGTCTAAAATTCTTGGATTTTAATGACAGCATGTCACACTTCTATCAAAATATTGATTCATAATAACATTCCCAACGGTACACATTTATTATTCAGAAACAAGGCTTGGCAAACAATTTTTTTTTCGAGAAAATCGATTTTTAATCACACTATGAAGGTTATTGAGGGTTCATAAAACAAAGACCGAATCTACATTTTGGTGTAACTTTATTTTTATAACAAAATTTGACAGGAGTTTGACGTTTAGTGGACAGTTTCATATTTTACCTTTGTGTGGATATTTTACACGTTGGTAGTTTGCTTTGTTAATCAAATATAAGTTTTTTATTAGGGTACTTAGGAACGCGCAAGTATATTGCTTGTCAGCTTGTTTATTGCTAGGTTTAGGTACATTGATTAATCAATTAATCAATTACATTTGGTGAGTGAAATGACCATGAAATAAGTAGTAGAAAAGCATTATAAAGACGAAGGTTTATATGAAATAATTGGTGAGTTTTTAACCGACGCCGGCCATCCAAAAATTGTATTGCGCGACGCCTTGTAAGATTTTTTAACTCAAACCTCATATTTAATTTAACTACCTACATATCCGATTGAATAATACTTGATACAGAAGACTTTAATTATATATGCATTCATCCGTGATGATACACTACAGACTGACACGAATTTTACGCAAATAACTAAAGCAGGTATAACGTAAAATATAATGTTTTTCTGGTTTCAGCAAAAAAACCTTGGCATTGCATTTAATTTTTTTGTTTGTTTTTATCTTTTATTTATTTATTTATTTATACATGCATATTGCATATATATTACAAAACATTACACAATGAAACTTTGTCTGTCCAACTGGGAAGGATACCCGTTTTAGGACAGCCAAATTGTATATTTAGTTCATAATATTATTAATAAAGGAATGGTTTCGTCCGAACTTTTGAGATCATTAAAAATTGCATTCTGAACGAAGGGATGGTTTAAAAGAATCGCAAAGATGTGATTTTTTTTCAAGGTCATTTTGGAGAACATTAATAATTGCATTCAGAGTGAATGAAGGTAAGACCACACTAAGCCCACGCAACGCCACGCCACGTGGGTTGACGTCACCATTTCCATATCTGGACTGCTTACCATCCACACATTTTCTATGGAAACGGGTGCTTTAGAATCAGACTAGCTCCACGCAACGCAAACCGACGCCCCCTAGGCGACGTTGATCTGCCACAGCCAGATCGGCGTGGGCCATGTGGAAGGTGGAGGGGGTATGGTCACGCCTACTACGAGATGATTTTACATCTTTTTGGTGTTATCTGAGCATCTAACGTTGTTTCGTTATATCTATGGTTGTTTTTTTGACAGATATTATTAAAAAATGGATGACGAACAGTTTATTGAAGCTTTTAGACGGCACGAAGTTATTTATAAATCAAATTACAGGATTATAGAGATTCTGCATACGCAGTGCAACTTAGGAAGAAATTTCAGCCATTTATGGCATGATTTTCAATATTATACCCCTATATTGAATGTCAATCAAACTTTAGATCTTTCTCTGGTCCCAATTGACTTTCGAAGATGTGTGTTTTCTTTTTTTTATGTCATATTCAATAATTCAATTATGCTGTGAAGCTCTTCAAATACCACTTTACTCATACGGAAGTACATGAAGAATCGTCCGTCATCAGATTCTAGTTCCTTTACTAAAGTATGGAACTCTCCAAACATTTGTCTTTGTTTGTTAATGTTGTGGACCCAAATACTTCTCACTTTTTTTCTTTTTACGAGAATATTGATTTAACAATAATAATCGTAGCAAATCATCTTCAAATTCACTTTCAAGATATGGCAAAGCTGTCATCTGCTAAGAGAATCACATAAACATAACCTAAAAAATAAATGTCAAATGTGTCAAATCAAACGCGCCTGCGCACAACCAGAGACCCCTTGTCACGTGGTCACAGCGACGCGTACGTACGTCTGGCCAGTGTGAACGGTACAGGAACGTTGCGTGGCGTTGCGTCTGCTCAGTATGATCCTTGCTTAAGTGGTTTCTTTAGTGAGATCACAAGACGGAGATTCTTTCCACTCCATTTTAGAGAACATTTACAATTGCATAATTAGAATTTACAGATTTATAAACCAATATTTGACATATGAATTCCCAATGTATTTATGACTATTTAATTTTAATGAAGAACTATAATTTTTAGAATTCCTTAAATAGTAGAAATAACATAATTATAAACCAAATATATAACAAATGATTTTTTTCAAGCTCGTTTTGGAGAACATTAATTTATTTAGTTGTTTATTTATTTCTTTTGTGTTACGCTCAGAGGGCTTTTACATAAATAATAAAGGCAGTACCTCCATCTTTAACATGAGAAAAAAATAGTTTAGATAAAGTTACGATGGAGATAAAAACTATATAAATGAAATAAAAATATAAGCAACAAAAATTTAGTAATTTAGTAATCTGCATCAATTTTCTTTGAGTATATCTATTTTAAGTAAGTAATACATAACAGCTATTTCGTCCACTGATGGCATTAACAATATTTTGATTAGCCACTATCAAACAACCTTTGTTGTAATATTCAAGGACGTTAAAATACCAAACGTGAATCGAGTACCTTCAGCATTCTCATACCATCCTTCATGAGCTTTCTGGCATTGGATATATAAACCTTCCTCAAAATAAATTTATTTAGTTTTGCCGACTCTTGCTTACTCTTCTCCATCTGAAGTCGGCAGTTTTCTTTTTCATCGGCCCATTATCTGTAGATAGGGTTGCCATCTGTCCGTCTTTAGCCGGACATGTTTGGCTTTTTTAGGTCGTGTCCGGCTAAATATTTATATGTCCGGCCTGTCCGGCTTTTGTTAGGCTTTTTTGGTTCGCGCGGGTTTTGTCTTCCGAACTTCTGAAATTGGCGGAATATTACTTTCAAAGAGTTTTCTCTTTAATAAACACCTAGTGGACCAAGGAACGCAATAAATTGCAAACAATTGCTAAGATGGTGTACACATTGTATAATTTTAAAATGACATGTCAAGGATTTTATTAAATGATTTCCAAAGAAAACGACGTTTTGGATAAAGTAGGTGTAAACGCCAAATATACAAAATGGTAAATTTTTGTAATTTTTGAATAATTTGGAGAAGTCGAGATTTCATTTTAATTTATGTTTTTCGTTTTTTGTCCACAAAGATAAATATGTTTCATTTTATATCTATTTAACGAAAAATTTTAGTCAACTGTTTAACCAGAAAAAAGTTGTTTTATAAGTTTAGTTTGTCTACAGACCGAAGACTCAATATTTATTTTTTTGTTATTGACATTATGTATATTCTATACAAATGTCAACTGATTACAGGGATAAGACTGATTAATGATTGTTGTTATTAAATTGGTTAATGCGTGATTAATAAACAACTGCAAGTTGTAAGAGATTTTTTATTATTATGTATAAAAGTTACGTCCAAAATTATGTAATTACCTCCGGCTTTTAGGGCAAAATGTCCGGCC
Organism: Limnephilus marmoratus; assembly: GCA_917880885.1. Taxonomy (NCBI): domain Eukaryota; kingdom Metazoa; phylum Arthropoda; class Insecta; order Trichoptera; family Limnephilidae; genus Limnephilus; species Limnephilus marmoratus. The sequence goes on along the minus strand of OU862911.1, from coordinate 23,610,658 downwards.
TTACAGAGCGCAGAGTCAGGCTTTTTATTTTAGAAGATGGCAACCCTATCTGTAGACAACCTCTGTTTCTCTTTCCTAAGATTTTAATTTTCCATTGGTCATCGATTAGCCGTGCTACATATCCGTTCAACTTTAATCCCAATTCAGTATTAAAATTATATCCGTGATGTCTTGCTACTTATCTACTTATTATTTATTTATTTTGCAATACCATGCAAACCCACATATCAATTTAAATGTAGGTATTGTGAATATTCATGATTGATTTATAATGTAAATAATTATAATGTAACGTGAACAAAGCAATCCATTCCGAAGTTGACGCCATTTTGCTATCTTTATTAAAATCTGACGTTATTACTTAATAATGTAGTAAAGTAAACATTATCATTTAATTTCCATTCTTAGTTAATATGCGTTAACTTCAAAGAGTAAATTATAAAGCAAGCTTCATTATAAATGCTGAACAATACCTAGCAGCAGGGTTGCCAGGCGTTCGGTATTCTACCGAACCGTTCGGTATTTTAGCACCGTGTTCGGTATGACAAAAATACCGAAGTACGGATGGTTCGGTATTTTTTTTCTGATTAATTTTTTCCCTAATAAACGATTCAACTGTCAGATTTGACGCGATCGGCAATCGATGTTGCGTAGCATCCCTACGTACCATCCCTAGTTTGTGCGGTGGTGCCGCTTCGTGCACGCACGCGCTCACTGTTTTCGAGCCATTTCGCGGATTTGTGTTACACATTAGGTGACTACGTACTTACGTAAATGTGATTAATTTGACCGCTTACAAGTCCGACAACCCCCCCCCCCCCCTCGACGCGGTTTTTGATTTGCCAAGGTTCCGCCGAAATCTACCTCTCACCCGCCCTGGTATAAGTAACTGATGGTTATTCCTTCAAGGCTCTCGCAAGATTCTAATTTTTTTTTGTTAAACGAAGCTACATTTATTTATTTTGAACGAATCTAGACCTCCAGTGTCCTTGCATACGTTGTTAGTAAGCAGTATGCAAGTGCTTAACAGGAAAAACAAAATGCAAAAAATAGGTTAGTAAGCGTACTGTACAGGGCCCGCAGATACTTTAATAGTACACAACTGCTAACCTTGTACAAATCACAAGTACGCCCCACGGTTGAATTTGGCAGCCATCTCTGGTCTGGAGCTCCAAAATACCTGAAAAATACCCTCGACTCTGTGCAGAAACGGGCGGTCCGTTTGATAGATTCTCCCATCTTAACAGACGGATTGCAATCTTTAGAGCACAGGCGTCGGGTGGGAATGCTATCCTTGTTCTACCGGTATTACAATGGAAGATGCTCTGAAGAACTAGCATCATTGATCCCTTCGGCACCGGTGCATAGTCGGGAAACACGCCAAACGCGTGCCCAACATTTGTACACGGTTGACATTTGTCACATGAGAACGGGTCGTTTCTTCGACTCGTTCTTGTGTTCAACAGCTCGGCTGTGGAATGATTTGCCGGCCTCTGTGTTTCCTCCTTCCTACAACATGGGTCTCTTCAAGACCAATGTTCATTCCTTCCTCTCCTCAAAAAGACTCTCCACACAGCATCCCAGATGACATAGGCCCTGAGGGAAATTATTTTCCTCAGGGCCTCCTGTGTGGAGTTAATGTAAAAAAAAAAAAAAAAAGACAAAGATAAATTAAACAGGGCAAAAGAAAAACTCATTCATGAGGCTCCATGAGGCGGCAATGCATCTGTAAAAACCTGCAAGCACCTGCATAAAATAGAGAACACAAGTAATACAATAAATCTCAAATCAATCGGCAAGTACCAACAAAAAATGTGAAAGACTTTCGAATGACTTCTATGCAAAGAGTCAGCGAAATAACAAAAAATATAAGAATTTCGAAATGAGTTTTTTTTGTTATTTATTTTTTTACGTGGTTATTAATTTATATTTGCCAGCCAACTGTGTCCTCTGGCATTCTGTTAAAATTGAATCCATGGTAGGTACGTAGTGGACTCTACTCATTAAAATCATGATTTAATATTTATTATGTAATTAGCTTTGACCTCAAAGACACGAGGATTATTGTTTACTCGCCAATTGATTTTGTTTGAAATATGGCCTAGCAAAGAAAATAAATTATTCATACAATATCATCCAACTACTATCAACATGAAATGTCAATATATTCAATTATTCTCGACGAAATTAATTTTTAAAATTTAACTTTATTATGAAAATTTACTTCTTTACGAATAGAAAATTTATTTAATCTTGAGACAACTCATACATCTTTTAAAGGTTCTATTATCTATCCAACTTTCATAGATATATTACAATCTATTGACATCATATTTACTGATGTCATATATTGAGCTAGGTAAGTCCTTCAGGCCTTCGTGAAATGATTGGTTTAGAATTTCTCCATTGCTGTGTTTGGAGCCATCAATTGTGCAGTTATTATTGTTTATTTATTTATTTATTTATTTAACGCCCAATGGGCTTTTACATTTTGGTAGTACAAATGATTCATGACAGATTATTTAACATATACAGAATAATAAAAATAAAATTTGATAAAAAAGCACACAAGTCATAAAAATACAAAAATACAGCGATTTCATAGGTTTTCAGAAAAACAGATAGGTTTAGGAATAGTTTTGGAATAATAAGTTTTTTAAAAGATCAACAAATTTTGCCAAGTTTATGTCAAATATGTCAATATCACCTAAGTACTGATTTCCCATAGTGTGAAATCGTTGTATCGGAGAGTGGGCAATGTAGTTCCGCTTATGAATGCTACAGTAGAATAGTGTATTTTGTCGTGTAGTTACTGTCGGTATTCGTAAGTTTATGAGTTGCAGTAGTTCGCAACAGTCAAATTTAGAGTTAAGTATTTTTAATAAAAATGTTAAGTCGTTTATTTTACGTCTGTCTTCTAGTGTGTGTATTTTTAAAACATTTAATAATAAATTATATTTCAAGTGGGATATTTAATTTAAAATTTATAAAACGCAGAAATTTTTTTTGTATTCGCTCAATGTTATTAATGTGAATTTTGTAAGATGGAGACCAAACTACCGAGTTATATTCCATTAGACTTCTAACTAGAGATACATATAATAATTTAATGACTTGTATGGAATTAAAGTTTTTGGTTGTTTTTAGTACGAAGCCTAGTGTTTTCATACCTTTGTTTACAATTTGGTGGATATGATTGGCGAAACTTAGTTTTTCATCCAAAATAATTCCAAGATCTCATTTCCGTGACTCTTTCTAAAGCTGTGTTATTGATGAAATATTCGAATAAAACAGGATTTTTATTTCTGAAGAAAGTCAAGGTTTTGCACTTTTCTAGATTTAAGAATAAATTATTTTGAACGCACCAATCTTTAAACATACTAATATTTGACTGAAGTATATGGCAATGATTTACATCAGTTATTTTCTTGTATAGCTTGATGTCATCAGCAAAGAGCAATACCTCGACATCGTTGAAGCAATTGGTTATATCATTGATGAAAATGAGGAACAAAACCGGGCCAAGGTGACTACCTTGTGGTAGGCCACTAGTAGCCCAGAAAGCTTTCGACATCCATGATTTTATTTTCACAAACAGTTTACGATTTAATAAATAGCTAGTAAACCATTTTAGCATGTTATCCCTTATTCCTAGGGCAAATAGTTTTTGGATTAGTAGTTTATGGGATACTTTGTCTAATGCCTTCGAAAAGTCTGTATATATGCAGTCGACTTGTTTATTTTCTGCAAATCATTGTATTATGAATGAATACGCGCCATAAATATGCTATGAGACCATGAGGGCGCCATCTATGGTTTTTGTATTGTATTGAATTTACCTATGTGACTTGAGATTCAGTATATTCATGCATTTCCTTACCTCTGTGAATCAGGCAATTACTTCCGACGGGAGTGTGAGTCAAAGCCAAGAGATGTCTCTCCTAGTCAGTCATTATCGAATAATTCACCCAATAATTGAATTATTGTTGTACAAGATTTTTGGCACGTATTATTAATATGCAAATTTATTCATTGTTGAAACTTCCTTGCTGTGCGAAACATCTGTTAAGATTATGCAATACCGCCTTGATATTTTTTAATGAAAAGAAGTGTCTTTTGTGTTGGACATCGTGGATGAGCTGCATTCTCTGAGTGAGTATTGTTTTGTTTTCACTTTGGATTTTGGAATTGCTGGGTCAACTGTTTTTGTGTCACATAGGGAAGAATTCAATTTTCGTTAATTTACATAGGGTAGTCATTCCCTCGTGTCAGGGGCTATGTACACGCCCCTACAATGAAATTTTGAAATATTGTTAAATTAGTTGCGGTAGATCTACCTTTGATAAAACCGTGCTGTTTTTGGTCAATTAACTTTATTAATTTGGGATAGATTTCATCAAGGACCAGTGATTCAAAAAGCTTAGGTAGTACTGACTGTATACAAATGGGGCGGTAATTGGCTATATTAGTGTCGTCTCCCTTTTTTGTAGATAGGTGTAATGAAGCTAGATTTCCAGCGGTCTGGAAAGTGTCCAAGGGTCAAGAGACGGTTGAATAATAATGTGAGTGGTTTAGATAATGTATTAGAGCATTTTTTGAGGAATATTGGTGGAATGTTGTCTGGGCCAGTGGATCGTTAATTATTGTTAAACTGTCTCTTATTTTTTGTTGTTGGAACAACGTTAATATGTTTTCGTAGTTAATTTTCTGATAACCTGAAGAAAAGTTATTATTATTATTCGTTTGTAAGCACGTTGTATAGTGTCAAATGCGTATTTACTATTTCTCAGAAGGACGTGCACAGTATACTATTATGTTTTTCAAACGCTGATTTTTTCCATTTCATTTATATTTCTCAGATCAATTTACTAAAAGCATATTAGAAAAAAAAACAAAATACATTGTTTTGCGTTATTTTCTCATTCTTGTTATGCTGTTTTTATTATTTTAATCGTGTTTATCTTTGAACATAATCCTACGATGTAAAACTGAATTATTTTGGTAAAAAGGAACATAGTTTAGTTTTCGCACATATGTATTCTACATGTATTCTATGTATCCTACAAATTTTAATCTGGGTTTTTTTTTGTTTATTTTTTCTTTATATTTTATAAAAATTAAATTTTCTACATACTCTACTATATGATTTCTTTATTAATTTATGATTTTCTGTTATAATATGAATTTTATTCGGAAACTTCGCGGGTTCTTGCAACCATGTAACATGTAATAATTTTAATAAAATATGTATAACTTCAAATTAATAAATAACGTTGTATTAACCACTTAATTATTTAGAAAAACCGACATGTTTCGTCAGCAAAGCTGACTTCCTCAGGGTTTTGACAGAACTAATTTAAAAAATAGACATACATAGGTAATAAAGAAAAATAATAGATATAAACAATAATAAAATTTGAAAGAAAATAATGTGTAAGGGACGAGGGGCAATATAGAACAATTAAAAATTTAAAAGGGGAATAGATTTAATAATGGGTCATTTAAAAACAATTTTTGATTATTAATAATATTTAAATTTGCATTAACACTCTTTCTAATCTCTAAAATTTCTAATTTATCCAACTGAAAGCCATTGACATTACAATGTATTAATTCTATTCCACTGTTAAAATTAAAGGTATGACTAGTTTCTATTAAATGGTTGGCAAACTCCGAGAAACTATTATTATTTAAAGCTTTCATATGCTCTTTAATCCTTATTTCAAAGTTTCTCGAAGTTTTACCTATATAAAAGTAATCAAAATCATTACATTTCAATTTATAAATTCCAGATTTTTTCATTTTTGAATCTCTATCTTTATTATTTACTATGTAATGTTTAAGTCTATTGTTTGCATAAAATACAGGAATAATTTCATTAGGTACATTCTTTTTTATTGAATTAGAAATTTTATTATTAAAATACATAATTTTCCTCCATTTTTTCTCTTCTTTATCCTTTTGTATAGGGTAGATGTATGATCTAAGGAAATTATTCCTGTAGTTTTTATTAAGAATTTTTCAATTACATTGGAATTATAACCATTATTGATTGCAATTTGTTTAACAATATTGAGTTCTTTTGAAAAATTATTAAGAGATAAAGGTACATTAACTAATCTATGAATCATAGAATGGAAAGCTGACATTTTTTGAGAAATTGGATGATTTAAGGTGTTGCGAAAAATATTAAATTCAAATTTATTATTTATTATTGAAAAATTTAAATCCAAAAAATTTATACTCAAATTTTGTCCAATCTCTATTTTGTCTAATATGTATAACTGTTTGTTTCTCTAATAAACTAAAATAAAAATAATATTTTTACAATAAATTTACAATAGATTTTATATTTAATTTACAATGGATTGTTGTCATTGTTGATACAAATGATTTATTATTACGATATCCGTGCTATAATATCACCAAAAAAAATATTATTATAATTTAAGAAATTGTTGGGTATTTAAAGTTTTTTTTTAATCACCACATGCCAAAATAAAATTTAGGTGTGCTTTAGAAATAACAATTTTTACAGCAATATTAAAAAAATCTCACTCTTTTTAGGTGTCCTTGAGGAACAACAACACAATATCGTTTGTAGGTCACAAGAACATATGCATTTTAATTTTCGTCTACGTTTTTTTTATTAATCCCGTAGGTCAGTAATTAGTCATCACTCATTTATTAACATTCATTTGTATTGCGTATTATAGGCACAAACCCTGAATAAATTAATAACACTATTAAACGCTCCACTTTTGCAGCATTTTAGCTGAGAGCTTTCGATAACAAGGACATTACGTTTTATTTCTTGCAAGTATGAACATCAGTATTTATATAACACCCACTTTATACATTTCACTATATGTACAGAACATGGTTTCCACGAAGTCAATTATAGGTAGATACATGGGAATAATTATTATTGCACATAAAAAGCTCGGACATCGTATTTATAATAATTATGGTTTGCACTAAACACAATAAAACAGTGAGTTTTACAGACTGACTGAAGCCATAGCCATGACAACAAATAAACAAATTTACGTCACATCCCAACCTCCACCCCCAACGCAAACAACCGCATACATTTATATCCCCAATACATTTGAGTTAATAAGTGACTTCATTCATAGGACGCAACATTCTATTAATGATATTACTTTGGATCAATATAATATTATCTAATAGGTATACTTCTACATCATAAAACTTCCAACTTGCAGATTTTCCTCTTTAATAACGATGTGTATTTGTTTTACTTATGAACAAAATGTTCATCATTTTTTTATTTTTTTTATTTTTTTTTTTATTTTTTTATTTATCTATAAAAAGAATGTTTGTATTACATTATTCGATGCCTGTCTCACTAGGGTATACCTGTGTTGAGACAGGCGTAGAGGTACATAAATGAGTATCATACAAAAGAATATTTAATTACAACATAAGAACATTTAAGGTAAGATACATACTGATTTATACAATTCAAACAGAAAGATGATTAAGATTGAGGGTTAATTTCATAAAGAGAGCATTATATAGGTGAAGGAAGAGATGAATAAAGTAGTAAATCCTTTCGAATCTATATAGGTAGTTATATTATACATATAGGATTTTACTATTTTAAGTTCTTTAATAAGGGTAAGGACATACGTGAGATGGTAATTCTGTCTATTTGTACTCTATTTTACAGATGTTAGCAGTAGTGTGACGTCCAATACTTATAATCCATTTCTTTATATCTTGTTTGTATTTGGTCATTGATTCAGTTTGTCTAATCGTGGCTGGAAGTGTATTGTGTAGTTTGCAAGCTATGTATTTAAAGTGTTTTTGTCCAAAGGTGGTTTTAGAAAAGGGAGTTTGGAGAAGTTCTTTATTTTTGGCTCGGGTATTGTGTATCATTTGTGTTGGTTTGTATAGGATTTTGTTGTTTTTATGTAAATAAAGTAAGATGGATTTTGCGTAGAGCTGTTTAATGTCCATAACGTTGAAAGTATTGAAGATCGTATCGGTGCTACCAGCACGAGAGGAAGTTTAAGAATTATTTTTATTATTAGTTTTTGTGCACTGTTATAACTTTGGTCAGAATATTTTCGATTTGAAATAAAATCCAAATAAATGGAATATTTCTGAACGCATCGGAAAACTGGAAACATTATCTAATAGGTACACTTCTACATCTTATAACTTCCAACTTGTAGATTTTCCTCTATCGATGTGTTTTTATTTTACTTATGAACAAAATATTCGTCAATGTTACGTTAATACTTTAGTCAAAATATATGGAATATTTCTGAACGCATCGGAAAACTGGAAACGTTTTTGAAAGTTGATGAAATACGATTTCAAATTTTGTAATTCGCAATAAACATAATATAATTTTTTTATTATAAAATTTTTTAATGGACACATAAAAAAATTAAAAAATGACTCACCTTACGTTTTTTCTAACAAAGATTACTGATGACAAAAAATAAAAACCCATAGGTACCTACACATTTTATTAGGCAAATGTATTATAAATGTTATCGCTGTCTCATTTTTCTGTCGTTTCATGTAAAAATAATAAATAAAAAATTCCCAAATATTCATAATTTTTTTGAAGTGAAAACTTCATTAGCACCGTTTTGATTTGAAACTTGATGAAATGAAAAATAGCGACACTAAAAAGAGACAAACACATAGGTACCTACATCTATAGGATTCAGGCTGCGCGGGAATGAGATATGTAGTATAAATGGTTTCCTCTTTGTGCGGTGCTTCGTAATCTATTGGTCTCATTTTTGGGCGGTGCTTCGTAGTCTTCCCACGCTTGCCTACTTTAGTTTTCTGATGGTTTTGCTTCTACCGCGTGTGAATTGAACACTCTGTTTTTTATTCGGTTGGAAAATTTCATTTCATAAAGGTGTACGTTTTTAACTATTTTTTGGTTAACTTTTTGATTTGAATATAAAGTGTGGAATTTTCTCTTACCACGCTTTATGTATGTAACCTAAACTAACCTAACCTAACACAATTTATATCGTATTAACCATGACAGTAAGGGAGATATAACGATTTCCATGCGACCTATTTGAGTTGTTCCGAAAAGCGAACAAATTAGGTCACTTAGCAGGGGAGCCCGGGTTCGTTCATGGGGTGAGGTTTGTCCGGGTCTTGGCGGCGGATGCAGCCCACCAGCTGCATGGCAGGTCGGATCGGGAGAGAATGGTTGAGGGAGTCCTTGGTTGACTTATCCAGACGTACTCTCTCGGAACATCACCATGCACTGCAGTGGGAGAGATGGATTCGTACGTCCGTCACTCCTGGACACTCTGACCCCCAGATTCCTACCCACCCCTAATGCCCTTTTCCTTCCCAGAACTTCCTCTCCTTCCTTTCTTAAAACAAAACTTCCTTTCTTTCCTCCACATAGCATCTCCAAAGATGACATAGGCCCTGAGGAGATTTTTTTACCTAAGGGCCTCCTGTGTGGACCTAACGTAAAAAAATTTCATTGTTGATTTACACAGAAAATGCTATAAAGTTCCAAAAACATATTTTACACTTTTCAATAAGAATGTGGACCTGATTGGATCAAATTGCCACTTGCCACCCGGCAATAAATACGTATTCATACATCGCGTAAATAAACGTACCTGTATTGTCAATAAATTAAATTCTTGAATCCATGTTATTTCTTACGTTATTGTTAAAATTGTAAATTACAACGTTAAGCACCTTTTGATTTTTTTGCTTATTAATGTTCGAGGTCAAATTAATGATCTTTATTCCTGATCTTAAGAGGGTATTACCAGAGAAAACCAGAAATATGTTATTTTTAAATCAGATTTTAGACGTATTGACTCTTTTCCACAAGAAATTATAAATGGTTTTCGAAAGATTGTTCTTTTATCTAGCATTCGCATGTTTTAAATTTTGAAAAAAAAAAGTTAATTTTTACTACAAATCAACATTTTACAACCATAGGTCGTTGGCAGATTTGTTAAATTTTCAAAAAAGATTTTGTATTATGCCACACCCATTTCAAATCATATAATCATGCACTAAAATAAATCAATGCATTATCTAGGTATCGCATGTTTTAGAATTTTAATTTTAGTTTGAATAAAATCATTAAAAAATATGTACGTTCTTGTGTTTCTTGACGAAAATTGGTCCGTTTGTGTATTTATTTGCGCACTTACAAACTAATATAGGTATTTCAGATTTTTTTAACATTCTTATTTAACTTAGACATTATTGAAAAATGATAAATACTTATAATCAAAAAATAATTACAAAAGTACATTATTTTAATAGTTTTATCATCACGTCTTTAAGCATTTTTGGATGTAGGTATAAATTAAAACAAATTTGGAATGAAATAAAATCGATATTGAGTTATAATTTTAAAAAGCTGGTACGGAGAATAATTAATCTTTCTCGTTGTAACCGCCCTACACGATCGTGCGAACAACTTTCGAATCGTGGATTTCGGCCGCTGGCTGGTTAAACGCTCTTAAGGTTTTGTAAGATGAAAATAATGTTTGGTTTGACATGATTTGCTTTGTGAACCACTTAGATATTGCCATTTATTATTTTAATAATTTTTTACAACAGTCGAAAATAATGTGGCCTTTCTGGGGTACCCCGTTCTAAGGTACATGGTTTTGTGTAAAAATTATAATGAATGTCAAATTTATGGTAATTTTTTAAGTAAGTTTTGTATATTATTCATTAAACAAGTCCAACAAATTCATTGACAGGGGTGTATTTCAATTGCAATAGGCAGTGTCAGATAAAAGTCAATATTGCAACTTATAAATAAATAAGGCGTCGCGACGCAATAAAATGCGCGTCGATTCTATTTTACCAGCTTTGTATTTGTGTTTAAGCAGTGTAGGTAAGACTTCATTTTTGCCCACCAACCATGAATTTCACGTTAAAATAAAAATAGCAAGCTTTAAGGCATTTAATCTATGAATCTATGTAGTTCTTATTATATAGCACATGCCGAGCCGTTTACTAGTTAGTGCTACTATATACACTGAATAGCTAATAAACACTAGAAATGCATAAATTTTCATAAAAAATCGTAAAATTCCATGTAAATTAAAATGGATGTATCGTCACTGACTTTACTATTAGTTCTAGCTTGTTAAGCACCCGCTCTATCTCTCTTACACTTGCCTGACATCGTTTGTCGACATCCCATTTGAATGTCATGATGATGATGAAACACAGTTTTGAAAACATAAATATATCACCTATTTACCAGGCGCGGTCTTTCCATACCTACATACTGTGAATGCTACGCTTCCCTTCCTTACTAGGCGTGAATAAATATTATAATAATAATGATTTATTTATCCCGAATTAAAAAATATATTTTTGGCTTATTTTTTTCAATCCACAAACAGCAATAGATACTGCAATTTAACGACACCGTCTCAACCTCAGAGGTTAAAAACAACAAAACGCAACGCGCGGACCGGGCCGAAATAAACGTACGAGTATAAAGGGCGCCTTCCATTGCGAGCGGAAAAGAGTAGAGCGGAGCGGAGTGGGAGCTGAGCGAAATAGTTTTGACCTTCCATCAAAAAAGAGTCACAGAGCGAGGTCAATGAAAAATGAGAAATAGTTTTGCGCTTCCATTGAAAACGAGTCAGTATCGCTTTGTTTCGAAGTGAACGGAGTGATTTTTGTGATGTCAAGTACTGATTCTAGTGAATATGATTCTAGTGTATGCAATGAAAAAAAATGTTAAGTATGAATTAAATGTACATTTATAAAAATAATCTTATCTCAAAAATGTAAAAACTTTAAAAAAATAATTTACTTTCTTATTTCCGCCAATATCATGAACCAATAATGGTTTTCTAAGCCGAATCCTTTATGTTGACAATCTTTGCTAGTCGTATCCTATAAACGAAATTGGCAAACGGCTTCAATAAACACCTCCACCTCGACAAAAACGCAGCGAGGCAATTGAATTGGCTACAGTTCTTGAGCGGAGTCCGCTAGAAACTAGTCGGCGATGGTGTGCGCGAGCGGTCTCTTTCGGACCTATTTTAACAAGTTCGATCCGCTCCGCTCTCCTCGTTCCTGATGGAAGCACTTGTACGCAGTTAACGTGTGCGAGTCGAGCGGAGATCGTACGGAGTTTATAGTTTCGAACGAGTCCGCTCCGCTAATGCGAGCGGAGCGGACTCGTTCGAAACTATTTAACTCGTTTAGTCCGCTTCGCTGGCCTCGTTCTTGATGGAAGCACTTGTATGCAGTTAATGTTTGCTAGTCGAGCGGATTCCGTAATGAGTCCGCTCCGCTCGCAGTGGAAGGCGCGCTTAATACAACTCTCGATGCTCATGTGTCGAACGTCGCGTAAACGCACCAACTGGCAACAGGATTCAGGAACAACGGGGATTCTCTGCTTTATTCCGTATCCACGGTTGAATCTGGTCGGTCTTTTGCTCACAGAAAACTCATCAAGAGTGAAAAATACAGGAAATATCCGATATAGAAGGTTTCATAAAAAAAACTGAACGATAAAAAAGATGATGTTAGTAAAGTGAGATATTTGCGCATGCGCATTTAGTCCTACGTGCCAAGTTTCATCTGAAGCTGGATACGCAATCGATATGAGCATCCAACGCGCAGAAAACGGAATTAATGCGCGTAGGCATAGTAGACAGAATAGCACAACCAAAAAGTACGTATTAGAGTTTGTTCGCGCGCCCATTTTGACATGAAGCCGATTGATGCGTTGAATATCTATTTAATTAATTTAATTTTAGAACTGTAATAATTGATGTGAAGAATAAAGGATTTATAGAGCTTATTTGAAAAATTATTTTTTTTCTTAGAATCAGGTATAAACTTCAGCATCTCTTATACAAAAAGTCACAGACCGCCACTGCTATTTACCTACATAAGACCGTTGGACCACTGGGAACCGGAGAGTTCAAATAATGAAATTCATTATTATTCCAACCAAAAAATTATATTATTCGATTAATTTTCACCAGAAGTAATCAAAATTTAAGCTCACTTTAGGCACGAGTACACAATTCTATCGTTTTATATCTTCAGTGTTACAGGAATATGTATTATTACTATGGTTATTACAAAAGAAATATGCGCATTATGTAAATGGACTCTATTGACATTCAGTTATGACCGTGCAGTCCATAAATTGTATAATTTACCACGATCACGATCAAACATCGTACGACGAGCTTTCTATGTTCCTGTGACCATACTATCATCAAATCTCGTTTTATTGCAGTTTAGCATGCAAGATAACATATAATTATTACAAAATGCACAACTTTAAAATATCTGAATTAAATAAATATGAAGGTTGAATTAATAGAAAAGCACAGCTTTCGGATAAAGCTTTATTTTTAAGGGAATACTGCCAGCGGGACTTCGGCATTTCTAATATTAGGTCCTTATATATGAAATTGGAGTTTTGTATGGGAGGAACATAAAGTCGATTTTTTAAAATATAATATATTTATTTAATGAAAGTATGTACCATTGCTATCTATGTACTTTTGCCATCTCATGGGTAGTTCATCGATCCCATTACTAAAAAAACCATTCGTACGGGAATCAATAAAATCTTTGAAGGCGGTTTGGACTGCCCCATCGGAGTTGAATTTTTTCCCTTGCAAGAAGTTATCCAAACGTAACGTAACATTTTTCTATCCCCCCCCCCCTAAACGATTCGTAACGCCCAAGTGACAATTTTTACCTGAAAGTCACAATAAAGTAGCGCAAAGTACTGGAAAATACCTTTTTTCTTGTTTTAATCGCGTTGCGGTAATAAATAAAACAAGAGATTTCAAGAACGAAAATGGATGCCAACAAAAGACCCCCCCCCCAAGTGCGTTACGTAATACTTGAACGGCCCCTTAATTCTGTAACATGTACTTATAAATAATTAAAAAAAATAAATAAAAATGAACCACTATAAGAATATAAAATCATAGAGTGCAATTCACACGTAGTAGAAGTGAAATCTTGAAAAAAACTAAAGTAGACAAGGGTGGGAAGGCTGCGAAGCACCGCACAAAGAAGAGACCGATTATAGGTAGGTACTATCTCATTCTCTCGCAGGCTAAATCCTATAGATGTATTTGTTTGTCTCTTTTTAGTGTCGCTGTTTTTCGTTTCATCGAGTTTCATATCACGATGGTGCTTAAAAGTGTTCACATAAATAATGCTGACGTATACCTAACAATAATACTTAGCTGATATGTATAAAAATAATAATTATTGTCTTCTTTCTTAGTAACATGTAGAGATAATGATATCCTCACTGGGATCTCCCGTGCTGAGGATTTCTTTTACATATTATAATTTAAATATAAGAAATTAATATCAATTAGTTATAAACATATATCATGCAGTATTTTTAAAAAAATAATTATAAAGTAAATAAGACAGTGTTTTTTTTTATAATTCAGTTCATTAGATTCGGTTTTAGTCTGTATTTGATATCAGTATATTTTCTATTTCTGATCTCCCTATATTTAGTATCCAGCTTTATAGCACCAGTTATAGCGCCGTTTGCGTAAAAAATCACATATACATATATTACAATCTGTTACCATCCCTTCATCCCATCTCATAATATAGTCCCATCCATTCTCACTATATAGTAGGTCTAACTGACGTAATAACCAATGACTTGAGTAAAACGATTACGTATATATGTCGCAGCCGATCATAACATCAGGCAGATCATGAGCGCCTAGCTACTTCGTGAAGTGTCTGGCGGCAGATCGTGAAGTGCCTCACGAGCATCATGATCGGGCTGATTTTACGATTTGCCTGCGACATATACACGGCAATTGAAAACTTGTAGAACAATCAACACACAGAGAACCCAATAAAAAAATCTATTATATCGGAGCTTTTCAATTTTTTTTTTAACTTTTTGCATTTTTTAATTTTTATTTATTTTCATAATATCTAACATTTTTAAATACAATTCAGCAATGTCGGCCTCACTGGGTAGCTCACCTGTGCTGAGGCCTCCATTTTATAAAAAAAAATTATACATAATACATTAAAAATAATATAAAAATAATGCAGCATTTAAAAAAAGCTAAAATTAAATTAATAATAAAAATTAATAATTTAGGTGAAATGTATTTTTTTAATGAAGTGTTTTGTATTTATTTTTTAGTGTTACGTGTATGTGTTTTATTCTTATTATGTAATGAGATTTTGATGCTTTTATAGCATGATATTTATAGTGCCTTTGTCCAAAGCTTGTATTCATTGTCGGAGTTTTTATGTTATTTTTGTACGATTGTCTTACTATACATACATATATCTATCCGTTACATCTCTAATTATTAACAAGCAAGAAACAAGATTTCTGATTAAATAATACCGTATTGATTCAACCCACATCATAAAACTATGCTATTTATCGCTTTATTCTTGGATAATATCGACAAAACCATTACAAAACTTTAAAAAAATATATAGTACCCAGTCAAAAATAGCATTATAATATCGTCAACCCTCCTTATGAATCGAATTACATTAAATATTGATAAAGTTATTCATCGATACGATAATATTATTACGACGAGTACCTACCTGCTAGGTGGTATTCTGTGGTCGCCGTACAGTGAAAACGCAACCCATTATACTAATGTCACTAGATAGTACCCACGACCGCGGATAACGAGGGTGTGGGGATGGCTCCGTTAAAACCACCCCACGAAGCCTGAAGCGGGGAACACTGTTACACTGACGCCAGTACGCTTGGACGTCGCCACCCTTCAGGAGCTTATAAAGCTTTCTGACATTAAAAAAACCTTCCACAATCATGATGAAGAAATCTATTATACCATAGTTGTGTTACGTTTCTTTCAAACAAATGATAAAAACTCGAACAAAATGTGAACATTTTATTTTTTGTAACAACGTGTTTTATTTTTTCCACTTTAGTTTTTCTACAATATTATTTTATTGAAACATTAAAATGAGTGGAGTAGAGCTTTTTTTGGCAGCCATTTGTGTTAACGTTACATTTTGCGAGAATTATCCTCCGACAGTGGTTCAAGAAGAAAATTTTTATAGTTTCGATGTTGCTGAACCTTCTGCCTTTGGTAAAGTATAAAATATTTTCAAATGACATTTATTACATCAGTTTGGAGTGTGTATAATAAAAAAATCATCACACGATACAGAAACATCTGTATTTTGTTAAGCATTTCTAAATTTAAAGTATTATTTTTAGGAAATATTCATAATAAGACAGAAATCATCAATGCTCTCAAGGCGGAGAGCAATGGACGCCATTACAGAATCGGAACAGTCCAGGTACCCTAAAGTTATCAAAAATACTAAATTCGATTATGTGTCTGTCCGTGTAACTCTTTTCGATGAACTCGGATTTGCTTTGAATTTAAGTCTCATTTCAAAAATTGGAACTGATTGTTAAGTAGGTACTTTAGAAGAATATTGAATTGTTAGGTGAGGTTGGGTTAGGTTAATGAAATTTGTATAATTATAATATAATATTTTTAACAGAAAATTGTTATCATTTTCAACATTGAAACTGATTTGTTAAGAATTCAGACCATCCCGTAATTTTTTCGGATCTACCCTAGTATTTTTGCTACCCGTGAAAACGTAACTTGCCTTGCACAGTTCCACTTTTGATAAAAACACGTATCAAAAATAGAAATAAAATAATTACCTACTTACTAGCTTATCTAATTTGGAAAAAATCTTTTTTAATTTGTCCCAACAATCAGTTCCAAAATTTGAAAAGTCACTTGTTCATACGTACCTTGGTATTCATCGTCGGCGACTGTCTGCATCTCGTTCATAATCTAATAATTATTTTTAAAAGTTCAAGTTTTGGTATAGGTTATTATTGTTTTGCACTATAGTGAAAGTCTTCTTGTAGAACTACCCTCTGAGCTACACGATAACTCATAAAAATGGCACGGTGCAAGGACAGGGAGTGTCATTTGATATCATTGACTTACTCCAGAAGAAGTTTAACTTTACGTACGAGGTCGTGGTTCCGATTGACAACCAGGAAGGAAGTGTCAAGTACCTGGATAATACGCTGATTGGACTGCTTAGTCGCAATGTAAGTATATTTTTTTAATCTCAAAACACAAAAAATGTCGAATCAACTTTATCAAATAACTGTAAGAAATATCATAACCATGCTAGATTCTGATAATATAATTCTAATCTAGACATATCATAACCATAATAAGTGCGTGCGCAATGGTGAAGGGCTTATGCCCTTATTATACTAAATTTGCAATCTCCAATATCAAAACTACTCGTATATTGAACTTTTGAAAACATAAAAAAAATTACAATAACATAGCGCTTTGGTAATCATAATTTAATCCTGTTGCTCTATATAAACGTAGAAAAATCACTGATGAGTTGTTCTTGTAAAATATATCTGTTATATTATATCTGCATTATGTGTGTTATATATAATTATATCGGTTATATTATTCATTATACCGGCACTCGAGCGACAGCACGATTTTTTAACTTTTTCCTCCGATTGCTTGTGATTTTTTGGTGACCATTTTGAATATTTTCCGTCGACATTAAAAAAATCAAACCTCCGAATTTTAATATGGAAAAATTGAAAAAAAAATAATGCAACTAGGGAAAACTTGCCTAAAACTGGCAGCAAAGCAATCCGAGGTATTTTAAATTGTGCCATATTGTGGCAAAAAGCGCTCCAGTGGTTAGAAAAGATTGCAATAATTCATTAAGTAGGTATACCACGCTGTAAATCAGAATGCGATTAATTCATTAATGTGATGTATCTGCAAAACATTCAACATGTATACAGGGTATTAAGGTACGTACTTGACTTACTTTAACCAGTGATTCCTGACATTATTTGGAGTAAAAAAATGTGAATGAAATTTTGGTCTCCGGTGACTTTTTTGATTTTTTTTTTTTTTTTTCTACAAAAACATAAAAAAATGGTAGTTGTTGAACAGTTGGATGCGGGGTAAGGGGTTCGCTGGACACCCGGCTGCGTGACCAGTGACGACAAGCGGAAGAAATTTTTTTTTGTTTGATTTTGAAGAAAAAATTTTTGAAAAAAAAAAAGTCGTCAAAAAAAGTCAACGGAGACCAAAATTTCATTTACATTTTTTACTCTAAATAATGTCAGGAATCACTGGTTAAAGTAAGTCAAGTACGTCCCTTAACACCCTGTATGTAAACTTCATCAACTGTATCTTGAAAACATATATAGCCAATCTGACTGAATCTACTGATGTGAAAATTTTAGTTTGCTACTCTTTTTTACTGTTTTCATAGTTCTTGAAATTGTTTATTATATTTTTGTTTGCAGTGTAGCAGTTAGGTACTAAATGGAATTTATTTTTATTTAAAAAACTTAATTTTACTTTACTAACTTTATTACTTATACTTTTTTATTCATGAACTATGTTACAAAATGTCCATAACATAACATCAAATTTGTTAAAATTAATGTTATGTACGTACGTATGTAAGAAATCGTGTGTACGTATATACGTATTTAAGATATCGTGTGTAGGTATATACGTATTTAAGATATCGTGTGTACGTGTATACGTATTTAAGAAATAGTATAATAAATAAAATGCAAATTTGAAAATTGATAAATTATTTATCATCTTATGCCTATAGGAAATAGACTTAGCAGCCGCTTTCCTACCTGTTCTCGCCGATACTGCGAACATCATCCAGTACTCGACTGGCCTTGATGAAGGAGAGTGGCTCATTATGATGAAGCGTCCCAGAGAATCAGCCAGCGGTTCTGGACTTCTAGCTCCATTTGACACGAGCGTTTGGTACCTCATCCTGGCAGCTGTGATTTCCTTTGGTCCTTTTATCTACATAATGACGTGGCTGAGATACCTGATGACGAAAGACAAGAATAACATGCCTTACAAACTTTCTCCATGCGTGTGGTTCGTGTACGGAGCGTTTATCAAACAGGGAACTACCATGGCTCCTGATGCAAGTAAGTAAAAAATATTAATTTCCACATTTGATTTGAAAACCAATCCATCGCCATATACCTAAATCTACTTGAGTTATTGCCTCATTGCTGAGGATCGTGACGCCACTCCGATCGACCTAATGAACAAGACCCCTCCACTCCCTACGGTTCTACACGCATACTCGTAAACAATCGACGCGTTATCCATTCGTTATATTTCGGCAGCGCTCGGGTGCTCGGTAAATGCCCAGAGTAACACGTCAGTTATTCACGAGACTGCATATAGCCCAGTCATTCCGTAGTTTTACCTTGCAAAAGGTCATGTAGTAACGATTTTGATATATGTTGTTAAGATTGAGACTCTAAAGAAAAAAAAAAAGTTTTCGACTTCGGGAGGGTCGAGCTCGATCCGCCATCTTGGATTGAAGGTCCCAAAATTTGGTTTTTTCAAAATAATTATGAAATGGTTGATTTTACAACCAGGTTGTTCAAGGCAAACTCGAAGAAAACTAAATTACGTACATTTTATGTGGAATGTTTTTTTTTGTAAGTCTAATAGGTAACGAGTTACAGCGGAAGAAAGAAGACAATTTTGACCAAAAATTGTAAAACTCAAGTTTTCTTGATAAATTTTTGTAAGAACGTATTACAAAATATCATTTTAACGTATTCCCACAAACAATATACTTATATAGCATCATCCGTGTGCTCGATGACGTTGATTGACGTTGTTATAGTGGGCTCCTAGTCTATAGCTGACTTGGAATCAATTCACTTCTTTCTATCAGTACTGGAATTGTCGGGGATGAAAAGATTAATTGTCATTTATCCAGAGAAATAGGTAGGTACTGAGAGGATGTCGAACATGGTTACCAGGTATACAAATTTTGAATCTATTAAATTCAAACGTAAGGATAAAGTTATTCCATTAGTAGCAGTCAACAGCAGCATCAAGATCGGCGAAACAACTATTTCCATCAACCCGCTAATGTTGTTCCAGAGAATGTGTATTTTGAAGAAATCCGAGGAAGAATTGAAGGATTACCTTAAATTCGAACTCGCCCCATTTCCTTTGTCGCTTTTCTCTGAAGAAGGAATGCGCAAAGGTACGAAATCATCATTTTATGGTGTTTTTGAACAACTTCCAGAAGGCGTGCAACTTGAAGGTAGCAAAATTAATGTTGTGGATGGAGGATACCTTTTACATAAAGTTGTATGGAATCGTAATGATTTTTTTGGATCAATTTGCGAGAAGTACGTTTACTATGTAAGACATCACTATGGATCACATGCAGTTATTGTTTTCGATGGATATCCGCTAGATGAAGGTGAAAAAAATACAAAAACCGCAGAAAGACTTCGCCGATCGAAGAAGCATATGTATGCAGATATTGTTTTCGATGAAACAATGCCAGTTCAAGTTTCACAAGAACGTTTTTTAGCCAATGAAAATAACAAAGTCCATCTGATTTCGATGCTTACAAAGCAATTTATACAGGCTGATTTTACAGTTAAGCAGGCTGAAGAAGATGCTGATGAGTTGATTGTCAATACTGCGATTTCCTTGTGTTCATCATTTGACGCTGTATTCGTTATTGGCGAAGACGTTGATCTCCTAGTTCTGCTAACAGCATTGGCACCACCCGAAAGAAGTATATATCTTCGTAAACCCGGGATAGGCAAAACTTTTGAAAGACTGTATTCCGCGAATAGTGTGAAATACAAAGAAGCGGCTGAGAATATTCTGTTTCTCCATGCCTTTAGTGGCTGCGATACAACATCGTCCTTCTTCAACCAAGGAAAATCAAAATTTTGTTCACTTGTACAGAACGACGCAAGACTCAATGCCATGATAGGAATCTTCAAACAACATGATGCAAAACCAGAAGACATAGCAGATGCAGGAACACGCTTTCTTGTTGCTTTGTACGGGGGTGACATGGATAAGGAAACCTTGGAAGAAGTCCGCTACCACAACGTTTCGCAAAGTCAACAACAAAAAGCAAATTCAATCTTGCCTCTTTGCCACCAACGAACGACGCTGCACGGTACCATGCATTTAGGACGTACCACCAAGTCCAAAAATGGTATGTAATCCAAAAAAATCCAGAAAACTGGGGCTGGAAACGTGGCACCAACGGGCTTGTTCCAGTAAGAATGACAAAGAAACCAGCACCCGAGACTTTATTGGAATTTATTTCATGTAATTGTAAAAAAGGATGCGGCGTTGCATGTGGCTGCAGGAAAGCTGGATTGAATTGTTCTATTGTGTGTGGGTGCTGTAATGGTCAAACATGCCGAAATTCGCCAGAGGTTCATATCGATGTCGAGGAAGAAGATGAAGAGATTTTGTCAATGGAAGCCCAGAATCTCAGTACCACAGGCAATAAATTAGATGATGTCATTGATGAAGACTGTTATTAAGATGTCGATATCAACCAACCGGCATCAACAAAAAATATCATTACGCAATAGCCAATATATAAAATAATTTCGAAATCTACCATCGCTGGTATATCTGTGGAGTAGACCTACAGGGGATACCACAAAAAAAAATGCGCCATGTTCTCTACCTCATTATAATTATATGATAAAAAATATATTATATAATATAATTATGTATAAAATGGTCACCAACACTAACTGGGCGATGCCAAACCAAAAGCTGCCTATAGGGCCTAGCAGTAAAACCCTACGGAGCGGGTTTTTAACAGCTAGTTATGTAATGAATAACCCGAAAAAATAACACAAATTGGGAATTTCATCATTTTTTAGAAAAATATTCACATTTCCGCCACTGTAACTCGTTACCTATTAGACTTACAAAAAAAAACATTTCACATAAAATGTACGTAATTTAGTTTTCTTCAAGTTTGCCTTGAACAACCTGGTTGTAAAATCAACCATTTCATAATTATTTTGAAAAAACCAAATTTTGGGACCTTCAATCCAAGATGGCGGATCGAGCTCGACCCTCCCGAGGTCGAAAACTTTTTTTTTTCTTTAGAGTCCCAATCTTAATAATATATATATCAAAATCGCTACTACATGACCTTTTGCAAGCTAAAGGCCCTTTTTATCCCCCACTGACTGGGCTAATATGCGCGATTGCAAATTTTATGTTTCAGGTACTTTAGAAGAATATTGAATTGTTAGGTGAGGTTGGTTTAGGTCAGTGTTTCTTAACCGTATTGAAAGAATCGTTCACTTTACCACAGTAAAATTGTCCAGAGCCCCCCCGAAATGAAGTCTCCCATCCCATCCCATTAGCCCCCCTGCGTTGTGGCAATAGCTCAGAAAATGGGCGGTGGGCAAGTTTACTTAGCAGAACTTGTCAAATCGCTACACCTAAAGGAAGTGTGTCAACGTATCGGTGTGAACACATCGTGCTTGAGCTGTTTTTTTTATATTAACACAATGGCCCCTCGAACTTCTGCAGCGCCCCCTAAATGCTAAAAATGTAACCCCCCCCCCCCCTCTCCAGACTTCCAAAACACCCCCAAGGGGGCGCTGGCGCCCCCGTTAAAATCACTGTTTAGGTTAATAATATTTGATTATTTTCTTTACGAGACGGCGCGGCGATTTACCGAAACGCGTCGGGTATTTACGAGTATGCGTGATATTTGATCAATATAACGAATCGGTGATCTTCCTCTGCTTCTACTGCCTTCCACTTTGCTGGTGGTTCGAGTTTTCGATTTGGCAAGCAAAGTATCCAAAGTATGTAAATCAGAATAGGTATGCTGTAGGCAGGCAGTTAGCCTTTTATTGGTTCATCTGGCTGTCGAATAAAAATGTTATTCATCCGTACACTATTATTTCCTCTTTCTTTTGTTACAGATACAACTCGCATCCTTTTTGCCACCTGGTGGATATTTATCACCCTTCTATCAGCCTTCTACACCGCGAACTTAACCGCTTTCCTGACCCTCTCCAAGTTCACTCTGTCCATCAACGACCCCAATGATCTGGTCAAGAAGAACAACAAGTGGATAGCAAGGAAGGGCAGTGCAGTGGAGTACGTGGTTACTAACGTAAGTCATTAAACTATATAAGAATTTCTTCCATTTTACACAAAACTTAAGAAGAATGATTTTTCGAGAAATTCACCAAACATACAAATGCTTGGCCAATCTTTACTTGACCATGATTTTAAGATTGGGTGTGTCCTATTGTGTTGCTTTAGAGTTCCAATGTGTTTGCCAAAACAGACTACAGCTGGGTCGTCTTCAAGTTTTTTATTATATTAGCTGATAGTCATTAAAAAGCTAAGAAAAATTATGGATGTCTTCAACCAAATGGCATACTGAATATTGAAATCAACAGATTTTCACAATATTGCTATTCTTTAAGGATATGGACAAATTTGCCATGTCGTCACATTGACAAGTAGTGCAAATTTTACAAGTCGGTAAGGCAACAATAGATTGTAGCTAAATACGGAGCCATTACTAATAATGCTGTCATTTGTTAATGGCACTCAATGGTTTCTATAAATCGACCCTTTCTGTTTAACACGAATATAATTGAGGAGTTTAAGCTCGTGACTGTCAATAACATTTATGACACTTTTAATACTTGGGATTAGAACCAGTAGCGGACTAAGAGGGAGAGGTGGAGGGGGTGGCCCACCCCAGGCTCCTGGTCCTGGGGGCCCCCCCAACGCCTCCACGTTCCTTAATCAAATCCTAAACAAGGTTTTAAGACACCAGAGACACAGAAAAAAAAAGGATTTTTTTATATTTATTTCATTTTCTGAAAGATTTTTAAAAAATTCGAAAAAAATTACGGAGTTGCAGCATTTTATGTGAAATCATTTGAAAGAGTTTGTGTGTTGAATTATCCTTCAGCAAAACTTTGAATGCGTTTTTCTCGATACTTTTTTAACCCGTTTTTCAACCTGATTGACAACAACTGTTCACCCGATTTGCATGCACCAATTCTTAAACTATTCGAAAATCCGGTGTCTATGGCACCATTTAGGGGAATTTCGATATCTCAAAACAAGAAAAAATGGCGGACCAATGAATTTTATTTTCGATTTTTTAAAGAAAATTTTCATCGTTCATAAAATTAAAGAAAATTGAAGGGGGCCCTTTATAAAACAATCCCTACGTGGTGTCATAGTCAGGGCCGGATTAAACGTCGGGGCCCCTGGGCAATGCACCCCTTTACCATAGGGGGCCCTAGCTGATGCGTGGCCCCTATGCAGTGGCCTACACTGCATTATGGACAATATGGCCCTGTTAGGCAATGCACGTCTCGGGGCCCCTTTACCATAGGGGGCCCTAGGCAGTTGCCGACACTACCTTATGGATAATACGGCCCTGGCCATAGTGACTGGATTTTCGAATAGTTTAAGACTTGGTGCATGATGCACGCAAATCGGATGTAGAGTTTTTGCAATACGTTGCCTCATTCAGCTTTTCCGCCCCAGGCCTCTGACGGGCTTAGTCCGCCACTGATTAGGACGTAGGTAGGGTAGACTGGGGACGATTGAAACAAGTTATGATTGAAAAATCTCAATTTATTCGAAAACTATAATACCTAAGAGTGTGATACAATACTCGAAACTCCGTCAGGTGTGTTGGGAGGTTTCAACAAAAGCGCACTAGCCGGCGAGTGACTCAATCGTGCGTAGGGGACATTATTGGATTTCGCACTAAAAAGTAAATATTTACGACATTTTTGTTTATGTTATAACTCATTTTAATCTCGCAGCTTGACGAAATGTTGTATTACATTCTCTTCTTTATCTATTTTAGAGTATTTGTAATGCAATTGCATGGCGTTAATGTCTATTTATCAGGGTTATTTTTGACTTTGAAGTAGAAATTGCAGCGTGGGGATGTTTGAAACAACTTGTGTGGGGATGATTGCAACGTTTCAATCATAACCATGTTTCAATCGTCCACACCGAGAGAAAATTTAAAAGTTAAAATGAAAAAAGTTCAGAAATTCAAATCATTAAGTCTTCACAATAGACGTACTTCTGTGATCTTGAATACATTTTTTTAACATGTATACCGCACAAGAGTCCCAACTGCTCCCGTCTGGAGCCAGTGGGACTATGGCATCCCCACATATCAGAAATTCAAATCATTAAATCTTCCCACTAGATGTACTTCTGTGATCTTGAATATATATGTATATTTTACATGTATATCGCACGAGAGTCCCAACTGCTCCCGTGTGGAGCCAGTGGTACTATGTCATCCCCAATTGGGGTATGTTTGGGGCTGAGGGTAATGGGGAAGGGAAGGAGATGGGGAAGAGGGAGGTGGTGAAGTACCTGGCTATTCAGATCTTGTCACCAAACACGGCTAACGCCATTTCAAGCAACGTTTCAATTCTGAATGATGGTCTTACACCACGGCGATACTGAGAGTATCTTCCACCCTGGAACGTGCGGCAAATATACTATATATTATTTTAAATTAATAAATTGTGAAATAACACGAATTAATCAAATAAAATTTATTTGCCACGCCGGGATTCGATCCCGCGACCTTCAAAGTGCTAGTCAAGAGCCTTACCGCTGGACTACGCCGAATATGGATGGAACTTTTTGAAAAATGGCGTATGGCACAAGCAACAAGTTTAAATTGACATAATGTTGATGAATTCTTCAACAATTTAGCGAAAAAGGACATCTATAACATAGATGAGATCGGTGTCACAACTGTTCAAAAACCTAAACGGGTTGTAACCAGGAGAGGAACTCGGCAAGTAGGTGCCGAACGAGGAACTCTCGTAACTGTCTGTAGCAGCAAACGTAATTGGCAACTCAATTCCGCCGATGCTCATATTCCCACGTGTCATTAAGCCATTTCTTAAAAGATGGTCCGATTGGTAGTATCGGTACCGCAAACATATCTGGCTGGATGCAAGAAGAAAATTTTACCAAATTTATGATTCATTTTCAACGCCATACCATTCCGTCTATAGACCACAAAGTTCTTTTACAACTTGATAATCATTCATCGCGGTCGAATCCTATGAAATCAAAAAAAAATATTTGTAAAATCAATATTTAATCTTCAAACCATTCCAAAATAAATAGGCTAGAGAAAACTCCATGTAACGACTCTGAAGAAGAAACCACAAATACGAATAAGGTGACCAAATGTATAGGAAAAGGTGCACTGGAATCCGACGAAAATCTGAAAAAATTCATCCTTCACATTGATAAAAAAAAGTGCTTCGTAGTCTCTCCACTCTTGTCTAATTTAGATTTCTGTATGTTTCACTTCTACCGCATGTGAATTGCATACTCAGATTTTTCTTTTCTTTTAATTTGGGAGGCGGGACTGGGTACCGCCGCCCCGGGAACCTTTATTGGATAACCAACACCTCTGCCGTAGGTCACCCCAAGTGGTTCGCTATGTTTGGTGATTTAGCAGGGGTGCCCGGGTTCATGGGGTGAGGTGTCTAGGTCTTGGAGGCGGATGACCAGGACATACTGAACCCAAGATTCCTACCCACCCCTTAAACCCTTTTCCTTTCCAGAACTCTCCTCTCCTTACTTTCCTTAAAAAAAACCCTCCACACAGAATCATAGGTGAGCATAAAGATGACGTAGGCCCTGAGGGAAATTATGTTCCTCAGGGCCTCCTGTGTGGAGCTCATGTAAAAAAAATAGATATCTACTTTTTACTTGATTAATAGATTTTAATGCCCTTAACCGATTATTTAAAGTTTTTTGGTCTAAAATATTGGACTATTTTGTATAATGATGTCACATCGCAAACCACAAATTCAATTATTTTCTATTTTTTCGACTTCTTAATTGTTGAATTTTACACAGAAAAAATGCTCACAATTCAGAGGTAAATTCTACATTGTTATGATTGAAACAGTGTGATGGTTGAAACAAGCACTTATGTATGAAAGCAAAAAACTTATTTTCTATACCGTTCTACTCTGCTCCACGATAATTTCGCAGTAAAACTATGTTGATTATGCCAAATACTCATAGTTAGTATAACTAAGAGCTCTAAAACACAAATAATAAAAAATATATTTAAAGTTGTTTTATTTCAAGACATTTATGTTTGTAGTTTTTAAAATACTTGTAATATTTTAATCACTATTCATGATCTCATTGAGTACTGTTATAATAATGAAAATGCTTAACATTGATTAAAATTACTCCACTTATTCCAAAGATATTTAGAGTGTTTCAATTATCCCCACGTACTGTTTCAATCGTCCACACTATGGGGATAATTGAAACAGATTTCCCCATTGTCTTTAAGTTGTTATTGTAGCTTACCTGTACGAGTTGTGGCCATCCAACAAATTTAATTTGATAACTAGATAGATCATAGAACATCTAGTATAAACATCTTATCCATAAATATAAACGAAATATTACCACAAATAGTTAAAGAAAAAGTGTTTCAACCATCCCCACTCTACTCTACAACATAATGTGTTTTGGCATGCGCGAATTAAGTTTAGTCATGAAAATAGATTATATTACAGATTAACCAGGATGATAATACTATAAGTACCTAATTGAATTTAATTCGAATCCTTACAAAGTCTTTAATACTACTTAATTTAATACACTTTTTAAAAATTTATAGCAAAATTTCGAATAAGCCATTATCGAAAGGAGCGTTATCTCGTCTATACCACCGAATCAAAAAGATATTAATAAACTTTCGAATTTTCTTTCTCATAAAATGTACATACACAATCCACTTGAAAATCAGTAAAACGTGCATGTGGTGTTTGATAAAATCAATCAACTTTTGAGTTATCATAGCTATTTTTCACTTTTTAACTAAAATTTTTCAAATAGTGCAGATTTTCTCAGTGACGTTCGAAGAGTGGGAATTGTTGAAATTTTAATGCTGAAAAGAATGACTTTCGTTCGAGTTTGGGAGGGTTTTATACGACACCGACAAGCCTTCTTAAGTTGTTGGGTGGAAGGTATTTCGAAGATCTGAAATGTGTTTTTAAAATTGGGATTTTTAAAATTTCAAAAATAGTAAAAGGGGACAAAAATAATAGAGATAACAATAATTTATTGTCTTTACAGGACGACTGTATTATTTTTGTCTGTAGCAATCGGACGTGCTACGTAAACTTGTAAAAGAAAACACTAGAATTAACCAAAAAATGAATCTATACTTATTATATACATCATACATACATGTACAAACCTTGTTATTGAAATTAATTAAAAAAAAAAAAAAAAAAACCATTCATAGTTTTTACTAAGAATTACTTAAAATCCACTATGTTATCGGAATACGAAGCGTGACAGTAGTAAAATAACGGGACCATTTGTTTTGGCTTGTTGTTCTAAAGACTACAGGGAATTTGAATGCTCCGTAAGGTGCGACGATATGCCAAATATTTCAGCGCAGGTAGGTAAGTAGTTCTCCGTGTTCAGCGTTGTTGTGGCTCAACGTTTTGTTGAGCATTGGCTCGCCACATGTCTATTTTTTTTGTTAGTTTAGGTTAGGTTTTAGTAAATATTTTGATGAAGAATGTTTTGTCCGTATGATATTTTGTCGGGGGATATTTTTTATCGAGGATATTTATGATTCCCCAAGATACCTACTCCGTTTTTAATGTAATTTATTTTTTACCTTGGTCAGTATGGTGTGATGTACCTACTCATATGTTGCTATAATTATTATCGAAGGACCTAACGTACCTAAACGTATCCGCAGCTATAATAGTAAATCGTAAGGAACACTAATAATAAATTCGTGTGAACATGCTCATGCGATGGCGGTATTTGCACGAAACTTATAAAACTATTGAACATGAAACACGAACCTAATGTTGCTTTAATGCATTATTTTATTAATTGTTCTTTTAATATGGCGGGTTGTGTGTTGCAAAGTCAAAACTATCATAGGAAAACCAATTGCGATTATTGTTAAATATGAAGTACAAGGTCAGGGC
Organism: Limnephilus marmoratus; assembly: GCA_917880885.1. Taxonomy (NCBI): domain Eukaryota; kingdom Metazoa; phylum Arthropoda; class Insecta; order Trichoptera; family Limnephilidae; genus Limnephilus; species Limnephilus marmoratus. The sequence continues at coordinate 23,581,734 of OU862911.1, read as the reverse complement.
CGGATCTACGAAATCTAGCGCCCTGTGCAGTAGGTACCGATGGCGCCCCCCCCCCCCTACATTTTTATTTTGATTAAAAATTCGTTTACCACAATTTTTTTTTTTTTAATTTTTTTTTTTTTACACTAATTTATTAAATAAAATCAAGACATATAAAGGGTGTAACCCTATCTAAAGTTTTCGAATAAATAAGCCACGATCTATGTAATTCTTCTCCATTAGGCAGTTTCTTGTAATAATACTTAGTATTAAATTTACGCTTGTTCGTAATAGGAAAATGAAAACCTTTCAATTGTACAGGACCTTCCTGAACTAATAAACTAATGGAATTTTGAGATAACTTTGGCCAGCATCCGGGATCTTTCAATTCAAGCTCTGAAAACAGAATTAAATTTAAACTGCTATCAGTGACGTTATTTTTATCTTCTAATAATTCGACCGGAGGAATTTGTGCGATAGATATCTGTTTAGATGTGCTCGGGACCATTGTAACGTCATTGCGCGGGACATCACTTTTTATCGGTGCTGGAGAAATTGGAATAAAAAATTCCCAATGGAAACGAGTTTTTTTATGTCATTATGCTCTTTAATTCTAAGTTTTAGATTCTGCGAGCCTGAAAGTTTTATTAAAATTATTGTTCTATTCATTGTAATCCACAATCCACAACCTCTAACAACCAATAGAAATGTAGTTATAAATTAAAAAATCTAATAATAATAATAATATAATAATATAACCTCAAATTTGTACCTTGCATTTCCATTTCCCCTGTGTTCTGTGTTGAGCGAACAAACACGAACGTATCTATGGTATCAACGGCTTACGAAAGACGCTTACACTGATTATTACTGACTGTAAAATAACAAATCTAATAGAAATTAATTGTAGGTACATTTAACGAACTTCAACTGTCAAATCAATGATGAAACTGTTCTGTTGCAAACCGTGCGATGTTTATGCTAATGGAATTTACTGAAGATTTCATAAGAAAATGGTCTTTAAGTCCCTTCTCCTAGAGACTTAATTCGTACAAAAGCATTTTGAAAGGCGCCGACGGTTGGTTTGTTCTCTTGAATAAAAGTACGGCGCTGTGATTGGTTAATGAATTTGGATCGCACTCATTCGTCGTAAAAGACAGTAAAAGATATATGGAAAAATAGATCTTACGTTTAAACTAAATATATGGAATTTGTAAAAAAATTCTGTAACTGACTATAAATTCGTAAATCGTTGAATTTCGTTGAATTCAAACCAGATGCGTGCGCAGTCTGTATCTTTGGAAAGTGTTGCTAGAGCGTAATAATTATTTCGTACTATGGGAAATTTTTAAACGATTCAGGGAATATTATAACAAATTTTTAATACAATATTTATTTTCTCACGGCGCCCCTTCGGAGTTGGCGCCAGGTTTTTTGCACGTTTTTGAACGTATGGCAGATCCGGCGCTGTACAAGGTTGTTGCATAACACAATACTGCGTATGAACATGAGAAAAACCGCCAGCCGAACCACGAGTTATGGGAAACTTTGTTCCTTTCCCATAATTCGTGGTTCAGCTGGCGGTTTTTTAACCTGTTGGTACGCAGCCTGAGAAATACAATAACATTCATTTTACAAAAATACACCAATAATCGTAGGTGCAAAAAAATGACTAAGCAGCACACTGGTGTTGTTTTCCTAAAAACTCTGGCGTAAACACGCATTCAAAATTACTTATCTTGAATATACTGCTGAACACAAACGATGGCAAGAAAAAAGATGAAAATTAATATTGAAAACCGATTCCAAAAAGGTCTGCTTTCGGCAGCTTTATGAGAGTCTAGGCCTAGAATACCCACGATGGAATAACGAAGAATGTTAAAACAGTTTTTTCTTTGATCCACTTATTTTATTTTTGACCGTCACCGGTTTAAGCCTATTAAGGCCATCTTTAGACTACTATACAATGGAATTCCACCACGAATTGTCAGTATCAAAAATAGAATATATTAAAGAAGAATGTATTACTGTATTATAAAAGCTTGTATTATAATCGTTGTCTTATATTGTGAAAAAAAAATTATAAGTCCTGTAAAAGTGGTACAAAAACTAATTATTAAAGTAATTTTAAAAAAACCACCAACATTCCCTTCAGCATCATTGTTCAAAATTTTCGAAGTACCAAAAATTGAAGACCTCTACAAAAAAGATTCAATACTACAAATATTCAAAGAAAATGTAACTAAAAAATTTAAACTCAACTCATCATTAAGGCATAAATTTAACTTACAAATTCCCCTATTTTCAACACAACAAATGCACAACAATTATATTTACAAAGGCATAAAATATTTTAATAATCTTCCCGAAGAAATTAAAAAAATAACAGATTTCGTAACATTCAAGAAAAAGGTCAAATTAATCTTTAAAAAAAATCAACAACCATAACAACACCAATCAAAATGTTATAACTTCAATTCCTAGCATATCAAAAATTAACATCACAACATAGTTTATATTTATTGTATATACTAAGTAAAATGTATGTTATAAAAGTGAAAAATAGTAGTTTATATATTATATTTATATATAGTTTATATTTATTGGAAAATGTAAGTAAAATGTATGTTATAAAAATGAACTAGCTGTAAAATAACTCCTACGCCAAGCTCAAGAGCTAGTACTCTTCATTGGCGTAGAATTTCAAAAATCATGTATCTTTTCATCTCTTCGGCTGGATCTACGTATTTAGCTACAACTATTAATTAAAATGAACCCGGTGTCTCATTGTGAAATAGATACTAGTCTCTACAACGGCCACTTTCTGTTTGGATCATCCTAGGCGCGGGGCAGGATATTGAAGTAGGAGACGTAGGAACAACTAAGGACATCGTTACTTGACCCATCAACCTTTATAAAAAGCATGAGAGCTAATAGATTTGCACGGATGATGCATGTTGACATTTGAAGCCAGACCATTTGATAACAGTCAGCCCAAACCATTTGTAAACAGTCAGACTAAAACATTTGTAAACAGTCAGACCAAACCATTTGTAAACAGTCAGACCAATACAGCACTTCTTTCGACCGGAAGAGGCTGGAAGACAAGGATTTCTGATAGCATTAGAAATATGTGATCTGAAGTGAAATAGCGTAGATATCAAGGAGGCCATTATAATTCGAGTAAAACCAAAGTAAATAAGTGAACTCGTGTGATATAATCACCGGCCGCCACTGCTTTTTAACATTGAAAGTCAATCATATGAAATGTCAAAGCCTCTCAGTTCAGGTAGGTATTGTTGACTTTGGTCTGGTATTATTGGAAAAATCGATTCGCTTTTTACACAAGCTCATTCTGGAATAGCTGGGGTTGTCAAAATTATTATTATTATCACACAATTTGTGTGATATCTCACCAGTAAAATCACTGCACGTTCCACTTAAAGACGGCATTACCAGAGAAAACCGGAAATACGTCATTTTCAAAAAAGTTTTTAGACGTATTGACTGAAAAATTATAAATGGATTTAGAAAGATTGTTCTTTTATCTAGCATTCGTATGTAATAAATTTTGAGATTTTTTTTTAATTTTTAGTATAATAAGGTTATTCCATAGGTCGTTGGCAGATTTGTTCAATTTTCAAAAAAGTTTTTGTATTATACCACACCCATTTCAAATAATAAAATCATGCAGTAAAATTAATCAATACATTATCTAGCAAACGTATGTTTTAGAATTTTAATTTTAGTTTCAATAAAATCATTAAAAAATATGTACGTACATGTGTTTCTTGGCGAAAATTGGTCCGTTTGTGTATTTATTTGCGCACTTACAAACTAATATATTTCAGATTTTTTTAACATTCCTATTAAATTTAGACATTATTGAAAAATGATAAATACTTATAATCAAAAAATAACTACAAGAAGTACATTTTTTTAATAGTTTTATCATCACGCCTTTCAGCATTTTTGGATGAAGGTATAAATTAAAGCTAATTTGAATTGAAATAAATTCGATATTGAGTTATAATTTAAAAAAGCTGGTACGGAGAATAATTAATCTTTCTCATTGTAACCGCCCTGCACGATCGTAAGAACAACTTTCGACGAAATGTGGATTTTCGTCCGCTGGCTGGTTAAACGCTCTTAAGAGCAAAAGAGGCATAAAATTTACAGAGAACTTTTTCTGACTTTTTCCAAAAACTATACTGGACAGAAAAAAAATACCTTGAAATTATTCGAGCGCCTAATTATTGCAATAAAGCAGCTACAATTTCCCTGCTCCAGATTCCAGTCATTGTTTTGTTTAAAACGCGTAACTATTATTTTACTTTTTTCTATTCTGATTCTGGTATTCAAAACGGCTGCTTTAATATTTAGAATTTTTTTAGCAATAAAAAATAGAATGGCCAATGCCGGGATAATACCTTAGATAAATTAATTGGGGAACAAAGTTACTGAGACAACCCTGAGTCCAATGGACATACTTTGGTGGGCTTTTCATTTACCTAGCTATTTCATACGTTGACACTTATATTGTGAATAGCTCTCCTTTTCATAAACGGTACTACATTTTCAGTTTGATAAGTATTAATATAACACGTCTTGTATGTTTGTAATGTCATTAAAATAACCAGTGGGTAAGCTGTATTTTCTGATAGCTTTCAAGAAGCCAGGGTTTGGAAAATATACGGAGATTTCTCACAGATGACACGAACTACTGACCACCTAAAGAGAGCTGCTTAGGGTGAATGAACACTAACAATCTGTAAAACTGAAGATATTTGAAGGAGGCTATATTCTAAAGCATTTCGCCAAAAATCTTACTACAATAAGAATGAATCAACAGAGAAGGCAAGGAAACAATGGCGACGTTTTAAAAAGTGGGAGGCCCACATTGTCCAAAGCTGAATGCGAGATGGTTTGTGAAGAAGTTCCTTAAAAATTCTAGGGTGTTAGTCCCAGCTATATGGCGAGTGTCACACCTAGCGTTAAAATTTTGGTTTTGCCTATATCATCATATCACTGGCCATACATTCCACTGGGATCTTTACAACAAAATTATATATATTTTTTTAAATCTAGTTATTTGGGTGTTTGCTGATTTCTAGATCTGCTAAAAACTCTTACGTAGGATGTTTGGGGTCTACTACAATGTTAGTTACCCTGAGCGTTGATTTTAGAAAAAATATTTTATAGAATTCACTTTCGATCAGCAACTTTCGCAAGTCCTTTACCATAGTCAGGTGGAAAGGCATTATAGTTATGCAGTAGACGTTTAAAGGAAAATCGACAGAAATATTAGTTTCATACTTTTTCCGTTTGCCCTTTGTTTGCCCATGTCCAGTCCGAACTGGTTCGCTGTTTGCTCCAGTAGCGTGTCCGAATCATCATCGATGTGTTAGTAGGTATGTAAGCTTTGGTTCATACGAATACACAAATATCATACGTGTAATTTATCATGTTGTACAGAGTTATACATTTCATACTTGTACAATGCTCTGTAGGACTCAAGCTTTGAACTGAAATTTTAAACTGATATTTTAACTTTGGACTGATATTTTATTTGGTCGCCGCGGCCATCCCGGAAACCGTTTATTGAATAACCAAACCATTGCCATCAGCAGAAACTTACCCTGGTTCATGATCTTAGTGGCGGATGCGCCTACCCATCACCTGAGTGGCAGGTCGATTCGTGGAGGCCAGGTGAGGTACTCTTTGACCTCTGCAGTCCGACTTTCCCGACGGGCATTTATCAAAAAAATTGTCCGTTACGTAATGGAATTCCACCAAAAAAAAAAATTTTTTTTGTAACAAACGATTTTTTATTGGGTTTATAATATATCTAACTTCGTAAAAATAGTAAATATAAATAAGAAAAGTCTACTATTTAGTAGGAAATCAATGTTTTAATGAAGTACAGGTGATGAAAATTTCCATTACCTCACAAACTTTAGGTAAGATTTAAGTAAAATTCTGTGGCAATTTTAATTAATTATATATTAAACAATCATTTAAATTAAACGGTCTTCAAAAACACATAACTTAAGATAGGCAATTAAATTAAATAAAATCTTTTCTTAATAAAACTATTCCACAACGCTAGTATATGGTAAATTCAACGGCACAATTTAGTCTTAACTTTGGCATTTTTGTTTTAAAGTAATATAATTTTAAATGTAAACGGAAAATAAAATTATTGTGTTTTTTATAAATCTAATCTATGAGATTTATTCTAAACAAATTAATATAAATAAAGTTAAATCTTTTATCACAACACAATAGGACAAGTGACGTTAATGGAAAAAAAATGTCACGGTTAGGAACTATAAAGACAGGTTTATAGTCAACAACACAGCAGTTCCATTACGTCACCTTTTGCGTTCCACTAGTACATCACGTCGCGTTTTGGATGTGACGTCTGATGCCGGTATAGAAACAAACTCAAAAAGCACTTATTTTTAAGACCGATTTCACTAATTGGCATATTTAATCATATTCTACATGACTTGAGTAATTAACCTTCAAAAGCTGTAAGTAATATCTTTATTACTTACCAACAAAAACCAAGTTCGTGGTGGAAAATAAAAACAGCACAACGTGACGACTAACCACTCAGTGTGTCACAGGAGACATACACTTCGGCTCAAAACTAAGATGGCGAATGTTTATGGTACAAATTTTGCCATTTATCAAAATAAACCGATTCCCACAATGATTTTAATAGTAATTTTTCGTTCAAAATCGATTTATTGTCGTAGCGTTGCGGAATCTTCCACCTACATCGTTTTTAGGCACAGAATAAAACAGATTTTTTTTATTATTTTGAACTCTACTCTTCTAAACGTGTACATAGTGTACATTAATGAATTTGTAACATATGACCAATTAAATTAACACAAAATGTAAAACCCCTGACTGGGCAAACATTAATATTCTGCGTTCGGAATTTTGCAAAAGTAGGGTAGGACAATCAAAAAATCGCCTCTCTTCTAACTTATTTGACGAATATTTATGTTAATTATATGTATTTTATGGGTTTTTGTTAGTAAATAATTAGTTTTATAAATTATTTTATAGGAATTATTTTAAGAAACATATTCTAAAATTATTAACCTACAGAATATCTTGTTGAAAATCGTAGGACACGTCATTTTCGATTGGTCATTTTTTTGGTAAACGCCCCAACACGTCGCCTTGCACTGAAGCGGAAGCGATGGATTCATAGGTCCGTCACTTCTGGTCACTGACGACTGATCCCCAAATACCTATCCACGTCTCATACCAGAACTGAACCAGAACTTCCTTTCTTCATATTCTTTAAAAAGACCCTTCACTCAGAATATCACAGATGTCACAGGACACGAGGGAATTTATTTTCCTCGGGGCCGCCTGTGTGGAGTTATTTAAAAAAAAAGAACGCGTGCTAATGTTTTAGATACATTATTGAATTTAGGCACGCAAATATTTATGCATTTTGTACAATTTGTCATTGCGTGCAATACACGTAGACACCTAAAAACAAGGAATACATAGGCGGAGAGAAGAATATAATTAGGTATTTAATATTCCGAGTTTAGCGTTGGTAGTCATCCTATAATTTATTTTATTGTTAGAAGTCCCGTAAGGAGATCTACATTCTCTGGACGAGTGACTCGTACTTACTTCGTCATCCGTCATGTTTTCATTATGTCCGTTGAACACAGAAGGGCACTCACAAAATAGTATTTATTGATATGTACCAGCGTATGTCACAAAATAAGATATTCTTGTAAATAAGTAGCTACTTCTACCTACTCGTATTTCCAAATCGTCTTTTAATATACGTATTAAATTTTGCCATTTTGACTACTAAGTTATATTCCTAAAAATAAAAATCTGCTCACATGTTATTATTATTCACTAACTAATCTCTTTTTACCAACCCACACAAAGTTTTTTTTTTACTGTGAATACCGCACAAGAATCTCAACTGCTCCCGTCTGGAGCCAGTGAGACTATGGCATCCCCAATTGGGTTATGTTCTGAGGCTGAAGGTAGTGGGGAGGGGAAGGAGGTGGGGAAGAGGAAGCTTGGGAAGTACCTGGCTATTCAGATCTGGTCACCAAACACGGCTAAAGCCATTTTCAAGCAACGTTTCAATTCTGAATGGTGGTCTTACACCAGGGCGATACTGATAGTATCTTCCACTCTGGAACGTGCCGCAAATATACTATATATTATTTTTAATGAATGAATTGTGAAATAGCACAAATTAATCAAATAAAATTTATTTGCGCATGCCGGGTTCGAACCCGCGACCTCCGGATTGTGAGTCAAGAGTCTTACCTACTGGACTACGGAGGTCGTATGCCTATCTTTATTTTGACGTGTAAAGGTCATCGTACGATCAAATTATTGCAAATTTATTGTACCTACTTTAAATTTGATTTTGGTAATTTTTACGTGCACCTCATAGTTTAATTGGGTGACCGGCAACAATGTAAAACTTCATCACTCCTTCGAAAAGTATTAAAAGTGATGAAAAAATAGATTACTTTAGGTTGGATTATGGGCTAGTTTTCATATATTTTTTTTAATCACTTTTAATGACTTTTCAAAGGGTGTTGAAATGCCACTTTGTTGAGTTGTCGTGGAACCGTTTAGTAGATATTTAGCATAATTCACAGGTTTAGGTAACTCAAGAACAATTTTTTTTTATATTGCATCTCGGGAATCGTCATAGGTAGGTACCTATATTTTATACTAATTGTTGGGGTTTTTCTGGGTCTTTCTTACATTTAAAAGACACTGTTATTTTCTTTCGAGTCATTTATTCACAAACAACGCATATTTGACACATATTTAATATAATTCTGACCGTTTTCCATTACGATCTTTTCCGATCTCTAACAAAATAAGATTGTAACTAAAAAAAAAAAACAGAAAAATGATCAGCAATAAGTATTTTCGACACTTGCTAAAGCATAATTATAGATTTTTTTCTACTCAACCTCCAAACTCGATGTAGATAAATATTTAAATAACTTATAATCTCGATAAAACGTAGGTATCAGTCAAGAGAAATAAATTTTGTAATTTAAGTTTTCCAGATAAATATATGAATTATTATTTTATCATACCTATTCAGGTTATCTTTTGAGTTTCGCTAATTAACAAGGTAGTTTGATAAATATTTTTCCTACGCGTTGATATCTTTAGTTTAGTCCATTTTTTGTTCTATACAACCCATTTTAATATATTTTGTAAACTAAGTATGTCGTAAAAATGACAAATAATATGTACCTATCTAAATTAAATATTCTTGGTAGGTGTATGAAGGGAAAAATGGGATTAATAAAATACTTACAAACCACAATATTATGTAACAAACAATAATTAGACCGATAAAAATAATAGTTGCTGCACGACTTTGGATGTTAGAGCTTATTTAAGATGTTCCTCTTCTTTCTTTCTCCCGCTAAATGTTTATCTCGGGAGCGGTGTATCCATTTGACGTTTCCCATTTCTAAAAAAGAACTCAACAACCAAGGGCTGCTGTTTCATTAGGTTAATGCCGTGGTCGTCAAACTGCGGCCCGCGGCAGATATTTGTGCGGCTTACTTTTTTTAACCTTTTCCACTCCGTTGGCCTCACATTCTGGCCCAAACGATTTTGGTAGGCAGCTCCGTCGGCCAGAGGTTCTGGCCCGGCGCAGGTATAAGTTTAATCACCAATTTCTATCTTCCTAAGTACATTCTACGAACTATTATTTCCGATAATTACAAAGAATCGTCGCAACGTATTGGAAAAACCAACATTTCTTCATTTAAATTTGCCGTTAATTAGATATATTCATGTAGAAATAGGTGCATCATTTTAACATACGAAATATTAGTTGTATTCTAATATTTGTGGAACTATTGATGTTGATATTAGTAATTGAAAGTAAAAGAATTACTAATTTACTTATTCTATAAATATAGTTAATTAACCGTCATGGAAAATAATGATAGTTTTACTTCGAAGTAGGTACCTAAGTGATGGTGAAGATTTTTTCATGTACAATTGTATTAATCTGTTTTTTTTTAATTTTTAAATATTTTGTGAACGTACGCCGTTATGATTTCAAAACGTTGATTTTAATAGATTGGCATTTGATTTTAAAACACCGGCTGATTTTTTAACACATCATAGTGTACGTCGTAGGTTCTCCCGCCCCCTTGTGGGCGTTTGAGATTTTTAGAAGGGCAGTAGAAGACTCAGAGAAAATTAGACGGAGTTGAGATGGCACAGTGAGGGCGTGGGCAGGTAAAAAAAATAGTCTAAAAAGACAAAAAACATGCAAAGTAAACTTTAATATTGGTTAATTTTTTTATTGTATATTTTGTAACCATTTTTATCATGTTTCGTTTTTATTCGGAATTTCGGGAAGTGGTTGAAAATTGAACTGAAAGATTCCATTACGAATCCACCTTAAATATTGTATTTTATAATTGACACTATATCATGAATACAATAAGGAAGGAGGTAGCAACCCGGTACTTAAATATAAAAGAATTGCTTTTTTAACTTAAAAAGCTAAAAAAAGGATTAAAAAAAGGGTACAACATCTCCCCCACCCCCCCACTTCATAAGTTTGCGGCCCGCGATGATACCTCACATTGTCGTATGTGGCCCTTGACCAGAAAAGTGTGACGATCGCTGGGTTAATGGAACACTGACCTTCCAAAATTATAGAGCGACAATTATTATAGTTTGTATATTAGATAAAAATATTAGTCAGGCATATTTTTTTCAAATGAATCTGGATACCTAAAGCCAACCCTGCTTACAACAAAAGCATTGAGTTTTTATTTCGTACAAAATGTTTTTTTTTTCAATTTTGCTTTAAATTTTCAGTCCGAAGAAGAGCTCTATTTCCTCAACAAGATGGTTTTGAAAAGCCAAGCTGTATTCCAAACCGGAGAACTGGATTCATCATTCCTGTCCTATGTGGATAACGACATAGTCTATGTCCGCGACAAGCCAGCGGTGGAATTGCTGATGTATGAAGACTACAAGAATAAAACCCTTCAGAACGTCGATGAAAAAGATCGCTGCACTTATGTCGTCACGAAAAACAAGTTCATGACAAAGTCAAGGGCGTTCGCTTTTCCGAAAAACAGCTCACTGATTAGACTCTTTGATCCCGTGTAAGTACTATTATGAAATAAATTATTTTTTAATAAATTGTTACAATCTTTCCTACCATAAATCCCCAAAATTCTGTTGAAAATTCAAAGAAACGGTTCCTTATAACCGGGTATATCCGGTAACTTTATGTTGTGTCGAAGTACCTACTAGGTACTCCCTCACTCTTTTAGTCTCATTCCGAAAACTGGTACTTACTTAGATGCTATCCTACACTTTGGTGGTACCCTGCGCACTTGTAATCTGACAAGAGTTAAGGTTTTAGCCCGGCCATTTGGCGATTCATTTTTTAAATTTATAATTGTAATAAATTTGAAAGGCCGAATGTTATATTGGCTATAATCCGAGATTGCCAATATAATATATTGAAAAAGCTTGATACTGCAAATATCGAATGCGATCACCTTGACCCTCGACACTCTAACTTTAGGACTTTCGAAAGGCCACTACTAAAACGTGCGCCCGTGGATATAATATAGATAAATCAAATTTATACGCTGATAGCGTGCTTGTAGTAATACACGTCGTTAGCCCTCGTGTGAATGGCCGAGCGCCAACCCTGACATTAAAAATTCTTACTGGTGATGGTGAACCTTTAAACTTTTTTCTGAATGCGCTTTTACCCCTTTAAAGTTATAATTTTTCGAAGTCGAGTGCAAAAACCAACGTAGACGATTGCTTTAACGATGTGCTGATTATTCAACAGAATACTAAACCTCGTTGAATCTGGCATAGTGAAATACAAGACGATGTATGAATTACCCGCCAATCAGATATGCCCCCTCGATTTGAATTCCAATGAAAGACGTCTGCGAAACAGCGACTTACAGATGACTTATGTGTTGGCTGGAATTGGCATAGCGACTGCAACCTTTGTATTCGGTCTTGAGGTAATTTTATTAGTTATACTTTTTACTTTGAATTATCACCATCTTCATCGGAAACTGTAACCCCTTGCAGAGTGCTGCCACCTCCGCTCTTGATGTCTCCCTACATTCCTCATTCCTAAAGATGCGGTGTTTGTCTCCACGTTGTCCAACACCTATTTTGCCTCTCAATCACAGATTAAAGAAGCACAACAGAAATGCGTTGTGGGCGTGTGTCGTGATACAACACTGATCATTCTTGGCTTAAATTTCATATTATACAAAACTGTCATCATCTTGAAATTTTCATTTCGATCAAATGTAAGAAAGATAGAGCGCATTCTAAAACCGTCAGGTACCTATTATCTATTTAGTGCTCTCAACACTCCTTCCTCCAAAATGCTTATTAGAGAAGCATCTGCCTGATCGGAAGTTTATTACAGTAGGTAAAGCGTAGATACCTGAAGTTATGAAATAACACAACATGTAAAGTTATTGTTATTATTATCGGCTACCTAACATGTTCGTTATATTTCTTGACAAATAGAGCCGTTCCAGTTATTTAATTTTTTTAAATTTTTTTGATAATAATTAAAGTAATATTTTTTCGGAAATTTCAACCGTTAGGTAATATTTTATCATTTTTACGCGTATAGTGTATACCAAACATAAAACATATTGATATCCTCCTTGTGACTCTACGTCTAATAAGACAATAATATATAAAAATAAATTCATATTTTAGAAAATTGTATAGGAAAATATTGCTCATGGCAAGTCAGATATTATGAAGTTCTTATAATTCAGGTAGTTAAAAATGTTTAAAAATCTTATTATATATGGCTCTTCAAACAATTGGCATGGTTTCTAGATACTATCTTCTATACACTTGTATAAAAATCTCGTGTCACGGTGTTTGTGGTCGCACTCCTCCAAAACGGCTCTACCGATTATTATAAAATTTTGTATGTATATTTGGTAGGTAGGTAGTATATAGTCGTAAAGTATATTTCATACCGCTAGGTGATTAGGATGTCCCTCTCGAGAAAATTTATTTATTTTTTATATAATAATTATTTAATACCTATAACCCCAAATTTTAACCCTCCTACCTCCACCCTCCTATTTTTTAATCCCAACCCTCCCATTTTTAATCACGATTTTAGTATTTTTTAACAAATTTAACCGTTGCGTCGTTCGTATTTAAAACAGAACGAAATTATTTCTGTTGTTGAATGACAGATGGCGGATGGATTATTTGTGTTGGCTAAAGACGGACTGACAAAAAATATCGTATACTCAATTGCCTTTCGAAAATAATATTGATTTTCTTTATTTCATTTTCCTACTTAAGGATAAAAAATATATTACATTTTTCACTTTCCATTTAACTTTTAGGAGATCAAACAAGGAATATGTCCGTTACTTTAATGAAATAAATTGAATTGTGAAAATTAATGGTTGGTGCTTTTTTGTTTTTTACCGGCGGTCATCGTCTACAGCTTTCCATTCCTCTTTCTGTCATAGATCCCATCCCCACACACTTACAATACATTCGTTATTTTTTATTTAAAAACCAAAACATTCACTAGAAATAATTTAGAAGGCAGAACAACGTTTGCCGGATCAGCCAGTAATAAATATGTAAATTAAAATATGCCTTCAAATTGTACCTAATCCTCCTTCCCAAATTTATGTGGGTAATTAATTAATAATATTCATGTTGTGTTTTTTAAAACAACTCTTTTGGTGTTTCGTGACACTAAGAATATAATAACCATTTCATTATATTTTTCAGGTTTTCTATCGATACTGGAACCGCATTTGCATCACCCCTTTCGTCACTCAGGCCCGCGATGAAAACGAGAATTTCAAATTACCGAATGATTTTCGAAAAATATCCCCCGGACCCCCTCCGTACCAATCGTTATTCGGACAGCCCTACGGAGACATGGACACCAATGATGGGAAGAGGAAAACTATCAACGGAAGAGATTACTGGGTGGTTCAGATACAAGGTGGTGACACAAGGCTCATCCCTGTCAGAACTCCTTCGGCATTTTTGTTCCAATATTCTTCTTAAATAATATGTTTTTATGAAAGACCACAGACATCCACCAAAGTGTACCTACTAGATTTTAATATTAATATGCGAGGTACCCAGAATTCTAAAAATTCTAAATATTACAAGAATCCTTCTATTATGTCAACATGAACCTAAAAGACCATGGACAGACAATCAGTGCGATTGTGAACAGATGAAATTGAAGCAAAATCTAGCGTGAGGGGAAATTTCCTAGCAGCCATCTTGTACGACAAAACTTTTGAAATGCTTTGTAAGCAAATTGGGATAAAAATAACTATTTTAATATAGTGTTTATATTGTTAATGAATATAACGACTTGATTTTTTGGGAATTTGATGAGGCAGGGAATGGGACATGTCGTGATAAAATTAAGCAGATAAAGGTATTTTTCGTACGAATTCCCTCTCACCCTGCGGCTTAAAATTTTGCCCGAATAGCTCTGTTCAGGGACTTTTAGGTTCATATCTGTCGATATACGTAGGTACTATAGAGATATACCCTTGAAGGAAATAAGGATTATGATATACTACTCAAAAAATAGGTAAAATGTAGGTCAGTGTTGTACTTATCTCATTTATTGTTAAATATTTAATTGAATAGTAGGTACCTACACAAAAACAAGCAATTCTTTGAAAGAAAATATACGCGTCCCAGCGAGAGATCATATGTGATGTCATGGTTCTAGTTTCTTTGATCTTTTCTTTCGTTTTCAAACATGACACGCTTGCTAGAAAAGGATGAACGTCGGGACTAGTAAAGATTAGATCTTCATTGTTTTTCTTGAAAAATTTAGTGTACTCAATTAGAATTGTTTAAACTATTTGACTTAGGTATAAATAATGATTGTTTCTAAAACATATTTTTAGGTAAAGCACATTTGTTATTATTTAGATTTAAGTAAAAAGAAGTTATACCTTTAATGTTTATTATCTATTTGTACTTTTATAAGGAATACCAAACTAAGGTCTAACAGAAAAATATTTATGAAGTCGTTACTAATGATTGTTATAAAAATAACAATATATTTTATTATAATCTTTACCATTATTAGATTTAATAGCACGGATGTAGTTATGAAACACGTTGCACTAGAAGGAGAGTTGGTTTTTGGAATGCAATAAATAGATTTTTTTATCACAACACCAAAAAGCTGTTTCAATAATCATGCCATCAATATTTTATTTATAATGTACACATTGGGAACATAAAAATTACAAATAATATAATACCGACCGTCCAATAACGGCGTAGGTATTAAAATAAGTTAAAAAAAATGTTTCTTGTGCCATTGGTTCTTGAAGGGTTTGTTCTGCTTTCCGCCAACAACAAAGCCAAGATTTGGAACCCATGCTATAAGGTTAGAAAGAGTTCAGGAACGATTTCTCAAATTCCTCAATTTTAAATCATTGAACGTATACAACTCTTGCGATGAAATCGAGAAACATTTTAGAATCACAAAACTCCATAACAGGAACTTTTCGCTATCAGATGCTGTAAAAAATTATCAACTCAAAAATTGACTGCCCGGAGTTGCTCAAACACGCGCCGATTCGATTTAGCCCGTTTAAATATAATACCCGTTTCTACATTGATAAATGCAACACCAATTCCAATCAAAATGAATTTATGCAAAGGACATGACTACTGCAATAAATTTGCAAATGTAGACAAACGTGGTGACATATTCATTGCTAGTTATCCCTCTCCTCCCTTTACCAGTCCCAACTCAAATATCTACATACTTATATATAGTTATAATCGCGTTTATTTTATTGTTGTGTTTTATAGGTTTATTATTTGTTGAATTTACGTTCATATTATTATTTTTTTATAATTGCTGCCAAGTTCTGTTATTTAAAAAAAAATTATTCTAGTTTACATTCAGTTAGTTTTATGTTTCTAAATACCTATCTGTGAACATTAATAATTCGTCTGTCATCCTGTTATGTATATTATGTTACTGAGACTGTTTATGTTCCTTAAATAAATAAGTAAATAATTACACACGAAACATGTTAATGGTTTTCCATCGAATTTTGCAGCGTATGGTGCGAAAACCAGATTTTTTAGTGAGTCTGTACACGGGAACTCGCTTTAATTAAAACTAAACCTAGAACATTAAAATGGTTTCCCCCCGTTTCTGGCCGCACGTGGTCTGCAACTAGAATTTCAAAACAAATAATATTTTTTTACTTATTTATCTTAAAAATAGTACATATTATAATATTACTGATCTTCCATTAAAAGCATTTGCTAGTGGATGGAAGGAGAGTTTACATTTCATATACGAGTATGCACAATAAGGAACTCCAGTGAAAAATATTATGGTTTTAAAAAATATGTTCATACAGGCCAATGAACGCTGATTCTGAATATATAAGTTTTATTTCATAATATTAAACGTAGAGTTCTTAAAAAATTATTAAAAAGTGCATTTTTGAACCTCTGGTCAAAACACACTGTAAAGTTGGTATTACTGAATGGTTAGTGCTGACATCACACGTCACCAGTCATTGTTTTGAAACTTTGATTATGTAGGTATGACACAAGCCATCAGTATTAACAGCATTCCATGTTATTCGTTATTTCATACTGTTTATAGAGATTTAGTTGTTGTGTTTATTGAAACAATATTTAAGCCTAAATAATTCAGTATCAAAAAAGAGGTATCTCTATTAGTTTATCTCTATTATTTAAAATATTGAAAAACTTTGAACTGTACGAAAAAATTGTATAATATGCCACATCATAATGCTATCAAGCAGGGATGTTCTGCCCAAAAAAATTATTTCCCTAGATTTCGAGGTGAAATTTCCCTAGATTTCGGGGGTACCAAAAATTCGCGTAGGGGGGGGGGGGTTGTCAGACTTTGAAAGAAAGGACTTGGAAAGTGGTATTCCTTTTATTTGCATAATAAAATAATAATTTCTAGACATTTTGTTTCAGTTACTTAATTTTTTTTTTCCAATCACTTTTTTTTATTATTTTTTTATATTTTATACTTTTATATTTTTAATTTTTTATATTTTATGTTTTATACATAGAAAAAAAAACTTTTCAAAACAAAATACATAATAAACGTTTGTTGTAGGTACATGATATACCATTGTAAGCAGTCAAATTATTCAAATAATCACATTTACGCAAGTACTGTGTAACACTAATCCTGTTATATGTTTATTCATTGGAAAGATATTGGAACTTAGTAGGTGCTTATAATAGTGTGCTTTTCCTAATAAAACACTTTTTACTAAGTGAAATGATAATTTCAAAGTAAGTATACACTTACCACTGAATTAAAAACAGAATTTCAAATAAAAATCAACCGCAATCACAGAAAAAAGGAACTTTAAACTTAAATAAAATATTTTTTCAGAGGTCTCCATTTATCTTTTTAGATACATAATGTCATTTTGAGTTGTCAGTGTTAAAAATAACATTGCTTGATAACATTGCTTGTAAGTACATCAATACTATATAAGATTCATGGGAATTCCAAAAAAAAACTATTATACCAGTAATATTGTCATATGTAATAAAATTTTTGCCAGAGTTCAAAATTTCCCTAGATTTTGTGCTGATTTCCCTTTTCCCTAGAAAATATTTTTCTCCCCTAGATCTAGGGAAATTTCCCTAGACATACCATCACTGCTATCAAGAGACGGGCAAAGCGGCTCAGTTGAACGAGAATGAAAAGATCCGGTTCAGTGAATCGGCTCAAATGAACGACGAATTGAATTAAGCTACGGACACACACGTTCGCAAAGATCCGCGAACCGCGAGCAAGTGTGTCCGTAGCTTTGAAGATCGGTCTTACGGAACCGGATCTTACGGATCCGTATGAAGATCCGAGTCACTGAGCCGACTCGTTCGCGATTCACTCACTTCTCTATGAACTTCGATTTTAAAATGGCCGTCGTCGATCAGCTGGTAGGCGCTGTATCGCCTATATCCTTTTTGCATACAATTTTTGCAGTGTGCAGGGCAAGGGCGGATCCAGGATTTTTTCTGGGGGGGGCACAAGAGGCGAAAAAATCAACAATTACTGTGCAAGGGCGGATCCAGGGGGTGGGGGGGGGGGGTCATGGGCAGTGGCGGCTCGTGACTTTTGGGTGTGCTAGGATGCTTTTACTAAAAAAATGGCATTATGGATGTTGTCGTAGACGAAAAAAAAAAGATTTTTTTTTCAAAAATCGGTTTTTGTATGAAGATTTTTCAGGAAATCCGTGCGGCGCACGGCTAAACTTTTGAATGAATGAAATTTTTCATATAAAAAAGGAATTTTCAAAAAAAAAAAAAAATTTTTTTTTATACCAAACACCGATTTTTGAAAAAAAAAATATTTGTCGCATACGACAACATCCATGATGCCATTTTTTTAATATCAGCACCCTAGTACACCAAAAAGTCACGAGCCGCCACTGGTCCCAGACCTAGGTGGACCACTAATTAAAATTGTTAAACTTAATGTTTTTAATATATTTTCTGTATCTATTATTATGAAAATTACCTAATTTCTTTTTACTTGTATCTATTATTATAAAAATTAAATTATCGCTTCTTGTGACTTGCCCACGACTGTGTGACCTCCCCCTGGCGCTATGAGACCCCCCCCCCTGGCGCCAAAGCTGGATCCGCCCTTGTTACTGTGAGGATTTTTTTCTGTGGGGGGCACAAGGGGCAGACGGGCAAAAAAATCAACAATTACTGTTAGAAAAAAACTTGAAGTATCATACTTCGAGTTTATTTTTAAAGTTCAAGAATGTATAGGAAGGTTTATAAAAGTGTCAAAACAAGAGAAAAATTAAATTTTTAATAAAGACAGTTTTAGCTTCTAAGTATGTACTGTGATGGAATCTCCACAGTACACAAAAATACCGTCTGGGGGGGGGCACGGGAGCACGTGCCCCCTAAATCCGCCCTTGACTTCGACCAAGCATAACATAGACCGGCCCTAAGTGTATTGAAAATGACGCCAAAAACCAATCCGTTTGGTTCAGAGCCCATTTATGAAAAGCGCGCATAATGTATCATAGCATTTAGGTCGCATTATGCTTTGAATTTTGCCTTTTGTTTTGACCGTTCGTGACGTCACGACAGGCTGTATTCATTGTCAACTAATGTATACAACATCGCAATACGGCAGCGGTCTTAAAACTTTTTAAAATCGCATCCCGCTTGGTAATAATCATTTAAAATGCTTCAAACGGATCCAGATATACTTGGTCGATGGATGCGACGAACAAAATTCGCGATTCCAGCCAGAAATAGACAAGAGTTTCACGTTTCATTCATGCTATTTCTGTTATTTTATTCATATATTTCAACAACTCTGATAATTTGATTTGTTTTTAAGTATGTACTGTGATGGTCGATGGAATCTCCCCAGTACATAAAAATACCGTCTGGGGGGGGGGGCACGGGGGCACGTGCCCCCCCCCCCCCCCCCCCTAAATCCGCTAGTGATCTTGGCCACGTACTATTAGAATAGTACGGATTAAACATTGAGGCACTTGTTTTTTAAAACAAATTTAGGGAGGAATGCAGAATACGCCAATGTCAGGGAATTTAATAAAAATGCACTTTCTAGATGAGAAAAGTGTGTAGAAACTCATTAAAAAAAGAATTAATGTGTGGAAAGCAAAATTGAGCGAGATACAGCCGATCAAAGTTTTATAAAATTTCACTTCGCGAACCGATACTATGACAGCCCGCCCGCCATCTAACCTTTCTAGCGGGCTTGTGTATGTTAACCCAGCGCCGGATCTGCCCGCCCCCCCTCCCCCATAACCTAACCTAACCTAACCTAACCTAACCGAACCTAACCTAACCTTTCTAGCGGGCTTGTGTATGTTAACCCAGCGCCGGATCTGCCCGCCCCCCCCCCCCCCCACCATAACCTAACCTAACCTAACCTAACCGAACCTAACCTAACCTTTCTAGCGGGCTTGTGTATGTTAACCCAGCGCCGGATCTGCCCGCCCCCCCCCCCCCCATAACCTAACCTAACCTAACCGAACCTAACCTAACCTTTCTAGCGGGCTTGTGTATGTTATCTTTACATTAAAAAAACAGCCTACGTTTTTAAATGGTTTGTCTGGCGGGATTCTCCATTCCAGTGCCTATTTACATTATATTATTAATTCTGTTTTTCATAATTACCCGCCTTATAATTTACCCCACGAAGTCGGCTACAATCGTATCTAGGCTCTTGTTTGTATCAGGTCCGGGATACCAACATAACAGTGACAACGATGGCGGGCGGGCTGTCATAGTATCAGTTCGCGAAGTGAAATTTTATAAAACTTTGATCGGCTGTATCTCCCTCAATTTTGCTTTCCGCACATTAATTCTTTTTTTAATGAGTTTCTACACACTTTTCTCATCTAGAAAGTGCATTTTTATTAAATTCCCTGACATTGGCGTATTCTGCATTTCACCCCAAATTTACAGGTTTCAGAGAAAGGATAATATTAATATTATAATATTCAAGCAAAAATACTAGAAAATTTTACCAAAATAAAAAATTATTTGTGGTTCGATTCTCGGCTATTTGCCCAGAGCCTATTTATCGGAAAATAAGACGGAGGTGGCAACACCGACAGTTTGTTACGTTGGTCACGGGTGACCGGTGACATATTTTTGTTTTTGTGAAGTTGGCTAGAAAGATTTCAAAATGTCACCACGTCTTAAAATTTCTTCTTATGTTATTGAGGTAGAATACTGTATTAGAGTTTTAATACTTCAAAAACCGCTGGTTTAATGTAGTGCCGATTTAACTTCTCACTAATCGATAACTATTCTTTGTGTCAAAACATTCCTAACCTCCAGATGTCACTCGAATCGGATGCGCATATTAATACTTTCTTATTCCGCGATTGTATTTTAACAAGTGTTATTTGTTTTTCAGCGACTTGCGAAGCTCGATACATCAGTAAGCAATGGGTGCTTATTTGGACTTATGTACGATAGCACATTGCTAGTTCTAGGGTTCAACTTGGAACTAGACGATGAATATGGCAAGCCCACGTACAATGAAGTTCTTCTCAACTTTCCCACTGAAGTGGAATTATGCGGTGTTGTCAAGTTTTCCAACCATGCGAACTCAGAAACTCGAATCAAAAGTATCTTGCAGGTATAAAGTAAAGTTTATAACATAAATGTTTTTCGAAATTTGCATAATAATTTCAATACACAATGAAAACATAACTTTTGCCATATATTTGGCATTATTCATAGCTAATTTACCTTTGATTCGAACATTCATAGTTTTTGTGTTTATCTTAAAAGTTTTGTTATTGTTTACAGAATGTTGATATGACAGACAATCCGTTGATCCTTACATCATGTTCAGAGAAACTTACTGCGCACTTCTTGATTCATGAGCGTCTAGAAGAGACCGAGTACGAAGTTGTGACCAATGAAGTCATTTTGAAGCAATTTGTTCATCTCAGGCTCCAGACCACTTTACCACTGTTTTGTGAAGTAACTTCAAACGGAGTCAAAGAAGCTCTTCAAAGTAAAAGGAAGAAGGTATGTATTAATTTTTTGGGTAAATATGCAGTTAGTCCACCTCACGGATAATACGGAACGTTCGTGTTGTCGAAATTTGATGCACAGATAATACGGAATATTCCTTTTTAACAAATAGATAATAGACAATCAAATGTGACATTTGTCGAAAGTACCAACATCATACAATAAATTTTTGTGTATTCTTGATTCAACTAGTTATATTTTCCTAGCCAGGAATTAATGACGTACAGTACCTACCTACTCACTAAAGCTGAAATACGGTAAATTTTTGAGATCGCTGGCAATGGTTAATATGCACTTTTTTTGAAAAAATCTTTTGATTCACCTTAATTACATTAAAAGACAACTATTTGCATTGGGGGAAGTGGAAAATATTTCATTCTAAATTTCGATTACGTAAAATTAAAATTAGCTTTCATTCTGTGAAACGAGACCGTCCATTTTCAAAAATTATTTTCAAATGTCATTTTGTTATGTTGGTATAAGTTTGTGTGATATAGTTTATGATACAAAAGAAAGTGCCCCCTTTATACCGCCTGCTCGCGTCAAGGCAAGAAAAACATCCCAGTTTTCAAGTAGTTTAGCGGCTACGCTAGGTTTGTGATACAAAAGAAAGTGCCCCTTTATAATGCCTACTCGCGTCAAGGCATAAAAACTCCACAATACTAGTTGGTGTACCTTCCTAAAATATTTGAGAATCAATTTTTCCGCTATGGCAATCTTTTTTAATATTCTAGCTATTGGTACCTTGGAAAATGTGAAGGATTGATTGTCTATGAACATATAAGTTGTTGATATAAATAGAATATGGCGAAGAATTTGTAATCGCGTAAGTGAATTAATTTAAACAAAATTAAAATGTTAAATGCATATTTTTTGCATGTTTTTTGGTCTCCCCTGACTTAAATACTCGTTTTTCGTGATAATAAAGCTAAATACAACAGTTTGAATAAAAAATATTCCGTATTAATGAGTAAGCGGTTTAATGCATAAATAATATTTTTTGTTGTTTCTGGTTTGAAATTAATAAATTTGTTGCTTTTTGTTTAATTTTCGTCAACAATCTAAAATGCTACCATTATACTGACAAGTTGAATTATTTTTTCTGAAATTAGGAGTTGGTTTTGATACCCACATAATATTTCACTCTATATTGTATCTGTTCCATAATATATGTATTTTAGGTAGGAATGCAGATCCTGCCAATGTTTGTTTTTTTGCCAAAAACCATGTTTTTACCGCGTTTTAAGTTGGGCACTTAAAATTGGAAGGTGAAAAAAAGTGCGGAAAGCAAAAGAAAAAATTTTTGAATAATTTTAATTTTCAATTGCGAAACAGCCCGCCCGCTGCCGCCCGCCATTTTGTCACTGTTATGTTGGTATCCCTGACCTGATACAAACAAGAGCCTGGATACGATTGTAGCCGACTTCGTGGGATACATGGCGCATAATTATGAAATTTGTCTAGCGGGCTTGTGTATGTTATCTTTACTTTAAAAAACAGCCTACGTTTTTAAATGGTTTGTCTAACGGGATTGTGTATGTTATCTTTACTTTAAAAAACACCCTACGTTTTTGAATGGTTTGTTTGGCTACGCAGGGTTTGTGTAGCGGGCTTGTGTATGTTATCTTTACTTTAAACAACAGCCTACGTTTTTGAATGGTTTGTTTGGCTACGCAGGGTTTGTGTAGCCGGCTTGTGTATATTATCTTTATTTTAAAAAACATCCCAGGATTTGAATGGTTTGTCTCCATTCCAGTGCCTGATTAGAGGTTCGTTTACATTATATTATTAATTCTGTTTTTCATAATTACGCGCCTTATCATTTATCCCACGAAGTCGGCTACAATCGTATCTAGCTCTTGTTTGTATCAGGTCTGGAATACCAACATAACAGTGACAAAATGGCTTAGTATCGGTTCGCGAAGTGAAATTTTATTTATACTTTGAACGGCTGTATCTCTCTCAATTTTGCCGAGCGCGTATAATTTTTTTTTTATTCAGCTTCTCCACACTTTTCTCATCTAGAAAGTGCCTTTTTATTAAATTTCCAGACTTTGGCAGGATCTGCATTTCACCCGTATTTTAAAGTGGAAAGTGTGTGATCTTTTAATCTACTAATTTCAATGAGAGGCCATCCATAAATTACGTCACACCTTAAGGGAGGGCGAGGGGGGTCAAAATTGCAAAATGTGTGACGTTAACGGGGGTCTCATAATGGTGACGATGTGTGACAGGGACGGGGGGGCTGTCAAAGATCATGAAATTCATGTGACGTAATTTATGGATGGCCCCTGATGTTAAATACTGTAGACGCGTGGTAGAAATCTCAAAGTGGGAAGCCTAAAGCAAGGCAATTTACTGTACTCTATTTCTAGTACTTTAGTACTAAACTGCCACATGTCGAGTAAGGCTGTGTCTTACCAGTAGGTAAATTGCATTTAAAAAGTGTCAAAATGCCCTCCCAGTGTGATGATAAAAAGGTTTCCATTACATGGCAAACAATAGTGAAGAAATAACATTTCATTTATAATTACCCGTAAATTACTTATTATTATTCTTCTTCTTCCTTGCGCTGTCCCAACTCATTGCCTAGGTAGGCTGTTGGGGTCGGCTCTTCTCGTTCTCAGGTTGTAATTTCTTCTGTTCTGAGTATCGCCTTCACCCAGGCCGTTTCTCTGAAGAATTTTGGGGAGGAATGCAGATCCCGCCAATGTGGGGGATTTTAATAAAAATGCACTATCTAAATGAGAAAAGTGTGGAAAAGTTTAATAAAAAAGAAATTAAGGTGCGCTCGGCAAAATTGAGGGAGATACAGCCGTTTAAAGTATGAATAAAATGTCACTTCATGAACCGATACTGTCAGCCATTTTTACCTTAAAGTTGGTAGCACTCGTAATCGTCCTCTAAATCTGTTGCACCATCCACTGGTTTATGTAACATGGTTTGTGCCCCTTTATAACGCCTACTCGCGTCAACGCAAGAAAAACATACCAGTTTTCAAGTAGTTTAGCGGCTACGCCAGGTTTGTGTAACATGGTTTGTGACCATTATTAATTCTGTTTTACATAATTACGTGCCTAATTATATATCACACGAAGTTGGCTACAATCGTATCAACCTTCGTTTACAGCTACAGCAAGTCTGAGATACCAACATAATAGTGACAAAATGGCATAGTATAAGTTCACGAAGTGTCATTTTATTCATTTTTTAAACGGCTGTATCTCCCTCAATTTTGCCAAGCGCACCTTAATTTCTTTTTTATTCAACTTTTCCACACTTTTCTCATCTAAAAAGTGCATTTTTATTAAAATCCCCCACATTGGCGGGATCTGCATTTCACCCGAATTTTGGAGCATTGAGTCATCCAGGAGTTCTTCGGTCTTCCTCTGGATGACTGTCGATGAAGCTCCATAGACATTACCTGCTTGACTGTGTGATCTGATGGTCTCCGTCTTATGTGTCCATACCATCTCAACTGAAGTTCCTCCAGCTTACTATTTATGTCTGTGACACCCAGGCTACCACGGATGCGTGAACTTTTGATCTTATCTTTTAGTGATACTCCTGCCGATCATCTAACCGTTCGCACTTCTGCTGTTTCGAGTTATTAGTTTTAGTTGATAATTATAAACAATACAATTAATTTTCATGTTTCCCGGCTGACGATTTTATGTGTCATTAGAAAAAATATACACACATTCTTTGATTGTCTTATGGTACGGCCACACTGAGGTCAACTTCCGAGTTCATACTTTCCAAGAAGGGGTAGATTATGCGTTGGAAGTTCGAGTTGGCCTGGGATCGCCTCCGAGGCGATTGGCGAAGGCTGGTTTGTGCGAGTTGGCCCAACACATTAGTCTGTGCAATATTATTACGGGAGAGTGGTATAAAAATTGTTTGAAATTAGCTTTACGAATCGAAATTAATATTATGGACACCGAAGCATCACCTGCACAATTGTAGGCAACTGATAAAATACAGTACAGCCCCAGCTGTTCGACGTCTGCCATTTTGGAGTTCGGAGTTGGAGGGTTGGCCGCAGCCGATCGGCCAACCTTCCAACTCCGATCTACGTTTGGAGTTGGAAGGTTGACTTCAATGTGGAAGTAGCATATTTTTTTAATACATGAATAACCTTTGAATTAAGAAATTACTGAAAACCGCTGAAAACAAAAGAGTGTTGTTTACTTGCCATATTATATCTTGAGTTTGGGAGACAATGGCGAGTCTATTTATATAACGTCATTGACTAATATGTATTCATTTTTATTTTTTTTAACTTTATGAGTAAAATTTCAAATTATAATATTTAATCAAATGAAGATAATATTAGCGAAACTCAATCGAAAATCTGGAGACAGAAAAATCAGAAAAAGATATTGTCCCAGTGGAGCCAATATCTTTTTCTAATTTTTCTGTCTCCAGATTTTCGATTGATTTTCGCTAATATTGTCTTCATTTAATTAAATAATAATTATTTTCGAATAACCATAATAATTTTCCCTAAGTCATTTTCAATTAAAATAATATTTTAGGTTGTGTTGTTTCACAGAAATCCAAATGTAACATGAAATGATCATTTTAATGTTTTTTTCACAGTTGAAAGGTCCTCGTCAAATCTAAGTCCGTTTGCTTTTGAATAAATTGCGATCAGCAAAAGAGGATAACCATCATGTTGAAGCTCGTCAGCTTTTTACGATTTGATAGATTTGATGGAAGGCTGAAATGCACCTAGAATCGGCTTTTAACAGGACCTCCCAAATGTCAAAAAAATAGAATGGCGCTGAATGGCCGTTTGATGACAATGCTACATTTGAATTTCTGTGAAACAACCCAATCTAATCTAATCATGTATAATCGAATTACTCTTATACAAGAAATTGCGTGAGAATGGGTTATTATTAGGTAAGGATGTCATTCGAACAAACGTTCCTTTCGTCTATTGTTAGTTAAGTTAGTTAGTTAACGTCTTATTTATTAGTTATACCGCCTATGGTGAAAAAATATTATTGCAGTCTAATATCTGAAGGAACAAAAGTGCATTTTTAAACAACTTCAAAAAGGAGGAGGTTCTCAATTCGACTGTATTTTTATTTTTTATTTATTTATTATTATTTTTTTTATGTTTGTTACCTCAGGACTTTCGACTGGGTGAACCAATATTGATGATTCTTTTTTTATTTGAAAGCTGGTAATAACTCAATATCACGCCAACCGATTTCGATGATTCTTTTTTATTGGAGTTTGATGAGAGTTTGGTTAGGTTCTGATAAAGGGATTCCCGGCAAAGTAACGGAACTCTTCAATTCTTTGGAGCAAATTAACAATACTCAGCCGAATCTTTTGTAGGTTATCCGGATCTTTGAGTCTCTTGACCGTAACATCGTTATGGTCAAGTAATGTCTGTCTCATATGAGTTTAGTAGGTCTACCCATATTCAGACAAATTAGTTAATGTACTTCAGATTCACTAAAAATAAAAAAAAATAAACAAATATTTTAACAAAACAAAAAAACGACTTCAAAAATTCACTAAAAATTAAAAAAATAATTTCATATTCTTCTACAACTTAATAATCAACTTACTTTTTCTACTCATCAATATGTAGGTACGATTGTTATTTTTGGAGTCAGTACACTTTTGGCCAACCTTCCAACTCCGTAAGTTGGCCTCTGTGTGGAGACAGCATTAACAAATAAACTAATTTTTTACTACGAAATACAGATGTAAAACATAAATATTCCACCATCTTTTGAAATTCATACGAGAATACATATTTCTGTGTTTTTACCACCCATTTGAGACGGGTTCGTCTAAAATTTTATACAACTGCGAAAAAGATGAAGTACATTTTCAAATCTAGGTTTTTGATTCAAGTCCTACCCTATTTCAGATTGCTTCCGGCCAAGTATCATTCCACTTCCCCGGTACAGACGTGTACCTGGTGGGGGGAGATGTGGGCGTTGGCTTGTGCGGTCTGAATGATGATCCTTCCATCGAGGATTTGCTGAACCAGTCGGAGGACATTCCCAACAAGAAGAAGAAACGAAGTATCCATGATATTGTAAGCTGCACTTACTTTCCTTATATTCTAATAAAACTTCAAATACTTTGCTATTATTAATGTTTATCGGAATAAAAGAATTCAATCATATTCACCAACCCTAGTATAATATTTACTTAACCTTATCTACACTGCTGTTGCATATTTGATTCATCAGGGGCATTCATTGGGGGCATACTTTAATTACTCAAAAGCAAAATCTCACATTACTTGAAAAGAATATACGAAGTGGCCCAGATTTATCTCACCAAGGGGGGGGGGGGTCTAGATGGGAAGAAAAACTGCTCACGTAATTAATGTATGCCCCCTTTGGATAATAGGTCTATCATGTTAATTAGACAAAAGTAAAAATGTCACTTTATCAAGTATGGTATATCTTCAAAGTGTTGAAGATAAACATAACCATTTTTATTTATTGTAGTTTATTGATGCCCCTTAATAAGTCAGGTGTGCCTCATGCGTCATAACTAGACATTGGATTTTATGCATTTGCATAACTCTCTAATTACTGCGATGCATATTTTAGCCTTTTTTCCCAATCGTGCATATTTAGCATTTGAAGACGCATCTATCAAACAAAATATCGCCCTCATTCAACACATTTCCACAAGTTGCCAGATGCCATAGAAAAATTGGAAACAAAAAACTTTCTCTATTTGAATCAATAGAAATACTGGAAACAATGATCGAACTCGCCAATGCCCTTCCTAATTCAATATCAGAAAAGATTCGTAAAAAGTTAGAAGCTGTTTTGTTTAAAAACCCGAATCTTGAAGACATGAAGAACATTGAAGCCTACATCGATGACACAGGTCATACCCTGCCTAAACAGGTATCTCCAAAAATGGCGCCAAGTTTTTAATTTTGTCCAATGACGTCAGTTGACATAGAGAGGTCATTTTCGGCATTTTTGGTGATAAACGTAACAAATAGTACTTAGTTGTACATTGTCACAAAAAGTATGCATAATTTTAAGAATATTTCGGTGTTTTTGTATCGTCTTTAATTAAAATATATAAAAATAAAAATGGTTTTTTGATTTTGCATTATGCATATTTTAGGCATATCAAGAGTTTTTAGTGCATATTTTGGCATTTTGTTAGTGCATATAATCCGATGTCTAGTCATAACATACATCTGGTAATGTCGTAGGTAGCTTGAAAACAAGCTTATAGGTCCGAGCGGTTAAGTTAAAAGTGGAAAACAGTTCAAAGTTGACAATTGACGATCAGCATGTATTCTAATATAACTATTATTTTCAGGATGTTATTCCAGTGGATCTTGTATTGAAAACATCTAGAGACTTCATTTCTGATAAATTAGTAAAGACCGCTGTCAAAATGATGTCTACTCAAGGCAAACGTAAGTACCTATATAATATCTCTGAACGTTGAGAATTTTGAGTATGTACATATTTAAATTTTAAAATTTGCTGGATTGCTATGGGCTACAGTAATGTTTTTTCAATGTTTTCAGCGGCATATTGCATAAAACTACCCCTTATCATCGATACCTTGGCTATGGCTCACCTGAATACAAAGTTGATACCGCTGTACAATGTCCTTGTTGAGAGCGCTTGTAGGTCTCTACGATTACTGGAACATAACCTGCTTGAACAACTGGGTAAGATTGAGTTGCTCTTTAATCAACTTTAACCATTTTTTATTTTAATTTATTGTGTCATTACAACTTTTGCTTGGTTTACATTAGAAAGATATATTAAATAGATTTTTGAAAACAGAGTAAAGTTATTTGAATATCTTACATATTAGTGCGCACAATACATGCTTATGTAATGGTGTATTGCATATGTAGTTATTTATAAATGTCTTTTAATTTAGGTCAAGAAGGCATTGGAGATGGAGCTGGTCTGAGGGTACCTGAAACAATACACTTCCTGCCACATAATTGTGGTCACTTCTTTACAAGAATTATTCCAAGAGGTGTTTCTGAAGAATCTACTGGTATGTTATGTGATTTCTTGTACACATAGATAATAAAAACAAAACAGATGGGTTCAAGGTATGAAACTGTAATCACCAAATGTGTTGCCTAAATCATCGTTTCCTTATACTGCTGCAAATCGCATCTATGCACAGTAAGGTGGTCCAAAAATTTTTTTTCATTATTTTTCATTTGGCCACCCCGTGAATTTGTTACACGTATTTATAGAAATAACATAGTAAAATTTCAGCGAGATAGCTCAAGTAGAAAGGGGTGCTCAATCGAGTGTTGTTTTTGAATTTTTTGTGTAAAATGCTTAATTTTTACTTTTTGCTACAGGCCAGTTTCGTGTGTTAAACTATTAAATAAATATTAAAATAAACTACTAAAGAGTTTTATAGACACATTTGAACAGTATTTGATACTTATTTAGTTGACTGTGAAGTGAATCAGTGTAGTAAAATGTGTTCATCTACTCGAAAAAAATACGAAATTTTTCTACTTGGGGTCCGAGATATTGAGCCATTGTTAAGGCTTAACCAACATCCTACTCATCGGCAAGTTTTACTCCGTTATCACTACATATTAAATGATTCCAAAAATGTGAAAGTTTCCGCGCTTGTATTTATTCAAGAACTTATAAAAGTATGGAGCAAATCTAGTATTCCGACCAGACAACAAAATCACTGCATTGAAAACTGATTAAGTTTTTTAAGAACAGGCTGCTATTAAATCTAGTATTATATTATATATTATATCTATATAAATCTAGTATTCCGACCAGACAACAAAATCACTGCATTGAAAACTGATTAAGTTTTTTAAGAACAGGCTGCTATTAAATCTAGTATTATATTATATATTATATCTATATAAATCTAGTATTCCGACCAGACAACAAAATCATTAAGTATTATATTATATATTATATCTATATAAATCTAGTATTCCGACCAGACAACAAAATCACTGCATTGAAAACTGATTAAGTTTTTTAAGAACAGGCTGCTATTAAATCTAGTATTATATTATATATTATATCTATATAAATCTAGTATTCCGACCAGACAACAAAATCATTAAGTATTATATTATATATTATATCTATATAAATCTAGTATTCCGACCAGACAACAAAATCACTGCATTGAAAACTGATTAAGTTTTTTAAGAACAGGCTGCTATTAAATAAAAATAGAGGAAGAAATTCTGAAGCACAAAGAAAAGGAGAGTATTTGTTTAAAAAAGAACTAGACAAACTTTTTGATATTGCCCATGCAAGCGCTTTGAGTTTGATAAAAAAATTACGGAAGACAAGAGCGTTTCTCATTGATCAAAGATGAGAACGTAAGATGATTATGACCTCAATTGACAACAAACTAGAAAAGGTCAAAGAAAGTTCTCTAAAATGGAAACAAAGATCTGAAGAATTGAAAGAAATGGCTGCTGAAAGTAATGCTTCATCTTCGGTGGTGTCGAGACAAGAGTTAGAACTTGAGTGCAGCTTCAGTAGCACTTCAAGTAATGCTAGCATATTAGAGGATAAGTCCAAAGATGAGTTTGTAGTGCGTTGAGTTGTCTACAAGTGACATATTTACACAACACGTTACCAGTGCGCTTGATCGTAACAAGATTTAAACTAATCAAAAGAGAAGAAAAACAAATTGTTGGATTTGTAAGTTATCATCTACACTAAAGTTTGAATCGAAGCGTCTTTGGCAGCAGATGCACCTGTAAATAACTTAATACTTTGGAATAGCTTAAAATTGTACGAAGTCATTGATTCCGAAATCAGTGTAGCAGCTAGGAGTGTCTTAGAGCGTCACTTATGGTATTTGTCAGATGAACTAGTCGCATTTACCTTATTTACTGAGAAGCTGCCTGACGCTGAGAAACAGGCCATTGTTCAAAAAATAAATTCTGATGGCAGTAATCGTTCAGTACGAGGTGATTCTGCTAAGCTTGCCTCAGAGGTTACATTAGAAGCTTTTGCAATACAAACAACGTTGAAAACGCTCTTAGTTCTTGATGTCAAGGACTCTTTCTTGTAATTAAATCCTGAGACTTGGATTATCAATGTTTATTACCTTCAAGGCAAAAGCTAAGTCAAAAATTTGCGTGTTGTTAATGATACAGCGGAGAGAGGTGTTAAACTATTTGAAGATTACAATACGATACTCACTAAGAATAAGTAACAAAAGCAATTTTTACTTCACATCGTTGAACAAAACAGAAAAATCGTTTCTACTGAAACATTCAAAAAGGAGTTAGCAAACATGTTTTTGAAAGATTGCGACTAATATTATGTTAATTATTGCTTTGTTACCAAATTTTGTTAAAATTTAAATACGTTTTATACTTATTTGGCTAAAATATTTGTAATATTAATAAACCTTAAATTACGTGTTTTACTTAAAATTCAGAACTTTTGTCAGAAACTTCTAACTCGATGAGCACCCCCTTGTATATAATATTGGGGGCTGAAATTTTTTTCACATAATAGGAATAATAGGTGTAACAAATAAAATGGGTGGCTACATCTATATTTGAAAAAATAAAATTTACTATGTAGGCCTGGACCACCTTAATGCACAGTGGCGCACCACCTTTCTTTCTACCTACACATCAAATTTGGGAACCATTTATTGGACAACCAACACCCCTGCGTTAGTTCACCCCAAGTGGTATGGTATTTTACAGGACAATTAGCAGGAGACGCACTGATTCTTACCCACCCTTTGTACATTTTTCCTTCCCAGCCCTTCTTCATGGGGTTCAGCCCGGGTTCATGGGGTGAGGTTTGTCTGGTCTTGGCGGCCAATGCATTTGCCCCGGATCGGGAGATATTGGTTGAGGGAGACCTTTTACCTAGACATCTCCAGTCGCAGTCCTGTCTCCAGTCCATCTCCCGACCCATCGTCTTTCATCGCAGTGGGAGGGATGGATTCATACGTTCGTCACTCTTGAACTCACTCCCCAGATTCCTACCAACCTTCCACACCTTTTCCTTCCTCCTTCCTTTCCCTAAAATAACACACAGCATCCCCAAAGATGACATAGGCCCTGAGGGAATTTTGTTTTCCTCAGGGCCCCTGTGTGGAGCTATTGTAAAAAAAAGGCATTACTTTAATTGCCTCTGGTGCTTTGAATGGTCTGTGCAGTTAAGTCGTAGCTTAGCGACAGCCAGCATGCTCCATGCCATATCTACCTTCGTTTTATGGTTTTACCCACACAATATTGTTTTATAATTTTAGAATCAGACCGTCAACTGTTGCACGAGCAGCTCGGCCTGCCAGTCATATGGCCTTGTTTCAGGCGCGGCAATGCCTATCCATTCAACAAGCAACCGGTAGGAGAGCCGCTGATAAACCCCCACGAGTACATCACCACCAAGGTGGGCAGCAAGCCCGACACCAGGGTGGCCCTCGTCAGGGGCAACTACACCTACCACCACTACATGCAGGACAAGTTTGACGATAGTGGTTGGGGGTGTGCTTACAGGTCTCTGCAAACACTGTTTTCTTGGATGAGGTGAGTTCATTGAGTTATTGTTATTATTTATAGCAGACTACCTGCACAGCTCCTGCAAGCGGTCAGGGCACAGGCCCATTGACAGTAGTCTCTTTCAAAAAGTTTACCAGGATTTTCGTTGGGTGTTTGGCTGTGTCTGCTGCTTTCATAATATGGCTTCCCAGATATCTAAGCCTTCTTTTAATCAAAGCGGAACATTGGCAGTATAGATTAATATGTAATTGTAGTTTCGATACTGGTCTGCTTGATTCACTGTAGTCATTGACATTAAGTTATTACTGTCTGTTCAAAATGAATTAGGCTCTACCCTCTCCTTTTAAATATCGCTCTATCCATTATAAAGATGGGAGACAATAAACCAGAGGAAATTGTAATATAAATTTTTTTTTATTATTAATATTATTTAAGCCTAACCCAATTCAACAGATTCTTCTATGAAAACTTAAATAAATAAAATTTTAAGTAACCCTTGACACAAAAAAGAGCTGATGACCTTGAAACGACTGAACAGATTTTCA
Organism: Limnephilus marmoratus; assembly: GCA_917880885.1. Lineage (NCBI taxonomy): Eukaryota > Metazoa > Arthropoda > Insecta > Trichoptera > Limnephilidae > Limnephilus > Limnephilus marmoratus. Next base: position 23,548,029 of record OU862911.1, on the reverse strand, counting down.
TGAATTGTAGCTAAGAACCGTCACGATCGCGTCAGCTTTCAAACAAAAAAAGTATCATAATTGGTCCATTCGTTTAGGAGCTACGATGCCACAGACAGACACACAGACACATCACACTTATAACATCCGTTGTTTTTGCGTCGAGGTTAAAAAATGTGATTTGAGGGATTCCACTACATTGAAATCCTTTAGAACTGAATGCAGAAGTCTACTTTGGTCAGAATAGTCTCCTGAAGTTTTATATCATTGAAGAAGAAGTTTTGTTCGACAGTTTTTACCAGTTGTAGAGTTCCCACATTAGAAAAAAGGGAGCCTTTCTTAGGTGACTTTAAAGCCATCCACGGGAAAATTTATAAAAAAATTGTAAGCGACGTCTCCGTCTCTCACATAGACTGTAATAAGCTAGAGGTCCCGATCAACGGAGGCGCCAAGATGTCGGGAGAATGTCATCTCGGTTGCCCGCTTCAGAGCTGTTCTGAGGTGATTCAATGGCTCCTACCTTCTAATGTAGAGTAATGTAGATGTGAAGCGATGGTCAGAAGAAAACGGGGCGAATGGATGCAGGTCAGAGCGAGGTCGAGCGGGCAGGCGGAGAGAGTTGTTGTCGAGGCAAGTGTTACTGGAGAACTGGCTTGACACAGCTTGGAGCTCGTATTTATCGGCGCTGTGACAACGGTAGCGCGTCCACCGTTGCCACTGTGCCCGGGCCGGATTCCTGGAATCGAGTGAAAGTGCCTCCGCTATGTGCCCCACCCCTACTCTGGTGATTTATTTTTTTAGCATAAAACAATTTCAAAGTTTTTATATGTACATAATACAAAAGACGTGGTTGCGTTCGGCTGCGGCTCGGGCTCAAATCTTTTCAAGTTATGGTCAAAATACAAATGCTTCAACACATCCGAAAAATTATTTATGACAATAAATATTCTGCATTATTAAGTTGAATAAATAATTTTTTGTTTTATTTGACTAGGTTCCAAGGATACACAGAGGCCCCCATACCAACACATAAAGAAATTCAGCAATGTTTGGTGAAGATAGGAGACAAAACATCTTCATTCATTGGCTCGAGGAATTGGATTGGCTCAACAGAAGTGGGTTTCGTCTTAGACACAATGTTGGGCATTCGGTCTAAAATCATCTTTGCTAATTCGGGCCAGGATCTGCAGTCTTATGGAGCTGAGTTGGTCTTCCACTTCCAGAGGCATGGATCACCCATCATGATCGGTATGTAAAAGAATAAATTCAGCAGTATTTTGAGGTGGTAGCTAATTGAATTCTCGTTGAATCCTGCCTATGTCAATTGTGGAGCTGGACGCAATAACAACTTGAATGTGCACAAGCGATTTCTGCTCCCATCGCCTTTTTGTTATCTCCAATCCCTTCTTTATCTGCTTTGTAAATATTACTTCTGTAGGTTTTACACAGATGGAGATACACACAAAAGTTCAAACACTGGTTACTAGTTGCGATTGAATACATTATGCATTTACAAAAACTTTGAATGCGTTTTATTCAAAACTACAATTTTCATCATAAGTTGTTATTGCATCCAACTCCTCATTTGCAGATCAATTTACTTATCATCGCCTGCCAAGCGATTCTTTATCTTTTGTGGGATCGTTATCGACATGGTGGACGTAATCTCCTGTCAGATTTGTGTGATTTTTACATATTTACTGTCACGTATTTTATTTTAGATTGTTTTAAACACGATTTCCTGCAAGTATGCATGATTATTTGTTCATTTAATGTACATTGTACAGAGAAAAAGCAAATAAATCACACAAATCTGACAGAAGATCACGTCAGTTATCTCGATAACGATCCCACAAAAGATATGGAATTGCTTGGCTGGTCCCTGAATTCCATAAAATATCCTTCCTCATTAGGCAACCTAAATATGTAGCAAGGTTGATCGATAAAACCCTTTATCAATACAATATTGACTAAATCCATCATCTATGGGCAGTTAAGGTACGTTCACATTGATCAAGTAGTAAGTCCAGTAGAAAACCGTTCGCATTACTTTCAAGTAGAGTACATTTGTGCCCGCCGCCCGTTGCAAGATGACGGCGAATGACGGGCGCTACAAAGCAAAGTAAATACGATAATTAAGCTTATTTTAATGTTTATTTTAGAAGAGATGGAAGAATAAATTAGCAAGATGAAAGTAAATAAACTATTAACACGAAAAGAGATTAATAGCAGCATAAATAAATAAATTTAGGGTAGCATCTTCGCTCTATCACCACGACATTTCCGTGCGTTCACAAATGGACACTGCTACAACGGTCAGTTCGTGCCTGTCAGTGTGCAGGGACGCGGGGTGGGGGTCACTACTCGCCGAAAAAATAGAACGAAATGGATTAAATCTACTAAAGAGCTGATTCTACCACTCTACTAAAATTACGGTGTTCAGACGCGTTTAGTTACTACTATACTCTCCACTCTGCTAAAATACTTGATCAATCAGAACGAGGCTTTAGAGATAGGTATATTTGCAATTGATAAGAAATGTTCCGACGGCCGATGGATAACTTTTAGCGCGGCCTGTGAAGTGACGAGAGTTTTTTTTTAAAATCAGATGCACAAACCTTTCTCTTGTTTTGTTCAAGTGTGCAAAATTTCACCAACCTCGTAATAAAACTGTAGATTTGTATAAAAATCAAAGCCACGCTGCCTGCTTGGGGCCAACCCCCCAAACAGACACTCTTATATATTAGAAGATAAATATGTGATACAAATAACTTTGCATTATAATTTTATCCAGGTGGAGGAGTATTGGCCCACACAATACTCGGAGTTGAATACAACAGCGATTCGGGAGACATCCGTTATCTCATTCTGGACCCCCACTACACCGGCAGTGAGGATATTTCCACCGTCACTGGGAAGGGATGGTGTGGATGGAAGACCAACGATTTTTGGGACAAAACTGCCCACTATAATCTTTGCCTGCCTCTTGTCGACCCTTCTGTATAATTTTTAAATTTAACTCAATATTATTATAACCAGTTTTCACTGCATTTATTTTATTCCTCACAATCCGAGATAAGAGTATCAAAATACAATTTTAATGTTTTTGTTTATTTGGTATTTATTATACAATATAATATGAGGTTTAACTGCATTTCAAATTACATTTTCAAGATTTTGTCTTTTTTATGTGATACATATATGGATAAATGATTAAGATGCAAAAATTTTCTTTCAGAGGAAGGAAAGTTTAACTGGAACTATGATTCTTACAAATTGTCACCATTTTTTTGCTATGGTGAAATAAATGGGTGCTCAATATTATATTCTAATATTAGTTTTGTACAAAAAAATACTAGTTAATGCTTGCAATTTTAATAAATTTATGTCTAGCTTACTACTTTTATAAGAATAAGTTTAAATACAATTTGTATTATTTAGCCTTAAATAATAAAAAAAAAATTCAGTGCAGTTGCCATAAAGTAGTAAATCACTCATGGATGAAAAAAGAATTTGTGGGCTGTATAAGTTTAACCATTATATTTAGAAACTTAGTTCCCCGAAAGTTGGCGAGTAATTTTCAGTGGATGTTTATTAATCACTGAGTTTTTTAATAGTCGTTTTTATAATACATGTGTAGTACACACCAAACTTTAAAACCGTTGAAAAAGTTTACAGATGTTGAAACAAATCATCACAGGTCAGAAAAGTGGCACGCCTCTCTGCCCACGGCTTTCTCCGTCGCACATATGTTTTTACAAGTTCAGGCTGGCATTAAAGTTTGGCGTGCACTATATATACATGATGACCATTTTTTAGTGTATTGGGGTTGCTTTCATCAATCTAACTGAGATAGTGCTCATTTGAAATTTGGTTAATCCGTCATGTCACCAGCAAGGCTGAGAATTGTCTTTGATCTGTCAAAGTTTTTTGTGAGTGCTGCACTGACAGCGACAGTGAGTCAAGATCATTACTTTATTATAAGTATGCAAAAAAAGTAAACAAATCGGTTTTGACATAGCTTAAAACTTTATTTGCAATTAATTGAATGGTTTCTAGTTATTACAAACATAAGTTTTTTCTTTAAAAAAATTTCACTCCAAACATTGTAAAATGGAAAGGACTAATGCTTCTCTAACGTTCTCTGGTCAAAGTATTTTTTCTTAAGCACTTAAGGAACACCCCGACTATACTCGGGTGGCTATTTATTATGTATCAAAATTTCCACACCTGAGATAACTCGGACAAACTTAGTACTGATATAGTAAAATGTGTTTTTTTCCCATTTTCTAATATTTAATGATTACTGAAGGGGTTAAGTGAGCATTTGGTCCGTTTTGTCGGTGAAAGCGTTTGTTGGCCTTTTATCTGTTATTTATTTAAAAATTATTTACGATCCATCAACCTGAAAGTAATAAATATTACTTTTTAATTTCACTTGATTGTTTTTGGCATGATCTAATTTTTTTAATGCAATTAATATTTTTTTCTTTATAATATTGGTATGATATAAAGCAAAATATGTTATACTTTTGTGATTTTTAATAAATGACTGCTATTTGTAAAACTAATAAGATTTGAAAATTGTAAATAAAATTTCTGATATTGGGAAGTTTATTTTTATTTTGTGTGTTTTTAAACAAAGGCAAAGATACCCAGGTTACGAATAACCTAACAATAATTTTAAAATCTCCACCATATTAGGTACCACCATCGTAAATGAAAAATGTTGCTTGTGTTGTGATTGGGGACTTACCAGTCGCGGAATTGAACTTATGACACTTGGGTGGGACCTAGAAGCGATCCTAACTCATCCACTGACCGGTTAAATCTTTCCATTAGTGTATATATATATATTATATTTTTTTTTACATTAGCTCCTTAATGGATTTTCTCCACAAATTAATTATTTGTAGTAGACCTCCCTTTCATTTCTATCTCATTCAATTTACCTGTAGGCGCACTGGGTTATTCCTTATTTTTGCACCTCCATAGAACGTATCCTCATTTATACCCATCTCATTTATATCAATTATACTACTATTTACTAGAAATTTGTAGATGTTTTGCTGGATTTTTTTTTTCCTTTATTTTTTCCCATTATATGTTAATACATTTCAAAAGTAATTTTTACATATTTTCTAAATATATATAACATAACACAAGATAAAAATAATGTAAAAAAGTAAAAAATATATATAAGACAAAAGTAGATAATGGGAACCCACTAAGGCACTGCTTGTGCGTGGGTAATATAAACTAAAGTGCTAAATTACACCAATAAGTTGGTGGTACAAGTAAAAGATGTAAATTTCAAAGTGAAAGTTTAAAAATATCGGTAATGTATTTTTGAGAATATTGTAGTAGCAAAGTGACACATACTAGTTAGTTGATTTTTTGTTACGGTTTCAAGAAGATAAATAAAGTTAGTCTTGAAATTACAGTAGAACTGTAAAAGTGAAGCATGGTTTACACAGAGTTTATAAAAAAAGTGTTTCAACATCTGCATCATTTAGCCATAATTTTAATTCTTTTATGTAAAGTGATATTTTATCTTTATTTTAAATTTTTTAACTTGATGAGTAAAATCTCAAAATATAATATTTAATTAAATGAAGACAACATTAGAGAAACTCAATCGAAAATGTGGAGATTGGGTAGGCGGGTATGGGTACCGCCGCCCTGGGAACCATTTATTGGATGACCAACACCTCTGCCACAGGTCACCCCAAGTGGTTCGCTACGTTTGGTGACTTAGCAGTGGTGCCCGGGTTCTTGGGGTGATGTTTGTCTAGGCCTTGATGGCGGGTGCGTCGGCCCACCTTCTGCGTGGCGGGCCGGATCGGGAGATGCTGGTTGAGGGAGACCCTTTACAACCGGTTACCGCTGTCCGGGTCGCTCGGTAGTACAGGGGCCCGACCCTCAGGCTCACGACTGAGGGTGGGCTGCCCCATCAACGAGTGTAAAAACCCCGCCGCTGCTGTTGTGCCGGTTCGTGACCGGAGGGGACCCAGCAGTAGCGTTTGGGGCGCATTGGGCGACCTCTCCAGCCGGACTCTCCCTGCCCATCGCCTTGCACCGCAGTGGGTGGGTTGGATACATACGTCCGTCACTCCTGGAAACTCTGAATCCCAGCATCCTACCCACCCCTTTACCTTTTCCCTCCCCGACCTTCCTTCCCCTCATATCACACTTAAATAACCCTACAAATAAAATCATGAATATACAACCATCAACAAATAACGTCATTACAGCGGCGAGGAGTAGGCGTCCCCGGTGCGGGCCAAAACTGTTGGTGAATTACACCAACATTCGCGGCCTGCACACCAATTTAAATTCTGTCCACCACCACCTTTTTTCCCAACGCCCAAACCTACTTTTCCTGTCTGAAACCCAGATAGCTGAGCCTGTAGACACCTCCTATCTGAACTGCCCGGGCTTCACCCTCGCAGGCAAGTTCAGACCTAAAGGAGGTGTCTGTCTCTATAGTCGAGCTGACGTCAACTGTGTGCGACTGTTGAATCTGGAAAACTCCAGATTCGACGTAATGTGGGTACGCGTCAATCTTGCCAGTACGGTAAGATTCTACGCGTGTTTATACCGCTCACCGAACCTTAGCGAATCAGACACGTCCGAGCTCTTCAAACACTTAAGCGATACTATTGATGACCTCTTGCCCCGCTACCCTACGGCAGAGTTTGTGGTCCTGGGGGACTTCAATGTTCATAACGAACCTTGGTTGAAGTTCTCAGGATCAACAGACTCGGCTGGACGCCAAGCGGAATCCTTTGCCCTTTGCTACGGATTGGAACAAATGGTTCAGGATCCTACAAGGGTTCCTGATGTCCAGACTCACCGTTCCAATCTGTTAGATCTATTTTTAACTACTGTGCCACACGGTTACAGGATTGAAGTCACAGCGTCTTTAGGATCGTCCGACCACTGCCTGGTGACGACATCAATCCCTGTAAACTTCAGACCACCAAACGAGAGGCTGAAGAGAAAAGTGTGGCACTATAGGTCAGCAGATTGGTTCGGTCTGCGGGCACATTTTAATGCTTTTCCGTGGTCAGCTGTCTGTTTTCGGACTTCGGATCCCTCAAGATGTGCCCAGGAAATTGGTGAAGTCATCACATCCGCGATGGATGGCTTCATCCATTCTACTGTTAAGGAAACTGGTGTGGGCTCAAAGCCGTGGTTCAGTCGACAATGCGCTGAAGCAGTGCGACGAAAAAACGCGGCTTACCGAGCCTACAACACATCTAGAACATCCGAAGACAGAACAGCTTACAACAAAATGGCAAAGGAAACCAAGAGAATCATAAATAGGTCGAAATTGGAGCACGACCTGCAGATCAGCAGAAAGCTGGCTGCATGCCCGCATGGCAGCAGGCAATTCTGGTCGCTTGCGAGCTCAATAGGTCGCAATTTCTGCAAATCCAGTTTGCCACCTCTCACCAGACCTGACGGCTCACTAGCAAACACCGCCACCGAAAAGGCAAACTTATTAGGTAAAATGTTTGCAGATAACTCAACCCTCGATGACCAAGGTGCTGTCCCGACGTCGGTTCCTCACTGCGGTTTTCGTATGAAAAAGCTGAGGATTCGGCATCGGGAAGTACTCCATGTTTTACGAGGGCTTGATGTTAATAAAGCTAGTGGGCCTGACGGAATACCTGCCCTGGTACTGCAGAGGTGCGCTGCAGAAATAGCTCCAATTTTGACGAAGCTTTTTAAATTGTCCCTGAAGACTGGCTCTGTGCCCTCTGGTTGGAAAAAAGCGGTTATCCATCCTATTCCAAAGAAGGGTGACCGCTCCAACCCGGCCAACTACCGCCCCATAGCGATCACATCAGTTCTGTCTAAGGTGATGGAACGTGTGATCAACGACAAACTGCTCACATACCTCGAGAAGAACAAAATTATTAACGACCGTCAATACGGATTCCGGCGGAACCGCTCGTGCGGTGATCTTCTCGCGTATGTGACGCATGTTTGGGGGCGATGCCTGGAACGTTTCGGTGAGACCCAAACGGTTGCACTGGACATCTCCAAGGCCTTTGACCGGGTTTGGCACCGAGGACTTGTCAACAAACTGCATTCTTACGGACTTCCCGCATCCTTGTGTATGTGGATTGCCGACTTCTTGAGGGAGAGGTCGATTCAGACGGTAGTCGATGGTTTCACTTCTTCCTCACACTCGATAAATGCTGGCGTCCCGCAGGGATCGGTTCTGTCTCCGACTTTGTTTTTGTTGCACATCAACGACCTTTTGTCATGTGCACCAATTCACTGTTACGCGGATGACAGTACAGTTCATGATAGCTTTTTGTTTGACAAGCCCCCAAAGGGCTCACAAACTCCAACAGCTCGTAGGGCTTTGAAGCAAAGAATGGACGGTTACCTCGAGAGTGTTTTCTCTTGGGGTAAAAATAATCTCGTTGAATTTAATGTTTCAAAGACCCAATCTTGTCTGATTACGTCTAAAAGGGATCGAAATGAAAATCTAGTCTCTTTCAACGGAAGCAATCTTCCGAACAGGCCCTCCATTGATATGCTTGGTGTAACCCTAAGTGACCAGCTCAGGTATGGGGGCTCCATCGAAGCCAGAGTAAAGTTAGCCTCCCAAAAACTGGGCGTACTGTACAGGGCCCGCAGATACTTTAATAGTACACAACTGCTAACCTTGTACAAATCACAAGTACGCCCCACGGTTGAATTTGGCAGCCATCTCTGGTCTGGAGCTCCAAAATACCTGAAAAATACCCTCGACTCTGTGCAGAAACGGGCGGTCCGTTTGATAGATTCTCCCATCTTAACAGACGGATTGCAATCTTTAGAGCACAGGCGTCGGGTGGGAATGCTATCCTTGTTCTACCGGTATTACAATGGAAGATGCTCTGAAGAACTAGCATCATTGATCCCTTCGGCACCGGTGCATAGTCGGGAAACACGCCAAACGCGTGCCCAACATTTGTACACGGTTGACATTTGTCACATGAGAACGGGTCGTTTCTTCGACTCGTTCTTGTGTTCAACAGCTCGGCTGTGGAATGATTTGCCGGCCTCTGTGTTTCCTCCTTCCTACAACATGGGTCTCTTCAAGACCAATGTTCATTCCTTCCTCTCCTCAAAAAGACTCTCCACACAGCATCCCAGATGACATAGGCCCTGAGGGAAATTATTTTCCTCAGGGCCTCCTGTGTGGAGTTAATGTAAAAAAAAAAAAAAAAAAAAAAAAGATAGAAAAATCAGAAAAAGATAATTGGCACCTCTGGGACACGAACCCAGGACCCTTTGCTTACATGGCAAGTGCTCTACCGGTTGAACTAAGGTGTCTATATGCCAGATATGTCCCAGAGGTGCCAATATCTTTTTCTATTTTTTCTGTCTCCACATTTTCGATTGAGTTTCTCTAATATTGTCTTCATTTAATCAAATTGATATTTTATCAGTCATTTGAATGTGTTTTGGTAGAAGATTAAATGTACGATGACCAATAAAACTGCCATGTGCTTGCATTAATTTGGTTTTGATTTGGGGAACTTGAAACACATTATTAGTCCTTTTGCTAATACTATTTTCGTTTTTTACGAAAAAATTTTTGTTTTTACATACATATTTCATAGTTTGCAATATAAATAATTTACGGATATTGAATATTTTTGTCTCTTTGAATAATAACTCGATCGGGAATGTTTTATTTCTATTATACATAATTTTAATGATGCGCTTTAGAGTATTTTGTAAAGACCACGGACGTAGGAATATATGGACCTGCCCTAAGTGATAAAAGCGTATTGTTTCCCCCTCCCCATAACGGTTCCATGGAACCGCCTGGGCTTACGAGAGCCGCCTCCCTTGAATCTCAAAACGTGACGTCATCATTCTTGTTCTGACCAGCGCCGAAGTCACATAGTACATTTTACGAAATAACAAGGCAAAAACGGTAGCTTGTGCTATGAAAACGTGTAAAAATAGAAGTGAAAAAGAGAATAAACCAAATTGTCGTATTACATTCCATAGGTAAGCATTATTTTACTTTATTTTAAGCTTATTCGAATTATATTACAATATTATCAGTTTTGTAACATACACTATCATGAACGTGTTTACACACAGCCGTAATATGCGTGGGATGGCGTATTTCAGCATATCGCTCGCCATATATTCCGATTGGGAATGTACGGCGAGCGATATGCCGAAATACGCCATCCCACGCATATTACAGTTGTGTGTGTGAACACGTGTTAACGCTCAGAGGGCGTGTTCATACACAGCTATTATGAATGGCGACGTAAAACACACAGCCGTTTGCAAAAGAATCAGGGATGTGCCTTCGCCTTTTGCGCTTTGCTAATATTTATTTTTGCGCTTTCCTAATCGTATCATTTGGAACGTCTATCTTTTCATGTGTTATTTCTTGCTGGAAATCCGTCGTATTAATAAAGGATAATAAACCGATCATTTTTAAATTTATCACACTTTAAGGGCCTTATTACTAAACGAGTTTTGAATTTTACGCAACTCATAAACAACCGTTAATATAAGATAAATAGTTGGTTATTCAGTTGTATAAAATTTAAAACACGTTATTAGTAAGGGGTTAAAAGTGGAATAAAGTATGTTTTATTTATTAGGCGTTATTGTATATTTTGCTTTCTTAATTGTACTCCTTCGTGGTATGTTTAGAAGTAAAATGTAGATACAGTGAGCATGTTTGGAATGAAAAATGTATGTGTCATTTTGCTGTCCGATGATATTTTTTATCAATCAAAATTTAAAATAAAATATGTTTCTATCGCACGTCGCCACCGATTATATTATTATATTTGGATCACACCGTCACGTCTCAGCGGACCACGTGTTAGGTAAGCGCGTTGTTTCGTATGTACGGTACTGCTGGAACGAGAACGAGTGTATATCGCGTAATGCTCTAGGTTATTCCGAGTATGTGTATGTATGGAAAACACGTTTTTTGTTTTTAATTCAAAAAGTGTCATCGGACGACAAAATTACATCTAAATTTTGACTCCAAATTCTCTTAGGAATCGCTGGTAAAAGCTGTGTGTATAAAATTTAATTTGTTTTTGAGTTGTTTTTCTTTTCTATTATCTTCTGAAAAGTGAAATGTTATGTACTTTCTTAAAGATTTCCCAAAAAAGAAAACTTGAAGACAATGTGGCGACTTTCATCCGGTAAAAGTGAGCAGACAAGTGTTCGTAACCTTCGTATCTGCTCAGAACATTTCAAAGAGACAGATTTTATAATAAACAAACAGGGCACACGTGTGCTACGTGTAGGTGTGATTCCATCGGTCTCTTTGTCACCTGTTACAGAAAGAATTATCGTTAGTATATAAATTCTTTAATGACTAATAATTCTTTTTTGTAGTTATTCATTACATGTATTTATTTTAATTTTATTATCTATCCATTTCAGAAATTAAGCGACAACTTCTCTGAGAAATCATATGTATGTCTTTCTCTAGCTGATGAAACGATCAATAATACTTATGGATGGATGAACCCTCAAGAGGATTCTGATTTTTCTCTCGTTTCTTGCGCACCTGCTCTACACAGCACACACGTCGTGAGTTCATTCTTATATTTAATTATCCTTTAAATTAATATTTTATTGATAGTGCATATCACAAATTTGTAATAAATATGTAAATTATCGAATTGCAATAATGATTATATACCTAATATTGTCAACTTTGTCTCGTTTCGAAAAGGAATGCGAACCAGAACCTATGACTATGTGCTTGACGGAGATCGAGGCCGTAGCTGCAGCTGCTCAGTCATGTGTGCTCGTTAGTTGTATGGTACCCACTACTATTCCAGAAAGCTTTGTGAGTACCAATTGATTATTGACCTTTGATGACTTCAAAAACACATTGTACTATTATGTAGTGTGCAGACCACTCTAGTAACTGACTAAATGTTTTTATACCTAAAAATATAATATTATGTCTCTATTCCCCAGATTCAGGAACCCCAACCCGTCTTTATGGAAGAACCACTTATTATATCAAAAACCACTCAAAAAAATAAACCAATTGAAGTCAATTACAAAAAAATGGAAAACTTATTATTAGAAAGTAAGTTACTAATTAGAAAATTAAAAAAATTAACGTTGTTTATAAACGTAAAATATTTCTTTAGAAAATATTTTTTATTTGATATACACAGCTTCTCTGACGGTGTTGGAATAAATTATCTTTTTTAATCTTCTTTTTTTATAAATGAAACCGTACAAGAGTCCCAACTGCCCTCAACTGTCTGAAGCAAATGAGACTATGGCATCCCCAATTGGGGTATGTTGTGAGGTTGAAGGTAGTGGGGAGTGGTAGGAGATTATGAAGAGGACGGTGGGGAAATCTGGCTATTCAGATCTGATCAATGATAGTATTTTCCACTCTAGAACGTGCGGCAAACATTTAAAAATTATTTTTAATTAGTAAATTGTGAAATAATTCAAATTTTTAATTTGCATGTTGGGTTTCGAACCCGTGACCTTCCGCTTGCTAGTTGAGAGCGTTACCCCTCGACTACGGAAACCTTCGTATCTATGATTTTTGGGCGTGTAATTTTTTCTCAAGGTCACGGCCGTCATCACAGTCAACATATTAATACCTTCTTACTATGTTGGCTCATCTTTTTAATATATTTTTATTCAGCTGTTATTATTGTACTGTTTTTAGCATCGATAATATAACTCCTGTATATGTTATGTTGTTTTCTCTTAGGCTGTGCTGTTATTTTTGTACGTTATTTAAACCTCTGTAAGTTGTTTATTGAATGCTGTTCTCACAAATATAATGTTATCCTTAACCCTTTTTGTCTTTTTCTTTTCACTTCTTCCATTGTCCATAGAAAATGTAAGAAATAATTTAATGGAAGTTATATATATTATAAAAATATTATTTCTTTAAACAATATTATGTATAGTCTAAGAATACTGATACTGTGTCGGTGTAGGTATATAATACTGTTTTACTAAGTTTCTGCTGATATATGCTTAAATGTACCTAAACAAAAAATATTATATCCAAAAAATAAATAAAAAGCACCTTCGTCGTCAAAATATTCCAATTAATACGCCACTCCTGGCTACGCACGATCCGATTTGCAGAACCCAGATAAGTTGGGAGGTTTAGGGGGAGGGGGGAAGTTGTTGCTTATACACAATGCGTCGATGTGGTGGTGACAAGTACCTATCTATGTAAATCTGGTCACCAAATACGCTTAAAGCCATTTCAAGCAGTTGGGGCGATACTAAGAGTATCTAAAAAAGGATCAAATAATAATGTAACTGCTACGTGCTACGTATTATTGTAATTAAATAACGTGTGAAATAATTCAAGTAAAATAATTTTAATTAAAAGAGATAATTACATTATTTTTATTAACTAGCAGACCCGGCCACACGTTGCTGTGGCTAACGAAACACAACGCCATTACCCAACCTTTATAAAATCTTCACCACCCGCTTGCCTGCTGCCCGCTGCCTGAATTGAATATTTGAATTTCTCGGCTTTTCTCTACTATAATAAGCATGTAATATACATATAAACCTTTCTCTTGAATCATTCTATCTATTGGTGAAAACCGCATGAAAATCCGTTGCGTATTTTAAAAGATCAATGCGCACATTTTGAGTGCCTTCATTTTATACTATGTAATTATACCAACAGAGCGGTTGTGATAACCCTAAAATATGTCGATAATCACGGATGTGGGCGGTTCTCCAATGTGCTTGTCGCTGGTTACAGGGGTAGGTAAATTATGAAACATTTGTAAAAGTGTCTTAACTAAATATGGCAATAAAATAGTTGTCTGTGAAAAGATGCGAACTTTACTTTGCCTATTCAGACTTCGCAAATATGTTAATAACGTAGCGAGCAATTCGCGCTCCCACGTAAAAAGGTCTATTCATTAAAAAGCAGATGTTATTTTTAAGAACTAAATGGTGATATTATAATGCGAGATGCCTATATACTGTCAGATTAATTTTTCAACCAATCACAGTCATCTTCCCCTCTTCGTACCGCCATAGTTGATTTTTCCCCTCACCTGTTATTTCTGGTCTATTGAATTTGAATGTCTATGGTAAAGACTTAATAAATGCATCAAGCGCACCACCCCATCCTACAATGCCATAGATTATTGAAGATTGTTCCACGGAAAAATAGATCATATTCAATTTGTCAAGATTGAGTACTTCCTTAAGTCTGTAAAAAGTATATGTAATATATCCATAGAGATATACTAAAGAGGCACTACGCCTTACAAATATTTTCGAAATTCGTGTTCATCTCAGGCTCGCAGAGGTTTACGGGAGGGGTAGTTCGACACTTTCCGTCTTCTACCGAACTCAAACATATGGTCCGAAGGGCACGGAGGCGATTGCAAAGCAGGGGTTTACAGACTTTTCAAGTAGAGGGCCGCATACAACGATATCAAAGTTCATCAATTATATTATTCAACCTAGTTATTTTTTTCAGTTGCAATGCCTATTTTTGGTAACCTTTCGAAATCACTGGTAACGCTTAATACAAATACTTTTTAGAAAAATCTTTAGATTCACCCTAATTACTATATAAAATTAAAATATTTTTGTAAAATCCATATCCAAAAAATAAAAATTAAAAAATAATATAAACTCTATAAAAGACAAGTTTTTGCATCCGGTGCGATGGAAAATACTGCATTCAAAATTTCAATTACGAGTATGACATCCGCCATTTTCGGCCGCGAGTTCTGAAACGAGTTGAACTTAGCTCTGAAGCCAGGTATTGAACCATTCAAGGGACTTACAATAGACTCTCACATAGAGCGCGAGCCGCCATTTAAGTATACCTGCAAAAATGCACATGTATTTTGCCTGAAGGCACCGCGTAGTAAGGTCTCGGACGTTCAACAGTCTGAATAGTCCATTCCATACATTGTATAAACACTTTTTACATGCGCTTTTAACCAGATGCGTATCGCATTACGAAGGGCACCGCGTAGTAAGGACTCGGACTTTCGACAGTCTGAATAGTCCGTTCCATACATTGCATGAATACCCTTTGCGTATGCTTTGGACCAGATGCATACCGCGTAACGTGCTTTGGACACGATGGTTGTAAGTCAACTAAATTCGTGAAATATTGAATTGGAGGGGCCCCCTTCAAATCCGTTGAACCAATTTAATCGCTTATTGTCTCATCTATGTATATAATATATATCAATGAATATATCTTAATTTCTAGATGGTTTTATCAATTTGTGATTTCCAGTTAAGATGTGTATCAATAGACACACCTAAATACTTAATATTTTCTACTTTGATGAGTTCATTGCAGAGGGATTAAAATGGCGTTTCGAGCAAGGTGAATTTTGAGTGCTTAAAAAAAATTGTTTCCATGGATGAAGAGAAGAGAAGGGATGCGCTTAGAATTAGATTAAAGTCATCACTTAGTTCAAATGCCAGATGTGCTACAAGGACAAGTATACTTGGAAATTATAAATATTTTCACTGTCTTTTGTATACATTTAAGAGACTGAAGTTTCCAACCTCATTTTGAAAAAAAAAAAATGAAACATTGGGATATTTTTATTAGTTATTTTTAGGTGAAACGACAAAAAGCGAGTTGACAATAACCTTTAAATACATTTCCTAATAAAATGTGTGATTTTATTTTTTTTCATTGCCGCTAATTTTTGTTAGAAAAAACGCAAGGTGAGTCACTTTTAAAACATTCTTATGTTCACATAAAAAGTTTTTGTATATTTAAATTATATGTTTATTTCGAATTATAAAATTTGAAAGCATATTTCATCCCCTTTCAAAAACAGTTTTTAGTTTTCGGATGCATTTAGAAATATTCTATTTATTTAGATTTTATTGCAAAGCAGAAATATTTTGACCTTCCAACAAAACAGGCCCGAGGCCTGAGGGATTAATACTTATGTTGCTCTGCTTCTATTATCCTACTGGCAGCATGTGTGAATGCTTTTTAATGTGTGTGTGGTTATCATCTTGCTAACGATAAAATAGGTTGTATTTTCTTTACATTTAGTGCTAGTTCAGACACGGCGGGAACCACGCGGTTTGAGAATCGCGCGGGAACCGCGTGGGTCTTATTTACGCAGATATTTATATAATCATTCAGACATAATCGGTTGGAGTAACCGCGCGGTTACCGCCACTCAACCGCTAGAAAATAGAATCGTGCGGCGCCCGCGCGGTTTTATTACTATGGAGATCTTCCTCAGCGTTCAGTAGCGTTGCGGGCACCGCGCGATCAACATGTCACAACGAGAGTACGCCTGAGCTAGCTATGGATTGCTTCGACACAGAGTTATTTATTGATGAAGTGGAGAAAAGACCTGTAATATGGAATCTTCAGGTTGTGGTATATTTAATGATTTTTCTATCAGTCGTTTATAAAATAAAGAATTTTTGAATATTGCTTTTGCCATAAGCCCCAATGTCAACATAAGTAAAGTAATAATTGGCATCGCAAACTGCTAAGAGCACTATAGAAAAGAAATGTTTGTAGTTATGATACAATGATCCCTAATTTATAACTCGTCTTTATAACTCGGATATGCTTGCCGTCTATAGCACCAATGCATTTTGGAAAATTCGCATATCTCTCCAAACTCTTGAGCTATTCTCTTCGAGAAATCTTTAGTTGGTTCGGCCATAACTTTACTAACCAACTTTTTCCACCACGATTTACACACTTCACGGACAATTCCTGTAATCGTAGATTTTCCAAGGCGATAGTTGTAGCTTAATTTTCCTAATGAACAACCCGTACAAAGATACATAAAACAAGAAAATTAATAATGACATTATTTTCAGGTACAACACTCCAAAAAAATGGAAAAACATACGGGATTGTTACAATAAAGAATACAAAAAAGGGAAAACAACTCCTTCCGGTTCAGGTGAAAAAGGGAAAACAAAAAGGGAAAACAACTCCTTCCGGTAAAGGAGCCCAAAATATGTATTTTTCAAGGATATCTTTCCTGCAGAAGAGTGTCGATAACGATGAAACTACTAATAGTATGAATGAACAGTCAAATGTAAGTCAGCAAAAGCAAGGCGAAGACAATAATCTAACTTAACTTATCGAAACTGATCACTAATCGCTAACTATGTAAGTCAGCAAAAGCAAGGCGAAGACAATAATCTAACTTACCTTATCGAAACTGATCGCTAATCGCTAACTAACCGCCGATGTTTGAACAGCCGACATTTTTGCGATTCAAACCGCACGATTTTATCGATCGCGCGGTTATCGCCGTGTCTGAACTAAGCCTTATTTATTTTTTCCAAGGAATGATAAATTGGGATTTTAAAATATTTTTACTGATTTATTTTACTGGCAAGAATTGTACTGCTTTTTTCGTCGGTACTGTTACTACATCCCCATAAGGCAGTGGAATGGACTCTAGTCGACTCCAGATACTAATATCTACAGCTTGTATGTCGGACGAATATCTACAGCTCATATGTTGGACTAATATCTACGAACTTCAGAGTGTTGACTAATATCTACAGAGCTAAGGTCGGACGAATATCTATGACGGTCCCAGTGTTGACTAATATCTACAGAGCGTAGGTTGAACTAATATCTACAGAGCATAGGTTGGACTAATATCTACAAAGGGCAGCGGAGCAAGAGGTTGTACGGAAAAGCATAAATTACTTCAATTACGTAATTATTAATTACGTAAAGGCTTAAACGTTTAAAGTACGTACATGAAGTTTTTGCATAATATTACGTATTTTGCTGTTTACGAGGACAATAATTTATTGAACAACATGGAGATCAAATACAAAGATATTTATTTATTTCGAAATACACAGCACCACAACCTAACCTAACCTAACCTAACCTAACTGACACAGAAATGGTCATGGTAACAGACTAAATAATTTAGAAGCACTCAAAATAAAGAAAGCTGTTAAAACAAAAACCCAAATCCTATTCAGCTAAATGTGTCCAATAGTCCGATATTAGGGATTTTTATATACATACATAAATTAAGTTTTTTAAACTGCATATGCAATATTACGTTATTCCAATATGCTATACATAATTGCAAATCCAACCTCTGCCAGTGCTGTAGATATTCGTCAACACTTTGGTTGCAACACATTAGTCAGCAGTTTGAGCAGTAGATATTCGTACGCACTTTGGTTCTCATAGATATTAGTCTGATTTTTTCAGTTTTTGGAATTCCTGTAGAAATAGTAGACGCCTCCCTCTAGTCCAGTGATGGATCAACCTTTTTAAATGGAGAGCTTGTTTTCCCATTTACCATTTACCCAATTTCTTCGTGGGCTGCTTAGGGCTGGGTAGGGTAGGGTAGGGTACATACTTCTTGACATGATTCTTGTACTACGGTGGCTTGAGGGTATTCTCTATATGCAGGGGCAAGCCCTGCCACTGGACGACGGCCTGGACTAGAGTGTTTTCCGATCTTCAGTAGTGCTGACATACTGCGGCTGCTCTGTGGAGTGTCAAAGCACCAAACCCATGCATCCTTCCCTCTGCGAACATCTGCAAGGCGTTGCCTGGCTAAGGGAGGCCGAACATCGTCCTGTATGCATGGTTAAAGTGTACAGTAGGCGCAAACTTAAATGCCGACCTGAACTTGATACAATCCATTCTCGCGTAGCTACAGTCACTTTACTGACTTTACATTGACCATAAGCGAAAGAGTAATAAGTGTAAAACATGCGACAGGGAAAGGCATGGAAAAGATGGTATCTAAAACTTTTCACACTTGGTAATGTACAGTAAAACATGCTTAATGCCGCCAAAAAATTTGAAACATGCTTAAAAAAGCTTAAAAAATGTCAAGAATTGGCCAAAAATGTTTGTCCCGTGTCACCAACTTTTGCTATTCTCCATATTAACATGTACCATTTTTTAGCATGTTTGATTGGGTTTTTGGTATATTATGACTTCTAATTTCCCACATTTAACGATCTTTTATTATGAGCTATTTTACCATCTTAGGGAACGTACCCATACTACGTGACACGTTTAGGGGGGGGGGGGGTCTTCAAAATGTCACGCTCCATACAAATGAGCGGCGGGTTGCTTAGGATTTTGGTCACCGGGGGGGGGGGGGGGGGGTTAAAAATTGCAAAAAGTTGGTCACGTAGTATGGGTACGTTCCCTTAAGGTTGTCGCAGATATCACCCGAACTTGAATATCTTTGACCCGTACCAAACTAAACAACTTCAAATCTATGCAGATTGCGGATACTCTATTTTTAAGGCATATATTCCGAAAAAAACAACTGTAAAGCTAGATACATTACGTAGCATGCGGAAAGTCTTTTTGGAGCGCACATTTAGCGCCTGCTGAATAAAGATTACGCAAACTATACAACTTCAAAGCTACGAAGACTGCAGAAATTCTTTTCTTAAGGCGCATAATTCGCGCCTGCTTAATAGAAATTCCGCAAACTACACAACTTCAAAGCTATGCAGATTGTGGAAATTCTTTTCTTAAGGCGCTTATTTCGCGCCTGCTCAATAAAAATTCCGCAAACTACACAACTTCAAAGCTAAATAGATTGCAGTTTTTAATTTTTAAGGTGATTATTTGACGCCTGCCAAAAAGGGATTCCGCAAACTTCAAATCTTCAAAGCGTTGATTGTTGTAACACCATTTTTAAGGCGCATAATTGGCGCCTGCCGTAAATAGATTCTGCAAACTGCACAACTTACTGCAAAGCCACGTAGATTTCGGAAATTCTTCTATTAACTTTTCAGCGGTCGCGCGCGGTCTGTGAGTCCGCAGTGAACTTATTTTACTGATTATGCTGGCCGCATATATCTGGTTTTGCTTTCCGATTGTGTGATCAGACAATCGGATCGGATAAATACTGCACACATCCGATTCGAAAACCGAATAGGTATTAAAACCGGGGCCACGCCCGTTGTCGGACAGGATTGGACGGCCGGCGCAGAAGGGCGTGCCTATTTTTATTACCGATCCGGTTTTCAAATCGGATGTGTGCGGTGTTTATCCGATTTTCATGTGAAATCTAGGGCGCGAAGGTCTCCCGGTTGTCTGATCAGACAATCGGATGGAAAACCTGATGAATGCGGCCAGCCTAAGCAATAGACAATTGCGCTTCCGTGACATCCTCAGGGGGAAGAGGTGCGTCCCCTCAGTACCCCAGTGAATCGCAAGCACATATGTTCTTTTGTTTATATTTGCGGTCTCAGATTCCGAGTCCGATTGGTTGTGACTTGAAAAATCTCTTGAATAATATTGAGATGAACTTAAATAACTTGAATAATATTATTTGCATCGTATTATTTAGAACTTAGTTTTATTTTACGTTAATACGTTTTACGCAAATAAGTAAATGAAAAATTTTATAGTTTCTTTATTATGTTGATTTATAGCGTTGTTTTGTGTCAGGTGTCAAAAAAATTGAGATTTCACAGACTTAAACTATTATGCACAAATTAGAAAGCGATTACCAATTAACGTTTTTTTTATTTATTACTAACTGGTTTCCGATATCCGTTGCAATGCCACATTAAAAAAAAGAAATAATTTCTCCCTGCATGTCCTTTCCCATGCGTCCCGATGCCCCCCAGCATCGCCTTCATGAGTATACAAATTGTATGACAAGATTTCTAATTTCCAAGATTGTGAATTTTTTACATAAGTAAAACTTCAAGGAACTTTGAAATTAGGATAAAGGAGTACCTGTATGAGATGTTTGAACAATAATAGTTTCTCTGAGTTTGACTGTCATAATATATTGGAGACAATTCATACTTATATATGATTCTAATAATGGATTAGACTTGCTACAGTATAATGTTAATGGTATCCATTTAGACAAATTTGAAATCTTGAAAATTACAAAGAGTGTAAAGATGACCTTAAAATTATAAATAGTCAAAAAATATTTTTAAATTACGCCAAATTACCCACCCCCCTTTTCACTACCGCCCATCTATTGACATCTTTAAGACTATTGTTGTAAACCCTTGAATTAGTTTTAGGTAAATCCTTAAACTTAAACTTATAGGAAATAAAGGCATCCTAGTATTGACACGTCTCTTTAACTCAATATATAATACAGGAATTATCCCGTTAGATTGGCTTTGATCCACTTTTGTTACCCTCCCAAAGAAAGCAAAAGCAAGAAAAAGTAGTGACCACAGCACAATTAGTTTGATGAGCCACTTATTAAAGATATTTTTGGGAATTATTTATGGACGCATATATAGCAAAGTGGAAAAAAAGATAGATATAACACAATTTTGCTTTCGAAATGGGTTGGGTACTCGGGAAGCGTTATTTAGTATTCAAGTACTAATTCAAAGATGTTAAGATATGAATACGAATGTACATGCATGCTTCATTGACTTCCTTAAAGCGTTTGACAGAGTTAGACATGACAAAATGATTCAAATTCTGAAAACCTCCGGGATAGACGATAAAGATATAAGGATAATAAATATGTAATCTTTATTGGAACCAGAAAGAATCCGTACGAGTAGAACAATGTCTAACAGACGAAGTAGAGAGGCGATTAAGAGAGGCGTGCGACATGGTTGTATTGATTTCACCTATGCTGTTCAACTTATATTCAGAAGAAATATTCAATGAAGCACTGCAAGAAGCTACTCAAGGACTTGTTATAAATGGGAAGATTCTGAACAACTTGCGTTATGCAGATGATACGGTACTTCTAACAAATAATATTGAGGATTTACAACTTTTGCTGAATCAAGTAGTGAAGACTTGTGAAAATTTTGGGCTAGAACTGAATATAAATAAAACAAAATATATGCTCATAAGCAAATACATAAAATAACGCATTGGATGAAAATCTTTATCTGGAACCTGGAAGAGACCTGGAACCTGGAAGAAGGAGAACCTCATGGCTGAAAAACCTGAGACAGTGGTTTGGCCAGTCTACCGTAGAGGTGTCCCGGGCCGCAGTAAACAAAGTCCTCATTGCCAACATGATAGCCAACGTCCGTTGAACGGACAAGGCACAAGAAGAAGAAGAAACCCTTGAAGTAAACATTGCTGAAATACTCGTATGTTGGTTGTTTTAAATAATAAAGGTTGTTAAAACTAAGTATTTTATTAATGTTGAATAAAATATTACACTGCAATCAATTTGTTTTCATGTAAACAAACTCCTCGACACACTGACCCCCAGATTCCTACCTACTCCTCATACCTTTTTCCTTCCCAGAACTTCGTATCCTTCACATCCTTAAAAATACCCCCATACAGCATCCCATAAGGGGTCGTCCATTAATCACGTGAGGCTCGAAAGGGGGGGGGGGGGGGTTCGGAAAAAATCACGACGGGGGGGGGGGGGGGGTGTAAAATGAGAAATCACGTGTATTTATTTCAGTGATAATATTCTCAAAATTTCAAAATAATTGTACTAAAAAAAATACACGTAATTTTGGATGGGGGGGGGGGGTAGTCTAAAACCTCACCACATATCACCAGGGGGGGGGGGTTAAAAAGTTGCTAAAAAACATCACGTGATTAATGGACGACCCCTAACATGAAATAGGCCCCATGATATATTTTCCTCTGGGCCTCCTGTGTTGAGCTAACGTAAAAAAAAAACAAATAGTATCTGTGGCGACGCATTATCTTTCGCCATCAGAAAGAACGTACGAGAAATATCTAATATTCGCACGATACCGGCAAGCTACTTACCTGAGAACATACCTACCTACCTACGCCGTAATCAGTGTACTACGACCGGCCGCCTCGTAAATAATAATATCGCCACCGCCTAGAAAGGTCTCAATCAAGTCAAGCCTGAATATTCAGCACCGGGTATGTTCGAGTACCTTCCAGTGTACACATTGCCGGCGAATGGAAAATTACTCCACCGGTCGCGCTGGTACCTATATAAAGCGATTCAACTCGGCGCTCGCTTAGTCAGTCCCAGACCAACAGTCGGTCAACAGCTCATCATGTAACAGATCTCCGCACAAGTGCTCCTGCATGGCATCTCCACACATCCAGTGCAGCTTCCTCGAGGATTTCATCACGTCTCAGCTATAAGGCCCATCGTGTCTTCAGCTCCTGAGAACAGCTACATCCCGCGACTTACAAGGCTTGCGTCACCCTAAGTCCAGGGATCAGCTCCCCGTTTCATGGCACTCCGAAGCCCACCGTGCTTCACTGCCATGGAAACACGCTCCGCCTCGCCAGGACTACCTGCTGGTAGCTCAGCTCACCGAGCCACTCACCGTTCATCTCCGCGACTCGAAGCGTCGAGCAACGGCCTGGAAGATAGGTCATCTCTACCGCCACGGTGTCGAGCAACGCGTCAGCAACCTGCAGACTCGAACTCCGCTCCGCCGCATCGCAACGACCTTCACCACACCATCAACTCCGTGAGCCTGCAGCATCTAATCTACCGCACTCCGCATAATATGTTACCTCTCACCGACCCTCGCTACGTAGCTACAATTAAACGACTGACTCACTTCATCGACCGATCGCCTTTCGGTTTTAGTTTCGGTTTCGGTAAAAAGTCCTGTTTCGGTCGGACACTAATTTTAAATGATGATGAAGTGAGTCAGTCGTTTAATTGTAGCTAAGTAGCGAGGGTCGGTGAGAGGTAACATATTATGCGGAGTGCGGTAGATTAGATGCTGCAGGCTCACGGAGGTGATGGTGTGGTGAAGGTCGTTGCGATGCGGCGGAGCGGAGTTCGAGTCTGCAGGTCGCTGGCGCGTTGCTCGACACCGTGGCGGTAGAGATGACCTATCTTCCAGGCCGTTGCTCGACGCTTCGAGTCGCGGAGATGAACGGTGAGTGGCTCGGTGAGCTGAGCTACCAGCAGGTAGTCCTGGCGAGGCGGAGCGTGTTTCCATAGCAGCGAAGCACGGTGGGCTTCGGGGTACCATGAAACGGGGAGCTGATCCCTGGACTTAGGGTGACGCAAGCCTTGTAAGTCGCGGGATGTAGCTGTTCTCAGGAGCTGAAGACACGATGGGCCTTATAGCTGAGATGTGATGAAATCCTCGAGGAAGCTGCACTGGATGTGTGGAGATGCCATGCAGGAGCACTTGTGCGGAGATCTGTTACATGATGAGCTGTTGACCGACTGTTGGTCTGGGACTGACTAAGCGAGCGCCGAGTTGAATCGCTTTATATAGGTACCAGCGCGACCGGTGGAGTAATTTTCCATTCGCCGGCAATGTGTACACTGGAAGGTACTCGAACATACCCGGTGCTGAATATTCAGGCGGCTTATATATTGAGACCAAATTGAGACTTGATTGAGACCTTTCTAGGCGGTGGCGATATTATTATTTACGAGGCGGCCGGTCGTAGTACACTGATTACGGCGCAGGTAGGTAGGTATGTTCTCAGGTAAGTAGCTTGCCGGTATCGTGCGAATATTAGATATTTCTCGTGCGTTCTTTCTGATGGCGAAAGATAATGCGTCGCCACAGATACTATTTGTTTTTTTTTACGTTAGCTCAACACAGGAGGCCCAGAGGAAAATATATCATGGGGCCTATTTCATGTTAGGGGTCGTCCATTAATCACGTGATGTTTTTTAGCAACTTTTTAACCCCCCCCCCCCCTGGTGATATGTGGTGAGGTTTTAGACTACCCCCCCCCCCCCTCCAAAATTACGTGTATTTTTTTTAGTACAGATTATTTTGAAATTTTGAGAATATTATCACTGAAATAAATACACGTGATTACTCATTTTACACCCCCCCCCCCCCCGTCGTGATTTTTTCCGAACCCCCCCCCCCCCTTTCGAGCCTCACGTGATTAATGGACGACCCCTTATGGGATGCTGTATGGGGGTATTTTTAAGGATGTGAAGGATACGAAGTTCTGGGAAGGAAAAAGGTATGAGGAGTAGGTAGGAATCTGGGGGTCAGTGTGTCGAGGAGTTTGTTTACATGAAAACAAATTGATTGCAGTGTAATATTTTATTCAACATTAATAAAATACTTAGTTTTAACAACCTTTATTATTTAAAACAACCAACATACGAGTATTTCAGCAATGTTTACTTCAAGGGTTTCTTCTTCTTCTTGTGCCTTGTCCGTTCAACGGACGTTGGCTATCATGTTGGCAATGAGGACTTTGTTTACTGCGGCCCGGGACAGCTCTACGGTAGACTGGCCAAACCACTGTCTCAGGTTTTTCAGCCATGAGGTTCTCCTTCTTCCAGGTTCCAGGTCTCTTCCAGGTTCCAGATAAAGATTTTCATCCAATGCGTTATTTTATGTATTTGCTTATGAGCATATATTTTGTTTTATTTATATTCAGTTCTAGCCCAAAATTTTCACAAGTCTTCACTACTTGATTCAGCAAAAGTTGTAAATCCTCAATATTACTTGTTAGAAGTACCGTATCATCTGCATAACGCAAGTTGTTCAGAATCTTCCCATTTATAACAAGTCCTTGAGTAGCTTCTTGCAGTGCTTCATTGAATATTTTTTTATTTTTTTTTTTTATTTATTTTATACATTTTACAAATATAAGACAAAAAGTCCAGATAAACTACTTTTTAGTAGTTTGTCTAACCGGTTCTTTACATTAAAGATCTTATTATAGTGATTTAAATATAATATTCTGAATATAAGTTGAACAGCATAGGTGAAATCAATACAACCCTGTCGCACGCCTCTCTTAATCGCCTCTCTACTTCGTCTGTTAGACATTGTTCTACTCGTACTGATTCTTTCTGGTTCCAATAAAGATTACATATTTATTATCCTTATATCTTTATCGTCTATCCCGGAGGTTTTCAGAATTTGAATCATTTTGTCATGTCTAACTCTGTCAAACGCTTTAAGGAAGTCAATGAAGCATGCATGTACATTCGTATTCATATCTTAACATCTTTGAATTAGTACTTGAATACTAAATAACACTTCCCGAGTACCCAACCCATTTCGAAAGCAAAATTGTGTTATACCTATCTTTTTTTCCACTTTGCTATATATTCGTCCATAAATAATTGCCAAAAATATCTTTAATAAGTGGCTCATCAAATTAATTGTGCTGTGGTCACTTCTTTTTCTTGCTTTTGCTTTCTTTGGGAGGGTAACAAAAGTGGATCAAAGCCAATCTAACGGGATGATTCCTGTATTATATATTGAGTTAAAGAGACGTGTCAATACTAGGATGCCTTTATTTCCTATAAGTTTAAGTTTAAGGATTTACCTAAAACTAATTCAAGGGTTTACAACAATAGTCTTAAAGATGTCAATAGATGGGCGGTAGTGGAAAGGGGGGTGGGTAATTTGGCGTAATTTAAAAATATTTTTTGACTATTTATAATTTTAAGGTCATCTTTACACTCTTTGTAATTTTCAAGATTTCAAATTTGTCTAAATGGATACCATTAACATTATAGTGTAGCAAGTCTAATCCATTATTAGAATCATATATAAGTATGAATTGTCTCCAATATATTATGACAGTCAAACTCAGAGAAACTATTATTGTTCAAACATCTCATACAGGTACTCCTTTATCCTAATTTCAAAGTTCCTTGAAGTTTTACTTATGTAAAAAATTCACAATCTTGGAAATTAGAAATCTTGTCATAAAATTTGTATACTCATGAAGGCGATGCTGGAGGGCATCGGGACGCATGGGAAAGGACATGCAGGGAGAAATTATTTCTTTTTTTTAATGTGGCATTGCAACGGATATCGGAAACCAGTTAGTAATAAATAAAAAAAACGTTAATTGGTAATCGCTTTCTAATTTGTGCATAATAGTTTAAGTCTGTGAAATCTCAATTTTTTTGACACCTGACACAAAACAACGCTATAAATCAACATAATAAAGAAACTATAAAATTTTTCATTTACTTATTTGCGTAAAACGTATTAACGTAAAATAAAACTAAGTTCTAAATAATACGATGCAAATAATATTATTCAAGTTATTTAAGTTCATCTCAATATTATTCAAGAGATTTTTCAAGTCACAACCAATCGGACTCGGAATCTGAGACCGCAAATATAAACAAAAGAACATATGTGCTTGCGATTCACTGGGGTACTGAGGGGACGCACCTTTTCCCCCTGAGGATGTCACGGAAGCGCAATTGTCTATTGCTTAGGCTGGCCGCATTCATCAGGTTTTCCATCCGATTGTCTGATCAGACAACCGGGAGACCTTCGCGCCCTAGATTTCACATGAAAATCGGATAAACACCGCACACATCCGATTTGAAAACCGGATCGGTAATAAAAATAGGCACGCCCTTCTGCGCCGGCCGTCCAATCCTGTCCGACAACGGGCGTGGCCCCGGTGTTAATACCTATTCGGTTTTCAAATCGGATGTGTGCAGTGTTTATCCGATCCGATTGTCTGATCAGACAATCGGAAAGCAAAACCAGATATATGCGGCCAGCATAATCAGTAAAATAAGTACACTGCGGACTCACAAACCGCGCGCGACCGCTGAAAAGTTAATAGAAGAATTTCCGAAATGGTGTTACAACAATCAACGCTTTGAAGATTTGAAGTTTGCGGAATCCCTTTTTGGCAGGCGTCAAATAATCACCTTAAAAATTAAAAACTGCAATCTATTTAGCTTTGAAGTTGTGTAGTTTGCGGAATTTCTATTGAGCAGGCGCGAAATAAGCGCCTTAAGAAAAGAACTTCCACAATCAGCATAGCTTTGAAGTTGTGTAGTTTGCAGAATTTCTATTAAGCAGGCGCCAAATAAACGCCTTAAGAAAAGAATTTCCGCAAGCTGCATAGCTTTGAAGTTGTGTAGTTTGCGGAATTTCTATTAAGCAGGCGCGAATTATGAGCCAGAAAAGAATTTCTGCAATCTTCGTAGCTTTGAAGTTGTATAGTTTGCGTAATCTTTATTCAGCAGGCGCTAAATGTGCACTCCAAAAAAGACTTTCCGCATGCTACGTAATGTATGTAGCTTTACAGTTGTTTTTTTCAATTTGGTCTCAATATATAAGCCCCCTGAATATTCAGCACCGGGTATGTTCGAGTACCTTCCAGTGTACACATTGCCGGCGAATGGAAAATTACTCCACCGGTCGCGCTGGTACCTATATAAAGCGATTCAACTCGGCGCTCGCTTAGTCAGTCCCAGACCAACAGTCGGTCAACAGCTCATCATGTAACAGATCTCCGCACAAGTGCTCCTGCATGGCATCTCCACACATCCAGTGCAGCTTCCTCGAGGATTTCATCACGTCTCAGCTATAAGGCCCATCGTGTCTTCAGCTCCTGAGAACAGCTACATCCCGCGACTTACAAGGCTTGCGTCACCCTAAGTCCAGGGATCAGCTCCCCGTTTCATGGCACCCCGAAGCCCACCGTGCTTCGCTGCCATGGAAACACGCTCCGCCTCGCCAGGACTACCTGCTGGTAACTCAGCTCACCGAGCCACTCACCGTTCATCTCCGCGACTCGAAGCGTCGAGCAACGGCCTGGAAGATAGGTCATCTCTACCGCCACGGTGTCGAGCAACGCGCCAGCGACCTGCAGACTTGAACTCCGCTCACCACACCATCACCTCCGTGAGCCTGCAGCATCTAATCTACCGCACTCCGCATAATATGTTACCTCTTACCGACCCTCGCTACGTAGCTACAATTAAACGACTGACTCACTTCATCGACCGATCGCCTTTTCATTTCGCAACCCGTCTCTGCCGATCCGGCCCGCTCCCTCATATCTATGAACATGTAGAATTGTAAAATCGAATTGCACATTCTATTCGTATTTGTATTTTCATCATTATATATTTAACGTTGTAGTTACCGACTTAAGGTACTTGATCGTGCCATATTGCCTTCTTCCAGCGTCCCAGACCACTATCATTCAATTGCGCGATATTAGTTTCTCCATTCTCCTTTCTCAAATTCTCTAGTTATTAAAATTAGTGTCCGACCGAAACAGGACTTTTTACCGAAACCGAAACCAAAACCGAATCTTCGGTTTTGGTTTCGGTTTCGAAACTTTTTTAGACATGTTAAAAATCTATTGTTTACTGAAATTTGATTTATTTTTTACACTTATTCAGACAGTCAACACGTGTTAAATGAAATAAAAAACAATAATTGATGTATGTGAAAAACAAATGTATTTTTTTTATATTACTGCTATAAAAGCTATAAACCAAACAAACATTATAAAAATTAACAAAACATGTTAACTACTTCTTGGAACCAAGATTTGTCAATAATCACCACTTAAATTATAAAGGAAGGACCTCAAATTGAGTATTTTAATTTTTATTGCTTTTACGATCACAACATTCTCATTACACGTGTTAAAAATAATTAAAATAATTATTGAAGTATGTGAAAAAATAATTATAATTTTTTTGGTATTACTGCTATAAAATAAACAAAATTTAGAAACATCAACAAACTTGTTAACTACTTCTTGGAACAAAAAATTGTCCATAATCTACACTGACATTATAAAGGAAGTACCTCATTAATTGAGTATTTTAATTTTAATGAATTGAGTTTCGGTGCGGTCGAAGGTTCGGCAGATTTTTTGCCGAAACCGAAATTGATGCCGAACTAGATTTTTTTTGCTTTGTTTGCGGAAACCGAAACCGAAACCAAACCTTCGGTCGATCACTAATTAACCTGTCACTGGTGACGTGAATTTGACTTACATCGTTGGTGACCCCGGTCTCACGCACCTGGGTTTTTGACTACCAGTTTTTCAATAATTTACTGTTCACATGAGCTCCACACAGGAGGCCCTGAGGAAAATAATTTCCCTCAGGGCCTATGTCATTTTTGGGGATGCTGTGTGGAGGGTTTTTTAAGGAAAGGAAGGAGAGGAGAGTTCTGGGAAGAAAAAGGGTTTAAGGGGTGGGTAGGAATCTGGGGTTCAGTGTGTCCTAGTCATCCGCCTCCAAGACCTAGACAAACCTCACCCCATGAACCCGGGCACCCCTGCTAAATCACCAAACGTAGATAACCACTTGGGGTGACCTGTGGCAGAGGTGTTGGTTATCCAATTAAGGTTCCCGGGGCGGCGGTACCCATTCACGCCTCCCAAATTGGAGTTCCTTAAATCAATTCTCTTTTATTGACATATCACAATATCTTTAGATGCATTAAAATTATGAGATATTTTAACAATATTTATTTAAACCCAATAATCTTAAATATCTAACGACAAAATCAGTCTTATGACATTTGAAACATAAAATAAAAAAAACTTTTTTTATTTATTTATCTTACAAAATTACACAATAACCATTTGACTTACTTAGTTGCTGATGCCGGTCTCACGCACCGGGTTGGCGCCAAAACTCTATAACGTGCGCCCGCGTCGCTGTCGCGGGGTAGACTGGCGGTAGGGGGCGTGAAATAAGGCAGCTACTCGAAATCGCAGTGTGATTCGATGAAAGGTAAAAAAGTATTACATTTTTTTGAAATACCCGGTCTCACAGACATAATACGACACCAATGGCGGGTTAAAATCAAAGAAAAAATTAAGTCAAGTAGGTACCATTTAAAATTCAAAGGAGTTCTTAGCGCTCATAACGAAGCATTTTTCACAAACCTTTTGTCAGACCAATGAAAACGTCTCAATTTTGTTCCTTTATATTTCGCCATTTGTAGAAAAAGCTGTTATCTCAATTCAAATGTGTGGAATTCGAGGTACCCTATAATATTACTTTAGTCGTTCGGCTACTTATTAATATAATGTGTTTTATTCCTGAACGACAACTATTTAGAAGGGAGCATTAATATTTTAACATCCAACGATAAAATACAGGAACTTTAAATTGCTAACATTTAGTTTTTAGTTTCCCGGATGATTTGTATTCAGACGGGTTAGTTATTTACGCATGAACACAGTTATGAATTGCTCGCACGGAGCAAAAACAAATTTTACAAATAGCCCACATGCCACAAAAACGAATTACGAATAGCGTACATGAAACAAAAACACGTTTTTTCCGGTGATTGTTGAACTAGGGGTTGCGACGCCCAAGGAAGTCCCGAGGGTATTACGAGGATATCGCAGTACCTACTTACCTTAAATAAAATGACTCTGTTTTTTTTTAACTCACTAGGTTAAGGTGTTTTAAACTACACTACATTTAATAGATATCAAATCGACTAAACACATTCTCCCATACTATTGAAGTGTGTCAAATTTTACACAGCTGATAAACAAACATTAGTTTGAAAAAAAGAAATTATATCACTATTCACTGCTCTACTTTTTTAAAAGAAAGATAAACCTTCCCTATCAACGAATAACCTATCAATATTTGAAATTCTCCCACTACCACCATAGTAAGCGGAAAATGTTGTTTGTGTCGTCGTGATGGAGGACTTAGCCAGCCGAAGAATCGAACACGCGACGCCTGGATGGGACCCACACGAAGTAGACATTTTTTAAAATTAATCGTATAAAACTGACAATGTGAAGAAGCCATTTATTTTAAGGACAAATGATAAAGTACCAAATCAGTATTATGTCGTCAGCAGAGTTGCCAAAATAAATTGTTTATGTAACTACCTATTTATGTATTCTATCCTTTACCCATTGGCTTGTCATTTACGGTTGTGTATATTTTCTTGGTAATTTTTCGGGATTGGTGTCCACGGTTATTACTATTACGAATAATTTTTAGAAAAAAACATTAGATTCGCCTTAATCACTATAAAAGGAAACTTTTTGCATCACAGCCGGCGGAAAATAATAGGTACATTTTAATTTTCAATGGCGTAAATTAAAATTTAACTTCGCGAACCGATACTGTGACAACCCGGCGGCCATTTCGTCACTGTTATGTTGGTATCCCTGATACAACTACGACTGTAGCCGACTTTGTGGGATACATGATAAGGCGCGTAATTATGAAAAAAAAAGAATTAATAATATAATGTAAACGAACCTCTAATCAGGCACTGGAATGGAGACAAACCATTCAAATCCTGGTATGTTTTTTAAAATAATGATAATATACACAAGCCTGCTACACAAACCCTGTATTGCCAAACAAACCATTCAAAACCTGGGATGTTTTTTAAAAAAAAGATAATATACACGAGCCCGCCACACAAACCCTGCTTTTAACCTCAAAATTCCGTATTATCCGTGAGGTGGACTAAATGCAAATTGCGCGCCTTTTCATGTATCCCACGAAGTCGGCTACAATCGTAGTTGTATCAGGGATACCAACATGACAGTGACGAAATGGCCGCCGGGTTGTCACAGTATCGGTTCGCGAAGAGAAATTTTATTTTACGCAATTGAAAATTAAAATGCATTATTTTCCGCCGGCCGTGATGCAAAAAGTTTCCTTTTATAGTGATTAAGACGAATCTAAAGTTTTTTTCTAAAAATTATTCGTAATAACCATGGACACTAATCCCGAAAATTTACCATTTTTTAAACTCACTTTTATTGTTTAATGTAAATTCTTTTTAATTATTATTAGTCATTAAATATTCACGTACTAATAATTAAATGTGTATTATTATTACGAAGAATTGACAATATATACAATAATTATAATTCATTATTTTTCTACTATTCCATAAGTACATGTATGTAAGTTTCGTAAGTTATGTAAGTTTGTCTTATATCTGTAGTATGTAGTTGTACATGGTGTCCGGAAACGCATAGTATATATAGGAAACTGGTGAATCTACGTCACATTATGAAAACGATTTTGTGGTATAAAGTTTGTTGATTTGAGCATTACTTTTCCAGTAAATCGAGCCCCAAATGGATTTTTTTAGGTCAAACTTCAAACGGGGTTAATGTAAGCTGTTTTGTCTTTCTTTAATGTCTTTAGTTGCCTAAAAAGATGTTTTTTTTAAATTCTACGAGTACCTACTACGAGAATTCTAAAATAAAATAGAATAAAAATAACGGTTACGCCGTGTTTCAAATATCTTTGGTTATCAGCTAATCACTTGGATTGTATGCCGAAACAATTTTGTTTGGTGGTTTATCCTCCCTGCCTGCGGAAAAATGGCGTGACTGTTAGTTAATTTAAGTGTTTTTTCATTTCGTTTTGAATTTATGTACTTACAACGCTATTACAGTTGCCTCTATTCTGTTAATTCGTTGGTAATAATGCAAATTGGTCAGAAATAAAATTAGTGGTGCCGTTTTAAACTAGACTTTGATATAAATATAATGTTTGAGGAGCGTTGTTATAACTAATATGAACCCAGCGCCTGACAAATAAATTATTTTATTGTGAGCATTAATTCTAATGTCAAAAATCTAATATGGAAACAACAATATTATTAATATTAATGTAATTTAAAAGCTTTTAGTTTCGACGCACAAGTGGATTGTTTGAGTAACGGCGTATTCAAAAATATCTTAACTTAACTCAATAAACGGTAATGTTAAAGAATTACAATGAATTTACAATTCACTTAATTAATTAAATAAATATTTATTTATTTATCTAAAATTTACGGTACAAAGTGCCATTTACAAACATGTCTTCTTCCTTTGCGCTGTCCCAACTCATTGCCTAGGTAGGCTGTTGGGGTCGGCTCTTCTCGTTCTCAGGTTGTAATATCTTCTGTTCTGGGTATCGCCTTCATCCAGGCCGTTTCTCCGAAGAATTTTGGAACATTGAGTCGTCCAGGAGTTCTTCGGTCTTCCTTTGGATGACTGTCGATGAAGCTCCATAGACATTGCCTGCCTCACTGTGTGGTCTGATGGTCTCCGTCTTATATGTTCATACCATCTCAACTGTCGTTCTTCCAGCTTGCTATTTATGTCTGTGACACCCAGGCTACCACGAATGCTTGAACTTTTGATCTTATCTTTTAATGATACTCCTGCCGACCATCTAAGCATTCGCATTTCTGCTGTTTCAAGTTGCCTAGTGTAAGAGTTGTACATAGTCCAGCATTCGGTTATTCTTTACAAACATGTGTTCTTTATTATATTTAAACAGTCATAGTACAGTGAAGAAAGATTGTTTTTTTTTTAATTTCTCATAATAAGAGAAAAAGAGAAAAAATTTCTAACAACTAATGAAAACTTCAAAAGGATACAATGAAACAAAAAGAATAACTTGTAATGAAGTAACTTCGTTACAATACGTAAGGCTGAAGTGTTTGATAAGTAGAGCCTTGTATTTTAATAAGGAAATATGAAAAATATCAGCAACATTGGCATAAAAACTACCAATGGTGAGTATTCTATTTATAACAGAATTATATCCAGCGACAGACGTATAATTGTCACAATATTACATACTAGGGAACCTTGATCTAATGGTAGGTACATGAAAGTGAATCAACTTTAATATATCAGGGCTATGATATTTTTTAATAATAATCCAATAGATCATCATTATACTCGTAATTTTTCAATCAGCCGTATCTATTCTACTATTGTAAATGAAGGCTCTCAAGACTTCTTCCAATATCCTTGTCACGGCGGATTTCGGTTTAAAACCTTGCATTAAAAATTTAAAAAAATTGTCCATGAATATTTTTATCATTCCTGCGGGAACGATAAAATTCCGACGGGAATTTTTTTTTAACTCCCGCGGGAAATAACCCCGAGATCACCGACCCAATTTCCAGATTCTTATATTTGTCGACAATTTTTCCATTTAATAAAAAGAAACATCAGTATCATTAAGGAATCTACGAACAAAACTCTTTCTTATGCGCAAATTTTCCTTATAATCCAAAGCTTCCGGTAAAGCAAATTTGTGTTTATCTTTATTTCTTAATAGAACCTCGAAACGGAACACAGTCTAAAAATTTCATATATTCCATAAAAGAGTGATACGGCCGTGATTTTTCTTTTATAACCAATAAAGTTAAAAGCTCTACAGCGCATGTGTATTTGAGAGCTTTTGGACGAAGGAATTCCGACTGAACCTCAGTTTGGCTCAAAGCTCCTGCGAACGAGCGCGTACGCACAACCTTATTATTATTACCAGCTACGCCAAATGTTACGTCTCGTAACCCACTCTGTTTGCAAACTGATTTGAATTATTCTACCCATAAATTAAATCGAAGTGAATTTGTCAAGTTTAAAAGAAAATCTGATTTTTTGTTATGAAAATGAAACATTTATTAAAATCAGTTTTTGTTTTCTATTTTAATGTAACGATAACATTAGAAGAACAACCTGTGTAAATTAAGGTAAGAAAATTTAATTATAAAATTAATAAAGCAGGTATTTCACTGTCTTCTTCAAATATCATAAATACCTTTTCACTTTCAATAAATACTATACGTTTATCTTGGTGTGTACATAATGATTTATTTTCATTAACATAAAGTATTATATTTTTTTCCTACAATGTTTTTATATGGAATGAGAGGCCTTTACATCTACTACTAATATTTGAATATTTTTTTAATATTAATTTGGAATTATTATTTTTTAAATATACCTATACCTATTAATGTTGTTTAAATGCCTATGAATGTTTTTTAAAATAGGTAGGTACTTATTAATGTTTTTTTTAAAAATAGGTAGTACCTATTAACGTTTTTTAAAAAAGGTAGGTACTTAATAATATTTTTTTAAATAGGTAGGTACTAATTAATGTTTTTTAAATAGGTAGGTACCTATTAACGTTTTTTAAAAAAGGTAGGTACTTAATAATGTTTTTTTAAATAGGTAGGTACTAATTAATGTTTTTTAAATAGGTAGGTACCTATTAATGTTTTTTAATAGGTAGGTACCCATCAATGTTTTTTTAAATAGGTAGGTATTTTTTTTTAATGTAGGTTAAAGTTATTCTTTAGTTATTATTAAAGTTTTTTTAAATAAGTATGCAAAAATTAATGTTTTTTTTAAGGTACCTATTTTTGGGTTCATTTAGTTATTATATTAATATTATGGAATAACCATCCGTGCTTCACACTACTTATGAATTAATTTTAATGTTATCCTTTTTTCGTGTTAATAATATTCGCTAATTTTGTACGTAAAATGTGAAACCGTAACAACCATTCTTCCTCGTGATAATCGGCTTACCAATAAGAAATGTAATTTTCTAATAATCTATTACATTCAATTTGGTTAAAAAACTATAAGAATTTATTATTTTCTTTACTTATTTATCCTATCTCCTTCATTAGCCAACGTTTCGGACTTCGTTACAGTGTCCATCATCAGAGCAGATGTGTACACTGTAACGCTGTCCGAAACGTTGGCTAAACAAGGAGGTAGTGCAAAACGGCATAACACCCCAAAAATAAATAACGAAAATATTTTTGCCGTGAAAATCTAAAATCATATCGGAGATTATTATGATTAATATCCAAGGCACCCAATGAATGACACGACCAGAAATACAGGGTGTTAAGGGACGTACTTGACTTACTTTAACCAGTGATTCTTGACATTATTTGGAGTAAAAAATGTAAATGAAATTTTGGTCTCCAGTGACTTTTTTTGACAACTTTTTTTTTTTTTTGAAATTTTTTTTCTTCAAAATCAAACAAAAAAATAATTCTTCCGCACTCCGTCACTGGTCACTCAGCCGAGAATCCGACCAACCCCTACCCCGCCTCTAACTGTCCAACACCTACCATTTTTTTATGTTTTTGTAGAAAAAATAAATAAAAAAAACATCAAAAATGTCACCGGAGACCAAAATTTCATTTACATTTTTTACTCCAAATAATGTAAGGAATCACTGGTTAAAGAAAGTCAAGTACGTCCCTTAACACCCTGTATGATAGATTAAGCACGCTTAAAACAGATTTAAACAATTAAACAACCAATAACAACTCAGTTAATTTATGTTATGCCGTAATGGTACAAAAACTCATTAGTTCCCATAGAATTCAATTACCAACCATTTTAATGATTCTTTATGAATGGAGGCATATAATACGTTTCTAAACTCATTTACTTGCTTTTATTTATGGTACTTATGGGATACTTACGCATTATTTTACGCAAGCTCTGAAACGATAACTTACAACAACCCAATTTAGTCAATATACAATCCTGTAATAACCACAGTGCAAAACATTAAGAGCATAATTCCGATAGCATTATTCTAGAAACTCCATCCAACGACCTACAAAGCGATTTGAAGTCTGAAGTTCCCTTTGTAAAGTTATTAAGTCGAAAGCAATAAGAACACCTGGTTCACTATCAATTAAGGGTCGACCGAGACATGTTTTTCGTTCTCGGCCGAGACCGAGAATAAATTAAAATCTCGGCCGAGACCGAGAGCCGAGACCGAGAATAGATAAATTAAGAAAAAAAAATGAAAATGCGCTATTTTGGCATAATATATTATATTTAAGAATGTAATACTAATTTGTTTTAAGGCGCCGCATCCGCGCTCAAAAAGAAGAAGATGGAGAAATATGTAATTAGAATGTTAGAGGAGCGCGCTAATATTTAAAGCTATAAAATCGAAAATATTTAATAAAACACGACATCATTTTAAGAAACATTGTAATTTTTTTTCACAATTATAACTTGTAAAATAACTGAAGCAAACGTTTTTAAAATAATTTTTGGAGCATACTTTGCGATTTTTTTTCTATCGAGGGAATTGCAAATAATTTGCATTTAGGCGTGGAAGGCGTCTAGATATTATCATTATGGTTATAAGTAAAACCCGCCTCGCTGCCAGCCGACCAATCACAATCGACAGCTCTCTCACGCACTGACACCAAGTGACAAATGTGAACGCGTGCGGTAGATTTGAATCCAATTATCCTATACCAAACCTACTTACAACGGTCTCGGTTATGGCCGAGAATCTCGGCGATTTTTCGCCGAGAATCGAGACAGAGTTCTCGGTAGAATTTGTAGCCGAGAATGCCGAGACCGAGACCGAGACCAAGATCTCGGTCGACCCTTACTATCAATGAAGTCGTAAATCGACGCTGTTTGTAAAGTTTTAAATGTCGTACAAAATTTCATTACAAATGTTGATAGTTGCCACGGGAAAGGTCAACCATTATCCACTATTTCATTTTTCTTTAGAAATAAATTGTTCTCTGTAGGAATTTGATGCGAAAAAATTTCAATATAATATTTCAATGTTACTGTGGTAATCAACTCAATGTGGGTTTATGAAATACGAGTAGGTATGTAGACAGCGGTATACACACTGTAAAAAATTAAAGGCCAAAATGCGTATGTTAAGGCTCTGCAACCGGGCCCGAAAAGAAGAAGATGGAGAGATACGAAATTACGAATGTTAGAGGAGAGCGCTAACATTTACAGCGACAAAATCGATGCGAAAATTGCGAAAATGTTTAATAAAACACGACTCGTTTAAAATAGAGCAAAAATCTCACGGGCATTATCTTAAACAGCATTTAAAGAAACACTGTGAATTTTTTCATATATATAACTTGTAAAATAACTGAAACAAACGTGTTAATAATAATTTTTGGAGCATACTTTGCGATTTTTTTCTATCGAGGTAATTTTATATAATTTGCGTTTCGGCGCGGGCAAAGTCTAGATATTATCTTCAAGAATAACATATTTTTTTAAGAGATTTAAAACTTACCGTGTTTAAGGGAAATATGTAATAAATCGGTACGAATCCGGGTTGCGGGCCCTTAAAGAAGATGAAGACAAAGCTACGGTGTAAGTTAATAACTAAACAAAAAGGCTTTTAGTAAAAAAAAACCTTAAAAAATGTACACAATACTATGAAAAAAGCATAATACACGTGAATATTCGTGGTACATTATATCTGACTGTTATGGATAATAAGGTAACATAACAATACTGAAACGTATACGAAGATATTTGGATGATCACAATAAGATACTATTTTTTTACGTGAATCCCAACGATGTATGACTAAGGCATCTCTAATTGGGGTGCATTGTAAGACTGAATTTAGTTGACAGGGGAAGACGACGGGGAGGAGGAAGATGGGAAATACTTGGCTTTTCAGATCTGGTCACCAAACACGGCTAACGCCATTTCAAGCAACATTTCAATTATAAATGGTGGTCCGTTACCAGGGCCACACTGATAGTATCTTCCACTTTTGAACAACACAAATCAGTCAAATAAAGTTTATCTGCGCACGCCGGGATTTAAATCCATGACCTCCGAATTCGTAGTCAAGATCCTTACCATTGACCACAGAGGCCGTCATTGCACTCAATTTCAGACTTTTTTGCATTGAATCATTGGATATAGTGGTTTCGAAAATAAAAATGAACTTGTTAACATTCAAGATTCATTTTATTCAAAACTAGCTGGCTTCGGGCATGCCTTGCAATGCCATATTCAAAGAAATAAATTGTTTCTCCCTGCGTGTACTTTCCCCTCCCGCGAAGCCCTTCCACCTTCCCCGCCCCCCCGGCCCCCCCTCGCCCCTCTCCCGCTCCTCCGTCCCATCAACCCCCCTCCCGCGTTCCATATATTCAGTCCCAGTACATTCAGTTTTCAAACAACTCGCGTGTCACCTATTACAATTTTTTTATTCAAATAAAATTTTTTCATATATTGCATTTTCATTTTTGTATATTATAAGAACAATCAACAAAAAAACTCCATAAACAATTCTTTTTTTACAAAAAAAGCAGCTGCCTGCTAAATTCACATTCATCAAACGCGCAAACTGTCAAATGTGCGGAGTTAAAATAGTCGTTAAGTTTTCTGAAATTATCCAATTTTCTTAAATTTTCTTTCCGTAAGAACCTTCTACAAAGTATTAGAAAACTTAAACAAAAGGATGAATGAAATAGGTAAAGTCGTTCCGAAGCCATAGCGTGATCAAGGGAAACAGGGATTCATTTTTATATATATAACAGATGTTACCCAGGAAGAAGCAGCTGTTTATCTTCCATGTTAATATAATTTTACCGCAATATTCCATTTCAAATTCTTCATAATTGAATTTTCGGTTAAAGCTTATTTAAAAAATAAATTAACTATAGCAAATTTTCAAGGGAATTTGAAATATACTTGTTACCCGTATAACAAAATACGGAACAGTAAAAACAATACATCAAGAATGATAAACGTTCATATTTAGGCATTCATTATTTCATCAGATAAATAACCAGTATTCAAAGATAAAATGTTTGTTATTTATATTATATTTACAAATAATTACGACCAAATATTATTCTTACATTTTCATTTAGCTTAAAAAAACCTGAAAAATGAGCCGGTGCTTTATTTATTTCCAGTTAAATGGATCTTTGAATGTTTGTTTTTTAAATTAATTCAAACATTTTTTGATATCTGCACGAAATTTTTGGCGTAATTTGGATTATTTGCAAACAATGTTGGTTTAAATTTTTCCATTTATTGATGCTCGATGTGAATATTCGAAAACACTCAGCCAAAGCAAATGTTTACTGAGACAACAACAGAACGGCTGTTTCACAGCTCAGTTTTATAAGTTGTTTTACCAAACAAAACAAAAATAATTCTTCAGTTTTTAAATAAAGCAAGACTTGAATAAGGACAACAAATCGAAATAAAAGTATATCTTAGTCAACAACGTTTCTTTGTTTTTGGTTTTCCTATTACATGATTCACGAGCGAATAAAAACATAACTACAAAATTAGTAATACCCTTGAAATGAAAGTCTAAGAAAGGAAAGTATTGAAAAAAATAAAGGTAGATTATTTTGAATTCACGATACACATGAATACGTCTTTTATATCGGCCATCATGGGGCCAATTGGCTTTTAATGCTTTAGCAAAATTCGACTTCTGAACAGCACTCAAAAGTAAGGATTATTTATTTAAAAGTGACACAAGAGGAAAAAATGGATACCTGATTGTAAAATTTTATCGAATGTATTTTGTAAAGCGATCAAATTTTGTTATGATGAAATATTATTTGCAAAACCTTTTTTGGAAAAGCATACTGGAGTCGAGCCTTTCTTAGAATATTTAAATCAGTTTCCTGGATAAAAATTTGTTGTACTTTTTTACAGGCGGGATGTAGCAGAAGGCAGTAGGAAGGCCATGAAGTCAGCAGTATTGTACCCTTACGGCGCGCTGAAAGCCGGGGGTTGCTGCCGGCTGCACGCCAAGCATGCCGCTTACTGTAGTGCTCTCTATACCCTGGTGAGTGTTCTCCTTACCCGCTG
Source organism: Limnephilus marmoratus (assembly GCA_917880885.1). Classification (NCBI taxonomy): domain Eukaryota; kingdom Metazoa; phylum Arthropoda; class Insecta; order Trichoptera; family Limnephilidae; genus Limnephilus; species Limnephilus marmoratus. The sequence continues at coordinate 23,506,958 of OU862911.1, read as the reverse complement.
CCTCTAGTGAACTATAGGAAGGCCAAGACGTCGGCAGTGCTCTATCCTTACAGTGCACTACAAGGCGGGGGTTACTGCAGGCTGCACGCCAAGCATGCCGCTTACTATTATTACCCATCGACTCTAGTGCCCTGTTGGAAGGCCAAGATATGCATGCCAAGCATGTCGCTTACTGTAGTGTCCTCTATACCCTGGTAAGTGTTCTCCTTACCCGCTGACTCTAGTGTAGCAAGGCCAAGACGTCAGCAGTGCACTACCCTTACAGTGCGCTACAAGGCGGGGGTTACTGCCGGCTGCACGTCAAGCATGCCGCTTACTGTAGCGCCCTCTATACCCTGGTAAGTGTTCTCCATATCTACTGACTCTGGTGAACTGTAGGAAGGCCAAGAAGTGCTCTCCCCTTACAGTGCACTGCAAGGCGGGGGTTGCTGCCGGCTGCACGCCAAGCATGCCGCTTAATACTGTAGTGCCCTCTATACCCTGGTAAGTGTTCTCCTTACACGCTGACTCTAGTGGACTGTAGGAACGCTATGGAAACAGCAGCGCTCTATAATGATAGTTTGAAACACCAGATGGTGATGCTAAACCAAGTTGATTTGAAAGTTTCATTAGAATTCCTCTGAAATCGACATCTTATTAATCGAATTCCACAGATGCCGGAAGTGAAATGAAATGAAAACTCCTTCAACGGAAGCAATCTTCCGAACAGGCCCTCCATTGATATGCTTGGTGTAACTCTAAGTGACCAGCTCAGATATGGGGGCTCCTTCGAAGTCAGAGTTAAGTTAGCCTACCAAAAACTGGGCGTACTGTACAGGGCCCGCAGATACATTAATAGTACACAACTGCTAACCCTGTACAAATCACAGTGCGCCCCATGGTTGAATTTGGCAGCCACCTCTGTTTTGGAGCCTCAAAATACCTGAAAAACCCGCGACTCTGTGCAGAAATGGGCCCTCCGTTTGATAGATTCTCTCAAAGATATTCAAGAGATATGCTATGATGTCCGCGCGACTGTCGGCGTACTACTGCCTAATCGGAGTAGTTTGCATACGAAAAGAATTTGTTCATTTCGTTGATTTTTTTAAAGTGTGCATTAGTATTGGTTCATTATAGTTTGAATATTTATATATATCGATATATTTAGCGTCAGTGAAGCTGCCTTTAAAAGGCAAGCCCAATTGATTGTCACATAAATAATTATGTAACTGGTGCAGTTCTTGCCTTATTTTGTTATTTTGTCTATGTTGTTTTTTTTGGAGACTGGCAATTTTTTTTTGCAAGTTAAATTCTTTTTTTTGTCTATGCCACTTCCTCCACTGACAGCTTCTGGGCTGGCTGTTTTTGGAATTGGTCACTCATCAAGATGTTTTAAGAATCATTAATAATAAGTTAAATCCTAAGTGGTTTTTAAATAAAAAAGGCGCGGGGTGTTTTGAATTGTCACCAATAATGGGTGTTCAGTGTTATTTGTAGTGGATGGGCGATTCCCACTCTTTTTTTATGGTGATTGGCTGATGGCCATTTTTTTTGGAGAAATTTGGACGTGGACAGCTCCTAGTTAAGGACTGGTCCTTGTGGTCGCTTGAGAGTGTGCCTGATTGGCCCCGCGTCGCCAAGCCTGGGAGGCTGTTGACTCCGAGAGTCCTGATGACTGGTTGGGCCGCGTGCCGCTTGATATTGGAGGCGCTCCTTCGAGAGACCTGATGACTGGTTGGACCGCGTGCCGCTTGATATTGGAGGCGCTCCTTCGAGAGACCTGGTGACTGGTTGGGCCGCGTGCCGCTTGATATTGGAGGCGCTCCTTCGAGAGACCTGATGACTGGCTGGGCCGCGTGCCGCTTGAGATTGGAGGCGCTCCTTGGAGAGGCCAAGTATCCACATAGAAGGATGACCTTGGCTAACCGACTTCCTGGACTCCGTGCCATCCCCGGTTGTTGAGGCCGGAAGTCCCGTCCCGGATTGTTTGCAACCACGTTCGTCCTCCGGCGAGTTCTTTTTAGTTAGATTTAGAAATTACAAGAGTCCATCCAGGTAAATTGTTTCTGTATTTGCTCTACCTGCTTTTTATGTGTTTCTTTATTGTAATATAGTTTTATAAAGTTCTTATGCTTTCATTTATAATTCCCTACATGACAGAAACCGCCCACAGTCCTGAGCTGGAGTCGCTCTACCGGGTCCAATGATGGACCCCCGAAAGATATCGTTCCATGATGCTTATATAGTTTTTTTTTGCCTACCATTTATATTTATGTTTAACGTAATACTGTTACAAATATATTTTAAAAACGCATTAAAATTTTAAATTTCGTAATGTTTTTGAAAGAATAAATAAATTGAATTGAATTGAAAAAAATATGGAAAGAATTCGTTCATTTAGTTTAACGTTCGTTTAGTTTATTCGTTCATTTAGTTTATTCGTTAATAATCAATATCGGCGACAACTGGAAGCGCAGTCCCACCTAGATAAAAACTGCGGATAGCACATCTCGTATATTTCAATTTCTTTGGATTTTCCTAACTTAACAAATGGATTGCTATCTTTAGAGCACAGGCGTCGGCTGAGAATGCTACTCTAGTTCTACCGGTATTTCAATGGAAGATGCTCCGAGGCACTAGCGTCATTGATCCCTTCGGCAACGGTGCAGATTCGGGAAATGCCAAACACGTGCCCAACATATATGCACGGTTGACCCTCCACACAGCATCTCAGACGACATAGGCCCTGAGGGAAATTATTTTTCTCAGGGCCTCCTTTGTGGAGTTAATGTAAAAATATATATATTATTTAAATTAATAAATTACTTTGTTTTTACCACTTTTATTGTTTACAAAACCGACATGTTTCGTCAGCAAAGCTGACTTCTTCAGGGTTTTGACAGAACTAATTTTAAAAATAGGCATATATAGGTAATAGAGAAAAATAATCGACATAAACAATAATAAAATTAGAAAGAAAATAATGTTTAAGGGACGAGGGGCAATATAGAACAATTAAAATTTTTAAAAGGGGAATAGATTTAATAATGGGTCATTTAAAAACAATTTTTGATTATTAAATTGTGCCACAAAATAAGTTTGCTGTGTTAGAAGAAATATACATTTTTTTTTTTTTCAGGTTCTCCATAAAACACTAAAATATTATGGAGAAGAATACAAAATTTAATGTGCATGGGGGCAGTTTTACTACGTTGTGACGCATGTCAAAAGCTATTTACTGAACTCTCTGTAGGTGACATTGAAGACGCCGAAGCTCAATGCAGAATCGTTAAGCAGTCGAGTTGTTCTGTTTAATGGTTCATTCTGATACGCAGAAGTTCTCGCTTTCGGAGCATAAAAAAGTGCGTGGGATCTCTCATGAGTATACGCGTTAGGGACATGTAGGTTAATCTCTTTCAACATAGGATTTAGTATAGTACCAGAGATAGGCTCAAAAAAAATGTTTAGCTAAAAATATTTTTCGGTGGGCTTCTAAGATATTACCTAGGATCGAGCATTCCTGTTAAGAACAACAACAACGAACAACGTTTCTCACAAACCATTCACTTACGAGTATTATTACACTATACAAGTATTATTACACCATTGTATACTTACTTATTTATATTTATTTATTTATTTGACATAATATCTAACATTTTTAAATATAATTCAGCAATGTCGGCCTCACTGGGTAGCTCACCTGTGCCGAGGCCTCCATTTTATAAAACAAAAATTTATACATATTACATTAAAAATAATATAAAAAAAGCTAAAATTAAACTAAGAATAAAAATTTATAATTTAGGTAAAATGTATTTTTTTAATGATGTGTTTTATATTTATTTTTGTGTGTTACGTGTCATGTGTTTTATTCTTATTATGTAATGGGATTTTGGAAATATTGTCTTTTTTTGCTTTTTAATCCAATTTTGAATTTTGAGTATGAATTTATTTTTGTTTTCTTCTATTTTGTTTTCAAGGATAAGACTGTTGAATGCTTTTTTTGGTCGAAAATGTAGTTTAGTAGAGTTTTAACGTAGATATAATTGGCGAATATCTAGTACGTCACAACTGTTGAATATTTGGTCTGTATCAGTTAGTCTATGTTTTTTAAGAATTACCTTTATTACACTCTCTCTCTGGTTTCAATCCTGGGATTGGTTTGCAGCAATTTCATCTATTCGTTTCTTCCACTCTTCCCTGTCTTGTGCGGCTCTTTTGAAGTCTGCATATGATAAGCAGCGCACGTCCACCAGCAGGTCCTCCAGGTACTCTCGGCGTGGGCGTCCCCTAGCGTTTGTCCCCTCGGTCATACCCTCCATTATGGCATGCAAGAGGCCTTCTTGCCTTATTGCATGGCCGATCCATCTTGCGCGCCTTTCGGACAAGGTCCTGAGCAGGTGCCTTCCTCCTTCGATTCTTTGAAGAACCTCCTCATTTGTGATATGGTCTCTCCAGGAAATTCCTAGTAGTCTTCTATAGGACCACATCTCAAAAGCCTCTAGTCTCCGTTTATCTCTTTCGGATAGGCACCATGTTTCGCAGCCGTACATCAAGATACTCCATACATAGGTCTTGATGAGGAGTATTCTCAGTTTCAGGTCTATATTATTCGCTTCTATTATTTTCGACCTTTTATTGAATGCAACCCTAGCCTGGTGTATACGGCTGTCGACCTCGCTCTTAGACCGACCGTCCCATGTTATTTTGCTCCCGAGGTAGACAAACTCCTTGGTGTTCTTTAGTGGAACTCCTGACATCTCTACTCTCATCTGATGTTGCGTTCGGCCTACAGTCAGCAGCTTTATTTGAACTTTTACTTTTGTTATACAAATTTTAATTATGTTTTTACTTTGTATGCCCACTCTTTGTTCTTTCTAGATACAATAATAAAATGTATACAACTATGTTACCCGGGCACAGGCTGTGCCTTAGTGGGTTCGATAATAGTGAATACAGTACATAGTTTTAATTAATTAAACACATTTTGTTTTGAAGAGTTTTATTTTCCATGTACATTTTTCGCTATATTATTTTATTTTTCTGCTTCCGGTTTTGACACATCCGTGTCATAATGTGTCGTGAAATGTGCCTTATTTGTAGTGTGTCTTTAGTACACGGCAAATGAAGGGAGTATAAGTAATCTAATACTGGTATTTATTAGGGAGTTGCTCGTAAGCAAAAGAGGACAATAATCATGCATGCATCCCTTTCACAGATCCGGCAAGCGTACTGTCTCGCTTGCTATCATACACATTCACATATACACCACACTAGCAAACTTAAAATCTAGACTAACTTAAAATTTCTAAAAATACAGAATTGATTAGATTTTATTAGGTGGGGGAAGAGAGTGGTATGATTTTGGGGGAGGGGAAAGACGGTGGGAGGAATCTACATAACATTGTTAATAATGGTGATTTAGAGGGTGCTATTATTTTGTTAACCAAATTAATTTTTGATTGTTTATTTCAAGTTTTCTAAAGCGCAAAAAATATCTCGAAATTCAAAACTGAATAGAATAAAACACACATTCTTTTTCCAAAATTAAAAGCCTACCAGGCTGCAGGACAGTAAAAAGACATAAAAAGCTCAGTATTACCTTATACCTACCAACATATTTTGTATAATTAAAAAAAAAATGTTATTGTTAGAGACGTGTATAAATAACGCAGAAAAATATACGATTTAAGATCTTCTGCTCTGAAAGTTAGAAAAGTTGCTTCAAAGGTGCAGGAGCGAAAGACGGCTTAACTTCCCTAAAACCAACTAGCATAATTATAGTGGAATTTAAAAAAATAATTATATTCTATCACCTTTAAAAATGTCTCCTCTACCACCAGATGTAGAAAAAAACAAACAATGAGTCTTTTGGTTGTTGAATACGTGTATAACATACAATATAACAGTTTTAATTAATCAATTGAGCATTGCACCGGAAATTAATATTCTTGTACAGAGAATTGTTTTTTTCCTACTGTATCTATACCTAACACTGAGCGTTTTGGCCATGCGTCTAATGAAATCTCTAGCGAAGTATTTTAGCCCAGTTTAAATGGATTCGTTATTTTAATTTTTTTTTTATAGTGATACCTCACAAGAGTCTCAGCTGCTCCCGTCTGGAGCCAGTGAGACTATGGCATCCCCAATTGGGATATGTTGTGAGCCTGAAGGTGGTGGGGAGAGGAAGGAGATAGGGAAGAGGAAGGTGGGGAAGTATCTGGCTATTCAGATCTGGTCACTAAATACGGCTAATGCCATTTCAAGATACGTTTCAATTCTGAATGGTGGTCTTACACCAGGGCGATACTGAGAGTACCTTCCACCCTGGAACGTGCCGCAAATATACTACATATTATTTTAAATGAATAAATTGTGAAATAACACACATTAATCAAATAAAATTTATTTGCCACGCCGGGATTCGATCCCGCGACCTTCGGAATGCGAGTCAAGAGCCTTATGCTGGACTACGCTGGGTTATGTTGCGGGGACTATGGAAAACCAATAAATTAAATCGTCAATTTTGCTATTCAATACAGTGTGTTAAGGGACGTTGTTGACTTACAACCAGTGATTCCTGACATTATTTGGAGAAAAAATGTGATTGATTTTGGATACTTTTTTTTTTCAAATTTTTCCCCTTTCAATCAAAAACCGACCAACCCCTCAACCCGTCCCTAACTATTCAATACCTACTAGTATCCGACCGAACTTTCGGTTTCGGTTTCGGTTTCGGTTTCGGTTTCGGCCTAGTTTCGGCCAAAAAACGAGTTTCGGCTTAGTTTCGGTTTCGGCCGCATTCCAGCCGAAACGACGGCCGAAACCGAAACTGAATTCGGGAGGTTTCGTTCTGCAATCGGACATGTTCGGTGCACTGAACTGCGAGCCACGAAGTTGTCATTTTGCTGCGTCCGCGCTCATAGTCATGTCAGGACTTAATTCACTTGTTTATGTTCGCTCCGCGAACTTTGCGGTAGTTTGGTTTATTTGTTGAGAAATTGGAGGTTTTCATACTTAACATTATTTAGAAATATGTAAATTTTATTTCGCTATTGAAATGATTTAGTTCATGACAGGCCCTAAGGAAAATAATTTCCCTGAGGGCCTATGTCGTCTTTGGGGATGCTGTGTGGAGGGTTTTTTTAGGGAAAGGAAGGAGAGGAGAGTTCTGGGAAGGAAAATGGGTGAGTATCTGGGGTTCAGTGTGTCCTGGTCATCCATCTTCAAGACCTAGACAAACCTCATCCCATGAACCCGAGCACCCCTGCTAAATCATCAAACGTAGCGAACCACTTGGGTGACCTGTGGCAGAGGTGTTGGTTATCCAATAAAGATTCCCGGGCGGCGGTACCCATTCCCGCCTCCGAAATTATTTTGTTCTTAAGATGAAAGAGTATTTTTTGTTTATTGGACCTAAACAAGTTAGGTTTAAAAAAGTAACTTTGTTTTCTACCTTTTGTTTTATGTTATTTGTTAATCTTATATATAAAAATCTCGTGTCACGGTGTTTGTGGTCGCATTCCTTCGAAACGGCTTGACCGATTTTTATGAATTTTTTTTATGTGTATTTGATAGGTATGAGAATAGGTTTTAAAGTATATTACATACCGCTAGGTGATTAGGTGTCCTTATCCAGAAAACATCTTTCTATTTTTATGACATTTTTTTTATTTGTACTTTTTATTATTTGGCATCAAAAATACCTACAACCCCAAATTTTAACCCGCCTACCCCCACCCTCCCATTTTTTAATCGCGTTTTTAGTATTTTTGAATGAACAAACTAACCGTCATTCGTATTTCAAACAGAACGAAATTATTTATGTTGTTGAATGACAGATGGTGTTACGTTCGCATCATTTTCATCCATCCATGCGCAAGACATTAACGAGAAGCGTCGCGTCATTTTGATATTTCATTCGGCATCATGTTCTCGCGTGGCAAACCATAGAGCTTATTTGTGTTGGCTAAAGACGGACTGACAAAAATATCGTACACTCAATTGCTCTTAGAAATTCATATTGATTTTCTTTGTTTCATTTACCTACTTTAATCGTTTTTTTTTTGTTTTTATCGGCAGTCATCGTCCATTTCTCTTTCTGTCATAGATCCCATCTCCACACACTTACATACATTCGTTATTTTTTTATTTAACAACCAAAATATTCACTAGAAATAATTTATATGGCAGAACAACGTTTGTTGTAAATATTATTTACGAAACGATTTACGATAACGGTTTCAAAAAGCATAAATATTTTTTTTGAAATAAGTAGTGATAATTATGTTATGTTTATTTTTAGTTCAAATATCAGAGACTGAATGATTAATTTATGATTTAAAAATAAAGGCTGATCGATTAGGATTGACAATTTTTTTTTTCACGAAAACATGACCTATATGAAAGTTTCGGTTTCGGTTTCGGTTTCGGTTTCGGCCGAACCTTGTAACAGTTAAACAATGTATAGTAACATGTTACCCCATTTAATTCGAATGATGACTCCTATTTGAATCTTAGCACACGGTTCTTACTTGCGTTGTTCACACTGGAGATAGTGGCAACACCTAGCGGGGAACGGAAGGCCACTCAACGGATTTTACGGGTGGAAGAGGCAGGATTTTCGGTTTCTCCGGCTGACATCGTGGAGGCGTTAGTCTTATTTTACCAGATACTGGTTTCTTTTAGGTGTAAAAACTAGGAGTTAATATAAAATGGTCATGTTCATCTGACGGACCTGGCGCCCGACTTTCCCGAGGTTATTCTCATGATTAAGGTTAGTGCTCGTGTTAAAACAAATGTCACATGTCACAGAAATTATTTCTCACAGATAATTATTTCGTTAGTTTCATCTTTCAAGAGTATCCTCTTCAAGGAACCTTGGACCACGTCCTGAGTAATATTAAATTGATTATTATAAGAGTCTCTAATTTATTAAACTGCATAGTTCATGTAATTAATCCAATAAATTGATTATTAGTTGATGATTAATTGGTTTCATTTCTGCTATAAATTTACAAAATAGAAATTGCTAAAACCGTTAAGTTACAACCTGAGACCGAAGCCGAAACTAAGTTTCGGTTTCGGTTTCGGCCGTAAAAACTAGTTTCGGTCGGACACTAATACCTACTGATTTTTTAATGTTTTTAGTTCGAAAAAAAAAAACTTCAGTAATATCACCGAAGATCAAAATTATTTCTTGTTCAAGTAAGCTTTCTCCAGGGGCTCATTAATAAATATGGGAAACAGCAAAGTTGGAGCCACAAATAAAATTAATCCCACCGAAATTGCCTTTGTCTTTGTCTGTGTGAACCATAAACACAACTTATATGCCATAAGTGTTGTTCTACGTTTATTTTCGCACATTCTTAATAGCCAAAGTGTTGCACTACCGTATTAAATTAGGTAGGTACTTAGCAGAAATAAACGATGGAGTGGGATAGCTGTTTGTGTTACTTCTTAGAAGTTCTCAAACGGTGTGGTCAGACGATATGCTTAGTAAATTTCTAAGCCTACGCAACTAGTTTCAGCTTGCAATTTCTGAATACCTTTTAACATTATGACCTCTGAATATCAATAATTAATACCAACATTCTATATTCTTACAGCCTTACTTACCTATAAAAAAAACACTTAACGACCGTCAAACGGTGAGTCTGTTCGGTGACCGTTAAACGGTATTTCTACAAGATTACTATTAACGTAATGAATTTTTTGTGTTGGCTGCATTGAACTTTTGTAGATTTGCGCAAGCGCAGCGGCCATGTTTTTCCTTGATTCGTGGCAAAATTTGCGGGTATGGGAACTGCCGCCCCGGGAACCATTTATTGGATAACCAACACCTCTGCCGTAGGTCACCCCAAGGGGTTCGCTACGTTTAGTGACTTAGCCGGGGTGCCCTGGTTCATGGGGTAAGATTCCGTGTCTTGACGGCGGATGCGTCTGCCCGCCAGCTGCATTACAGGCTGGATCCGGAGAGAATGGTTGAGGGAATCCCCTTGACTCCCCGGGTAAATGTACTCTAGAAACATCGCCTTGCACCGCAATCGGAGGGATGGATTCATACGTCCATACTCCTGGACATACTGACCCCCAGATTCCTGCCCACACCAATACCCTTTTCCTTCCGAGAACTTCCTCTTGTTCCTTTCCTTAAAAGACCCTTATCACAGCATCCCCAAAGATGACATAGGCCCTGAGTGGAATTATTTTCCCCAGAACCTTCTGTGTTGAGCGATTGTAAAAAAAAAATATAAATATATATATTTTACGCGCAGTTCGTTTAATGTTTTTCAACACGATTTCCATTGTAATGATCAATTTTTAATTGTATATTAGTAGATATAATTGAACATTATTTTTGTCAGTTTTTGTGTTTTAATAATATCGTGATATTACTTTAAATTTGTTAACTCAAAACTATAGGTTATTTTTGATAAATTATTTTTTATCCGCTTGAGTTTAATCAAACTTCCATAAAAGTAATGGTATTTAATAACATAAATGGCTTGTGCGTGTCTAAATAAATATCAAATTCTAGTTGTCAACGTTTAAATTGTGCAAATATGAATGAATAGATTTTAGATTTTTTCTCTCGGAATAATTGTTAAAATTTTTTGTAATTTTAATTGTACGAAAGAGAAAAAGTGATCTAACCGTTTTCTTCAAAATTCATTAAATAAAAGGACTGGGTACGTTTTTAAATTTTGAATTTTCCGAAATTTTTCGACGTTTAAAGGTGAACGTCCATCTGTCCGCGCAGGCCGCAACGCACGCCCGGCACGCAACGGATTTTTCTATATCTTTATATGAATTAGTACAGCACTGCGTCCACTATCGGTAAATACCGGTGGTTGGTACGGGCAAAGGATTTTTCTGTATAAAGATGTAGAAAAATCTGTTGCGTGCCGTGCGTGCGTTGCGGCCGGCGCGGACAGATGGACGCACACCTTAAATAGAATATATTTGGGATAAGCTTTTTTTAAACATTTTTCATGTTTGAACCTTAAAATACTGCAATTTTTAGACATATTTAACATACGAAAATCTAACAGGTATTTTTTATCAAGTTTCCATAAAGGTATTTGTTTTTACGACATCTTCAAAAATAAGATATATATGTTACTGTAAAAGCCCGAACTACGGTAAATCCTAAGATTTACCAACTCTCAATGGTAAAAGTCCGAACCGTTCTATAATCATCGTTCACCAACCTAACCTAACCTAACCTAACCTAACCTAACCCAACCCAACCTAACATGTACTAAATTCTAATGGTAAAAGCCCGAAAAAATCGTTTATAATATTTAATTAAGAACCGATTTTTTCGGGCTTTTACCATTAGAATTTAGTACATGTTAGGTTGGGTTAGGTTAGGTTAGGTTAGGTTAGGTTTTTGAACGATGATTATAAAACGGTTCGGACTTTTACCATTAAGAGTTGGTAAATCTTAGGATTTACCGGCAAATCTTAGGATTTACCAATATTCGGACTTTCACGGTAACATATACAAGACATTTTTAAAATAAGTTAGAAAAATTCCAAAATAAGTTCAGAAATTATACAATATATAAACAAACCCCTCAGGCTGTGTAAGCAATCTTTGTATCTTTCCATGAACAATTTTTCTATTTAATTAAATGAAGACAATATTAGCGAAACTCAATCGAAAATCTGAGTCAGAAAAATCAGAAAAGATATTGGCTCCGCTGGGACACGATATCTTTTCTGATTTTTCTATCTCAGATTTTCGATTGAGTTTCGCTAATATTGTCTTCATTTAATTAAATATTATAATTTGACATTTAACTCATAAATTAAAAAAAAAAAAATAAATAAACAATTTTTCTATTTACAATTTGCCCTCCTATCGAAGCCTTAATCCTACTAATATTATAAAGGCGAAAGTTTGTATGGATGTATGGATGTATGTATGTTTGTTACTCTTTCACGCGAAAACTATAGAATGGATTTTAATGAAACTTTACAATAATATATCTCATACATCAGAATAACATATAGGCTATAGCGAGCTGTGGTATTATGAAATTTGTATTAAAAAATTGGAATAGATGGCACGATTAGTAAGATATCTATAATTCTTTATTCGATTCAAATTATTAGGGGAGTACTTCATATAAATGTGGGAGGGGGGAGGGGTGGGTGGAGGGGGGGGAGGAATTGTAGGGGGAGGGATAGGGGGGGAGCGGTGGGGAGGAGGAGTGAGAGTGGGAGGAGGAGGGGGGAGAGGGGGGGGAGGTGGAGTGGGAACGTCCCTAATACCATGCGAGCGAAGCCGCGGAAAAGCCAGTAATGATTAAAGTAAACGTCAGAAAATATGCATATTTTTTAAGTATTCACAAAAATCTTACTCTTTTGGCAAATTGGGATTTAAAGGACAAGGAAAATTTATTCGAAGCTGTATTAAAAGCCCGCTGTGACTTTTTAAAACTTGTTTTGGCTGTTTTGCTGAACAAAAGCTTAAGGCTTGGTTTTCAAACGAGAAAAAGTTGTTTTAAAACTTCGGCTATTATTTGTGTTTTAAAGAAGCTTTTTATGTCAGTTAACATAATTTTTTCATCGGCGGTTTGTTTCAGTTGGGATTAATCATGAATGCATGGATACAAAATAATGTCCGATTACAAGGACAAAGAAGCTGATTTTTGAGATCGATTTTAAGTTTAAATTTTTTAATCATTTCACATTTTTACAAAGAAATTTACTTATGCAGTCAACTACTACGCAACTGTTGTTATTTTTTTCTCTATCGATCTCCCATAATTGATATTTAAATTGGGTAATGCCAAGGAAACCTGATTTTTTATTTCCTCAAGAATAATCATCTACGATTTCCCGGCTAAAGAAGTGCTCTCATGTTTCAAGAACAACCTTATTTCATTGTGTTTTTTAATGACTGAAATGAAAATAAATGTTTGTACAAATATTTTCAGATTTACTCGGGCACAATTCTTCGTATACGACTTTGATGAAAAGAAGGTTTTTCATAATTTCCGCTAACTTATCAACAAAGGAAAGTACTTACACATAACCACTACCGGGAAACAAGTCCACTCCCCTAGCGTTGGAGCCTCAGCTCTACCGGATGCTGACAACTCCATTGATGTATTATATTTAGATGAGACACAAAACGAAAAAAAATGTTCACCTTTTTTACCTCCAATTAGGTAGATCTATAATGGAAACCACCGAATCCGATTCCCGCGTACTACTATCCGCGTGATAATACTGGAACGAAATATTTCGACGATATATTAGTATCTACGCAATAGCGCCTCTATATATATGCCGTGATTTTTCACGCGTCTGAGCTAGTATATGAAGACAAATAACCTACAACGTGATTCCTGACAGTTTTTGAGTCAAACATTTAAAATAAACTTTGGTCGCTGGTGACATTTTTGATGTTCCTTGTTTAATATTTTTAAACAAACAAAAAACATTTATTTGACATGTCGTCACTGGTCACTCAGCCGAATGAACCAACTCTAACTGTCCAATACCTACTGATCTTTAATATTTTTATGTAAAAAAATAAAATAAATCATTTTTGGTAGAAAGCGGTCATTTTGTGGTTTTACATTTTTAATGAAATAAAACCATTGCTTTGTTTACAGCACCGAAATTTTATTATTTTATCAATAGCGACCGGTTGCTCTTAATACAAGCACCAACAGGGTACAAAATTAGATTAATGAATTATATACCTTAATAAATATAAATATGTGAAATAAATACAAATATATATATAAATAATAACTACATAAAAATACTGTAATATCAAGCTAACTCATTAGTTTATTTATTTTATTTTGTACCCTGAAGAAGCTTTTTTTAAACGAAATCGGCCGGTTTTTAATAAATTAGATAAGATTTCCTGGTTACAAACAAAGCAAATTTCGTAAAAAATATCATCGGATGCGAAAATTTGGTACATCTGTTGCTCCAAATAACGCCAGGAATCACTGCAAAGCAAGTCAGGTACGTCCGTTGACACCTGTATAGAATTACACAAAAAGCACAATACATCTTTTCATAACTTAACAATTTAACATTCTTAACGCGGTACCTTTTATTTAAACCTTTCCACATAACAGTTTTGAAGAAAATATTAGAAAAGAGGACAATGGGTCTGCATGAACGAATCAAGGCCGAGACTTTCGATGCGGTGGCTTTAGTTAGTACCTACGGGTTGAAAACTGGGTCTTTATACACTAATAGGCAGCTGTTCCTTCGGATTACCACTCCATCCTGTCAGCGGCAGGCCTGTTACACCTCGTCCCGCCGCTTGTCTTACGTCGTCAGGGCACGGGTCCTTGGGCCGCCCGGGCCTCTGTGGAATTTCCTAGATCTCCTCTCAAGGACACTTCATCGACCATTCTTACAGGGATTATAAGGGGTCATGAATAGATTTCTAAGCGGGTTATTTTCAATAAATGATAGTCCAAGATGTATGTTTACTAGTTGAATTTAGTCATCAGCGAAAGAAGGATTAAGGATTTTACATAATAATATTTTCTACCCGTTAGGTTAGGTTACTTCGCGTGTAGAAAATAACACAAACAAAACAACATTTTCTAAGCATTCGTAAGCTTTTTGAAACCTTTAGACAAAAAACTTGCAATACGATTTTTGGATATCTTTTCAAGAACAAAACATAATTTGCATGTTTCAAATATTAATATTAAACCCTACCAGTGCAGAATTTCCAAAAAAGGTACCCTTCCTTCACGAAAGCCGGGAGCTTTTACTAATCAGGGAGGGTATTGTTGATTTATGAATAGAAAACTGGAATTTCCTCGTGAACATGCACAGTTTGCGCACTCATGCTTTCCTATTCAAAATATTTTCTGTTTTCTTCACAATACATATGTACATTCCGCCAACACGCCCGGCGCATGGCTGATTGGTAGTTTCGCCCTTGCATTTCGTCTTTGTACTTGTTTAAACGAAATTATTAATTTGTTTTACACGTTTTACGTATATCTTGTCAAACGAATGAAGAACTATGTATATTTATACGCCTTAGAAATATTCCTAGGAGAAAACCCTGGAAGAAAAAACACTGTGGTAAATTGTTCAATCTAAATTACAAAATAGTGGCTGGAGAAAGACAAAATGTAATATTTTTAATTCACTAAATTAAATTCAAAGATTGAAAATTAAAGTAATTTTGAAGTAGCCATCAACTTTTTCTACTGCAGCCCTTTTATATACTTACATAATATTCAATGTACCCTCAATAGATAACATTAAAAAAAGTTTAAATATACAATAATTTCATGAAAAATGTTTAAATAACTACAACTTAGTAATATGATCGCAATATTTAAGAATAACTAATTCCAAAACTGAACACTAATATAATCAAAACACCTATCTCTGTCCCGGAGCAACCTACTTTAACAAACTTTCTTCGAAAAAATTTTTTTTTTCATGAATTTCGGCTAAAAAGCTAAAAGCTAATTGAAATATTACTCCACTCTACTGCAATAGTCCTTTATTGTTATTGAATTTGATTTTTGTTTGTTTTTTTTTAATAATTTTTCTTTTTCTGTTTTCCACAAACCTTTTTCCACAAACCAACGTTTATTGCTATACCTAACAAATTTTACACAACCCCTTTGCATTTTCCCTGCTGTTTTGTGAAAACTTTACATAATTTTATTATTTGAATGTAATTACCTCACCGAACAAAAGAAACCAGTTTCTTTACGGTGAAGAACTATATATTTATTGAAAAAGAAGATTATAACAATAATAATCTAAACGAAAATATGAAAGATAACAAGACACAGAAAACAGAAAAAAGACAATGGTCGCAACTGGGACCCAGACCTCTTGTCTAACCGGGACGTCAATTTTCGGGTCGAAATTGGTTAACGTGCACGTCCCGGTTAGACGAGATGTCTGGGTTCGAGTCCCAGTTGCGACCATTGTCTTTTTTCTGTGTCTTGTTATCTTTCATATTTTCGTTTAGATTATTATTGTATCTTCTTCTTCAATGATATATTACGTTTATGGGAATAACCTTCAAAAGTTATAAAAGAGAGTTTTTCTTATAAAAAATTTAACAATATACTTGTTTACTTTAAAAATAGTATATATAACATTCATTAGAAAGGTACATCTGAAAAAAATATCCACAAAAATACATTTGAAAAAAGCATCGATCGTATAAAATCCTTCCAAAACTGCAAAGCGTAAATATTTTAAAAGAATTTAGGTAGGGAAGAAAGACAATGTCAAATGCTTTTGGGATAAAAGCTAACACAAATTTCCTTTTAACTTGAGTTAGCCGAAAATTTGCAGATCAGTGTGCCTATAGCCATATCGCCCCTGAACTAAATCTGTATTTTAGGGAAACTGGGGAGCCCTGGAAACATTGGCAGAATCGGTATTGGGCTAATCTGTTCAGAGGAAGTAGATGCTGCATCCGGACTCTAAAGCCTGATAAGGCTAAAAGGCCAGATGGAATATCCTTAATATAATTATTTACATTCAAAACTATTAGTTAACTCGTCTTTGATTCCAAAATAACGTTCTCGGACCACTTATCACGGCGCCCTCCAGCTTGCTACAAATTACGGGGTTTATCATCAGAACATCTGAACAGTTTAATGATCCAGATGGACTGATAGCCATGTTCGATGGCTTTATAAGAAGCAAGCTCTGGAGTTTGCTAGCGATGTATATAGAATGTGCACCAAAATAAATATTCTGGAACAAACCCAGACAAAAATTTAAGCACAGATTATATATAGATGCGGACCAATGGACTTGCGGACTTATATGAAGTGTATTGCACTGCACTACCGCTGCATGTATTCTGGAATAAACTATTATGTTTTATTATTGTATGTATAATAGCCATTGCGTAAAAGAGAATAAAATCAGGTACTAAAATTTTTGTATTTTATACTTTCCGGCATCCCCATTTTTCTCCAGAATTTTGTCTTCGTCCTAATTTTAGAGGAATTTGTTAATTTGTTTGTAACTTAGATTCTTAATTAAATAATTCCATTATGGAGGTACTACCCGGCCTTGCCAATTTCGTCATAGCTTTTTATATATATCCTCATCTTCATGAACTACAGGGGCACAAAAATTTCCTCAAAATAATAAATTTATCGTAAGTTTTTTGGACAGTTTCAGTAACATTTCTCCCTCTTCCTTGTTATATGTGGGGATGCGGAAATGAGGAATTAATCTTTTCTACCGGTAAACAGGCAGCTTATTGCTACCGTAGTTGTATTAAAACATGTCTAATATCAATAATTAAGTAATTCAAGTAGTTTTTACCCGGCTTCGGCCGAGTTTTAAGCAGATACAGAAAAAACTCAAGGGGGGCGCTAAAGATATAAGAAAACTAAAAAGTAGACAACAGTGGAGAGAATACGAAGCACCGCACAAAGAGGAGACCGACTATACTATCTCATTCTCTCGCAGGCTAAAACATATATATGTACGTGATTGTCAAATCACAACGGTACTAAAGAAGTTTTCACTTCAATAAATAAATAAAAGATTGGCGGACCGCACATTTAAAACATGGCTGGCCACAGGGAGCAGTAAGGCTGCATTACATGATTAAGGGAATCAAATACTTGAGTCGGGCCATGTTAAGGGTAGTTTTTCATGAAACGACGTATGAATGTGGATAAACAACACCTCTGCTATAAGTCATCCCAAGTGGATCGCTAAGTTTGGTGACTTGGCAGAGTTGCCTGAGTTCATGGGATGTGATTTTTCAAGTTAGCGGCGGATGCGTTTTCCCCCGTAATGCGTGGCGAGCTGGAAAGGATTGGTTGAGGAAGACCATTTAATCTCTCAAGCAGGAATCTCTCGATCCATTGCCTCGCAACGCAGTGGGAGGGAAAGGTTTATCCGTCCATCTCTCCTGGACACACTAACCCAGAGAGTCCTAACCACCTTCATACCTTTTTCGTTCCACTATTTCCTTTCCCTAAAATGACCCTTCACATAGCATCTCCAAAGACAATTCGTAATAGTTACCCAAAAATGACGGTGGATGAGTTTGTGTATTCTGGAAGTATGATTACGAGAAATAACAAGGCTGATAGAGAAATATTGAAAGAAGGGTAAATGCAGGTAACTCCCAACCCTGACGTATGGCAGTGAAACATGAAACTGGCAGAGGAAGGACTAAATGCTATAGAATCCTCTAAATGCTATAGAATTGAGATCCCTGCGGCGTAAATGTGGTAAAGCCATGTATGATAGTGTGAGAAAAATATGAAAAGAATGCAAGGCTGATGGAAGCGTAATAAGTAAGACAAAGGAACGTTTATATGGTTTAGACATGTAGAGCGAATGATTGAAGAAAGATTTTCTTATATTTAGGAGGGCCATGGGCCAAGGGGGTGGGGGGGACTGGAGGGGGGGGGGGGGGCGCCCCATATGTTTCCACCACTGGTGTTAAGACTATTTTTTGAAAATCTTGTTTTCTAATTGAAAAAAAAATCATGTTTTAAAGCTTATTAGATCACGATAGAAATACGTTGCGTTGAAGTAGAAATTATAGTGATGTCGGATACATTAAGTTTAGTACATTAAATTGTATTCAAAAAATTTCTTTGCAGTTTATAGTTAAGATTAAACATTACCGGGAAAAAATAACCAAAACCATTTCCAAATCTTACATTATCTTATCATTTACGTAAACTAATCGATGCCGTCAAATAGGGGTGTAAAAGATGTCTAAGTTGGGGAAAAGCTAATATTTTTAATCAGTAATCTTATTCTTCCGTTCTATTGTTATACTGTAAAATATTATTACTGTAGGTAGGTAGATAGATGATTTTGAAATATAAGTCACCAATAATTCTTGACTAACATAATAGAGAGTATTTTATTATGCCAGGTCGTTCTATTTCATTTCACATCGTTTGTTCCGCCTATCGCTTGCTGACTACTGAAGTAGCAAGAGGACGCTTTTAATGAATACTTTTTTTTTTGTTGAGTGAAAATGAATTTTTTTTCGTGAAAAATCGCTTCAAGGGCTATATTCAATTTGGTGACATTTTACCTTTGAACTTTAAAACTTAAATTTAATCTATAACCTATCACAGATAAGTACCTACATGCTATTACTACTGACTTATGACAAGTTATTTTTTAAATCTATATCTATCTATCTTCTATATAAATAAAAATGAATCTCCGAAATGTATGTACGCGTATAACTTCGAACGACTGCACCAAATTGGATAATTCTTTTTTTATGTGTTCGTCATTGTCACGACAAGGTTTGTATAAAAGAATAGGTGAAATTTGTATTAAAAAATTGCGTGGGTGGCACGCGAGCTGTTTGAAAACTGAATGTACCGGGACTGAATGAATGGATTGCGGGAGGGGGGAGGGGAGCCCGGGGGGGGGAACTCGGTAGGGGGGAGGGGAACTCGGGAGGAGGGGTTCGTGGAAGGGGGGTGGAACCCGGGAGGGGGAAGGGGAACTCGGGGGGAGGGTTCGCGGGGGGTGGAGAGTGGGGAGTGGGGAGGCGGAGTGGGAACGCGAGAAGGGAAGGGGACGCCGGAGAGGAAGGCGGGGCGGAAGAGGAACGGGATGAATGGCAAAGGATGCAGGGAGAAACAATTTAATTATTAAGTAGCATAACAATGCACACCAGGAACTCGCTATAATAATATAAATGGAGCGACCGATAGACATGATTTTATTAAACAGAGATAATTGGAGAACTGGAAAATAAAATAGGCTACTTTTAATCACGGAAAAAACATTTCATTCCCATTGGAAATTTCTTTATAATGTACCAATAAATGACAATAGGACTTAAAAATACCGAAAATAAATACGACCATAATGTTGTATTCAATTTATAAATTCAATTGAGTATGGATTCCTCAGACGAACTTCCCTCATTGCCCAAAAGAGATCGGGAGATCGCGGATTCCATTGGGAGTTGAAATGAGCCGAGAAAAATGAGAGAGTGATTAACAGTGACGAACGGGATGAATAAGAGATCATCGAAGATGTTCAGAGTTCTTGTAAGGAGAGGAATCAATGACAAAGCTGAGAGAAAGAAAAAAATGGAGATTAAGAGTTTTTCATTTCTGAGAACTGCTTGGTTTGAAAATGACTGGAGAAAAAATGTGACGGTTGTATTTTTCGGAATCACCAAACGTCTAAATTATTACTTTTGAATATCTTTAAAGCTGAAAGGCAGTAATCATATTTCCAAAATTGTTGAGAAGAAAAGTTTTTTTACATTTCAAATGTATCTCTAGAAGTAAAACTGCAGATCTGGAGTATTTTTCCAAACAAAACACCTATACGTCAAATATGAATAGTGGCATTTAAGGTAGAGAATTGTTTATTAATAAAAACATGGGCTCTAATAATTTTTTTTTAAATGAAAACATGGACTGTTTACTTCGGTCTTGACTGCTTACTTTTTCTTCGGAAGTGCAATTTCTCCTGACTTCAGCATTAAAAGTAATTTAGAATGTCGAATAAAAACAATATATTTAACTCTAATAATCTAAACGAAAATATGAAAGAGAACATGATACAGAAAAACAGAAAAAAGATAACGGTCGCAACTCTCGTCTAACCGGAACGGGAATATATTAACGTAATATTTTAGATCTATATTTTGGGTATTTGCTCCGAAATGAACCTTTTTTTTTTACATGAGCTCCACACAGGAGGCCCTGAAGAAAATAATTTCCCTCAGGGCCTATGTTATCTTTGGTTATGCTGTGTGGAGCGTTTTTTAAGGAAAGGAAGGAGAGGAGAGTTCTGGGAAGGAAAAGGGTTTAATGGGTGGGTAGGAATTTGGGGTTCAGTGTGTCCTGGTCATCCGCCTCCAAAACCTAGACAAACCTCACCCCATGAACCCGGGCACCCCTGCTAAATGTAGCGAACCTCTTGGGGTGACCTACGGCAGAGGTGTTGGTATCCAGTTAAGGTTTCCGGGGCGGCGGTACCCATTCCCGCCTACCATTCATCTTACAAACATTAAGTTCACTCTACAAATATATCCTCTGGACTCAGGACTAGATTCAGACCCACTGGACTAGAAACCGATGTTTGAGACTAGGTCATTTATAAATGATATTAGACTTACACCCCCACCAGTATTTTCAGCATTAACAAGATGTGAATAGATGATGAAATTGGCATTGTTTACACAATTTCGAAAAAAAATGACTTCCGAACTTTCACCTTTAAGCTACAAATATATCCTTGCCTACACGTAAAAAAATTTAGATACCTACCTGCTGAAACATTGCAAAAAATCGCTGTTTTGTTTATTAGCCACAACTCTTTAAGAAAGGCAAAATAGGTACTTACCTGCATCACATCCTTTATCTTTCTTTTCTCCACCCTTTTTTTACATTAGCTCCACACAGGAGGCCCTGAAGAAAATAATTTCCTTCAGGGCCTATGTCATCTTAGGGGATGCTGTGTGGAGGGTTTTTTGTAAGGGAGGGGAGGATAGGAAGTTCTGGGAAAGAAAAAGTTGTGAGGGGTGGGTAGAATTCTGAGGGTCAGTGTGTCCAGGAGCACCGAATGTATGAATCCATCCCCCCAACTGAGGTTCAAGTTGATGGGTCAAGGTGGTAGGAAAGGTCAAAAGGTCTTCCTCAACCAGTCATCCACCGCCAAGACCTAGACAAACCTCACACCATGAACCCGGGCACCCCTGCTAAGTCACCAAACATAGCAACCTATGGTGACCTAGTTGTCCAATAAATGGTTCCCGGGGCGGCGGTACCCATACCCACTTCCCATATTGGACCCTTCCTCCAGCTGCACAACACTTTTCAAATATATATTCGCTTGATAACTCAAACGATGAAGAAAAAGTGAAAAAAAAACTATGTGATACTGGACCTTTCGGATTTTTTGCTGGAACTAGATCGTCTACACTTTAGAAGAAAAAAATGCAAAGGTGTTAGTAACACATAAAGGGGTTGTACATTAATCACGTGTTGTTTTTTAGGAACTTTGTAACCCCCTCCCTCCCTTGGTGATATGTGGTGAGGTTTTAGACTACCCCCCCCATACCCAAAATAACGCGTATTTTTTTAGTACGAAGTATATTGAATTTTGGAAAATTAAGCATCGTGATAAAAGTATGCAGACAGACATTAAGGCTGCAGGTTGTTTTTGACTGGCGTAAAAATAATAAAGGAAGTAAAAAAAACATATATTTGTACATAAATATATTTAATGGACATTGTCCTCGGACCACTGAGTAGCGAGATTTTCTTCAATACTAACAAGTGGATAAGCATCTTGAAAGTCAGCTGTTGGCACTTTGCTTTGTTGAAGATCAACGTCGGTTTATCAAGCCACTCGGCGTCATCATTTTCGCGCGCTACGCAGAGAAATCTACTAAAAGATCATTCGCCCAGTTGGCCAATTCTTCTTTCGTGGTATATTTTTGTTTGGCATCAGCCCACAACTCTTTAAATTCTCTCTGAACTACACTGTTTTTTCCCCTTTTTATACTCTGCAATTAGGTCTTTATACAGATCTCCCAGTTTAGACATTGTTTCATTGTTTTAGGGCGTCATAATCACAGACTTACTGGCGACTGGTGAGCCGAGTGGTTATCGCAACGCGCGGGGAAATCGTTGCCTGGCAACGGTGAGTCAAGGCCACGCGCCGCTGTTTGGCTTAGAAATCGTGCGTTCAAGAAAAATAAATACATGTGTTATCTCATTTTATCCCTACCCTCCCCTTCCTAGTGATATTTCGTGATTTTTTTTCCGCCCCCCCCCCCCATTTAGAGCCTTACGTAATTAATGGATAACCCCTAAGGTGCTCGATGAGCACATTTGAAATCCTATTGTTCTGGAAGGTATTAAGCTTAAAGTCCCCGAAAATATCTCCAGAGCTAGGCAGAACAGGCTTTTCATTTTTCCAAAAGACAGTACTAACCTACCAATGATCATGTCTTTTGGGAGAATGACTCATAAACCCCCTTCTTCCGAGGTAGAAATTTTTCAGTTAATCTTCAGTTATTGCAATAAATATATATTTGTAACGCGAGACTGCGTCTCAAATAATATACTATTGTATGTTATTAATTGTAAATTTTTGTGAAAATTGGTTTCAAAGTACGAGGCATGTTCAGAAAGTAAGTGTACTGAATTTTTATGTATTTTTTGAAAAAGTGTATTTGAAAATTATATTGGATTTGAATATTTTTGATACACTTGTTGACTATTTTTCCAAATAATTGCCAACCCGTTTAATGCATGTGGTGAGCCATGGCACAAGTTTCTTTATGCCTTCCTCGAAGAATCCTCCCGCCAGCCCCTTCCCCCACTTCAGAACCACTTTCTGCACCTGCTCATCGGTTGAAAATTTATTTTCATCCATATACATTATATATTATATACCTTCAGGAAGGTGAAAAGATGATAATCTGATGACACCAAGTCGGGGGAATACGGGGGGTGGTTCAAAACATCCCAACCAAATGAGTTCAAGAGTGCATTGGTGGCTAAGGCTATGTGAAGACGGACGTTTTCGTGAAACAAGCGCACTTCTTTGGTTAGCATTCTCCTCTTTTTGTTTTGAATGCTCCTTTTAAGTTGCTTTAGGGTACCAGAATATTGTTGTGCATTGATGGTCTCAACCTGAGGCAGAAATTTGACCAAAATGGTGCCTTTTCGGTCCCAAAATAATGAGGACATGATTCTTTTGCCCGAAATTGTGGTTTTCAAGTTTTTTACAGATGGGGAAATGGTGTGACGCCACTTAGACGACTGTTTTTTTTTTCCAGGCGTGTAAAAAGTTACCCACTATCATCTTATATATTTATAATAGAGCTCAGAAATCCTCACCCTTTTTCTTGTAGGTGTTATTCCTTCCGTGAGTAAAAAGCGGATCACACCGCCTGGCGGGATTTTTTGCCGTCATCTTTCACGCAACTGGACACTACAACGTGAGTTTACGTACCACAATGTTCCTGCGATGCTCGTTTTGGTCAGGAGACCCCCCTCTACCACTCAGTGTTGCCAACCTTCAAAAAACTAAAAACCACCGTCCGTTATGGTCAAAGTACACTTACCTTCCGAACATGCTAAGTATTTCACAATAAACATATAAATAATGTAAAAAAATATGTTTAAAACAACGGGAATTTTTTAGTTATTGTGCGGTAAAATGAAACTTAAAGCAAACATTTTCATTCTTCCACATATTAAAATATTTTAATTCGATGAGGTATATATGTACCTACGGGAAGCAAAAAAACGAATAGGAATAGCAAATTGAAGAAAAGTGTTTTTCAGTGGTTTAAAATATGTATATTTTTTTAAACATTAAATATGAAATTACAAGGAAGACTAACCAGACCAAATACATACACAAAGTTAAATATATGTATTTTATATAAGATACTTAGATAATTTTACCACTAATCCCGGAGGGTGAGATAGTTGTTTAATATTATGCTTCAAAGTCTTATTAGTATAAATGTGGCTTGTCCATAATATCCAATTAAAATCAAATGCATCAAAATCAACAACACCCTGCGCCCTCGTCACTTGCCAAACTTTCCTCTCCAGCCGACCGTCCCTGCTCATCGGTCTTGGCAGTTCGTTGTTCGTAATACTCTACCTCTACAATAATACTCTAATTATTCCTGTAGACCTGTATCGTAGAACTGTAGGGCTGCGAAATAACGAACAAAGGCAGTACTTGTACTAACCGGATGTCCTTTTCATAAAAAAATATATATGAAGAACTTTTAAGCCAGCATAGCTGTTAAAGCTACCTTTTCCGTGGCGTAGAGGTCTATGTTTTATTTTTGTAATGGAAGGTTACGAACTTCAAACAATTGCCAGGTTTAGGTACATTGATGTTGATTGTTTAGTTAGATGAACCTTGAAAGCTTGTTTTAAAAATAAAAATGTTATGTAAACATAAACAGGAAAAAAAATAAATCAAAAACAAAAACAAAGGACTTTAATGAACCGTGTCAAATGAGCTATTCCGGCGTTTCAGGAAAATTCATTAGTCGCGTTGTGATTTGAAATTCGGAAAACAGAAATGACGCATTACAGCGCCCACGAAGCGTTGCGCTCATTGGCCGCATTGATTATGATGTCACTTTTCAAGGCTCCTATTGGTTGAGATATGAACAGGAAATGATGCATTACATTATCGACGAAGTATCAAACTGCGCTCATTGGCTGCTTTGATCATGACCTCACTTTTCAAGGCTCCTATTGGTTGAGATATGAACAGGAAATGATGCATTACATTATCGACGAAGTATCAAACTGCGCTCATTGGCTGCTTTGATCATGACCTCACTTTTCAAGGCTCCTATTGGTTGAGATTGTTTTGGTAAAGTTTCGCTTCTACTGTATGTGAACTGCTCTCGTATTTTATTTATACCAAATAATGCGGTAAACTACACACTACACATTTTATTCACATTTTCTGTGTATTATTGGTATAGGTACTAGCGAATGTTAGGTCTGACACAGTAGTCACATATATGATGGAATTATAGATAACGCTAGCACATGGATAGAAAGTTTCCTGAACTCTAGAAATCAATATATAAAAATAAAAAACACTCTTAGTGAACCGAGTACAAGCGACTTTGGAATACCACAAGGCACGATTTTGGACCTTCTTCTATTCATCTTGTATGTTAATAATATCTTTGAATTACCAATAACAGAAAAACTTGTTTCATATGCAGATGATACTGCAATTATATTCCTAGCAAATTCATGGAATGAACTTAAAACAACTGCTAATCATGATATTAATATCTTGAAAGAATGGTTTGACGAAAATTTATTAACATTGAACATTGAAAAAAACCTATTTTATTCCTTTTAGTATAAATAACAAAAAATCTCCCCCTATCGCCATAAATATTAAAATTCATTAAAAAAAATGTACCGCTAAAATATTAGCATGCCAAAATAATGACTGTCTATTCATAGCAAATAAAAAAGAAATAAAATATTTGGGTGTAATAATAGATAGTAACCTTAAGTGGAAGACTCAAATTACCAATACTATATATAAATAGATTAAGAAAACTTATATACATATTTATTAATTTAAGAAATATACTTAACTTAAAAATTCTTAAAAATATATACTATGCTCTAGCCCATTCGATAATACAATACGGTATCGTTGAATGGGGAGGAGCTTACAAAACCTCAATTTTACCGTTAGAAATTACTCAAAGATTAATAATCAAAATTATTATTAAGAAACCATCAGATTATTCAACCTCTCAACTTTTTCAAGACTTTCAAGTCCCACCTCTAAGAAATACATATATAAAAAATACACTGCTTCAAATATACAAAGACTATTCTAAGAAGTCGCACCACGCCATGGTCCGCGTTGAGAGCAATAGGCAAAACACAGTGGGTCGCTTGTGTACGCCATTAATGCATACCAGTTTTGCACAACACTACTACACGTGCAATGGAGTGGTGTGGTTTAATCAACTAGCAATAGAGCTGAGATTAGAACCTGACTACAATAAATTCAAAAACAAATTAAACAATAATATCTTAAATAATTTAGCCACTTTGAACCGCATTAACCTTAAATTAATATTTATAACACAATTGTTGGTAAAGGTTATTTATTTAAGAAAGTAAGTTCACAGATCACATAATATGGTAAAAATAGTCACAATGTATCAATTCACTAATTAACTGAGCAAGGGATCGGAGGGAACCTTGCCGTTAGGCTTTGGGAACAACAAAACTGACTGTGGTTCTGCTTAGAGGGTCGTACCATAGGACGAAGCGCAACTAAGGCAGCAGTCGGGGGTCTGGTTGGTGCTTTACTTATGGTAGTAGAATACTCCTTAGAGGGTCGTGCCAGAGGACGAAGCGCAACTAAGAGAGCGTATTAGCCAAGAGCGAGCTGCAGACGAACTGACTAATTTAGGGCGCGCAGCTTGTTATATAGCCCATTCCTTGTTGCGGGGTGTGGTTTATGTAGCGGCTCGAGGGTGGGAGATGCGCAGAAGGCGTCGGCGCATCCTGGTTTGCTTAGGGGTGGGTGAGCAGGATGGCGCTGTACGGGGGAAAGAGATGGTGTAGTGGCAAGCGTAAAAACGGCGCGCTACACATTACTTTTTCAAAAATTTATTTTATATTATTATTTTTTTATTATTTTTTTTTACACATTTGATTTATGTGAGTACGTAAATATAATGTATGTGTTATAATTTTTAATTTTAAATTTTTTTTATTAAAATATATATATATATATATATATATATATATATATATATATATATATTTTCTCTTCCCTTTACACACGAGTAGTTACACTCTTGTAAAGGTTATATATTATATACATATGTATGTTTATACTGTTTCTAATCAATGTTGCATGTTAGTATTTAATGATTTGAGTTTAATACGATTGTAACCTGAAAATGCAATTACTCATGATTATATTACATGTATATGTATATAAAAACTAATAAAAAAAAAAAATGAATCGTTTGTATACAGCTCGTTTCAAAGTTGTCATTTGGTTTCAGAAAAGAAAAATATATAAATCAATACATTCAAATCGATTACCGTATATATGCACTTGTCCTTTCTTCTCTAAAGACAATAAGTTTTCCTAAGCAAGATTTAGAGAATGAAGGTATGAATATCTGTACGTAATCCTAAGGGTGTATTTTTTGGGTCAACTTTAGTTGCGAGACCTATGCAACTTGCGCGTCTCTCGATCAAATCTAATTGTTAATCAATTAAAAAAATGTTTGGATTTCAAACTCGTTCCCATATTATACCCGATAATTTTACATTGAATGAGTCACAGAAAAGGTGTAAAGATACACGGGCAAAAGGTGGATATGATAAGGTTTGCTGACGATATTGCTATGGTTGCTGAAAGCGAAGAAGAACTGCAAGAGGCCTTAAGAGGAAATACTAGCGGCGTTTTTCCATACAAACGTATTCCCCGTTTATCTCTCTGGATTTTGATCCTAGAGCAAAATTTTTTTTTACATAATATAGATATCGACCACTAGCGTGTCGGTACGTTTTGCTTTTTTTGATAATTTACTTCTTATAGAAGTTAGGACCTTCCAAAAATGAATAAAATTGCCTAATTTAAACGCCGTCAAAAAACGTTCAGTAAACAAACTAAACAATGTATTTTGAAAAAAAGCAAAACGTACCGACATAGAATATTTTCTTTTAATACAGTTAGAGGAAAAAAAAATTTTATATCCGTCAAGTTTTGGAGAAGAAAAATGGGGAATACAAAACATCGATTTCGAAGATTTTATTTAGGTATTTTCGGCCCGACGTGCAGGTGTCCCTTTCCCTCATTTCTCCTGAGGGGGGCCGGGGAACAAGGGTTTTGACAAATACATACATATAAAGCGAAGTAGTGATGTAACGAATTTTATCGGTAGACTAGTGTTGTCCTTGCCCGTGTAATCGATATTTTTTATTCGTTTTTTTTTCTGTTTAGTGACTCATCGCGGTATACCAATACTGACCGAGCTTTCATGCTAAAATTGTGCAAAATTAAAATTGTTTATGTCAAGTACTATAATAAATTTTCAATTTGGGAGGCGTTTTAGGTACCATCGCCCCGGAAACCATTTATTGGATAACCAACACCCCCGCCACTTGGTCACCCCAAGTGGTCCGCTATGTTTGGTGACTGAGCATGGGTTCCCGGGTTCACGGGTGAGGTCTGCATGGGTTTTGGTGGCGGATGATTTTGTTCACTTACTGCGTGGCGGGCTGGATTGGGAGAAACTGGAAGAGGGAGATCTTTTGATCTCTCTACAGCCGGACTCTCTCCACCATCATTTCATACTTTTACCTACCCAGAAATTCCTCTCCTTCCTTTCATTAAAAATAACCTCCACACAGCTTCTCCAATAACTTTGCATACTATAAGGGTATTTAACTTAAAAATATTTTTTATATTTCATTTTACATAATTGCATTTTGTGATATTTTTAAGTAATCAATCACCTCTTCCTTTAATATTTTGTCTATAATTCTCATATGCCTATACTTGTTTGTCTTTTAATATTAATCTTATCCTGAAGAAGAACACTCTGTTTTCGAAACATGTTGATAATATTGATTACATAAAGCTGTTTTTACAACGTTATTTGTTCTCGTTTAATTAAAAATGACGCCACAAAGATTGGACCCATTTGCAGCATTTCAAGCTGGGTCGCCATAACCAATTCGTTTGTGCAATTTCAATCAATGCATTTCTTTGTTTCTCGAGAACCCTTCTATGGGCTTACACATCATTAGGTAGTACTTTTACGCCAGTTTTTTAAACATTTGTGGTCAGAAACATCCAAGTAGTGTAGTTTTGTAGCTCTAGCACGTATGAAGCTGTATGACTTTTGCACTCCCAGAAATAAAACCTTTTTAGTATAATTATCATTATGCATATATCCAATTGTATATCCGCATG
Source organism: Limnephilus marmoratus (assembly GCA_917880885.1). NCBI lineage: Eukaryota > Metazoa > Arthropoda > Insecta > Trichoptera > Limnephilidae > Limnephilus > Limnephilus marmoratus. Next base: position 23,477,492 of record OU862911.1, on the reverse strand, counting down.
TACATTATTTGGCTTAATATAGTAAATATGTTATTTTCCACATCAAGTATACAATAAAATAGATGCAAGAATGTTTTTTTTGATAAATTAATACCGTAAAAAAAAATATATTTATTCTCAAAACTCTTGAGAACATATCGTCGTTGCATTCACAAAATATCCCATGTAAGGTTTTCGACCAATTTTTTTTTTGTTTACATCATTTGATTCACCACGGTTTCCTAAATAATCTGACATAAATATATCCCATTTTTCAAACTCATCTTTTTAATCATTTTAGAGGCAACTCTGACCATTACTTGCAATTAATGGTAATTATTTAAAAAATATATACTACATATACTACAGAAATATAAAAAAAATATATAATTATATAATTAAATCCCTATACACTACAAAAATATATAAAAAAAAATAAAATTATAAAATTAAAATGAGAAAAAAAAGTTTTTTGTGTGCAAGAATTCGTATTATTTTTTTAACTCAAATTTGTCGCACATAAATTAATGTCAGAATATTTCTCATTTCTGAACGCAAACTGCCTTTCTGTTAGTATTTTATATTTTAGTTTTAAAGTTCTTGTTGTGTCCTGTGATACAATAGCACTGCTATTGTCTATTATTATTATTGTCCCGTGTGTGCTATAACAGCACTATCTTTGTTAATTTTGTTCTTCTGTCATTGTTTTGTAAATACTCTATACTCTTTTATTATTTTCTCAATATTATAAGGAGCACTGTAGGATTATTTTTTAAATTTATTATAGTTAAGCGCACTTGAAGTGAAATGTCACAAAACAGCGCTATATAAATATAATGCTATTATTATTATTATTATTACAAAGTGCTTCGCGTATTTACCAGGATTATGGCGTTGGATGTTCTTTGTATTCATGGAGGCGGATATGGATTCCGCCGCCCCGTCAATTGGATAACCAAGATCCCTGCCATAGGTCTCCCCATGTAATTCGCTACGTCTCTGCATTTGCCCACCTTCTGCGTGGCGGGCCGGATCGGGAGAGACTGGTCGAAGGAGACCTTTTGACCTCTCCACCCGGACTCTCTCGATCCATTGCCTTGCACCTTAATGGGAGGGTTGGATTCATACTTCTGTCACCCTTGGACCCATTGACAGATACCTCCCTTCCCAGAACTTCCTCTCCTTCCTTTCCCTGTAAGGACCCCTACACAGCGTCCCCAAAGATGTCATAGGCCCTGAGGTTTTTTTTTCCTAAGGATCCCATATGTGGAGCTAATGAAAAAAAAACGTGGAAAGGTGTGTGTATCTCCTTCGGTCGCTGGCTATAATGCTTGAAAAGGTTATAATAGCGCCAAACTACATTCAATAAATATAATGTTAAATTTGAATTCGAAGCAAGATTTTAAGTAATTGCTGCCTTTAAACTACGTTAACATTCAGTTTTGCCCAACCGTTATATTTTATTTATTATATTTTGTTAAAAAATGTTGTTTTTTATGTGAATACCGCACAAGAGCCAGTGAGACTATGGCATCCACAATTAGGGTATGTTGTGAGGCTGAAGATAATGGGGAGCGGAAGGAAGTGAGGAAGAGGAAGGTGGGGAAGTGCCTGGATATTCAGTACAGTTGGTGTACATTATTGTTTAGTATCTTAGTTTTATCCAGAAAACGTGTTATTTTTCCCTTTTACATTTTTAACAGTCTCTCGTGTCTAGGATGATCGAAGTATGTATGAAGAATGAGTTAATGATGAATGTAAGTAAATCTAAAGTCATGGTATTTGAAAGAGATAGTATGAAAACAGTGTGCAGCATAGTTGTGAATGATGAGTATTTGGAGCAGGTGGGTGAGTTTGTGTACTTGGGAAGTATGTTTACGAGAGATGGTAGTTTTGACAGAGATATCGAAAGAAGGGTGAATGCAGGCAACTCTATTAATGGAGGACGAACGCCTTTGGCGCCAACAAAAAACTGTCAAAAGAAGCGAAGGTAGCCGTCTATAATTGAGTGCTGGTACCTACCCTGATGTATGGCAGTGAGGCATGGAACTGACAGAGGAAGGATGGAAGTAGACTGAATGCTGTAGAAATGAGATCCCTGAGGCGTATGTGTAGTAAAACCATGTACGATCGTGTGAAAAATGTGGAGATCCGCGAAGAATGCAAGGCTGATGTAAGCGTAATGAGTAAGATTAAGAAAGGGACGCTCAGATGGTTTGGGCATGTAGAGCGAATGAACGAGTAAAGGAGTGTAAGGAGAATATATGACGTAAATGTGAATGAAAGAAGAAGTCGGGGACGCCCGAGGAAGACATGGCACGACCAAGTGAATCAGTTACTTATATGTGAACGAGGCAAGGAGTGTGTGCCAAGATCGAGTTGTTTGGCGGTCCATGCTCTCTGCCTACCCCTGCGGGGAAACGGCGTGATGGTTAGTTAGTTAGTTTTAGTTGGTTTTCATTTTTAACAACTAGATTACGTATATTGGACAAAATATGTTTTGTGTTCTTTGTACTACCGTTATTGAATAAAAAGTGAGTTTGCTACAAAACAAAAGACCATTATTTTATTTTTTCCAAATCACGAAATATAGTTTTTTCTAAACTTCGGGTCGTTTAGACTAATTTTATTTATTTTTACGTTTCGAATAGCTACAAATCATATGCAACTTTAGAGACCTCATGCGTTTAAAAATAATGCGCCCTTTTTTCTGTCTATGGAGAGCGATACACCCTAAAGCCGAGTCAAAAACTTCATTAGCGACGAAATAAGTCGAAACATGCCATCCAAACAGAATATTGGAATACCTAGTAACAAGCATGCGATGAGATTCGCGGAAGACGGTAGGCAGGAGGCGCAGAGGGGGAGAGAGAACACTCACGTGGTCTCACCCACACATCTATAGCTAGTTCTTTTGTGAGCTCGGTGCGACAACGATAGTTTTTGAAAATACCTACCGTCGAGATTTCTCACCGATGGTATTACCTCTTAACAATCATGCAAAGCATTCTTCAAAACAATTACAATATGAAGATAAATAAAGACAAAAAAAAGCTGCTGACTGTAGGCCGAACGCAACATCAGTTGAGAGTAGAGATGTCAGGAGTTCCACTAAAGAACACCAAGGAGTTTGTCTACCTCGGGAGCAAAATAACATGGGACGGTCGGTCTTAGAGCGAGGTCGACAGCCGTATACACCAGGCTAGGCTTGCATTCAATAAAAGGTCGAAAATAATAGAATCGAATAATATAGACCTAAAACTGAGAATACTCCTCATCAAGACCTATGTATGGAGTATCCTGATGTACGACTGCGAAACATGGTGCCTATCCGAAAGAGATAAACGGAGACTAGAGGCTTTTGAGATGTGGTCCTATAGAAGACTATTAGGAATTTCCTGGAGAGACCACATCACAAATGAGGAGGTTCTCCAAAGAATCGAAGGAGGAAGGCACCTGCTCAGGACCTAGTCCGAAAGGCGCACAAGATGGATCGGCCATGTAATAAGACAAGAAGGCCTCTTGCATGCCATAATGGAGGGTATGACCGAGGGGACAAACGCTAGGGGGCGCCCACGCCGAGAGTACCTGGAGGACCTGCTGGTGGACGTGCGCTGCTCATCATATGCAGACTTCAAAAGAGCCGCACAAGACAGGGAAGAGTGGAAGAAACGTATAGATGAAATTACTGCAAACCAATCCCACGATTGAAACCAGAGAGAGAGAATTTTACATGCTGGTGTGGCGTCTATAATCACTATTTCCATATTGATCCACGTAAAACTGTAATGTTATTTCATCATTGACATTATTCTAAGCGTTAACACAACGAAACATGACGGGTATCTTATATTGTTCTCGGGCGGGTAGCGGGTAGCGGTTAGCGTTTTCACTGTAATTATTGGAGCGGAAATCGAGGGCCAACGATAATTTACGAGTATTATAAAGCATTATACATATTTTATAAACTATGTTTGAAACAGGTGAAACGGATATATAACGGCAACCTATATCATAAATTATATCGAAATAACTTTTTTTATTTAACCTTACAAAGAGAAACATAATGCAGGAATCGGAAAATTCTGAAACCAAACATAGGTTTGAAAACTTCTGATCAAGTTGAGTGGAAAAATGCGCCGTGATCCCACCCAGCCATCGTGATATCATTTTATCTGCTAGCCATATCCTCTATCATTGCACAATAATCATTTTCCGCTTATGATGATGGTGTTAGGAGTTTTTTTTTAATATGTTTTCAAGATTTCGTATCGCGGCAATTTTTGTCGTTCAATTTTTAAATGGTGAACTGTGTAAACAGGACATTTATTTTTTCAACGAGATCTTACGGATATATTTACGCGACCCAATTTCGATTTCCTATTTTTCGTGAAACTCTTTTAATTACCTTATAAAGGTTGTAATAACACGTCAAGCTTTAATGCAAACTAAACACAATATAATTTACTCTACATTAATGGTTGTTTGTCAGTTGTTGCGTAAAATTTTAAACAGGTGTAACTATAAGAAAACGAAAATGTACGTGTGTATGCGCATTGCATACACACGTACATTTTCGTGCAGATACAGTCAACATTGGAATACGATTAAGTGCGTCCTTATGCATACTTAGTTACGCTCCGATGGTTTGGGCATGTAGAGCGAATGAACGAGGAAAGGAGTGTAAGAAGAATATATGACGCAAATGTGAATGGTAGAAGAAGTCGACGACGCCCAAGAAAGACATGGCACGACCAAGTGAATCAGATACTTGAGTCGGGCCATGTCAAGAGTCAGAATAATAGAAGAGAATGTATGAGACGTTGTATTTATTTATTTATTTTTCCATGTTCTCCGTAAAACGGTTATTCACCAATACATTATGAAGAAGATTACAAATTAGACAAAAAGTATAGCAAAACACATAAAAAGGTCAGTTTCACTACTTTGTGACATACGTCAAAAGATAATTGTTAAACTGCCTGTAGGTTACGTTGAAAATGTCAATGTTCAATGCAGACTCGTTGAGCAGTTCAGTCGCTCTGTTGACTGGCGCGTTCTGATAGGCAGAAGTCCTCGCTTTTGGAGCATAAAAAAGGGTATGGGACCTTCCACGAGTATACTTGTCTGGGACATATAAGTTAATTTCTTTCAAAATAGGTGGATTATGTATAGTTCCAGAGATTATATTAAAAAAATGTTTTCCTAAAAATATTTTTCGGCGGGCTTCTAATGTATTAAGATCGAGCAGATATGAATGTAAACGAGGCAAGGAATGTGTGCCAAGACCGGGATGTTTGGCGGTCCGTCCTCTCTGCCTACCCCTGCGGGGAAACGGCGTGATGGTTAGTTAGTTAGTTAGTTAGTTAGACACGTTATAGTTTATAGTATTGCGGTCGGTGAGCCCAGCGTGGCGCTACGATTCTTAGCTGAAACATCGAGCTGATTTTTGAAAGTGAAGATTGATTTCTTGCAACAATCGTATAAATTTTAATATTATTCCTTTTTGAACATGAGTAAGGTAGGGTAGGCAGTGCTTATGTGGAGAGCACGCCTCTGGCCACACGCACGCATTCCAAAGATTTGTCTACCCCTACATAAAAAAAAACTCGATTAGTTGGTCATCAAGTCGTGATATCAACATGTGACAACACCTACACTTACTTCTGCCATTACTGCTAAAATAGATGTGTTAAGAGACCTTAACACAACTGTTATGTCCCTGTGTTATGGCGGGTGAATGACAGATTAGAATTTTTCATAACATGGTTGATAAATTAAATTATAAGTTATTAAATTATACAAATTAAATTATTAATTATAAAATTTTAGAAATTAAACTACATTACAAATATTACGGTTTCTTAAATGGAGTAATAGTAATGTACCATGGTAATAATAATAATTATAGGTTGATAATGATATTAAAATTATACAATTCAATTTAAGTAACAAATTTTATATATTATTATTTTTAATTGTAAAACTAATGTTTTTAAGACAAGATTTTTTATGCATAGCACAAAGGGTAACAATTATTATAAGCAATAATTATCAGCCTGAAACACTCATCCACATTGAAAAATCTTCCGAGAAAAGATACATGACGCCAACGGGACTTGAACCCGTGTCCTCTCGATTGCCGGTCGATTGCTCTGACCACTGAGCTATGGCGGCTTATCTCGTACCCGCCAAATGATTCAATATATGCTAGTGTTTCATTCAACAATTACTGCTTATTATATTTTTTCTCACCTGAAAACAACCAACTTTATTTTTGCGAGAGAAACATTGTAAGTGTTAAATCCCTCGCTAGGTGGCGTCGAGACAAATTATGTCTTCATTTATTGGGGAAATACTTAAACTTGTCAAATATTAATAATTATTTTTAATTGTAAAACTAATGTTTTTAAGACAAGATTTTTTATGCATAGCACAAAGGGTAACAATTATTATAAGCAATAATTATCAGCCTGAAACACTCATCCACATTGAAAAATCTTCCGAGAAAAGATACATGACGCCAACGGGACTTGAACCCGTGTCCTCTCGATTGCCGGTCGATTGCTCTGACCACTGAGCTATGGCGGCTTATCTCGTACCCGCCAAATGATTCAATATATGCTAGTGTTTCATTCAACAATTACTGCTTATTATATTTTTTCTCACCTGAAAACAACCAACTTTATTTTTGCGAGAGAAACATTGTAAGTGTTAAATCCCTCGCTAGGTGGCGTCGAGACAAATTATGTCTTCATTTATTGGGGAAATACTTAAACTTGTCAAATATTAATTATTATTTTTAATTGTAAAACTAATGTTTTTAAGACAAGATTTTTTATGCATAGCACAAAGGATTTTTTATGCATAGCACAAATAAAGTTGGTTGTTTTCAGGTGAGAAAAAATATAATAAGCAGTAATTGTTGAATGAAACACTAGCATATATTGAATCATTTGGCGGGTACGAGATAAGCCGCCATAGCTCAGTGGTCAGAGCAATCGACCGGCAATCGAGAGGACACGGGTTCAAGTCCCGTTGGCGTCATGTATCTTTTCTCGGAAGATTTTTCAATGTGGATGAGTGTTTCAGGCTGATAATTATTGCTTATAATAATTGTTACCCTTTGTGCTATGCATAAAAAATCTTGTCTTAAAAACATTAGTTTTACAATTAAAAATAATAATTAATATTTGACAAGTTTAAGTATTTCCCCAATAAATGAAGACATAATTTGTCTCGACGCCACCTAGCGAGGGATTTAACACTTACAATGTTTCTCTCGCAAAAATAAAGTTGGTTGTTTTCAGGTGAGAAAAAATATAATAAGCAGTAATTGTTGAATGAAACACTAGCATATATTGAATCATTTGGCGGGTACGAGATAAGCCGCCATAGCTCAGTGGTCAGAGCAATCGACCGGCAATCGAGAGGACACGGGTTCAAGTCCCGTTGGCGTCATGTATCTTTTCTCGGAAGATTTTTCAATGTGGATGAGTGTTTCAGGCTGATAATTATTGCTTATAATAATTGTTACCCTTTGTGCTATGCATAAAAAATCTTGTCTTAAAAACATTAGTTTTACAATTAAAAATAATAATTAATATTTGACAAGTTTAAGTATTTCCCCAATAAATGAAGACATAATTTGTCTCGACGCCACCTAGCGAGGGATTTAACACTTACAATGTTTCTCTCGCAAAAATAAAGTTGGTTGTTTTCAGGTGAGAAAAAATATAATAAGCAGTAATTGTTGAATGAAACACTAGCATATATTGAATCATTTGGCGGGTACGAGATAAGCCGCCATAGCTCAGTGGTCAGAGCAATCGACCGGCAATCGAGAGGACACGGGTTCAAGTCCCGTTGGCGTCATGTATCTTTTCTCGGAAGATTTTTCAATGTGGATGAGTGTTTCAGGCTGATAATTATTGCTTATAATAATTGTTACCCTTTGTGCTATGCATAAAAAATCTTGTCTTAAAAACATTAGTTTTACAATTAAAAATAATAATTAATATTTGACAAGTTTAAGTATTTCCCCAATAAATGAAGACATAATTTGTCTCGACGCCACCTAGCGAGGGATTTAACACTTACAATGTTTCTCTCGCAAAAATAAAGTTGGTTGTTTTCAGGTGAGAAAAAATATAATAAGCAGTAATTGTTGAATGAAACACTAGCATATATTGAATCATTTGGCGGGTACGAGATAAGCCGCCATAGCTCAGTGGTCAGAGCAATCGACCGGCAATCGAGAGGACACGGGTTCAAGTCCCGTTGGCGTCATGTATCTTTTCTCGGAAGATTTTTCAATGTGGATGAGTGTTTCAGGCTGATAATTATTGCTTATAATAATTGTTAAATTTTATATAAAATAGTTTCTAAATGTAAGGGTCCATTGTGATAATTATTTTTTAAAAGGTATGGGGTTGGGTTTCGGTTTTTAAGTTCTAGGGAGAAGTTTAAATATTTTAGGAGCTAGGCACTTGAAATGTCTGCGATCTGACGTGGTTTGTAGTGTAGTGTTTATTTTACATTGTAGTGTCGGTTGGTTATTGTTCTGGTACTGTAATTGTGATGTAAGAGGGTATTTTCCTTATATTTGAACAAGAAATGCGTTAGAGAAAATTTTAGATGGAGTTGCCGTGTTTTTAAGACATTATATTCAGTGGAGTCGAGTGGAGGAGTATCTTGTCGGTCGCTTGTTGATAGCACGTATTATGGTTTTTTGGGCTTTTTGTAGAATAATTGTAGAATTTTAAATAAATCACTATAAAACTTTTGGCCGAGAAAATCTCAAACAATATCTTAATTCTTTTTATTAATTTCATTACAAAGACGATACTAATTTTTGTTTTGTTTGTTTCAGAATGTGTCGATCCTAGTGGTGCTTTTGTATATTTGGAGATTAGGGGTAAATGCACGGAAATATGGAGATCTAGAAGATGTATATTACGGTAAGAGTATTAATTACTTTAATGTGATTTGTGTGTAATTTAATACTAAAATAAGACTTTGTCACGAAAAAGTTGGCATGTATGTATTATAGTGTGAAAATAAAACCTACAAATTTATTCAGCTGTCGACAGGATTCGAAAGAACTGTTCCTCCGAGTTCTTTAAAACAAAGCATTGTTTATTTCGGGTATTAATATCAGGTTACATTGCGAAAGCTTTTAACGAATACAAATGTACGCAAAAATTATTTTGATTATCTCGCATGCCACATTTGAGCTTTATCTTATTTACGTAAACTTTACAAACATATTTTTATAAGGTTTTGTATATTTTCCAGGTGTTCAAATTTCTTATATCGCTATAATTGGCACGCAGACCTTCATGGTTGGACTCAGCATTCTGCTATTTTACGGTGTACTTAAGGTAAGCATAATGTATGTAATAAAATAGTGACGAATTGTCTGTTTAACTATCAAACTGCGTGTTTGCGCAATTGCTAAAATGATTAAATATGCTATTTTGTAGAGAAATTATTCGCGATTAGAAGGGAAAACTTTTTTTAATTATTATTTAACTATACCTATTTATAATATTTAACATTTAAACCAACGATACGCAGGTAAAAGCTTACCGCTGAAAGCTCCGTTAGTAGACCTTCTATTCTAAAAAAATATTATTATTTTTCCTACGGCGCAGCGCACGATTCCTAATCGTTAAGTCGTCCGCTCAGTGATTACTTTGAAGTTTGGAAATTTTATGCCTCAGTATAATAATCATTAGTATGTTCATACCTGCTCGATATTTCATTTGCAAAATCATAAGAAAACCTTCCTTTCATCTCTTCCAGCAAATCATTATTTCTATCCCAGGGTGGATGTATTATATGTACACATATTTCCACCCTTCTTTTACGAACAAACTCGAATAACTTAAAGGTAATAAATATGAACACGTTGTGATACCACATCCTTTTTACATGTACATATATATTTACATATATAAAGGGAAAACTGAACATTTATTTCTACCCTTCTCTCTTCGATAATGAAGTTAATGTGAAATTTGTAGAGCTATGTGGTTATTTTTGTTACCCCTAGGCTGGGTTGTTTCATTCGAAAGCCGTGGCTCAGCTGAATTTATGTTCAAATAAAACTACACATTTTAAACAAAACCACGATTTTACGATGAAGCAATCTAACCTTACTGTTATGAGCATTTGTTATTGTAGTCGCAGATAGATTGGCTGCGAAAAAAGATTGAAATGTAATCAATAAAGTTTGGGTTTTCATAATGACACAACTATGAGAATGTGTGAAAATTTTACATTGGAAGGGAATCCGACTCACCTTTATTTCCCACAGCAGGTTTTGTGATATTTTGCACTGATAATTCATTTGGCTGATCAATGCACAAGTCTCCGAGCGAATCGATATTAAATATCAATAAGGAGATTTTTTTTTGTTTAAAAGAAAGACAAACATTTCCAGGTTATGAATAACCAGACAATATTTGAAAATCTCCTACTACCACCACAGTAAGTGGAAAATGTTGTTTGTGACGCGATGGAGGAATTAGCCAGCCGAGGAATCGAATCGATGCCAACTCAGTCATTGACCGGAAAAATGATGATGATCAGACTTACTCTAATAGACACCAATTACACTCACTGTGAGATCACTACATTGGTAATCATTGCAAAGAGATTTTTTTAGCACGGTCGATATTAAAGAACTGAGAGACCAGTTGATCATGGCACTAGTTACTCTAATAGACTGATTCCTCCTTTGGAGTTATTGTTCCACAATTTTACATATAGGTTATATGGAAGTTACTTTGGTAGTTAGTTAGTGGAAGATACTCTCAGTATCTCCCTGGTGTAAGACCACAATTCAGAATTGAAACGTTGCTTGAAGTGTTTGGTGACCAGATCTGAATAGCCAGGTACTTCCCTATCTCCTTCCCCTCCCTACTATCTTCAGCCTCACAACATACCCCAATTAGGGATGCCATAGTCTCACTGGCTCCAGACGGGAGCAGCTAAGCGTCTTGTGAGGTGTCACTCTAAAAAAAAATATATATATTGGCATATGTTGTCAGATAGGATGGTTTTTGTTATGGAAAGTATGTCGGATGGAGGAAGGGAGATATACCTTCATAGTCAGCAGTTATATTTTGGTCAAATCTTATATAATATAAAATTCATTGAATTTTACGAAGGCCCATAGGATTTAAACTTTGAGAAAATGATGATGTAAAAATGATTTAAAATGCATCGGTGAGAAGAATATGTTCAAAAGATAAAAAATATATGCACCAGAGTTTATTTTCAGAGGATTCAATATTTCATGTAGATACGCAGTGGCATAGAAAAGTCCTGGATTTCAGAGCAAAGCTGAAAACAAGCCGATACCGCTGGCTACATCAAAAACAACGTATGTTTTATAAGTTGTTCAATTATGTACATTTACAATGCTCGTAGAGGATTCGAAACCAGAGTTGATGAGAAAAGAGTAGATACTCACAAATACGCGTGCAGCTTGTTTATTCTTCAATTTTATATTGCACCAAAACACTTCCCAAACCTGTATATTTCGTTCCGACACCTTGATGCTATTTTTCCTGACACCGTTTACAGATCGGTACTGTTACTCGAAAAGCAATTGCCCAAAGAAGACAATCCTTCATCGAAGGAAATATCCTATTATGGTAGTAGAGCTGATCAGATTTCATAAAGTTGAGTGGCTAGGACCTCAATAATTCAATAAATAAGTGTATTCATAATACAGCACGCCATTTGCCCGTCTAATGTTTTTTTGCATGCTTGTATACATGACTGACAAATAAGCATTATCCCGGAAATCTTCTAATGACACGTAATGGAAGTGTTGAGTGGAAGGGCACTTCTACAGTCAATTAACAGATTCAAAATGATAATATTTCTTAACATTTCGAAATAAAAGGCTTCGAAAATAATATTTCCATAGACTAAATACTAAATCTTACAGGTTTAGGTAAGTATTCTTTATAAGACAGACAATTTAATTCCATATTAATGATATGACAACTATTAACGTAACAACTAATAACAACTATTATCGTATTCTAAAAATCTCGATTTGCTACAGCAGGTACTTTATACGTGCGTACAGTATTCAAACTCATATTGAAATTTGATTTTCTATTGCTGAAAATCTAATCATTTTTTTAACAATTTAATAGATCATGATTGCCGTGGTTTTATACTTACTGGTCTTCAAGTCTAAAATATTGTCAGTATTTACTCGTTTTGGCTGGCAACTCTGGCCACTAGAGGCGTTAGTGTAGCGCAAAGCGCATTGCATTCTTCCCGATAATGCATAATTGAATTTATATACTACTTGGTGGCTGTGCGACGTGCGTGGCAGGTTTTTGTTAATACACACCTAATTGCCATATGCTATATTTCATCTATGAGAAAAGGCAGTAAGGTCGTATGTAATCCTAATATATATAAATTTATTTTTAAGTGAAACTTCCTTAGCCCCGTTGTAGTGATTTTAAATTCGGATGAAACGGAAATGACGCACTACGGTACCTGCGAAGCATCAAACTGCGCTCAAGGCTCCTATTGGTTGAGATATAAAAAGGAAACGACGATAGGTCTGCGCTCATTGGCCGGTTTGTTTTTTTACGGGTCGTCGGAATATAATGCGTAAATTCGCTCCTCGCCGAGCACGGTGCGTCTCAGCGGCCAGAGGAATCTAACGGACGGAGGTTCGAATCCTACGAAATCCAAAAAAATAAAATTGGTTTTTGTAAATCAATATCCAATCTTCATACCACTTTAAAATAAATAGGCAAAATAAGTGACTTTCTAGTTTCATTTCTATCGCCTGTGAATTACACACTCTAATTTTTTTAAATTTCAATTTTTAAATTTTAATAACGTAAAATGAAGAAAACATTTCACAAAAAATCCCTTACAATGTTTGAAGGAAAACCAAGCCACACAACTCGCGTTGCTAGGGGGCGCCGGTGTAGCATACTGCCATTAGAACTAGAATGTACGGTAAATGTCAGAAGTTGGAGGTGATTATAACTCTTCTAGGGCCGTCTGTTTCAACAGAAAGATAAATCGCGAACTAAATTTTAATTTTAATCGTCAATTAAAGTAACAAGGATATTAAATAGGACAGCGTGCTGAATCATATATACTTTTGCTAATGTAATTATTCTTAGTGTGGCCAGTCTAAAAAGCAGATTATTCCTTCAAATTATGTGAAAAAACGCACCCCATTATTTTTTGGCGCGGCCAAACCATAAATTAAATTTTAAAATCATAGCAACCATAGAACAACTGTCAAAATGTATCAAAATATCCGAGAGCTTTGTTCCGATAAAAATGTTTAAGAAAATTAACATATAAATGACGACCTATTTTAATAATATAATTTATTTTCCAGTAGTAATATCTCCTAGAATTTGGTGTATCACAAATTTTATGAGATCTTCAGTTCAATTCAATTTGTTTATTGTATTAAAAACATTATATATTTTAGAGCGTTTTTAAAATTTGTTTGTAAGAGTATTACATTAAACATGGGTAGTAGATATATATACTAAATATACTAGCATTAATAGAGTTTGTCTATAAAAGGCAGCTTCACTTATGATACATATGTCGATATCCGAATTGATTCTGTTTAACAGCAAGATTCTTTCGACGTACGACGCCGCTTTAAAAATTCGGGATCGTTCCAATAACCATATTATTAACACGGGATCCAAATATTTTTAGTTTTCGCTGCAAGACATATTGGATGAGGAATTCATCGTCATTAGCATCATCTTTTGTAATAATGTTGAAGTCCGCAATTTCGTACTATACCTCCAACCGAACTGTCAAATCTGTCAAAATGGCCGAGTAACTCTAAGTTTTAACAAACTCTGTCAGTTTTCAGAAATTAATAACAAAAGTAAAAATAACCTAAAACAGGCTATGACGTTACATACTATTAGACGAGGGGTAGAAATCTCAAAGTGGGAAGACAAGAACAAGACAATTGTAACGATCTCGATATCTAGTACTTTAGTACTAAACTGCTACACGTCAAGTAAGGTTGCGTCTTACCAGCACTTACCAGTAAGTAAATTGTGTTTTAAAAAGTGTCAAAATGCCCTCCTGTGTGATGAGAAAATGTTTCAATTACTCGGCAAATAATAGTAAAGGCGAATGAATAACATTTCATTTGTAAGTACACGCAAATTACTTAATATTATCGATTATTATAAATATTACAATTAATTTTCATGTTTCCTGCTCGCGGTTTTACATGTCATTAGAGAAAATTCAAGTCCTACTAAAGTAAAGGGTCTGGACGCGCAATAGCCAAATTTCTGTTGCTAAGTAAACTTCACTGTTTTAAAGTAGACTAATCAGCCTAAACACTCTGTTTATTTGTTTGCTTGCGGTAAAACAACACATAAATCAGTAGTTCTAACAAGTATTGATGACAATCGCCACCATTTGAAAACTGTCGTTGCCTTATTGTATTTATTGTATAGCTCGACATATCAAACTCCGACAGGCAGCCGGACCTTTTATTCTAGTGGGCCTCAAGAAAAGAAGACAGCGAACGTTCCATCAAAAAGTGACAAGCAATACGCCGCCCGCTCCTATATTCATTGCATTCATACACACACATTATTTGATTGTCTATCTTTATCACACAGGAATAAACTTTTGAATTAAGAAATTATACTGAAAATCGCTGAAAACAAAAGAGTGTTCCCTACTTTCCACATTATATTGTGAGTATATGAGACTATGGCGAGTCTATTTATTTATGTAACGTCATTGAAAACAAGCGGTTAAATTGATTGAAAAACGCATTTTTGTTATATTAATAGTAGCAATTTCTTTCACTTTTGCGTTTACTCTAGAAAACAGATGCCCCCTAGCCCCCTACAGTATTTGCTTTAATTAACTGTCAAAAAGAGTTCTTGGGTTCAAAAAGAAAAAAAAACATCATTGATTACGTACAAGATTACGTAAAAGCTCAAGCTTTCAGAATTTTTCACTTTATATTTGATTTAGGGCATTTGCACGATGTATCAGACTTTCTGTTGGAAAACTTTTGTTTTTGTACTGATAACGAACGAGGCACTAATCCTGCGATTAATCAGAGCATTTGCGACCGTTTTTAGGTCAGTGATTTATCGAGTTTTCAATCCTGGAGGTGAAATAACACATTTGAACGTTGATATTTTTCGAATGTACGAAGGTCTCCAATTTTTTATTTTATTTTCGAAATCTATATATATATAAATGAATCCCCGTTTCCCTTGGTCACGCCATAACTCCGGAACGACTTTACCTATTTCATTAATGTTTTTTTTAAGTTTTTTAATACTTTGTGGAAGGTTCTTGCGGAAAGAAAAATTAAGAAAATTGCGCAGAAAATTGAATAATTTCAGAAAACTTAAAGACTATTTTAACTTCGCACGTTTGACAGTTCACGCGTTTGATGAAATCGATTTTTTTTGTATTAAAAGAAATGTCTATCGATTTTTAAAATTATCAATATTTTAAATGGTGCCTATAAGGTTATTAGATACCTACGTTAGGCACCAATTTTGATTCATTCTTATAATCAGATACGATTTTAGATTTTCACGGCCAAAAATTATTTTGTTATTAGTTATCATTCTTATAATATACAAAAATGAACATTTGTAATATACGAAAAATGAAAATTTGTATAAAAAACTTGTAATAGATGGCACGCGAGCAATTTGAAAACTGAATGTACTGGGACTGAATATATGGAACACGAGAGGGAGGTTTCGGGGACGGGGGAGCGGGAGAAAGGGTGGGCGGGGAAAGTGGAAGGGGAACGCGGTAGGGTAGGGAATGCGGGAGGGGAACTGGGACGCACAGGAAAGGACATGCAGGGAGAAACAATTTATTTCTTTCAATAGGCACAAAATAATCTTTAATTATTAAATATCTGACACTTAATAACATACGATTAAAAAATAATGGTAGGTAAATGTATTTGATAATAAATGTGTTAAAAAAGGTGTTGTAATAAAGTTTTCAGAAAGCACAAGAGAGAAAAAAAAGTGACAAATAGTAGAAAATATCAACCATGATAGAGAAGAGACGAAAAAAGGAAGAGAAAATAAAATAAAAAAAGAATGCACTAGGACAGCGTTTCCTAACCTTTTTCAGCGACCCCCTTAATTCATTTTTTTTTCATTCCATTTAATTTATTCATTTTAAAAACATTACAAAATTACGATTTCAAATCGTTTTTAAAAGAGAAAATATTTACAGATAATAATATAACAAGATTTAGACTAACAGCAACAAAGCTTTACTTTAAAAAGAGACAAACACACACCTCCATAGGATTGAGATAGTTTAACCGGTCTCCTCTTTGTGCGGTGCTTCGTAGCCTATCGGTCTCCTATTTATGCGGTGCTTCGTAGCCTCTCTTGTCTACTTTAGTTTTCTGAAGGTTTCAGTTCTACGGCCTGTGATTTGCCCACTCTGATATATATTTTTTAGTATCTAAGTACTACAAATACAAAAAAAAAACTTTTTTTACAAAAAACGTTCACAATTAACGTAAAACAGCAACGCCAACATTCACATTAATTAACGGTTAATGAGTTAGAAACAAAGACGTGTAGCGATTACGAGAATTTTGGTAGCATTTATTTATTATTGTTAAATGGTCCAAAGACAAGACTGCGGACCCCCACAAGGGCGGATTTTTTCTGGGGGGGGGCACAAGGGGCAGACCTGTTAGGATTTTTTTCTGGGGGGGGGCACAAGGGGCGGACGGGCAAAAAAATCAACAATTACTGTTAGAAATAAACTTGAAGTATCATACTTCAAGTTTATTTCTATAAGTTCAAATATGTATAGGAAGGTTTATGAAAGCGTCAAAACAATCGAAAAATTAAATGTTTAAAAAAGACAGTTTTATCTTCTAAGTATGTACTGTGATGGAATCTCCACAGTACACAAAAATACCGTCTGGGGGGAGTTAGGGGGGGGGATTTAGGGGGATTTAGGGGGGGGGGGGGACGGCCCCCCCCCCTAAATCCGCCCTTGAACCCCCATACGTATTCGCGGACCACAGGTTGAGAAACACTGCACATATCTTAAGTTGGGTCATACCGTTGTGTGTGCTAATAACTAGAGACATATATGCCAAATTATAACTGATTTTAATATTTAAAATGTGAAAATAATCATTTACAAACAAAACATCAATATTTGAGGTAGGCATACATTCTTAATTGCTTTTTTTGCTAGTACTGAAACTACGCTAGTTTAAATTTAATAAACTTATGCAATGCATAGTTTTACCGACTAAATAAAATGATTATCACCAACTGCGAAATTTACCTAACTCCCGCAAAACTAGTTCTGTAGGATTTATAATTATTCAAATCGTTTCCATAGTTCGGAAATACCGCAAATAACGGAACTACTGCCGTAAGAAACTTTTTGATGGCAAACTATTGTAAAACTAGAAACTTTCAGGATAATATAAGGGAAATACTACATTATGTTAAATTTAATAACTTTATAATAATTCAAATGATTGCATTAATATTAATGTAATACGCAACGATCTCTTACAGAGATATTGGATTAAAAGTAGATGTGCTATCTGCTGTTTTTACTATGTGGGTCTGCGCTTCCGGGTGTCGCCGATATTGTTTACCAATTAACAAATAAACTAAAAGAACAAATAATTAACGAATACACCAAACGAACGTTAAACTAAATGAACGAATTCTTTCCTTATTCAAAATATATTGTTAACCAATATTAATGCACATTTTCAAAAAATCAACGAAATGAACAAATTCTTTTTGTATGAAAACTACGCTAATTAGCGCGTAGTCCGGCGACAGTTGCGCGGACACCATAGCATATCTCTTCTGTATTTGAATATCTGTATTTGAATATTTGAATATCTTTGATCTCTCATCATATTGGAATTGGGTGACCGGACAACTCAACAACGTGCAATTTCGTCACTCCTTTGAAGTCATTAAAAGTAATTAAATTTAAAAAATCAAGTTTTTTTTTCCATCCCTTTCAATGACTTTTTTAAAGGGGGGTGTTGAAATGCCACTTTGTTGGGTTATCATGCAACCGTTGTGTTGAAATAAGCTTTCTTTGTTGGCGAACTTAACTTTTTGATAGAAGTGTACCGAAGAAGAATCCTTTTGACTGGCGGGTTTGAAAAATCACTATTTGAGAAATAACTACAAATAATCATCTCTTTTTGAAGTGAAACTTCTATACCCCGCTGTGATTTGGATTTCGGATGAAACAGAAATGACGATTATTGCACCTGCGACGAATCAACTGCGTTCATTGGCCGCTTTGATTATGATGTCACTTTTAAAGGGTCCTATTGGTTGAGATATGAAACGTAAATTACGCTACATCTGCGCTCATTGGTAGTTTTGATTATGACCTCACTTTTCAAGTATTGGTTGAGATTATTTTGGTAAAGTTTTGCTTCTACCGCATGTAAACTGCACTAGTCCAGTAAAATAAGGATTTCACTCCTAAATGAAACATAATAAGCTGAAAATTTGTGTAAACCTTTATTTTGGTATTCTACATGTTGTCTCAAAAGTCTCATACGGTATCATGTGAGCGTCTTTGGATATTCAAGGTCAAAAGTCACGAAAATCAGTTTTTTGGAAATATCTCGCTTCCTTTGCCTCGACTTGTATTTGCGTTCAATATAAAAGTTGTAGAGTATAAAATTCTCTACAAATTTTGTCTGAAATAATTTTTTATACTCTTTACCGTTTTTAAGATTAAGCGTGAAGAGTCCGGAGCGCTAAGCCGTACATCCTATGGCGCAAGGTTAATGGCGAATCCCAGCTCGTAGTACGGTTTTTTAACTTAATTTTTCGTTAAATATTAGTTAATTAATTATTTATATATTTGATAGATATTACCTATATGTATATCAAAAAGTCATTTGACATTACTTACCTTTTTATACATAATTACTAAAGTTATTAAGTGAATTATTTTGTAATATATTTTAATTATAACAAATGAATCAATGTTACTTTGTTTGAACCAATTATATATTTGTTTAAAGCCACCGGTTTCGGAACGACCGGTTAAATATAACAATTTAACTTCTATGAATGTTCATACCGAGTGTCGAAAAGTGTACATTAGTAAAAATTCATCAGAGCATCTCGAAGAGAATGAACCTTCAACATCATCAAGCGTACCTCAATCAAAGCCTCAAATTGTATTAAATAGTTAATTAACTAATATTTAACGAATAATTAAGTTAAAAAACCGTCCTACGAACTAGAATTCGCCATTGACCTTGCGCCATGGCATGTACGGCTGAGTGCTCCGCATTCTTCGCGCTCAATCTTAAAAACGGTTAAGCGTACAAAAAATTATTTCAGACAAAATTTGTAGAGAATTTTATATTCTACAACTTTTATATCGAATGCAAATACAAATTGAGGCAAGAAAAGCGAGATATTTCCAAAAAACTGATTTTTGTGACCTTTGACCTTGAATATCCAAAGAATCTCACATGTTACCTTATGAGACTTTTGAGACAACATGCAGAATACAAAAATAAAGGTTTACAGACATTTTCAGCTTATTCCGTTTCATTTAGCGGATATACCCTATTTTTAGCTTAAGTGACTGGACTACACTCGAATTTTTATCAATGGATGTTGAATTCGAACTGTTTCTGGTACCATTTGAACTCTTGTTGGAACCAATGCGGTTGAATACCACGTAGGTACTTTGTTTATAAATGTATCTTCTCTTGTCATGTGATATTTTTACAGCCTAAATACGCAAAGTGGATACCGAATATAAAAACCAATAATGTGAACAATAAACATAAACTAGGTTTTAGAAAAACAGTACCTACCTACTGGTTCGCAGCTTTGCGTGGGTCTTGGAATTGTAATGGTTTGACCTCAAGAACCCAAAACGTCCCTCACGTCTCTAGAATAATATCTCCTAGAAATACAAGTAAGAAGAAGATATTATTCTGTCAACGTTGTTTACCCTTACATTATGAGACAGTATGACGAGGCCTGTTTATTTATATAATTTCATCTAAATATAACAATCTTCATCACAGCAGCTGTTTAAGCATTTCGCAAGGTTTAACACAAACACATAACAAACGCAACCCAGTGAAGTAATTGCCTTGAAACGCGTAGAAAATGTATACGTAAATATGGCACATTTCCGCAGGCACTGCTAATGAATTTAAAAAGCTCCGGCATTTTTTTAAAAGCTTCCGTTGTATTGTTCACAGGAAAAATCACCATTAATAGTACCATGGATAATTGGCTGTATAACCTTTATGGCTTTAGAGGCTATGGCGATGGTGTATTCAAATGTATTGAGAGACCATGTAAATAGGGTAAGTTACTTCTTCATTTAACTCATTTGGATGGAAAATATTGTTAATTTAGAAATCTCAGTGAGATTTATTATCTTTAAATTTTTTGATTTATTTTAATTTTATATATTATGTATGTAATTTTTTGTTAACCTAGTTGTTAGCAGGGGTGCCCGGGTTCATGGGGTGTTTGTCTAGGTCTAGGAGGCGGATGACCAGGACACACTGAACCCCAGATTCCTACCCATCCCTTAAACCCTTTTCCTTCCGAGAACTCTCCTCTCCTTCCTTTCCTTAAAAAAACCCTCCTCACAGCATCCCCAAAGATGACATAGGCCCTGATGGAAAATATTTTCCTCAGGGCCTCCTGTGTGGAGCTCATGTAAAAATATAAAATACGTATGAAATATGCATTATTAAATCATCGAAACTATTTGCATAGGACACATATCTTACTTTACTTTGGTAAAACATTTTAATCTGAGTGAAAGGGGGTAAATTTGGTAAATCATCGGTAGAGCACCAAGTAACATTAAACTAATAACTAACAATTTTTCTGAATTGTCTTTTTAATCACCAAGTGTACTTTGCAATTTCCTTATTTTATTAAATATTTAATTTATCGTTCCGCCATTTTTTAAATAATTCAAGATAAAGGACATTGTGAAAGCTTTCTTATTATAAACTCAAATTGGAAAAAATGTTAATTAGCCACTTGTCGCTTTTAACTGATGAAATGCTTCCCTAAAAGCTGTTTTAAACACAAATCTTACTTTCCCCCCGTATTTTGGTTTATTTAATAACTACAATGTTAATGAATCTTTATGAAAATTTTGTTAAACTCTCATGAAAAATTAAAACACGAAAAAATAATTTGACGATTTTTTTCTTATTGTATCATATTATTTTTATTTATTTATTATTGTGACTTATGAATAGACGATTTTGTAAAAAAAATAAACAAAAATTTTAACAAAACAAAAAAAACGACTTCAAAAAATGCACTAAAAAGTAAAAAAATAATTTCTACAACTTAATAATAAAAATATTTTTCTACAACTTATAGGAATCTATTATAGGCTATCCGGAATTTTGAGTCATGTAATGTCTATCTCATGAGTTAAGTAATGTCTATCTCATGAGCAGACAAATTAGTTAGTGTACTTCAGATTCGCTAAAAATCAAAAAATAAATAAATTTAAAAAAAAGGACTTCAAAAAATGTACTAAAAAGTACAAAAATAATTTCGTAGTCTTTTACAACTTAATAATCAACTTACCTTTTCTACTCATCATGTAGGTACGATTGTTATTTTTGGATTCGGTGTCAGCCAAGGTAGGTTTGTAACTACATACACAGTTATAGGTGAGATGTGTGTGTGTCGCGCGCGCGACTTGACGAGGCGGGAGGCGAGAGCGGGGCTGTCAAGTGAACACGCCGGGCCAGGTACCTTGGCTGTTGATTATTAAGTTGTAGAAGAATACGAAATTATTTTTTTAATTTTTAGTTCATTTTTTGGAGTCGTTTTTTTGTTGTGTTAAAATTTTAGTATATTTTTTGATTTTTAGTAAATCTGAAGTACACTAACTAATTTGTCTGCTTATATGAGACAGACATTACTTGACAATAACGACGTTACGGTAGGTGACTCAAAATTCCGGATAGCGTATAATATATTCGGACGAGTATCGTTAATTTACTCCTAAGAATTGAAGAGTTCCGTAGCGTTTCATGGATCCCATAATCAGAAACTAACGAAACTCTCATCAAACTACCCTTGAAGTACATCCATTCCAATAAAAAAGAATCTTCGAAATCGGTTGGAGTAATATTGAGTTATTCGTCAAATAATGCAAATTTAAGACTTGCATTATTTTCTCATGGATGCCATTGTCAGAACTGGACCAAATTGCAATGGGATCACACGGGAAGAACCAGCTTTCAAATAAAAAAGAATGGTCATTATCGGTTCACTCATTCAATAGTTCTGTGGTAACAAACATAAAAAAAAATACCGTCGAATTGAGAACCTCCTTCTTTTTGAAGTCGTTCAATAATTGATAGTTTTGTAGATCCGAGGAAAAAACTATTGTACCGGATTGGTATTTCCGTACCGAACAGAATTTGATAATATCTGTGAATTTGGAGATTTCCTAATAAAAAAACAGAAAAGCAGAAGACACCCGGGTCGAGCACACGATGGTTAAGTGTTTAACTTTTCCATGGCCGTTCGATAACGGATTCCATTACCTCTTTAAGTTTGAAAGGAAATTTTAAAATAGCCCTGAAAAACTTGAATCTGGGTTAAGGAAATGAAATAAATCATCATTACTCTTCCCGCTGAGTTTTTTTCCTTGAAACTAATTCGTAACTCGACTTGTAAATAAATTTGTAAACTCCTCTCTTCCCCTGAACTAGGGTCATTAATCTAAATTCGCAATTTATTTACACTGGATTTTTTGTTCGCTTTCTTGAACAGTTGAATAGTTCCTCCGTTAAGTACTTCACAATTAGGGGCTGTGCTAATGTCACTTTTCCCCTCAGCTTTTATCTCCCGAAGTTGGGAAATTTACGAAGCTTAGTAATAAATAATTATTTGGAACTAAGACTTGGTTAAGAGATACGCGGCGCGATATTTGATACGTCGGTATATGATCCATAAAATAATATCTTATTAACTGTAATTTCATTGACATTGGATTAATATGTTGCAGAAGGTTTTATTAAGAAAATTGCAAAATCGACAAATACATGTGCAGTAGAAAAATTAAGGAAAACGTCAGAATGCCTCAACCTCAATTTGGCAATCAATAATTTTTCTGGCGTCTTTCAAATTTACGCATAATATTCTATTATTCCAACTATTGACATGACCCGACTCAAGTATTTCTTTGGCACGATCATCCCGCTTCTTCCTGGGGCGTACTCGATTTTTCCTACTTCCATCCAGTAACGCATCACATTATTCACACTCTCCATCCATTAACTATACATGTCCAAGTCATTTAAGTGTGCATTCAATCAATCTCTACACCAATTGATCCATTTTTGTCTTTCCTTTGCCAGTTTCATGCCACGAATAGGTGTGATTGACAATGGTATTTCGAAGTAAATATACGAAAAAACTGTCTTTGACTTTTTTCACATCCCTATTTACCTAAATACTGCTTTCGTAAATTCTTTTACGCAAAAAAGTTGTTGAGTCGGCAAGAGTATTTTTTAACGCTTTCTGTGTTCAACGTGTGTTTTTTGAAATTTTAGAACACCTCATTAATCTTATTCCTACAAAGGTAGTGTTGTTTTCCCGAGAGGTTGTTTTTTTTGCACTGCCCATCAGTTAACACCAAATTGCTTTTCGCCTTTATTACGAATATATCTTCATTTTTACAGCCACAATGATAACCTTTTCTTTCAATCAAGGAATATATCATACCTTGAACATTTAATTTGGAAATTTTAAAGAAAATCGCAAAATATCTCAAGGCGCTCTTTAATTCAATGAGTTATTGTTATATTTGACTTTATGACTGAAAAAAAAACTACTTATTTGGTTTTTCGTAGTATGAAAGTTTTTTGGATATTTATTTTAACCCGTGGCTAAATATGGTGAATAAGATTTTGAGTATCTTTTTTTTATTTCATGCAAAAAATGTTGGTTTTCGTACAGTTTTGACCGAATTAATAAAATTCATGGAACGTTACGGTAAAATTATAAAATAATTTTCTTTCCCTTTTCCTAATAAATTATTCAGAAACCAATTTTGCTATTTTATTTCTTTTTAGGTAAATCTCACTCCTTGCAAAGCATTTACATCTATGTCAATTCATTTGTATTTCCAATCAATTGGATTAATACGTTACATTTATTATCAACTAGCTGATCCCGGCATGCGTTGCTATGCCATTTAATTAAAAAATTGTTTCTACCTGAGTGTCCTTTCCCATTCGTCCCGTTCCACTTCCACCTCCCCTTTTTTTCTCCCGTTCCCACTCCGTCCCCTCCACCTTTCCTCTCCCCCCCCCTCCCCCCTTCTCCCCTGCCCCCCTCCCTCCCCCCCCCCCCAATCTCTCCCTCCCTCCCGCTTTCCATGCATTCAGTTTTCAAACCTCGCGTGCCACCAATAGCAATTTTATACAAATTTCATAATGCCAGAGCTTACCGGAAGTTTTATAAAAACCTCGTCCTGACAATAACGAACACACAAAAAAAAGAATTACCCAATTTGGTGTAATCGTTCGAAAGTTATGCGCTTAGCGACACATTCAGCGATTCATTTTTATATAAAAGAGATATTCATGTTTTCACTATATCACCATATGCTTTGGAAGAATTAAGTATTTACATAAATACCTACCTAGTGGTTTGAACAGATCTACTTCAAACTGGTGTTTGTCAGATGCAAATCTCTACAGTAAAACATTGATACATAATTACTACCAATTACATTATGATGGGATTAGATCTAGAAGTTTTCGTTATTCCATATAAAATATCACCAATCATCATAGTAATATTTTTAGTAGTATGGATATTTGATGTAATTTGTCAAAACAAATTAACCATTCCATGAAAAGATATGTTTCTATTAGTAAAAAAATCATATTTATATTCCCGACTAATATTGTGATGTTTTTTTTCTTTCAGCAATTTGATTCCGTTTGTAAAGCGGAAGTCTCTTTCTTTCTATCCAGAGGAGTACTAAATGTGAGTTTTCAATTTTCGTAATATACCTACAACCTTTAGCTTGTATTATTTTGTTCTTTTGGATTACTTGGCCAATTGGTCTCTTTATGTTTGGAATATAAATATTTATCTGCCTACATTTTGTCAGCGTAACAAGACATTTCATTCAATATAATAAGAAAATTAAAATATATATATATACCTACTCATTAGACTTATCAGAACTCTTTCGTTTATGTTTTACGGGGAATCCCTCGACTGAATTAAATGTGATTTATGTCATTTTTATTTTATTTTCGTTGTCAGTATTCGTTAGTGTTTTATACTCGAAATACGCATAATATGTGTGCTTGTTTAATAAATAACAACATGAATAAATAAAATATACGAAATACGCATGTATTGCGAGTTAGAAATTTCATGTTTTATTTATTACCGCAAACGCGACTAAAACAAGAACAAAGGTATTTAAGCGACTTTCCAGTATCTACTTTGCGCGACTTAATTGAGACTTTTAGGTAGAAATAGTCACTTGGGTGTTACGTAATGTTTAGGAAGGGGGAGGGGGAGGGATGTTACAGAAAAAGTTACGGCGCGTTACATGGGGGGGAGGGAGGTTCAAAAATCTTCAAAAATTGCGTTACGTAATACTTGAACGCCCCCTTATTTGCGATAAAAACGAAATATAAAAACAAACTAAAATTGGAAGATGACCTCATACTCTGTATCTCGAACATGGTGTCAATGTTCGACAAATTAGTTGAAAAGCCGCCAGTCCCCGTCGCAGGCATTACTTGTATTACTTGAGTAAAATTTTTATTGTACTTTATTGACCTATATCGGTAAAATTAGAGCCATAATTTGCTTAAACAAACATATATTTTTTTAAATTTTATTCGTTGATACCTCGTGACGTCCCGCGGGTTGCTCAGCGACCCCCACACTGAAAACCACTGCGTTAGTGAAATGAGTGGTTTATGATTTTATTGAATTATTCATTTTTTAAAATAAATAAATATTTATTAAGCAATGTCATGCTTCAAATTAATTGAACACAAAATGTTAGATATATATAGGTAGGTATATCAAATTAAGTATAAAATACCATAAAAATTTACGAAAAACTCATTGAAAAGTCTTGAATGTTGTTTTTATCATAAATATCAATTATAAATGAATATTCCCAATTAAAGTGGCATCTTTATTATGTAATTATTGCCAATTAGCTAAGTTACACGAATAATTACTACTTTATCCCTTAAATTTCGAATATTACCCAAATTAAATAAAATAACATTAATATTGAGATACTTAAGTCTTCGAAACTTTCTATGAAGTTAATACGAAATAATAATTGAAGTCCTTTTTATGGCATCCCCGTCCCTACGTATTTTCTTAACAAATTTGTATTAATGTAATTTGAGCTTCTTATGAATGAGATATTAATTACGCAGGGTTATAAGTACACTTCACAGGCGAAAACACGACACGCGTCAAAGTCAGGTGTTAGTCGTAACCGAGCCGAGGATTTCGCTTATATTTTGAGAGATTAAGCAAACTCACACGTCTTTAATTAGTAGATCAAACCTTCCTATTATTAATGTATTAGAGTTATCCTAGTCGAGGTTTATACGCAAGTCTTATCGTTTGATATTTAACTCTTCGTGGTAAAGACGTGGTCCTCTTTTAAAATGGAAGCCTTTTGAATATAATACGTTGTGGATAAAATTGGCGATAGTTATTGTTTGAACATGGCTTATAAAATAATGTCAAGTTAATATTTTCGAAGTTTATGTTTATCTTAATAATCTATGAAGAGAAACACTATGCCTTATGGAAATATCAGAGTATGATCATCGTTTTAATGACTTGCGCAAATATCAGAGAATGTTCATCGTTTTCATGACTTGCGTAAATATCAGAGAATGATCACTGTTTTCATGGCTTGCGTAAATATCGGAGAATGATCATCGTTTTCATGACTTGCGTAAATATTGGAGAATGATCATCGTTTTCATGTCTTGCGTAAATATCAGAGAATGATCATCATTTTCATGACTTGCGGAAATATCAGAGAATGATCATCGATTTTCACGACTTGCGTAAATATAAGAGAATGATCATCGTTTTCATGACTTGCGTAAATATCAGAGAATGATCATCGTTTTCATGACTTGCGTAAATATAAGAGAATGATCATCGTTTTCATGACTTGCGTAAATATCGGAGAATGATCATCGTTTTCATGACTTGCGTAAATATCGGAGAATGATCATCATTTTCATGACTTGCGGAAATATCAGAGAATGATCATCGTTTTCACGACTTGCGTAAATATCAGAGATGTTCATCGTTTTCATGACTTGCGTAAATATCAGAGAATGATCATTGTTTTCATGACTTGCGTAAATATCGGAGAATGACCATCGTTTTCATGACTTGCGTAAATATCGGAGAATGATCATCGTTTTCATGACTTGCGTAAATATCGGAGAATGATCATCGTTTTCATGACTTGCGTAAATATCAGAGAATGATCACTGTTTTCATGACTTGCGTAAATATCGGAGAATGATCATCGTTTTCATGACTTGCGTAAATATCAGAGAATGATCATCGTTTTCATGACTTGCGTAAATATCAGAGAATGATCATCGTTTTCATGACTTGCGTAAATATCGGAGAATGATCACCGTTTTCATAACTTGCGTAAATATCAGAGAATGATCACTGTTTTCATGACTTGCGGAAATATCAGAGAATGATCATCGTTTTCACGACTTGCGTAAATATCAGAGATGTTCATCGTTTTCATGACTTGCGTAAATATCAGAGAATGATCACTGTTTTCATGACTTGCGTAAATATCGGAGAATGATCATCGTTTTCATGACTTGCGTAAATATCAGAGAATGATCATCGTTTTCATGACTTGCGTAAATATCAGACAATGATCATCATTTTCATGACTTGCGTAAATATCGGAGAATGATCACCGTTTTCATAACTTGCGTAAATATCAGAGAATGATCATCATTTTCATGACTTGCGGAAATATCAGAGAATGATCATCGTTTTCACGACTTGCGTAAATATCAGAGATGTTCATCGTTTTCATGACTTGCGTAAATATCAGAGAATGATCATTGTTTTCATGACTTGCGTAAATATCAGAGAATGATCATCGTTTTCATGACTTGCGTAAATATCGGAGAATGATCACCGTTTTCATAACTTGCGTAAATATCAGAGAATGATCATCATTTTCATGACTTGCGGAAATATCAGAGAATGATCATCGTTTTCACGACTTGCGTAAATATCAGAGATGTTCATCGTTTTCATGACTTGCGGAAATATCAGAGAATGATTATCGTTTTCATGATTTGCGGAAATATCAGAGAATGATCACCGTTTTCTTGACTTTTTTTTGCAGAACCCTTGTTTCGAATGCATTTTTTATCTTTCAATATTTATCAAATTCTTCATATGTCTTAAAAAAATATTGATATTTCACAAAACGGAGAAAGATTCAAGAAGTTCCTCAAAATATTAACACATGTTGGATCTTAGCCAACAGTATGGATGTTGGATATTTGCAAAACGCCGTGTCTTATTACACAAGTTATTTCTATTTCATTTCTGGCATTAAAAGTTTCTTCTGGAAAAGGTTCGGTCTCCTGCAGATATACACATAACTACACGATACTTGACACAAGTGTGTTTCTGTTGGAGTTGGGAGAAAAACTTTCGTTTTTCCTTTCATTCTGA
Organism: Limnephilus marmoratus; assembly: GCA_917880885.1. NCBI lineage: Eukaryota > Metazoa > Arthropoda > Insecta > Trichoptera > Limnephilidae > Limnephilus > Limnephilus marmoratus. Next base: position 23,448,672 of record OU862911.1, on the reverse strand, counting down.
GGAAACTCGCGAAATATTCAACAACTGAGAGCCTCGCGTTGCAGCACTTGAAAACTTTACAAATTTTAAACTAATAGATTCGGTTCTTTTCTTTGAATAAATTTTCTCGTAGGAGCAGACGACGCTCGTGTTACATAAATTGCAAAGTCTAAAAATAGTGCAATGAATAAATTATTACACACCTTCGCCCCGTGCCATGTTGAACGTACATAATGTATGTCGTATATACCTAGAAAGTCCAAGAAGGAAAAGAAAAGTCTATGAATAATAAAGAACGGTCGCGAGGTGGTATCTTACTAATGTATATGACCTTTATTATCGTCGGTCTTCTGTTTTTTTTTCAACTGAAAACACCAAAAAATGGTCTTAGTGCATTACTATTACAGAGGCATACATTCCTTATAAGCACATGAGCACTGCCTACCCTACCTCACTCATATAAAAAAAATATTAACAAAATAGTAAAATTTATCAAATTATTCCGAGAAACCTAGCCAGCCCGAAGAGGGTGTACAAAATCCCAAAGGTCCACCTTTTCTCTTGACAGGCCAAGATGCCAAGCATAACGTCAAGTGAGTCGGCCGACGACTCAACGAATTTTTTTTTTAAATTTAAACCGTAGAATAATGACGCCCGGCGTAGTCCAGCGGTAAGGCTCTTGACTAGCAAATTAACGAAATATTCATTTAAAATAATATATAGTATATTTGCGGCACGTTCCATAGTGGAAGATACTCCCAGTATCGCCCTGGTGTAAGACCACCATTCAGAATTGAAACGTTGCTTGAAATGGCTTTAGCCGTGTTTGGTGACCAGATCTGAATACCAAGGTACTTCCCCACCTTCCTCTTCCCTATCTTCTCCCCCTCCCCACAACCTTCAGCCTCACAACATAAGCCAATTGGAGATGCCATAGTCTCACCGGCTCCAGTCGGAGAGTTATACACGATAATTTAGTAAAGAAATTATCATTGTTATGTTAAAAGTGCTTTCTCGATAAATTTATTGAAATGTTTTTAAGTCTTAAAGAAAAATGAAGAACAGTAGGTACCGTTTACAAATTGTTTCATTTAAAAATATATCCCATTGTTAATAAAGTACTGGTTAGTGTTGTTCGGGCGACCGACAGGTCTCGGCGACATTCCGCGCGCTAGACCAGATGGTTGAGAGTACGCCACCCAAAACGAACTATGTATTACCAATACGAACAGGGGTGTTTGGATACCCCCTATGGACCACGCTGAATTTTTTAATTGTTAATGTGGGGAATATACTATTCTCTGGTAACCTCCTCCCAACCTTTTCATGTATTTCAATTTGGGAGGCGGATATGGGTACCGCCTCCTCGAGAACCATTTATTGGATAACCAACACCTCTGCCATAGGTGACCCCAAGTGGTTCGATACGTTTGGTGATTTAGCAGGAGTGACCGGGTTCATGTTGAGATGCGTTTCGATCTTGGCGGCAATTGCGTCTGCTCACAATTGCCCAAAATTGACAGAAGGTGTTTTAGGTGATGGTATGGCAATAATATATAATCAAACTGAATTGCTTAATTTAGTAATTATTAAAATAAAACTTCTTTTCGCATGCTTGACTTGGGGAGTAAGCTGGTGGATGCGTGATGAGAGCGTTACGAAAAGCTAGGCGAACGGTAGTTGAGAGGGAGATAATAGTTAGTGAAGATAGAAAGAGAGAGAGTTACGTTTCGTATATTACTGTAGGGGCAAGAGAGAGAGTGCGAGCACACATTTTATTTCTCTTTTTCTCTCACAGCCAGTTACGTTTCGTATATCTAAGACACAGTGCAGGCCTATTGTCTGTATCACACTGAGAGAAGAGAAGCAAGAGAGAGCAGCACATTTTCTTTCTCTCTTCTTTTATAAGTTAGTGAAGTTTTACTTCAGTCGTGCGGTCTAAAGCAAACACATTTTTTTATTATCAATAATTTTATTTAATTCAATCTGCAAACTTCACCCGCCATAACACGGGAAATTCTTAGCATGATGGGTGAAATAATAAAAAAATGTATTTACTGTACAAATTTTTTCATAAAATAATAACTTCAAAACCCTTAACGTATTTTTAAATGTGTTATTTTTCTTATGACTGATTGTTTACAATTCGATTTTCCCACCCTTGAAGAATATTTCAACCCAATTTCGCTCGATATGCCGCGCCGGGAGGCACCGCATTTCAGGGAAAGGAAGCACCTGCTTCGGGGAAGGGAAGGAGGTTGGGTTTTAATCAGCTGGCACACACAACATCTTAGAGGTCCTACATCCAATATTGGAATGCGGGATAGGCATGTAGACAGGGATTAAGGGAAAGAGTAAACAGTGGGGTGAACGTTCTTGTGGTTGAGGATTATGTCAAACGTGCGGAGGTCGAATGTGTCAAATCGTTAATCAATGTTTCTTTACAAAGAGACACAAAGTTGTATTCGAATGACATGTTATTGTTTTGGTCTATTGATAAATCTCAGAAAGTAAAAGAAAAAAAATAGAAGTATCAGATTGTAGATCACAGATTAAAAATTCTGTACCTAAACTAAAATGATGGAGTACTAAACGTTGAGCGTGAAATGTTTTAGCAACTGTGCTTTAACTATGGAAAATAATGCATAGTTAATATTATTTTTATCTGTGAAAAATCGTTAGGATGGCGAAATCTTCGATTAAAATTTTAATATTGTTTTGGTATGTTTACTGTGATGACCGGCCACCTCAGAATGAAACTATCTCAGAAGCACCTTAGAAAGGTCATTAAGAGTGATGAAAAAATATATTAAAAATTGGTTAAAGAAGTTAAGTTAGGTTAGGGTTACCGGCTATTTTAAAATTATTTTTTCGTAGCTTTCTGAGTTGGCATGAAACCCTTTACTGTTTGTATCTGTTACCTCTTCAAAAAGTCTCTCCAAAACTCAGAGGGGAAAGAAACGCAAAAGGCGTGATATTCAGCATTTTTATCCAACATCGTTATTTTAATCGTTATGTTAATTAACAAATTAACTAACTTACTATCACGCCGTTTCGCCTTGGGGAAAGGCAGAGGGGGTGGACCGCCAAACAACTGAGTCTCGGCATGCACTACTTGCTTCATTCACATTCATACATCGTATCTACTCTACTTTCATAGATTATTCTGACTCATGTCGTGGCCCGACTCGAAAATCGTGCAATGTCTTCCACGGGCGTCCCGACTTCTTCTACCATTGACGTTCGCATCTTATATTCTTCTTACACTCTTTTCTTCGTTAATCTACTCTACATGCCCAAACCATGTGATCATACATTTATTATTCTTACTCAACACTCTTATACCAGCTGTGCATTTTTTGCGAATTTCCACATTTTTTTACATGTTCATTCAAGGTTTTACAGCATGTACGCCTCAGAGATCTCATATTTAGAGCATTCAGTGTACTTTCATATCGTGGTAATGTTATATTATATAATTTTTGTATTCAGGCTTTCGCGATATGGGGCGTGATGCGCTTCTACCACCTCTTGAAAGCCGGCGTGACCTGGAGAGGGCCCGAAGCCATAGAGCTATGATGCAGGTCACAGTTCCTCACGGATCCCATGGATGCACCTCCGCTGGAAGACGAATCCCTCCTGGTGGGATATGACAGTAACTCCCAAGTCAGCGTCCCGGAGTCAGTCTGATCCTGATCCTGACCCTGATCCGGGGACTATCCCGGAACTGTGACAAAAGGAAGTGGCTTCTTTGTGCAAGGTCAGGTAGGATAGCAGTCTTCTGAAAGATGAAATTAAATTGATTGTGTATTGACAGAATCTTCTAGATCAGCGTTTTTGAGTCATTTCTGTGATCGTAGAACTGTTTCGGAATTGTAGATATTAGTTAGAACACACTTCCGCCTAGATTCATAATCTTCGAAATATTAAACACAAATTAAGAATTGTTAAAAAAAATCTCTCAAATGGGAGGAAAGGACTTGTAGAAACTATTTTTTTATATTGACGGAACCTCGTAGATCTGTATTTCTGAAACATCGTGACCCAAGATTCGAGTAATAGCTATATATAGCAATATTATTAGTACAGTTCTGTGAAGTTCCGCGAAGATTCATTCATTCCCGAAAGCCAAACCCAAAAATATAAATCGTTTCAAGATACTGCTCCCAAATGATTCCTTGAATGCCCTGAACTTACAACAATTCCCCGAATTAGTCTCTAGTGACTATGTTCGCAGATCAGCGTTTCTAAATTTCTTCGAACCGAACACTGCTTGGAAACATATGTAGCTAATTTTATAGATATTGTAGGCCATATAATGTACTCACATTTCATGATTGCTCTTGAATAGGCTTTAACCGAGAAATACTCCGATCTGCTTGTTAAGTAAAAATATTGTTAAAAGATAAAAACATATTTTCTAATCATTGTTAACAGGTTTTAGCAGAAGAAAATATTTTAATTTGTTTTATTTTTGTAATATTTCTGAAAGTCCATAGTAATTGTAAATATATTTACTTAATTCGTTTCATCAAATTGTATAGTGAATGAAACAGGCGATTTAATTACGTAATTTATCATGTTTTTTTTAAATGTTTTTCCTCTTTTGATGTTTGAAAACGGGAGTTGAAAAATTATCGTCGCATATACTTATACTTTGGTGTAAACAAACATTATTTCAAATTGGCATACCAATGTCGAAAGATTATTTCAACAGTCCAGAAGAATAACGTTGGATGTCGGATTTTGTAGTTTTGCAGTAGAGCTGTTTAAAGTTGCGTTTCTTCACTTTCCCTGTTTTTGAGATCGAGAAATATATATAGCATATAAAAAAAAATTATTTCATTTCGTTAATAATTCCAAAAATGTAGACTTTTAAAGAATCAAAAGGAAATCAAAATAAGCTAACAAAACGATTTTAAATTTTGATCAGATCCGACATTATTCTTCTGGACCATCGATTTACATAGCGAATAGATTATTGAGGAAGATGTGAAAAATAATATCACTGTAAAAATTAATTAAGGGTAGAAAATAATAAAAAAATCTTAACAAGGTATGTATTTTATTAATTTTGCTCCAAAATTGGTACGGTTGGTTCGAACACTTATCCGAACTTATTCAAACGTACCATCTTCATAGCAAACGAATAAAAAAAAAAAAAAAAAAACAGTTTTATTGGGATTTTAATAATTTTAATATTTTAATAATCGGCATAAAGTCTTCATATACAGGGTGTTAAGGGATGTACTTGATTTACTTTGACCAGTGATTCCTGAGTTTGGTGTAAAAAATATCAGGAAAATTTTGGTCCACGGTGAAGTTGTTTTTAGATGTTTTTTTTAAGGGCCCGCAACTCGGATTTGTACCGATTTATTACATATTTCCCTTAAACACGGTAAGTTTTAAAGCTCTTAAAAAATGTTATTCTTGACGATAATATCTAGACTTTGCCCGCGCTGAAACGCAAATTTTATAAAATTCCCTCGATAGAAAAAAATCGCAAAGTATGCTCCAAAAGTTATTATTAACACGTTTGTTTCAGTTATTTTACAAGTTATATGTATGAAAAAATTCACAGTGTTTCTTTAAATGTTGTTTAAGATAATGCCCGCGAGATTTTTGCTCTATTTTAAACGAGTCGTGTTTTATTAAACATTTTCGCAATTTTCGCATCGATTTTGTCGCTGTAAATGTTCCGCTAACATTCGTAATTTCGTATCTCTCCATCTTTTTCTTTTCGGGCCCGGTTGCAGAGCCTTAAACTAAAAACGTTAAAAATTAGTAGGTATTGGACAGGTAAGATCAGGGTGAGAAGTTGGGCGGTTATTCTGTTAAGTTACCAATGATATCATGTAGGAGATTTTTTTCTTTTTAGTTTTAAAGAAAAAAAATGGAAAAAAGTCACCTGAGACCAAAAATTTATTTACATTCGTCAATCCAAATAATGTCAGGAATGACTGGTTAAAGTAAATCAAGTACGTCTCTTAACACACTGTACATATTTAATATCTCTTTTTACGGGAAGTGCTGTTGAACTTATAGGGTGATTTGATGGTGCGAAAAAAAATAAATCACCTGAAATAAAAATCCACATATATTTTTTATTGATTACATATTTCGTTATTTTTTTATTGACAATGCTTTGAGAACCATGCATAAATCGATGACAATACAAACATATTATTAATTAAAATCGAACATATTTACGTGCATATCACCTAACGAGCAGTTTTTGTGATAAAATTTGTACATATACAAAATAAAAACTTATACTTAATAAACTAGTATGAAACCTATGCAGTATGTTGGTGGCTAAGCTATTTATGAAGAAAATGATATATCCTTAAATGTTTTCGACTTTTTATGTGGACATTAATTTTATATACATTTGAATGTATAACATTTGAATTATTGATTTTCAGGCAGTACTGCATACGACAAACGCACAATTAAATGGTAAACTTCATCAAATGAATTAACACGCAATGTTTCGATAGAAAGACTAAATTGCATTTGAGGTTTGGAGTCAACCAATTAATTTGTTTTGACCATCTGACCACAATTAAATTATTAATTGTTGAAATGGTTTGAATTGTGGGGGTGTGGGTATAAAACATTTTTAATGACAAATTTTTAATTTGATATTGAAGTGTTTTCAATAAAGAGTAAAATGAATGTTGAATGCAAATTATTATTAAATTACCCATTCAAAATTGGTTCCTCAGTTTCAATGAATATTGCATGCATAATATATTTAATATCCGAATACTTTAATTACGAGTAGGTACTTGTACTTACAATACACATATTTTTATTTTATTTTTAAAGTGTCAAATACAGCATTACAACACGAATTACGTTTTAAAGGTATTTGTTTGGAGCAAATTATATCTCGCTCTATTCATTTCAATTAAACATACTTACCTAAGTATATATCATAATATTATGCTTTATTTGTTGAAAAAGATTAAAACACTGGTTAATATTTATAGAATTTCGATATGTACGCTACAGATATAGTATTTATAAATGTAAAATAAATTTATTGTTATGTAAATATACATTTTTAAAATAAAAATTTTGTTTTGTAAGACGCAAAAAAACACTGATTTAAAAAATTTGTAACTGTTTTAATAAAAACTATGTAGATGAAAACACACTTTTTTAATAAAATCTGCTTATTACTTTGTTTATTTTATAAAAGAAGGAACAATGGTTTTTACATAATTATCTATGTACTAGCTGTTGAAAATCCGCTCCGCAGGTTTTTACTACCAGGCCCTGCGGGCGGCTTTTGGTTTTGGCTTCGCCCAGTTAGTGTTGTTGGCCATTTTATAGATCCAATACGAACTGATTCCAAAAACAGCCCGTTCCTCGGTTCCACTGTAGTTAGTCACCAGGACAAAGCAACCAAGATAGAGCAATGACATCGTACGTAATATATAGCCACTTGATACAACATGTATTACCGTCAATCTTTTCATATCCGGAGAGATACCACATATTAACAAATTCGTAGCAGTAATACCTAGGTGGGAGGCGTCCCCGTCCGACCTGCTGATGGAAGTAGCGACATCTTGTGTCGAATTCTTGAATTCGAAACCGATTTATAACAGTAGTTTTGCGTGAAATTCCACGTACACAGAGATGTTATTTGTGGCGCGGCGCGCATGGCGTGGCGTCCGACATGCACTCGTAGCTGGGTTCTGAAGTTCAACCACGCAGACGCTACGGTTTCAATACTATTCGATGACGTATATAAAAATGCTTGCTTGCATGCATGTATGTATGTACGTATATATGTGTGTTAGTGGTTTATGTATTACTTTATTAATACAGGGAGCGTTGCAGTGTCCATCATCAGGGCAGATCCGGCAGATCTCTGATCGACATCTGCCGAACCGAATGTTATTCTAATAATATACTAAAATGAATGTGTGTAATATACGAAAAATTTTATAAGAAATTGCAATAGTTGGCACGCCAGCTGTTTGAAAACTGAATGAATCTAGACTGAATATATGGTTTGCGGGAGAGGGGAGAGAGAAGGCGGCGAAGGTAAGTATTGGTCACGAGGGAGTTCATATATATAATCTCCTTCCAGATAACCTAAAAACGGTAAATAATATAAAAACCTTTAAAAAAAAAACTATTTAAACTCAAAATTTTGGAACAAAATTAAAAATATTACTTCTTACTACTGTACTATATATGCTCTGTATTTAAGTTAAGAAAGCGAAATATCATGTTTCTTTTAACTTAATAATAATAAATAAATAAAGGTGGAGTGGGAACGCGTGAGGGGAAGGGGACATGGGAGGGGAAGAGGTGGCGGAAGCGGAACCGGATGAATTGGAAAGGACACGCAGGGAGAAACAATTTCTTTATTAAGTGACAATGCAACGCAAGCCGGGAACTCACTAGTTGGAAATAAAATAAAATGTTCTAAAGATTAAGGCAGAATTTCACAGAAATTCTCGTGTGATTAAATAATCAAATTGCCATTCAACGCCATTTTTTTTTTTACAGTTGAAAGGTTCCCACAAAATACCGATTCTAAGTACGCTTTTGAAAAAAATCTCGTATATCTGGGGGTTAATGGTTAATGGTAGAAGTGCCTATGTAAGATTTTGATATTTTGAGTAGGGTATCAGAAAGTACTCTAAAATATCTATTATTTCAAAAGTCCAGACGCAAGTGTAGCCGCTTTAGATCAATGAAAGTGTGACATATTTGACGGCGTATTTATTTATTTTTATTTACACAAAGAAATCGACAAATAATAGCCTTTACTGAACAATTTACGCATTTGACGCGACCAGAGGCGGGCGTTGCTCTACTACCAAAAGTAGGCCGTGTTTATTTTTTCAAGTTCGGGTATGACTTGTGCACTGAATATTTGAAAATCGCCATTGTATTATCATCTCACATTGTTACAGCCAAGTGAATAAATTAGCAAACAGGTTCAAAAATTTTTGCTAAAAATACGAGTAGGTTCTTACATTTTCATCAGAAACTTACCGAATTTTTAAAATTGTTTTTATAGTTTATTTTTCTTGGAGTAGGCACAGCTCTTTAGCCTGATTGGATTGCACACCATTGATACATACAAACCAGTGCGTGATCTGTTATAAATTTTCGTCTTCCATGTTGAAAATAGCATTAAGAAAACAAAATTTATTGCTGAAATAATAAAACCACAACGGATGTAAAAAAATATCATTTTTCAATAAGACCACCTTTTCCCAAACTGCCCACATTATATCTGTTTGAGTTTATGTTACAAGACTTCATTCTTTAGAAGTACTCTTGAAATTATGTCCCTTTAATCTGAACCCAAGTTTGTTAAGGAGATATTTGATGAACAAGTTGAACAATGGCCACCATACATTCCCCACCTTTTGTTTACCATGTAGGTACCGATTGTCAGAGAACACTGGCGTTGAATATCCCATACTACTGAGCCAAGTTGGGGGTTACGAGCAGGTACGACATTATTGTGTAGAATGTATCACATTTATAATGCCATTATGTACATTGTGTTGTGTAAATGGATTGAAGCAAGGTGTAAATGGATTCGTTGGGGTAGGTATCTACAGAGTTTGTACATTATACAAGTACATGTTGTACACGTCTGGAGGCAAAGCTCTGCAAATATTGGTAAGTACAGAAATTGTTATGCGATACTTCCAATATATATAGGGGCAATACGTGTTCCTCTGGACATTTCCCAGTTTTTAGTAAACTTAATTTTTTTTCTTCTAAACTATTAGCAATTTTTTTATAAAACGACATATTTTGGAGGTCAGATAAATGATCTATTGTAATCTGATTTTTTATTTGCTACTTTTTTGTATATTGTGAATTGAAATATCGCAATTGAAATAAAACTTGTTTTTTGTCAAGAGGAACAATACCCAATATGTTCCTCTGGTCACTGTGTAATGTTCCTCTGGACAGTACTTGTTCCTCTGTACAGTGAACATAAAGTCATAAACACAATAACAGGAATACATAGATTATTTAAATAATAGAACAGTTGCTATAGTCTAGAATATTTTTCTTGCCATAACTTTTTCTAGATTATGTACTGTCATCCTAGGTTTGTAAAACCTATTTTGGAGTAATCTATTTTTTTATATAGGTGACAAAATATCCACAAAAAGGACTACTGGGGTAAAATGAATGGCTTTTTCCTGTGTTTGCCTACACAATTCCACTAACCATAACAAAACAATATTTTATTGTAAAAAAGATACATTTATTTATGCGGCCTTTTCCAACAAATCGTGACTATGTAATACTATAATCGTGAAGATGTTCCCTCGTTCTTCCCAACGTACTGCGTGGCCAGTGCGTGGCACTAAAATATTATTTAACAATTAAAAATCCTCAATATTAATATATTCTGTACAAGCTGTACATAAGAATATTGTAGATTGTTCCTCTATAAAAAAATACTTTTTCGATGAAAAAAATTTAATCATCGTCTCTCACTTAGCTTTGACAGGAGAAACGGAGATTAAATCAGTGTTATCAGCTTTAAAATAATGCGCGTTTGTTGGCGGTATTTAATTAATACAAAAATTGATAGTTTATGAAATAACACTACTGTTCAGAGGAACAATCGTCCAGAGGAACACGTATTGCCCCTATATATATATATTATTTTTTTTTTAGAAACTATTTAAAACATTGTAAATAAAAAATATTATGGTGAGTTTAAGCATATTAATTGTATTTTTAGTCCTCCTCACTAGCGGGTTCTGCGCTGAGCGTAATTAAATTATTTAATTCTATTTTATTAGTCTTGTACGTCATTTTAGTGTTTTTTCGTTGACCTTTTTCGGCTAGATTTTTATTTTTGATTTGCACTGATTAAATTTTTCTATTAATTTTATATCTGAATGTATTATCGGTACATTTTGTGGAATTTGTTGGTATAATAACGAAATATGACAATACCAATATTTTATTAAAACATCCGCAATGTTAGCCCCTAGCGTATTTTGTGCCTTTTAGTACATGGTACGTAGATAGATGTAATTTTTATGTAATTTACGGTACAAACTGAGATGGACCCGTAAAAGTAAAAGTTTCTCCTTTTGTATGTCTTTTGTTTTAGGTTCTTTATGATATATGACACAATTTACGCAGTGTCAGAAAGTGGAAATACAGCGCTTTATATTTGCAATTAAATGCTTACCGTAGACAATCCTAAATAATCTTAATATATTCCAAAATCTTATCGATCGCTATTGCTTGCATGTTTGTTCGTTGGTATGTTTTTTAGTTTCGTATAAAATAGTATTTTTATAGTTTGCGGGAAAAAACAATCGGTAATGCGGGAATCAGCGGGAATCAACGGGAATCAGAAGCAGTCACACGGCACTATAGAAAAGAATGTTCACCCGTTCATTCCTGCTACAATGTCGTCGAACAAATTGTGCGCGTTGGAATTCGTTTGATTTGTGATAATTTGATGGAAGAATAAGGAACTCCAGTGAAAAACATTCTGGCTTTAAAAAAATATGTTCATATAGACCAATAAACGCTGATTCTGAATGTATAAGTTATATTTAATAATATTAAATGCAGAGTTTAAAAAAAAAAATTTAAAAGTCCATTTTTAATCGGGTGTAAAAACACGCCGTCAAGATGACGTTACTGTTCGAAGTGTCGTGACGTCACCGTAAAGTCATTGAATGAGAATGTATGATATGACACAAGCCATCGTATTAATTTATGCGTTTATTTACATACGGTTTATAGAGATTTAGTTGTTGTGTTTATTGAAACATTATTTAGGCCTAAATACTGTTTCGAAAATAAAGGTAGGTACCTATCTCTTATTAGTTCATCTCTATTATTGAAAATACTCAAAAACTACTGCACAAAAAAAAATAGTAATGCTATTTCTAGGGAGAATACTTCGGAACAACGGAATTCAAAATGGCGGCAGTAGTTCAGCTGATTTCCAGATCCTTTACTAATTTTTCAGGAGTGATGACGTCACACGATTCACCATATATACGGTGGTTTTCGGTGTCAAAGTTTTAATTGAAAATTTAAAACTTTGACAATTATTTTAACTATTAAAACTAACCCAAAAAATAAAAATAAAAAAGCAGTTATTTAAGTTAGAAGGTCATTATTCATTTAAAAAAAAATTGAACTGGAGTTCTCTATTGACTAAAAGGAAGAAAAGAAAACGCCGACGGTGATGGATGCGGCCATGGATTTAATTGAGAGACAAGTTGGGAGCTTCAAGATACATTGTTGAGAGAATTAGAGGAACAAGATCCTTTATCATAATTTAATCATCCTCTAATGGATAAAATCCATCACCGAGTTTTTTTTACACAATTTTGGTGACACAATTTAATTTTTAAAAACGTGTAGTTTCGTCTAATAATCCTTTTTTTTGTCACAATGACAAATTTTTATTCAACTTTTTATCTACAGATTAATAATCTTACACATATTTAATAAGTATTTCACTTGCTTTCAAAAATTGAATTATGTTTTTTTGTAAAAATAAAATCTGAAATAGTATTTCATTTGCTTTCAAAAACAGTACTTCATTTTAGAATACGTTCTGCGACAGCGAAACTATTGGAAAATTAATGTCAACTAGGAATATTTTCAAACAAATCATGAATCTGACAGGTAATTTAAAGTAAGTTGACAAAATATCAGAAATATCCAGGCAGAAAGCGTGTTGGCCTTTCCAATATTAGTGACCGCAGTTTCGGCAAGTTGTGGCAAAAAAATCTAGTTTATATCTAGTTTTGGCAAAAAAATCTCGTCGGCCGCACCGAAACTCATTTATTTAAAATTAAAATACTCAATTAATGAGGTACTTCCTTTATAATGTCAGTGTAGATTACCGACAATTTTTTGTTCAAAGAAGTAGTTAACAAGTTTGTTAATATTTGTTTGTTTTAAAGCAGTACCTAATACTTCAATTATATATATTTTTAATTTCATTAACAATAATGTTGTGTATTTTTATTTTTATTTTAACTTTATGAGTAAAACCTCAAATTGTAATATTTAATTAAACGAATATAATATAAGCGAAAGTCATTATATTCGTTTAATTAAATATTACAATTTGAGGTTTTACTCATAAAGTTAAAATAAAAATAAAAATATTCATCCTAGACTTGCAGAAAAAGTCAATAGATGTCGAATATGAAAATAAAATGGATAAAGATTTATCCAGACACTATCTAGAGAGCATTTAGTTCGGGTTTGAATCTTGCAATCATACATAAAGATAGTTGCCAATAATATATGCGTTAAGAGAATGAAGATAATGTGGGCGGTTCTTAGTCGAAGTATGATACAGTTAAAAATGACCGAATTGGATATCGGCACGGTGGCGCAGTGGTTAGCGCGTTTGCCCGGAAAGCAAGAGGTCCTGGGTTCAAGTCCCAGCGGTGTCAATATCTTTTTCTGATTTTTCTGTTCTCAGATTTTCGACTGACTTTCGCTTATATTATATTCGTTTAATTAAATAATGTTGTGATCGTAAACGCAATTGAAATAAAAAAAAACTCAATTTGAGGTCCTTCCTTTATAATGTAAGTGTTGATTATTGACAAATTTTTGTTCTAAGAAGTAGTTAACATGTTTTGTTATTTTTTAAAATTTTGTTGGTTTTATAGCTTTTATAGCAGTAATATAAAAAAATATGAATAATAATTTTTTCACATACATCAATTATTTATTTTTATTTTTTATTTACCTTGTTAACTGTCTGTATGTGTAAAAAATAAGCCAAATTTCAGTAAACAATAGATTTTTAACATGGCTATAAAAATGTCGGCTTCGGTTTCAGTTTCGGCCGAAACTGAGATAGATACCGAAGATTCGGTTTTGGTTTCGGTTTCAGTAGAAAGTCCTGTTTCGGTCAGACACTACCTTCCATAAAGTATAACGGAAAACGAAAACCAGGAAAGAGATAACAAGTGATAAGTAAATAAGTTGTTTTTAATCTCAATTCAATTTTATCTTTTAATATGGTAAAAACAGATAATTATTTTGTTGTTGGGAAAATTCAGATTTCAATAATAAGATGGACGAAGTAGTGATAGTTTTATCAACCCACTACATCTACACATTTTGTTTTACAATAAAAATAAAAAGAACATAATGTAACTAAATAATAAAACTACTGTCAGTAGTAAATATTTTTTTGGAAACAATTTGTAACTAAGGCAAGATAACTGTAAAATATAATAATAATATTTGGATGATTTGTGTAGCGCCGCGTTTGTGAAAAATCGTCTCATCGCTGTACAAACTTACCAAAATCTTCCTTATAACTACAAACTAGACGAACGATTAAAAATAACTTACGGCTAGAAATTGCATCCACCGGTTCATGGATCACTGATACGAACAAATATGTACAATGATTTGACCAATGAACATGAAGCTGCGTAAAAATGTACATGAATTGTAAGCATTAGAGTAAAGCATAGTCTGGTGCCTTTTTGTGAATAGACTCCATAAATCTATTTTTCTTTTCCTGAATCTATAAATATTTTATTTTCCACAGGTTAGTTATTATTTCCATGAAGATATTCAAGAATATTTAAAGGTATTCTATATAGTTACTAGACGTTCTTCTACTAACAAAAAATAATTTGTAAGTCTCAAAAATTATCATTTCGTAAAGAGATTCGGAATGTTCAGAAGTGACGAAAACATTTCTCAGAAATAAATTTCCGAAATATCAAATTCTACTAAAATTCAATGGAATTTATTTAGGAAAGTGCGCAAATGATTTTGTGAAGGCGATATTCAATATATTACGCAATTATATTGAAAAAGTAGGTGAAGTTGACAAAGGGTTGGGTTGTTGTCCTTGTTTCGCTGACGGATTCAAAGAGTAAGTATGATTAATCTGGTTTAGAACGGTCCAAGTTTTAAGGTTGTTTTGATAAATCAAAATGGAAGGTTGGATTTTACAGGATTTTTTTTTTTGTTAGGAAGTATTTTTGAAACCGATACATATGATAAAAAAAAAATTTTCAAACAAATTTTTAAGAAAAATTGTGAAAGCGGAAAATCTGTAGTTGGAATTCTTCATGCCAAAATTTAAAAACTATCGGTGGCCAGGGGGGTGATTTAAAAAATTCAAAGCATAGACCCGGCTCCGACAAAAATTCAAACCTTCAGAATAAATGACAAAACAAATCGAAATTTTTGGTTTTCTGAACACTGTATACACGCATACCTATTGTATTAATGTAATGACAAAAAAGAAAAACTACGAGAAACTGCAACGATTTTAGACTTCCTAAAACAAATTTATCGGGAACGCAAAACAATATTTAGCATAAAGGTTTTAAAATGTTCAAAGAATTCCCGATAAATGTTAAGGAGGTTAAAAATCTTGCAGTTTTCCGTGGATTAAGTCTCAATGTTGTGGAGTCCAAATTTTAGTACCTAAGTAGGTAAACTACTTACCAAAATTAAAAATTTAATATTAAATGATACACTTAAAAAAAAAAAACAGAACATCTTATGGTATAGGCTACACGTTCAATATGGATCAGATCAGCTACTCTAGACGTTCAATATTTATTGTGATTCGTCAACCTTTCGTTTGTGTGAAAGCACTATGAAACAATATTTCTCACGATCCGTGGGTTCACGATTCCGATTTCAGGAATCCACACATCTGTGAACATATTGTGTCATTTCATTACGCTAGCCTAGACGTTCAATAAATATGACAATAATTGATAAATATTGACGGAACACAATAAATATTGAACGTGTATGGTTCGTCTATAACAGAATAGTTGTTTATGTTAGGTGAGGCATTTTTTTCCTTATTTTTTATTACCTTTGTTCAAAGTTTTGTTTTGTCATGGAATTAAATAAATCCACATAAACTAATGGTGTTTTGGGTAGATAGGGAAATGTAAACTAGGTAGTATCACTATTGCTAGTGAGGGTTATGGAAGTCTGGGAGATTGTTGCGTCAGAATGATGAGCTGGTTCACCCCATTAGTCAAAAGCTCTACATTGTTCGACTGTTTGACGCGCCACTAAAGCGAAGCATTAATGTACCACGTATCACAGTGTTCAAGTACGGAGCGATCCGACAGTGCAAGCGCATCAATTTTGCATCTAAATTTAATGTATCTATATTTTGATATGATTTTAGATTTTCACAGCGAAAAGTATTTTTGTTATTTTTTGTTTTTGGGGTGTTATGCCGTGTTGCGCTACCTATTTCTTTAGCCAACGTTTCGGACAGCGTTACAGTGTCCATCATCAAGGTAGATGTCGGTCATTACCACATCACGGCATAATACCCCAAAAACAAATAATACAAAATTATGTTTTTTGTATTTCCTGGGCATTAACTATGTAACATTTTCTAGATATTTTGTTTTAACCCGTTTAATCACAGGAGACCATATTTGTCCCAACGCACATAGGTCTCATATAAAACGCTGTAACTCCCTTACTATCATAGTTAGAAATATGTTCTAATCGGTGTTAGAAAGGAAAACACCACGTTTTATATTCCAATCTAAAAAATAGCCACCAAAAAGTAAAATGTACACTTTTATGTACACAAAGTTTTGAATCGCAAATTGAAAAAAAAATTAAACTTCGGGAATTTTTTATAAATTATTTTTACATAGAGCGACAAAAAAGTGAGGTTACAATAAGTGTTTGTTGTACCTTTGTCTAATAAAATATGCATGTGCTTTTTTTTTTTTTTTATTGTCAGTAACTTTAGTTAGAAAAAACGTAAGGTGAGCCATTTTGAAAACTTTTTTATGTTTGTATGCAAAATTTTTATAATAAAAAAATATTTATTTCGAATTCTATAATTTGAAAGCGCATTTCATAACCTTTCTAAAACAGTTTTTGGTTTTTGAATGTGCTCAGAATTATTCAAAATATTTGCATTTTATTGTAAAGCGAAAATATTTTGACCATCTGAAAGAAATGCCAAATTTTTGAAGAGTTTAAGAGTTTTAATTTTCAATGTATCTATATTTGTTACTTTAAATTTTAAATTACATCGAAAATTAAAACTCTTCAAAACAAAAAAAAAATAATTGTATTTTATTTAAAAAATTCTGATAATATTTAAATGAGCACATAAAAAAATATAATCTATACATACATATAAAAATCTCATGTCACGGTGTTTGTGGTCGCACTCCTCCGAAACGGCCCTACCGATTTTTATGATTTTTTTTACGTTTATTTAATAGGTATGAGAATAGGTTGTAAAGTATATTTTATACCGCTAGGTGATTAGGGTGTCCCTATTCAGAAAAAAATATATAAAAATTAGGCTCCGTATGTTTGTGTCCGCAAACCTCGGAAAGTAATTGATGATTGATTCAATTTTTTATAAAGAACATTGCATTTTAGCAGAAGAGTGTTTCTATATATAATGGTAAGCTCTGGCGTTATGAAATTTGAAAAAAAATGGTTTGAAAACGCGTGTATTTCTATTTAAGTGGCAGGGAGGGAAGGTAGAAGGGGAAGGATAACGAAGGAGGTGGGGTTTGCGGGAAGGTGGAAGGGGAACGCAGGAAGAGAAGTTACGCGGGAGGGGAACGGGGACGCATGGGAATGGACATACAGGGAGAAACAAGTTATTTCTTTGAATGGCATTGCAACGCCTGCCTGGTGCCAGCTTGTAAGAAAATAAAATGTACTGCTCGTTACGGAACCTGTTTTCCTTTTATGAAATATCTTTTCAAATATTACCCTACAATTATTATTTTTACGATTAATAATTGGATGTATGTAGCTACATACCTATATAATTTTACATTTACTGCAAATGAGTCCAAACTACCCGGTGTCATTGAAACTCCCCAATTTGGGATACTTTATGTGACTGATAGAAGTAAATAAGGAAAGGATGCATTGAAAGGAAGAAGTTCAAAAAGCCAATTCAAGCAAAACAATATATCGGATTCTAAATGACGGCCGGCATAGTCCAGTGGTAAGGCTCTTGACTAGCACTCCGAAGGTCGCGGGATCGAATCCCGGCGGCGTATTTACAATTCCTACCACGTTTCAATTTTAAAAATTTAAATTTTCAATATCAAAATTTAAATATTTAGAAATAAAATAATTAATTTCTAATATACACATTGGAAAGATTATTTTATCTAAATTTTAGAACAATTTTTGTTTTTGCAAAGTGATAAAAAATTATCAATGTAGAGGTGTATTTACAATATATGGGAATAATATTAAAATTTAAATATTTAGAA
Organism: Limnephilus marmoratus; assembly: GCA_917880885.1. Taxonomy (NCBI): domain Eukaryota; kingdom Metazoa; phylum Arthropoda; class Insecta; order Trichoptera; family Limnephilidae; genus Limnephilus; species Limnephilus marmoratus. Next base: position 23,430,412 of record OU862911.1, on the reverse strand, counting down.
ATAAAATTATTAATTTCTAATATGCACATCAGAAAGATTATTTTATCTTGATTTTAGAACAATTTTTGTTTTTGCAATGTGATAAAAAATAACCGATATAGAGGTATATTTAAAATGTAAATTGTCGTTACCGCGACTGAATCGGTATAGGTTTTGTAAATACGCATCCCGGCGTGGCAAATAAAATTTATTTGATTAATTTGAGTTATTTCACAATTTATTCATCTAAAATAATATATAATATTTTTGCGGCACGTTCCAGAGTGGAAGATACTCTCAGTATCGCCCTGGTGTAAGATCACCATTCAGTATTGAAACGTTGCTTGAAATCGCTTTAGCCGTGTTTGGTGACCAGATCTGAATAGCCAGGTACTTCCCCACCTTCCTCTTCCCTTTCTCCTTCCCCTCCCCACTACCTTCAGCTTCACAACATACCCCAAATGGGGATGCCATAGTCCCACTGGCTCCAGATGGGAGCAGTCGGGACTCTTGTACGGTATTAATGTAAAAAAAAAAAAACTTTGTTGATTTTCACCAAAGCGATTTTCAGAACGTGCGCTAATCAATCTCTGGAAAGTGCCGCAAATATGGGTGTTTAATAATACAAATATTCCAAAAACATGCCGGGTTTCGAACCCCTGACCTCTGGTTCCATAGTTAAGAAGCTTCCCGCTATAGTAAGACTTCAAACACTCATCAGGAAGCTTTTGAAACATTGCTGTTTAATGCAAGTGTTGAAATTTCCATTTAATTAACGATTAAAGTGATTTTAACAAAGAGGGAACTCATTGCATTGCTCTTGAATTAATCTTATTATCTACAATACGGGTTCAGGTTTTCCATTCAAACACGTACTAACTAATATAGAACCTACTTAGAAGGTTCTTGATTACATTTAAGGTCATAGAGGTCCACTGCCCCATTGTAAATTAGGGTATTGAACAAGAGAGATAATGAATGCCCAGCACGAGTACCTCTCGTACGAGAATTACACGATGTGTTCATACGATATGTACGATGTGTTCATATATTCTGGAATCTGGTAATAAGCTTACATACGACATGTCGTACATGCTAGTACGATACGTAATATCGTATTGATGATAATGGTTGGTAATTGACCCGCGGTCGCCCATTCAAGTGGGGCGCTTTCGTATGTATTAACCTACGAGCGAATAGCTATTCGAGTTAAGTAACAATGTCCATGGAATCTAAGTGGTTTTGGTGAATAGTTGAGGAACAATGAAAGGTACCACACAATACTATGGTTTAAAGCCTATTAGCATGTAATCGTAAATGAAAATAAAAGTAAAATAAATTATAAGGATAAAATTTAAAATGGTGTTTTTATTCACGTTTTTATTAACCCCATACAGGAGGTCCCGAGGAAAATAATTTCCCTCATGACCTATGTCATCTTTGAGGATGCTGGCTGGAGGGTCTTTTTAAGGAAAATATGGTAAGGAAGTTCTTGGAAAGAAACACGTATAAGTAGGAATCTAGGGGTAAGGGTGTCCAGGAGTGACATTTGACCTCCCACTGGCCGCTCGTGCACCGGTAGTCACGGTAAATATATTCAAAAATATTTTTTTGTAAATGCGATCTTAGCCCTTATGTTTAAAACAACTGTGTGAAGGACAAGCTCACAATCGCTTGCGCCAATATCATTCGTGTTGTAGCCAATGCTTTCATTCATGTAGCAACAGTACAAGATTTTTAAATGCGTTATCCGTGACTTATCAAAAAAATATTGTTACGATGCACAAATAAGCCCCTACTAATTATTCACCCACGCCACTGCACAGACTACAGTTTCGCTCTTTCGCCACAAGCGCGCCGCGCGCGCTAGTGGAGCCAAATGCGAGCAACGGTCGGCGAAGCCACCGACTCTCCACACTTCCTAGGCAGAGCGCTCCGCGAACAGTCGATTGTTTTGTTAAGGAGAAATTCTCTCCGCAGGGCACCTTTGTGGCCCGAGTCATCCGCGACGCAATATGGCGTCGGGAATTTAATACGCAAATGCGTGTTCTAGATGCTACGGCAGACAAGGCCGAGGCGTAATTTAAAGTACAGTGACAATGTTTACGTGTGTGGGACGTTTCACCTGGAGACTCCTGTTGGAACGAGATCCCCTCTGCTGCGGACGAGGATTGGACCTGCCGCCTCCATCGCAGTAAGCCCCCTTAAATTAATGTGTTATATTTGCCCTCGCGATTTTACCTGAGCAATGACGACCCCAGAGAGGACAGGTTGAGAGACTTACCGTGTAGGGACATTCTAGCCAGGAACTGCCTTTTAACCTTGTATTTCTGTGTTTTCTCACAATACATTTTTTTGTTTTACCTAAATACCGTTCTTTTATTGAGGAGATTGTTCGAGGGTGATCACGGCCAGTATTTCCCCCCATGTAAAACATTCCAAACAGCCTACCGGCGACCACATCACCCTGATGACGAGGGTCTCCCCTGCTTGCCGTTGGTTCGAGCTAGCCGCCTGCAAGGTAGGTCGGAGCCCGCCCTGTGGTGCCGCCCTCCTGGTGGCACCCGGGCCCAGCGAGGTTCTGGTTCCTATACGGGGTGTAGTCCCCGAGCGCAACTCTGACACCATGTAGCCGCTGCCAGGTTGTTAGCAATATCAAAACCAAAAAGTCATTTTTTTTGGCTTTTGTGTTCATTTTCAAATGCGTATAAAAGTATGTGTTTATTAGCAAACACCTTTGAATTTTTTTCACGTAGGGTGTCTATTCAGGTTTGTATAGAAATAAAAACATAAGTTCATTTTCGTATGAATATGTCACTGTAAAAGCCCAAACTACGGTAAATCCTAAGATTTTCCGGTAAATCCTAAGATTTACCAACTCTTAATGGTAAAAGTCCAAACCGTTCTATAATCATCGTTCACCAACCTAACCTAACCTAACCTAACCTAACCTAACCTAACCCAACCTAACATGTACTAAATTCTAATGGTAAAAGCCCGAAAAAATCGTTTATAATATTTAAATAAGAAACAATTTTTTTTGGGCTTTTACCATTAGAATTTAGTACATGTTAGGTTTGGTTTGGTTAGATTAGGTTAGGTTAGGTTAGGTTAGGTTAGGTTAGGTTAGGTTAGGTTAGGTTAGGTTAGGTTAGGTTAGGTTAGGTTAGGTTGGTGAACGATGATTATAGAACGGTTCGGACTTTTACCATTAAGAGTTGGTAAATCTTAGGATTTACCAATATTCGGGCTTTAACGGTAACAAATATATTTTTTGAGCAAAAGTCAAGAAGGTAATTTCCGCGCGGTTTTTTCCAAATACACCGGGCCTTTGACAGTGAATCATTCCCTCCCGCTGCACAGTGAAAGACCATGGATCAAAAGGGTCTAGCTGGAGAGGTCACAGTGTTTCCCTGAACCGGCCTCTCTCATTCCGGACCGCCACGCAACTTGTGGGTAGGCGCATCCACCGCCAGAATCCATCCACATCTCATCCGATGAACCCGAGCAACCCCTAAGTTACCAAACGAAGCGAACCACTAGGGGTGACTTATGGCAGAGGTGTTGGTTGTCCAATAAATGGTCGCCCAAATTTAAAGGATAAGTTTTTAAGTTAAGAAAATTGATTATCACTTTGTTTTCAGCACATAAGATCTTTAAATTTACGTAATTTAATTCAAAATCGTTACATGACTATCATTAAGGTAATGAATTTGGGGCGACTACGAGTTAAAGGAATAATTATGTGGGCGTATTATATCCGTCGTAAACAGGGCATAATGAAGTTACATGTTAAACGGATGTATGGCAGAATCTGTTGTTTGTCTGGGTCTAGATACTCATGTGTCATCTGTTATTCGTGAAAAGGGTATTGCATACAATATTACAATAATACAATATTATAATAATTTGACAGTTATGGAAGAAGGAAGAAGTGTTGATGAAAAGACAATAGAAGGTTACTGTGAAATAATACCAATTGTTCCCAAAATAAAACAATCATTATATTTTTTTTAATGTGTTAATAAACATATATTATGAACTCTAAAATAATAAGTTGAGACCATAAAAATATGCCAAGAATCTGGCACTCTATAACTAAAAAGTAACAAAATTATTTTAAAATGAGAATAAAATTTCAGTTAAAATATCTTCAATATTCGCAAACACAAACAAATAACTTTGTATACACCACTTAATTAAACAAAATTATCAACATGTTTCGAAACCGATGGTTTTATCCTGACGAAGAAACCGTCAGTTTCCAATCATGTTGATAATTTTGTTTATATAAGTGATACAAGGTAATTTGTTATCATTTCATTAAAATATCGTTTGAGCAGAACGAATAAAACTTACTTGGAAAATTCTTTTAAAAATATAAACTGGTACCTAAACATGGTATTTTTAAGCAGTTTAAGAAACCATCAAGCAAATGAAAATACCTACGTTAACCGTATCTTGGGGTGCAGGCGTACAACACATACATGGTGTCATCCGCAAGCGAGCTAGGCCCGCTAGTGTCCGTCGGCGTCGTAGGGACGCCCCTCGGGCCCTTCTAAAAATACACGTGCATACGAAAGTTAGGGCAATTTTTTTTTCGATTTATGCCCTAGGGTTATTTATGGTTCTAGGGTTAAGGAGGGAAAATGAGAAAGAAAGAGTTAAAATTTAAACACGCTACTAAACTTTTAAAATGAGAAAGGTGTGAAACAAAAACAGAGGTTTTATGCAACAGAAAAGGATAGAAGCCTAGTTTGAGGTGAACATCAGAAAACTCTTGTTCTTAGAAGTATTCTTCGAAGAATGTTCGAAAACATCCTACAAAACTTTTATTTATCCGCAGCCGACAAAGTTGACTCCTCAACGCCTTACAACGAAAACTACAAGAATTTTTTCTAATGCCTTTTTTTTTAAATTTGCATCTAACATCTATTTTCTATCTAAACACCTCACCTTATTCATTCGAATTGTAACACACCTGTCAAGTCTTCGAGACCAATCAGCAAATAATTTCGCCGTTAGCAATTCTAGGAAAGCATTTATAAACACAGAGATAACTACCTAAATATATAATAATTTAAGTGCAAACGCTTCTACCCGAGAAATACATTTGACAGTCTCAACATTAATGCTTAAATATTTAACATTGAAACATTCACGTACTTCAGAAGTAGTGTTATAGTAGCATAGTACCTACCATCAGATCTTGGGAAATTGTAGCAAACTTTGAGAATATTTGTACAGCCTGTCAGTAACAAGTCGCAAACAAATTTGATGAAATTTGATGGATTACCCCTCAGTATTGTTAAAAAAATAAGAATGACCATTACTAGATAAGATAGCATGGACATTGGACATGGAGAGAGGATGGAACAAGTAGAAGCCGAGCTAAAAAGTCACGACATGATCAAGCGAATCAAATTCTCGAGAGGGGTCATGTCAGGACTTGAACTTACAGAAAAGTACTATAATTTTTGAAGTAAAAACTTCTTTACATGCGTTGTGATTTGAAATTCGATGAAACGAACGACACTAAAAAGAGACTAACACATACATCTATATGATTTAGCCGGCGATAAAATGAGATAGCAATAAAATATTTATTTATTTCACCGGTACTCAGTTTCAATATAATACGATAAATCCACGGTCCCACGCAAGCTTCATTTAGTGTAGTGGTATAAAGCGCCTGACGAACCTTAGCGGCCCGATATTTAGTAGACCAAGGGTCGAATCCTACGAAATTCAAATAAAAAAATATGTTTTTGTAAAATCGATATCGTATCTTTAAACCATTCCAAAATGAACAGGTAAAGAAAACAAAAAGAAAGAGACATCTAGAGACTCCGAAGAAGAAGACACAAATACTAATATGATTACCAAATGTATAGGAAAATATTCATTGGAATTCGACGACAAACATATGAAAAAAATCATCATTCACATTGATTAAAAAAGGACTTCGTAGTCTCCCCACACTCGTCTACTATAGTCTTCTGAAGGTTTCACTTCTACCGCTTGTGAATCGCACACTCTGAATTTTTTTAATAAATTAAGAAGCGTGCGCCAAGACAAAGTTGTCCGGCATTACTTCCTCTCTACTCCCTATGTAAAATATTCAAATTAATTGAACATTCACACAGAATATTTATTGGGGCTTATCCAGTATTCTTTATGTGATATCTCTCGCGAATTGCGATAATCATTTTAAATTGAATGCGAAGTTATCTTATCCTCTTAAAAAAAAAATGTAATTTAATTTTTCCGAGGGGATAAATATAATTTACCTCCTGTACAGAGTGGGTTAGTATAATGCCATAGATAAATTAAAGCACCCAAAATACCAGAAAGTAATAGTATTTATGATCATTACAATTCAATTCAATTTTGTGGAATAAATTGTTACATTATAGAAGTATATAGTATAAGGTGTGGTACATAAAATTTTTCACATGATATTTTAAGCTTACGGTATATTATTGTTGTAACTTCGTACCGGTATTTTTCCAGAAGATATCGTTCCACTCGTGGTATTATTTTATCTTTCCAGGACTTTTGCTAACACGTGGAGTTTCGTAATCAGAACACTGTTTCGCAATGGATTCATTTATTTACAACAATGGGTCTGAACGATAATGTAGTACAATATTTTATTTTATTTTTTATTTATTTATGCATATATATTACAATACATTACAATATGATACTTTGTCTGTCCAACTGGGAAAGATACCCGTTTCAGGACAGCCAAATTGTATATTTAGTTCATAATATTTTTAACAAAGGAAAGGTTTCGTTCAAGATATCACAGAAATTTGCTTCTGTCAAGACAACTTTTGAGAACATTAAGAATTGTATTCTTTTTGGTCTCCTGTTATTAAATTAAAATTAAAGAATCGCAAAGATGTGATTTTTTTTTTCAAGGTCATTTTGGAGAACATTAATTTGCATTCAGAGTGAATGAGTGGTTTCTTTAGTGAGATCACAAGTAGGAGATTCTTTCCAGGCCATTTTAGAGAACATTTACAATTGCATAATTAGAATTTACACATTTATAAACCAATATTTGACATATGAATTCCCAACGTATTTATGACTATTTAATTTTAATAAAGTACTTTAATTTTTTTAGAATTTCTTAAATAGTAGAAATTACACAATTATAAACCCAATATATGACAAATGATTTTTTTCAAGCTCGTTTGGAGAACATTAGTTTATTTAGTTGTTTATTTATTTCTTTTATTTTACGCCTAGAGGGTTTTCACAAAAATAATAAAGGCAGTATGTTTAACATGAGAAAACAAATAGTTTGGATAAAATTACGATGGAAATAAAAAGTACATAAATTAAATAAAAATATAAGCAACAAAAATATAGTACAGTGAGATATACAGGGTGTTAAGGGACGTACTTGACATACTTTAACCAGTGATTCCTGACATTATTTGGAGTAAAAAATGTAAATGAAATTTTGGTCTCCGGTGACTTTTTTTGATGACTTTTTTTTTTAAATTTTTTTCTTCAAAATTAAACAAAAAAAAAAATTATTCCACATGTCGTCACTGGTCACTCAGCCGGGTGTCCGACGAACCCCTTACCCCGCCTCCAACTGTTCAACAACTACCATTTTTTTATGTTTTTGTAGAAAAAAAAAAAAAAAAACATCAAAAATGTCACCGGAGACCAAAATTTTATTTACATTTTTTACTACAAATAATGCCAGGAATCACTGGTCCTAGTCAAGTACGTCCCTTAACACCCTGTATAATATCAATATGTTACGATTAAAAAAAAATACGTAGGTACATAATATAAAAATACAACCAACAAAAATTTAAAAGTAAGTGATCAAAGGTTTGCAAAATTGCAACATTAACAATATATTAAAAATTATTTAGAAAACTAAAGGCTTTGAAAATACTGCTATATAAAATAATCAAAGAAAGCCAGAATACTTCTTCTTCTTCTTCGATGGCGCTACAGCCCATATCGAGCTTTGGTCTCCTGCAACAGTCGCCTCCAACTCCTCCTGTCCTTAGCGGTGCTGCATCCCCTCTTACTTCGTCTTCCCACCTCAGTCTGGGTCTTGGTGTCCAGTCAAAATTCTTTTTGGGACACGTGTATCCGGCATTCTCTGTACATGCCCAGCCCATCTCAGCCTGAGGAGTCTCATATGTGTTGAGATGCTAGGTGCCTTATATATATATATCATACAATTCTGTATTCACCCTCTTTCACGGGTCCACATATTCTTCTCAGCACTTTTCTTTCAAAAGTATCCAGCATTTCAGCCATCTTTACCGTCAGTGTCAGCGCCTCACATCCATATGCCAATACAGTTCTAACAATGGTCTTATATATGGTTATTTTGGTTTTTCTGTGGACACTACGTGACTTAAACACTGGAAGCAAAGAGAAGTGTGTTTTGTTGGCTGCTGTGATTCTCCTTCTGATTTCTGTTGGATCCTCATTATTCTCTGTCAGACTGGAGCCCAGGTAGGCAAATTGGTCGACCACTTCGTATAAGTAGTTGTCTTTGAATTGTGCACTACTTCTTCTTCTGTGTGAAGGGTTCCTGCTCTGTATCATCATTTTCGTTTTGTTGACATTAACCTGCAGTCCTACTTCCCGTGCCGCTGTTTCTAAAGGATCGAAGACCTCATTGGAGGACCCACCACTTACCCGCCCTGGTATAGGTAACAGATGGTTACCCCTTCAAGGCTCTTGCAAGGACTCTAATTTTTGGGTAAAAACGACTCTACATTTGATAACGAAACTAGACCTCCAATGTCCCTGCATACGTTGTTAGTAAGTAGTATGCAAGTGCTTAGCGGGAAATACAGATACAATATGTGTTAGTATGACAAAATATAGACAAGACAATGGGACAGATTGGTGAAAGTCCACGAGGTGGCAAGCGCTGGGTGATTGTATACAGCGTATCCTACAAGCACCTGTTTGGGAAGAAGACACAATAGATAAGTAATAAGGGAATGGCAAACGGTTGGGAGTCCTCTTCAATCGATTGTCAGTCCCAGCAAGAATGCGCATGACATTCGGTCTAGTCGTGAACCACACTCAGCTTCCGCGCCCCTTAGCCGGTTCCTCGGTGATGCCTCAAAGAAAAGTAAATGGGAGATTGGGGGGAAATACCCGAAGACCCTAAGGAATTCAGCGTCGAGTAGGGGGAGGCAAGGCGAAGGAGAGCCGAGGTCGCCCCCCCAAACCTAAAGCCTGCACATGTTGCTGGGGGTGGCGCAATTAATTTTAGAGGGCACCGTGCCATCGTCGACCGACTCCTGTTGATGCAAGGACGAGGTCTAACGCACCCCCAGAAGGGGAAAAAGAGACATAACAAAATAAATAGATGCAGTTCAGTTCAGCCTTCTGAGCGAAGCAAAGTAGCATTGCGAGACTAAAAAGAAAAAGAGAACAAAGAAACCAAAACAAACCTAAAAAAAAACAAAGTCGAGTATGTTAGTTGAATCAATAGTGTTCCTTAGAATATGAAGCTGGAAAAACGAGAAAATCCCAAAAAATTGATGAAAAATAATGAAAACAATAAACACCGATAAAACACCGTGTAGCACAGCTTAGTGAAATCTAAAATAAACCATGTGAAAAGAAATAAAATAAGCAAAAAAAAGGTAAGTCACAGAAATATAAAAGAAATAGGAACAAAATTTATACAATAGAATAAGATAATGATACCTAAGATAGAGATGATATTATAACAAAAAAATATATATGTATATAGATATAAAGCACAAAACATAAAATTCTAGCAGTAGATGTAATAAAGTAAAGAGAATGTCCGTGGATTCAAGAGCAGATACACCTGGTACCTACATGATTTTACAGCTAGTCAGCGACTCTAAGATCAGGCCATCTCTCGACCCAGACTTTCGTAAATTTCCTCAAACACTCAAAGTTCACCTTATTCGAAACGAGATCCGCGTTCCAAGCTGGTCTCGTAGTAACTTGCAAGCCATCAAGCATTTCCTCTCGGGCATCCGTCAAAATCTCGCAGTGCCACAGAATGTGCTCGGCTGTTTGATCAGTATTACCGCAAGCGCAGTTAGAATGGGGTGATAGAGAGAGACTATGAAGTCTCCCTCTGAACTCCCCATGACCGGACAGAAGTTGGGTCACATGATGATCCCTAGTGATGTAAGCCCCTTCCACTCTGAGTTTAACTGACGGGAAGAAGGAGAAAGTCCACCTTCCCGTATTTGACCTATCCCAACGTTCCTGCCATTCTCTCAAAGTTCTTTCTCGCATCTCTCTAAGAAGTCCTGGGAGGGAAACCGCTCCACCTGGTATTAGCTCAATACCGTGATGTGTGGCAGTTCTTCCTCTTGTTAGAAGCTTCTTTGTTAACACCTCCCTAATTTCAAGATCGATAGGCAAAACGCCGGCCAAAACTGGCAAAGCGTCCGAAGCGACTGTTCTGTATGCACCCGAAAGCGCCAGCAAGGGGACTCGCTGGCCTCTCTTGAGAGCCGAGAGTATGAGTGCATTCTCTAGGCGGTGCTCCCACACAGAGGCCGCATACGAGACTTGCGCCACGTAAGCCCCCCTGTACAGGAGACGGAGCGCTGGAGAGCGCAGTCCCCACTCGGCAGTAGAGATTCTTCTCAATTTCAAAAAGAGGGCCTGGGCCTTACTTGATACGCTTTTAACATGGGTCAAGAATGAGGACGTTCGATCCAAAGTGACGCCTAAGTATTTAGTGTTCTCAACGAACCGGATGTTGGTATCTCCAATTTTGATGGTGGGATTTCTACTTCTATTGAGGTTACCCTTCATCAGGAGTCCCATGGTCTTGTGGGGAGCGAAGGTCAGCCGATTTCTCTTTCCCCATTCTAAAGTCACACTTAAAACCTCTTCAGCTTTACTCTCAACTTCCTTTCTGCTGTTCCCCGAGACCAGATACAATTTGTCATCAGCGTAATCTACCGAGATACATCCTTCAGGCAAGGGCAGCCTGGAGGAATCGTCAAACAAAATGTTCCAAAACTCAGGTCCAAGGATTGAACCCTGAGGACAACCCATGTCAACTATTCGTTCAATCAGGTAGTCTCCAAAAGAAGGGATGACCGTTCTGTCGCAGAGGTAATCAGCGCAGATCTTGAACAGATTTTGTGGACATTTCCTATTTTTGAGCTTGACAAGTATCATCGGCCACCACGCATGATCGAAGGCACCAGTGATATCGAGGAAAATTCCTATTACGTACCTCTTTTGGCAAGCCTTCACCCAGTCAAGCGCATACTTGATGGCGTGCTCAGTGGACATACCGGGGATAAAACCAAACTGCCGCTCGCAGGGTGGGGATAAGGTTTGACGTAAACGCTGCCTAATCAGTTTCTCCAGGATCTTCCCCAGGACAGGTAGCAGGGTGAGATTGGACGGTACGCCTTCACGTCCGACCTTGGTTTATCGTTCCCCTTTGGTATAATCCTAAGCACGCCCCTCTTCCATTCAGAAGGGAAAGTACCTCTTCTCATGCATGTATCCATCACTTGGAAGAGCTCCTCCTTTGCGTGGATCCATACTTGCTTCGCTATTATTCCATTGAGCCTATCATGCCCTGGTGCCTTCTTAAGACCCAAACCCTTGATTATCAGCTCGATTTCCACTTTAGTTACTGGTGTCATCCTTACCTCCTGGGCGAGGTTTCTCGGTGGGAGCCGTGACAGATTTCTAATCTGTTTGTGGTGGTCGCTTTCCCCAATTACTGAATCTACAGGAACTAACTTACCCAGAAGTGTATTGAGAGTGGATGCCACGTCCACACTTTCAACGTTCCTTCCGTCCTTTTCAGTTATTACGCTAGTTAAATACCTTCAGGTCAGAGCCTTTTCCCGTTTTATCAATGGCGCTGTGGATATCCCACGGGTTGGCGTTGCCCACTTCTTGTACCCAGTTATGCCATGCAGCTCGTTTCGCTGAGAGGACGGCCTGTTTGAAAGCTCTACGGGAGCCACTGAGTCGTGATTGGAGGGCGTGTGTCTCCTCCTGCGTACACCCGCCACGTCTGGACACGCCCAGGGCTCGATAGGCTCTCTTGTAGGCCCCTTTTAGTGAAGTCAGCTCATTCGACCACCACGGCGTCCTGATAACCGTCTTTGGGTTTGATCTTCCCAAAGACCGCTCGGCAGCTGATACCACGGCTGCATTAAAAAAGTTCCCCAAATTACCCGGATCTCTTGCTGCTACATCGTGAAATCCCCTTAAAGTGTCACGTAGAGCTTCCCCAAAGTTATCCCAGTTCACCCTGGTGGTTTTGAAGTTCCAGGAGGATCTTGGGGCTTCCGTCTTTTTGACACCCACCGTGATAGTTATTAGCCTGTGATCGGAGGCAATAGCGCATTCGTGAACCTTCCATTTAGATATCTTGGCCGCAACTGATCCAGAGCAAAGAGTAAGATCAATGTTGCTCTCACCATGTATATTAGAGAAAGTAGAAATGTTCCCTGGTTCGTTAATCAGAGATAGACCTTGCGCCGCAATAAGGTCTTCGACGGCGTCTGAGCGTTCCGTCCGGATACTAGAAGTATCAAACCACAATGGTGAGCGAGCGTTAAAGTCTCCTCCTATAACTACGTTACGTCCTTTAAGCGCGTTTAGTGCGCGCGTCAGGCTCAAGATATGAGGTCCCACTGGGTTCCCGTACTTAAAATAGACTGAGATCAATATGATCTCAGTGTTTCCGAAATTTAGAGAGACACAGGTTTGGTACTCGTTTGACAGTCCCACCAGAAGGAGGGGGCTGATCAACGAAGTGTTGACCAGAACACCCGCCCCCGGTGCTGTGCCAATTTCGAGTACCGCACCCGGGTAGCTTATTGGCGTTCTACCTAACCGGGTGTATTGCTCCTGAATGAGTAATATGTCCGAAGTAATAGGATCGAAGAACTCCTTAATGGCTGAAATTGATCTTCCGACAATGTTAATGTCATCCGCATATCCGACAGCTTGACTGCTCTTGAAACATATATTGGAGACAGTGTCTTTTAGCGTTTTTCTTATTACATGTTCGAGCACATTGTTGAAGAGAGTGGGAGCCAGACCGTCTCCCTGTTTTAGTCCCTGGGATACTGTAAATTCTTCCGACAGTTCCCCATCTATTTTGACCTGACATCTTGAGTCTGACATTGTGGCTTTGATGAGCCTAACCAGACTTGAGCCAGAATACTTACTACCTCGAAAATTAACAGCAGGCACACACATCTTGTAATTAACATACGTACATAAAACAAAAAAAGTAGTATTTTCAATGCCGATTGTAGGTAAATAATATAAGCTTGACAGATCTAGATACGTTTTTAGATTTTCACAGCCAAGTATTTTCGTTGTTTGTTTTTGGGGTGTTATGCCGTATTGCCCTACCTCATTCTTTAGCCAACGTTTCGGTCAGCGTTACAGTGTCCATCATCAAGGCAGATGTGTAAGTGGTGAAATGTATGCTTATGCACTTGGAAGCGATACCGTGTTGCCAGCTTTTTTCCGAGCTGGTATTACAATAAAATGGTTGTACTTTTCAGTTGCCTCCGTGCTCCGATGGGAATTAGTTCCAAAAAAGCCTGTTCCTCGAATACACTCTGTCATCCAGTGATCTCTAGTCACCGGTACAAAGTAACCGAGACAGGCAATAGCGTAGGAACTGGTTCCAAAATAGCCTGTTCCTCGAATCCACCGTCATCTAGTGATCGCTAGTCACCGGTACAAAGTAACCGAGACAGGCAATGGCGTTATATGTTATAGATACAGTACGCTTGATACAACTGAGTATTATTACAATTGAGTGATCTAGTTTAAATGCGATTAAGTAACGGTTTTTTTACTTCATGACCCGATTTGTTTAAATATTTTTATGTTTTACAAAATGTTATATTTTTGGTATACAGTGCAAGATTTGTCATTTGAGAATCCCTCTGAGACCTAATGTCCTTTCAAATTAAAGTAGCAACAACTTCTAAACTATAAAAAACACAAATTTGACAAATTTCAAATAACTCTACTAATTGTAATCAAGCGTAAAATATTATGTTCTACCATTGCCAGTTTCAATTCAGGCCCGAAAGATGAAAACTTTCAATTTTCTAATTAATTGAAGAAAATATTAGCGAAACTCGATCGAAAATCTAATAATATTGTCATTAATCGCTAATATTGTCATCATTTAATTAAAATATTGCAAGTTGATGTTTTACCCATTAAGTTAAAAAATAAAAATAAATACATACACAAATTTTAAAACCAAATTATTGAATAATTAGAGTAGCGAACACAAAGAAAATTTTGAGTTACCTTAAAAAGACTACAAAATACCTTTGCTGATGTGTTACGAATCAATATTTTATATGCATTTCTATCCCACTTGGGAATCTCTTTTTAAAAACCCCTCTAAATCTTTGTGTTTATTATTAACTCGTTTTGAGACCATTCATCTTGAGGTAATCCAACCGCTTTCCCGCCCCGGTATAAGTAACAGATGGTTATTCCTTCAGGGCTCTCACAAGGACTATATTTTTTTAATAAACGAAGCTACACTTATGATGCACGAAGCTAAACCCTCAAAGGTCCCTTTAAAACAGGAGTTAGTCTGAAAATGGGATGACGAGTTAGTGTAATGAATGATGAACATAATATGAGATAATACAGAGAATATGAATAATATTATTTTATAAAAGTGTGTTGATAAATTTATAAGAAAAAAAACAATGCCACCACTCAAAACAATGGTAAAATTATAACTGCAAAAATACTAAGATTACAAATAAAGTCACCTGATAGATACAGGGACTGAGGTGGGGTAGACAAAACAGAATTTATAAAGTTCTAGGAACTTTGCACAACCAAAATCAACATAACTAGATTGATACACAGCGATATCACTATAAAAGGAGGCGTCTACTAATATCTACAGGAATTCCAAAAACTGAAAAAATCGAACTAATATCTATGGGAATCAAAGTGTTGACGAATATCTACAGCTCAAACTGTTGATTAATATCTATGAGAACCAAAGTGTTGACGAATATCTACAGTACTGTCAGAGGTTGGATTTGCAATTATGTATAGCATATTGGAATAACGTAATATTGCGTATGCAGTTTAAAAAACTTAATTTATGTAAGTATGTATGTAAAAATCCCTAATATCGGACTATTGGACACATTTAGCTGATTAGTCCAACCTACGCTCTGTAGATATTAGTTCAACCTACGCTCTGTAGATATTAGTCAACACTCTGAAGTTCGTAGATATTAGTTCAACATATGAGCTGTAGATATTCGTCAAACATACGGGCTGTAGATATTAGTATCTGGAGTCCTATAAAAAACAAAATAAGGAAAAAATAACAAAAAAAATTATTTTTGTACTTACACAAAATTTAAATGAAAAAAAACTAATACGCAGAAAGATCACAATAAGAAACAATGAAAAACGAAACATATTTTTATTTATATTACATACCTAAACTCGAAAGGAGAATTAAGGACAACCATAATCGGTCATCCTGACTTGTATGACTGATCATCTTTTTTGTTTTATCTAGTGAAAAGTATTAAAAAAAAGTTAATTATAAAATGCGCTGAATTGAATCAAAATTAAAAAAAGCTTCTTTGTTAAAATATTCCGCCACGTTTTAATTAATATTCACGTTTATTAAAATAACGCCCACTTGCTATTCATGGCTTCCGCTCGAAAGCATTTGAAGTCTTAACTGAGGAATACCAATGAGGAAAGACTGTTATTGAAAGTAAGGGTTAATACAACCTAAAGCCCGGCCTTAAGCTCAGATCAACTGAAAGTGTTATATAATCCCGGTTGTATATATTAACTTCCATCATTTTAGAAGATAGCAAGCTAAATGCAGAAAAAATAATTTGATCAAGGAGTTAATTCTTATTAAATTAGAAAACTACGCAGGACACACATCATTAAAGTCACAGTGTAGTTGTTCTGGTCTGCACAGGGCTTTGATATAATATGTTGGATGAACCAGGTTTAACCATTCGAGCGACAGCCCGATTTTTAGTTTTATCCTCCGATTACTTTTTTGGTGACCATTTTTTATTTTTTATTTTTATTTTATGTAATTTAATTAATTTTTTTAAATTTAATTTAATTTAATTTAATTTAATTTAATTATTTATTTTATTTTTAATTTTTTTTGTGCATTACAGATTAATATAATCCTATTACAATACACATAGAATATTAGATTGGATTATGTACATGTAGGTACATTGTACATCCTACCCTATCCTACTAATATTATAAAGGCGAAAGTTTGTATGGATGTATGTTTGTTACTCTTTCACGCGAAAACTACTGAATTGATTTTAATGAAACTTTACAATAATATAGCTAATACATCAGAATAGTCTATAGGCTATAGCTTAGAGCTCTGGCATTATGAAATTTATATACAAAAATTGCACGCGAGCTGTTTGAAAAATGAATGTAACGGGTATAGTGGGGTGGTGAGGGGGAGGGCGGATGGTGGAGGGGGAGAGTGAGGAGTGAGGGGGGATTAGTGGGGAGGAGGGGGCGGGGGAGAGGGGTGAGAGGGGGCGGGGGAGAGGAGGGCGGATTGAAATGGAGATAGGGAAGGTGGAGGAGGCGCTGGTGGTATCCCCCTAATACTATGCGAGCGAAGCCGGGGGCAAAAGCTAGTATAACATAAATACATTATTGTGTATCACATCATCTGACTGCATAAATAAAATTACAAAAATACATATTTTAGAGCCCTTGCCTAAAATTACTCTTGAAACGTTCAAGACTAATGTTGAAAATGTCGAGGAAAGGGAAGAGATATCATTTAGCAGTACCATACCTCTTGTCATGCTGTGCTGGGTCAGAACATCTGTTCTGCCATGCGGGATACAGAGCAAGTCGTGGTGGCGACCCTGGCAGTAGTTGTTAGGTACGAACAATTTATATCATTCTAAGAGGTATGGGCTGTCAATTTAATAGTTCATAATTTTGAAAGCTGTTACTGTTAGGGTTCCATTCTTTCTAGATTGGAGACTTCAGGTAGCAAATCCATATGATGCATAAATCGCGGGTATTCACTATGTATTTTCATATAAAGATACCGTAGAAATTTTTTTTGGATTTGTTCCAATACTCTATGTATTTTTTCTGGTATGGGGCCCAAACAGCAGAAGCGTATTCTAATTTTGATCGTATAATGCAGTTGAACATCGATGTCATTGCTTCGGGCTTGGAAAATTGTTTACTTATTCTTATCACAAATCCAAGAAGTTTGTAACACGATGATGCCAACCCTACCATATGATCTGAAAAAGTAAGTTTGTTTTTAGTTTATTTTGAATATTTTCCGTGGACATTAAACCAATCATACCTCGTAAAAGCAATCCTAAGTATTTTAAAAAGTGCCATATTGTGGCAAAAATCGCTTCAGTGGTTAGACCGATTTAAAATAGTTTCAATATTTAAAATAGACGTTCTGAATGAATTTTTGTTGCATTTTAGAGATTATGTACTTAATTATTAAAAAAAAACAGAAAAAGGAGTGGGCTTTAGACCACACGACTGAAGTAAAACTTCTTTAGCTCCATCTATGTATATGATTGGAAGAGAAAAAGAAAATGTGCGCGCGCACTGCTCTCTCTTGCTCCTATGCTATGATACAGACAATGGGCCTACACTATCTGGCTATGAGAGAAAGAGAGAAAGAAAATGTGTGCTCGCACCACTCTCTCTCGTCCCTGCAGTAAATACAAAAAGTAACTCTCTCTCTCTTTCTATCTTCACTAACTTATATCTTCATCTCAACTACCGTTCGCCTCGCTTTTCGTAACGCTCTCGTCACGCATTCACCAGCTTACTCCCCAAGTCAAGCGTGCGTGAAGAAGTTTTAATTCAAAAATCTAAAGTAATTATTTGTTACATTTTAGCGATTGTGCGTCCGCCCGCTCAAAATGGCAAAATGGTTGGAATTCGAAGGCAAATTATGAAAAGGTTATATCTCCCTCTCAACTACCGTTCACCTCGCTTTTCGTAACGCTCTCATCACGCATTCACCAGCTTACTCTCCAAGTAAGCGTGCGTAAAGAAGTTTTACTTCAAAAATCTAAACTAATTATTTGTTACATTTTAGCGATTGTGCGTCCGCCCTCCCAAAATGGCAAAATGGTTGGAATTCGAAGGCAAATTATGAAAAGGTTAAACTAAATAGCGTGAAGCATTTCCCTTGTAAATTAGTTCATGCAAATAGCATTTCGTGACGAGAAATTAATTCCATTCCTCTCAACAATGCTAAACCACTGTAATAATATTTCCCCGATTACGGTTATTCGTTTATCTGCGATTGTTAGGAATATGAAATCATTGCACACTATCTAATCTGTTTTCATTAGATAAATAATTGTTTGCGAGAATGCAGTGGCAGAGGCAATGCTATTCGATTCATTGATTTAGGGAATGCATTTCAAAGCTAGATTAGTATGCATTCCTAATCAGTCTTAAATAGATTCCGCTAACGGCATAACACTTCAATGAGATTATTCACTTCAATACCGGTTTAAATCAATGTGCTATGGATAATGGATACTACAATGCCAATTTGAAAACCTTCTCTGTACACAATTCAGATGATTCAATGTGATGTTGAAATTATGGTTTTCACGTGGATGTAGCGCCTCGTGGTTTCCACCCACGTTGATTAGCGAGATAAGTCCTTCATTATCAATTTGGGAAGCGGGAATGGGTACCGCCGCCCGGGAACCTTTATTGGATAACCAACACCTCTGTCATATGTTTTTTTTTACATGAATACCACATAAGATTCCCAACTGCTCCCGTCTGGAGCCAGTGGGACTATAGCATCCCCAATTGGGGTATGTTTGTGAGGCTGAAGATAGTGGGGATGGAAAGGAGATAGGGAAGAGGAAGGTGGGGAAGTACCTTGTTATTCAGATCTAGTCACCAAACACTGCAGAAACCATTTCTAGCAATGTTTTAATTCTGAATGGTGGTCTAACACCAGGGCGATATTGAGAGTATCTTCATATTATTTTTAATGAATAAATTGTGAAATAACATAAATCAATCAAATAAAATTTATTTGCCACGTTGGGATTCGATCCCGCGACCTTCGGAGTGCGAGTCAAGAGCCTTACCACTGGGCTATGCCGGCCGTCACCCAAGTGGTTCGCTGCGTTTGGTGATTTAGTATGGGTGTCCGGGTTCATGGGGTGAGGTTTGTCTAGGTCTTGGAAGTTGATGACCAGGGCACACTGAACCCCAGATTCCTACCCACCTCTTAAAACCTTTTCCTTCCCAGAACTCTCCTCTCCTTCCTTTCATTAAAAAACCCTCCACACAGCATCCCCGAAGATGACATTGGCCCTGAGGGAAATTATTATTATTATTAATATGTAAAAATATATATTATTACGCAATCCATATTTTCCATAATAATGATGGTTGTAGGAGGAATTTAAATATTGTCAGGTTATTTATGACTTATTTTTATGGGATTGTTTATTTTTTTCATTTTTAAAATGCATACCCACGTAAAAGCTGCTTAATATGATAGTCATACCATTTTCAGTCATCGTAGGGGTAGGCAGCGATAGTGAAATGCTACAATTCAAATGCACACTCCTGTCTTAGCACATTTTACATGTTACAACCATATTCCTACAACATATTACCCAGGACTTACATTATCTCCCATACTCATGCGTATTATGAATCTTAAATTGACCCAACTAGGTATTTGTCTAGGTACTTTCTAATTTTATTTTCATGTTTTAAAATGGGTACTCCTGCAATTTTTTGAACTAAAAAGCTCTTTCAAATGTTCCAAATATGCTTAAATTGAAGGACACTAGGATTTTCAAAGACTGGGTGTTTGTATACAAAATTTTAAATGATGAATTTGACAGTCCAGCATTGCTTGCATTGATCAGCTTTTGGATTCTACTATTACTTGTTATCCTTATGAATGTAATGACATATTGTTATGTGTTTGTGTTATATGATTAAAGGGAAATGTAATAATGAGCCTTTGTCGGGCTCGGGTGTAATCTGCAAGTCAACTTTGATTTCCTCTCAGGAAATCTTGGACGCCAAACCCAGTCTAATGCCTGGGTATGTCAACAAGCGGAGAACACGATACTCATTTCTCAGAGTGTGGGCCATTTGTTTTCATAGCATTCCTGAAAAGGCTGCACAAGGAATCTACATAATAAAACAAAGAGTAGAGTATAAAATTGGTACACTGTATTGATTTCATAAGACATAATAAAATAAATTGTATGGACTCACCCCCGGGACCAATATCGCAATTTATGCTATTCCTAGCTACACTAATTAAATTTACTGCCGCCGAACTCCCGATGTCGTGAGAACCAGCACCACCTCCTGGTGGCAAGGGTGGTCCCAACCTCTGCGGCTCAGCTTGGACCTGCGACCTCCCCAGCAGTCGCATGGAAGGGATGATAGACCTGGATCCTCAGAGAAAGGGAGGAGCACTTAAACTCTCCTCCAAATTGCAAAGGAAGGCTCGTCAGCAATCGAGGCGGAGTATCGTTCAACACTGCGGTATTCTCGGGTTTGTTCCATAAATAAACCCCCGGTGGGAATTCGATAGTTGCCCTGTATACAATCCCGGGCGCGGCGAGGTACTATTTAAACCGATGACTCGGATAATGAGGTACAATAGTCTTTTCACTCGAACATCGCCAATTAACTCGTGGTCACTGGGACCCTTCGAAACTCACATTTTACGTGAATAAATCTTCGGTTAGTTGCACTGCGCACCATGACAGGCGTGGCGGGTTATTATATCAACCGATGTCTCGGATAAAGAGGTACATTAATCGTAACACTCGAACATCGCCATTAAACTCGTGGTCACTTTGGGACCCGCGCGAAAACTCGCATTTTACGCGAATAAATCTTTGAAATTTATATTTTAAAAAAACACAACGTGTTTCCTTCCCCCGTATGCAGATGCCCAAAACTTGGATTTCAATCACATCGTATTAAAACTTTAAAATTAAGTGACCGTTGTTTTCACGGCGTACCGCATATATCGCCGTCAAAACCAGAGTCCGGAAACGGAAAAAACCAAAACGCCGCCTACCGACACGTTGAACGAAACTCCCCTAGCTTTACCAACCTAACCAATTAAAATGCATTAAAAAAAAATAGTACCTAACTTACGATAAATACAATCGCTTCATAACATTACCCCCCTTCCCACAAAAATGTTTGCCCTCAAACAAAACTACCAAAAATCTAAACATGCCCTGAACTATCTACGTTGGTCCCAAGGAGTACCTGGTAATAAAATAAAAATAATCAAACAGTAAATGTGAAATGCAAAATATAATTATCAGAAATGGAAAAGAAAAGAAAAATCCTTAAATAATACTCTTATGACGAATGAGTGCATCGTAACCCCAATCGCGCCTATCCTGCGTGTAGGCCGGATAGTAGGTTCACGATGCAACCATTCTCGAACTTAAAAACTAGTAGTCCAATATAACCTAAGAACAACTTCTTGTAAGATGATACGTGAAAGGACAACAAGCACCCTCAGCACTGGGAAAAAAAAATTCTGGGTGGTTGTAATATTGACTCTTACCGAGCACTACCATTGACGTATCATCTGGAACAGAACACATAAACTAACTTAAAAGATAAGTCTTAAAATTAAAAAAAAAAACATACATTTTTATGATTAAATCACTCCTCCAAATACGTCAAGTTAAATTCTATGCATTAGGCATCACTGTTCCAAACACTATCACTGAATTTATATAGCCTCTCTTAGGCCGAAAATATTTGATGGGTTTACCATCTACACTTCACTGAATTTATATCCTTTAGGATTAAAACTAACCCTCTTTTGGAAGAGTATTCCTAACTAACCTCCTATTCTGGTCCTTGGGTGAATAATATTTAACCAACAACAATTATACATTGTAAAGGTAATTTTAATAGTGTACAACCACCGCATCGGATGGTGCCAAATAATTTTTAATAGAATACAACCAACGCATCGGGTGGTGCCAAATAATTTTTTAATAGTATACAACCAACTGTTTTAGAAGGTGTCATTTGTTAATAAGATGTGCAGCTATAATTTAGTGCAGCCATAAGTATACGTCCAACTCTATAGAAGGCGTAATCGGTAAGTAAAGAACAAATTTTATGGTTTTCACTGTAAACCGTTGTTCAACCATATAGTACATAATAACAATGTTATAAGTCTCTCAGGACAATAATAACAGAATACATCCAAAATCTTATACAAATATAAATGATTCTACTTCCTATGTTGGCTTAAAATGTGGAAGGATATGTGATACCATATCGTCCTACATTATAAGATCTCAAAAAAAAATCTTATAAACAAGGTGGACATTACAAAACATTTTCTGTAACTAATAAAAACAAAATTAAAACGCTTTTCCAAAAGCTGAGGCTTAGCTGACCCAGCCTATGTTTATAGAGTAAAACAATATTTTGACAATTTACCAATGTAGCAACCAGCCGTGGCTTTACTACGCATTGGGATCGCCCCGAAAATTATCGGTGCCTCCAGAAACAGCGCTGGTTTTAAATTGTATGCAAACGAATTCACGAGAACTTTCCCACCTAGCAGCTAGCTAATACACCGAGTCGAACTACCTACCTAGCGCACATTCCAGAGGCGTCGCCGTTGTTCAATGGTATGCGAAATTACTAAAGAGATAGTTCTGCCACCTAAGCGAAAGAGCTAGAACGTACGGCTGTACAGTTCAAGTGCCCGCAGAAGGTTCGGGTGATATCTCGCCTTTACGTGAATTCACCCGGCGTTACCTATTGTCATTGAATCTACTTGCCGGGCCGGCGGAGTATAAAAACAGGTGCGAGCCGCACACGGCTCAGTCTTAAGTCTAGTATTCATTCAACTTACCACGGAGCAGTTGCCTCGTCTATCCACGATTAACCTTGACCCAGTGCGTAAATTCGTTTGTAGTATTTATCACCGTTACGTGACGTGTTACAATTGTTTATGTGATTGTAATTATTGTGTGGACTCATTAAAGGCTATTATTACACGCAAACTCGTTTCCTTCTTCAGCCACGACACTTGAGTACCCACATTGGTGACACCGACGTTCACATTAGTGACCTTCGAAGTGCACGGACAATTCGACAGTGAGCACGACGCGTGCAAGTACGTCTACCGCGAGCACGTCGCGCACGAAATAAACTCTTCGTTGATAAATTTCGCACACCAATCATCATCATGTCTCTTGCGAGCGGAACATCTGAGGACAGCCAGCAACCAATAACCAGCAACAAGCAACCAACGACAAGCAACCAGCAACCTAACATCAACCGAGTGATGGAGCGGTTGATGCAGCCTCTTCAACAAGAGCTCGCTACTTTGAGGCGCGAACTTTCCACACTACGCTCTCGCCAGCATAGGAGAAGCAACACCCCGCATCGTTGGAGCAATCGTTCCCGCAGTCAGCCCAGAGGGCGTCAGCCCGAGGGAACATGCTGGTATCACTGGAAGCATGGGACGAAGGCAAGAAAGTGCACCCAGCCCTGCAACTTCCAACAGGGAAACGCACGGGGCCCAAACTGATGGCGACCAGCGCCAGCCCCAACCAAGTCAGTCGCCTTTTTTGTTACCGACAGGGTAACCCGTACCCAATTTCTTATAGACACCGGCGCAGATCTCTGTGTGTTCCCACGACGCCTTGTCCAGGGACGCCCCACTAAAGCGACATACGAACTGGCAGCAGCAAATGGCAGCACAATCGCTACTTATGGCAGCCTAACGCTCAACCTGGATCTGGGATTGCGACGCGACTTTACTTGGAGCTTCGTCATTGCAGACGTCTCCAGGCCAATCATCGGGGCAGACTTTCTCGCCAAGTACGAGCTACTGGTGGACGTCCGAAATAAACGGCTGCTGGACCAGGTGACGAATTTGACCATCACGGGAAAACGAAGCGACAACAAGATCGCTTCCATTAAGACGGTCACAGGAACGTCCCCGTATCATAAGCTTCTTCAACAGTTTCCTGACATCACTCGCCCTGACGGTGCCAGGAGGGAAGTTCGTCACGCAACACTGCACCATATTAACACCACGCCAGGACCTCCAACAGTCGAACGCCCACGACGCCTTGCTCCTGACAAGTTAAAACGCGCCAAGAAGGAGTTCGAGGCAATGGTCCGTCTCGGAATCGCTCGACCTTCCGAGAGCTCTTGGGCATCTCCCTTGCACATGGTACCCAAGAAGGACGACCAGTGGAGACCATGTGGCGATTATAGAAGATTGAACGCCAGAACTATTCCGGACAGATACCCCGTTCGCCACATCCAAGATTTTGCACAGGCATTGAGCGGCACCAAGATCTTCTCAACGATTGATCTGGTGCGGGCATATAATCAAATCCCTGTGGCTCCCGAGGACATTCCGAAAACAGCAATCACTACGCCATTCGGACTCTTCGAATTTCCGGTGATGTCTTTCGGCCTCCGCAACGCAGCCCAAACCTTCCAACGCTTCATGGACGAGGTTACCAGAGGCTTAGATTTCTGTTACGCCTACATAGACGACATTCTTATTGCCTCAACGTCAGAGGAAGAGCACCTAGCCCACCTCAAGATATTATTTCAGCGCCTACAGGAATATGGTGTTGTCATCAACGCCGCCAAATGCCATTTCGGCCTGACTAAGGTCAAATTCCTAGGATACCTGGTGTCTGACGCTGGCACTTCACCCCTCCCAGATAAAGTGGAGGCCATCAACAACTACAGCCAACCAGCTTCCATCAAGGATCTCCGCCGTTTCCTGGGAGCTATAAATTTTTATAGGAGATTCATTCCCAACGCCGCGAGGACACAAGCTCCACTCAATGACCTCCTAAAAGGGAACCAAAAAGGCAAACAACTCGTGTCTTGGACTGCCGAAACAGTAGAAGCTTTCAACAAGTGCAAGGAAGCTCTGGCCCAGGCAACCCTGCTCGTTCACCCGAAGTGCGACGCCCCACTCTCTATCGTCAGCGACGCGTCTGATACTACAGCCGGTGCCGCACTCCACCAATTCGTCGCAGGTCACTGGGAGCCTCTAGCATTCTTTTCGAAGAAGTTTTCGGCAGCTGAAAAGAAATATGGCGCATACGACAGAGAACTACTAGCCATCTATCTCGCTGTTAAATACTTTCGCCATATGGTGGAAGGCAGGTCGTTCACCATATTTACAGACCATAAGCCTATCACGTTCGCCTTCCAACAAAAAGCAGACAAATGCTCACCAAGGCAATTCCGCCATCTGGACTATATCAGCCAGTTCACAACTGACATCCGACACGTCTCCGGAAAAGACAACATCGTCGCGGATGCTCTCTCCAGGGTTGAGACGATAGACACTCCTCTGGACTACGCAGCGCTGGCAGCTGACCAGATGTGCGACCCTGAACTGGAACAACACTTGCAGGGAAGTTCTAGCCTACAACTTAAAAAGATTAATATTCCGGGTACTGACGCGCATCTCTACTGTGACGTCTCAACTACCATAGCCAGACCCTTCGTCACGAAGAAGTTCAGACCTGCGGCATTCAATGCGGTCCATCAGCTGGCTCACCCAGGAATTAAGGCCACGGTTAAGCTCATAACTCAACGTTATGTCTGGCCGGCCATTAAAGCTGAGACTATTAAGCTCGCACGCAATTGCCTTCAATGCCAACGAAGCAAGATTACACGGCACGTGTCAGCACCCCTGGGAGCCTTTCCCAGACCCTCCGCTAGATTCGAGCACGTCCACATCGACATAATCGTCATGCCTTCTTCAGAAGGATGCCGATACTGTCTCACGTGCGTAGACAGATTCACGAGATGGCCAGAGGCACTCCCGATCCCAGACCAAGAGGCTGAAACAGTGGCGCGTGCTTTCTACAAGGGCTGGATAACAAGATTCGGCACTCCACTCCGCATTACTACGGACCAAGGGAGACAATTTGAGTCGAGGCTGTTCAGGCAGTTGAATCTCCTGGCAGGCACGACGCAAATCCATACAACTGCATACCACCCCGCAGCAAATGGCATGGTGGAACGATTTCATCGTCAACTGAAGGCAGCGATCAAGTGCCATCAGAATAACCGTTGGACGGAAACACTTCCCACCGTACTCATGGGAATCAGAGCAGCTTGGAGAGATGATCTCGCTACAACCTCAGCCGAGCTAGTATACGGCGAACCGCTCCGATTACCCGGCGAATTCCTATGTAAAGCACGACCTAATGTCAACGACGATACTGGAAGTTTCCTCAAGGAACTACGGAAACATTTCAACGAGCTGAGACCAGTTGAAGGTACCCGCCATGGTGATGGACATCATTTCGTCTTCCAAAATCTTCCCACAGCTTCTCACGTCTTTCTGAGGGACGACACCGTCAAGAGCCCGCTTCAACAACCCTACAGCGGCCCTCATAAAGTCGTTCGTCGGCACGAACGAACATATACCATACTGGTAAAAGGGAAGGAAATCACCGTGAGCATCGACCGCCTCAAACCAGCATACATTGCTCAAGATCTTGAGAGATTCGCATCGCAAACCGAATCAGAGTCACCAGCCACCACATCACAACCAACCCTTCCGTTGTTCGATGGCAGTAAGGATCGGACACACACAACCACTCGTTCTGGAAGGCGGGTTCGATTTCCCGATCACCTCGGTATCTGACCATTCCTCTTTCCACCGCAGCCATGTCTGCGGTGTCTGGGGAGGGAGTCCTGTAGCAACCAGCCGTGGCTTTACTACGCATTGGGATCGCCCCGAAAATTATCGGTGCCTCCAGAAACAGCGCTGGTTTTAAATTGTATGCAAACGAATTCACGAGAACTTTCCCACCTAGCAGCTAGCTAATACACCGAGTCGAACTACCTACCTAGCGCACATTCCAGAGGCGTCGCCGTTGTTCAATGGTATGCGAAATTACTAAAGAGATAGTTCTGCCACCTAAGCGAAAGAGCTAGAACGTACGGCTGTACAGTTCAAGTGCCCGCAGAAGGTTCGGGTGATATCTCGCCTTTACGTGAATTCACCCGGCGTTACCTATTGTCATTGAATCTACTTGCCGGGCCGGCGGAGTATAAAAACAGGTGCGAGCCGCACACGGCTCAGTCTTAAGTCTAGTATTCATTCAACTTACCACGGAGCAGTTGCCTCGTCTATCCACGATTAACCTTGACCCAGTGCGTAAATTCGTTTGTAGTATTTATCACCGTTACGTGACGTGTTACAATTGTTTATGTGATTGTAATTATTGTGTGGACTCATTAAAGGCTATTATTACACGCAAACTCGTTTCCTTCTTCAGCCACGACACTTGAGTACCCACACCAATAAAACAGAAGAAGAGCGAGAGAAAAAAGAAAAAAAAAAAAAAACTTTGAATTTTAGCAATTACTTGTGTAACCTGACAAAATAAGGTCTAATAGTGTCAAAGCACTGAAGGTGAATAACAATAATTCTTCATTTAAAATCACTTAGAAAACAAAGAGATACAATCCCTGCGTCTCTGTGTTTTCTATGTAATCTGGAACAACAAATAATGACATTTTCAAAAGCATGAACATAACCCAAAAAAAAAAAGGTATGTCTGAAACACGCAGAGATAGTGTGCGGACATGCCCGCGTATTTCAGGATACAAGACTTACAACTAATAATCCTATCTTAATCCAAAAAGGTATGCCTGTAACACGCAGAGATAGTATGCGGATATGCCCGCGTATTTCAGGATACAAGACTTACAACTAATAATCCTAACTTAATCCAAAAAGGTATGCCTGAAACACGCAGAGATAGTGTGCGGATATGTCCGCGTATTTCAGGATACAAGACTTACAACTAATAATCCTAACTTAATCATCTGTTCAGCCGACATCCGAATTTGCGTCTGTTTTAGCGTTAATACTATTGACAATTTATACATACACTTGCAGATATATAGTTTTAAATACATTCTCAACTCGAGCATTAGCACCAGAGTTGAGGATTTTATTGTAAGAAACAAACCAGCATCATCATTACAAATATCAAACTTACAAAACACCCCCCCGTGAAGTAATTACCTCATATCCGTAGAAATGAACCTATGACAGGACTAATAACTGTCTGAACGCATGGAATCTCCATCTCGGTTGATCAGGCCGGATGAAGTTCTGTGCATTGTAAAAAAAATAAGAGAAAAAGAATAGTATAAAATCCCTTAAATCCAACAGTCCCCGAGAAAGATGGCCAGACTTTCTACGGTACTGAAAAGGAGGGACTACATAGGTATGTTGTCCAATTTGACGATATCCTTCACATGAAAGTCGCCAGACACTTTACCATTCAAGACTGCTAAGGTATACACTAAGTCCGATTTTTTCTTTATTATAACATTTTGCACGAATCGTGGGGACAATTTTTGAGAAAAATAATTTAACGCGTTAGACTGAACAAAGTTTCGTCTCCACACGACGTCACCAACTTGATAAGTGACGTTTTCCTACGCAAATTGTAGTGGTTAGCCCCCTTTTTGTATGCCTTGAGTAGAGCATCTGAAACTTGTTCATACACGTCTGCCAACCCTTGTAGCTTTTGTGCATATGTGGAAGGCGAAGCTTCCTTTTGCGCGTTGCTATCCCCATCATGAATAGGGTTACGGTGCAAATCCCCATCAAGTATCTGCTCACGGCCGTGCATTAGAAAATACGGTGTGAAGTTTGTCGCGCAATTGACAGTGTTATTCATCGCGGACTGAACCTGGGGCAAAAATTTTGACCAGTTACGATGGTCTGATTCGACCAAAATTGATAAAGCAGTACCTAATGTCTGGTTGTACCTCTCAACCACGTTGTTTTGTGGGGTATACAGAGAGTTGTAAAACGGAGGTGGTATATTGTAACTTTGTAGTAGTTCTTTAAACTCCCGTGAGATGAACTGGCGACCGTTATCGCTCACTATCGTACGAGGCACCCCGTGAACCAGGAAAACGTTCTCTTCCAAATTTTTAACTCTGCTTTTCGCGGAGCCGTTGCGCAGCGGAAATAACCAAGTGAATTTAGAAAAAACGTCAACGCATGTTAATATTATCGTAAAGCCGGAGTAACTTCGAGGTAAGGGATCTACTAAATCTAATGACAGCATTTGCATAGGTCTAGTGACACGTTTAGGGTTTGAGGATATTCCATTAGGAGGTGCCGTGCTTATCTTATGGGCTTTACAAGTTTGGCAACGATTTACAAATTCTTTGACATCTTTATACATGTTCGGCCAGTAATACCTAAGTTGAAGCTTTTTATAGGTTTTGAAGACCCCTGGGTGACAGGCGCGCGCGGAGTCATGGGAGTCTGAAATAATATTTTTCCTATCCTCTTGAGGAATGACCCGTTTCCATGCGGTGTCCTCGCATAAGTCCAACTGGGTTTTCGTGTGACGATACAACTCGTTGTCTTTAATTTGGAAGTTCTGAAATCGTTGAGGGAATTCCTGACAACCTTTCCAATCATTTAAATACCATTTATCAGTGGTATCAATAAGGTTAGATCCCGATATAAGAGCTACATCCATACGCGAAAGGACGTCCGGTACAATATGTTGAGTTCCCTTACGGTGAACAACATCAAAGGAAAATTGCGAAAGGCGAGAGTTCCACCGTGCAAGACGGCCACTAGGGTTAGACAAGGACCCCAGCCATTTCAAGCTTGAGTGGTCAGTAACTACCGTAAAATGAGCTCCTTCTATATATGGTCTAAAGTGAGTCACCGAGTCTAGCACAGCTAGGAGTTCCCGTTCAGTGATGCCATAATTGTGTTCATGCGCGTTTAAGCAACGTGAGTAATAAGCGATGAGATGCTCTTGGCCGTCTATGTTCTGAATCAATACTCCTCCAATTCCTGCCGAGCTCGCGTCAGAGTGGATAGAGAAAAGCCTGGTGAAATCCGGGCAGCATAAAACTGGAGCCGTCGTCAACGCGCGTTTCAAATCATTGAAAGCAGTTTCAGCTTCCTGGGACCACTTGAAATTGCTGATTCCATTTTTTGAACCTTTGAGTTTAGTAAGAGGGGCAGCTATTCCCGAAAATCCTTTAATGAATCTCCTAAAGTAACCGCACAAGCCAATGAATGCCCTGATTTGTTTCGCATTTTTCGGGACTGGGAAATTTTTGATGCTTTCTATTTTTTTGGATCCGTACGGAGACCCTGCGAATCTACTAAATACCCTAAATATTTAAGTTCAGATTTGCAGAACTCGGATTTTTTTAGGTTTATTGTAAGGCCTGCGTCTCGCAAACGTTAATATACACGATTCAACAGATTAAGATGAGATTCTAAGTCTTCGGATATCAAGATCAAATCATCCAGATAGCAAAAAGCATTATCGTCGAATTCCGGACCAAAAAGGACATCTGCCAATCTTTGCAACTCACTAGGGGCATTTTTCAGTCCGAATGGCATACGGGTGAACTCAAAAAAACCCCGTCCAGGTACGACGAAAGCTGTCTTCTCGCAAGAGTCCTTCTCTAAGGCAATTTGCCAAAAGGCCTTTGACAGGTCTATAGAAGAGACGTACCTGGCTCCACCTAGCTTGTCTAGAATCCGCGATATATATGGCAAAGGGTACGCGTCGCGAATCGTGACATTATTAATTTTGCGAGAGTCTAAGCAAAAACGTACCGTCCTTTTTTGTAACGATCAATACCGGACTCGACCATGGAGAACGTGAGGGACGGATGACTCCAAGCTTTAACATCTCATCTACTTCTGCGTCAAGTTGACGTTGTCTTGTCGGAGACAGTGGGAAATAACGTTGTTTAATAGGCGGACCTGTTGTATGTATTTTGTGTTGGACTAGATGAGTCAACCCTAATCCCTTCTTTTCGTAAGAAATGGATTCGAATTTTTTGACAATGTCCGAAAGGGCTTTGTTTTCCGAATTTGTTAGAGAAGAGGCAGGCCGAATTGCTCTCACCTCATTGATTTGACCTTTTTGTTGAGGTACGCGAACTTTTGAGAACAGTTCCGGCGCGATCCGAAACTGTTTCCAGAAGTTCACCCCCAATACGAAATTAGGTGTTAACGTTGGAATGACGTAAAAGATAACTTCTCTTGTGGTTGAATTGTACGTCACCGGCAAAGTGAAATACCCTAAAACAGGCTGGCTGGTACCGTCTGCTGTCGTAACGCTAAAATCTGTTTTTACTAATTCTACTCCTAACTCTAAAAAAATCTTATAACTATCCCCCCCTAAACAAGACAAGGAAGCACCACTGTCTAGCAGTGCTTTATAATTATTATTTAGAACAAAAATGTCGGCATAAGGACGCTCATCCTCTGTACTATCCTTCTCCTGTGGCAGTGCGTCCACCGCTTGAGGAGACGGGCTAGAAAGGAATTGTTGCACTAGGCGGAGCCAACGCTTCCACTCCCTCTTTCTTTGTGCACAAGAAGGGGCGCGGTAAGATTGACTCGTTTCTAGTTTTTTGGATCATTGGTATGTTTCTTATTGTAAATACTACAAACATGCAGTTTCCTATTGTCGCTATCTTTTTTCCAACAATTTGTTAACGAATGACCTTTGATCTTGCAATAATTACAAACAAGAGATTTATTTTGTTGATTTGTTATATCCTTTTTAGCAAAATTATTCGTGTTATTCCCCATAGGTCTTGAATTCCTAGAAGGGCTAAAATTATTATTATTGTTATTATTATTGAATGACCTGTAATTGTTTGAATTAGTGAAAGGCTTATTGTAACTATTGGGGAACGAATTACATTTTTTAAAGTTACTGGGCTTATTTTGAGTGTCAACTAATTTTGGAATTGCTGTGGATGTTGAGGCTTCAGTGTACGACTCGAGTTTAGCAGCGCACCTCGTAAGTTCCTCAAACGAACAAAAGTCTCTGGATGACATCAAATTAGCATACATAGGCAACAATGCTTTCATGGCTACCCGCAAAAGTTTAACCTCAGGAATTTTGCAATCCAATTTATTGTTAAGCGCTTTAAGTCTCAAAGTGAATTCCAAAACTGACATTCCCTTTGGCTAACAAAGTATGTAGGGACATTGAAGGTCTAGATTCGTTCTGTTAATTGTAGAGTCACTCATATAAAAAAAATTAGATTCTTGCGAGAGCTCCGAAGGGGCGACCATAAGTCGCCTATACCGGGGCGGGAAAGGGTGGGTACTTCAATTCCCTTTGGCTGTTTATAATTTAGAATCTCATTTTCCAGATCTAATTGCCTATCCTGTCCCTCGAATTGTTTTATTAATAAGCTGGATAGGTCATCCCATTCTAAGTCTGGACTATAAATTGACCTATACCATAGAAGTGCTAACCCGTCTAAAATTTCACTGAAAGATTTAACTAAGTCTTTGTGAGAAATGTTGCGTGTCCTACAACGCTCTTCGACCAAAAGCAGAAAATCTCTTACGCAGCTTTTACCATCGTACTTGACATCCCAATTTGTAAGCCCCCGCGATGATGAGTCTTTATAAATAACCTTGGTATGTTTAATAACCGTGACCTTCTCCTCTGTTTCCTTGTCAGAATCTAGATCCGAATCACTTTCCTCCATAACCACATCTAATGATTTCTTCATAGTTTTGTTAAAGGCGCGCGCTTGCGAACGCAACGCTTGGGCGGTGCCCTCCGATTCGATGGATCGTGAAGTTAATTCCTTTATAAGTTCATCCTTGGATGCATTATTTACATTTGGAATCGGAGTAGACATTGTAACTGTAATGTGATAAGCTTGACACGAAAGCAGAATTGAAAAGAAAGAGAAGAAAATAAAATAAAATTACTTTATTCTTTGTTTTTGATGTTGTTGTTTTTGATGTTGTTGTTATTGTTATTGCTGTTATTGTACGTTGTAGTTGTACGTTGTTGTTGTTGTTGCTAAATTTTTTTTTTTTTTAAATGTGTTTGTTGCCCATTTAAATGAATATTTTTTAGTTTATTTAAATCAATATGTAAGTAGCCCATTGAAATGAAAAAAAATATTTGTGCATTTAAATTAATATGTAAGTAGCTCAAAAAAAATATTGTTTTTTCATTTAAATTTATATGTAAGTAGCTCATTTAAATGAAAATTTTAAACGTCAGTTAGACAATAGTAAATAAACAATTTACAAGTATAATTTATAGTACGTTTTGACAGAGCTTTATACAAATTTTCCAGTTGAAGCAAAAACGAATTACCCGCATTGTCATTAAAATCTCTGTAAATATCTTAAATATTTGAATAATCTTGAATAATTATCCTCCATTCCTATTTAAACACATAATAAATTGATTTGTCTTCGGCTTTTAGGTATTCTGACATGTAAACACAACAGTGTTTTGACGTATGCCGAAGTCATAGGTAAAATGTAACGAGAAACCGTCATAGACAATCCGAGGTATTCTTAGAACAGCTAGCACTGATTAATTCCGAAAAGAAAAAAATATAGAGCTCTACCTAGCACATTGTCCGTAGTCTATGACCGATTTCTATGCTTTCAAACAATAACAATGAAAATGACAATCCATTTTAGGTTATAGAAGGTAAGTATTTCAGGTACTATGCATAACTGTGTGGTTTTGGAAAAAAAACAATAAATACAAGATTAATCATTTATAAGGTACCCACAATATTATTACGCATAGTATCCCTTTACGTTTTCACGCCGGTAATAGTGCCAGTGAATTGAAATAATGAGATTTGTGGTCATTTCCAATCACCGTCACTGCAATCATAGGTTATGACAGCGACCAAGTTTAATAAATACAATTAAGAAATTAAGACCTCCACTGAACAGATGAATAATAATTTTTGGGCTTTTTACATTATAGGGCGAAGAAAACATTTTCAGGAATGCTATAAATCGGGACCAGACAGCGTATGGAGCGCCATATTGTTATCCTGATGAATGTAATGACATATTGTTATGTGTTTGTGTTATATGATTAAAGGGAAATGTAATAATGAGCCTTTGTCGGGCTCGGGTGTAATCTGCAAGTCAACTTTGATTTCCTCTCAGGAAATCTTGGACGCCAAACCCAGTCTAATGCCTGGGTATGTCAACAAGCGGAGAACACGATACTCATTTCTCGTGTGTGGGCCATTTGTTTTCATAGCATTCCTGAAGTGCATTCCTATGTGCAGTAATATATAATAATAATAACTATGTAATAGCATTCCTGTGTGTGGGCCATTTGTTTTCATAGCATTCCTGAAAAGGCTGCACAAGGAATCTACATAATAAAACAAAGAGTAGAGTATAAAATCGGTACACTGTATTGATTTCATAAGACATAATAAAATAAATTGTATGGACTCACCCCCGGGACCAATATCGCAATTTATGCTATTCCTAGCTACACTAATTAAATTTACTGCCGCCGAACTCCCGATGTCGTGAGAACCAGCACCACCTCCTGGTGGCAAGGGTGATCCCAACCTCTGCGGCTCAGCTTGGACCTGCGACCTCCCCAGCAGTCGCATGGAAGGGATGATAGACCTGGATCCTCAGAGAAAGGGAGGAGCACCCAAACTCTCCTCCAAATTGCAAAGGAAGGCTCGTCAGCAATCGAGGCGGAGTATCGTTCAACACTGCGGTATTCTCGGGTTTGTTCCATAAATAAACCCCCGGTGGGAATTCGATAGTTGCCCTGTATACAATCCCGGGCGCGGCGAGGTACTATTTAAACCGATGACTCGGATAATGAGGTACAATAGTCTTTTCACTCGAACATCGCCAATTAACTCGTGGTCACTGGGACCCTTCGAAACTCACATTTTACGTGAATAAATCTTTGGTTAGTTGCACTGCGCACCATGACAGGCGTGGCGGGTTATTATATCAACCGATGTCTCGGATAAAGAGGTACATTAATCGTAACACTCGAACATCGCCATTAAACTCGTGGTCACTTTGGGACCCGCGCGAAAACTCGCATTTTACGCGAATAAATCTTTGAAATTTATATTTTAAAAAAACACAACGTGTTTCCTTCCCCCGTATGCAGATGCCCAAAACTTGGATTTCAATCACATCGTATTAAAACTTTAAAATTAAGTGACCGTTGTTTTCACGGCGTACCGCACATATCGCCGTCAAAACCAGAGTCCGGAAACGGAAAAAACCAAAACGCCGCCTACCGACACGTTGAACGAAACTCCCCTAGCTTTACCAACCTAACCAATTAAAATGCATTTAAAAAAATAGTACCTAACTTACGATAAATACAATCGCTTCATAACATACTTTTTTTATTAATTAATTTTCAACGCCCTGATGGGCTTTTACATGACAAGTTTATAATACAGAGACATTTTTTTAAAAATAAATAAAGATAAACTATAAAAATATAACTAGTAAACATTATATGAAAGGTAGGTATACAGATTAATTTAAGGAAAGATTAATTAAATTAAAGTGCATTACAATAAAAGAGAAAGTGTCTAAGTTAACGCCCTGATGGGCTTTTACATGACAAGTTTATAATACAGAGACATTTTTTTTAAAATAAATAAAGATAAACTATAAAAATATAACTAGTAAACATTATATGAAAGGTAGGTATACAGATTAATTTAAGGAAAGATTAATTAAATTAAAGTGCATTACAATAAAAGAGAAAGTGTCTAAGTTGTAAATGGCATAGAAGTAAGTAGTAGGTATGTTAGTAATTACAAAATTTACAGGTGACTGTTAAATGTGATGAAAAATACATGACAAAATGCAAGACACATAAAAAGAAAACGCTAACAAGTTTTTACATTGTAGATTAATATAGAAATACACAAATATATGCAATAGATCCTATGTGATGCTCCTTAGATATCAAAATATTCTACTTAAAAATATTGTTCAGATATTTCTTGAATAACGGTAAACTTGTACCTATTGAATACATCGATATTTGAGGTGAATTTGTTCCCTAGTGTGTGTAATCGAGAAATTGGTGCATGTGTGTGGTAGTTAGTTACAGAATTATTGTTGCCGAATAATATGTTTTGCCTTGTCGCTCGAGTTGGTACCTTAAAATCAATGAGATGCAGGAGTTCGCAACAATCTAATTCGGAGTGAATAATTTTAAACAAAAAAGTTAGGTCCTTTATTTTTCTTCTGTTTTCTAGGGAATGCAGTTTAAGTGTATTTAGTAAAGATGTGTAGTTAATGTGTTGAATAGGTATGTGTAACTTGATATATAATAAGTAATAAGAATTCAGGATTTATTTCAATGCAGAAATTCTGGGACCAACTAACTAACATATAAAATGTACTCATCATTGCCCAAAATACTAATAGAGGATAATAACTACGCTGAGTAAATGGACATCTTCAATTACACTAAATAAATACAAAAGATTGTTTCTTCAAACTTCGCAAATATACTTTGTGGTGTCACTATTGATTTAATGAAAACAAATCAATTTGAAATATGACCATATTATCGAATGTTTCAATAAAATGTTCAAAATTTTAACCAACCCCCGACTCAAAAAAGAGCTGAAGACCTTGAAACGCCTGGACAGATTTCCATGAATTGTAGCTTAGAACTATTTCGAACACGTCAGATTTAAAACAAAATAAACCGCATCGTAATCGGTCCATTCGTTTAGGAGCCACGTTGCCACAGACAGAGACACAGACGGCGGTCAAACTTATAACACCGCTCCTAGCGTCGGGGGTTAAAAACAAATTTTCTCCGTCAGGGAAAATATTAATAATAACAATAATAATAATAATAATAAGCAACTTAGCAACGCAAGCCTTGACGTTTGCTTGTATTTTAGCTCTCTGATTTTTTTATTGTATCAGATAGAAAAGAATTAGCTTTGATCCCAAAACATATAAATATTTGAAAATAAGTATATTAGATAACGTAATAAATAAACTGCCAGTGAACCGTAGGATATTTAGGTAAATAAATACAATATAAATTTTTCCTTTTGTGAGGACTTCAGTAACCAAGGTAAACAACTATATTTTGAGATTACGTTGAAATATATTTTGTAGGTAAATTTAATTATAGGTATATTTTATTTTGATAACATTATTCTACAATATAATATATATTATAGATTTGTAGTATTGAAGGGTAGTTTACATTAAAATATTTAATTTGGAGATATTGAAAACTATTTGTTGACACTAGGTAACGACGATAGTTGCTTGGTTACTGGAATGTAGGAATTAATAATAATTAATAAATCATTTCCAAGTTGTTTTGAAAGGTGACACAATGTCATTTTCAACCAACGGAAATGAAAATGGGTTTATTATGTCATCTATACAGATGAACATTGATAATCTGAGACCCCAAAAAACAAAAGCAGGTATTCCTAGGCAGCGTATGAAATGGACGAACGATGTCAATATGTTCATCGTTCGTTCATATTTTTATGTAACTAAACTAGAAACAGATATGTTATTGTATAGGAAAAAATTACATTTACTTTTCTCACAAAATTATCCGGTTGCCCAAGTAAACGAACAAAGATTAGCTGACCAAAAAAGGTCAATTTTCAAAAATAATTTAATTCCTGTAGTAACATTAAATGAGATAAGAAAAGAAGTAGCAGATAGATTGCAATTGGAGAATAATTTAGATCAAATTAATACGAGTAGTAATGTTATATTAGATGCATTGAATGAAGATAGTTTAGCTAATATTCTAGTAGAAGAATCCAATGATATTAGAGTAGATTCAAATAACTTAGACATTATTCATAATCTTAGGGAAATCAATATTGCAAATTTAAACTTACTAGATGATAATGTAATAGAATTAGCTAACTTGCTTCAAAATAATATAAATAGATATATAGATATAGAGCCCACAGTTAGACCAAAATTACCAAAATTGCATACGTCAAAGAAATTATCTAAATTAATTTCTGAATTAAATAATTTAATTTTACCAAAAATAATATTTGACGATATTAGTTTTTTAGATCTTCATACAATAGTGTACGCTAGTGCTATCACTATATGTAATAAGTTAGGAGTTAAATTAATATCCTCTGATGATAGATCATATAGTTATAGTAAACCAGAATGGCAGATTAGATTAGAAAATGATGTAGTATTTTTAAGAAGTAGTATAGCTAGAGTAATTGAATATAAAAATGGAAATAGAAGTAGGAATATTTTGAGATATGTAGATGAAATTGGGAGAAAATTTGGTTATAGCATTGGTAGTAATAATAATGAAAATATAATCAATGATTTATTAGATTTATTAAAACAAAAATTAGGTGTAAAAGCTAGTAGATTAAAAAGATATAATTATACGTATAATAAAAGAAATAATAATAGATTATTTCAGAAAAATGAGAAAATATTTTATTCCAAACTTGACGATAAACAGAATATTATTTCGAATAATAATATTCCGTTGCCATCTGAATCAGATATGCGCGATTTTTGGACAAACATTTGGAGTAAAGATATAAAACATAATGAGGCAGGTAACTGGATAGAAAATGAAGAACTCAATTGTTCAGACATTGAACAAATGAGTTTTTCTGATATATCGGTTGAATTGTTAGCCAAAATTATAAAAAATACTCATAATTGGAAAGCCACGGGTTGCGATTGGATACATAATTTTTGGTACAAACGTCTAACTACTTTACATCCTCTTTTTGCAAAAAATCTTTCAAAACTTGTCAGAGAACCTCAAAATTTTCCTAATTTTCTAACTAAGGGCATTACTTACATGTTGCCTAAAAGCGAACATATTAATAATCCCTCTCAATATAGACCCATTACATGTCTACCGACAATATACAAAATTTTAACCTCTTGCTTGACAGATTTAATATATACTCATTTGGATGAAAAAAATATTTTATCTGAACAACAAAAAGGTTGTCGCAGAAAACATATGGGATGTAAAGAACAGTTAGTTATTGATTCTGTAATTTTAAAACAAATTCAAAATCAAAAGCGTAATTTACATACTTGTTATATAGATTATCAAAAAGCTTTTGA
Source organism: Limnephilus marmoratus (assembly GCA_917880885.1). NCBI lineage: Eukaryota > Metazoa > Arthropoda > Insecta > Trichoptera > Limnephilidae > Limnephilus > Limnephilus marmoratus. The sequence continues at coordinate 23,391,381 of OU862911.1, read as the reverse complement.
TAGTGTCCCGCACTCGTGGCTAATCAAAATATTAAAAATATATAAAGTTAACCCAATTATAATTAGCTTTTTGAAAAATATTATGTCCTTTTGGAATACAGATTTGCTAGTTAATTTAAAAGGTAAGAAAATAGTAGTACCGGGCATTTCAATAAAAAGAGGGATTTTTCAAGGAGACTCATTGAGCCCTCTTTGGTTTTGCTTAGCATTGAATCCCCTTTCTAAAATGTTAATTAAAAGCAAGTTTGGAATAAAAATTAAGGGTAATACAAGAGAGAGTAGTATAGTTTCACATCTATTATATATGGATGATATAAAATTATTTTCAAATTCTGAATCAAATTTAGAGAAAATGATTAAGGTAGTTAAAATTTTTTCAGATGATATTAAAATGACTTTTGGTTTAGATAAATGTAAAACTATCCATATAGAGAAAGGCAAAATTGTAGATGGAGACGAGGGTATATTTAGAAATTTCAAAATTCAAAGTATGAAAGGGGATGAGGTTTATAAATATTTAGGATACCCGCAATCGAATAGATTAGATCACACTAGTATTAAAAATGATATTAGGATTAAATTTCAAACTAGGATCAGAAAAATTTTAAAATGCAATCTATCTGCTAAAAATTTAGTAAAAGCAATAAATACTTGGGCAATACCTCTACTAACGTACTCATTTGGCATAATTAAATGGTCCAATACAGATTTAGATAGTTTAGAACGATTAATTAGAACTACGTTAACAAAATTTAATTGCCATCATCCAAATTCAGCTATAGAACGAATTAATTTACCTAGAAATTTAGAAGGTAGAGGTGTAGTCAAAATAACATCTTTGAAACACAATCAGGTAGAAATGCTTAGAAATTTTTTCCATAGGAAAGCTAATAGCTCAGAAATGCACAAAATAATTTGCAAGGCAGATAGAAATATTACACCTTTAAATTTATATGACGAGAATGCCAACATTCTTATAAATACTAACCAGGAATTATTAGATTCCTGGTCAAATAAAATTATTCACGCAAAACACTTCAATTATCTCAACCAAACGTATGTTGACAAACTTTCGTCAAACAAATGGTTGAGTATTGGAGAGTTGAGCGCAGAAATAGAAGGATTTATGCTTGCCATTCAAGATAGAGTCATTAATACTAAAAATTATAGAAAGCATATAATCAAAGATATAAATCAAATTGATGATTTATGTAGAAAATGTTTGGCTTTTCCCGAAACTATAGAACATATTATATCGGGATGTTCTATATTAGCGCCTTCCGAGTATACATTTAGGCACAATCAGGTTTTAAAAATAATTCACCAAAGTTTGGTAATTAAACATAACTTGATTGATTGCCGTAATGTAGTACCTTATTATGAATATGAACCAAATTCATTTATAGAAAATGAATTTTATAAAATATATTATGATAAAACTATACTAACAGACAGAACAATTAGTCATAATAGACCTGATATAGTTTTACATGACAAAATTAAAAAAATAACTTATATCATTGATGTAGCTATTCCAAATTCCTGTAATATTCAAAAAACTGTTTCTGAAAAAATTAGAAAATACACAGATTTAGGAAATGAGATTAAAAGAATTTGGCATTCTCGGACTATAAAAATATTACCATTTGTTATTTCGGCCACTGGCATAATACCTAGGAATCTGATTCAAAATTTAAGCATATTAGATTTGTCAAAGAATTTGTATATAAAAATGCAAAAAGCAGTAATTTTAAATACATGTAGGATTACAAAAGATTTTTTAAATATTTATATTGAGGGATCAGTAGGATTTATAGGTTCAATTAGAAATGCCACAGAGCCGAACCCTCTGATATGAAAATATCTGGAGTCGGTGAATTATATTCCCATTTGGTCTCTAGTGGGTTGACATGTTGTTCTTGTATTGTTTTGTATTTATAATACTTATATAGTGCAATTGCATAACGTGGATTCACTAGATGATCATTTGGGGAAGTGTATGAAAGGGTTTAGTTTTTCCTTCTTTTTTTTTTTTTTTTTTTTTTTTTTTTTTTTTTTTTTTTTTTTTTTTTTTTTTTTTTTTTTTTGGGGGGAAAATTTAACCCGGACATTTAAATCTGGTGCGGAAAAAAAAACAACTAAAGATTGTTGTGGGACAGTTTAATTGTAGATATTATATAAAAAATAAGTAGTAATAATTTGAGAGGCGGGTATGGATACGCCGCGCGCCGCTCCGGGAACCATTTTTATTAGTGGTTCTCTACGTTTGGTGAGCGTGGCAGGCCGGATCGGGAGAGCTTGTTTAAGGGTGACCTTTTTCTACCATTTTAGTTTCCTAAAGACCTATCCAGCAGGATTCTCTCGGACCATCGCCATCGCCTTACACCGCGGTGGGAGGGATGGATTCATACGTCCGTCAATCCTAAAAACACTTATTCCCAGATTCCTTCCCACCCCTCACACCTTTTTCCTTTCCAGAACTTCATTTCCTTCCTTTCCTCAATAGACCCTCTACACAGCATTCCTGAAGATAACATAGGCCCCGAGGGGAATTACTTTCCTAAAGGCCTCCTGTGTGGGGCTAATGTAAAACTCTATAATGTAACATAAAAATCTATTTAATTATTACTATTCCAATGTAAAGTCCTTAAATATGGTGTTACTAGTATCATTACATCATATAAAATGTATGTGCGCATAGATCTTTCAAACTACGCAAAGGATTTTCATGCGGTTTTCACCAATATAAGAGACAAATTATCAAAACCTGGAGACCAGGCGTAATGCCGGACTCATGGTATTCGAATTAAAGTTAATAAAAAACCTTATAGATTGTCCATATCTCCTGTCATGCTGTGGCTTATTCGCTCCTGATAAATACTGTCGAACTCGTAGCCACGCCCTATTCTACATATCGCAGGGTCGGACAGATGTCATGGCTCAACACAGCATGACAAGAGGTATGACTTTGCTTAATGCCCTACCAGCGGATATAGATTTGTTTGATATCACCATACCAAGTTTAAAAAAAACTATATACATGTATTGTTAGTTGTAAGAAAATTGTACCATAATTGGACTTACCTGTCTGTCGTACAATAAAAAAAAAAAAATAACATGAAAAATAGAGTGATTCATGAGGAAGGTTTATATGGTGACCCGACAATTCGTCCTGCGGCAATTCATCCGGCGACAGTTCATCCTGCGACAGTTCATTCTGCCGACCGTTCATCCTGCCGACAGTTCATCGTGCCGACAGTTCATCCCGCCGACAATTCATCCGTCGACAATTCATCCTGCCTGATCATTTAGAAGATTTTTATTAAGTAAGTATGCAAAGAGGATATACGGCCGTAGGTACAACCAAAATCGATATACTTATATCTGAAGGCATCTTGAGTGGAAATCCGCTGTAAAAATATTTTTCCTAACAATAATTTCGACTCTCCGAAGAAGCATGCGTGAATAACAAAATACGACATACTTATAGGTTATACTTATAGGTTAGGTTAGGTTAGGTTAGGTTAGGTTAGGTTGGGTTAGGTTAGGTTAGGTTGGGTTAGGTTAGGTTAGGTCAGTTTAGGTTGTCGAGAGTCGAAATTATTGTTAGTAAAAATATTTTTACAGCGGATTTACACACAAGATGCCTTCAGATATAAGTATATCGATTTTGGTTGTACGGCCGTATATCCTCTTTGCATACTTACTTGAAGAAAAAATCTTCTAAATGATCAGGCAGGATGAATTGTCGCCGGATGAATTGTCGGCGAGATGAACTGTCGGCAGGATGAACTGTCGGCAGGATGAACTGTCGGCCGGTTGAACTGTCGCAGGATGAACTGTCGCCGGATGAATTGTCGCAGGATGAACTGTCATGGAACCAGTTTATATGTATAATACGTTTATACATTGTAGAGAAAAGCCGAGAAATTCAAATATTCAATACAGACAGCGGGCAGCAGGCAGCTGGCAAGCGGGTGGTGTGGATTTTATAAAGGTTGGGTAATGGCGTTGCGTTTCGTTAGCCACACCAACGTGTGGCCGGGTCTGCTAGTTAAATATAAAATAAATTTAATTTACAGGTTTAAAATATTTCTGATAATACTTTATTCATTCATCCCCAGAATTGGGTCAGAATGTAAACTTATACAACTAAAGTGTTTCTTGATCTTATTTATTTCGCTTAAATCGACCCACTATCTTCTCGTCATTCAAAAGTTTTAAAAGTAAAGTATAAACATTGAGGTTAATATTGGAAGCTCACTTGTCAGATTTGGTTAAATCACAAGAATAAACATAAAAATCAAACAATATTATCTTCCACGTTTTGTTGGATGTTATGCACTTTAATAAGATTTTATAGAAGCAATTTTAACAGCAGCTTCTAATATGTAAGGCAACAATATCCATTATATTAGAATTTGCAATTTTCGTGGACGTGGAATAATAACCCACGCATGTGTTAATAGAAACATTTCATCACACGTGTTTCCCCTGCGGTGCCCTTGGTAAAATAAAGCCTGTTAAGGCGGATCGATATTGGAAGATTTACATAAAAACGTTTTAACGACGACTTCAACGTCAAACAACTTCGCTATTTTCGTGAACAGAATTTGTGGTAATTTCAAGTTTTTGTCCATTCCAACTTTTCTTATTATAAAGATGATATCCTTATCTTTAGTTAGTGAAATTATCTACGTGCGTTTTACCCTAATAAAGGCAAGAGTAGAATAATTTAAGGATTACTTTAAACCTCAAATAATATTTCAGGGGACGCTTACTTATATTTCTTAGCTCCTCAGACTTCCGAATTGATAGACTTGCCCTAACATGAAAATCTGGGAATCATTTCGTCGAGCTGGAAGCAAACTTCGTGACTATAGTTTTGGCACCAGGAAGGTTCTAGAATGATTTGAATAAACTACGACATCAAACGTACGTTACCGCCGAAGAGCTCATATTAAAATAACCAAACTCTGCACAGAAAAGTAAAGTTCGTTAAAGTAAGGCACCAATTTGCAGCACAGTCCATTGTGGGACTTTTCTGCGCAGGGTCTGAATGTTAGATTTTAAACGTACCACCTAGCGTAGCAAAGCTAAAAATTAATGGCGTGGGTAAATTTTATATCACAATTGTAAAAGTGTCTAACTAAATTCAAAATTTCAAGGTCCGAGTTTTTTTTTTGGAAAAGGCTCGTATGAGCTAACCTTGCTAAATGCATTTTTAAGACAAACCTTTATTAAGCAGATTTTATTTTCTGATGGAGCCGATTTTAATTTTTAGGACTGAATATTACAATGCGAGTTGGCTGTTTACTGTGAGATCATTTATTAACAAATCACAGAAAGGAGGGCGGTCACACCGCATCCGGCTCTCCGTGCAATTTTGATTTCCTTTCAATGAAAGGGAGAGAAGCTGCACATATGGCTGCTCTGTTAATTTGAATGTCTACGTTTGGCTCTTCTTTTGAGAACTTTGAAACTAATTATCATAACCAGGTAAAATGAAAAGATAACATCTTTAAAACAAATCCGGAAATAATTATAACAAACATTGATAATTATAATTATTTCCGGAGATTCTAGAGCAGGACACGAAACTCAACCAATATCATCGTAGTGACTAATGTGAATATCTCAGCTCTCCCCTTATATGATGATTACCTTGAATCTTATGATGATAACTATCTTGAATATTAATAATATCGAAATATTTGTAAAGCGCAGTTTTGTGATATTTCACTTCATGTGCGCTTAACTATAATAAACTTAATATTAATCCTATAGTGTTCCTTACGAGTTGATAAAATAATATGAAACAAAGAATATACAGTATAAAAAGTTTTTATTTTTTACATTAACTCCACACAGGAGGCCTTGAGGAAAATAATTTCCCTCAGGGCCTATGTCATCTGAGATGCCCTGTGGAGGGTATGAATAAACAAAGTATAATAAATAAACAAAGTATAATGAAACAAAGAACATACAGTACATACAGTATACAATGCCAAGAGAACCAAATTAACAATGACAGTGCTGTTTTGGCAGGTGATAAGAGATAATGACAAACAATAACGGTGCTCTTAAACAAGAATCATTAAAACTAAGATATAATATAAAACAGGAGGCAGTTTACGTTTAGATACAAGAAACATTCTGAGTGCAAATTCAACATAAAAGTACAGTAAGGATGAAACCGAAACCAAACAATTACCGGAAACTTGAGAAACACGTTTGAAAGGAGTTAGATTCATGAATGGTATGATTTTTTAAATAAGTTTGTTCTTAAAACCCGTTTAATTCAGCCAAGTTCTGGATATTAATTAGTAAGGGAAGTTTATACCAAATGAGCGGGCCAATTACACATCATTCAATTACAATTACAGATCGTTCACAGTAGACGGGTCGATTTGATCTAAAAAGTTTGACTAAATTATGCTTACTTCTTTACTATATCATTATTGACACATACTGGGTACTAAGGTGGGTCATTTAAAAAATATATTTTTAAATTCTAAGAGCGATAAAAGGGTGCCAAATGGGTTCAAATCGACTTATTTAAAATTTTTCAAATTTCTGATATGATCTTTTTCCTCCGGATTCACTTCAACGTTTTGAATATTTTCATTGGGGTTATTTCCAATATATATACAAGTTACTATGAATCATACCATATTTTTGTAATCTTCCATGGCAAACATAGTATGTATATATTTAGGAAATCATTTACAAAAAGTCCCAGGATTAAGTCTGGCAAAATAATGCCGAAATTTGGGAGTAAGAAGGATTTTTCTGGTATTTGAATAGATTGCCTTGAGATAATGAATGAAATGCGGGAAGGGGGAGGGGAACCCGGAAGGGGGAGGGGAACTCGGAAGAGAAGGTTCGCGGGAGAGGGCGAGGGGATCTCGGTAAGGGGGAGTGGAACTCGGGAGGGGGGTTCGCGGGACGGGAAGCGGGTGAGGGGAGTGGGGAGAGGGAAGGCGGAGTGGGAACCCGAGAGGGGAAGGGGACGCGGGACAGGAATTGGAGGTGGAAGGGGAACGGGACGATTAGGAAAGGACATGCAGGGAAAAACAATTTCTTTATTAAATGGCATAGCAACGCACACAGGGAACTCGCAATAATAATATAAATGGAGCGACCGATCGATTTGATTTATATGCAAATGCAAATGGCGCCATGAGTTAAAAGGTTGGGTACCATCCAGTAGATGGCGCTGTGTTTTGTTAGTCACAGCAACGCGTGGCCAGGTCAGCTAGTATTCATATAATTTTTAAATAAAGAAATCAAAATATTCTCTCTATTTCGTGTTTTATTGACAATAGTTAATTTTTAATGGTTTATCTAATATATTTTTAAGGTTTAACAGGGGTGGGTTTTTCTCTATTATGTGAAATTTCAAAGTTAGCCGAAGGAAGAAGATGATATCCAAATATTATTAATAAAATTACGTGATTTTATATCTTAATTTAACACTTTTATCACTAACAAATCAAAATAAGAAAAAAAAAATCCCATACAGCGTGACCCACCTTATATTACTGCATCAACCATCCGCCTAAAACACATGTATTTTTTAAATTACATCAGAACATATTTTGAATAAACATATTTTATTCTGCCGTCAATTTTATGAAAGCAGATTCATTTTATATTTTATTACGAATGCTTAGACCGTAACCCTTTAGGAACCACAAATAAAGGTCCCAAAGGGTTAAATATACGAAGGATAAACGTTTATACGAGGTTTGTTGAAGAACCCAAATTTATTCCATAAAATTACTAAGAGATTCCATTCAATCACCTTGTCATTCATGTCTGGAATATATTTTCATATTTCTCCTCGAACATAAGATCTAATAATGATTCTTTATTAAGCAATATTTCTCACGCATTCCCCTTTACCAATGAAGGAGTTTTAAATTTTATACAACTGCTAAACAACCATTAACTACACATTAATGGTAGTTCATTAGTGGCGTACATTTAAAAACAAAACCGAGAGTCCAATTCACGGTAGAAGTGAAATCTTCAAAAAAGAGTGGGGAGGCTACGAAGCACCGCACAAAGAGGAGACCGATTATACTATCTTTTTTTACATCATTCTCTCGCAGGCTAAATCCAAAAGATGCATGTTTTTGTCTCTTTTTAGTGTCGTTCTTTTTCGAGTTTCAAATCACAACGGTGATAAAGAAGTTTCGGTGCTAAACAGGTTTATCAGAGAGGCCCAATGTGTTAACCTTCGAAATTTACTATTGGCAACTTCTAACAGTCAACTTTCAACATCTAATATTGGCAAATTTTAATAAAAAAAAGTTTACTGCTTTTATGTAATAAATACAATACAACTTAATTTACTATAAATAAATATGGTTTGAGATTTCACGGTTAAAAGTATTATCGTGATTTATTTTTGGGGTATAATGCCGAGTTAAGCTATCTCCTTCTTAGCCAACATTTCTGTAAAGTTTTTCAATTGCAACACTGTTCAAAACTGTAACACTGTAACGATGTCCGAAACATTATTATCTACAGAAGTAGGTACCTACTACAACAAGGCATAATACCCCAAAAATAAATCTCTATAATTACACTATACTCTAAATAGATCAAAATGATACTGTGATTACTGTTTTTATAATGGGTAACTAATAGTATTTTCAATTTGGGAGGTGGGTTTAAGTACCACCGCCCCGGGAACCATCTATTGGATAGTCAACACCCCTTAAGCACGGGTCACATCATGCTGGTTGCCAGCCGCGAGTTGGAGAAGCCGCTTCTGCCAGCCGTCGATCAGCTTGGTGTGACAACAAAATTCGGCGCTGGCGTCGCCAGCCGGCGAGTATTTGTCAGCGGCTGACGAAGTTGGACATGTTTAACTTTTGGTAGGAGGCAGCGGCGAATAATCAATCACGTGACCAGTGATTGCGTCTACCAGCAACGAGAAAGCACGTGTTTTTTTTGTGAAGTTGTTGTTGTGACTATTTTATAATTTGATTAGAGTAATTTCCAGTTCGTTTTACACGGGATTGTCTGCCTGAATACTGTATCTTGTTTTTTAATTAAAGGTTCAACTAATTCTAACAATTCTTGAAATTGAGGGGCCGTCATTCTTAAAATATTTCTGTATGTTTCTGGATCCTCTTTTTTCAGTTCTTGGAGAAGTCTTGACGATGCCCCTAATTCTTCCCTTCTTTGTATCCATGGCCTGACCCACCATCGACTCTGTTTGCGGTGAAGCTGGTTAAGCATTTCTAAACTAAGTTCCCTGACACCCTCCCTCAACAACTGCTTAATTAGCTTTTTACGTGAAACGACAGACGACATAATATAGTGAATGACTAACTGGAGAGTGCGAGACGCGACTAGCAGCAACAGTAGTGTGACCAGATTGCCCGCCGCTGCTAGCTGGTACTACTACCAGCCGCTGGTAAGCAGCAGCTGGCAACCAGCATGATGTGACCCGTGCTTTACATAGTGACCTATGTAAGTCACCCAAGGAGTTCGTTACGTTTGATGACTTAATTTTGACATTTTTGACAGTTTTGCAAGAGTTTTTGTAATGTTAAAAACTTTCCACATTAATTGTCACGTGGTTGTAAAAATCCAGAAACCTTCACGGGAGCATAAAGGAGGTATTTTGAAAGATTCAAACACCAATACATAGACATTTCGTATAGTCACTCATGTACTCATACACCCCAAGCAAACATATTTTGATTATTACATACGAGTATATATGGATATTTGTATGTAAGTAATGATACAGTGTGCAGCATCTCTCCTTTTCAGTATATTATTGTGCAACCAACCGTTACATGAAATTCTTTTCGGATATATTGGAACCCGTATTCACAAAAACAAGGCTGGCAAAAAAAGAACGACCCCTTAATATTAAACAATTTAATTAAATTGCAGCAGTATTTATAATAATTAAATATGACGAACTAGAAAACTGATTCAGGACGGTTGGTTCGCAGATTTTTAACAATTCACGAAATTTCAACGTTAAAACTTAAATTCTGTGAAAGTTCTTTTCTCCAATTATTCTCCATTCTTGTATGGCTGAAAGTAGTGGGGAGGGGAGTAAGATGGGGAGGTACACGGCTGAAGCCATTTCAAACAACGTTTCAATTCTGAATGTTGGTTTTTCACTAGGGCGATACTGAGAGCATCTTCCACTTTACAAAGTGCCACCAATAAACTAGATATTGTTTTTAATTATTTATCGACCACCATAACACGGGCATCAGCCTAGCATGGTGGTAGAAAAATCTACAAATAATAATGTAACCATAATATGCAATGAATAAAGAAAAATTAAAAAAAGTGAAATAAAACAAATTTATCAAATCAAATTTTATTGCACATGTCGGGATATGAACCCTCGACGTCTCGATTGCTAGTTGTGATCCGGAACCCCACGACCACGAAGGCGGTCCAATGCGTTATTATTTCTCTATTTACAAATATGAATTAATTAAAAATAATGAAGGAAAGAAGAGCTGTTACATTTTCTTTCCTATTTTTGAAATCAATCTAACAGTATTAATAAAGATATATATAAGTAAAATTTTCAAAATTTTAAGCAACCCCCGACACAAAACAGAGCTGATGACCTTGAAACGCTAGTTAACTTTTGATGTCGTGTAGTGTTAAAAAAATATACTTGTGGATAAATTATCCTTTATTGTTTAATTACACAATACAACTTAAAATAAGTACAATTTCAAAGGGAACTATTATGTGAGCAATACAACAAGCAAGTGCTTGGATTCAATGCACAAAATAGATTAACTAGTGGAAGTAAGAGTCGGGGTTTATATAGTCCCTGCTGGCGTGGTGGGGGGGCGTCGTCTTCCTATTTTCGGTGCTGCATGTCAAGGGGTCAATATGTCATCCTGATAATGGGGTTGTTGTCCCGATGCTCGTGGATACGTGGGGTTTCGTAATCCAGTCTTTTATTTTGGGACTGTTCGGCGTGAGGGATGGGTGTTGTTTTAAGTACATCCAAATGTTCGTTGGTTTGTCTATTAATGGTCTTCTTCGAGTTGGTATGTCGATTAAGGAATAGTGATTAGAGTATATCATCCCGGTAATGGTCCTCGGCTGGATGCAGCTGTTATCAATAAACATGTAGGGTTTATTAGTTTATTTTTAGGCAAGATGAAGTGCCGGTTGCAATGGGCGTACTGCGATGTCTTCTTGTAGGTGGGGGTCGTTTAGGGTGGTTAACTCTCCCCCCCTAAAATTGAAACTCCTTCGCACTGTGAAGAGTTTATATCTTCTCCAAAGGATATATCCGATGGCCGTAATTATCAGGCAGCTGGTAAGTGTTAGGTGTATAGTTCCTTCAAATCCCGTCGTAGTGGTAGGGATATCGAGTTCTCTGCGTGGTTCTTGTATTTCGTCAACATGTAGGATGGGTAGTTTTAGTACATGTAATTCTTCCTTCGAATATGTAATGAGTAATGTTTCTTGGTTAACGATTCTTCCCATAGTAAAAGTCCTTCCTTGTATACTGCACTCGTCGTTTGTTACAAGTACAGATTTGGAAATTACTATATTCTGTTGATGTTGAGGGCATTGTGCTTTTAATGCTGTTGGTTCGTTGCGAAATAGATACATCATGTTATCTCCGATGACGTGTGTATATTCTTCTGGGCAAATAATCTGGCGTAGACTGCAGTTCTGTTCGCTGTGGTTTTCTAGTACGGTAGTTGTGCAGTCGTCGATGGAGTTGAGTTCCTTGTTGCATATGCTGAGGCTGTCTGTAATAACTTGGCACTTGTGTGCGTTATACATCTGCTTTCCATCTCTCAATAATCGTCTCGGTAGGAGGTGGGGTTGGAAACATTTATTGTTAGTTTTGGAGATGATGGGAATTATTTCGTTATACATATAGACGGTGCGTTCTACTAAAGTTAGAGAGAGAATAAAGTGCAAAGTTTGTTTAACTTTAATGAATTTAACTTGCAAAAAGCGTTGAATAATATCAAAATCTTTAGAAGGTAGCTGTTCAGGATTTACATGTGAAATGGATTCCATAAATACCTTTGGTTTTATAATGCTAGGGTGGTACATTCCATGAGAGGCAAACGTGATAGCTTCTGTAATTCTAGTAATTAATTCGGTGATAGTTTCCGTCTGATAAATTAAATGTGTAATCAACAAGTCTGTCTTATCTTCATAATGATCATGGCTCATTTGTGACCAGAGTACCATTTGGTTATGTGAAATATTTTTTTTTTTTTACCGTAATAATCCTCTAATGATCTTGAACTCAACGAGATTCTCTTTTCATTAATATTTTGGTTAGTTTCAATTCGTTGCACTAATTTATCTAAATCATTATCATCTAAGTTTCCCGTAATCCCTTTAATTATTGTACCGAGTCCGTTTATTAGGCCTCTTTTATATCTATTTACAACTAAATTGTCAATTATCTGATTATTATGATCTATTAAATATTTCAAACGTTCTAATCCTACATGTGGTAAAGTCACATTGTTACTTTTTATAAATTTATCATAATTAATTCCTAGTTGTTGCGATTGTTCAATAAGTTCAGTTAAATCTAGGGTATGAATGACGTGCCACTGTCCTTCGACGGCTCGTGCCTTTCGTATTTAGAATTTTGACATATTATACACGTTTTTAAAAAATCTTTTATTTTTGTCCGCATATTATTAAAATAGTGCGTCCGTTTTATTTTACTGAGTAGGGCATCTAGACCCATGTGACGCTGGTTCTCGACATGCGTCGAACGAATTATCACCTTTTGTTCTTCTAATTTTATGGGTTCAATCTTAACATTTGTAAAACGTATTAATTTTAACGAGTTCTTATCAATATTTTTTCTATAACATTCGCTTAAACACTCATATAATCTATCGTTATTTATAATTACTGCATATTTATCTTTATCCAAACATGTTTTAATCAATTTTAAAAATATTGCTTCTGCATTTTCTAAAGGGATACACCATACAAGGTCCGTACCTTTTTCCTTAGCTCTCAAACTATGCTTCTCAATATCGCTTAGTTCAATAAAAATCCTATTCATACGCGGGGGTGGGTGTTCGTTACGAATTGGGATTCCACCCTCATGGTCATCCACATTGCTATGCACGGTGTCAGTGACACTCTGGGCGCCCGAGGTGGCTTCTACTCGTAATGAATCATGCTCCTCACCGTCCTCACTATAATGAATTTCGACTCTTGAAAGTGCGTCAGCTACATGGTTATTACAACCTCGCTTATGTCTAATCGTATAATCATATTCCTGGAGTTTGAGTCTCCACCTAGTAAGTTTGGCGTTTGGTTCTTTTAACTTGGTTAACCATACTAACGGTTGGTGATCCGTTTCTATGATAAAATGTTTACCATAAATATACGGACGGAATTGCTGGAGGGACCATAGTATACCAAGCAATTCCTTTTCCGTCGTATTGTATTTAGTTTCCGTTTTTGACAGTGTCCTAGAAATATAGGCAATAGGTTGAGTTTTTTCTCGACTATATGGACAGGGCTTGCCCAAGGCGAATCGCTTGGTCGGATGATTCCATCCTTTAGAAGTTGGGCGACTTGCCTTTCAACTTCAAGCCTCTGCTCATACGGTAACCGATAAGCGCGTTGATACACAGGTTCTTCTTTAATTAATTTTATTTCATGTTTTACATGAGGTGAGCAATTAGCTACCAGTTCCTCAGAAAACAAATCTCTATTTTTCTCCAATAACTCATCAAGTCTATTTATATCCATTACATGGAACAACTGAACTTGTCTGGTTGGAGTTTTTTTAAAATATTATTACAGTTATTTAAAATTAATGTTGCATTCATTAATTTCAACATATCTATCCCCATTAACACATCGTATTTGTGGGAAAAGTCAAAAATATAAAAACGCATTTCAGCATTATTATTGCCGAATACTCTTTTCCAAAATGGAGTCACGACGGCACCTCTATGGGTAGTCGTAGAGTGTGCTGTTTGTACAGTAAACTCTTCGTTTACATATCTACAGTCACGAAATAATCTATTATACACATTTTTATTCATGAATGATTTGGAGCTTCCCGTATCAATCAGAATTTTTATATTTAATGGCGCTACTACATATGGTAGGCCATTGTTAATATGATTCAGGTGGACTAGGTTTCTCGGGGAGATTCTTGGTCTTCCCACAAATCCGGCCGTTCCTGATCATTCCCGTCTGTATAAAATAGCTCTTGTGCCGTACGTCCATTGCCGAGGTCGATGACCGGGCCTTTAGGAGGTCGGGGCATTGGGGCCGTTCTCATACTGACATCACCGGAACGCGCATGATGCGTATTAAAATTATTATTATTATTTCCTTGCCACGGGCGGTTTTGTACGTACTTATGCGTTTGGTTATTATTATGCCACGGTTTATTATTATAATTGTTAAGGTGATTATGATTATTATGATTAAAGTTATTATGAGGTTTGAACGAATTTTGCGTTTGTGGTGGAAAAAAGTTAGGGCGAGTAAAAGGTTTATTTAATTGGTTTTGTCCTGGCCGCATGAAATTAGATGGTCCCGCTTGTGGAAACACAAGATTTTGCTTAGACCGTTGGTGGAGCTCACCGTGAGCCTCCAGCATTCTTATTTCTGTGCACAGGGCATCGTAATTTTTTGTTAAGTTTGCACATTTAATGTGCGTTGGCATGAGGTTTAATAACGTATTTCTGGCCGTATCTTTGTATGGCTCCATCAATATGTGGGCACTAGGTCCTCCATATTGATCAGAAATTTTTATTTTAATTGAAAAAATAATTTGATTGATTTCGTGGATCGTTGAGGAGAAATCCTTTTGACCGCGGTTGAAGTTGATTAGTTCGGTTTGCAATAATGTAACAGACTTATTGTCCCCACATTCGTTTTTTAGCGTTTCTAATATGGTTTCAATATTGTTATCATGATCGCACATGAGAATTACGTGAAGTGCTTTGCCACGTAATCTTGAGATTATTTTCTCAACATTGCTTGGTGTATTGCCGTTTCTAGTAATGAACCCCCTGGCTGATTTTATGAATAAGTTGATGTCTTGGGGAGAGCCACTATACTCCAATATCGACTCTGCGTATTGGGGAGCGGGTCTCTCATTTGGCTGTGCCATTTTTCAAAAAAGTAAAAAAAAATAGAAATATACAAAGTGACTTTAAAAAATTTAGTTTTCTCTCTAACCTTTTGGATAAGGTAGGGAAGGGATCTATCGTACGTATGGGATAGACGATCAATTGAAAAATGTACTCACAGAAGTATTGATGCGACGATCTTCATTGCCAAGTTAACAAATTTTTTGGTGTGTGGTCCTTTCGCGTTGAGATATTAAAATATCTAGGGAGTCCTAGTTTTGGCCAATTTTCAGACTTCCTCGAATTGACCCACGTGCTGGGCGCCAGTTAACTTTTGATGTCGTGTAGTGTTAAAAAAATATACTTGTGGATAAATTATCCTTTATTGTTTAATTACACAATACAACTTAAAATAAGTACAATTTCAAAGGGAACTATTATGTGAGCAATACAACAAGCAAGTGCTTGGATTCAATGCACAAAATAGATTAACTAGTGGAAGTAAGAGTCGGGGTTTATATAGTCCCTGCTGGCGTGGTGGGGGGGCGTCGTCTTCCTATTTTCGGTGCTGCATGTCAAGGGGTCAATATGTCATCCTGATAATGGGGTTGTTGTCCCGATGCTCGTGGATACGTGGGGTTTCGTAATCCAGTCTTTTATTTTGGGACTGTTCGGCGTGAGGGATGGGTGTTGTTTTAAGTACATCCAAATGTTCGTTGGTTTGTCTATTAATGGTCTTCTTCGAGTTGGTATGTCGATTAAGGGATAGTGATTAGAGTATATCATCCCGGTAATGGTCCTCGGCTGGATGCAGCTGTTATCAATAAACATGTAGGGTTTATTAGTTTATTTTTAGGCAAGATGAAGTGCCGGTTGCAATGGGCGTACTGCGATGTCTTCTTGTAGGTGGGGGTCGTTTAGGGTGGTTAACTCGCTTGAACTGATTTTTATGAATTGTAGCTAAGAATCATCTCGATCACGTCAGCTTTCAAACAGAAAAAACCGCATCACACTTGGTCCATTCGTTTAGGAGCTACGATGCCACAGACGGACACACAGACAGACAGACACACAGAAAGTCAAACTTATAACACCGCTCCTTTCGTCGCGGCTTAAAAATATGTTGTATAATGGAAAAATACTTGAAATAAAATCTTCATCTACGCTTGCTATGTGAATTTGTTTTAGAAATGTTATTCATTAAACACTGTGTAATTTGAGTGAAACATTGTTATTGAGTTTTACTGAACAACGTTTCATTACTAAATTCTCAGTAATACGATGACTATAATTTAAACTAAAAATTCAACAGAAATTCGCACATTGCTGTTTGCAAAAATAACAATGTCCATAATCCTTCATTGTAACTGATACTTTATTCCGCCATTCATTAGGGATGATAGCTTCTGCATTGAAAATAAACATGTGAATCATTTGTTTGAATTTACATTTCATTTCATAAATTTTATGGGTTACGAGCAGAGATATTGTATTTGAATATCTTTGGTTACGAGATACCAAACAAATGTTCCTATTGGGCGGTTCTCCGTGGCATTCATTTGCAAATACTACGAGACTGAATGGATTGAAGATGAGCGAGGACAAAGAGAAGAGTAAGAGAAAGGCTTTGGTTTTAAAGGTTCCATGACAACATAATAAAGTGACATTTCAACACCCCTTTAAAAAATCATTAAAAGTTATGAAAAAAAAATAACAAAATATATTCCATACTCCATCGTATCGTTCCATTCTTTAATCCAGTTTTTTCATAATTTTCAATTTTTATTTAACATTAGCGCCATACGGGAGGCCCTAAAGAAAATAATTCACCTCAGGGCCTATGTCATCTTTGGGGATGCTGTGTGGAAGTTTTTTTAGGGAAAGAGAGGAGAGGAAGTCGTGGGAAGGAAAAAGGTATGAGGGGTGGGTAGGAATCGGGGAGTCAGTGTGTCCAGGAGTGACCGACGTATGAATCAATCCCCCCACTGTGGGTAAGGAAATGTTCTAAGAGTCCTGCTGGAGGAGTCTATAGATCTTCTTCAACCAGTCTCTCCCGATCAGGCCCGCCACGCAGTTGGTGGGCAGATGCATCCGCCGCCAACATCCGGACAAATTTTACCCCATGAACCCGGGTACTAAGTCATCAAACGTAGCAAACCACTTGGGATGACCTACGGCATATAATAATTTATGTATTAAATGAAATTATGTATTGAATAAAACACCACTTTTTATTATAATTGATATTTAAAAGCCAACCAGGTTTCGCTCGATCTCGAGCTTCATCAGGGCTATTATAACAACTAAAGTTAATTATCTACAGACATACATATATAAAAGACATTAACAGGATGAGTGAAAGAGCTAGCAATATTATAGGCAACACCCTATTGGTGCCAGAAAGTGAAGCAAATTGACAAGAGGGAGACAACAATAATTACAGGATGAGTAAGTAAAGGTTGGCTTTTAAATATCAATTATAATAAAAAGTGGTGTTTTACAAAGTGTGTTCTTTCATTTAATATATAATGTCACACCACAAAGTGTTTGCTTCCTTCGATAAAATAATTTATGTCTTCATAGGAGTGATGAAGTGCCATTTTGTGAGTGATGAAGTGTCCGGTTACCGTTTTAAAATCTACCAAATTCGAGAGGCCATCATGAAGAAGTAGACATCTTTGTTATGCCATCTTAACCACGCTTAACACTTATAATTGGCCTTATTAATTATATAAGAAAAAGCTAACTTCAAATAAATATTGAAATCAAAATTAACATGATATGAAAAACTGGCTTTTAACTTACGGTGAAATAAATATATTTGATGAAATAATATTCAAATTGCTAAAATTCCTCATTCTACTTGGTGTCGCGAAACTGCGACTCCACTGTTAATTGGCGGTAAATGCTGCAGAGCAAAGCTTATGCAGCCCTCGAAGGACCAGTC
Organism: Limnephilus marmoratus; assembly: GCA_917880885.1. NCBI lineage: Eukaryota > Metazoa > Arthropoda > Insecta > Trichoptera > Limnephilidae > Limnephilus > Limnephilus marmoratus. Next base: position 23,373,327 of record OU862911.1, on the reverse strand, counting down.
CCGAAACTACGTGAAATTGCTAAGTTATACGGGACGATTAAATAGTATACACTCGCAAAACCTGATGGATAGTCAGTCGATAGTTCAGATCTGTGCTTTTGGAAAATTAGAGAAGCACAGATTGGAATAAGGAAAATAGGACTCACCGTTGCAGATGGGGCCTCGCTGATCTTCAGTTTTGGTGCACACTTCTCACTGTTTTATTTAAAAATCGCAATATTCTTACAGTAAGAGGTTACGATACAAGCACCCTGTCTGAGATGTTATTTTGTACTGAGCAGGAAAGCACACTGTCACCTCTCCAAAGTTGAGTATTTCTTGCAACAATTTTTATGGTGACATTTGGGAAGGAAAGATTAGGTAGGTGGGATAAATTTAGGATTTTGACATATCTACCCACCAAGTCTGTGAATGCAATACCCAATCAATCCCATATAAAGATGCGCAAACACTACTGCTAAAATAGTCGGTGCGCTTGTAATCTAAATAATTCGCAATTAAATATAACGCTTTCAAAGCACGTGCCGTATGAAAAAAAAACATAGATGTGATCATATTGATACATTTACATATAATTATTTTAATTTAACAAGAAATGTGCTTTTTTGGCCTCCCTGTATAAATGTATGCAGCACTTTCCCAATACCCGATGCAAGCCTTTTCGCTGAGTATCGGATTCGAATTTATAATGCACCTCCAGCATATAGCACAGGAGGGCTGATGCAGTGCACAGTGCACAGTGCACAGTGCATAGTACTGCACACTGCACCGGCACACGAGGGATAGTCCACAGTGGCGGATAGACACAGAACTCTTTACCAGGAGATAAGTGCATTATCAACCCGCGCAGAGATCTAGTATGGCACATATAATTCTTTGAACATTGGAGAGCGGTTGGAGGACGGTGGAAGTGAAAATGTCTTTTTAAAATTTCTCGATAAAATGCTTTTGATTTCAATGGTTCAGCGATATTTTCGATGTTCAATGAAGAAAATGTTAGTTTTTTGTTAGTTCATTTTATTTGCTACCGGTTTCGACACATTTGTGTCATTCTCTAGTGTTATTCAAACTAAGTTAAAAATCACACAAGAACAGACATTAGATTGACACGGATGTGTCGAAACCGGTAGCAAACAGATAAAATTAAATAACAGATGTACCTCGTGAATAAAACCCTCCAAAACAAAACGTCTAGAAATTGTTACATAGTCAAGAAATATAATAAGTTTTTGTATACATTTGCCTGATGGGATTGTTTGAAAAAGGATTATTTTCAAAATGTATATATATTTTTTTTTACTTTAAAGAAAGACAAACATTCCCGGGTTACGAATAACCCAACAATGTTTGAAAATCTCCTACTACCACTACAGAAAGCCGAAAATGTTGCTTGTGATGTGATAGAAGACTTTGCCAGCCGAGGAATCGAACATGCGACGCTCGGGTGGGACCCAAGCGCTATGCCCGCTCAACCATTGACCTGTCGAATAAATATATAAATAAATAAATTAAACAGTAATCGAGTTAATTATTAATCCGATTAACGATCATGAATGCATATATCCGTCTGACTGAAAATTCCAGTTTATTGTAATGAAATATTGACTTTTCTCCACCAAAATTAGTGTCAAAAGTTTTTTTTTAAATTAGTCTGTCGCTCGAGTGGATAAGAAGAATATAATTCCATAAAAATGAACATTTAGATTTTTCTATATTATGTAACAAAAGAGAAAATTCTCATGTGATTACGAACAAAATTCGTATTAAAACAAATTATTCGCTTTTCAGAGACAAAAGACAGAAAGTTTTTGCTATATGTATAGAAACTTTGATCCGGAACATATTGATATAAACGCTTGAAGTTTATCCCTATTAAAAAGAAAAAAACTCTTTCAAAACCAACAAAAGCAACCTTTTCAGAGCAAAAAGTTTCCGTTCAAGGACAAAATAGTTTAACAACTTCATGTGAGTCATTATATAATAAGAGAATAAATCTGCTTTCAGAGAAAAGTTATAAGTTTTAAATATGTCAAAACAGATTTGAAGTATCTGGAACATAATTATTATGATCCTAATAAGGATTAATTAAATACTAAATCACTATTTTCGATTAATCTCACAAATCGTATAAATACCAAAATGTGCTTTGGATAAATTGAAGCTTTTCCTACCGTTTCCATTAAGTAGAATTAAAATAAAATTGTCAATTACTTTATAAAAAATATAAGCGTAAACTAAGTACTAGAGAATAGGTTTTTCTTTAAGAGCTATGCCGGTCATTTAAAAATATCGTCGATAGGTATTGTAACCAATGTCTTCTGTTTCACTCCGCGTTCCCCTCATAGTCCAGTCAAGTTAAACACGAAAAGGGGGTTGTGCTTGCAAAAGGTCCGGTCATTCTGAATTTTTTATATGTTGTTAGGACCTAAACTAGTAATAAAAAAAAAATTTTGCAACTTTGTAAGTGCTGTGCGAGCGGCGGTGGACCCAAAAAACCAAGAAATTTTCGGATTTTTTCAGTTTTTGCTCAATATCTCAGTGAAGGAAGGGTCTGACCGGTATAGTTAGTGCACATATTTTAAAGTAGACTAAATTTGCTACAATTTGAGATCAAAGCAAGCTATATTCAGCCTTTGGTTTTCAAGATACAGTTCTTCGAAAATAGGCCATTTTTTCCAAAAAGTGAAATTTTTTCGAAATGGTCACTTATTTTGTAAAATATTTTCTAAAACACGTATCCCACGTCAAATATTATATGAAATAAAATTGTAGTAAATTTAATTATCTTTCATTTAAAACTAGATTGATATCTGTAGACCTAACGGTTGTCTCAAGAACGCCAGATAACCAAAAACAGTCATAGGCGGGTTTTGGGGGAAATGCAAATAAACTGTTCTCAAATCTTTTTATGGTTTTATTTATCAAACAGTTTTTTTTGTTATTGTTAACATATTTTTGATGAAAAAAAGAAAAGATAATATATCTATCGGGAATCACGTCATCTTCAAACATTGTTTTATATACCTACATACTAAAATGCTTGTACAAACATCATGGTACCTACTGTAAGGAGTAAGGACAAGTTATATGTACACAAAAAATAAAACTAATATAAATCATGTAGGTATTGTGTCTTGGTTGCCAAATCATGTCTTTCTTTTTATCTTAGATGGCCCGGGCTTAGGCTCGCACGAAGAAGGTGTCTCGATATCTGTGATGGACGCTGGGAGAGGCGCCCAGTCTGTAGTCGGGTCATCTTCATCGTCCGAGCATTTCAGCTCCACATCCGGGACTTTATTGCACAATTTTCCACCTCATGACTGACAGAGTTCTGAGCAGTGGAGCCCAGCCTTTCTGCACGAGCAGCTCCCAGAGCATCCTTTCTTGCATTTACATGAAATTTTTCGCAGAAGGGCAGGAGGTGCGGGATCCATCGTGGTGGGGATGGGGGTGAGTCCTTGAGAAGACAGCTTCCACCCCCATTCAGTGGGATTCAAGTTGATACCTCGCCACTTCTGTACTTGGAGGTAGCACCTTGCTGCATGGTGGCCTGCGGCATCTTCCGTCGGTGGCAAACGGGCGAGGTTTATGCTTGTTGAAGTGACAAACGTCTTTTACCTCAGGAAATCCAAAGTATCCCTCGCGATGTCACCCCCATATAGAGCCACAAAGCACTTGATGCCTGCTTCACTTATGGCTTGTGGGGTGGAGTCTGGCCGAAGGAAGACCTCCACTTGCTCAGCAAGTGATTCACTCTTGCTCAAAAGTGTGGTGATTTTGGTATTTCCTTGGCCAAACGGTGCTGAGGAAGTATCGAATCCGGTAAACGCGTGGGTGAATAGTACCGTTCGTGGTAATCGCCGGGAGCCCTGGTGATTGTAGGAGGTCGTAGAGTAGTGACAGCAACCAGCTTCACACTTGGTGCTCTTCTGAAGATAGACGTTTGTCTCTGCAGCACCTAAACCATTGAGAAGAACAAGCAGGTCGACGTCTTCTCCCACTATGACGACCCGATCGGCTACTGCTCTTTTTGAAAGCGCCATCATGACGATCTCTCGATCCGCATCTTCTTCGGCAACAGCCACTTCTACTCCATCCTTCTGAAAGGCGTCACAGAGAAGAGGTGTAAGGCGTCTCTTATTGTTCTCATTGCCCAATACATGCTCTTCAGTAATTTGAATTACTGTGGATTCATCGAACGTCAATTCGTAGCTGGAATAAGCTGCGTAGCGCCGGAGTCTTTCCGCTGTTTTGGTGTTTTTTTTGGTAGCATCTTCGGGGTAGCCGTCAAAACGATGGAGACGTTCTTCCCAAAGTGGTTTCGGACGTAGGTGGTTTAACGCGTCAAAAATGCTCGAACCGTACTCTTCCGCTGCCACACGACCTTGTGCAAGAGGTAGCCACCATCCAAAATGACGTGAGTGCTGGCATCTATCGGCGTGTGGCTGGAAAGAGGAGTGAAGGCAGAGTACAGAGTAGATTTTGTGCCCTTGCGCATCCCTTGTTCATTTAATAGAGACATCGGGAACGGGGCCAACTCATACTTGAAGTCATCCTGTAAATCCTGTTCAGATTGCTTTGTAATACACACTCGCTGGAAAATTGAGAGCGGATCCACAGCCACTCTTCTATTTTTGTCCGGCAGTTTAACGGTTGAGGTGATCGATGCCAGCGTGGTAACTTTATTTTTCCGCTTTACTACTACCTTGTCATAACATTTGCCCCACAATCTTCATCAATCCCTCCGTTCCAACTCTCTGTACTGTGTGGCAATTAATTTCAGGACCTGCCAGTAAACCACTACTGATAGAAATCAAACTGTCAGTTTTGGGAAATGGAGGGTGGAGAGCAAACCAGTTTTTTAGTTTTTCCACGTCACTATTATCTCGGATGATTCTAGAAGGTCTCACGTCTACATGCTGCTCTCCAGTAGGACATGAGATGCTGCAAAAACTTTCCAGTTCTTCACAAATGTTCAACATAAACACCATTCCTGTTGTCCACCTTGCCTGAACACTGTCGGAGATTCCCCTTCCTTGGGTCAACCCACCGTAGGTTTTCATGGATCGCATCAGCTTCTGCACAATTGTTAGATCTGACCACAACCCTGACCAAAACTTGTCAGACCGGCGAATGTTGAAGGGTCCTTTTGTGAACATGTCATATTCACTTTTATCCATCCGATCTTGTAGAGCTATCATATCCTGAAGGTAGAGGTGCGCGCTCTTAGCATACAAAAAATGTCCAGCTGCGTGGAAAAAAGGGAGCATCTTGTGGACAGTGTACAAATGAAGGTTCCAATCACCAGCACGCTCTGCCTGGATGAATAGTTTGAATTAATAGATGGCTAATGGAATTACTTCACAGCACAATAAAACCATAAAAAGACGTGAAAACAGTTTATTTGCATTTCCCCCCAAAACCCACCTATGACTGTTTTTGGTTATCTGGCGTTCTTGAGAGAACCGTTAGGTCTACAGATATCAATCTAGTTTTAAATGAAAGCTAATTAAATTTACTACAATTTTATTTCATATAATATTTGACGTGGGATACGTGTTTTAGAAAATATTTTACAAAATAAGTGACGATTTCGAAAAAAATTCACTTTTTGGAAAAAATGGCCTATTTTCGAAGAACTGTATCTTGGAAACCAATGGCTGCATATAGCTCGCTTTGATCTCTAATAGTAGCAAATTTAGTCTACTTTAAAAGTACGTATACTATTTATACCGGTCAGACTCTTCCTTCACTGAGATATTGAGCAAAAACTGAAAAAAATCCGAAAATTTCTTGGTTTTTTGGGTCCACCGCCGCTCGCACAGCATTTTCGAAGTTGCAAAATTTTTTTTTTATTACTGGTTTAGGTCTTAACAACATATAAAAAATTCAGAATGACCGGACCTTTTGCAAGCACGGATGTACATCTTGACTGGACTATCAGGGGAACTGAGCGAAAGGGGCAACTGCATATCGGGCCGAAAATACCTAAATAAAATCGTCAAAATCGATGTTTTGTATTCCCCATTTTTCTTCTCCAAAACTTGACCGATTTAAATTTTTTTTTCACTAACTGTATTAGAAGAAAATATTCTATGTCGGTACGTTTTGTTTTTTTTTTCAAATTACATTGTTAAGTTTGTATACTGAACGTCTTTTGACGGCGTTTAAACTAGGCAATTTTATTCATTTTTGGAAGGTCCTAACTTCTATAAGAAGTAAATTATCAAAAAAAAACAAAACTTACCGACACGCTAATGGTCAATATCTATATTATGTAAAAAAAATTGCTCTAGGGTCAAAATCCAGAGAGATAAACGAGGAATACGTTTGTATGGAAAAAACGACGCTAGTATTTCCTCTTTGAAAAATCGATGCGAAAATGATAAGTTTTAAGATTTTCACGGCCAAAAGCATTTTCGTTATATGTTTTTGGGGTGTTGTGCCTTGTTGCGCTACCTCCATCTTTAGCCAACGTTTCGGACATCGTTGCAGTGTCCATCATCAGGGCAGATCCGGCAGATACACATCTACCGGATCTGCCGGATCTGCCCTGATGATGGACACTGCAACGATGTCCGAAACGTTGGCTAAAGAAGGAGGTAGCGCAACACGGCACAACACCCCAAAAACATATAACGACGATGCGAAAATGTTTAATAAAACACGACTCGTTTAAAATAGAGCAAAAATCGCGCGGGAAGCTTCGTAAGTATCATTTAAAGAAACATTGTGAATTTTTTTACAAATATAATTTATAAAATAATAGAAACGGACGTGTTTTTAATAATTTTTGGAGCATACTTCACGATTTTTTTCTATCGAGGTAATTTCATATAATTTGCGAGACATTATCTTCAAAAATAACATATATTTTTTTAAAAGCTTAAAAAATCGGTAGAAATTCGGGTTGCGGGCCCTTAAAAGTGTACAAACGCATAAAAAGTAATTTAAAAAATATATTATTTAAAGACGAAACATATCTATAAATTAAATATTAAAGCAATGTGTGAGTTTTCATTTATTAACTTTTTTTTCTTAAAAAAATTATTCACAAAAAAAAAAAAATCACTTTCGCGCTTAAAATCGTGACCTCTACCCCCAGTTTGCAAAGCGATTTGTATTCCTGTTACTTGTATTCGTGGCGATATAAGGCACACTCAGAAAAAATCGGACTGTGCAGTTCACACGTGGTAGAAGTGAAACCTTCAGTAAACTAAAGTAGACAAGAGTGAGGAGGCTACGAAGCATCGCACAAAGAAGATACCGATTATACCATCCCATTCTTTTGCAGGCTAAACCCTATATATGTGCATTTGTCTCTTTTTAGTTTCGCTATTTTTGGTTTTATCGAGTTTCAAATCCAACGATGCTAAAAAAGTTTTCACTTTAATAAGAACACATTTTTGAGATCAGTTTTTAGATTTTCACGGCCAAAAGTATTTTTGTTATTTGTTTTCGGAGTGTTATGCCAGATCTGCCCTGATGATGGACACTGCAACGCTGTCCGAAACGTTGGCTAAAGAAAAAGGTAGCGCAACATGGCATAACGCCCCAAAAACAAATAACGAAAATAATTTTTGTTTTGTGGCTTTCTTTTAAAATTATTTTTATGCATCAATCGAATAATCATTTCCAAAATTACGTTTTCTGAGAAAGATCAACTCAGCGATGAAAGGTCAATCAACAAAGGTCAGTCAACCGGGTTCAACACCCGGTTACTATAGTCCCACATTTATCAATACCTTTGGTGACAAGCGATAACTATGACCACGTTTTCTAACCCACTGATCTCGTATTTGTGACCATGTTGACATTGTTGACATAGTGATCAAGTCAATAATCTTTGACATCAACATTCAATGAATACACTATCGGAATTCGGCTGATTATACTGATACGTCGAAGTACCCACCAGATGGTTCGTTATTGGACAGCTTTGAAATGGCTTCTACTCGAAGATCGAACTTTTGTTTACGATGATACATAAATCTTATAATCCTGATACCAACATATTTTGATTTGGTTGAAAAATGAAGATCTTGTATTTTTGATCCATATTTAATGTCGGCATCCCAAAAGACGTTAAAGACGAGATTTATAATCGACTGTCGACAATTTAGATCATGATCATTCGTTCCACTGGAGCGATTATGGTCGAAAAATGGATCACTTTTATTTTTCTGTTATTGATAGCGTTCCAAAATTGGATCACATTTTTCTGCCATTCGTAAAGCATTTCCATGGCAAGCCATTTATTTTAAAACGAAGCTATTGAAATGCTTTATCTATCATGACCATAGATGTCACAAATTCAAACTTCGTAGACCATTTTAGAACGAAGAGAATATTAGAATAAAACTTTTTAACTATTTTTTTCCCGCCGAATTTTTGATCGTCTAAAGCTAAGTCCTTTTAAATACGCACCTTTCATTTTCAAGTTTACCACATACAAAATATAGAAATCGAAAATATTCTATATTAACTCGAATAAGTATCCCTCACGGCAGTTTCAAAGTAAAAAAATACGCAGGACTCGCGCGTAAATCCTACAAAAACGGGATAGACGGTAATATACAGGTTAATTCATTGGCTATACAGAAATATAATATTTTTAAAGTTTCCATGTTAAAATTCGAAGGTATGATGTTGGCAAAAAATTAAACAATGGTCTTCTGGGAAATCTTGAGCAATCAAGCCAATTTTAATTATTTCGCGTAGTGGCTCCAGTGGTTAAGAATGCTCTGTATTGTGTTATGTCGCTTCCAGTGTTTACGCACCTCGTATCAGATTTGTTAACTTACTTAACTCAACCAAATAACAATAGGCGCCAATGTTCATTAACTCTTTGTAAAATAAATCGTTAACGGTCTGGTATCGCAAAGGCGACACGTGGAGTGGACTGTATCAATATATTAAAAAAATGTTATGTTTGTGAATACTTTGACACAACTAAGGGGAATGGTAGACAGATGAATGGAGAAGGAAACTGACTTACCCCTTATGGTTGATGTTCTGCTCAATATTATGGATCTGAGGGAGCACTAAATCACTCACTGCACAAGCTTCCATAAACTGGTCGATGTTATATAAAACTGAGAGAATAATGATGTTCGTTGCACAGCTTATTTTAACAGACTGACTGACATATTGATTTTATTGTTGAACGGTAGGTAATATTGTCAGTAGGGACAGGTAATTGTGGTTAACAAAGGATGGGTAGATAAATGGAACAAGGTATATAGATAGGTATACATAGTTGCGTCAACATTTTCCGCCCACCTAATTTTGGAACAAAATTAACAATAAAAAAAATAAAAAAATAATACCAATAATAACAAAAAGTAGCTTGAATACTATGTTATTAAACAAAAATTATAAGGAAAATTATTAAAAAAAATTATTGTGAGACGTTAGCACACCAGCTGTCTTCTGTGTATTTATTAAAGGAAACAAAAGGAAAACAAAAAACATAAAATATAAGTAATAGATAGCTCTATGATAAAAAAAATGCTGACTATTGAATTAACAGATGACTTATTCTATGGGCAAAGGGCAAAGCTTAATCGCTGGGCGGACAAATATACCTTTAGTGGTTTTAATAGTTGCAACGCGAACGATATTATCTTTACCCGGATGTATGGCAACAATTCGCCCTAAAGCCCAGCGCATGGGGGGAAGACGTTCATCCTTTACTAGCACGAGTTGACCGATCTCTAAATTGGGTCTGTCTCTCAACCATTTTGCACGTTGTTGTAGAGTATTAAGATACTCCACATTCCAACGTCGCCAAAAGTGTTGAGACATCTTTTGTATGTGTTGCCAACGACTTAAACGGTTTGATCTAGTAGCGAACAGGTCATATTCGGGAAGTCCTAAGAGGAATCCTCCTATCAGAAAATGGCCGGGTGTAAGGGCGTCGACGTTGTCTGGATCAACCGACAAGGGGCAAAGGGGGCGTGAATTTAGAATAGCTTCAATGGTAGTAAGAAGTGTGGCAAACTCCTCAAATGTTAGGGAAGTATCACCCACTACTCGAACCAAATGATGCTTGACGGATTTAATTTCGGATTCCCACAGTCCACCAAAGTGTGGACTGGCGGGAGGATTAAATGTCCACAGGATTTCCTTTTGGGCAAGATAGTCCGAAATTACTTCACGTTGTGGTGAAGAATAGAAATATTTAAATACTCCAGTTAGGTATCGCTTTGTTCCTACAAAATTTGTGCCGCGGTCACTGAAGACTTCGGAACACAAACCCCGTCGATTTATGAATCGGGTTAGGGATGCGATAAAGGCATCCGTGGAGAGGTCTGACACGACCTCAAGGTGCAAGGCTTTGGTGGCCATGCAGACAAAAAGACATAAATAAGCCTTAGTGGTTTTTGCTCCGCGACGTTTATGATCCTTCAGCATAAAAGGTCCACCAAAATCGACCCCTACACGAGAAAAGGGACGACTAGGTTGAACACGAGAGGACGGCAGATCCGCCATCATAGGTGAATGTGCAGTGGCCCGAAACTTGTGGCATGTGACACATTTTGATAACTGAGATCGAATGACGGTACGACCGGACATAATCCAGTATTTGCGTTGAATAAGAAATTGGAGAGTACGCGGTCCGACGTGAAGATAAGCACGGTGATAGTAATCAATTAACAACCCGGTCAAATGACTAGACTTAGGAAGTAAAATGGGATGCTTACTATCGGATGAGAGTGCAGAATTTGTTAGCCGACCGCCCACCCTCAGGATACCGTGAGGGTCAATAAAAGGTTTCAGTTTTTGAAGGCCGGAAGAACACATTTCGTCAGAGCTTAACAGAATAATATCGTTGTGAAAACAAGCCTGCTGTTCGAGTTTTATAATCTTCATGAATGCGTTGTCCAGTTCTTGAAGAGTGAGTGCCGCATGATTGATGCTCTGTTTCGCCATTTTGGAAACATTAGAAAGACAATTTGTTTTGAACCTAAGGATCCATGCAATGACTTTCTTTAATTTTGATAATGAAGAATTCTTCGCTATGATGGAAGATGATTTTAATTCGACATTAAAAACTGTAGGTTTAGGGGGTTGAATTTCTGGCAATTCGCTTGCTGGAATAAACGGTAGCCTCGCCGAAGGCCAATCCTCAACTGGATTACGGAGCCACGATGGACCCGAAAGCCATGATAGATGTTCTACAAAATGAGCAGGAAGGGTACCTCGGGACCCATAGTCAGCACTGTTATCCTCTGAAATAACATGCTTCCAAATTGCTTTTGGCGTGTTATCAAGGATCTGAACAACACGGTTTGCGACGAAAGATTTTAATAAATGTGGCGGCGTTTGAAGCCAAGATAAGACAATTGTCGAGTCAGTGAAGAGGATAACCTTTTCAATTTGCGCGGCAAAATGTACTGACGACAATATATATTTTATAAGTTTTGAAAGCAGCACGGCTGCACACAACTCTAATCTAGGGATTGTTAATGACTTTAAAGGTGCAACCTTGGATTTGGCCATCAGCAAGTAGCTAGAATTATGGTTTTGAACAACTAAATATGTCACGGCTGCATAACCCAGTTGTGATGCATCGCAAAATCCTACGAGGATACAATGACTATCTAGATTCGTATGGTAATATCGTGGAATTCGTAACTGTTGTAGCAATGGAAGTTGTTCCACAAAGTTGATCCACGTGGACATGATGTGGAGTGGTACTTCAGTGTCCCAGTCCACGTTCAATTTCCAAAGTTCTTGGATAATCCGTTTTGCAGTGAAGATCACAGGAGACAACCACCCTAGCGGATCGTATATCCGAGCAAGGGTTGATAATATATTCCGCTTCGAACATACTGCCGAATTGGGTATCGAAATGTGATAAGAAAAATAATCCTCTTCGGGATTCCAAAAAACACCTAATATTTTAACATTCGATTGAGTTTTGTTAAAATTCAACTGTTGTTGTTGACATTCAGAATCATGCTCGAGTAATTCTGAACAATTGCTTGCCCACTTGCTGAGTTCCAGTTTGGCCGATTTTAAAACGGCTACAATTTCTTCCTTGAGGTGTCGAGCAGATTCAATGGAATCTGCCCCAGTCGTCAAGTCATCAACATAAAAATTCTCTAACAGCGCCCTTGAAGCGGCAGGATAGCTTTCCCTCTCATCCCTAGCCAATTGACGTAAAGTCGAAATGGCCAAAAATGGGGAGGACGTTAAACCGTAGGTTATGGTTTGAAGTTCGTAATCTTTCATTGGTTCACTCGGGGAGTCGCGCCAAAGGATGTGCTGATATTTACGATGATTGGGAATAATTAAAATTTGCCGGTACATTTTACAAATGTCAGCAGTAAATACAAATTTATGAAATCTAAAATTTAATATCATGTATGGTATTTCTGTTTGTAGTTTTGGACCGCTATATAGCATGTCATTTAATGACATATTGGAGGCCTTCGCAGACCCATCAAAGACAACGCGAATTTTACCTTTTCCATTGACTACCGCATGATGGGGAAGATAATTTGCCCCAGAGTTGGGTGCTACGCGTTTCATGTGACTTAGACTTTCATATTCATGAAGAAAATCCCTATAACTAGTCGCCAACGTCGCATCCCTATCAAAACGCTTTTCCAGCTTGCGCATTCGCGATTCGGCCAAGTTGTAAGTATTTTGCTGTGGAGGACTGTCCGATTTTAACAGAATCGGAACCACATATCTCCCATCCGTCTGTCTGTAATGCTCCTTCTGAAACATTTCTTCCGCCTTGGTGTTGTCGGGGTTTAAATCAAAAACGACGGGAGCCTCTTCAATTTCCCAGAAATTTTTCATTGTATCATTTAATGACATGTCGGACAGTGTCAAAAGTGACGTTGGCGATGAATCGATCGATTGACATCCAACCTTCCCAAGAATAATATATCCAAAAACTGTATTTAAAGCACTAGGGTTTCCACGAACGATATGTGATTGATCATCCAAAATGTTGGGATATAAATCTGCGCCGAGTAGAAAATCTATTTGACCCGGCTGATCAAAACTTGGATCTGCTAACGATAAATTGAAAAATCGCGATTTAACATCTTTATCAAGTGTGACAGATGGCATCCATGAAGTAATTTCCTGAATTACTATGGGTGTCGCAGATAACATAGGTGCTCGCTGTTTGACAGGTTTGATAACACATGAGGTTATACCTGTGCATGAGTTAACAGCCGTATGTCCTAATCCATTTAACGGAGTCTTATATTTCCTTATAGATAAGCCTAGCCTCTTGGCACAGCTCTGCGTGATAATGGAGACTTGACTTCCATTATCTACGATGATACGTACAGGAACGTAGGCGCCAAATTTATTTTGCATGTGAACAATCGCTGTACCCAAGAGCACATTTGGTACGTTGCTCACATTTTCGTTTGACCTTGTGACGGCAGTCAATGACGTGGGCACCTTTTCACCTGTAGAGGGTGTTTCAAAATGCAACATAGAATGGTGCCGCTTGTTACAAGTTTTACAACTAGATTGTGATTGACAATCTCCAAATCGATGAAACTTTAAACAATTAAAACATCGATTTAAATGTTTTATGCGATTTTTCCTTTCAAGGGGAGACATTTCAAGAAATTTTTCACATTTATAAATTAAGTGAGCTTCCTTGCATATAGCGCACATTTCAGAGCTAGAATTCGCCGCCAATAAAGATTTTCGCGCAACCGCCGTCTTTGGTTTAGGTATGTTTGCAGTAAGTGGGTTAGACGCTTCGAGAATTCTAATCTGATTGTGTAAAAATTCAAATAATTGAGATGTCTCCGGTAATTGTGTTCGTGTAAGTGACGTTTCGAATTGTCGTCTGGTGTCTTGATCCAAACATCGTAAGATTATGTGGGCAACAAACTTACTAAATATATTTTCATGTTTCATTGCATTCAAAGCAGATAAATTTTCTTGAAAAGTGTTTAAGATATGTGTTAATCCATTTATCGATTCATTAGGTAATGGTTTAAAATTCATCATTTCATCTACATAAAAAGTAAATAATAATCTACTATCTTCATACTTTTGCAGCAGAATATTCCAAGCTATTGGGTAATTCTCAGCAATTAATGGTAACGATTTAACCAAATTCAATGCAGTTCCCTTCAGTAACGAAATTAAATGATGAAATTTCTCTATATCTGTATACATATTATTATTATGTACTAGATTTTCGAACAATGCATGGAAGGTATGCCAATTTTTTACATTGGAATCAAATGGTGTTATTTGAATCGCGGGTAATTTTAAGTTGCCAATACTATTTGCAGAAATTGGTTCTGATTTAATGTTTGAATTTTGCTGTCTTTTTGCAGATGAAATTTCAAAGACCATTACATCTAATTGTTCAGAGATTGTTGCTATCTCCTTACAATCACTTGCCTTGTCCGATTCAATTAATAAATTTTCCATTTCATTATGTAATGACTCTACCTCTCCGAGCCATTCCAAAACCTTTTCATACCGGCTTAAAAACGTTTCCCTTTTTTTTTCATCCGTGTTTATAAAAGGTATTAATTGATGCGTTATTTGTATTCTAGCTAAAAAACGATCCCTTCGAGTTTTTAATACGGCAATCTTCTTATCTGCCATCTTAAATTAATTCTTGTTTAGTGAAATATTATGTATTTAACACAGAAAACAGCCAATGTATACGGCGACAATAATTATAGAATGTAATGAATTTAATGTTTTCTAGATTAATCCGGCTCGAAGGACCAAATAATGGTATCGCAAAGGCGACACGTGGAGTGGACTGTATCAATATATTAAAAAAATGTTATGTTTGTGAATACTTTGACACAACTAAGGGGAATGGTAGACAGATGAATGGAGAAGGAAACTGACTTACCCCTTATGGTTGATGTTCTGCTCAATATTATGGATCTGAGGGAGCACTAAATCACTCACTGCACAAGCTTCCATAAACTGGTCGATGTTATATAAAACTGAGAGAATAATGATGTTCGTTGCACAGCTTATTTTAACAGACTGACTGACATATTGATTTTATTGTTGAACGGTAGGTAACATTGTCAGTAGGGACAGGTAATTGTGGTAAACAAAGGATGGGTAGATAAATAGAACAAGGTATATAGATAGGTATACATAGTTGCGTCAACACGGTCATTAAATTTGTAACAATTTATCGAAGTATTATATCCATTTATGTAAAGAATTATGTCTCCAGCGGGTGGCTTCGCCATATTTTCATATAAATATGCAGTTTTTCCTGTGATTGGTGAATTTTTTGTACACTCGATCTTCAAAATAAGAGGAAGGTCAGTGTCTGGTCAGTGATTTCGAAAAACTCTGTGTAAAACTCTGCCAACGCCGGGGACTTCAGCCAGACTAGATTGACGAAATTTTGAAAATTATTCCATTCATTCTATTCAAGATCCATCGATTCCATCATTCATAAAAATATTTCATTCACTTTTCTAACTCCAAATCCTATATTATTTGTGTTGTATTTATGTTTCCATGGAATCTTCTGAAATAAACTTTAAAATCCAAATAATCTAAAAGACATTTCTTTTCAAATCGGTTCCTCATTGCTGAGGATCGTGACCCCTACTCTAATTTTAATGGTAGACAAAGCTCTGCGTGAAGAGCTGCGGACACCGACGTACCAGACGCTGGTGATATTTGGTCACTCCAGCGCATTGGTGATCTTTCTCAGCTTCTTCTGACTTCCTCTTTGCCAGTGACTATGAGTTTCTCCAAGTTGGAGTCCTCAGTTTGGCGAGCAATACGTCCTGTAAAAAAAGTGTTGAAAGCCTTTATTTAAACTATATTTAAATATTGTAACTATATTTTGATTATAATTAATTTATTTATGTCTTAAGAATTTAGAAAAAAAAAGTATTTCACGAAGTTACACGCTGTTAAAGTAGAAAGAAAAAGAGGTTGTCCGTCTTATCACAATTTCCACCCTTCTGGTCATCTGTAAAATAAAAAAGGTATAGGTATTCTTTATCAGTACAAATGTCATTAAGATAGGAACCAAAAAAAAAATCACGCAAAATGGCGGCTACTCAAAAAAATGATGTTTTCCGTTATTTTTTGATTTTCCGAATTTTTATGAATAGTAAAAATTAAAAATGTTGATATTTTGTTAGTTCCTAGCATAGAGGGATATATAAAGAAAATTCATGCCAAATTTCAAGAAAATCGGTCAATTAGAACTTGAGATTTTGTGACAAACGCTTCGAAAAAAGCAGTTTCGAGAAAAACGGGCTTAATGTTTTGTTCTATTTAGATTCTAGTTAGATTCAGTATAAACCGGTCGAATTGCCACGCCACTAAAATGGCTATAACTTATAAAATAATTCGAATTTCGAAAAATTCTTTTAAGGAGATATTCTTGAATATCTAAACTATCGAAATAAGAAGAAAAAATATATTGACATATTTTTTTCTTCACCCCGTTCTTATGTTTTTCGTTGATTTTATTAAATTATTTTGTATTTCGGTGTGATGATCTTGCAGATAAACGTTCATTGGGATGGCGGAGTAAAATGACTATAATTATTAGCAAAGTATTTTCTCGAGTCGAATCATTCTCAATATTTTAAAAGTTTTTCCCATATAAAATGACGTTCCTTGTTCCGCAAGCTGCAATATGGTCTATTTTCCGTTCCATGGCGAATTATAAACATTTTCCAATAAATGAGCTTAACAGTATGGACGGTGGCAGATAGCAAATTCAATTCGCTCAATTAATGTCCAATTCATGGAGGCATAATTGAAGCTATTGGAAATAATCGCAAACTTTTGTCCGAAAATTGAATATGCCAAACGCAATTTTAGCCGGTCAGAAATAAAAGGTCGCACCACCTAAACTCTAAAGTAGGTACCCATAGTATTTTGAACGTAACTACTCAGTACTATTTTAGCTATTGTTACATCGGAAACTGTGTACGAATCACTGCTTCACTTTAATTCCTTTCATGTAGTTCCACCGCGATACCTCAAGATAATCCAAACGAACAACACCAACAACTCGCTTACAAGATAGTCCGATTTTGTATTCGGTTTTCAAAATAGCACCACCCGAATTTGCACTATTTTCTTGTAATAATTCAAACTAGCTTTTTGCCCGTTGCAGACAACTAATCGGTTAAAACACTTAGCTATTTGACATGTGGATATTGTGGCCATGGATGAAGCGAGGAGTGTATGTTAAATTTAATATTTGAAGAAAAAACGATGTTTGAATGTAGACAAAGCGAGACGTGTGTACCTAAAAAGGGCACAAGTAGTTGACCGTCCAATTTTGAACACAGGTTCTTGGGCTACTTCGCTCGCCTGAGTCAAAGCATTCAGTACTGGCCCTTTCTCACAAAATTGCGCCTAGGAGCATCATCAATTTCTCAATTTTTTCACTGAGCCCTTTGGATTGTGTAGGTCGATACGCGTAATTTGGTACCCAAAAGACCTAATTTCCTGTTGCAAAGAAGATTCCTACCACTGAGCGACTTTGGTCGCTGCCACTCTTAAAACGGCCCAGGGAGTTTACTTCTCAATTCAGTACACCTGCTACTGAACCACTCCAGCCGCCCGACTCAAGGCGTTCAGTATTTCATTTAGAAAAACAGATGAAGTCTTATCTGGCAAAAAGGAGCCTGGGAGTTTACTGCTCAATTTTTTCACTCAGTTCGTCGGATTGTGTAGGTCAGGGATGGCGAACCTTTACGTATCAACGTGCCATTTTTCTAAAGAAATGTTTAATGAGATTATAGGCGTGCCATCAAATAATTTAGACCATGTGATTATTGGTAAAATAATAATAATAAATACTTAGTATCAATTAAAAACTCTTTATTTACTACTACTAAATATGTTCATATAGCATTATACGCGTAATGTAAATGAAAGTAAAATGAGTGTTACTTATGTTGTTGCAGGTTAGATGACAAATAACATAATATGTTAGGTTTGTAAGATGTTACTTTTAGCAGAATGCATGCTGAACTGGAGTCATCTATCAAACTCTCTCTAACCGACTCTTTAATGTTATTCATCTCTGAAAATTATGACTGAACATAAAACACACACCGCTTTGTCACCTTTACTAATCATGGCATATTTCTCTGTCCACCAAGTTTGAAATTCTCTGATTCTCTTATTGTCTTGCATTTTTTGTTTTTTTGCTGAACTAGCCATATTAAATAACATTTAAATCATACATAAAACTCAAATAAACTTTAAAATACAATTATATCAACGAAATTCACTATTATTGGTGTAGGGATCTCCCGGGTTCGCTCGATCACTTCACACTTTTTTTCGTAGTGCATAATAAATTTTGTAATTACTGATCAGTGACGTGCCCAAAATATTGTGTAGCGTGCCATTAATGGCAGGCGCACCATTGGTTCGCCATCCCTGGTGTAGGTCGAGACGCGTAATTTGATGTACATCTCGTAATAATTTAAATAGTTCCAACAATCAAATAGTTTTCCGATCAGTTGATGGTTACGAATAGATAAGAACTGCATTTAAAATGGTATTCTAGTAGGAACCAACCACGTTCTCATTTAAAGACGAATACATCTAGAACACCTAGATGTCCTACATACTACAACATTTTTTAAGATAATGTATAACATTTTTTCTTTGTTTATCAGTACCTATTTTTGGAGTTAAAGGCGGTTCAATTTCATGGTATTTAAAATTTGGTTATTTTTATTATTTTTTATCTATTTATTTCATTGTTAATTATAAAAGTTGAGAATTTTTCGACCACCATGCTAGGCACATATCTGTATTGTGATAGTAGAGTATTATGCCGGGATACGCTTTCTCCTTATTTAGCCAACGTTTCGGATAGCGTTACAGTGTCCAACATCAGGACAAATGGACAGGATGATGCCTGAAACTTTGGCTAAAGAAGGAGGAGTGCGTGTGTGCGAACATGGCGTAATTCTCCAAAAAGGGATCACGATTGATACGTTTGACCGTGAAAATCTCAAATCATATCATTTTAGGAATAATTCATTTTTACTATTCTGCAATAACCTGGGAAATTTCCGCAGAAATTTCGCAGAAAAAGTTTGCTATTTTTGAGTTCTGGCATCTTGCTATTCGCAAAAAAATTTCTGCTTAGATATTTAGATAAATGCAACTGTTTTCAGCTCAATTGCGGAAAAAAGACCGACTTCATAATGCTTGTCGCATTCTTTCAGACTGTTCCTAATACTTTTAGGATCCAGGGATGAATCGCGAACGTCTAAACCGAGAGAAAAGTTTAATTTGCAATTTTACAAGTAACGTAAGACGATGGGTGCAAAGAAAGAGCAAAAAGAGCAACCAAGGGTGGTTAAGAAAGTTGTTTAACCCCAGGTTCTACTTTACAGGTTCAGGTTCTACTTTACAAAGTGAGAATTTCTTTTCCGGCAATGTCACAAAAGTGTTCATAAGACATAATTGTTGAATAAAAATTTTCCGATTCAAAGATAATTATTATTAAACGTGTTTATACAGGTAGTCAGGTACGCTCGATTTTGCGCCAGCTTAAGAAAAAACATTTTGAAACTGACTGTTTTGAAAGAAAACTTGAAGAGTTGAATATTTTTAAAGGAATTGTTCCAAGCTCCAGGATACAAACAGTTTGATCGTTACGTTTTTAGATTATAGACATCTTCCCTGATGATGGGCACTGTAACGCTGTCCGAAACGTTGGCTAAAGAAGGAGGTAGCGCAACACGGCATAACACTCCAAAAACAAGTAACGGAAAAAAAAGTTTGATCGTTCTTTGTTTTATTTTTAAAATGAGGTGCAATAAAATTGTTATGTTAGAAAGTCACCTCTTTTACTTTCGCATTGGAAAGTGAGACAAAAATTGAGAGGAGTTTTTCCGAAAATGGCTTATTCCACTTGAATGTTTTGTTGGGAATTCGCAAAAAAACTGACAAAGGTGTCAAATACGTGATTTTATTTTTTTGAACTTCCTTCGTTTCCATGTCATTGAATTACTAGTTAGTGTAATTTTGATTGTGTGCTTTACTTAATTTTCCTTAATTGACAACAAAACAATTACCATATTGTAATACATTTTTTAGAAGCCGTTTACAAATCCATTAATCTTCGGCACACGCCCATCGGTTTAATTGGCTTCTGGTCTTGTATGCTTAATTGGTCGGTTCTAAATACTTCAATATTATACATAATTAATTTTGACATGGGGTGTAGCAAGTTTCCAAAGTTCATTGAGTAATTTGGGTATTAAAGCAGTTTCCCAGCATCTTGCCTCGTGGGCACATCTGTAGCATCGGAGATAATTATCTATGTAAAATTTTGTTTCGAAACTTGCTTCAGCCAATTACTACTTGTGATTTATGGAGGCTGGCAAAATAATAAATTTTTCGATTGCCAATCGAAAATTACGCTTGTAAACTTAATTTGATTGGATCTACTACACCTGGAAGCGAAATTGAAGAATTGTGTACGAATGTTTTCTCTGGTTACACGACTTTCCATGACAAAATATCCTACGGATAAAACATTCTCCAACAAAATGTCTACTAAAACCTAACCTAACCTACCAAAATAGGTATTTTGTTGGAGGATATTTTGTCCGTAGGATATTTTGTGAGAGGCTATTTTGTCGGGGATATTTTATCGCGGGATGAAAACTCGCATTGCCGTTTTCTCTAGTGTAATTCAATTTGGGAGGCGGGAATGGGTACCGCCGCCCGGGAACCTTTATTGGATAACCAACACCTCTGCCATAGGTCACCCCTGGTGGTTTGCTACGTTTGGTGATTTAGCAGGGGTGCCCGGGTTAATGGGGTGAGGTTTGTCTAGATCTTGGAGGCGGATGACCAGGATACACTGAACCCGAGATTCCTGCCAACCCCTTAAACCCTTTTCCTTCCCAGAACTCTCCTCTCCTTCCTTTCCTTAAAAAAACCCTCCACACAGCATCTTCAAAGATGACATATTGTAATATTAAATGAGTGTACCTAGATTAAATACCCTCTAAGGTTATGAACTATCCTCCACACCGGTATCGCTAAATATAGGAAGACACAAAAGAAGCACATTTCGATTCGTGTGATAAGGTATGCAATGCTCAAGGTAAACAGGCAGAACAAGTGGGTAGATAGCGAATGAAAATTCTTGTAAATTAAAACATTGTATAATTTATTTCATAATAATCCCTCCCATTAACATTCTATTAATATAATGCACGAGACTCTAATAATGAACAGGGGTGGCTGGAGACGGGTAAACCGTTCCAGCTGTAAATGAATGTGAATTCTCAAACACGTGACAAAACGTAAGCTAACATTAAATTAAAACAAGAGATTACGCTGAAGGGCGCCTGTACAAAATTAACTCAATACGTATTTATATATCAGTAAATCTCTATAAATGACTATATACCTCTTTCTGATAATGAATGAATAATTTACTCTCACATTCCGAAGTTGAAGAACGTGAGGGTCCAACACCAATTGACGGCCCGTTCTACAAGCACCACTGCACTCCCCGAGGTTCCGCGCCAACTGAAGAGAGCAGAAAACTTCTCGAACGTTCACAGGAAGATGAAGAACGCCTTCAGTCTAAATCGCTGCCAACCGCACCATACGAAATTGCGAATAATATAGCTAGTAGCTACCGCTATAATATGCCCTGAGGGAAATTATTTTACTCGGGGCCTCCTGTGTGGAACTCATGTAAAAAAAAGTTACTATCCGGTTTCGTCCAAATTTTAACACTCTCAAGATGCTTACGAAGCGGTGAATAGAAAAAAATCCAGTATCTTAAAATATGAAAATTGCTGAACTTGTTAAAATCGATATTGTGCAGATGATCAATTCAGTACTCTCAATTTAAAAAAAAAAAGTAAAACATCGTCGAATTCAGAAATAAGCATTCGTTATTAAAATGGTGGTTTTTCATTAAAACGTCTCAATTCTTTGTATCATTCAAATTGTTTTCTTTCTTCCTTGAATATTTCACCTCTATCCGAGTGCTGTTCCAGCCAACGGTATTCAAGTTGAATCAATCAAAGTCAGTCACAGTCTAGTCAGTGTCATCATCCCCACATTTCTCTGGATTTATCATCTGCAATCATCTAACGGGTGAACCGCAACCCTCCCCTCAGCAGTGATTAGAATATACCTAGAAGTGATATAGTGATAATACAGATTTTAAAGAAAACTGACGTCGTTACATAAATCACATCATTTTTTTAGAGAGGGCACCACATTCAAGTTATTATGTCCGACCGAAACAGGCTTTTCTACCGAAAACGAATTTCGGTATCAGTGTTAGTTTCGGCCGAAACCGAAACCAAAACTTATTTAGACATGATAAAAATCTATTGTTCACTGAAATTTTGCTTGTTTTTTACACTTATACAGAGAGTTAACTCGTGTTAAATGAAATAAAAAAAACGATAGTTGAAGTATGTGAAAAACGTGTATATATTTTTTTCCATTATTGATATAAAACAAACAAAAATGTACAAAACATGTTAAGAACAATTTTTTTTCAATAATCAACAGTGATATTATAAAGGAAGGACCTCATTAGTTGATTATTTTAATTTTAATTGTGTTTACAATAACGAAGTTCTTATTACACGAGTTAAATGAAACAAACAAAAAAAAACAATAATTGAAGTGTGCGAATTTTTTTTTGGTATTACTGCTTTAAAACAAACTATAATATGTCGTCATGCTATAATATGCGACACACGAGCCACGAACTCGCCCGAAGTCAGCCGAATGACGCGCGATAATTCACGAACGCAGAGCTTCGGTGCGGCCGAAACCGAAACTGATGCCGAAACTTGCCGAAACCGAAACCGAACCTTCGGTCGGTCACTAGTTATTAGTATCTTCAATAATTTTTACTTCAATTCCAATATCAACATTTTTCTGATTCTCGACACTTATTTAAAAAATATATTTTATACAAAAGTACTATAATATTATATATGTAAATAGAACGTTTAGGCCAGTGCAATTAGCGATCCGCGATCGGAATTATTCCGGTAGTCCCAATTTTTTATATGTTTTTTATACTCATCTCCTGATGTAAAATCTGAGTTTTCGACCTTGGGTCACTTGAGCTTTCGACGCCATTTTGAAAAAACCAACCGAAATCGCGCCAAAATCTAGTTTTTCTCAAATATTTCGTTTCCAATAAAAATTTCGGATAAAGTAGCTTTACAAGTTTAGTAGAACATAAAGTTACCTACAATTTTCTGAAAAGAATTTTTTTCTATCTCTAATGAATATCGAGATATGCAGTCGTAAAAACGTGAAAAAGTTTATAAAAACAGGTAAATTGTCCGACTTGGTTTGGTTTTTTCTGCGTATCTCTTTTCCAGTACAATTTTGTGAAAAAATTACTGATATGAATTTTGTAGAGAATAAAATTTCATAAGAGACGTAGGTAGGTATATGTTTAATGTTTTTATCGCAATTAGGTATCTGGGTTCTAATACAAAATCTTCACAAAAATTAGGTGAAAAACTGAATCAGAAGAATAGTCCTAACATAAATTGATTATTATTTTTTTTAAACCATTACTGTTGAAATAACATGTAACGTACATAACAGCAACATTAACCATCAATGTAATCAAAACATATAAATAAAATTAATAATTAAGTTAAATAGATGTGCCAAAAAAAAACAAAAATGTATTTTCTTAAAATATATGACTAGGTATTGACTTTAGTTTCTCACTGCCACTTACGGGCCCAGAATAGCTTCAATATATCTAGTCTTCCTATGGCTCATCAGCTAATTTGTGGCGACTGGGTCACAAATTCCTCATCATCATCATGAACGAAGGGTTCCACAGCATTCTCGCACGAGCTGCCATTACAGTGAATACAGATTAGGGAACATTTCAAACCTGATTTTGCATTGGCATGATATAAAATTCAGCAACGCCTGAGGTGCAGTCATTGGCACTGGAGGTAAACCAACAGCGTCCTTCTTCCACCCCCATTCAGTTGGATCTTTGTGGTGACCAAGCCAAGTCTGCACTTGAAAGTATGTTCTTTAAGCATGTTTGCTGGGCTGTATGATGGGTGGTAGCCTGGATAAATTGAATTTAATCTTTTTCACTCCTTTGACAAAAAGTATGTACCTTAAATTTTCCAAATATGATTTCTCATTGCCGCCATACAAAAGTGCAAAGAATTGTTTGGAAGCCAAAGTGATTGTTTCTCGCTTTGATTTTGGATCTTGAAATACACTTGAATAAGTTTTATTCACTGAATGGTTCTTGAGAAGAATATTACAAAATTTGTCTATAACTTGACCAAACGGAGCACCAGTTGTATCGCAGCCACTTATGGCATGAATGAATAAAATGTTTTCAACTATTTCAATGTGTTTAAAACATTTGTTGGGAGTACAACGCGTTAGGTGATGTTCCTTTACCAACTTTTTGGTAATATACGTTTGGAGGTGAGAGAGCTGTGAGGAGTATCAACAGGTCGATAACCTGACCCATGATCATAACTGCATCATGTTGAGTTGAAAACGACTTTGCTGTGTTTATTATGCGAACATCAGTATCCTCTTCAGCTTGTGCTGTCGTTATTTGCGATCGTTCAAATGAGGCTCTGAGTAGGGAAATAAAACGAGACTTGTTATTCTTATTTCCCAGAAACTTTTCCTAAGTACTTTTCTTTTCAACTAAATTCGGGTATCCATCGAATACCACTACTGAATTGGCTCCATAATGATTCCATACCTGACATATTGCTGAAAAATGATTGAAAAAGGTTGAGTACGACCCCATGCAACATTGTGCAGTAAATATCCTCCATCAACTACGTGTATTTTACTGCTTTCCAGTTCTGTGTTATTTGATAGAGGGTTAAAAAATGAGTAAAATATGAAGTTGGTTACCTTGGCGCATGCCTTCCTCTGAGAAAAAAGACAATGAGACAGGAGATAGTTCATATTGGAAATATTCTTCATGTTCAATTTCACACTTTTTGGCAATATACATACGATGGAATAGCATGAATGGATCTATTGTCACAATCACACCCTGATTTTGTATTCTGCTGGTCACCGCCACAAGAGAAACTATTGCATCCTTACGTTTTAAGTGTAGGTTTCCAAAGTTCTGGTTGATAACTTTAGACACGGAAAATTTCACGTTTGTTTGCGGAAATGGTTCAAGGCAAGTAAACCAACCAATGAGAGTTTGGACATCTTTATCGTCCCTCTTAATTCGTGTAGGCCTCATCTCTATATGTTACTCGGACTTCCTGGGGTAACACCCCACTCTTGTTAATTTATAGTTTTTTTTACCACATCTATGCAACTAAATTATTAATTTTATTTATATGTTTTCATTACATTGATGGTTTATGTTGCTAATATGTATGTTACATGTTATTTCAACAGTAATTTTTTTAAATAATAATAATCAAGTTATGCCAACACTGTTCTTCTGATTCAGTTTTTAACCTAATTTTTATGAAAATTTTGTATTAGATACTGGATACTTAATTGCGATAAAAACAATAAACATATACCTACCTACGTCTTTTATGAAATTTTATTCTCTACAAAATTCATATCAGTAATTTTTTCACAAAATTGTACTGGAAAAGAGATACGCACAAAAAACTAAACCAAGTCGGGCAATTTACCTGTTTTTATAAACTTTTTCACGTTTTTACGCCTGCTTATCTCAATATTCATTAGAGATAGAAGAGAATTCTTTTCAGAAAATTGTAGGTAACTTTATGTTCTACTAAACTTGTAAAGCTATTTTATCCGAAATTTTTATTGGAAACGAGATATTTGAGAAAAACTAGATTTTGGCGCGATTTCGGCTGGTTTTTTCAAAATGGCGGCGAAAGCTCAAGTGACCCAAGGTCGAAAACTCAGATTTTACATCAGGAGATAAGTATATAAAACATATAAAAAAATTGGGACTACCGGAATAATTCCGATCGTGACCCCCTTTTTTGCGCTAATTGCACTGGCCTAGTTATATATATCGAAGATATACAACCTGCCAAGTGCGCATACACATCCCTTCACTGCAGATCACCACTTCTTACAATACACATATATACACTACACACGTCATCAGGTATTAAAATATGTACCTATCATTAATATGATTGAAAAAAAAGGAAAAATAACATTCAATTTGCTAATTTCAGTTTTCTGTGATGGCGTGAAAAGTATTCTTACGTAATGAACTGAAAATTTTCAAAATTTCACCTGATAATTGTGCAAATTCAAATAAGAGATAAAGTAGATAACTACCCACGATCTGAAAGTTATTTTTTTGTAATACTTCTGCATTTGAAATGTGTATTTCTTTAGTTAAATTTTTTATCAGATGATTTCACTAGTTTACAGGTTCTCTCTTTATAATATTACAAAGAAAATTAACATTTTGTATTTGTTATTAAAAGGCAATGTGATCCTATGGCAAATATTATTCAGCTTCAAAAATATTGCAATTATAATATCCCGTGATTTTCACGATAACGGGTCTACGATAACTTGTATAACATAAAATGTATAACTAATGGATCAACCCGACACTAATTACAAGTTTTAATTTCATCATCACAATAATAACAAAAAAAAATCTAGAACATATCCTTTAAAAATATTTCATCAGCATATCAAATTGAAAGTACAGTACATACGCGTTATTTGTAGGCACAAAATTGTTACAACTTTATTATATGTACCTACTTTTACAATACTGTCAGCCCATCCATTTCAAATATCAATGTTTCTAAACCAACGCTATGTACCTACTACCTACTTACAATCTACCTATTGAGTAAATACAATAATATTATTTTTATTTCTGATACATCTATGCCTGTATTATCTTATATTGTATCCTATTCTAATTTAACTCTTATTTACTCAAGTTTATTATGTCGACTTGTCTACGTATATATTTTTTTTAAATATAAGTACTTGTAATAACATACTTTCTGTACCTACTCGCATTTTACAATGACACTCTCCAAAATTCAAGCACGATAAATGTTTTTCTCTTTTGAATTGGGTAGTTTCGTTAAAAAGAAATTTATACATTGTAATTAGTTTTAAGAACCATATGTTTTACTCTAAATCTGTATATGCATGTATTTTTTTAAATAAATAAAAAAAAATGTAATAAAGTGTCGGCAAATAGTTTTTCACTTTTTCAACCAATGCACTGCTTGTTTTTTTATTACTATAAAAATAATATCTTTCGACTCGTAAGTTACAGACAGACAACAAAATATTCCGAAATGTATGATTGTATTTCACAGTCAAGTATACCTTACTTCTGTGACACCCTCAACACACTTCTTTCAGTGTATCTCTTCAGGGTAAACAACCAAAGAACAGGCATTTCAGAGTCGAAAGATTTCTGAAAAGTATGACACAAGAGTATCAAGATTGAAGGAGATTGAAAGTTTTCAGACGTGCATTGAATCATTAGGGCTTTGAACAGTTTGAAGTTGAAGAATATTTTTGAGAAATATTTACGACTTGAAATGAACGTGATGAGTGAATGGATGCTGAGTTTATGTTTGACGAGCTATGTGGTGGGGTGGTGTGAGCATCGCTTCTGTGTCTGAAGGTCGAGAGTTTAAAAACACGACGTCTACGTGAACCAAAATAACATGTAAAATTTAAAAAAATATAATTGACACTATTAAAATATACGGAATCATTCACTAGGCCGCGTGTTTACCACAAAAGGTCGAATGACGTAACAAACTTTCCAAGTTATAAAACTACGTCGGAGAGACTATGCATATTTTGCACCAACACTCCACAATATCCTTCCCCCCAATATAAAACTTATAGAATAATTTAATGCGTTCAAATCAAGAATAAAAATCTGGTTGAAAGAGGTCAATGAAAAGTATAAAAAAACACTAAAAACAACATAGAAACCAATAGTAAGATTTTTTTTAACAATGAAATAATTCCCCTCATTGTCATTTTTAGTGATACTGTGTAAAGAGTCTTTTTAGGAGAGAAAGTTCTGGGAAGCAAAAAGGTATGAGGGTAGGTTGGGATCTGGGGGTCAGTGTGTCCAGGAGTGACCGCCGTATGCATCCATATCTCTCACTGCGGTACAAGGAGATGTTCCGAGAGAGCCCTGCTGGAGAGGTCAAAAGGTCTTCGTCAACCATTCTCTCCCAATCCGGCCGCCCCACACTAGGTAGGCAGGCGCAACTGCCACCAATGCCCTGATAAACCTCACCCCATGAACTCGGGCTCTTGCTAAGTCACCAATCGTAGCGAACCACTTGGAATGTAACGGAACGTATAGCATTTTGAACATAGTCCGCCTCAGCAAAAAAATCCCTAGTGAGCATAAATTCACGTGCAATGTTTTATTAGTCGTTAAAATAAATTAAAAATTAAAAAACCTATTATTCTGGACATATGTAAATAAAATAGGGTGGTTTTGTGTTTCAGCGTCGATTTGTTAATAATCACAGTAGTAATTGTGGTGAAAGACCGCCTTCAGTATCTAAGTATTGCTTAATGGGCTTTAGATGTGTTAGAAATCTAGATAGGTATATTACAACCTCCTTCTCCAACATTTCCTTTCCTTCTCTATTCATTTCACAACTTACCCCATTGGCTTCGAGAAATTGACATTATTTTTTTTTAAAAAGTCAACAGTTTATATCTTATGTCTTTTTTGTTTTAATGCAAAATGTGTGATAATCGGATTTCAGGATAATCGTCGGTGACGTACTCGTATTCACGGCGTCTTTCTGGGTCGTACCACTATACAAAATTAATCTGACATCCAGCGGAATTTTAAGAACAGCATTTGAATTAAAATGAGTTCTCAAAACAAATATAAACACAAGTTTCTAGTTGACTCCTCGGGGAAAGATAAAAATAATATCATATCAAGTCATAAAATATTTTAGCTTGATATACATCAAAGAGTTGCGCTATTTTCCCATTTTTAAAAACAGATGAAAGAATTATACGCGAGCGTCTTTGGTAATCTTAAATGCAAAGAAAAAACTTGGTGGTCTCCTTTTCTAAATGGGTACGTTTATATTACAAGACTGACTGTACTAAAAAAGGAGTTATATGAGGATTTTTCATTTGGTGACAGATATAGCACTCCGTGGCCCGAGTGGTTTCAAGAACTTCCAGACTACATAATCTTATTTTCATTCATCTTACTGATCTTATTTACCATAATTACTTCCGCCTCTCTATTTATTTATTTATTGAATACCCGTTGGACTTTTACGAAGATTATAAAATTAGAAATTTTACTATTAATTAATTTAAAATATTTATTCGACAATAGATTTTTACATATTTATTCATCTCACGTTTGATTTTTTTTACATTAGCTCCACACAGGAGGCACAGAGGAGCACAATTTCCCTAGGGGTCTATGTCACCTTTGAGGATGCTGTGTGGAGGGTTTTTTAAGGGAAAGGAAGGAAAAGAAGATAAGGAAGGAAAAGATATGAGGGGTGGGTAGGAATCTGGGGGGTCAGTGTGACCATTGGAGGACCCACCACTTACCCGCCCTGGTATAGGTAACAGATGGTTACCCCTTCAAGGCTCTTGCAAGGACTCTAATTTTTTTGGTAAAAACGACTCTATATTTGAAAATGAAACTAGACCTCCAATGTCCCTGCATACGTTGTTAGCAAGCAGTATGCAAGTGCTTAGCGGGAAATACAGATACAATATGTGTTAGTATGACAAAGTATAGACAAGACAATGGGACAGGTTGGTGAAAGTCCACGCGGTGGCAAGCGCTGGACTTTCACCAGTTTCCGTCACGCCTGGTCAGTGTGACCAGGCGTGACGGACGTATGAATCTATTCCTCACACTGCGGTGCAAGGAGAGGTCAAAAGGCCTCCCTCAATCAGTCTCCTCCGATCCAGCCCGCCACTCAGTGGTTGGGCAAACGTATCCGCCACCAAGACCTAGACAAACCTCATCCCATGAACCCGGGCACCCCTGCTAAGTCACCAAACGTAGCGAACCACTTGGGGTGACTTGCGGCAGGGGTGTTGGTTATCTAATAAATGGTTCCCGGGGCGGCGGTACCCATACCCGCCTCCCAAATTGATTACATTGATTCTATCGATAAAAGGGTGACTGCTACATACAGAATTTTTCCCGGACTGCAGCTGGTTTTCAGCGGTGCCTACCGGTGAGTACCGCCGCCCCGGGAACCATTAATTGGATAACCAACACCTCTGCCAAAGGACACCCGAAGTGTTTCGCTACGTTTGGTGACTTAGAAGAAGTGCCTGGTTCATGGGGTGAGGTTTTTCGAGATCTGCCCGCCTGCCACGTGTGGGCAGGATCGAGAGAGACTGGTTGAGGGAGGTCTTTTATCCTCTCCAGATGGAATCTCTCAAGTCATCGCCTTGCACTGTGGTTGGAGGGATGGATTCATACGTCCGTTACTCCTGGACACACCGACCCCCAGATTCCTACCCACCCCTCATACCTATTTCCTTCCCAGAATATCCTCTCCTTCCTTTCCTTTAGACATTTGAAGGAAATTAATCCAAAAACGTAACACAAAAAAAGATTAAAGATGTAATAAATATTAGTCTTCTTCCTTGCGCTGTCCCAACTCATTGCCTAGGTAGGCTGTTGGGGTCGAAACTTCTCGTTCTCAGGTTGTAATTTCTTCTGTTCTGAGTATCGCCTTCATCCAGGCCGTTTCTCTGAAGAATTTTGGAGCATTGAGTCATCCAGGAGTTCTTCAGTCTTCCTCTGGATGACTGTCGATGAAGCTCCATAGACATTGCCTGCCTCACTGTGTGGTCTGATGGTCTCCGTCTTATGTGCCCATACCATCTCAACTATCGTTCCTCCAGTTTACTATTTATGTCTGTGACACCCAAGCTACCACGAATGCGTGAACTTTTGATCTTATATTTTAGTGATACTCCTGCCGACCATCTAAGCATTCGCATTTCTGCTGTTTCGAGTTGCCTATGTAATAAATATTAGTAATTAAAAATAAAATAAAATTAATTCAAATGACCAAAATTTTAATTTCAGCAAATAATATTAAAATTCAAAATAATGAATATAATCACAAGCACAAGTAGTTACCCCTTTCGAAGTAAATTCTATCAATTATGATATTATGCGGTTAACTGTGCAGCAATCTTTCGCCGCAGAGCTTCTTGAAGCACTGTAGCAATATCGATATTTGAATAGACAGTGGTATTTCTTTCCAAAGTTTTGATGATAAAGGGCTGAAACTTCCCTCAAATACAGCAATTTTAGGTCTGGGGAGAACGAGTGATTGGTTTCTTTCTCGTATATCAGTAGGTACGAAAAATACTTATCATGTTACAAACGTAATAGTGAAAAACATACCAGTTTATTTCACAACTAAACATTTTTGCTTGAATACAGGCAAACTACAGGAAAAGTTTTAAATATATCGAAAAGGTCTATGTATGTGGTTGCATTTCGGTGAAAACACGGTTGTAGAAAAGATTTAACAGTGACATGGACTGGACACGATTGATCGAGACGGCAAAATACCCTCCACATCGGCTGCTTGCACACATTTTAGTATTTAATATATTTTTCAGCTTCATTTCTCATTCTTATTTGTTTTTTTATTTATTTTTGTGTTGTTATTTCCTCTTAAAGCTCTGCAACCGGGCACGAAAAGAAGAAGATGGAGAGATACGAAAATACGAATGTTAGAGGAAAGCACTAACATTTACAGCGCCAAAGTCGATGCGAAAATTGCGAAAATGTTTTATAAAACACGACTCCTTTAAAATAGAGCTAAAATCTCGCGGGTATTGACTTAAACAGCATTTAAAGAAACACTGTGAATGTTTTCATACATATAAATTGTAAAATAAAACAAACGTGTTTTTAATAATTTTTGGAGCATACTTTGTGATTTTTTTCTATCGAGGGAATTTTATATAATTTGCGTTTCGGCGCGGGCAATGTCTAGATATTATCTTCAAGAATAACATGTATTTTTTAAGAGCTTTAAAACTTACAGTGTTTAAGGGAAATATGTAAGAAATCGGTAGAAATTCGGGTTGCGGGCCCTTAACCTCATCTTTTTATTTATCTGTCTTTTGTTATTTCTAAACATGTAATGTATTGAATTGCACTCCCATTGCATACATTCTGGAATAAATAATAGTAATATAATAAAGTGACAACTTTTTTAGCAGCGTTGCGATTTGAAACTCGATGAAACGATAAATAGCGACACTAAAAAGAGACAAAAACATACATCTATATGATTTAGCCTGCGAGATAATGAGATAGACTAATCGATCTCCTTTTTGTTCGGTGCTTTGTAGCCTATTGGTCTCATCCTTGTGCGATGCTTCATAGCCTCTCCACTCTTATCTACTTTAGTTTTCTGAAGGTTTCACTTCTACCCCGTGTGAACTGCGCACTCTGATTTAAAAAAATTATATTTATAACACCTAACGTTTGCGAACAATCGATCAGTAATTAAAAAAAGCATAAGAATATTATTAATCGCTCCCTGGGTAGGAAGTAACGGTAGTTTTGGATTATACATAAGTACATTTGTGTTTTGTGCACACATCAAACGCAGGTTGTCTTAACTTATTTTCGATTGTAAGAAACTAAACTCGTTCATAAAATTCCACTTTACTCTGGAGAGAGATATTTTATTAACCATATCATAGTATTAATTAAATAGGAAAAATGAGAGATTTCTTACAATCAAACTGATTGATCAGTTTTGTAAGATTTGTAGGATGAAATCTGGTTAAATTAAAAACTGAATTAACGTTTTTAATAAAAAGATTCAATCCAAAAACATTTCAAATAGAAATATAAATTATATAACTTAAAGCAGAGAAATAAACTCAGCTTGAATTTTAATTTTCCATGAAAAAAAAATTGCTGTGAAATATAGTTCGTAGATTGAATTATTATAAGAACTTCAGATGTCAATCGATCCATGAAAAGTATATTTCTGCTCCATTTTATTCTCATCATTCTTGCGGTCTGAAAGGATTTCCTTGAATTCTGAAATTGTGATCAACACTTTTTTCACACAAATTTAAAGTGTACCTTTCGTCCGTGAAACTAAAAAAAAAATATATTTTTTTTTAAAAGAAAGACTAAGGTTGGTATCAAATTGACGTTATTTTAAAACCAAAGATTAACACAATGAAATTCATGATATTTACAAAAAAAATCTTATTTTTCCCGACTATGTTTATTTAACCACTGCTACATTAGAGCATCGGCGTGAGGTAGGAATGCTGTCCTAGTTCTACCCATATTGCATTGGAAGATGCTCCGAGGAACTAGTGGCATTAATCCCCCCACACAGCATCTTCACAGATGACATAGGCCTGAGGGAAATTATTTTCCTGTGTGGAGTTATTAATGTAAAAAATAGTACTCGGTTGAAATTTGTCACTTGAGAACAGGTCGTTACTGTGAATCGTTTTCGATTGTTCGGCTGGGGAATGATTTCCAAATAATCGAATGCCTTTGCAAAGTTCGTAAAAATATTGGTCTCCATTTTATAAAATCCACATAAACAAAATCGAAGCAATTCAAAACAAATTCCTCAAATATCTTTGTTACAGGTCATTCGTAAGATTTAATAATTATGCAGAGGCATCTTCGTAAATTGATTCATTGAGTGTACAAAGGCATCATCTGGATGCAATATTCCAATATAAATTAGTTAACAATAATATTCACTGCCCAGAGTTGCTAAATAAAATTCAATTTATTGTACCTGCGCATACAACACGCTCTTCTGTCTTGTTCAGGGTGGATCAATGCAAGACAAACTGTAAGCAGAATTCTTGTCTGAACAGACTATGCAATAGAACGTTAATACGAGGACATTTCCAAGGTGAACATTTTCAATTCCGAACTTACCAAATATATGGGGTAAATAAAAGAGTATTTCTCCGATGTTTCATGAATATGTGTCTACGTTTCTTACGTTTCTATCGTTTATACTTATAATTCTGTTACTATTTGATTTATGTGTATAACCTGGCTTCTCACGGTTACCAATGTATTGATATTTTTATGTAAGTTTTAGTTTGACATAATCTTTTGTTTTATTCAAATTTTGGTCTCGTACTCCTTTATTATAATTTTTATTATTTCAAATTTTTTTATTATGCTGTTTAATCAGAGATAAAATCGCAAGGAGGAAATCCACAATTGGTTTTATTTTGGCTATACAAACATGTACAAACCGGTAAAATGTAAATTGTTGATTTTCCGAAAATAAATAAATCACGTCTGTTTGATTTTGCTCATCCAATACATTGGATACTTTACTTGAAAGTTTGAGGAAATTTATAAAAAAAAAGTTCGAGGAGATTTATAAAAAAAAATGCTAATTTCCCCAAAGAAACGGTTTTACTTTATTTGTTCATTTTTCAAATTAAAAATTGGAAATGGTGATAAGATAAGACTCTAAAAGTGTTTGTTTCATGGAAAATAATTAGATACCTAATGTAAGTGCATTTCGTAGAATTAACTACATACTTTACTGCGATCCATTCCCGTATAACGTTGATTTATACTTGCAAGGCTGGGGGAAGGGTGGGAAAGTATTAGAACTTCGAACATGGATTGGGTAGAAAGCAGAGAACGTATCCTTATTTTATCCTTAGTTTATCCTTCCACCATACTACTTAGAACTTGACTAACATAATAATTTCTAACAGGGTTGGAATTTATTTCACATCTACTTAGAAAATACACCAGAACTCTGAACATTTTTGTGGTATATGGACTTTATGATGTAAAGTGTCTGGGTATACAGAGTCGGTAGTACACGGGAATGAAGAGAGTACTGATATATGTGGTACTAGTATTTATTGGGGAGCTGCTAGTAGCAAAAGAGGCATACTTCTAACATGCATCGACTTTTATAGAGTCTGACAAGCATCCTATCTCGCTTGCTCACTCACACATTTGTACGAACACCACAATTAACAAAATTTACTAGTTTAATCACAAAATAACACGAAATTAAATTTTCAATAAATTAATGAAACATATTTCGCCTGGATATATTTTTAAAATAAATATTTACGATTGTTATAACATTACGAAATTGAGACAATTTGTTCGACAAAGAGATTCTAGTAGAAAAAATTTATCCACTTTGCAGAGCTCTTTCATGGTTAGACCAGTGGTTCCCAACCTTTTATGGACCAGGGACCACATTCAATTCATTTTTGTTAACAAGGACCCAGTGGCATAGCTAGGGATGCAAGGTTTTTAAAAATATCGATATATCGGTATCGATATATATCGAATTAAGTCGATATTTCTTATTTTTTTAAAAGCTTATAGAAAACCAATGTAGTTTTAGTTATATCAAAAGTTTATCGTTTATGTATGTATATTTTTTTTATATATACCTATGTGAATAATCACAAAATTTGGATAGATATATAAAACGTGTTTTGTCTTATACATTTATTTAAAAAAATATATTCCAATATTTTGTACCAGCTGTCGAACTTAAAAATAGCAATTTGGATACTCTGCTTCCTTTTAGCCAGTTTCGGCTTCGAGTTATAGTGGTCAACAGTCAGTGTTGCCAGTAATAGAATTTCACAAAATTTTGTGGGTATTTTAATTTGGGCGGGTTTTTCGATATTTCGATACGGTATATTGAGTTTTTCGATATTGATATATCGATATTTTTGGGGATCGATATATCGATATTTATCGGTTTTCCGATCTATCGTTACATCCCTAGGCATAGCCTAGCATGGGTGGCACCCGGCACGGATATTACCACAACGGGGGGGATAGAATGGGCCGGGATGCTTCGTGAATCTAGGGTGGGGGGGGGGGGGGGGCGTAATGGTATAGGATGGGACTGGATGGGATAGGGTGGGATGGGTTTATCTCTATTTCTTCTTGTGACAATATTCTTCTTTTTTTTTCACCCACGCTCCGAGCTCGCTTATTAATTGGAGCGCGTTCGTTCAAAGTTTGAAATCTTTCGCGGACCATATTCTAGCCCTTGCGGGCTACTGGTTAGGAAACCCTGGGTTAGACCAAATATAAATACGGTGAAAGAACACTATATTGCACCTCAAATATTTAATTAACTACATATAACAAAAACCAAAAATCTGCCATTAACACTGCTAAAGTCAAATATAATCTAAGGAAATTACTTTTAGGTACAAATGATTTATATTGAAGCCCTGGTATTCCTAATTAGAATTCACATTACGACTTATGATTTTGTAATATCTCATGTAACTACTCATATCTATGAAACTATAGATGTGACTATTCATTTGTACTTTTTTTTTCTAAGTATAATGATTATACTACTATTTACAAATGTATATGTTAATTTAACGAAATGATCTATTTATTAATTTATCATCATCATTATTGTACGTATATATCGTTTGAAAATGTACCATGTTATTACACAAAATGTTATCAAAAACTGACAAACTACAAAGGTTTAGCAAGTTTGAATGTTATTAAACAGAATAAAAAAAAAGAGTTTTTGCTGGATCGGACTTCGCACAGACTCATATCTTTAAGCTTAAAGATATATGTATAGCGTTTCATCAAAATATTATAATGATCTTAAAAAAAAAAAAAAAATTATTAATTTAAA
This sequence comes from Limnephilus marmoratus, assembly GCA_917880885.1. Taxonomy (NCBI): domain Eukaryota; kingdom Metazoa; phylum Arthropoda; class Insecta; order Trichoptera; family Limnephilidae; genus Limnephilus; species Limnephilus marmoratus. The sequence goes on along the minus strand of OU862911.1, from coordinate 23,336,659 downwards.
TTTTCTTTGATGAAAATGCACAACCTTTCCCTCCCATGTCCGGGAATAAACAGAAGCTTGGCTGCTTCGAATTACCTTCTGAGAGTTCAGTGTTTCGAGAATATTTTCCAGTTTGGTTCCGCGAACGTGTTTGACATTCATTAAAAATATTATTATTATAGCAAAGCAATACACCTCGGGCCTACAAGCTTCTCGAACATCAATCTGAGGCATTCATTAATTAATCAGATCCCTTTGCTGTTGTTTTATAAATGTACTTGTTGTTTTGTGAATATATGAGAAATTGGGAGGTTTTTATCTGGGTCGTTAGTTCTAATAGCTTAGTGACTACCAATAATGCTTTTTGAAGTGAAAACTTCTTTAGCACCGTTGTGATTTGAAACTCGGTGAAACGGAAGGTGAAATGTAGGATTTAGCCTGCAAGAGGCTAAAATAAAATATTAATTTAATTCACGGGTACTCGGTTCCAATATAATACGATAAATCCACAGTCGCATGCAAATCTCCTTTGGTGTAGTGTTATAAAGCGCCTGACGAGCCTCTGCTGTCATGTAGCAGACCAAGGATTGAATCACACGTAATATATTTATTTTCTAAAATCAATATCCAATTTTAATTTTTTTAATTAAAATTTTTTTTTATACATTTAATAATATTATTGTTCAATGTATAAAAACAGTTTATTATAAAATAAATCAATATCCATTAATCTTCAAACCACTCCAAAATGAATAGGCAAAAGAAAAAAAATCATTTTCTCAATCTTTCCGTTTAGTGGGAAAAATAATTTTAATCGTATGTTCAAACAATCCAAGTTAAAATGCAAATGCCATAAATATCTGCTTTGCCATAACTTTAAACGAGTCCGTGTAACCTTGTTCTTAAGACTGACCAAATTCTGATAAAAATAGATGTCGCTTTTAGCTTGTCCTTGAATTTAAGTTAATACTTTCTTATATCTACTACTTTATTATAGAGCGGGTATGCTGTCAAGACGTTTTTACTCCTGCAGCCCCAAAGTAAAAAGAATACTGTTCAACGCTTTCTGTACCTCGTTGTACACATCAGAACTGTGGGTTGACTACACTGCAACCCAATGGCATAAGTTAAAGGTTGCTTACAATAACGCTTATCGCCAACTTTTCCGCCTACCGAGATACTGCAGTGCTACGGAAATGTTCCTGGAGGGACGAGTTCATACTTTCCGTGCACTTCTCCGCCACCGCATGGGAAGTTTATGGTGCAGACTGCGCCATTCGAATTATTATTATTATTATTATTATTATGTACCGAGTTGACATTTAAATGTCTATTTAATTTAGTGGAATAGTAATAAAGGCAATAATTTATGAAACCCTGCTTATTATAAGAGATGAGCTGGCCTCAATCTGACACTACTGTCAGCTATTATAGAGTCAGCTGGGAAATGTTAACTATGTCGCGTGGGCACCTTAGAATTATTACGTCATTCGCCTCAGGCATAAAGGCTTAGGTTTAGCAGATACTTTACCCAGAGCGGATACGGGCTCACTGGGGATGTAACGAAAATTCGTATCTGTCCGTGTTCTCTTTTGAATTTCTAGTTGCAAATATTCTGATGACGAGAGTGAATAAAAACATTAGAAAAAAGTTGAATACTAATAACACACTGAATAAAAATACGCTAATGCTTGCCATTCAAGATTGAGTCATTAATACTAAAAATTATAGGAAGCATATAATCAAAGTTGTAAATCAAAATCCACTAATAATTAATGTAACCATAATATTTATGGAATGAATAAAAAAAAATTTAAAATTAAATTTTTTTTTAATGTTTTTTGTAGAAAATGTTTGGCTTTTCCGGAAGCTATAAAATATATTATATCGGGATGTTCTGTATTAGCGGCGACCGAGTATACATTTAGGCACAATCAGGTTTTAAAAATAATTCACCAAAGTTTGATAATTAAACATAACTTGATTGACTGCCGTAATATAGTACCATATAATGAATATGAACCAAATTCATTTTTAGGAAACGAATTTTATAAAATATATTATGATAAATTTATACTAACAGACAGAACAATAATTAGTCATAATAGACCTGATATAGTTTTACACGACAAAATTAAAAAATAACTTGATGTCGCTGTTCAAAATTCCTGTAATATAAAAAAAAAATCGAAAATATACAGATTTCGGAAACGAGATTAAACGAATTTGGCATTCTCAGACTATAAAAATATTACCATTTGTTATTTCGGCTACTGGCATTATACCTAGCTCTCTCATTCAAAATTTAAGCACATTAGATTTCTCAAAGAATTTATATGTAAAAATCAGTCATTTTTAATACATGATTACAAAAGATTTTTTAAATATTTATATTAAGGGATCAGTAAGATTTATAGGTCCAATTAGGAGTTCCACCGAGCCAAAGTCTCTGATATAAAAATATTTGGAGTCGGTGAATTATTTTACCATTTGGTCTCTTTGACATGTTGTTCTTGTATTATTTTGTATTTATTATACTTATATGGTGCAATTGCATAACGTGGATTGACCAGATGATCATTTGTGGAAAAGTGTGTGAAAGGGGTAAGTTTTTCCTGAGGGAAAGATTTAACCCGGACATAAAATCTGAAGCGTTTAAATAAAAATTACGTACATCTATTGTATAACTAAATTCTACATTAAAATGGGTTCGCAAGTCATTATTGTTCCGCTATATTTTAATTATCCCCTTCTGTGCTTTAGGAAAACATCACCTATCATTCTTTTTCTTTTGCCTTCAGGTCGCGTCTGGATACGGCTCATTTCGTTGTTATCTCTTTGAACTCAGTTCTCTTTGAACCAGCATAAAGAACCTGAGATCATCTAACTAACCACTCTTTTTATACTTCTCTTCCCATCCTAATCTCTCATTATTTTTATTATTCTTTCTAATATTACTCTCTCTAATCTCTTATTATTTTTAATAATGCTCACTTGTTATCACGCCTCCAAAAATAAACAAATGGTTTTTAATGTACTCGTAACTGTGCGATGAAATTCGATTCGTCGGAAATCTCATTCGCGAAAATGGAAATTTTAGCCGTCGAAATACCCTTACATACATATATGTAGGAGGGTGACATTAGAATGATCCCCGAGGGTTGCAATGCAAATGGCTTTGATGACTGAAGCCACTCGCCTATCAATTGATTTCCCTCAGGATGTGTCGTGAGAGGCTTCGATATTTGTGTTCCACGCCGCCCCAGGACAAAATGCCCGTTTGTGAATGATCAATTTATTCTGTGAGAGGAAAAAACGTATAAAGTCAACGATAAACGAGTCCCACGTTTGGGTCCGGGGTTAAAATCACAATAAAACTAGCAAGGAAATCTGAAACGCGAGGAAGGGACTTTTTTAAAAATAGTTTTTTCGATCTTGGCAAATGCGCGTAAGATATTGAATATGAAGTTTCATAGAGATACACTACGTGTCTTGTTAATGCTGCTGGTTTGCTGAAAGTCCTGCAAATATAAGGACTAGGATTTTGGGGACTAACTTCATATTTAGATAAATTTGATTTCACCTACTGGGAATTTTTTTTTGTTTTCGTAAACACTAGCTTAGCGCGTAATAAATTCCAACTAGCTGTTCAAAACCCGCTCCGCAGGTTTTTACTGCTATGCCCTGCGGGCGGCTTTTGGTTCGGCTTCGCCCAGTTAGAGTTGGTGACCATTTTATAGATCCAATACGAACTGATTCCAAAAACAGCCCGTTTTTCGGATCCACTGTACCTAGTCACCGAGACAGAGCAATGACGTCATATGTGATATATAGCCACTTGATGCAACATGTATTACCGTAAATCTTTTGATATCTGGAGAGATACCACATCTTCCTACCAGTTATACCTAGAGGTGATACGTCCCCGTCTGACCTACTGACGGAAGTAGCGACATCTTGCGTCGAATTCTTGAAACCGAAACCAAATTATAACAGTAGCTTTGTGTGAAATTCCACGTACACAGATGTTATTTGTGGCGCAGCGCGCATGGCGTGGCGTCCGACATGTACTCGTAGCTGGTTTCTGAAATTCAACTTCGCAGACGCTACGGTAATAATACTGTTCGAACCGATTTATGCAATTTTTATACAATAATAAAAATTAAAAAAAAAAACATATTAAAACTGCACTTTTTGATATTTGCGATGAAAATATTTTGCGTTTGGTGAGGCTCTTTGTTATGTTATTGTTGGATTAAAATGCAAGTAGTCAGAATAGTTTCCTCTGCAAATGATTCTTCACACAACATTTCATGTTTAGAAATGCAATTTCTGCTACTCTCACAGTCATGCACACTGCAGCCGACAGACGAGGTATTATAATAGACTTGGCATTTCACACGTTCCCGTATTTTCCATTCGACAATAGAACCCCTACATGGATACTACATATAACAAACGAGGAATGGAGGAGCGGTTTTTCGCAACATTTTTCGAATAGGACTTTTTTGGACCATTATGTGGGTAGGCAAGAACTTGTCTTTTCAAATGAAGAACATGATGTTATACTAATCATTTTATTTTGTGTATTTACTCTAGTAGACTTTTTTACGTTTTCGGAGTACGTGTAGTTAAAAGCCTCAAATCTTCTTTTTTTCATACATATATACTCTACTTTAGTATCTGTAGAAACAGGCCATCTTATAATCGTAATGGGAATTTTGTTTATCGCAAAGTCTATGTCAAAATTTTAATTTACATTCTTATTTCTATTTTTCTTTAAAATATGATTTTTTTTCTTTATTTTTCACTTACTTTTATGTATTTCTTAATTTTTATTTAGTATGTTTATTATCTGTTTCAACAGAATGGTAGATACTTTTTAATTCTTACATTAAATATTAAATGTATGACTACCACAACACGGGCATTAGCCTAGTGTGGTAGCCAAAAAAAACAAAAATCTGTAAGAAATAAAATATTATGAAAAAAAAAGATTATTTATGCGACCGTCACAAAAGTTTAAATTTTTTATGTGACTGCTGCAAAAAAATCTCATTTGCTCTTAACCGCCCTGAACCAGTGAGACTATGGCATCTCCAATTAGGATATGATGTGATGTTGAAGACAGTGGAGAGGAGATGGAGCTGGGGGAGAGGAATGTGGTTAAGGAACATGGTTATTCAGATCTGTTCACCAAACACGGCTAAAACCATTTCAAGCAACGTTCCAATTCTGAATGGTGGTTATACACCAAGGCGAAACTGATAGTATCTTCTACTCTGGGACGTACTGCAAACGTACTATATATTATTTTAAATGAATAAACTGTGAAATATCACAATACTTGCGCACGCCGGGATTTCAACCCGCGATCTCCGGATATTTAGTCAAGAGCCTTATTTCTCAACCACGGAGGCTGAGTAAAAAGTAATAAATAACAAGAATACAACCCAGATCGAATTCTTGAATTTTTCACACAAAGAAGCCACTTTGTTACAATGAAATGTTTGCAACTTTGACAAAAAGGAAACGAAATACGCTACCTTCGGAACACTCTACTACCTCCATAATACACCACATTTCACTTTTAAATTTTCCACTTGTAAAGTTTGCTCAATCCGGATATTGAATCTATTCAGGGTCAGAATTATTAAATTAAAAATATTTTGCAAGACACAAAATCATGCCAGAAATATTTTCGTAATAATTTTTTTATCAGTATTAGCCGAGAACATGCTCCGCTGCGTGAAATGTTCTATTAAAATTTTGCGAAGAAACGGACGGGCCATCTCCTGAATGGATGAATACATAATGAAATTTCAAATTTTGTTTTCGCCAAAGTCTTCCCCAGCTCAGAGAAAGATAAATTTGATTGATGTAAGTTTTGCGAATGGTTCACTTTCTGAGAAAAGTACCGACGCTGCAGTGAAAGTTTTCCAGATGAGCTTTTTGAAGCGAAAGTTTGGTTTTAATTCGCTTTTTTTATACGATGACGAGGGGTTAATAATTTTCATGATTCGGCACATGAATTAAAATTGTCCGTGAAGGGTGGACCCTAGTAATATTCTGTTTAACGTAACCTAATATGATCCGTAAAAGTTTCGAGTTAGCTAATTAAGCTCTCAGCTATAAATTTGAGTCTGATATTTGTGAGAATAAGCTCGAATAAGGAAGCGAGTACGAAATTAAAGCCCGAAATTGCATTAGTTAATTATTCATATTGTATATTTATTGTTAATAAACTAGTTGTCATTTATAACATAAGATACGCAGATGATACTGTATTACTAGCTGACTGTATCGATGACCTCCAAGACCTATTAAATCTTGTTAATAATGCTAGTGAGCAACTGGGCCTAACAATCAACGTCAATAAAACTAAATGGATAACATTTGGACGACTAGATCACTCTGAATCAGTGATACAGTTAAATGGTTGCGATGTCGAAAAAGAGGAAAAATTTAGATACCTCGGTAGTATTCTCACGGAGACTCTTGATCCAGATGAAAAGTTAGGTGCAGAATTGAAGCAGCAAGAACTGCATTCAAATGAAATCCCTCTTCTGCAATGACTATATCAGTTTAAAACTAAGGCAGAGAATGCTTAAATGTTAGTTGTGGTCGATCTTGCTGTATGGATGTGAAACATGGACCTTGAAAGTAAATAAACTTTTGAAATGTGGCTTCACCGGAGAATGCTCAAGGTCTCATGGACCGACATGATCACCAACACAGAAATTCTCAGGCGGGCTAGAGCAGATAGGGAACTGCTATAAAAATCCGGAAAATTTCATATCTGGGTCATATACTTCGAGGGGAGAAGTATCACTTGCTCCATTTAATATTGAAAAGCAAGATAGAGGGTCGCTGAGGGCCTGGTAGGAGACAAATGTCTTGGCTGCGAAATATACGAGAGTGGACCGGCATTAGAGGTGTGGAGGAGCTATTCCGGGCACCGCAAGACAGAGAGACGTTTTCAAGAGTGATCGCCAACGTCGGGGGGACCTGATACGGCACACAAAGAAGAAGAAACTATAACTTTTAGGCATTTTACAAATCTTGACTCACTGAAGCAAATAAGATTGAAGACTGATGCTAGCTACTTTTTATCCGCCACGTATTGAATACTGAATTCATTTCCAACCGAAATTTTTAATTCTGCCTTCACCTACTAAATGCTATATTTTTATTTTATTTGATAATCAATCTTAATTTTGTGTTCCGTTAATCTTTATATAAAACAAGTCGGGTTAGTTACCCCATTTATAACTCAAGAACGGCTGGGCCGATTTTTTTGATCTTTGATTTATTGGATTTGTCTTCGCCCCGTTTAGCAAAATAGCAATTAAAACAGGAAAAAATTACGAAAAATAAAGTTATGAAGAAAATTCTTTCCCGCTTACATTTTGCATGGAACGAATGCTCATCTTTTGAAATAGCTACAGCGATATTGTGATAAGTATAATATTGAGTAGTGAGTGAATTCCAAAATTTCAAAAAACGTCAGATATCAATGCGCTAATTGTTTTGCTTTTGTTCTTAAATATATAATGCTGCCCCTCTTTCTTATGCACTAAATGCCAATAGTCGAAAATGAGACAAACGGTGAACGTGTTTCTGCACCCCTCTAAAGGAAAAATACAGTCTTATTAATATTACAAATGCGAAAGTTTTTATGGATGTATGTGTGTTTGTTACTCTTTCACGCAGAAACTACTGAATGAAACTTTACAATAATATAGCTCATATATCAGAATAACATATAGGCAATATATAATGGTAAACTCTGGCGTTATGAACTTTGTATAAATGAAAACTTCGACTAAGAATTACCAACATCATCTATTTTTGCAAGTATTTCTGTGAGTATGGGGAAATTGATATACACGGTGTCCGGAAACTCGTAGTACAAGCGGGAAACTGGTAAATCTACATCACATTCGGAGTCGATTTGTGATATAACTTTTTTGATTTGAGCTTCCGTTTTCGAGTAAATCGGGTCCGAAGTTGGAATTTTTTTGGTTAAATTTGAAAAAAATTTTCACTAGGGGGTTGATTTCAGCTGTGTAATGTCTTATAAAATGCATTGAAAGGTAAACCGGGCTCAAAATTTTTTTTAATCCTTTTTTTCCGTTGCCGAAAAAATGGAAAAATAGAAAAAATAATAATATTAAAAACGAAATGCTCAGATCGAAAAAAATAAGTTTTTTGGGTTCTCTACGTGATGTAGATTCACCAGTTTCCCGCTTGTACTACGAGTTTCCGGACACGTTGTATATAAGGCACCTAGCATCTCAACACATATGAGACTCCTCAGGCTGAGATGGGCTGGCACCCAGATGGAAAGAGAAAAGTGGGAAGACCCAGACTGAGGTGGGAAGACGAAGTAAGAGGGGATGCAGCACAGCTTCTCCAGGTACCAAATTGGAAGTCAGCCGCTGAGGACAGGAGGAGTTAAAGGCGACTGTTGCAGGAGGCCAAAGCTCGATATGGGCTGTAGCGCCATCGAAGAAGAAGAAGAAGATGGGGAAATTGAGATAAATATATTTTTTTAAATTAAACAAAAAGTTAATTTATATTCCAAAAAAAAAAAAATCTTAAAAATACTAACATGCAGCCAACGTTACATTCATCAGCACATAATTTATTAGTTGTTTCGCACATTTATTAACATTGTATATATTATTATGTTATTTTTAACTCATTTTGCTATGGAAATTTGAAATGTCGACTTTGAAACGCAATAAACTCCCGAAGAATAATATTAATGATTCTGCATTTGAGATTTTACAGAACAAACGATAAATCTATCATTCTAGCTAGCTAAGTTTAAATTTACCCATAGATATAACTGATTTCAATTTTAAGCGTATTGCGTAGCAATCAGGGCCGGATTTATACTTTTCATAAGTATAGGACACTTCATTTGCGCCGCCCCTTCCTCCTTCTTAGAAGTTGCTACCTATCATAATCACTCACTTGTAGGCTTTTATTAGGTGACATACAATTTTCAAAATAAATATTCAAATACAGGTTAAGTAGGTATTCAAGAATGAAATAAATGAATGAATTAGTCATGTGTAACACGAAACAAGAATTACAATTTTTACGGGATTTTTATTGACAAAACCATCTATAATAGCTTCATAGGTTATAGTATTAATTAAGTCTGTTTCTTCGCACAGAAGAGCCGAAGAGTTAAGTTTTTCTTGCGATAATCGAGATCTTTTACTCGCTTTAAACAGGAAAAACTTCTTTCTCCAGAACAATTTGTGGCCGGGGTGCTAAGTGCGATACGGAGAGCTATATCCAAGTTCGGGTAAACGTTATACAGAGATTGTTTCATCAAAAACGTAAAAAGATTCAGTAATGATGTAGATTCGGGTTTCTCTCGGAAACCATTTCTTGCAATAATGTCTCTCGTCGAATTGTTTATTTCCCATACGGCTGGATCTTTGTTCAGCTTTATGGTTGATTAAATTTTAGCAGCTTTCGCGACTAGAGACACTTCTTAATTGCCTGACTTCAAATTCCTATGACTTGTTTAAGGTATTTAATTGTCAGAAATGTCGGGATCAGTTTTACTAAACACGACTGATCTGACCAATTGAGCTGATGCAGAATGGTCAGCTCAATCGGAGTACCAGTGTCCAGTGCCTTGTCCATATTGATCTTCCTTACTACTACTCCCACTCCTCGAATTCTCTTGTAAAATACTTAATGCCTCGTTGCTGTTTTCACTTTTGTTTAAGTTTCTATTTTCCTGGTTTTCTGAAGAGCATAAGTAACTATCGAACATAGGAAAGGAATGAGTACTGGGAATTAGCGACTTTTACCAAAAGAGATTTAACGTTTAATAGATAGAAAACTCTATCCACAGTGACTTGTTTTTTGTTTATAATCGCACACAAACTTAATAATGGCTTACCAAAGCGAGCGAGCGCCGCCCCCTGAACTCTGCCTCCCCTAGGCCGCGGCCTATAGGGCCTATTGATAAATCCGGGACTGGTAGCAACGTCAGATAGTATCAGGTCGGACTCACTGTTGGTGCAAAATGACTGTCGCATAAATAAATAAAAAAGCCAAGCCACAAACGACTGTCGCCTCACACGGGAGTAGCACATCATCAATAAGCGTTGGGTTAAATTATATCGAGGCTGGCTAGATAGGTTTTTAAAACTACAACACGAATCTCAATGTATTAAAAAATATATGTCCAGAAACATAATCTTCCTAAGAGGAATTGTAATATTTCCCTCTGTAGTCTTTCCGAAAATTAGAACGGCGGAGAACAAATTTAACTCCTTTTCACTTAAATGTTGGTTAATGATGTTAATGAATAATAATAATGTTTCCTAAATTCATTCCGCGTATACATTAGAATAACTCAATTTTACGTGTGTTCATTGTTTTGTAATGGCTTGCGTTCAAATAATTAAGCCTGAAGGAACAAAAGTAACCAAAGCCATAAAGAGGCTTTTATCTTTCTAACCTTTACAAATAAGCTGTCTGGCAGATACGCTTGAGGTTTTTCAAGCATTAGGCAACCTTAATTATTGTTAAGTGTTTCTGTTGACGAAATAGGTTATGATAACGTTTCGTGGCTACAGTACTCACAGGATTCCTTTGATTAAAATATTGTATCTCTAATAATTATCTTTCTCTCCTGAGTATTATTTTCAAATCATACCTATTAGTCCCTTTACATAATTTCCTCAACTCACGTTTCAAACTATATTTCAGGTTTCAAGCATTCCATGTTTTCCTTACAAATTTCCCTCTAAAAAATCTGTTTTTCCTCCAATTATCTTTTTTCAGCGATCAAAGAGGTTGCTTTGCTATGGTTAATTACACTTAAAAAATAATCAGACTGATGATTCAGAAAACTTTATTCATTCAGAAACATCAAAATAATGGTGATTTTGACTTTTGACTTCTCGTAAAGGCACATAAAATGTTTTTAGATAGTGAATGTGGAAATCACATTATTCCGGGGATGGCAAATTTGTATTTCTTACAATTTTGTTTTTAAATTTACACGATCGATAAATAATCCTATATTTAATAATTACAATGCTCTTGGATTATTATAAACACATTCAATTGGTTAGCCGCTCATTCTGAATTTATACTGGTCGATTTTACGGCCTTGCCGCATGGTAAAAATCGACAAAAAAAGGTAAATTGTTGTTTCGACTGCAGGTGACTGAAGCGATCACTTGTCGCACAAACTTGTTGCTAAACATGAACAAATTTTGCGTTTCTTCATTCTACGAGCAATTCTTGAATTACGAATTATTTCGACGCTGGCATGAAGCACTGAAAAGCAGGAAAAAGCAATTAAAATATCTATGTGCTAGCTTTTTGCCGCGGCTTCGCTCGCATGGTATTAGGCTTACATGGTACTCCGCCTCATCCACCTTCCCTCTCCCCACTCCACTCCCCCAATCAAACCCCCTCTCCCCTCCCCCTCCACCCACCTCTCTACTCATCAACCCCCCTACCCCTCTCCCCCTCTACCCACCCCTCCCCTCTCCACCTTCCCTCTCCTCACTCCACTCATCCATCAACCCTCCTCTTCCTCCCCCTCCTTCTCCGCCGACCCCTCCCCCACCCCATACCCCTCCCACTCCACCTCCCCCCACCTTCCTCCACCCCTCCCTCTTTCCCTTCCTTCCTCTCACCTCTCCCACCCCACTCCGTCTCCTCCACCATCTCTCTTTCCCCCTATCAACCCCCCCTCCTATCCGTCCACCCACCCCTTCCCTCACCCCTACCTCTCCACTTTCCCTCTCCCCACACCACTCCCCGCATCAACCCTCTTCCCCCCACCCCCTACCCCTCCCCACACCCTCCTCCATCCTACCCCTTTCCCCTTCCTTCCCTCCCCCTCTCCCACCCCTAATCCCCTCCCCCCACCCTCTTCGCCCTCATATTTCCCCCTTCACCAACACCCTCCCAACACTCCCTCCCCCCTCCCAACTCCCCCCGCTCACCTCTCGCATTCCGCACATTCATTCCCGGTACATTCAGTTTTAAACTGCTCGCGTGACACCTATTATATTTTTATACAAATTTCATAATGCCAGAACTCAACGGTAGTTTTATACAAAATAACGAACAAAACAAAAAAGTATTACCCAATTTGGTGCAGTCGTTCGGGTTTATGCGCACACATACATTTCGGTGATTCATTTTTAGAGATAGTTAGGGAACGTACCCATACTACGTGACCAACTTTTTGCAATTTTTAACCCCTCCCCCCGGTGACCAAAATCCTAAGCAACTCGCCGCTCATTTGTATGGAGCGTGACATTTTGAAGACCCCCCCCCCCCCTAAACGTGTCACGTAGTATGGGTACGTTCCCTTATTAAGTACGACGCCAACAAAGCACTCTTTTTAGGGTGTATTGACTAATTAAAAAAGACATCGTTTCCAAGGCGACAATTGTTTTGCGTTTTTTCTGACGTTTGCAATAAATCGGTTTTGTTGGGGACAGAAAACGTATGATAAATAATTTCAAAACGCCAGAGATTATTCATAACGCCCGAGTTTACCAATATATATAGCCTATAGATCTCGCAAATAATGTAGCTTTCTATTAGTGAAAGAATTTTTAAAATCCATTCAGAAGTTTTTGCGTGAAAGAGTAACAAACACATATCCATACAAACTTTCGCCTTTATAATATTAGTGGGATATTTTAATTGCTTTTTACCCCAAAGGAGTAATCTAGCAAGTTTCAAGTGATTGAGTTTTTAAGTATGATTTTAGGAAAATATATACAGATTTTGCAGTAATAACAAGAACGCAACTACATCACATAATAATACAAAAATACGCTAAAATTTTTCAGTTGTGAGGTACAATAACTATTATTTTGAAAGATATGTGTGTCGCGGCACAAGTCGACAGTGTAATTCCCGCATTAGGAACACCAATCGTTAATTAATTAATTACGTAGCTTTATAGGAACAACTTCAATCTTCATAACAAATAAATATTCTTAAGAAGGTATTACCAGAGAAAACCAGAAATTCGTCATTTTTAAATCAGATTTTAGACGTATTGACTCTTTTCCACAAAAAATTATAAATGGATTTCGAAAAATTGTTCTTTTATTTAGCATTCGCATGTTTTAAATTTTGAGAAAAAATGTTTATTTTTAGTATAATAAGATTATACCATAGGTCGTTGGCAGATTTGTTAAATTTTCAAAAAAAGATTTTGTATTATACCACACACATTTCAAATCATATAATCATGCAGTAAAATAAATCAGTACATTATCTGGGTATCGCATGTTTTAGAATTTTAATTTTAGTTTAAATAAAATCATTAAAAAATATATACGTACATGTGTTTCTTGACGAAAATTAGTCCGTTTGTGTATTTATTTGCCCACTTACAAACTAATATATTTCAGATTTTTTTAACATTCTTATTTAACTTAGACATTATTGAAAAATGATGAATACTTATAATCAAAAAATAATTACAAAAAGTACATTATTTTAATAGTTTTATCATCACGCCTTTCTTTATTTTTATTTTTGTTTCATGTACAGGTATAAATTAAAGCAAATTTGGAATGAAGTACAATCGATATTGAGTTATATTTTAAAAAGCTGGCACGGAGAATAATTAATCTTTCTCCTTGTAACCGCCCTGCACGATCGTAAGAACAACTTTCGACGAATTGTGGATTTTCGGCCGCTGGCTGGTTAAACGCTCTTAATATCTTAATATCCAGTGATCTTTCTGATTACTGTCAATATTTTCACTGTTGCATTCGTCAACCTATATTTGCACTAAACGTCTTGCAAAATGCTATTATATCCGCCATCCAGCCCCATGATAGCTAACTTTCATCGAACATTTATGTACGCATTACAAGTATCATTACGTAAACTGTGAGGATAAAAGCTAGATCATAATATTCACATGTCATATTTATTAAAAATTCTAACTTTGCCGTTTATCACTAAAATACGTTAAAAATTTAGTTCGCCACCACTGTTTTAAACAAGTAAGACCAAAGATATTGAAATATAAGTAGATGTGCTATCTGCTGTTTTTACTATGTGGGTCTGCGCTCCCGGGTGTCGCCGATATTGTTTACCAATTAACAAATAAACTAAAAGAACAAATAATTAACGAATAAACCAAATGAACGTTAAACTAAATGAACGAATTCTTTCCTTATTCAAAATATATTGTTCTTCTTTTTCTTGTTGTGCCTTGTCCGTTCAACGGACGTTGGCTATCATGTTGGCTATGCGGACTTTGTTTACTGCGGTCCGGAACAGCTCCACGGTATGTAATACTTTAAAATTGAATCCTTTTAAACTTCTGCGATAACTTATATTTTTACCTTTTAACTTTCAGCTTCCTCGGATAGCCTCTCAGGGGTGAGTTGTCAACCCAAACACCATTGTTTTAAATCAGGTTTCCATAAAGAAAAACAGCATATAATGATAGAGTAGGTATATTGTAAGATAACAAGCAACAATAAATGGTAACATGGAAACCCTACCTAGTTTGGCTCTAAAATAAATCGGAAAATAATACGGAACGGGGTATTCGAAGTATATTACTTGAAGGATCTTGAAGGCGTGGTGTCCAGCGTCGTCCCGACGACGGAGAATCGTCGCCTGAGGCTCCAGCCTAGGCAACGAATGTGGCTGAGGCGATGGTTGAAGGCGTGGTGTCCTGATGCTGACCATCCATGCGTAGCGGGTCCAATGGGGGTCCACAACCCGGGGTGCAGCGGGGGAGTCGGTCTACTCTTCTTGGAGGGCAGACGGAACCAAGCGGGCGGAGCCAATAGGGTCGTGGCTCGCTTCACTTGTCGCCTTCGGGTCGACAGGGTAAAAAGGCGTTTCGACACTTGTTGTGGCGGAATGAAATCAGCAGCGGTTTAATTTAACATTTACCGCGGCGTACGAAACTGGTCGGTTTGATCGGGACTAATACCATTGTTTGGTTGTTGTTTGTGAATTATTCGTCACGGCACTTGATTGAGGCACGATGAGGTTCGTTTCGTAAATCGTAAACTGTGTACGGCGTAATGACTTTAGTTGTGACTGCTGGTCGACTTGTTTGGTTGGCGCGCCGCCAGCCGCCGTGCCGGGCGCGCGATACATGTCCCTACTTGGACCGCATGTTGATCTTAACTGAGCTCCCTTGTATTGCGTTCCATAATTTAAAACTGTTTCTTTGAGTGTGCGGGGTGGGGGGCGCGCAGGGCGTCCGGTTGCTTGCAAGTAGGTAGGTGATCACTTTGATATGGCGTGGCTTGTACCCTCTGTCGATCTTGGAGAAGGAGCGCGCGGGTGGGTATCCTGTTCGTGCGGCAAGTAGGTATCTGGACATTCTGTTTTGGCGTGATTGTGCTCCCTTTGTCAATCTTGAAGAAGGGGCGCGCGGGTATCCTGTTAGTGCGGCGAGTAGGTATCTGGACATTCTGTTTTGACGTGATCGTGCTCCCTCCGTCGATCTTGGAGAAGGGGCGCGCGGGTATCCTGTTAGCATGGTAGGTAAGTAGCTGGATACATTACTGGCCAAACCACTGTCTCAGGTTTTTCAGCCATAAGGTTCTCCTTCTTCCAGGGCCCCGTCTTCCGGCAATCTTTCCCTGCATTATGAGATGCAGGATCTCATACTTCTCTGGATGTCTCATCACGTGTCCAAGATATTGAAGTTTTCGGATTTTTATGGTTTTAATTACTTCCTTTTCTTATATTGTTAACCATTTAACCTTTGTTAACCTTTTAATATATTGTTAACCAATATTAATGCACATTTAAAAAAAAAACGAAATGAACAAATTCTTTTTGTATGAAAACTACGCTAATTAGCGCGTAGTCCGGCGACAGTTGCGCAGACACCATAGCATATCTCTTCTGTATTTGAATATCTTTGAGTAAGACCCACTTAATAGGACCCAATTATTTTGAATTCGTTGAAATGTATGTTTAAAACATTAAAATCACACCAAGGCTCCGTTCCTAATATTTCCCATGAAAACAAAATGCATGTTATTGTTTGTGTTGTTACTGGGGACTCTGTTTATTTTCTCGGTTACCAATAAATACTGAAGAAAGCTTTCCGCCCGCCGAGCTTTAAATAACGCATATAGAACCTTGCGTTAAGCTTTTCCTCTATTCGATAGACGCCTCGGGTCATTTGTTTCACTTTGCGCTTATCTGGCCTCATTCCTTCCTCTTATTTATCCTTATTGAGCAATTGGCTTATCAAAGAAGAAGATATGGTATGCGCCGTGAACCGAGAACACTATCACGAGATTAGGGATTATAGAGTTGATATCTTCGATAACTCCTTTCATGCGGAATACGATTCAAATACAAAGATGGAATTGATTTTCTGAAAAGATAAACAACGAAGTGATTCATCGAATTAACGGAGTTCCAAAACTGATGACATAAAACTAAAACAAAACAAAAACTAACTAAAAATAGCAGTATCTTGTCGGGGTCGGTGGCCCAGGCATCGTTTTGAACGGCAAAGAAAAGTTTTTAGATTAAAAATCCAAAACTGATGACATAAAACTAACATAACTAAAAAATAGCAGTATCAAGTCGGGGTCGGTGGCCCGGGTTCATTTTGAACTCGTAAAAAAAACGTTTTAAGATAAATATTAGGAAGGAGATTTTAATCAGGAATTCAATACTTAATCTCTCGCAAGACCAATAGTAAGTCAGATAAAATATTTCTCGGCAGCCTTCTTTCTTATGCAGATTGATCATAGGTCATTATAGGTAACGGGCAACACAAAAAATATTGGATCTTAAATCCAGAAATGTGAGATGAGTGAGATCTCAAAAGATATTATATGTGGTGATAGCACCAAATACAATAAATTTCTGAAGCGCTGTTTTTTTAAAGATAAGTTCCCTTTTACTTAAAAATAGCGTTATGTATTGTGATGACGTCTCAATGTATTTTCATAACAAATGTTCGAAAAATGTTACCGGTCTTAAAAATAAAGTTTTTTTATACATTCAGATAAATGATACAAGGAAACTTGTGGCACACGGCGGTGGCTAGGCAGTGATAGATTGCCTCACAATTTTATTTACAATAGTGAATTGTTGGCCATTAATTATTGTGGGTGAATAATCGTAGCGGGCGGGTGATCTTTTCAGATACCGGCAGGGACTAAAGGTCCAAATATCATCCCAGTACTCTGTACCTCATACCCCATTTACCATACCTCCTAGCCCGTACCCTTATCGTGAATTTGATTAACTTTGGTGCCAGATTTTGTATACCACCTCCGCAGCTATTTTATTTTCTATTGTAGAAAGTTGTTGATCAAATTTTCACTATTATTTCTGACTCAAAGATTTATGTTTTGTGAAACGAACAAATACGTTCGTGTTCGGATAATCGGATTTCATGACAGCATATGACTTAATGGTTTTTATTTGATCGTCAATCGTAATTTCAAATCACATTTATTTCACTTTAGTGTTCCTACCCAATTACTGATATTAATTCAGTTTATGTAAATTTGTCGCTCGTTAACTTCGTCTCGTCACTTTTTTCATCATAACTTGTAATCGACTAATATTGTGTGATTAACATATATATGTCTGGAGGCGTTTAAATATTAAACTCTAGTACCTACTAGAGAAAAAAATTAAAAAATATGTGTTTGGGCACCCCACGCTTCCCCAGGATTTCATTTAATAATAATTATTATTTATTCCAGGATCTGGGAAGGATAGTGCAAGCCCAAACGTTTCATATACATACTTATATATTTACACAGTAAAAAACAAGTTCATAAATAAAACAAAAATGATAATTTCTCAAATTACTTCAAATAACTGAAGTGTGTATGATAAAATTTTTAATATATAAATTAAATGCAAAGTTTAATGTTATTGCAATGAGGCAATTCTGGGAGGATTTACTTTACACACTTTCATATCCAAAGATTTGAAGTTGGTTAGAATCCAACCGAACAATATAATATAAAAGTAAGTGTAAGAAAGTGTGCTTCCCGCTAAAACTCGGAAACGAGTCCCGGTACGATCAAGGAAATCATATGATGTGATAGCCCTCCATCCCCCATCCACGAAGAAGGTTCTTGTTTTACCCGAAGGGCGTGCTTTTGAAGATATAAAGGCTGGAAGTTTCATCCTTTACAAATTTCTAAAACAGTCCAGAATATTCGAGAGTATTCCACAACATTCCAGAACATCTTGGAATATTCTGAAATGTTGGGTAATGTTCGGGAATAGTCTAGAACTTTCGGGAATATTCCGAAACATCTCAGACCATTGCGGAACACTCCAGAATACTCTCGAACATTGTGGAATGGAACTCTTGAACATTATGGACCATTAGAAGCATTTTTTGTATGGGTGGGGCTACCCATGAGTAGGGGTATATAAAGCGTAGTTGATGGGTACATAACACATCGCACGAGTACATGGTGTGAATAAAAATGCGATGATAATATAATCTGACATATCCGACCATGCGGTAAAAAAATATGCGAAGTTTATGGTGCGTATATTAAAGCTGTGACTACGGTGCTATTTTTCAGGCACGAATAATACATAAAACCTTTGATAATTTTTGTAAATCAATTGAGTTATTCATAATTTATTAACCTAAAATAATAAATCTGGCAAGGCTTTCGATTTTAAAAAGAATAAAAACATGGGATTTTTCTTTTTCAGAATCAGCTCTAAAATAATATGATATTCATGTTCGGGTATGAAGTTGTGACAGAAATCCGATTAAAAAATAAATCAGGAATCTTCTTACGAAGTTAATTAATATATACGAACTTAATAATAAAATTTATATGACTTTTCATTAATCACGAAGCAGGTTTGAAAATTTCAGCCTAACATTAATCTTTCCTCTGAAGTAGGTACTTTATTTTAATAAATTTTAGACATTAAAAGTCATTTCAACAAGTAAATTACGTATACACACTGATTTAAAATTCATATAAAATTCGACCCTAAAAAATTTACAAAGAGAACGTAAGCAAGAAAAAATTAATATGTAAAGTGATTCCCTAAAATAAAGAAGGCAAATGCTTTTTTTTCAGGAAATTACTTTTCGATTTTGAAGTTTTTGAAATAATGATTAAGTGATTTCATTCACAAAAATAATCTTTGGAAACAATTCAAATTGGAAATTAGAGATAATATTAAGAGAACCATAATATTTCAATCAAGGTGAATGACTAGGCTAGAATTGATTGTTAAAGTTTTAAAGAGAAACAAATACGTGTTGACGGAGTGTAGAGAAAGGAGTGTTCAACTAAGTATGGGCTGTATTGATAATATGTTGCAGCCTTGCTCAATAACCACAACTCGAATGACTCTAAACCTAAACCCCTCTCGTATTTTTCCTTTAAATTGATAATTAAAATAAATTACTATATTTTGGGAGACCGGACAACTCAGAATCAAGCAACTTCAACACCTTTGAAAAGTCATTTAAAGTTATTTAAAAAAGTTTAAATGGTTTACGTTAGGTTAGGTTATGGGCTGTTTTCTTTTTTAATAACTTTTAATGAGTTTTCAAAGGGGTTTTGAAGTTTCATGATACTGAGATGTCATGGAACCGTCTTTTGTGCTTAGCGAAATCCGATATACCGATATTGTTTATGACTCTCCGAATCACATTTAAGATTAACAATTATTATAAGCAATAATTATCAGCCTGAAACACTCATCCACATTGAAAAATCTTCCGAGAAAAGATACATGACGCCAACGGGGCATGTATCAGAAGCACACGGGTTCATGCCCCGTTGGCGTCATGTATCTTTTCTCGGAAGATTTTTCAATGTGGATGAGTGTTTCAGGCTGATAATTATTGCTTATAATAATTGTTACCCTTTGTGCTATGCATAAAAATCTTGTCTTAAAACGTTAGTTTAATAATTAAAAATAATAATTAACATTTAAGATTATTTTAATCTATCTACCTATCTTCTTCTTCTATCTATCTATCTATATCTATATATATATATAAATAAAAATGAATCGCCGAAATGTATGTACGCGCATAACTTCCGAACGACTACACCGAATTGGATAATTCTTTTATTTTGTGTTCATTATTGTCATGACAAAGTTTGTATAAAACTACTGGTGAGCTCTGGCATTATTAAATTTGCAATAGGTGGCACGCGAGCTGTTTGAAAACTGAATGTACCGGGACTGTATGTATGAAATGCGGAATGTGGAACTCGGGTTGGGGGTTGGAGGGAGGGGGGGGGGAACCTGGAAGGGGGAGGGGAATCTGGGAGGGGGTTCGCGGGAAGAGGGAAGGGGGGAGTGGAGTGGGGAGAGGGTAGGTGGAGTAGGAACGCGAAAGGGGAAGGGGACGCGGGAGAGGAAGGGGAGGCGGAATGAAAACGGGACGAATGGGAAAGAACAGCAGGGAGAAACTATTTCTTTATAAATGGCATCGAAACATGCCGGGAACCAGCTAGTATAGTATACATCTTAAGCTGTAGAGATGAGATCCTGCTTATGTTAGAAGCAGTGGCGTAGCTGGCATGGGTGGCACCCGGGGCGGATATCACCCCCCGGGGCGTGGTGTTACCACCTCCCCCTATTAAAGTTGACTTCAGAAAAAAATTCAAAATGCTAATTTCGACTTCATGAAATTGGTACATCCTGGGGGGGGGAGGGGGGGGGGGGGGGCTAGAGAATTTTAGATTTCTCCACAAATATAGGCAATGTTCGCCGTGTGTGGTAAGTCGAGTTTCTAGGAGGTTAGTCTTCTATGCCTACCTCTTCGGAGAAACGGCGTGATGGTTGGCTTTAATTAGTTACATTTCAAAATCTACTCGAGTCAACTAAAATTGAACCACATATTTTTTTTGGAACAAAGTTTACGATTTTATAATATATTTTTTATAAATCCTACGAATATGTGATAATCGACAAAAGATAGATGAATTTATTGACTATACAGAACTATAATCAGTTTGCGTATGTCAATATTAAAATTCAGAGGCATGTTTTTTTTTAGTGTGGGCGGAAAATAGAAAAAAAAATCACAAGCAATCGAAGAAAAAAGTTTTCATTCGCGCTGTCGCTCGAGTGGTTATGTGGCTCGAATAGCAAATTTAACTCTTCGAACCAAACCATTGACCCAAATCCATTTGATTGCCGGCGAGCAGAGGGACAAAAAAGTATACTTTATATCAATGGTTAACTTATTCAATACAAGATGAGTGCTTTAGGATAACATTTTCTTTCAACTGCATTGAGAGGCAGCTCGTTACCTCCAGGTACTCAATACAACTAGGTCAAGTGGTCCAAAGAGTGGTGATAATTTGACAACCCCTATCTGTTACAGAATATTCCACTTGATCACTAGTGTATAGTTTATCTCGATATGATATAACACACTGGAGTGGTGAACGGATATATTTTTGAACAAAATGCAGTTTATTTGTTGTCCCACTAAAATTTCCTATTAAGTAAAACCGAGTTGACAGGAAAAAGCTATGGAAGGTGTTGTCCAAGTATGGAGTGAGTACGAATCTCATACAGGCAACTGCGTCTCTGTATGAGGGAAGTGTTGTATGTATTAGAGTGAACGGTGATTTTACGGGATGGTTTGATATCACAAAAGGCGTTAAACAAGGCTGCGTAATGTCACCGTGGTTATTCAATCTATTCATGGATAATTGCATGCAAGAATTAAAAGAGATGGGATTGAGTAATCTGGAAGTATGTTGCCTGTTGTATGCTGATGATGCGGTGCTGATTTCTAACAGTATGGAAGATCTACAGTCTCTCGTGTCTAGGATGAACGAAGTATGTATGAAGAATGAGTTAATGATAAATGTAAGTAAGTCTAAAGTCATGGGATTTGAAAGAGAGAGTATGAAAACAATGTGCAACATAGTTGTGAATGATGAGTATTTGGAGCAGGTGGATGAGTTTGTGTACTTGGGAAGTATGTTTACGAGAGATGGAAGGGCTGACAGAGATATCGAAAGAAGGGTAAATGCAGGCAACTCTATTAATAATGGAGAACTGAACGCCGTTGGCGCCAACAAAAAACTCTCCAAAGGAGCGAAGTTAGCTGTCCATAATGGAGTGCTGGTACCTACCCTGATGTATGGCAGTGAGGCATGAAACTGGCAGAGGAAGGATGAAAGTAGACTGAATGCTGTAGAAATGAGATCCCTGAGGCGTATGTGTGGTAAAACCATGTACGATCGTGTGAGAAATGTGGAGATCCGCGAAGAATGCAAGGCTGATGTAAGCGTGATGAGTAAGATTACGAAAGGGTTTGGGTTTGGTCGTCTAGAGCGAATGAACGAGGAAAGGAGTGTAAGGAGAATATATGACGCAAATGTGAATGAAAGAAGAAGTCGGGGACGCCCGAGGAAGACATGGCACGACCAAGGGAATAATAGAAGAGCATGTATGAGACGATGTATGAATGTGAACGAGGCAAGGAGTGTGTGCCAAGATCGAGTTGTTTGGCGGTCCGTCCTCTCTGCCTACCCCTGCGGGGAAACGGCGTGATGGTTAGTTAGTTAGTTAGTTAAGTAAAACTAAAAGATATTAGAGCTACATATAAAAAAGGACAGACTTTGTGTCTCATGTTTTCACTATGTTAGGAAAATGTTTCTTATACCTTAAATACACAACTACTCGTATACATATTTTTACATTTATAGCCGTAAATAAAATCTTCTGTTCTCTTATTATTGCCAGTTGAAATCAGAAGCCTTTTTCTCGTTTCGTGGTATTCAACACAATAATAAATGGATTTACCTTTTATTTGAAATACCAAATTGTTTGAAATTATTTTTGGAAATCATGTCTTTGTCTCTACCCCTGGTTATAATAAAATATATTGAGCAAACTACTGAGAAAAAAACAAAATTAATTTGGTAATACGAATTTAAGGAACTCCACACTTAAGACCAAATAATGCCACCATACCATGAAGCATTGAGGATTATGTGAAAAATATACCTTTGTAAATACCGAAAACAATACGATAAAATACGAATTTTCTACCTCAGTCAGGAGTACTCCTGTCCCGGTGCGACCGGTACAGTGATCTGTTAGGACTTGAAAAACGTGCTCTGGGGATGAGAAGGAGGTTGGAGTTTAATCAGCAGGTATAATACTTGGCAACCTAATAAGTAATTGGTTGGAATTAATGACGATAATGACACAATTTTTTATTTTACGAGTATGAATACCGCACAAGGGACCCAACTGCTCCCGTCTGAAGCCAGTGAGACTATGGCATCCCCAATTGGGGTATGTTGTGAGGCTGAAAGTAGTGGGGAGGAGAAGGAGATAGGGAAAAGGAAGCTGGGGGGAAGTACCTGACTAAAGCCATTTCAAGCAACGTTTCAATTCAGAATTGTGGTCCAGGGCGATACTGAGAGTATCTCCTACTCTGGAACGTGCGGCAAATATACAAAATATTATTTTAAATGAATAAATTGTGAAATAACACTAATTAATCAAATAAAATTTATTTGCCATGCCGGGATTCGATCCCGCGACCTTCGGTATGCGAGTCAAGAGCCTTACCGCTGGACTACGCCGGCCGTAAATGAATTGATTGAACGTAAAACGTATTTTACGATCTCGAAATGTTGGGGATAGTATTGATACTTAGAATGCGCCATGGATGACATCCATCATGATTATACATTATTTTTAATTTGTGCAGGATCCATTACTATTTCTAGATACTATCATATCTGATCTACGAATGTTGTGAAACACTGATACATCACACTTTGTCTATTCGTTGTTGAATAAATACAATATTCATGAGGTATATTTCGTTGCGGAAACCATAACGCCAAAAAGATGACGTGATGGCTCGTCAGCAATATTTGAACTGTTTGCATGATTTCCCTTCTATGGATATCAAAAAGAAATTTGTTATTATTTGTAGTGGGAGATCCGGGGAAAATATGGATAGCCGACGTGAACCTACGTCAAAGCGGATTTCAAAAGAAAACAGTTGGGTTTAAAAAACATAATAATATGCAGCGGATGCGCATGTAATATATGAAATGGTACTATGGCCCTTTCAAAGAATAGAAAGGTAAGAATCTATTCAATGTTTCAAATAACCCCTGGTGTGCCAACACATCTCTCAGGGAATTTGCAGTAGGTCACCGTAATTGCCTCGATTTTATGATATTTTGAACCTTAAAAAAGATCCTGGACTTCTAAAATATGTTTTCTTCTCCGGGCAAGAAAATAACTACGTTAATATTATTTTAGTTTGTCGTTTCGTCACTTACAAATACAAGTATGTTTATTTTATCTGTGAAAAAGCGCGTCGCTAAATTCCACAACGAGTTTTATTCCGATTTTCAAAAGTCAGAGTGCTTTTATTTACAGCTAATTCTCATTCGATTTATTTTAATTGTGAAGAATGCTTGTTTAGCTTGAAAATATAATAAAATACCAGAGTATTGCCGTGTGTCTTCACTGTATTATATTTTTTCAAAAAAACAAACATTTCTCTGAATATAACTGTATTTCTGGGAAAACTGCAAAGGAGAAATACAAGGTGGGGCAAAAGTAATCATCCTGTTGGAAAACGCTATAACTTTTGCAAATGGCGACAAATGTCAATTCGGTTTTGACATTTGTGAAGTAAACAAACGCAAAATACAAATCGGCAAGTCATGAATCGGTTTACTCCGCAAGAACGCGGAATAATTGGTCCCATATTTTGCGCAACAATTCGTCGGTTCATCATAATAAACAAAATAATCATTTCCGAGGCACCAAAAATCCGAGTATCACCAACGAAGAGCCATTATACCCGCTCAAAGTTTCTGCGTGGTGTGCTGTTTTATTTATTTATTTATTGTTTGTTTGTAAATATTACATAATACAATATAATGAACTTAAAATGTCCAACTAGGCATATGCCCGTTTTAGGACATTCCAATATGATAATGTTTTTACATGTAAATTATAGTAAGTTATAGTGTTGACTATTCTGTTGGTAAAATAATACATATGTATATTCATATTCTAGAATACTTTCAGTTTTACCACGACATTTTTTCTATTGTTTAGCTGACATAATAAACTAAAGAAATATTAATAGATAAAACAAGAAAATGAAAAATAAAAAACTGAAAGTAAAGAAGGAACTTTTCCTTTAAGGAAAAATATCACGAAGAATTGAGCAATTTTCAAACTTACTTTATGTAAAAATACAGTTACTTTAATGCTAATATAATACCAATATAAATTAAAATGTAAAAAAAAACAAAGAAAAACAAAAATTACAATTCAATTACTGTTGTTTAGCATATTCTCGCATTCAGCTCTCCCCAAGACCAGAAGCCAATTATTTACCTGCATACGCAGAATATTAGTACTCTTTGACTTCCATGCATCAGGTATGAGATTGAGCAATTTAGGGCCTAAGTATGAGAATTGTCTCTGTGCTAAAGATGAGGAAGTGGTGGGCGGAACTATTGGGTTTTTTTTTGCATGTCTTGTATTATGATAGTGGTTTACAGAAGCGTAGTGGTGCCTCTGGTTTTGAATATGTAATATGATTTTCCTCATGTATAATTGTCTTACATCAAGAACACGAAACTCTGCGAACAATGAATCGCTGGGGTACCTGAAAGGTTTTTTCAGTATGACTCTTATAAGCGATTTCTGGGATTTAGCTAAGGGATCGAGTATAGTTTTAGCACAACCGCCCCAACCTAAGGAAGCATAGTCTAATATGGAATTACACATTGCAAAGTAAATTCGTTTCAAATCATTTACGCATAGAATATTTCTTATTGCTATAAACAGATGTGTAAGTTTCCTGACCTTTGTGGAAGTAAATGCTATATATTTATCCCATCTCAGAAATTTATCAATGATAACTCCTAGGTATCTTATATTGTCCACACATTCTAAGGTATTGCATTTACATGTAATAATATCGTTGCAATGGTGTATTCTAATGTTAAGGATTTCTTGTGGTTGACCCGCTTGAGTTGAACTGAAGCAGATGAATTTCGTTTTATCTGAGTTTAGAGTGAGGAGATTACTATCTAGCCACTGTTTAACTTTGTTTATGCCGAATTCAGCTTTACTGCAAGACTCATTCCAGGTTTTGCCTTCAAATAAAAGTACTGTATCGTCAGCAAATGTAATAATGTGGTCTGCAAAGGAAGTATTACATAAGTCATTTATATAAAAATTAAACAATATGGGACCTAGAATACTTCCTTGCGGTACGCCATATTTAATATTGGCTGGATCACTTAGAGTACCGTTTGGGTACCACTTTTACCACTCTTTGGCTCCTGTTTTCTAGGTAACTAACCAACCACTTGAAAATTTGACCCTGTATCCCAATTCGCTGTAGTTTATTCAGCAGAATTTTGTGCGAGATAGTGTCAAATGCTTTAGCTAGATCTAAAAAAAGTGAAATGCATTTACTACCTTTATCTAGATTATTAGAGATGATTTTTGTTAAATTAGCGATGGCGTTTTCAGTGATTAAACCTTTACGAAAGCCGAATTGTCTACTAGAAAGGATGTTGTTATTTTCTAGATAATGGATGAGACGGTTCTTTACATTTTCTCCAAAATTTTTGAGACAGAGTTGAGCAGGGAAACAGGCCGGTAATTATGTATCAGTGATTTGTCCCCACTTTTATGCAGTAAAATGACGATTGACTGCTTTAAATGGTTAGGGA
This sequence comes from Limnephilus marmoratus, assembly GCA_917880885.1. Lineage (NCBI taxonomy): Eukaryota > Metazoa > Arthropoda > Insecta > Trichoptera > Limnephilidae > Limnephilus > Limnephilus marmoratus. The sequence continues at coordinate 23,309,939 of OU862911.1, read as the reverse complement.
ATTTCCCTGATTTAAAGCTTAGATTCGCAATGAACGCAATCGGTAAGGCTATGTATCCTTTAATGATTTTTAGAAGATTTGATGAAATCTTATCGGGACCACATGCTTTTGATGACTTAAGGTCGTCAATTATCTTCATGACTTCGTTAGATGACGTTGTGATTGAGTCTATTTTGTGACCGATATTAGGGATAGTTAAATTGGCGAGAGCGTTTTCTGATTTCTTACACTTATCGAGAATTTTTTTAGCAAGTGTGTCTCCCACAGATGAAAAGTAGCAGTTTGCAAAGTTTGCCATATCTTTGGGAACTTCAGAGTTTGATGTGTTAATGTATAGCGATTTAATTTCTGAAGATTTATTGATTTTGGATTTGGTTATGTTGCGAAAGGTATCCCAAAAACGTTTTGGATTGCAGTTGTTTTCGTAAATGAGTTTCTTATAATAATTTTCTTTCGCCGATGTAATTAATTTCTTACACAAATTCCTATACTTTTTATAATAACATTGTAATACCAAATTCTCAGGATATGATTTTGCCTTTTCATGATGATGATTTCTTTTGTGAATCGATTTAACTAGACCCAGGGTGATCCATGGTGTGAATTTAATTTGTTTATTAGATACGGTTATATTACTTGTGTGTTTTGATATATACTCGTGTAGTTTGGTAATAAATTCTTTCATTGCTAAGTCAGTATCTGATTGATCTAGAACATTTAGCCAGTTTTCTGCGCTCAAGTCCTCAATTAAATTATTGAAATTAGTTTTAGCAACGTATTTAATTTTCGAAGAAGTGGGAGGCTTGTTTTTAAGACAAAGAGATGTTGTATAGTGGTCTGAAATAGTTGAGTGTATAACAAAAGTGTCAATAAAGTTAATATTTTTCACATTGATGTGATCAAGACAAGATTTACTCGAGCCCTGTTCACGAGTAAAGCTGTTAATAGTCTGTGTGAAACCATTTTCCGCAAGTAGACATAGATAATCGATTGATTGACGGTGGTAATCAGGGATAGTATTAATGTTTAAATCTCCCATAATAATTTGCTGTTTAAATTTTTTAGCATTGTTTAAAATTGATTGCAATGGAAACAGGAAGGGGTCAATATTGATGAAGCAAGGAGATCTGTAAATGGCAAATATGCATATGTTATTATTTAATACTATTTTTATACAGTTTGATTGTGCTAAAGGAATTTCCTCTACAGGAGGATGACTCCTCTCCAGTTTACGCTGGAGGAGTCATCGGGCCATTTTTTTTAGAACGCCGCCGACCAAACGATGACTGTGGACGGCGCGCGCTACAGAGCCATGATTACCGATTTTTTTTCTTTCTCAATTGGATGGATTGGGACTAGAGAACATGTGGTTACAATAGGACGGTGCAATGGCGTACACTGCTCGAGCCACAACCGATATTCTGAAGGAAGAATTTCCGGGTCGCCTAATCTCTCGTTTTGGTGATTTGCACTGGCGGGCCAGATCACCCTATTTAACCGTTCCAGACTTCTTTTTATGGTTTTTTTTAAGTCGGGGGTTTACGTCATCAAGTCTCAGACTCTTGAAGCCCTTAAGGAGAATATTCGCCAAGAATTCGAGAACCTGTCGCCCAAAGTTCTGGCAAGAGTGATGGAAAATGCCATAAAATGGGCCCGTATGGTCATCAGCTCTGGCGGCGGTCACTTGGCCGATATCATTTTTTCGACATGATGAAATAAATTCTAATGGATTAAATAAACAAATTTCACAACCAGAACCAAAGTTTTTCATTTAATAAAAAAATTACAGCAAAAAAACATCGGATGATTACTTTTGCCCCACCTTGTATTTATATTTATTCTTCAAATACAGCAAATTCATTTTATGACACCATTTTACTTCAAAATTAAAAGATTTCTTTGTTTTAACCACTTTTAATGTCTAAAAAAATGAAATGTTTCGAGAGCGGTGCTGTCTTTCTCAGGATTTACTAAAATCTCAACCTAGTAGAAGTATAATGCTTCGCAGGTGCTGTACGCGTCATTTCCGTTTTATCTGAATTCCGAATCGCTAACGGGGCTAAGGAAGTTTCACTTAAAAAATCTTTTAATTTTGAAATACATAATTTTTTTATAAATATTTAAACGCTTTGTCTGGTAAAGGCTCCATGACACAGAGCGAGTTTACAAGCTACTATCTACTAAGTTTAAAAGCGGATAAATCGGCGAGTGAGATTGTCATGATGACACACAAAACTGTCCACTCGCTCAGTAGCATAGGAAATTGAGCTTGCAGTTGCGCTGCTAGCGCCAGTAGCGAGAATAACGACGCCTGCGTGAACTAATTCTGTCAGATGTTTGACAGTCAAAATTAGCTGTTTATTGGCAACCGTTTTGAAAACATAATTAAACCAATCGCGAGTAAGCGTGTGGCGAGTAAATTAGGACGACCTTCCAACTTTTTTCGTAGATAGTCAACTATCTGCTAGTTGACATGTAACACGATGACACTGAGCGAGTTTACTAGCAGATAGTGAATTTCCCAGATAGTAGCTTGTAAACTCGCTCGATACGAGTAAATACGATAGTTAAAAGTACTCGCTGGTACGATACGATACGATAAGGTACGAATTTTCTACCTCAGCCAGGAGTACTCCTGTCCCGGTGCGACCGGTACAGTAATTGGTTAGGACTTGAAAAACGTACTCTGGGGATGATAAGGAGGTTACAGTTTAAACTGAGCGAGTTTACTAGCAGAAAGTGAATTTCCCAGATAGTAGCTTGTAAACTCGCTCAGTGTCATCTTAAGACGGTATAATTTACAAAAACATTATTTTGCCAAAACAAGTAAATTATTTCGAAAATAGTGTCAATCGGCTTACGGCGGGCGACTGGGATTCCACGGGTAAAGGTATCTAGTAAGGAGTGAAATAAATAGAAACCTACCTAAGTTTTAAGATTTTCACGGCCAAAAGCATTTTCGTTATTTGTTCTTGGGGTGTTATGCCGTGTTGCGCTACCTCCTTCTTTAGCCAACGTTTGGGACATCGTTGTATTTTGTCCATCATCAGGGCAGATCCAGATGTGCACATCTACCGAATCTGCCGGATCTGCCCTGATGATGGACACTGCAACGATGTCCGAAACGTTGGCTAAAGAAGGAGGTAGCGCAACACGGCATAACACCCAAAAAACAAATAACGAAAAAGAAACCTACCTAGTTAATTTTATAATTTCAATTGAATAAGTGGGTACCTATTTAAGCCATCGCTATTTCGTGTGAAATTTCACGCCTTTTGAAATTAATACAAAGGGTTGAAAACATAAAATAGCTGTCCCTTCATGGACAGTCTCCGTAAGTGTTTATGTTCACCACATGAATAGGTTTGGTAGAGGAGTCTAATAAAAAAAGCTAATGCTGAAAGCAGATTTATTGTTTTGAAAAAAGTATTTCGTGCAAAGAACATCACCGTGATGAAGAAATAACGGTTTCTTAGATGCTTTTTTTTTTTTCAATATTACTGAAATAATGAAAATATCTTTTCCAATAAAACATCAGAAAAGCTTCTTTGTCAGTTAAAATATGTATTTTAAAAGATGAAAATTCTTATTATGATCCTCGACTGCACCGGTATCTGCTTCTGCATGTCAATAGAAATTCTCGCAAGCAAACGACTTCGCTTCAATTGTCAAGTTTTTTCAAAGCTTCATTCTTGAAAAAGAGCTAACCCTTGCATTGGGGTTAAAGACATTCATGCAGTTTGAATATTTCAGCAATTTTTGCATGATATAGTGTTTTATAAAATAATGCATATGCACTCAGTCGCATACCGATTATTATTAGTAGTTCTGACGGTGTCGTCTCGTGACTTTAGGGGTTTGCTAGAGTGCTAACATTAAAAAATGGCATTACTAATCTTGTTGAAGCCATTTCTTTTTGTTTTCAAAAATTGGATTTTTGAATGAAGGTTTTTAGGAAATTTAGCTTTGGCAGTGCACTGCACCGGATTTCCTGAAAATCTTCATAAACAAACCCGAATTTTCCAAAAAATACGTTTTCAGCTACAACCACACCAATAATGCATTTTTTTCGACTATAGCATACTCCAAAGTCACGAGCCGCCACTGGTTCTGATAGACGTCGAGTCCAAAAGAGTGTTTCTAATTTTCTCAAATTTAATCAACGAAAAACGAAATTTCCTCTGAAATCATAAGATTTGTAAGTAGGTACTTAAATACCTACGTATTTCATTTAAAACCGTACATTTTATGAAATTATTTTTTAAAACTTGAAATAATTTTTTTTTTAAAAGGTGCCGGTAACACGGGCGTTTATTAACATCAATAGTTATTTACATATAAGTGTGCGCTACCCGACTCACTAGACAATATCTGTTCTGAGCCGGGTAGCTGTATATATATTTTTTTTAAATATTTTTTTATATATTTTTTTTATTTTTTATTTTTTTTATTAGTAATAGAAGGTACATAAATTACAAATAATTTTTATACAGTAATTAATTACATAGTAGAATATTTGATGTAACCCCATAATTAAGCAAGGCTTGTGTGTATGGGGGGGTGTTATTGTATTGCTTTTTTATATCATTCAGTTTAAGTTTTCAGTATAATTTTTGAGGTGAGTTTTAAAATTTTTTATATTGGTATTCATGTTTCTAATTTTTTCTGGTAATGAATTAAAAAATTTTGCTCCGAGATATTTATGACTCAATTGTCCAATTTTTTTTTTACATTTTGGAGTGGGAAGTATTGATGTTTGTCTAAGACTTCTGTTATTTTTAAAGGGTGCAACTTGATTTTTAATATTATCTTTATAAATTTGTAATGTTGCATGATAAAAGTATAATGCACTTAATTTTCTAACCTTAAATTGTTTGAATAAAAGTTCTGACGAATATGAGTAGGGTTTTTTTAAAATTGTTTTTATTATTAGTTTTTGTGATATGTAAATTGTTTGTGTTTGATTTTTATATGTACCGCCCCATCCTATAATGCCGTATTGTATAATTGATTGACAGAAAGCGAAGTATGTGGTTCTAAGTAATTTTTCGTTTAAAATATCTCTTAAGCATCTAAATATATATGTTAGTTTCCTTATTCTGTTGTTCAGAATGTTTATGTGTGGAGACCATTTTAAACGCTGGTCTACTGTTATGCCCAGGTACTTAATATCAGTTTTGCTTTCTATTTTTGAACATGATATATTACATTTGTGGTTTTCTGTATTTGTCACAGAGTGGATAATTAAGTTTATTTCTTTAGGTGTTTCTTGTTTTTTAATGAAAAATGGTAAATAATAGGTTTTTTTAGAATTTAAAGTCAACAGGTTTTTATCAAACCATAATTTTAGTGCATTGATATCTGTATTTGCCATTTTGTTTAATTCAGACCAAGTGTTTGCTTTTAGTAGTAGGACTGTGTCGTCAGCGTAGGAGACAATGTCTCCATATTTAGAAATATTGAATATATCATTGACATATATAATAAATAACAATGGTCCCAAAACTGTACCTTGGGGTATTGAAAAATCGCTATATTTTGAATCGCTGACTTGATTTAGTAATTTTACTTGTTGTGGTCTTTCATGTAAATAACTAGCTATCCATGCTTAGACTTTCCCATTAATTCCTATAGATTTTAATTTATTTATTAATTTTATAATCTATAATAATTACATATATCATAAAGATTAAAGCAAAAACATACAAAAAATAATAAATTAAAATACAAAGCACAAAAGAAAAACTTAAATAATAATAATACAAAGTACAAAAGAAAAACATAAATAAAAATACAAAAGATAACCTACATATAATAATCTAAATATAAAAAAAATTACAAACATATATAAAGTAATTGAACATTTTCAGAATGAAAGTTCTTTTTTTTTAAATTTTAATATATGTTTAAATAACAATATACAACTTATGAAAAATTAACCCGTTCAGTTTGCAAGTAACTTGTTAATGCAATAGGCCACTTGCATGGACTTCATAACGACTTGGAAAAAATCGTGTGGATAGAGTTTTTTACTAAGATTACGAAAATGTTAGTAAAAAGTTATAGAAATGTACAGTTTTTTTTATTTTTAAATAAATAAATCCATTATTTGGGCTCGTGACGTCACTACATGAAAATGTCCCGTCGCCGAAAATGTTCCTATTAATTTTATAAAATTCCACACTGATTTATTTTTTTATATGGCATCACTTTGATTTCAGGTGAATTTTTGAATTCGTTCACTAGATTTATTGTTTGTTCTCTGCGAACTTATCATTTGGTTTGTGTGAGAGAGGTTTTAGGGTGGCACACCTGTTTCCGGCCATACAAGAGCGAGACAGGTGATCCCGCATATAAAAGGAGATGCAGGCCTCTCCTCACTCTCTTTTTCCAACCGCCAACACGATAGTTAGGACGTATTTATAGCCATTACTCATAATAAATATCCATATCGCCAATACGCGCATTATTTATAAATAACCTCGCCTACACTCGAGTCTGTATTTAACAGTGGCGCAGCCTACGGTACACGATTCTGACAATACGGCAGATCGCGTAAAGAATCGACGCGCAAAAAAATTTGGCACAAAAATTTGGCAAAATACGCGGTAACATTATTATTTCGGGTCGGTAAGAAAGGCCGGACCGAAATTATTCCAACACTTCACTGCAAGGAGTGAAGTGCAAGAAGACACTGGAGCCAGCCAGCTTTTCGGAAGGGGGAAGCACGGGAGGTCCAGCGTCAATCGACATCTCTGAGGGTCAAGGATCGGAGATCCAGGTCGCAGGAGTGATCTGGGGTAGCCATTGGTGTTACTGTGTGACGGGTCTGGAAGGAGCCATCAATTCACAGGGTCAAGGAGCAGTTTCCGGAGCAGGGTCCAGGGAGCAGACGGCAGAAGAAGAAGCCTCATTGGGAAGTTTTTGTTTTTTCTGTTTTCTTTCTCTCTATTTGGGTACCTTCTGGGCATTGGGAACATGGAGTCTCGAGGATTGGAGTCCTTCAGTTTGCGTGACGGGAACTGGGAGAACTTCAAAGTCCGCCTCGAACAATTTCTCCTCGTGAATGATGAAAAGTTTGCATCGGATGATAAAAAAAGGGCTATTTTCCTGAATGCATTGAAAGATGATTGTTTTTCCTTATTGGTTAATTTGTGCATTCCTAAAAAGGTAACAGATATTAAGTTAGAAGATTTGATATCTAAACTTGATGAGTATTGTTGTTCAACGAAATGTTTTTTTGAAGAGAGATCTAAGTTTTACAGTGCTAAACAAAGAAATGACGAATCAATCCGTGAGTTTGCAGTGCGGTTAAAGTCTCTTTCTACTAATTGCAAATTTGGGAATAGTTTATCAGTAAATTTAAGGGATTTCTTTGTTTTGGGTTGTAAACCAGGAAAGGTAAGGGAAAAATTATTTCTCGAGGGTGAATTATACTCGTTCGAAAAATGTTTACAAGTCGCCGAGTGCATTGACCTCGTAGCTTCAACTCAAGCGCAGTCCCGAGTTGATAATACGGTTTACGCTAATGTACAGCTCAAGGCCGGTCGACTCTCTTTTAATAATTCGCGTGTGAAAGACAGAGACGTGAAGCGTTTCGGGCATAGCAACAGGGCACGGTCACAGTCGCCAGCGAACGCTGTGAAACAAAATTGTACCGTTTGTGGTCACAATAATCACATCGCGACGGAATGTAGATATAAAAATTATTTATGTAAAATTTGCAGTACGAAGGGTCATCTCGCAAAACAGTGCAAGCGTTCCTCAACACGTAAGAGTGTGAATACTTTGTTGTCGGACACAAAGTTGGGTGAAGTTAATAGTGTCGAACCATTTTTTATTGAAGTTTCACTAGACGGGATCAAGAGTAAATTCATGGTAGATTCTGGAGCATCTTGTTGCGTAATTTCCAAGGAGTGTTATTTCAGTAAATTCAGTAGAATCAAGCTAGTGCACGAAGACATTAGTCTACGGGGTTTTGACAATACGCTCGTGAAAGTGGTAGGTACAATTACGCCGCAAGTGGAATTTAACGGTCAGTGTCACAATTTGAAATTTGTTGTTGTCACAAGTGCTTCGTTATCGATAGTGGGGCGTGATTTTATGAATCTTTTTAACGTCGGGATTAACGGAATCGTAAACAGTATAAAACAGAATACTTTGAAGCAGCGATTAGTAAAAAAATTCCCGGAAGTTTTTACGGATAAACTAGGAAAATTTAATAAGTACGAAGTGAATTTAACTTTGAAAGAGACCGCTATTCCGATATTTCGTAATCACAGAGTTATGCCGTTCGCTTTGAAAGAAAAAGTCGAAAGGGAGTTAGATAGTTTACTGTCAGACGGTATTATAGAACAAGTCCAGTTTAGTGAGTTTGCAAGTCCAATTGTTCCAGTAATTAAGAAAAACGGTAGTATTAGATTATGTGGTGATTATAAATCGACAGTGAATAATCAGTTATTAGTTGACAAATATCCATTACCTAGGATAGAGGAGCTATTAACGAAAGTAAATGGTGGGAAAGTTTTTGCAAAAATCGATCTTAAATCGGCGTATAGTCAATTTGTTTTAAAAAAGGAGTGTAGGCGTTTTACAACAATCAATACCCATTTAGGATTGTTTCAGTATAAGCGGTTAGTGTACGGGTTATCTCCCGCGCCAGCTATATTTGCAAAGGCAATGGCAAATTGTTTGTCAGGATTACAGAACATGACGTTTTATTTGGATGATATTATCGTGATAGGGGAAGACGAAGACGATTTAGAGAAAAACGTATGTGTCGTGTTAGAAAGGTTGAAACATTGTAATCTAACAGTGAATAGTGACAAGTGTGAATTCAATTTAAAAGTTATTGAGTTTTTAGGTTATAAAATAAGTGAACAAGGGATTCAACCGTGTGAACGGAATAAAGAAGCCATTTTAAATGCACCAGCACCTAGTGATTTAAATAATTTAAGAAGTTTATTAGGTATGATTAGTTATTATCGTAATTTTATTCCAAATATGGCAAATATATTGTCACCATTATACGAATTACTTAAAAAAGATGTTAAGTTTCAATGGGGTACGGAACAAGAAAATAGTTTTGCGATAATTAAAAGAATATTAACTTCGGATAGGATTTTAACGCATTTTGACGAAAATATACCTGTGAAACTTGTCACAGATGGTAGTTTTAATGGGGTAGCAGCAACATTACTTCATAGGTTTCAAAATGGCGTAGAAAGACCGATTGGGTTCGCAAGCAGAACTTTAACTAAAGCGGAAAAGAATTATTCTATTCTAGATATTGAAGCAACAGCAATTATTTTTGGAATTAAGAAGTTTTATCAATATTTGTACGGCAGAGAATTTATTTTAGCTGTGGATAATCAGCCGTTAGTGAGAATTTTAGGTGAAAATAAAGAAGTACCTAAGATTGCCGCGTCAAGGTTACAGAGATATGCTATTATGTTAGGTTCGTTTAATTTTAAAATTGAATATGTAAAATCGAAAAATAATTGTTCAGACTTTCTGAGCAGGTGTCCGATTGAAAAGGTTAGCTGTGAAGATGAGATAGAGTCTGATTACATTAATTATTTCGAGAATAATGGGTTTAATTTGTCTTTAGACGTGATAAAAAGCGAAACCGAAAAGGATGATGTGTTAGGTCAAGTAAAAAATTTTCTTATCGAAGGTTGGCCAGCATCAGTAAAAAAGGCACAAAGTGGTAACTTTATTAGAATTTTTTGGGAAAAAAGGTTAGAATTGTCTTTGATAAATGGGTGTGTTTTATATCAACATAGGGTTGTTGTACCTGAGTCTTTAAGACAAGAGGTTTTAAAGATGTTACATAGATCTCATTTAGGGGTTTTTAAGACTAAAGGTATTGCAAAAAGCTTTGTCTGGTGGCCAAAAATTAATCAAGATTTGGAGAAAATAACGGAAAATTGTAGAGATTGTTTAGAAATTAAACCAGAATCACAAAAGAGTTCTTTAGCAGTGTGGCCATATGAACCTGAAGTATGGTTCAGGGTGCATATTGATCATGGTAGTTTGTATAACAAAAATTTTTTAGTGGTGGTAGACTCTTCTTCAAAGTGGATTGAGTGTCTGGAAGTAAACAGTCTGTCTTCAAAAGAAAATATCGAAATACTTCATAGATTATTTTCGCAATTTGGTTTTCCTGCAACTTTAGTTAGTGATAATGGTACGTGTTTTTGTTCTGAGGATTTTGAAAATTTTTGTAAGAAAAATGGGATAGAACATATCACTAGTCCAGTCAATCACCCTAGTAGCAACGGGCAAGCTGAAGCTACAGTAAAGACTTGTAAAAATTTCCTTAAAAAAATTTGTAAACATAATGGATTTCCTTCAGATTATAAAGAAAAGTTAGGTAACTTTTTAGCAGACTATAGGAATACAGTTCACGCAACAACAGGATGTGAGCCATCTGTATTATTAATGGGTAGAAAAATTAGAACAGTATTTGACTCTCTGATTCCAAGGAAAATTGAGGATAGAACGGGTAGTTCAGGTTCTACTCGACGAAACAAAGTAATAAAAAAGGTTACTCAGAGCCAAAACAATCAGAAAAGACAATATAAGGGTAGAGTTAAATCAGGTTTTAATATAGGTCAGAAAGTAATGACTAGAGATTTCAGATCTCAGGGTAATAGGTTATGGGTCCCTGGGGTTATTGTGGATAAAAAAGGTAGTAAAATATATTTCATAAAAATTAACAAGTCTAATATGGTGTGGAAAAGACATTTAGACCAGCTAAAGGAATTACATGTTTCATGGCAGGAGGAAGATAACCAGGAATTCGCGTCTGACACGTTGGAATTGTCGACGGACGAATTAGATCTCTCCGGTATGTTACGTAATAGAAGTGTCTCTAATTCTGTTTCTCCATGTTTCAGGTCTAACCCATGGCAAGGAAGGCTTCGGCCCAGGTGACAGCACTTCGCAGTCGAAATGGACAGAAATGGACAGAAGGGATACAGAAAGAACAAAAACAAATGTTTTGTTAATTTTAAATGTAATGTGTTAATTTTAAATGTGAAATATGAAATATAAAATATATTGTATGGAATATGTAGCTATAGGTATCACTTATGTAGCCAGGATTCTCCCGTTTAAGTAGGGGAGGATGTGAGAGAGGTTTTAGGGTGGCACACCTGTTTCCGGCCATACAAGAGCGAGACAGGTGATCCCGCATATAAAAGGAGATGCAGGCCTCTCCTCACTCTCTTTTTCCAACCGCCAACACGATAGTTAGGACGTATTTATAGCCATTACTCATAATAAATATCCATATCGCCAATACGCGCATTATTTATAAATAACCTCGCCTACACTCGAGTCTGTATTTAACAGTTTGATTTTTTGACAGATGTTCTGAAGAGAACCCCGTACAATTAATGGCTACGGGGTTCTCTTCAGAACGTGAAGAGGATGTCGGTACATGTTTTAGAGGTATAATGATTATGGTGCTGATTTTAACAAAATAAAATTTTATAATATTCTTATTATTATTACAATTTACAAGTTCAAGTATATTACATTGAATTTAGTAATATAGACGCTGTACATTATAATGATTTATGATCAATAAGATGGATCAAGGAAAAAAATATTTATGAGATGTAATATTTTTGGTATGCCTCGTTATTCTACTGTGCCATTCGTGTGGAAAACGTTCTTTTTTTTAAAAATGATTTTCGGCTATGTAATTATCGTTTTTTCACACCTATAAAATTATGTCCCGTCTTTCCGGTTTATAAAAAATGGTCTGATTTTTGAGTTGAAATTTTCAAAAAATCCCCAGGGTTTCAAAAATACGATTAAAAAAAAAAAAAAATACAGAATGTCTTAGAATATTTGCCTAAACCGGAAAAAAATTTAAAAAAATGTGATGCAAGTGGCCTATTCCTTTTTTTGTTCAATAACCACGTATTAAAGTTTTTATATGTACGTTTTCTATTGGTTTGAGTTATGTGTTGTTTCTTTTAAGAAAATGTTGAATATGGAAGGCGCGAGGTAAGATTCATGTATTTTAGCAAGAGTGGATTTAATTTTTGGCACTTGTAAATGTTTTTGGAGATTTAGCTCTAGTGTTCTGGGAGTGAGATATGTGGGAAGGTGACGATTTTATGCAATTTATATGGATAATTTTTTTTATGAATAGCTTCCTAATATCAAGTATTTTATTTTGAATTAAAAGAACGAATAATACAATTTCACCAAAGAAACTTCACTACCCCAATGACAACTCTTTTTTTAAATTTTCTCCTTTCTTTCTTTAAAGTAGGTAGGTACCACAATATTGAAAAAATGTGAACTGAGAAATGAAAAAAAAACGAGTGTGTTTTAGACCACACGACTGAAGTAAAACTTCACTAACTTATAATATGACATTGGGGTGACATTGACATTGAACAAAAAAAACTGAGTGAAAAAAAAATCGTTCGCCTCGCCCGATCACCGTTCGCATCACACTTTTCGTAACATTACAATTTTCGTAACATCACACTTCGTGACGCATTCACCAGCTTACCCCCCAAGTCGAGCGTGCATAAAGAAGTTTTACTTCAAACAAGTAATAAGAACTTCACTACGCTCAATCATAAAGTTTTTGTCTTTCTTTCTTTCTTAACCGAATCAAAATTAGAAATGTTTGAATCGGTAAAAAAAATCTCTAACGATTCGAAATTACATCGAATATATTATATAATGGTATTTTATTCAGTCATTGATCGAAACCCAAACAGTTTACGTACGTATTTCATTTATATAACATTGCGGTCATACCCAATTATCCACGTCGTTCCCACAACACGAAAACCAAATATGGCCGGGCCAACCGGGGTGATAAAAGTTTCCCTTGTAGCTGCGGGTTAAGCCGCGGTCCGTGCCCGCCCGCAGTTTGCCTTCAGTCACATTGTTAAGGCAATAATCTCCTTTGAACGTCGCCACTAAATGCTGGAGAACTCAACTCTGATGGGGCTGCAGATACCTCTCCAACGGAACAGGAACCTACTCGTACATAGCCAGGAGCCGGTAGCCAGTTACCAGTAGCGACCATTACCGGAACGATTTCCTTCCCAATTTTTTTTTAAAAGTTAAACTTCTTTAAGCACGCTTGACTTGGGGAGTAAGCTGGTGAATGCATGACAACAGCGTTACGAAAAGCGAGACGAACGGTAGTTGAGAGGAAGATGTAAGTTAGTGAAGATAGAAAGAGAGAGAGTTACGTTTCGAATATTACTGTAGGGGCAAGAGAGAGAAGTGCGAGCACACATTTTCTTTCTCTCTTTCTCTCATATAAACTCCCCTAAAGGAGTTTTACTTCAGTCGTGTGGTCTAAAGCATACTAGTTTTTTTTTTACATTAACGTTTTCACACGGGAGGCTCTGAAGAAAATAATTCCCCTCAGGGCCTACGTCAACCTTGGGGATGCTGTGTGGAGGGTATTTTTAGGAAAGGATTAGAGTTCTGGGAAGCAAAAGCAAATTATGGATGGGTAGGAATCTGAGTGGTCAGTGTGTCCAGAAGTGACGGACACATGAATCCATCCCTCCCACTGCACTGCAAGGCGATGATCCGAGAGAGCACGGCTGGAGAAGTAAAAGGGACTCCCTCAACCATTCTCTCCTGATCTGGCCTGCCATGAAGCTGGGGTAGATGCATCCGCCGCCAAGACCCGGATAAACCTCACCCCATGAACCCGGGCACCCCTGCTAAATCACCAAACATAGCAAAACACTTGGGGTCTCCAATGACAAAGGTGTCGGTTATCCAATAAATGGTTTACGGGGCGGCGGTACCCATACCCGCCTCTCAAATTCGAAATGAGGACAGATTTTATTATAATTATTATTTTTAATGTGAATACTGCACAAATTTTTATTAATTTTTAATGTCGATATTGATATTTTAATAAATATCGATACGTCGGTATATCGATTTTTTTTTCACTTTCGACATCCCTACCCAGGCTCGCATATTATAATATACTTTTCGTACCTTAATAAAATCTTTTCGTTGAAGATTTCTTCAAATTCTCAGTACTTTTATCCATTCAAAGAAGAATACGAACACATCTATTTTCCGATATATGAATTCCCTCAGGCGTTCTATTAATACCTACACCGACGAGACGAATGAATACCGAAAGTTTTCAATGCATCTGTAATATAAAAATAGCTAAGGGCTGATAGCTCCACCTTAACCATCAACTCTTTCTCATGTACGATAGGTACAAGAATCTGAAAGAGAGGTTATAACGGAACACTCATCAGAAGGAGTAGGTACCTACTAATATCTAATAATCTGTGCCGTTACTGGATCTGATATTCTGAACGGTTACTTGTTGTGGCGTGGGTTTCGCCAATAACGTCACGGAAACTAGACTTTATTATAGAGAGAGTTCTTCGGGCGATCGTTTCTAGTTACTTGCACGTTGAGGGATCTTTTTACGATCCAGAGTGTTTTTCTTTCATACCAGTAGCGCTGCTTCACGACGGCGGCGGTTCCTCTCTCTAGCGAAAAACGTTCGACCTATTTATTCTCAAGTGCCCCTTTGTGTAATCGTTTGAAGTGAGAGTAGACATACAAACCCTTTATTTTATCTGGAAGGTCTTCAGAAGTAAGCTGCCTTTGTGAAGAGATTCTCGGCTACCGAATAATACCGGATAATTATTTTACAAGAAGTTTCTAATTAAATGTTGAATACATTCCCCGGACAACCACAAAAACGTCAAATAAAATATGTTCAATTGCCTATTATGTTTATGTGAAAAAAGACAGGAAAATAAGGCTTTATTATAACTATAAGACTTGACATTTTTTTTTAGTTCAAAGGTAACTCAGTATGAGATTTTCGGCCACTGATTTTTTTTTTACATTAAATTCACACAGGACACCACGAAAAAAATAATTTCCCCCAGGGCCCATGTCATCTTTGAGGATGCTATGTGAAGGGTTTTAAAAAAAGTTCTGGGAAGGAAAAAAGTAAGAGGGGTGGATAGGAATCTAGGGTTCAGTGTGTTCAGGTCATCCGCCTCCAGATCCAGACAAACCTCACCCTATGAATCCGGGCACCCCATTAAAAGATAAATAAGAATTTTATAAGAAGTTTCCATTTTTTTTAGATGGATGTAGAGCACCACTATATTAAAAACATACACCTACTTCGTATTACTTAGAAGTATTATAATCTAACTAAAGTTGTTTATAAAATTGGAATAAAAAGGGGAGAGAAAAGGAATTATAATGATCGTGTGATCGTAAACTAGCTTCTGGCTTCTGGCTTCTACGTTTTATCAAAGTTTGTTTCAATAGGTAAAAAAAAAAAAAATTGTAATTTGTATTCATCATAAAACCGATTTCAGATGATGATTATCTGTAATTGGCGGTTAAAAAAATTGACTCTGAAAATCATTTCAAAGTATACCATAATAACAGCTCATAAAGGGGTTGGAGCGGTAACACGATATCTACCTACATTAGGGTTGCCAACCGTCCTGTTTTCCCAGGACATGTCCTGCTTTTTGGGGTGTCCTGGGCCAGTGGCGTAGCGTGGAGGGGGCAAGGGGGGGGGGGACCGCCCCGGGCGGCACTTTTAAGGGGGGCGGCAAATTTTCACAATAAATAATAACATTATCTTGGAAAAATTTAAACCATTTCAAATCATTATTAAAAATTTTCTACGATACATCGTTTACGAATCCAAATCTTTTTTTTATTGTTTATTAAAAATATCAATAATTTTTTTTAAGCTGCAAATTTCGCAATTCGTAGGAAAACCGTACGCATATTATGAGAGTAATACTAATTAAAGCTGATAACTCGCAAGCAGATTCAATCTTAAATAAAACCAGAATTGTGTTCAGAACGTTTTAACGAATGAATTTCAGTTGTGTACTCATCTGCTGATACATTTCAAAAGAGACCATTATTTTATCCGGAGTTCAGTTATAAAATTCTAGTTGCAGACTATGTATGTGTTGCCAGAATCAAAAAGAAACCATTTTCATGTTCTAAGAGTAGTTTAAATTCGCCAAATACAGATTTAATTTAACCCGCATAATCACAGGAGACGCAAATTGTCCCACACATTTAATTTTAAAATAAAATTGTTAAATTATGTTCCACACATTTAATTTAAAATAAATTTGTAATTGCGATAAAAAGTTAAGATGCAGTTTTATTACAATTTTTTTAAAGAAAAGGAATCTGTATTTAAAATTTTAAGTTTATTCTATTTTAGGTACTTTAAATGGCGCGTATTTTGAGCCAATTCACATTAACAATATCAAAATTTTATATTTAGAAACAATAATGTTCTAATAAGCACATCGGAAAAATTACTACATCTAGATTTTAGAACATTTTTTTTTGCAAAAGGATAAAAAAAAAAACAATGAAAAGGAACATTTAAAATGCATGGGAAGAACTGTAAATTTTGTGTCAAACATTGACTGGCAGATCTTTATAGATATTTTTTCTTATTATTCGAAGTGATAAACCGGTTTTCAGAATGTAAAATTCCATTTGAGGATTCATCTGCTGACACAATTCAAAGAAAAATAATATCTTATTTGAAGTTCAGTTATAAAATTCTAGTTGCATGTACGTTGTACGTGCTGCCAGAATCAAAGAAAAACCATTATCATGTTCTGAGGGTACTTTTAATTTGCCGCTTACAGACTTAATTCAAACCAATTTTGTGTTGAAAATGTAAATTTCCAGTTGTGGATTCATCTGTTGACATATTTCAAAGGAAAAAATCCAATTATTTGAAGTTCATTTATAATATTCTATTTCCAGACTATGTATGTGCTGCAAGAATCAAAGAACAACCATTTTCATGATCTGAGTGTAGTTTTAATTCACCACATACAAACTGGTTTTGTGTTCAGAATACAACGATAAATTAAATAACGAATTGCAGATTCATCGTGCATCGAGTGAAGTTTTACATTTGAGTTACATAATGCTGTAAAATTCTGAGAAATTGATTGATGCATGTGTAGCTATTATTTGGGGACTCTAACGCAGTATCAATCAATCAACTTTGGAGTAGAATTTATAAACATGATTTTCGTTGAAAGAATACTCGTCAAATGTGATTATTAAAAAATCCTGCTCATATATAAATGGGTCGTAAAAAAAAATAGGATTTCCGAATACAAACCCCCCCCCCCCCCCGACCACCCCGCCGCTTGATACACCCAAATAAGGGGGCGGCGAAATTTTCCTTCGCCCCGATGTTCTGAGTGTGAATAATGTAGTAGTTAATGGTAATGTAGTTTTAATTAATTAGTTTTAATTTTAATGTTCTTTTAATTCACCACATACAGATTTAATTGAAACCAGTTTTGTGTTCTGAATGTAAGTGCCGGCAGAATCAAAGAAAAACCCTTTTCATGTTCTAAGTGTAGTTTAAATTCCCCACGTACAGATTTAATTAAAACCTGTTTTGTGTTCAGAATGTAAGTGCCGCTAGAATAAAAGAAAACCCATTTTTTTTCTGAGTGTAGTTTTGATACACCGCATATTTAGTTAAATTTAAACCAGTTTTCTGTTATCAATATAACAATCAGTTTCCGATTCATCGTGTACCGAGTGAAGCTATGAATTTGAGTTGCATTCCATACGTACGCTTGATGAAGATGCGAAATTCTATTACAGGCATACCATTCTCAATTTCTGAGAGCAGTTATATATAAATTTCTATTAGAATTCAAAAGCATGATTTTATCGGAAGAGTACTCGGCACATGGGATTATAAAAATCTGCATAAAAAATTGAAAATATCTACCCCCCCCCGGGAAATCTGCGGAAGAAGTACCTGTGGAAGTTATGGAGGGGGGAGGGGGGGGCGGCAAAATTTTCCTCCGCCCCGGGCGGCCGAAACCCACGCTACGCCACTGTCCTGGGCTGTCCTGGATAGTTTTTAAGCATCGTCCTGAGTTTTTAAAGAGTCCCATCAAGGACCTATTTTTTAAAATTCGCGCTCCACTACTCTCTCCAATCGTTTTGTCACTGGGCTTGAGCCGCGCGTGTGAAGGTCGAGGTTTTTTTCACCTATAAACACACAGTGGTCAAAAGAGAGAAATCGGTTACTTCCAGCAACAGTTGCTGCAATAATCAAAATTATCTACAACATATTAAATGAATATGAACTGTGAAACATTGCATAATTGTTAACTCAACCACAAATGTTGAGGGACAATTGTAGAGTTCAAAAATACAATAAAAATAAATAATAAAATAATATAAGACATAAAAAAAAAAAAAAAAACAAACAAAATAAGACCTAATAATTTGTCCTATTACATTACTTACTTAGACTTGATTATTTTATGATTAAAAACATCATTCCTCCATTTGATCCGCTAATTTAGTAACTAAATGTTAGTTGAACACTTCAATAAAAAATGTGATTTCTGTGTAATTAGGTACTGCTCTTCTTACATATATAGTCCTGGCATTAAACCGAAATATGCTGGTATTTCTACTTTCAAATCCTCGATTTCAAAGTTTGGAGATGGCAACCCTAACCTATATAGCACATACTTCACTGGTGTCGCGAAACTGCGACTCCACTGTTAATTGGCGGTAAATGCTGCAGAGCAAGCCTATGCAGCCTATGCAGCCCTCGAAGGACCAGTCCCGAAACTACGTGAAAACGCTAAGTTATACGGGACAATTAAATAGCATACACTCGCAAAACCTGATGGATAGTCAGTCGATAGTTCAGATCTGGGCTTTTGGAAAATTAAATAAGCCCAGATTGGAATAAGGAAAATAGGACTCACCGTTGCAGATGGGGCCTCGCTGATCTCCAGTTTTGGTGTACACTTTTCACTGTTTAAAATTCGCAATATTCTTATAACAAGAGGTTACGACACATGCGCCCTGTCTGAGATGTTATTTTGTACTGAGCAGGAAAGCACACTGTCACCTCTCCAAAGTTGAGTATTTCTTGCAACAATTTTTATGGTGACATTTGGGAAGGAAAGATTAGGTAGGTGGGATAAATTCAAGATTTTGACATATCTACCCACTAAGTCTGCGAATGCAATACCTTCACCAAACATTCACTACAATCTCCGATTATTTGGTCACTATATTTACGATACAATTACGATGTCTTCATTTCTTCTGTCTAAAACATATTTAAAAAAGAAATTATTCTTATATTTCATCAACCTTCTTATTGCTTGTATCTAATCCTACAATTATTTTTCTACAATTTTAGAATCATGGAAACATCAACTAGGTATACAATTAGAGAGAAAAAAATTAAAACACAGTAAAACTACACAGTCTTCTAGTAAATACAAGTTGAAAAATAATAACATTGTTTGTTAATTATGTTACATTATAATTGCGTACACAAGCAAGAAACAATCGTGCAGTAGGTATATTTTTTGACTCGTGTTTTATTTAGCTATAATTTTTTTTACATTTAATATTTATTTCAAAACTATTATAATAATATTCTATTACCTACGAACTAAAATTTGGACTTAAATTCAGACATAAATCACGAAAACTACAAGATTTTTATCGCATTGTATTATATTCTCTGAATTCGTTAGCAGGTTGTTTATAAATACAAAAGTATCTTTGTAATTTCTGGCGCATTTTTAAATACTTCTGCAGTAGGTACTAAAGAAAAAACTAAATTATTGAAGAAGAAGATAATAATAATTATCTAAACGAAATTATGAAAGAGAACAAGACAGAAAACAGAAAAAGAAAATGGTCGCAATTGGGACTCGAACCCAGACCTCTCGTCTATCCGGGATAGCCAATTTGCCAATTCCGCCATTACGCTCTACTGTCAAACCGTCGTAATAGTCAATCTCATATTTCAAATTTTAGAATTAACATTATTCTCGTCAACTAATTTATTTTCCATATCATATGCAACTTCTACCCTTTTATTGGAAACAAACATTCTAAGAATTAGTTTGTAACCTGGGTAGCGTCACGGATAAATATATCCGATTTTATTTATATGGAACTATTGGCGTTTTATAAAATTCTAAATGAATATTCAATTTTATAAGAAAAACTCTCTTTTTTAACTTTTGAAGGTTATTCCCATCAATGTAATATATATCCAAGGAGAAGATAATAATAATAATCTAAACGAAAATTTGAAAGAGAACAAGACACAAAAAAACAGAAAAAGATAATAGTCGCAACTGGGACTCGAACCCAGAACCTCTCTCTATTACGGCGGTTTGACAGTAGGGCGCAATGGCGGAATTGGTAAACGCACTTCCCGGATAGACGAGAGGTTCTGGGTTCGAGTCCCAGTTGCGACCATTATCTTTTTCTGTTTTTCTGTGTCTGGTTCTCTTTTGTTGTTGGAATAAAGACCAACCAACCAATCAACCTCCACTGTTGGAATACCAATCCCCATATGGGGATGTGCCGGACCTCGGCCCTGCTTCATCTTCAATTACATTATTAATTTTGCAGATCCTTCTCAAATCTATCTGCGCCTCCCTCATTTGATCAGACGACCTTGACTTCCTTTGGCCTGCCTCTGACTACCCAACGCTGAATTTTCTTTTAGTCTTCGGGTATTTTACCCCAAATATTCAGTTAACATTCTTTGAGGCTTCTCTGAGTGGTTGGCTAAGGGACACGGAAGCTAAGTGTAGTTTATGGTCAGACCGCTAGCCATTCACATTTTTTGTTGGTACTTCCCAATTGATTTGAGATTTATTGTATTACTTATGTTCTCAATTTTATGCAGGTGCTTGCAGTTTTTTACAGATGCAATGCCGCCTCATGATTAAGTTTTTCTTTTGCCCTGTTTAATTTATATTCGTCTTACTAACCTATTTTTTTGCATTTTGTTTTTCCTGGTAGAGCTCTTGCACACTGCTTACTAACAACTTATGCAAGGACACTGGAGGTCTAGGTTCGTTCAAAATAAATAAATGTAGCTTCGTTTAACAAAAAAAAATTAGAATCTTGCGAGAGCCTTGAAGGAATAACCTTCTGTTACTTATACCAGGGCGGGTAAGAGGTGGATAACCTCCACTGTCTAGTTCTCTTTCATATTTTCGTTTAGATTATTATTATTATCGTCTTCTTCAATGATATATTACATTGATGGGAATAACCTTCAAAAGTTAAAGAAGAGAGTTTTTCTTATAAAATTGAAAAAACTAAATGTATATTGATTTGACATTTGGCAAATATTGTATGTTATCTATAGTATGGCCAATAAGACGCGACACCTCGTTCCCAGAAATTGTGAGCATCAATTGGAACGGTTCCTGTTTCTTTATCAGCTCCTTTACACCGATTCCCGGAACACTTCGCCGATCTCGGAGCCAGTTTCCGGGAAGATGGAAAGCGGAAGAGCAGTAAGGATTAACAGAACTGTCACTAAATCTTCCCATTTAAATCTCTAAATCCTCTCGGAATCAATTGGATTGCTCATGGCTTTGCATTTCTGATTAAGGAAGAAAAACCTTCTAGGAAAATTCCTTATTCGTAAAGAAATATTATTTATCATTATAATTTAGTAGGTACCTAATGCCAGCCTTTGTCAGTTTTTAAAAGAACTGTTTTTCTAATTTTAACAATTGAAATATTATATGGAAAAAAACAATTATTATCTTCAATTTTTCATAAGAAAAACTCTCTTTTTATAATTTTTTAATGTTATTTCCATCAGTGTAATATATCATGGAAGAAGAAGATAACAATAATAATCTAAACGAAAATATGAAAGAGAAAAAGACACAGAAAAAAACAATGATCGCAACTGGGACACGAACCCAGACCTCTCGTCTAACCGGGACGTCCGCGTTAACCAATTTCGCTATTAGTTAACTAACAATATTGCCACTAATTAACAATATTATCTTCAACTAATTATTTTTCCATATTACGGGCAACTACCCTTTTTATTGGAAACAATTATTCTAAGAATTGGTTTGTTACCTGGATGGCGTCTCGGATAAATATATCCGAATTTATTCATATGGAACAATTGACTTTTTATAAAAGTCTAAATGAATGTCCCAATTGCGGCCATCGTCTTTTTCTGTTTTTCTGTGTCTTGTTCCCTTTCATATTTTCGTGTAGATTATTATTGTTATCTTCTTCTTCAATTATAAATTATAATCTTATTTTTTCACAATTAGGAATATTTCATAAATTCCAACCTAGGAAAATGTTTACATTACGCTATCAAAATCCTTGCGATAATCAAGAAAAGTCGGTGCAAATTTCACAATACAAGAACTCATTAGTTGAGCAAATATCCTTGTAACAACTTTAAAAACTTTACTAGTTTATCCAGATTTATGGTCAAGATTTAAAACGCTGAAAACAAATAAATTTGTACAGCTCCCTAGGAGGTGATTTTTCACAAAAATGGCGCTACGTAAATCATCAAAATTTTTATTATTAATATTTTATAGACAACGTGTCTATTTGAAGCTCCGAGTCCTAATATTATTTAAAATAAAAAAATAACTTTCTAAACTTTTTTTTTCGGCGGATGCGTTTGCCCACCAGTTGCGTGGCGGGCGAGATCGAGAGAGGCCGGTATGGAGAGTCCCTTTGATTTCGCTGGCTGTTCTCTCTCAACTTCTGGATTAACTTGCACCGCAGCAGGAAGGATGGGTTTATATATCCGTCACCCCTGGACACACTGACCCCTAAATTCTTACCCAACATATGTTGTAACCCTAAGTGACCAGCTCAGGTATGGGGGCTCCATCGAAGCCAGAGTAAAGTTAGCCTCCCAAAAACTGGGCGTACTGTACAGGGCCCACATATACTTTATTAGTACACAACTGCTAACTCTGTACACATCACAAGTGCGCCCCACGGTTGAATTTGGCAGCCACCTCTGATCTGGAGCTCCAAAATACCTAAAAAAATACCCTCGACTCTGTGCAGAAACGGCCGGTCCTTTTGATAGATTCTTCCATCTTAACAGACGGATTGCAATCTTTAGAGCACAGGCGTCGAGTGGGTATGCTGTCCTTGTTCTACCGATATTACAATGGAAGATGCTCAGAGGAACTAGCATCATTGATCCCTTCCGCACCGGTTCATAGTCGGGAAACACGCCAAACGCGTGCCCAACATTTGTACAAGGTTGACATTTGTCACATGAGAACGGGTCGTTTAAGTGGTCGTGGTCGTTTAAGGGCCTGGACCGACATAGCTTCTCCCACCCAAGCTTCTCATACCTCCACGCGGTGACCAACGGGCAACGGACTAGAGGGTGAAGTTGATGGTAACCAATCCGTCGGGGGATCCTAAAAGTACGGCTAAAGTGAGAAGCAGTGAGCATCTGTCCCACATGCTAGTGGCGGCTCACAAATGGTGGGTGTGGCAACTCGACGTATTCGGGTACTAGTCGCACACACCATATCTAATGGGTATCCAGGCTCATTAGTTTAATCCGATAATTGACCATAAATGGGCAATGATAGCGGATGCAGCCCTAGTTAGTTGGGTCACTCTGGTTCCACGTCTGACGATCATCGGTGGATAAAACAACCATATAGTCAAATAAACCAAAGCTTCATGGAAAAACGTACGCAAAGATGCACTACCCTGTCTGGCAGCGAGGGTGATTTTCTCCTCGGTGATCCAGAGACTGACATCGTGTCAGAGCCAGCTTGCAGGACTCCAGGAGCAAGCAAAATGAAGCGAAGGAAAACTTTAGGCAGAGTTACCTTCTTCCCTTTTACAAAAATAAAGGAGACTCTAGGAAGTGCGACAATTATAGAGGGATAAAGCTTATGTCTCACACCATGAAAATATATGAGAGAATTATCAACACACGAATAAGGAATATTGTAAAAATACACGACGATCAATGCGGTTTTGTGTCGGGAAAATCAACAATAGATGCTATTCAAACAGTTAGAATAATAGTTGAAAAACATCGAGATGCAAAAGAAGATTAGCACATGGTATTTATAGACTTGGAAAAAGCATTTGACAGGGTTCCCCGAAGCCTGATATGGGCGGCATTGAGAGCCCACAATGTACCAGAAGGATATGTGCTCTCCATACAAGATATGTATACAAACGTTGAAACTCAAGTAAGATGCACATCAGGGACATCACCAAAATTTCCAAATAAAGTGGGGGTACACCAAGGATCTGTCCTCAGCCCACTGCTATTCATAATGGTCATGAATTATCTAACAAGTCAAGAAATGAACAGTATTCTCAAGACTATGCTTTTTGCAGATGATGTAGTACTGATAGCAGATAATCATTGTGACTTACAGAATAGCCTGGAAAGATGGAGAAAGATCCTGGAGGATAATGGCCTAAAAATTAGCAGGAAAAAGACTGAATATTTGTATTTACCATTTGAAGACACAAACGCTGTAACTCCTTCGATGCAACTGGATGGAGTAACATTAGCCAACTGTGATTCATTTAAGTATCTGGGCTCACTAATCCACAGAGACGGAGGATGTGCAGCGGATGTCATCCATAGAATAGGTGTGGGATGGATTAAATTTAGATCCGTAACAGGAATATTGTGTGACTCCAAAATACCTATAAAACTGAAAGGAAAAATATACCAGACCATTGTAAGACCCGCAATAATGTATGGCTCCGAATGCTGGACTATGTACAACTCCTACACTAGGCAACTTGAAACAGCAGAAATGCGAATGCTTAGATGGTCGGCAGGAGTATCATTAAAAGATAAGATCAAAAGTTCACGCATTCGTGGTAGCCTGGGTGTCACAGACATAAATAGCAAGCTGGAAGAACGACAGTTGAGATGGTATGGACATATAAGACGGAGACCATCAGACCACACTGTGAGGCAGGCAATGTCTATGGAGCTTCATCGACAGTCATCCAAAGGAAGACCGAAGAACTCCTGGACGACTCAATGTTCCAAAATTCTTCGAAGAAACGGCCTGGATGAAGGCGATACCCAGAACAGAAGATATTACAACCTGAGAACGAGAAGAGCCGACCCCAACAGCCTACCTAGGCAATGAGTTGGGACAGCGCAAAGGAAGAAGAAGAACGGGTCGTTTCTTCGATTCGTTCTTATGTTCAACAGCTCGGCTGTGGAATGATTTGCCTGCCTCTGAGTTTCCTTCTTCCTACAACATGGGTCTCTTCAAGACCAATGTTCATTCCTTCCTCTCCTCAAAAAGACCCTCCATACTGCATCCCAGATGACATAGGCCCCGAGGCAAATTATTTTCCTTAGGGCCTCCTGTGTGGAGTTAATTTAAAAAATCATACAGCGTCCCCAAAGACTACACGGGAGAGGGAAATTATTTTTCTCGGAGCCCCCTTTGCAAGGTTGATGAAAAAAATCCCATTCCGCCATCTTATTTTGTAACCTAGAATTATTGTTTGAATTTCTGTTGAAAATCTATTGAACGCACGTTCGTACTAATATTACTGTATGACTATGGTCTCAAAAATAGAAAGGCAGTCATAAAAAAAGTAGTTAAAAAGATTCCAAATTTTTTAATGAAGCTATAACTTTGTGGTTATCCTAGAAAAATGAAACAATTCAACTTTTTATAAACCACTTATATAATGCGTAAATCCGACCGGTTTCGGAACAATCGTTCCTTCTTCAGGGAAAGCTTATTTGGCAGTTTTGACCAACGTTTTATTATGGTAGGGGTGGAGCCGTTGCTAGGTTATAATGTAGATTGGGTGTAATAATGTTCCCTCATTTTATATTGGAAAAACAACTCCTAATTTTGAAATCAGAATCAAAGAAAATTTAAGGTGTGTTAATAATAATAATTTTTTTGAGTTCGCTAACCATACCATATAATAGAAAATAACCATAGTTTTGAAAAAAATACAGGGATAAATATTCTTCATATTAATCATAAAGGAAAACGTTTAGATAACTTAGAAACCTTGGAAAAAAAAAACCCTTAAAAATAATGAATCTATTATCAACAAACAAAAAATATTGTCTTATAGCCCAATCATGGATTTGTTCCCCTACCCACCCACTCTACACTAATACCTACCCACCCAATCTACATTATTAACTAGCAACGACTCCACCCCTACCATAATAAAACATTGTTCGAAACTGTCAAATTAGTATAAGCTTTCCCTGAAGAAGGAACGCTTGTTCCGAAACCGGTCGGATTTATGCATTATATAAGTGGTTTATATGTTTCATTTTTCTAAAAAGATTCCAATTTCAACTCTTTCGTGGGTACCGTAATCCTTTTTGATTCCCTTCGCATCCTGTTTTTTTATTTAACTTTTTTTATTACGTTCAGGTCCTTCTGCTCAAAAGTACTAATCATGTATAGTGTATTTGCGTAGGTATTCGTTTGCAGTATTTTCAAGGGAACCCAATTTTTGTTCATCCCAATTGAACAGGTGAGAAGTTAGAAGGCATGTAATTATTATTATCAGTGATCCCAATTCGGCTGGGAAAAATCAGGCAGGCTTTACATTCTTTACAGCTGTACGTAGGTAATAATATATTCTATGCATTAAGTGTTGTGGCGGTGCGGGGATTGCTAATGCCGAGCATATTGCCTGTATCAGAGCAAACTGTCTGGTTTTAGTAATTTTCCCGCAACACGGCCGACAGAGTAGCAATGCGCTGTGTTTATATGTATCTACACGTTGGGCCCCCGCTGATTGCCTCTCTGGATATTGTAACCTAAGTCTATTTTAGGTAGCATGTTAATGCATTTTATTTTTATACGTGCGATCTTATAAGGAAAATAAATAAGAACGGATTGAAGAGAAAAGCCTAATTAAGGTCGTAAGCTGCCCTTGAAAATCTCGGTGCATTTTTAAACAGAAATTCGGTCTGTTAGAGTGTGAGCTCTCAGAGGGGAATCAATTATTCAAACGGGCTGTGTATCCTGTAGGTATATTAGATTCCGCTTTGAATGCATGCATGTTTGTCTCTCTCGCCCTGATTCCAGTTTGCCGGTTGATCGGACTCTACGACCCGGAAGCAAGTATTTTTTATTCACTTTTGTATCCGGAAATTCGGCACCGGGAGCCGGAATGGACCTGCCTAAAACCGGACACCAGAAAAACCTTTTAGTAATGTATTCCAATAATACTAATGCAGCACAAAACTCACTAATCTCTCGCGCAATCACATCTTATACACACTATGAAAAATTATTACACTTAGACATTTTCCACAACTCCCTGCAAACATACAAAACTAATTTACTAAATTTGTTGGCGTGATATAATTAATTTTAAAACTTCTTATTTACACTTATATTTTCATTAAACTTTAATTACTACTCATGAGCACGTATTTATTGCTCTAAAAATACTTATCTTTTCACTAAACTAATTACAATTTGTTAGCATGTAATTCTTGTTCTAAAAAAAAAAAAAAATCTCTTTTATCTTTGTATACAATTTTCCTTTATATTATTCTTCTCTTTCATTCATTAGTTAAGTTTTAAGAACTGTTCAAATCCCAGGCGTATTATCCCAGATATTATACGGACTTACGTAATAGGTACTAAATCATGTAATAACTTCATTTAACATTCCTTATAACTTGTAAACTTATGTACTGTGTATGTCCTAATAAACAAATAAACAAATTACATTACTGGGGCAATCCAGTAAAAAGCACAGGATACAGGCCCTTCTAAGACTGCATACGGCTTAGCAAGTACTTATGAATTATAACCTAATCTCTATGTACACTTTTTTTCCTATTATTAATCATTCATACTTTTGATCCCCCCTTTCACCATCAATCAATTTACTGTTAGCATTCATATTATCAATGTGCATCTTTCTATATATTTTTAATCTTTAATAAAATAAAATACTTTTTTGTTTAAAACCACGAGATGAGAATTTTTTTTTTGCCCAGTACCTACTCCTCTTACCACCATGCCAGTTGATGCTTTGTTTCTCCAAATTTATTATTATAACCCATTAGTCTACATAATTATCCTTAGGTTTTTCCCATTACTTGAGGACTTACGTTAATGTATTTTATGGCCGTCTATGTGTTTGTAATATTTGTATCATGTTGTCTCCCTCTATATTTCGTTATATATAAGCACGCATTATGTACTTCTTGTTTAGTATTAATTTGTACTCTGAAGATGCTTGAGTAAAGCGAAACCAGTCGGTTTATTAATTAATAAATCTCGTGGTTTTAAACAAAAAAAGTATTTTATTTTATTAAATATGTGAAACCACAAAGTGATTGCTTTCTACAATAATATTCTTAATCTTATTCACGGAGTTACATTTTTTAAATAACTTATTGAATATTGAGTTATTAATCTTAGGTGTATTGTATTTCAACTTCAACGTCCTCCATCTTTACTTATTTATACATAATTGTAGAATTTGTCGAGATGAAAGATTTACCAAGTTATGAAAATAATAAATATTTTATAACAAATGCCTAATCCTTGAGAGAGATTTCCTAGTTTCATGCACTGAAGGCAGATTTTTCTAAGATGGCAGCATAACTTACCTACAGGTTTTGGCGCGTGATGACCTTCCATAAAGTTGGGATCATGTAGGAATCTGCCCCTTCCTAATTTCAACTTAATTAATAAGACTTAACACCAATCCTGAAGCCACCATTCGTGGTATTATTACAACACCTGGTGTGTCATAATCTGTTCATCATTCCCACACTACAATATAGAGCCCAACATGTGTAGTATGGATGGTTAATCAATCATTAACTTTTACTGATTTCTACACATATTTTTACGTAACAACCCATCAAAAATGAAAGTTTTCAACTTTATTTCTTATACAGTTTTACATTTTTTGTTGAAAAATAGTTAGAGATAAGACAAAAATTATCAACCTTTTGAATGAACACCGTTAGTGAACTTTAAAAATCATTAGTGATTAAAACATCTCTCTTCATTCTGTCAAACGTTAAAAACAAAACAAATAATTATTTCAAAAAAATAATAATTATAATTAAATAATTCTGATACGTAAACAATAACATATTATATTTTTGAATGTAGCTATAACTTTGTGGTTATCCATTATAAAAAAATGAAACAAATCAACTTTGTATAAACCACTTACATAATGCGTAAATTCGACCGGTTTCGGAACAAACGTTCCTTCTTCAGGGAAAGATAAGATTTATTAGTATAAGTTTTCCCCGAAGAAGGAACGTTTGTTCCGAAACCGGTCGGATTTACGCATTATGTAAGTGGTTTATACTGTTTCATTTTTCAATAACATATTAGTTAATCATCGCTTAACTAATATGATTTATTTTTATCAATTTTCAAAATGAAATATCATTGATCTTTGATAATTTTACGTATTACGCAGGAATGCAATTTGAAATCACGCATTCACCCGTGCACCGACAACCGAAATAAGTACATTTATTTTGCGTACTAATCGACAAGAACGGTTTCATTAACTTTATACTTATTTCATAACCTACTAGAAAAAAATGGTTCAAATTGTTTTCAAAACCTTTTTTTTCATTCACTGAATTAAGTACCTACATATCCCTTTATAACACATATAGCATTTTATATGAACCTTGACACATAGGAGTTCCTACCATTAGTTGCTTTGTTAAGAGCCTGGTCAAAACCTAGTCAATGTTCATGAATGTTTAAAAAAAGGTATTATGTCAACAGTATTCCCAAAACTTCTTGATTGATTGGTTTTTCCTTGGATTTATTTTCAAACCCCACTAACTGAATAAGATTAAGGACGGGACGTTAAAAAAAATTTGAACAATTCATCAAATATTTGAAGTTGATTTTCGAGTTGTGTGTACATAAGTTCTATTAAATTTCTTTTATTATATCACTAACTGACCCGGCCACGCGTTGCTGTGGCTAATAAAGCACAACGTCATCAACTAAATGGTTATCCAACCTTTATAACCACCGCCGCCGTCTTTGAGTTTATCGCGAAGAGACAGACAGATGCCACGGAGGACTTTAATTTATAATCCCTAGAGATAGTGTGAAAGATTATAATAATGTGCACGAAATGCTTGGGATAACTAACGTATTTAAGTTAATAAGAATTAATACTGTATCCGTCTAAATAACTTTTCAATTACCACAATGTATGTGACCATTTTTTTAGAAGAAAGAATGGGTATAGTAAGCTATCCGTAAAAGATAGAGTTATGCCTTCGCGGACTTTTTTATAGATCTATAAAAGAGGAATATCCCATTATGAATTATTTTGTTATGTCCCAAAAAGATTAGGCAGCGTTTTCGATGAAAGCTACCAGTCGCTCTGACTTTTTCCGACACTTCTAACAATTATCATTATGTTTCAACCAATTTACACAAATCATTGACAAATTACATACCTAAACCTTCCTCACGAAACACTCTATCTATTGGGGAAAACCGCATGAAAATCCGTTCAGTAGTTTTCGAGTTTATCGCGAACAGACAGACAGACAGACAGACGACGCGGGGGACTTTAATTTATAATATGTAGAGATGTAGAGATTATAGGCCAGTTGCTTCATAAAACTGAAATAACCCTAGAACTGAATAGAACTTTCATAGAACGTGAAAATTAACTTCACATGTTTCATGAATTGTTAATTTTTTTTAAACAACCCATCCATAATTATAAAATTATTATTCCGTATTTCGATCACTGAAATTATACATTTTATGCGATGAACCGTCAATTTTCTCGAAATCAAATTCCTTTGAAGTCATATTTTATTTATCTCATTTGGCGGAGTAAGATCTCAAAGGAAACACGAATTCATTCCAAAGATTTACACATCTTATAGAGAGGAGGCCTCGACACGTTCTGGTATAATTAACGACATAAAGGAGGAAACATATCTAGAGTACCATATAATAAAGTTGTGATTTAATTAGTCGTAACTAATTTATTCATCCAGTTGCTTCCGATAGCCGTAGAGTCATTAATATAAGGTTCTATTTAGATATGCGTTTTTATTAAAGTTTGCCCATCACTACTGTAAATTGAATCCGCATTCACAACGTATATTCTAAGATAAATATGCTATTGAAGCTTTCAAAGTAAGCAAGCAAACTACACTTAATTTGTAGCGTAGTGGTGAGAAAACTTTATCCCGCAACGACATGGCACCGTACACAGACAGTTTGCAATTGAAAAGGAAGTACGTAAAGGATCATTGTATCACCATTTATTTTTAAGAATATAAATTCTAAGATTATTTTGTATCATATTTTTGGTTATAGAATTTGATCCCGATGTAGCAAAAAAAGAAAAAAGTCAGTTAGACTCAAAATAAAAGGTTTCTTTTGCGACGAGAAAAGCTCTATCCAACGATAGTACATAAAATATACAACAATGTCAAGATTGAAGGCTTTTAGACTGAAAATCTTTAAGAGAAACCTAGTAAGAAATTCTCGATGGAATACGTAACTCCCGATGAAGTATTACTTTCCTAAAAGAGAACTTCTTCTCACAATCATGAAGAGAAAACCTGTATTTCTTGGCTACATTCCCGGAAACGGAAATTACCATCTGCCTCTGCTTATGATAAAAGGAAATATTGAGAAACTTCGTTCTCTTGAACACCATTATCTTCTGATGGTCGTTGCCGACCTCTGCCAGGAGTTGACACTAAAAGAAGAAAGGGCAACCGGTTCGATTTCCTCGTGACATGGATTTATGCGGTGCTTTTATTTGCATTTTACATCGCGGCTTTTATGCATGCTACAGTTACTGTAAGACGGGAGAAAAGAGTACACACAACATTACACACTATGGGGAACCCGCTTGCACAGCGCGGGTGTAAACTGTGCGACCTAAAGTTGAAGTTTAGGCTTACGGAATTCAATACTTAGTTTGTATGAAAGCAACACGAAACCATACACGATTTTTTTACACTAAAAAACGTTAAATCTACACAATTTGACAACCCAGATAACCAAAAAAAGTGGAACCCCCGTTCCAACTAATTAACTTAAAACACTAGACTAGATGGTTATGATAACATATTGAACGTATTTTTGGGTGAACACGTAACAAACACACATACATCCATACAAACTTTCGCCTTTAAAATATTAGTACGATTAACGGACTTCCGTCCGATTTACAATGGAAAACACGAATTTAAAAAAGTGTACATTATACGATTAAGGGAAGAAAAATGAAAGCAAAGACAAAATCGGAGATAAACAATATAATAGAAGTGACAAGTCAGAGAAGATTTGAGAAAATTAGCTAGAAATCCAAATACATAGTTATAAAATATCGTATAATAATAAGTTAAAGTTAAATAAGTTAATAAGTTATAATTGTTTAGCGACCGTCTAAAACCATTTATACATACTTATACCAAAGAATCAACGGTCTTGATTGAGTTGATAGTACATACCATTGTCCCATCTGCCTTCTAGGAGAGGCTCTTTTCTAATATCATACGTAAACACTGAGAAAAATAACAATCCGTAATAATATATCATTAAATATTCTTGTTAACCTTTTGTACAGTTGTAACATTGAAATTAATATCAAAATTCTTGAAAAGAATGATATTGCAATGTGTTAAATTCAAAAGGTGAAGTGAACGTATCCGATTAAGTTTCATTGATTTGTTTGATTCTTGAAGTTGGATTTTCTATTTCACCTCCCGGAGGTCTGATTCACGAGGCGCCGATGATTCTCTCCCCCCCTCCCACTCCCAACCTCCCACCCCACCGCCTTCGCCAAATCCTCCCCATCTTGCAATCGCCTCTCTCAAGAGCTATCGAGGGTAGTCAAACGGTGCCAGCCTTCAGCCATTAGTGGACCAAATTAGTTACAAACTGGCGCTGGATGAGTTCTAACTGTGGATTGGTTTGCAAATGCAAGCTTTATAATATCTTTACAATTATATAGTTGTTATTAATATTGTCATATAGCCCAATTATGGATTTGTTCCCCTACCCACCCACTCTACACTAATACCTACCTACCCAATCTACATTATTATCTAGAAACAGCTCCACCCCTACCATAATAAAACATTGTTCGAAACTGTCAAATTAGTATAAGCTTTCCCTGACGAAGGAACGTTTGTTCCGAAACCGGTCGGATTTGCACATCAAATAAGTGGTTTATACAAAGTAAAATTATTTCATTATTCTATAATGGATAACCACAAAGTAATAGCTACATTCAAAAATATAATTATATAGTTGTTTAGAACAACGATCGTTATACATTGGAATATTGAAGATGACAATATAAACAAATCTAAGCGAAACCTGAAACAGAACAATACTCAGGGTAACGGTCGTAACTGGGAATTGAAGCCAGGATTTATCTTCAGGTAAGACAGAGATCCTATCTATGATTCCTAGCTGCTATAATTATCTCTTTATTTTTCTTTTTCATGTTTCGTTTAGATTATTATCTTCATCTTCTTCAATACTTTTTTTTGGAAAATACGTCCTCTCAGGGCCTATGTCATCTTTGGGGATGCTGTGTGGATTTTTTAAGGAAAAGAATAAGAGGAAGATCTAGGAATAATAAGGGTATGAGGTGACAAAAATAATACAGACATCGTATAAAGACAATAAATTATTATTCAAAAAGAGTAAAATGGGACAAAAATTAAAAAGACATCCTGTAAAGACAATAACTTATTGTTCAAAAATAGAAAAAATGGGAAAAAAATAATACAGACATCCTGTAAAGTTAAGTTATGTTAGGTTTTAGTAGATATTTTGTTGGAGGATGTTTTGTCCGTAGGATATATTGTAGGGGATATTTTGTCGGATATATTTTTACGCGGGAAGAAAACGCGCATTACAAAAACTCTTTTTTGAACCAGTAGAAAAGTTAATTTAATTAAATTATTGCTTTCGTTGCTTTAAAATCGTTCCTTGCCTTTCAAGAATCACCCCCAAATAAAGCACACTTTACCTTGGTCGACGAGGCCCAAGCTAAGTAATTCCGTTTACACTTGAAGTGGAATAAATATAAATAAGTTGAATTGCATTGAAAAACTTGCCTTCATCCAGTTAGTGAACGGAAGTGCGCACTCCGGGATATAGCAAAGCTCTCACTTCTAATTGATAGAACTTCCATCGAAAGCTCTGCCGGAAGAATGTATTGACAGCCGTGTGAGCACGGTGCCGTGGCCGTGGCCGGTGGGTCGTGAAGGGATTTACTCTTACAGTTTACTGTGCACACTCAAATGGATAATGTTATATTAATAATAAACGATTACATTTTTTTCATAATTTAGTTTTATGTCAAAAAAACGAAACTGTCCTTTACAGGCTGTCACAAAGCCTCACATAATCATTTTTTTTAAATTTTCTTTGAAAAGTCTTACTCGTCAAAAACAAATAACAAGTAAAACGATCTGCATTGTTACATATATCTAGGAAAAAATACTTCAACTACCTTCCCGAAAATATAAGAACCATCGATGACGATAAATGCCTATCAAAAGCAATTAAAGAGCAATTCAATCTAAAAATAACAAAATGATGAAATTATCTTCTTAATCAATATAACCTTTAAATTTGTTTATTTGTCTATTTATGAATGTTTATATTTCCTTTAAATCATAATTAATTATACATACACATACTATTTTTCATCTTGATGGTCCCTTCCCTTTTAAACACAAGCGCCCACTTCTACAGAAGAGAAACATAAAAAAATCTGAAAACTTATTTTGTAATGTATTATTCTTCAATATTATTATTCTATTTATATTACAATTTGGGAGGCGGGTATGGGTACCGCCGCCCCAGGAACCATTTACTGGATAACCAACACCTCTGCCATAGGTCAACCAAGTGGTTCGCTACGTTTGGTGACTAAGCAGGGGTGCCGGGTTCCTGGGGTTAGGTTTGTCCGTATCTTGGTGGCGGTGCGTCTGCCCACCAACTGCGTGGCAAGGCGGATCGGGAGAGACTGGTTGAGGCAGATCTTTTGACCTTTCCTTCCCTTCCTGTAGTGGGAGGGATAGATACATACGTCCGTCACCCGCCCCTCAAACCTTTTTCCTTCCCAGAACTTCCTCTCCTTAATTTCCCTAAAAAGATCCTCCACACAACATCCCCAAAGATGACATGGGCCCTGAGGGAAATTATTTTCCTCAGGGTCTCTGTGTGGAGCTAATGTAAAAAAAAAACAAAATACTATGTAAACCGATTAATTGATTCTTAAAAAAAGTTAAGTCTGCATCTTTGGTTACTATTTTTTAAACTTTGACTCCACACTCCGGCACTGGGAAAAATAATTACATCTTTTGGGATGCCAGAAAGGAGAGGTAGTTCTGGAAAAAAGGAGAATGAGTGATAGGTAGGAATGTACACCACAGTTAGTGGACAGACGCATCCGTCAATGAACCCGGCCACTGCATACTTTAAAAATACGCATCCATACCGGCTACCCAAATTTCGAAACTAACAAAAAAATTACGAAGTTAACATTATATGTTCAAAGCCAAACCAGCAGCCTGATTAATTGATTAAAAGGTACCAATTAGTGAATAGTGAGAGTAAATATCAATTTTCATACTCGGATGCAAATCTACATACCTTATATGCCTCCTGGCAGAATTTGTCCTCATTACTATACAATTGCAAACATTCATTAAAAGTTTATGTCACAAAATAGGCGGGAGTTTGAAAGAGAACGGTAAAACAAAGTACGAGTAGTACAACCCAACCAGTGGCGTAGCTAGCATGGGTGGCACCAGGGGCGGAAAACGTGGGGTCACCCCCCCCCCATTAAAGTTTACTTGAGAAAATCAAAATGGAAATTTCGACTTCTTAAATATAAAAACATTACTAGCTAGTCAAATGTGAAAACAAAAAATTCGTAATATTCAAAATTAAACACACATTAACTTTTAAAAACACTAACAACATTTTCAATAATCAATGGGTAATAATTCCCTTCACGAGTTCCCGTCAATCACAATGTACGAAAGAAATAAGAATGACACAGTTAGTAAGTGAGGAATATTTCAAGGGAATCCCCAACAAAGCTGGAAACAAAAATAAAACAACAGAATTTTTGGGGGAATCCCGACAGACCGAGCCACAGAGCTACAAATAACAGAGTTTGAGTGGAGACTTCAAGTCCAATATGCTGCAAATTTTTGAAGAAAATCATTTGCTGGCAAGAAAGCATAATTTTAAGAACCAATACTCAAGTTAACACCAGTTTTGTGTTGAGAGTGTAACGATAAAATTTCAATTGTGAAATAGTAAAGGTGTAGGTCCCCAGCTTTAATTATTATTAATGCACGCAGTACACAAAAATGGTTTTCCTCCGATTTTTGCAGCAAATTTATTTATTTATTTATTTGAGACACAAACAGGATATTTATACAACATTTTTGTGGGTAGTATATAATAAATTAAAATACAAATATAAGTATCCCTAGATTAATGTGTCTGCATTATTCACATATGCATTTTTACAGAAGCAAACTCTTGAAAAACAACGCAAGTATTATTTATACATAACTTGAAAACTTAAATACAAAATTGAAATACATAATAATAACAAGTATACAATATTTATAAAGTATTTACTGAAAAGTATCTAATATAACTTTTTTTTTTTTTAAGTGCACAAATTGTGGAGATATTTTTTGAAATATGTTATATTATTTGCAAAAATATCCATGGAACTGTGTATTTTGACAAGATCGTTGTATGACCGAGACATTCTAGATATAGGATTAAAATATCCAGTATTATTTGTAAAAATTTCAGTCCAAAATATGTTAAGGGTTCTTATAGATTTGGGCCTGGCGTATAACTTGATTTGGTTGACTAAGTTACTGTCTACACGTTTATTCACAATTTTATAGAGCATTAAGAGGTCATTTATGTTTCGTCTTTTAACTAGACTCTCTAATTTGAAATATTGAAGTCTTTGTTCGTACCCGTCTAGAAGATGGTGGACACCTGATCGGTAAGACAAAATCCGTGTAAATTTTATTTGGACTGATTCGAGTCTAGATACCTGTGTAATATAATGTGGATTCCAGACTGTTTACCCGTACTCAAGAACACTTTGGATTAAGGAATTGAATAGAATTACTAGGCCATTAGAATTCTTAAACAGTTTGGTTCTTTGGTTCTTTGGAGCAATTCTTAAATAATCTGCAACTTTCAAATCTTTCACATGGAAATCGAAAAAAGTTTTCTTTAAAATTTCATTAGAAAACTCTGTTCATCTGCGGACCCATTTCGAAGGAAACCATTCCCAAGTTCCAATTTTGCAAGATATTTCCCGAGTTGCAAGATAAGAGTGTTTCAGACTATGTGCTGCAAATATCGGAGGAAACCCGTTTTCATGTTATGGGCGTAGTTTTCATTTAAACAGAGTTACCGAATACAGATTCAATCTAAAATTGAAACCAGTTTTGAGATGAGCTTTAAATTTGAGTTGCACACCATACCCACGCTCCGAAATTCGGAGGAAAACCATTTGTTTGTTCCATGTGTAACTTTTATGTAAGTTTTTGGATTCTTACACAGACTCACTCTTAAACTTAAATCTGGAAAAATGTGAGATTAGTATAGGTCGGGTCAACGAATTAATACACCGTCAACACGCCATTCTCACGTAACGTTAAAACACATCTTGTATTCAGAATTTCAAAACATATCCAGATGCGGATGCATGTGCTGACGCATTTCGATTGAAACCATTCTTATTTTCCAAGTGTTGTTTAAACATTCAAGTTGCATACTATATGGTGCAAAAATCTAAAGAAACCCATTTTGAGTTCTGGATGCAGTTTCAAACCTGGGGAAACGCACATATAAAGTTATAACCAGTTTTGTTCTCCAAATGCCGGATAAATTTCAAAACCATTCTAAAGTTCCGAGTGGAGTCTTCAATTCTAATATGCTGCAAAATTCTGAGGAAAATCATTTGCTGGCGTGAAAATATAATTTTAACAATCCATTCTTAAGTTAAAACCAGTTTTGTGTTCAGAGTGTAACGATGAAATTTCAATTGTGAGATAGTAAAGGTGTAAGTCTCCAGCTTTAATTATAAATGCACGCAGTACACGCAAATGGTTTTCATCCGATCTTTGCATCACATGGTAGGCAACTTTCAAATCTTGATCGTGGAACTCGAAAACGCTTTCCTTTGAAATTTCATTTGAAACTCTGTCCATCTGCGGATCCATTTCGATGGAAACCATTCCCGAGTTCCAGGTCAAACAATAGATAACAATTCACTTCACGAGTTTACGCCAATCACAATATACGAACGTAATTAGAATGATACAAGGAATATTTCAGGGAAATTCCCGACCGAGCATTACTTCGAGCTAGGAACGAAAATATAAAAAAAAACATTTTTTTGAGAATCCCCGACCAACCGAGCCATAGAGCTAAATAACAGTCGGTGTTCACGTGTAAAATATTTTTACGGCAATTTTGCACTTTCGTAAGTTTTTTCTCCACGTTCGAGTGTCACCTCCCCCCCTCGGGTGGAACCCGGGGCGGTCCGCTCCCCCCGCCCCCCCTTGCTACGCCACTGAACCCAACTGAGGTTTGCTCATTGTACGCGGTTGCCAAATACGGGAAGTTTTCAATTTTCCATCGTACGGCGTGGAAATGTCCACCATGCTCTCACTTCTTCCCTGCTGCGCTCTCATTATGACTGGTTTCTTTCACACCATTACTGTTATGTCACATAAAATAAAAATTGGTAATGATTATAATGTTACACAGAATGAAATAAGTTCTTTGTTTAAAACCACTTTATATTGCTTCATATTTGTTGACCGGTTTCGGTTGACCCCAACCTTCTTCAGGACAATAAACATATAAAATAAATTTTATTACAGAATTAAGATTATGAGGTAAACACAATAGAAAGAGAGAGCACATAAGAGAGGGAGAGAACATCAGAGACTGGTTGGTGGAGGGGTAGGAGAAGGAGTCAAGGGAGGTTGGGGATGGGGTTACATAGGGAGAAAGGGAATTACTTTAAAATCGGACTGTTGGTTAATTTGGTATAACTGTTTGTTTAAAATTTAGCCATTATTTTTCTTTGATTTTTTTTATTTCTAATGCTTCTAAATTATGAAGGTGCAATTCTATTTCATTTTTTAATTTTTTTTTTATTGTTGATACATTATTTTACAAAATTTCATAGTACAATCCAGTAATGTTGGCCTCACTGGGTTATTTATACTCTCATTATTTGTACTCCTGTATTTATATTAAATGCACGATTAGTATCAATTAAATGGTCAGCAAATTCTGAGAAACCTGTGCTTGTAAGAAACCTGACGTGTTCTTTAACTCTAAAATTTACGTTGCGCGCTGTTTTACCTATATATATGGCTGGGCAATGGTTGCAATAAAGTTTAAAGATGTCAACTGTTTGCTTTCTTCGATAATTTGATTATAATATTATCTGTGAAATATCTCTGAAACATGTACTAATGTCAAAGTCTGAATTAATAACGTAGTATTATAAAACTGTTATCAGTGTTTTCTATAAATCATCCACAATAAATAATAAACGAAAATTTCCAGCAGGTAACTCGGTAACTACTGCTACTCCTGAGGTCTTCTTTGCTTCGCTGACTGTACTCTTTGCTCTTCTGCTCTCCCTTGACCACAATTTCATGACTTTATAAACCAGGAGGTAGACGGTGATTCTCAAACCATGCACTTGCATAACTTTTATTTATTTGACATATTTTTCAACAGTAATTTTTCAAGATAGACTCTGGCCAAAATAGCTTCTATGTGCAGAAGTGGTTCATCTAATTAAGACTCTCTTTTACCGTTGCTCATATACTGACGAAATAAGGGTAAATAGGAATGCTGACGTTTTTCTTTGTAACCACACATCGTAACGATAAACTCGGTATGTACTCATTTGCAGTTAATATGAGCAACATAATATCTATTTTAACTAAGACTCGTTAAATTTTAAAAGAGCGGCTAGTGTATAAGAAAAAACTGCTAATGTACGAATTCCCTCCTTCATTGGGGAATGCCTCATTTCAAATTTCAAAACTGCCACACAACCTCATCCAATCAAGTTTCGCTGTATTATTTCCTGCGGTGATGGAAAAGTTGTTAACAACATACCTACGAGAAACCCGGACCAAAATACATTTATAAATTTACAGAAGAATAATATAATATCATAATACTCGGAAGTACTAAACAAAAGTTTAAAAAAGTTAGTATTGTAATAAAACCTTTTTTAAAACACGTATCTCAAAACGCATTCCTTACTACCTACATATTTTGTAATTTGAAAATATTCTTTAAGTTAGACATTCCCCCTTCTAAGAAATTTACGCAATTTCTGCTACCCAGTACTAACAACGTAAACCTTCTGAAACAATATTATTCTCCGAGGCAACAGTATGAATACTTTACAATCGTTGTTTATCACAAGTATGTTAATATGAATTTTCGCCACAAGCTCAATGTTTCAGAAACAGGCTTTATGGTAATGTCTGAGGAGAAAAGAGCCTTAGGGTCATTATTTTAAACCCTCTCTACTCGAAGACAAATCTACTTGGCTTCAAAATGAGAGTTTCTGGAACAGAGGTATTCTAATTCACGGACCACCGGAAGCCTTAAATATAACATAGTTTGCTCGCTTCTCGTAGTTCCTTCCGAAAGTTAGAAGTACCCGCTGTAGTAGAACTTGTAAAGAGCTTCTCCTGAATTATGATCAGACTAGAAGATATTGTAACTTATCGGAGATAAGGCTCAGTGATGTTGAAAACAACAATAAATAATATATGTCGTTTTAACTTCTGGCATATTAATTCATAATATTTTACTTTGGAGTGGTATATTTTGAAGAATTCTGGAATAAAACTCGTCATTGAGATTCCTTTATAGGGTCATAAAGCATTCTAATAAAAAATAATTGGCATCTTGAAAAAAATACCCTTTTCTCTATCTGTAAGGATAAGATAAAATTTATTATCATTGTAAGAAATAAGTGGGTCCTTGAGCGATAGGTAACCTGCTTTATTTAATAAATTCCTTAGCTATTTGTATTGGTTTAACAAATTCAATGTAACAGTATAAAAAAAAGATAAATTTTATTTAATAAAATCAAACACAGTTTGTATTAAATCGATAGACCCGAAATCTACAAAGAAGCCGCTAGAATTATTTGCCAATTTGCGAAATTCGATGATTCGGCGATTGTATGGCACTGCAAAATCAGTTATTTGAAAGATTGGTGACTTGACGAACTGAGAAACCAGATTAAATGATAGTTTGATAATTTGGCAACGTAGTATTTCGGAAGATGCTTTGCACGTTAAAGCCTATGAATCGAGTAAATCATTAATCACGATCCCATTGACAATGTGTGATAAGCGATCCTATCTTTAAGGAAGCCAGCGGCAGAATTTATTTCTCGTTTGTCAAGGCTGCAAAGCTTTTATCGTGAAACTTTTCAGTAATCTATTGTCACGTCTCGTTACCATCCTGGCGTAATGGATGATAAATATTCAAAGCGTTACTATGGATTGGAACCATTACCATACTCCTGATATTAATCCACGTGTGGAAGAGATCGTTGCATATTAGTATTCTATACATGACGCTGTGTGAATACGTCTGAGATTGCTGTGATTTATTAGGTTACAGCGTGACGCCTACGAGATTGCATTCGATGTTAGATGGTATGGGTTTTAATTACAAAGTCTATAGGACACCGCGTGAATTTTACGCAAACAAATTTCCCGATCTTTATAATTGAGTTCCGATAAATCATTCGTGAATTTTACGGCGTAGTAAAATCAAACCCATATTCACAAAGTTTTTTTTTTCCTTGGGGAGATGACAAGAAAGTCGACATCTTTTACCATGTGCACACGTTACTACTATACAATTCGAATTTATTGTAAAGTGAGAGAAAGCTGATCATGTTTACTAGAACTCTTATTAAATTATCGTCAAAACTTCTCACGTCTTTTTCGTTACGAGTATAAAAAGCTGAAACAGAGTAGGTAAATTATTTTAGTTGTGTATTACGTTTCGACAAAACGTGAATTTGTTTTATTATTTTATATTCTCTTTTTTTTTAGTGTCTCAGTTTTTGTAATATGTGAAATATTGTTGAATGCTTTTATTGCCTGGTATTTGTGGTGTCGTTGTCCAAAGCTTTCTTTCCTTGGTTATTATGTGTTGAAAAAAAGCTTATTATTTTTGTGATCAAATGTTTAATAATAACAAAACCATTATAAAACAAAACACTCAACTAAAATTATAAAACTAAAACGTAATACCATTACATAACTCACATCATTTTATACAATCGTACCTCATAATATTTGCCTATTTTTTTCATTACGTATGTATTTCACTAAATTTATTTCTTCTTATCTTATTGAATTTAGTATTGTGAGAGCCTCAGAACTCGGAAAGGGTAAGGTTTGCAGTGAGGCCCACATTATCAAATAATGGTTTAAAGCTTAAGTTATTGTACTAATAATAATTATAATAAAGTTACCAGGGGTGGATTGCATCATTTATTTCCACAACCCCCTGTCAAACTTTAAAAAAGAATAGTTGATGGTCTTTCTAAAATACTTTAAAAATCAAGAAAATGGGCTAGGAACGTTTTTTAGTATCAATAAGTATAATTGTATAATGTCATTATATAGAAGGTCATGAGAGTCGTATTTAGAGATTTTTTAAAAATAAAACAATAACTTTGTAAACGCCACTTTTATTTTTATACTTTATGCCGACTGGGTTTCGCTACAACCGTAGCTTCATCAGGGCAGTATAATACTCTACTAACATTAGGTTACATTTGTGTTATAATATATCATTTACCAAAAATGGGCTGGACTCGTCAAGTGGAGGAAGAAGAAGGAGGCATAGATGGAATTTAGAGGCACTTGAACTTAGGAAAGCCATAAACACTAATAGCAAGGTAGTTAATAATCAACTAAATTTAAATAAAAGTCCCATACTAAGATTGTTCCCTATTGATAAAGAACACGTCCGTTCCCTTCGCAATTCTCCATCTATGCCTCCTTCTTCTTCCTCCACTTGACGAGTCCAGCCCATTTTTGGTAAATGATATATTATAACACAAATGTAACCTAATGTTAGTAGAGTATTATACTGCCCTGATGAAGCTACGGTTGTAGCGAAACCCGGTCGGCATAAAGTATAAAAATAAAAGTGGCGTTTACAAAGTTATTGTTTTATTTTAAATTAATAATGTCACATCACAAAGTATCCGCTTCATATGAACAAAGAGATTTTTTTTGTTATTTTATCATTGTCTAATGTTTAAGTTATTGAAAATCTTGATAGAGAATTCATCAGGATTGATCCAATATCAGAATCGTTTCCGGATCTCACCTAGAAAATTTCAAGTTATTCAAACTTCAAACGAAAAGTATTCGCAAAAAGTATTAGAAAAAGTTTATCTTCATTGCTTCTGAACTGGGAATATGGAATAATTCAAAACTCTATTGATTACGTTTCCAATATTGCTTGGAAAAAAAAAAAGATTTTATTCCTGACATTTTGTTTCTTCACCTAATTAATATCTAAAAGTATATTTTATTCAATTATATCAATCTTCTATACGTAATTTAATCTGTTTATGTATTTATGTGACATTTATTAATTCAATAGTTTCATCCAGAATCAGAGATGCGTGCGACACATGAGCTAAATACTCAACGATGTTCTAACATTGCCTGAAACCTACCCATTCATTGGGTTCTAATTATGCCTGAAACCTACCCATTCATTGGTGTTCTAATTTTGCCTGAAACCTCTCCGTTCTTTGGTGTTCTAATATTGCCTGAAACCTACCCATTCATTGGTGTTCTAATATTACCTGAAACCTACCCATTAATTGGTGTTCTAATTTTGCCTGAAACCTACCCATTCATTGGTGTTCCAATATTGCCTGAAACCTACCCATTCTTTGGTGTTCTAATTTTGCCTGAAACCTACCAATTCATTGGTGTACTATATTTGATAATATTTGAACACCAATAAATGTATTACTATTATCGTTATTGATTTCATACACTTTATTTTGCTCTTTAGTCGGCAAACATGATGTCTAATTTTTGACCAAATCCTATCGTTTAAAATTCTAAATAATGGCCTGGACTCACCAGAACTTACCAAATTAATACATTTTTATATTCCATCAAGATCAACCCGACAATCCGATTTATTTTATTTATCGTCACGTAGAACAAATATTAGAAAAATTTCTCGTGTATGTGCAGAATGTAATACAAAATTTCACAGCATTGACATTTTTAGTAATAACTTAAATAAATATCGATATGAAGTAACGCGTACGATCCATTATTAATATGAAAGTATGGCATGTATCGGGAGCATCTCCTATCCATTTCCTATATTTCTCTTCCTCTCCCCTTCTTATAACCCAAAAATAATTTTATGATATTAAAACTTCATTTCCAATGTACTTTAGCATATT
Source organism: Limnephilus marmoratus (assembly GCA_917880885.1). Lineage (NCBI taxonomy): Eukaryota > Metazoa > Arthropoda > Insecta > Trichoptera > Limnephilidae > Limnephilus > Limnephilus marmoratus. The sequence continues at coordinate 23,265,485 of OU862911.1, read as the reverse complement.
AAGAAACTTCTGTGGCTTGACTTCAGCTCACTTATACATCTATTATCACTGTATATTATGTAAAAGCTGTTTGTTTCTTACAAACAAATAAATAATGATTTATTTGCAAGTTTATTTGGGAATTGTGCATCGTGTGGACAGTTTAAAGATCCAGACGAAGCTAATGCAGAATACATTTTAAAAATCAATAGTACCTGAAGGATGATAACTGAAATATGAAATCATTTTTTTTAGTTTGGTACCAATTTTTCTACCATCGGAGGTTTTTGGATTCAAGATGATTTTGTTTTCTCGAACTGTAAATGCGCTCCCACAAATGTTCCCTTCGGAAAACTTCACTTTGGAAATAACTCGGGTGTACAAGAATAATGTTCCGTCGTAGCGCCATCGGGGTGTTGTAAAGGCTGCTAATGAGGCGGAAATTGTTTAACTCGGACGACGAAAGCGTTCGGAAAGAAATTACATTTTTGTAATAATTTCAAGGACCTGGAATTTATGTTTTTACAATTCGCACATGTTTTCATTGCAAAAATTCTCAAACTAGGTCATTTTTTTTAAAGTATAAATGTCTAATAATTGCTAGTACAAAACCCCTTTACAAAGAAATAAACAAGTTTGTAGGAGTACTTACTACCTATATTAAAATTTTCAATATATTTGATTGTGTTGCATTTTCAGTATTATTTGAAGAATCTGTTATTTCGAAAGCTGTTTGGGTGAATAATTGTGTTTCGGAAATGATCAATCTTATATTTAAAAATCTCGTGTCACGGTGTTTGTGGTCGCACTCCTCCTGTTTGGTTCTGAAACAGTCTTTTAGAAAACTAAATCCATTTTCCTCAAGTTCCTTCATCAATCATGCATTCCTTTCTCTTCCTCCTTTCCTCAAAGTCTCACCAGGAAAAGAAGAAGATGGTCCTACCTACAAGAGGAAATAATTGTACAATATTGTTGCCCAAGTACACCTTACCCACTTGGGCAATTGAATTTTGTTCGTGACATGGGTCACAGCTCTCTCGTGGATAATATTGCAAATATCGCAAGATTTCGTCTTTTTATCGTAAAAAACTGTCGTTCGTAGAAGCCTGGTGTTGTGTCAGTGCTGAAAGCCAGGATCGATCCTGCATCACCGTAGTACGCCGTCAAAAGGTAAGAGACTTCCTTTCATTTCCTATTTCCTTACGATTGAATTTCAAAACACAATTATTTGGTATTTACTCAAAACAAAAAAAGGGATTTACAGTCATCTTTTCGGGTCTCGGTATCGGCCGTGACACCTCCGAAACGGCTTAACCGATTTTTATGAAATGTTTTATGTATATTTGGTAGGTATAAGAATAGGTTTTAAATTATATTTCATACCGCTATGTGATTAGGGTGTCCCTACCCAGAATAATAAACTCTGTTTTTTTTACATTTTTTTTTTAATTTGGCATCAAATAAAAAAAAACATTAATACAATTACCCATAACCCCAAAATTTAACCCTCCTACCCCATCCTCCCGTTTTTTTAATCGCGATTTTAATATTTTTGTATGAAAAAATTTTACCGTCTTTCGTATTTCAAACAGAACATAATTATTTATGTTGTTGAATGACAGATGGCGCTACGTCCGCCTCATCAAACTTTCATCCAAACTTGCGCAAGACATTCACGAGAAGCGTCGCGTCATTTTGATATTTCATTCGGCATCATGTTCTCGCGTGGGCAAACCATCGAGCTTATTTGTGTTGGCTAAAGACGGACTGACAAAAAATATCGTACACTCAATTGCTCTTCGAAATTAATATAGATTTTTTTTATTTCATTTTCCTATTTTAGTTGGTGTTTTTTTACTTTTATCAGCGGACATCGTCTACAGCGCTCCATTCCTCTTTCTGTCATAGATCCCAACCCCACACACTTGCAATACATTAGTTTTTTTTTTTAACAACTAAAATATTCACTAGAAATAATTTATATGGCAGAACAACGTTTGTCGGGTCAGCTAGTAAGTACATTAATTTTATGAAAATAAATATCAAAGAACGTATAATGTGATTGACGCAACCAACATTGTTGAAAACGTATTAATTTCGAAGGGCCGATGTACTTTTCCTTAAAAAAATTGCCAGATCCGTTGTAGATTGCCCAGAACTCTTAGAACGAATACAGATACGAGTTCCAAATAGACGAACCAGATCAGACACGATTCTTAACCTCCCTCGGTGCAACACAAATTCTAAGCAGAACGCTTTCATCTATCGTGCATCCAACACTTTCAACACACACTATACACAATTTGACATTTTTAACTCTGCACCACACTCCTTAAAATCACACAAACGCTATCGATACTCTACAATAACAATAACTATAGATATCCTCTAATACAACCACCACTCTATGAACTTTCTGTTTTTTTATTTTTTTTTCTCTTTTAATTTTTGTCACGCATATTTTTACTAATATACCTCAACTTAACCGATCTTTCCCCCTCCATCCCCCCATCCTTCCCCCTCCATCCCCCCATCCTCCCCCCTCCCTATTCCTACCTAAATAACTCGGCTCTTAAAATGTAATTTTTCATTTATAATTTTTTTTTTGGAATCACTACACTTGTATACAATACCTATGTGGAAACCTGTAAATGGTTCAATTATTGTAACTCAATTACTATATGCTGTTATTAATGTAAACTGTTGGTATCCCAAATAAATAAAATAAAAATAAAATAAAACAAATAATTATTATTTTCATCAACAGAGTTATATCCTGTAGCCGAATTTGAATTCCAAATAAATTACGACGGGTTGTTTAAAAAAAATTTATCAAATATTTCAAGTCAATTTTCACTTTCTGTGTAAGTTCTATTCAAGTTCTGTTTTTATATCATTATAGGCCAGAGTTGCTTCACAAAACTGAAATAATCACAGAACTTGAATTGAACCTTCACAGAACCTGAAAATTAACTTTAAATATTTGATGAACTTTTCAAACCCATCCTCAGTGTTTGTAGCAGGGTTGTTTCGGATGTCTGAATTAATGCGAATAATCCGCATTTGCGGATGCGGATGCGAATATTCGTAACACCCCTGATTCTTACTGTAATGACACTTGTGATGATGATGATCAAAAGGGTTGAAATCGTGATAAGACGGAAACGCTCTTTTTTCCCCCTCTACTTCAACAGCATGTAACTTCGTGGAATATATAAAGTATGATTTTTTAAATATGATATTATAGTTAAAATATGATTTTTTTTTAAAACACGCGAAAATCGGACTTCTAGACTAGTTCACCCTTAAATTAAATCAATTTAAAAAAAAACATAGCTCAGTCAATAAAAAAATTAATATTTATCGTATCCAACCGTAACTAAGTTTTTAAAACAAGATTGTATATCCGATACATACCTGCATCATCTTTGTTTTTGTTCAACTGGTTTTCATTATTCGTGCTTTCGAACAAATTTCTCCCCTGGATTTCTCCTGTGCATTGATTTAAGATGATTTTTCATAGTAGTAGTACGTCCCTACGCCAGTAACTTTTATTACGTATTTTACACTCGGACTTTTCCGGAACATTTTTGTCTAATATAAAGTAAATCCAGATACTTCTTTTATTGATGACGACATTTTTATTTAGATCGAAATATTCACCAACCACGCAAAAAACTTGGATAAACACAGTAAACAAATACTGTAATTGATTCACAACGGGAACCACGCCGATAACTAAACCAAAACAAACAAAAAAACCTGCAGGATCTTGTCAACGTGTGTCTTCCTATTGGTCAGTTAGCAAACGAAGATAGCAACACGCGCCACTCTGGTCCCGTCCACATCCGCATTAATTGATGCGGATGCAGATGGGAATGCGAATATCCGCAACACCCCTGTTTTGTAGAACATAAAAGTTATTGGCTTCTACATACTTTATTCTACTAAGATAATTTAGGAGGCGGGTATGGGTACCGCCGCCCGGGGAACCATTTATTAGATAACCAACACCCCTACTATAGGTCACCCCGAGTGGTTCGCTAAGTTTGGTGACTTAGCAGGGGTGCCTGAGTTTATAGGATGAGTTTTGTGTAGGTCTTGGCGGCGAATGCTTTTGCTTACCTACTGCGTGGCAGGCAGGTTAGGGAGAGACTGTTTGAGGGATACCTTTTGAACCCTTCAGCCGGATTCTCTCGATCCATCGCCTTGTGACGTAGTGGCACCATTCGCCCGTCACTCCAGGACTCGTAAACGCATATTCCTACCCACCTCTCAACCTTTTCCTTCCCAGTACTTCCTCCCCGGGTTACGAATAACCCAACAATGTTTGAAAATCTCCTACTACCACCACAGAAAGCTGAATTGCTTGTGTTGTGATGGACGACTTAGCCAGTCGAGCAATCGAATACGCGACGCTCGGGTGGGACCCAAGCGACTCCAGATACTAATATCTACAGCCCGTATGTCGGACGAATATCTACAGCTCATATGTTGAACTAATATCTACGAACTTCAGAGTGTTGACTAATATCTACAGAGCGTAGGTTGGATTAATCAGCTTAATGCGTCCAATAGTCCGATATTAAGGATTTTTACACACATACTTACAAAAATTAAGTTTTTTAAACTGCATACGCAATATTACGTTATTCCAATATGCTATACATAATTGCAAATCCAACCTCTGCCAGTGCTGTAGATATTCGTCAACACTTTGGTTCTCATAGATATTCGTCAACAGTTTGAGCTGTAGATATTCGTCAACACTTTCCTTCTCATAGATATTTGTTCGATTTTTTCAGTTTTTGGAATTCCTGTAGATATTAGTAGACGCCTCCACCCAAGCGCTATGCCCACTCAACCGCTGACCGGTCGAATGAAACAGAAATATGCCCCGAGTAAAAAAATAATATACTAACACAGTTTAACATGAATCCATCTTGGACATAAGGAAAAATCGTTAACCTACATGTATTATAAAGAATTGTGAATGCCTCTACGTTAATGAAAAAGTTCTTTGGGATCACCTTTGACTATAAGAATGAATGAGAAATACCCTAAAATTAATTCGGAAAGAATTTAGGAATTCCTAGGCCGCTCCGTACAAATGGCCGATACCGTCCATCTCCAAGAAATTCCGGATCTTTTATAAAGCCCACAGCTATTCGTTGTTCCCAGATTCGAAGAGAAAAAAAAGGTTTTTTAGATATAGGCGTGCCTCCGTAGTTTTATGCAACGTCCAAACAGTGCTTCTAAATCAAAAAAAACTTTAGAAAGAAATAAAAATTTTGTGGTTTGACATCATGTTTATTGATAAATACACTTTATAATACAACACTTTATCGAATGTAATATATAGACAGCCGATCGGATTTCACTTAGCTCAAGTTTCGTCGGTGTATTTTGGTCACTATCGCAACACGTCAATGGCAAAAGAGAGTGGAGTAACCTCTGGAGGTCGTTATTCAGTATATTTTTTTATTTTTTTTGTTTTTTTTTTTACGTGAGCTCCACACAGGAGGCCCTGAGGAAAATAATTTCCCTCAGGGCCTATGTCATCTTTGGGGATGCTGTGTGGAGGGTTTTTTTAAGGAAAGGAAGGAGAGGAGAATTATGGGAAGGAAAAGGGTTTAAGGGGTTTTTACATTAACTCCACACAGGAGGCCCTGAGGAAAATAATTTCCCTCAGGGCTTATGTCATCTGGGATGCTGTGTGGAGGGTTTTTTTGAGGAGAGGAAGGAATGAACATTGGTGTTGAAGAGACCCATGTTGTAGGAAGGAGGAAACACAGAGGCCGGTAAATCATTCCACAGCCGAGCTGTTGAACACAAGAACGAGTCGAAGAAACGACCCGTTCTCTTGTGACAAATGTCAACTGTGTACAAATGTTGGGCAAGCGTTTGGCGTGTTTCCCGACTATGCACCGGTGCCGAAGGGATCAATGATGCTAGTTCCTCGGAGCATCTTCCATTGTAATACCGGTAGAACAAGGATAGCATTCCCACCCGACGCCTGTGCTCTAAAGATTGCAATCCGTCTGTTAAGATGGGAGAATCTATCAAACGGACCGCCCGTTTCTGCACAGAATCGAGGGTATTTTTCAGGTATTTTGGAGCTCCAGACCAGAGGTGGCTGCCAAATTCAACCGTAGGGCGCACTTGCGATTTGTACATGGTTAGCAGTTGTGTACTATTAAAGTATCTGCGGGCCCTGTACAGTACGCCCAGTTTTTTGGGAGGCTAACTTTACTCTGGCTTCGATGGAGCCCCCATACCTCAGCTGGTCACTTAGGGTTACACCAAGCATATCAATCTAGGGCCTGTTCGGAAGATTGCTTCCGTTGAAAGCGACTAGATTTTCATTTCGATCCCTTTTAGACGTAATCAGAAGATTGGGTCTTTGAAACATTAAATTCAACGAGATTATTTTTACCCCAAGAGAAAACACTCTCGAGGTAACCGTCCATTCTTTGCTTCAAAGCCTTACGAGCTGTTAGAGTTTGTGAGCCCTTTGGGGGCTTGTCAAACAAAAAGCTATCATGAACTGTACTGTCATCCGCATAACAATGAATTGGTGCACATGACAAAAGGTCGTTGATGTGCAACAAAAACAAAGTCGGAGACAGAACTCCAGCATTTATTGAGTGTGAGGAAGAGGTGAAACCTGGGTGGGTAGGAATCTGGGGTTCAGGGTAAACAATATTATAATATATTAGCAGAAATCCATTTTTTGAAGAAGCAAAAACTTTGAAACGTTTCTCTGGCGCGGCGTCATGAAATATACACAGCATTTAAATACCTGGCACAGCGTCATGAAATGTACTCAACATTTTAAAAACGATTTACCCTTCGCACGCCTAATAAAATTATACGACTAGTTATGATGCCTGGTAGGATCTTTGGGACCCGGCGATACTTAGTAGTTTTATTTTTATTTGTATACATTAATGGTTATTTGATCATTTTCTTTTCTGTTTTTAAATTAATGTCGTAATAAATAAATGCAAAATATTTCAGAAATTACAATTCATTTATACACCACGTCAAAATTTTACCTGAGTCTACTAATGTGCTCTTCTAAATTGACGGATTCGCGCATGTCAGTGCCCAAGGACGCTTGGTGGGGGGCGCTACTCGCCCGAAAAAATAGAATGAAATAGATTGCCTCTACTAAAGAGCTCAATAAACTACTCTACTAAAATAGTGGTGTTCGGACGCGTTTAGTTACTAATATACTCGCTACTCGGTATTAACGTGCTAACTTAGTGTGCCAACTGCCGCACGCAGATATCACCGGCACATATTGGTGTGTAGCTAGGGCAGTGAGTGATGCGGCACCTAAATTAAGTGGTCTTCCGACTACAAATTATGCCGCCACTTGAGGGATCGAGGACCAACAGGTCTCCCGGCCGCGTATTTACAAAACCTATACCGATTCAGTCGCGGTAATTATAATAAATAATATAATTAAATATTGGTTATTTTTTATCACATTGCAAAAAAAAGTATTGTTCTAAAATCTAGATAAAATAATCTTTCTGATGTGTACATTAGAAATTAATAATTTTATTTCTAAATATTTAAATTCTAATATTATTCCCACATATTATAAATACACCTCTATATTGATAATTTTTTATCACTTTGCAAAAAAAAAATTGTTTTTTCGTGACGCTCCCTAATTCATCTGACCTCCTCTCCTACCATAGGAAGAAACATTTGATAGCGTCGGGTGACGGTACAACACCCAAGAGCTCGCGGTTCAATAGATATCTGCTAGTGATTTTCATGTAAGAAATAAATGATAATTCGAAACTGTTCACAAAATAATCCAATTTAAGGGCAGGCAGGGTAGCTTAAAACGGTTAGATTCAAAAGAATTTTGGAATAAAATTGAGTCAAAAATATACCATATATATTTCTAAATTTGATTCTCAAAGGTACCATCTTAATTACTCTACCGCTAACCAAAATAAAACATTAACTACCGAGCACGAAATTCAATTTAGCTCTCTGAAAAACATACCAAATTAAGCTATCAAATGTTGCTTGTCCACGTGTGTACAGTATACATTTATATATGTGTACAGTATATATATCGCATCATTTAAAATTCTGTTTACGAGTTTATTGTGTAAAAACAAATTATAAAGAGCTATTTATTCCTTATCCTCAGAGTGCTGTAATTCTCACATGAAACCGAAATTCACGATATTAATTTTATGGAGAGTTAGTCTAAATTGCACCCCCTTTGTTGTCCTTGTTATGTTTTCTGTTTTTATTGTGCTTTAGACTGTCCTAACCATCAAGCTGGGATTAAATAATTTAGTCGAGGGATAGCCGCCATTCCCACATTTATGACATTATTACAGGGAAAACCTTTGTTTCATTGCTGGACGCAGTCGAGTTTAATTGTCAACCGAAGTATGAAAATTTAAGGGTTTGAACAGTAAAATCGTAAATTAAAAAGAGTTTTGTGTGTCATAGTTACAACATGTAACGCGAAAACAAAAGGAAACAACTTCAAAGCAAATTAATATAGCAGAGTACTTAATAATCTCATCAATCAACAAAAGCTGTAGAAATTTTTTCCAAGACCCAGAAAGATGTCAAATTAAAAAGGAATCCACTGAAGCGATTATGGTCGAAAAATGATCACTTTTATTTTTCATGTTCACTGTGTATTCGTTTATAAGAATTTTATTGAAGTATTTAAATAGTCAGGAGGGAGGTTCAAAGTGCTATCGCGGGTGGAACAAATTTGGACATACCTTTCCAGATCGTAAGACAAAAACACAAAAGTCTGTTAATTGTGAAATATTTATTATGATATGCCTTTATATTTTGTTAGGTGTTAAACTAATCAAATACAAAATTTTAAAAAATATAGGGAAAAACAAAGAAACAATGAATTATTCGCTTTTGAAGCAATTGCGGGTGCAACACCAAATTATCGCGGGTGCAACGTCTAATTTAAGTGGATTTAAACATCAATAAAAATCTAAAGAGGAACGAAATAAAAGATCAATAAATACTTTTGACTAATCAGTACACTTCTTTGTCGCTTATGTTAATTATTTCTTTTCGAAAACGTCAATATTCGCCGAAAATTCCATGAACAAATTATTTCCATCAATCTTTTTCTCTGGCATTTCCAACATCAAAAAAGTCTTCGAAATGCACTTCTGCTACATAATTTACGATTTTCATTATTATTTAATTAATATTTAATTAATTTATTTTAATTATGATTTTGGTATCTAAATTATATTCATTATCTTAAATAATTATTATGTAGTTTTTTTACTCCTCTAATGTAAAAAAACTACAAAAACGAAGCAATTGAAATGCTTTATTTATTAGGACTATAAAGGTCGCAAATCTGAACTTCGTCGACTATTTTAGAACGATGTTAAAAATACATTTAAAAAAAAAATTCCGTCGAATTTTTGATCAGCTGTTTACGGTTAAAATTACGTCTTTTTCCATAGATACGCACATTTCATTATTGAATATACAGCAAACAATATACAGAAATCGGAAATATTCTATATTGACTCGAATAAGTACACCCACGGCAGTTTCAAAGCAAAAAACACGTAGGATTCGCGCGGTTATAAACTTTGCATTTTTTTAAAATAAGTCCTTCAAATATTAGATAAATGGTAAAATACAGGTTAATTCATTGGCTTCACAGCACTATAATAAGTGTTTATGTCTCAGTGTTAAAATTCGAAGGTGTAATTTTTTTAATGTTGGCAAAAAATTTTAAAAATGATCTTCTGGGAGATATCGAGCAATCGTGGCAAATTTATTTATTTCGCGTGATCGCTCCAGTAGGTAAACGGTTTGCCAAAAACAAATAGAAAACCAATCATCATACCATGTCAAAAAAATGATATGCAAGCACTCTACTGAAAAAACAAAAAAATCTTTGACTTGGAAGTCAAAGAAATCAAAAGAAAATTCCAAAATTAATTTGACTTAAGAAGGCACTACCAGAAAAAACCAGAAATATGTCATTTTCAAATCAGATTTTAGACGTATTGACTCTTTTCCACAAAAAAATATAAATGGATTTCTAAAGATTGTTCTTTTATCTAGCATTCGCATGTAATAAATTTGGGAAAATTTTAAAATTTTTAGTATAATAAGGTTATTCCATAGGTCGTTGGCAGATTTGTTAAATTTACAAAAAAGATTTTGTATTATACCACACCCATTTTAAATAATATAATCATGCAGTAAAATAAATCAATACATTATCTAGCAAGCGCATGTTTTAGAATTTTAATTTTAGTTTCAATAAAATAATTAAAAAATATGTACGTACATGTGTTACTTGACGAAAATTGGTCCATTTATGCATTTATTTGCGCACTTACAAACTAATATATTTCAGATTTTTTTTACATTCTTATTAAATTTAGACATTATTGAAAAATGATAAATACTTGTAATCAAAAGATAACTACAAAAAGTACATTATTTTAATAGTTTTATCATCACGCCTTTCAGCATTTTTGGATGAAGGTATAAATTAAAGCTAATTTGAATTGAAATAAATTCGATATTGAGTTATAATTAAAAAAAGCTGGTACGGAGAAAAATTAATCTTTCTCGTTGTAACCGCCCTGCACGATCGTAAGAACAACTTTCGGCGATATGTGGATTTTCGTCCGCTGGCTGGTTAAACGCTCTTAAAAGGACTTAAATCAAACCTATCAGAAGAGCAAATAATCATCGAGAGAATCACACAGAACGAAGGGATTCAAGTTGCACCGTGTAAAAATATGAAGAATTTAAAATAAATTTCATTTGAAATAAAATATCAATATACCAAGGAAAATCAATGTGCTTCACCGGATCAAGGAGGTATCAGAGTGAATCAAAACATGAAAATACACCATGGAAACCAGCGGTACACTGTGAAAAAGTTTATTTGCACCAGGAAAGCTAATAACAACAATACAATTTTTTTATATATTCGATAATGTTATTATTAAATTTATAAGAACAGTTTATAATTTATTTATTTTTTTTTGTATTTTTAAATTTTTAAATTTTTAAATTTTTATTTAGTTTTTTTATTTTTATTTTAAAAAAAGAAAGACAAACATTTCCGTGTTACGATTAACCCAACAGTGTTTGAAAATCTCCTACTACCACCACAGAAAGCCGAAAATGTTGCTTGTGTTGTGATGGAGGACTTAGCCAGCCGAGGACTCGAACACGCGACGCCCGGGTGGAACCCAAGCGCTATGCCCACTCAACCACTGACCGGTCTAATATAAGTTCTGCTATATAAGTATTATTAAGCTTGAAAGCTGTTTTGCTTTCTTTCACAAGGCGAAAAATCTGTCACGCGTAATAATATTTACATAGCAGACAATAGCAGCAATGTTTATAAAAAACCGTTTTAATATATTTTTTACATGAGCTCCACACAGGAGGCCCTGAGGAAAATAATTTCCCTCAGGGCCTATGTCATATTTGGGGATGCTGTGTGGAGGGGTTATTTTAAGGAAAGGAGTACCGAACGGCAGAGCAGACGTCTTACAAAGCATAGCATGACGAGGGAGTGGTGCTGTTAAATGAAATTGCAAACCATTTGGATATAAGTGACCGTTCTTTATATGCCTTAAAAATATTATTGAAGAGTCACTTGCCTAAATGCTGATAGGGTAACTAAATTGTACTGTAATTGGAATTATTCTGTTGTACAATAATAATAATAATAATAAGATGAGGGTTTTTTAAGGAAAGGAAGGAGCGGAGAGTTCTGAGAAGGAAAAAGGTTTAAGGGGTGGGTAGGAATCTGGGGTTCAGAGTGTCCTGGTCCTCCGCCTCCAAGAGATAGACAAACCTCACCCCATGAACCCGGGCACTCCTGCTAAATCACCAAACGTATCGAACCACTTGGGGTGACCTATAGCAGAGGTGTTGGTTATCCAATAAAGGTTCTCGGGGTGGCGGTACCCATTCCCGCCTCCCAAAAAAAATATATGTATAAAATAAATAAAATTAAACTGAAGTTCTACAAAATAATCTTGATAACAATAAACAATAAATTTAGTGAGAATCGTGACACCCTTGTCGTGTCATCCTTTCTATAGCTCCTTTTATCTGATAAGGAGTAAAAGACCAATGATGACCTTAAAATAAAATATTTTGTAAAATATATACCTACGTTTAAATGTAACCCATATTTTTATATTACGATAAAAACATGAACACGGCTTTTGGTTTTAAAATACAAACCTTTTGTCAGACAGCTTTGAACATTTTAACGAATGATTTTGGAAGTTAAACAACTTCTGCCTTCATTGTAGGTACTTTGTAGAATGGTGGTCGATAACCTTTTACGCGCTGGAGGTCTACATTAAAAAAAACCCTTTTGATGTCTTTCGTGTGACTGAAAATATATGATACATATATCCTTCCACATATATCTGAATAACAAATTCAAAATATATGTGGAAGGTTTTTATCATTTATCAGGACAGAAAAGCTACCTAAGTAATAATCACACTGGTATAAATTTCTGCAATAAACGTAAATACTCTGATGCTTGTAGGTGGGTACTTACGAGAGTGACTGGACAACTCAGAATCAAGCAACTTCAAAACCTCCTTTGAAAAATCCTTAAAAGTGATGAAAATAAAAATATAAAAAAACATTGGTTAAATAGGCTGCATATGAACTATTTTTCTTTTTTCTCGTAATCTTTAATGATTTTTTAAAGGGGTTTTGAAATTGCATGATTTTGAGTTGTCATGGAATCACTACGCGATATGTCATTCTCGAATTGAACATGGAATCATAGGATGGGGATCTGCTGCACATACGTACCTACACAGCCTGAATACGATTCAAAAAGGAATCATAAAGACCATATTGAAAGTACCAATTAAAACGCCTTCAAACGAAATTTTCAATAACTCTGAAGTACCAAATGTACAACAAATATATGCCAAAAATATATTATTGAAGCTCTTCAAAAATAATGAATCCTCTACTAGACCGTATATGCATAACACTAGATCGAATAAAAATGATATAAAAAATATTCCAATTTATAAAACCACATTTGGACAAAGAAACTATACAGACTTTTCAACAAAATTCTATAACATCCTTCCCCAGGACATAAAACTAATACAAAATCCAATAGAATACAAATCAAGAATAAAATATGGCTTAAAGAGGTCAATGAGAAAACCCTAGCGAAGACGCTAAAAACGACGCAGAAGACAAATGAACTATATTTAAATAACTTTAGTCCGCCTCGGCACAGGACCCCCTAGTGAGGAAGACTAAGAAATACAATATTTTATACTTAATTTCACATTACATTTTGTATGTAAATTTTTTCCTATATAGTCGCTATAATAAAAAAAAAAATAAAAAAAACTTACGAAAGTGTTGTCAACACGATATAAGAAAAATAATGTTACAAGGAATGTCATCCAATGTGACGTTGTCATTTTTATATTGCAATATGAAGAGTGATAGCAGATGAAAAAAAAAAATATTGATTTTGGTAAAATAATGTACCATATAAATTTTATATGGGAAAAACACAGCCGAATCTGAATACAAAAACAATGGACATAAAATATCATTTTTTAATACATTTTCCCAAGTTTTAATATTAAAAGCTTTACCAACTAAAAATACCTCAGGTAATATTTATTAATATCCTCATTTGGCAGGAACCCAACAGCTTTGGGAAAGGTATTATGCAATTTAAAAGCTCACCCCTTGAACTCGTGAAAGCTGCCAAAACAGAGCTTCCCGCATTTATAATAATAATGTTATTTTGAAATATTACGCCATCCACATTTATTCTTCTCGTGTTTATGTTTGGTATTTAATATTTTAAGTATATAGCTACGTGTTTTTATTAAAATGTATGACAATGAATTTATTTTAAAGCCTCTTAAGGAAAGTAAAAGTAAGCAATTTCGTAAAACTACCGATAATATTAAGAAACCAAAAAGTTTTCAATTAACACTCCATTTATTTTTCTTCTGCCTTATATTATTGAATCTCAAACTTTTGGAAATCTGCGTGACTGGTAGGAGTGTATATAAGCTTGTTTCCGCTCTCCATAGAGAGAAAAAAGCCTTATTTTTTAATGCCCGAAGTCTCAAAAGTTGCATATGATCTGTAGCTATTCAAAAACGTAAAAATAAATTAAATTTGTGTTCACTTATTCATTTATTTGGGAAAAAAAGAAAGGGTCCATGTTTTATATTTTGTATCTAACTTAATTTTTATTCCACAACTGTAGTGCAAAGAACGCAAAAAAATATTTTTGTAAACATATGTGATATGTTTGTTAAAAATATAAAAGGGAAAATTACACTTTTTCTGGATAAAATCAGTAATCTTGTACACATTTTTGTCAGTTATTCGCAATTTTTAATGAGAAACACACGTTAAAAGGTTAAATTATTGAAATTTTTATTTATTTATTTATTATTTAAACGCCCGTACATAGGGCTATTACATACACAATACAGGTGTATCGAACATTTACAAACATTATATATATATATATAGAATAACATACAGTACATACATACGATACATATTAGTACAACAAATATTTATCATTTTACAAACATATCAGTTACATAAATAACTAGTTATTTTTGCTTTGATGCAAGACGGTGAGGTTTTGAAAATATCGAAAAGGTCTGTATACGTATTGGCAGTTCGGTGAAAACGCACTAGCAGTGAATGATCGGAATAGTTAGTGCTATGATTGTCACTGTGGAAAAGGTGGTGGAGTCGAGTTGGTTTAACAGGGACACGAATATTTATAACACTTAACATTTGAGGGCAGTCTATAAGATTGTTCAGTAATTTAAAAAGTATAAGAATGTCATTAATAGTACGCCGGGTAGAAAGTAGTGGTAGGTTTAGATCAGACATTAATGATCAGATTTCAATTACAGGCTGTCTTAATTTGAATTGAACGTATCGAAGAAATTTTCTTTGTACTCTCTCCAAACGGTGTAAGTTACAGGTATAAATCGGAGACCATACAGGAGATGCACATTCCAGCTGCAATCTTACAAGAGAGCAGTAAAGTAGCTTAATTGACTCAATGTTTTGAAAAGTCCTTGTGTTACGTATTACAAAACCTAGAATTTGCATGGCCTTATTGGAAATTGTTTCACAGTGACGATCAAATGTAAGTTTCCGGTCAAAAATAACACCAAGCTCTTTGATAAATGGTGCTAATGCAATTTTATTATGGTTAATTAAATACGATGTAGATATTGTAGATATTGGAATCCGTGAACGGTAAAAACACATGTGGAAACATTTTTTTACGTTTAGGAATAATTTATTTATTTCACACCAGCTAGCAAGTCTAACTAAATTTTGCTGAAGGATAAGTGCATCATTTAAACATTTTATAATCTTAAAAAGCTTTAGGTCATCTGCGAATAGAATGAATTTGACATTATCGAAACATAAAGATAGATCATTTATAAATAACATGAAGAGAAGTGGGCCCAGATGAGAGCCTTGAGGAACTCCCGAAGTTACTTTAAATTTATACGAAAATTTATTATTTAATTTTACCATGAGTTCACGGTTACAGAGATAACTATTCAACCATTGTAGGAATGATCCATGTATACCAAGGGCTTGCAGTTTCGCGAGAAGGATATTAATATTTACTTTATCAAAGGCTTTTGAAAAGTCAGTATATATTGAATCTACTTGTGCACGAGACGTGAAAGCTTCACAGATATAGTGTTCATATAATAGAAGATTGGTTGTGGTTGACCGACCGGTAACAAAACCATGCTGTTCTGGAGTAATAATATGCCTTAACTTATCAGCAATCTTATCTAAGACAATACTTTCAAACATTTTCGGGATGGTATACAGTATGCAAATTGGTCTATAATTTAAAACACAATTTTTATCACCTGATTTAAATACAGGTGTCAAGTGATAAAGTTTCCAAGGACCGGGAAATATTCCAGTTCGGAGTGACAGATTAAATATGTGTTGAAGAGGAGATGCTATAAACTGAGCGCATTCCTTTATGAATACTGGTGGAATTTTGTCAGAACCTGACCCCTTCTTACAATCTAGAGATCTGATCTTTTTATTAACATCATCCAGGGAAATGTGGCATGTTGATATATCAGTTACATTGGTGTATTTAAATTCAGGTAGAGTCACATTATCATTATTGTGTTCATAAACACTTGAGAAATAATCAGCAAAGAGATCAACTATTTCTTGATCATTGTCAGCATGTTTGCGCCCTGAATACATTGATCTAGGACAACCGTTATTGTCTTTAAGAGACTTCACATAATTCCAAAAATGTTTTGGATTTGACTTGATAGTCTGTTCTACATCTGTAATATAATCTGAATAACATTTTTTAGATAGACTTTTACATTTATTTCGTAAATCAGAAAAAATTTTATAGCAGTCAATAGAGTTATTGGATTTATAGTTAATGTGAGCAATTTTTTTACATTGAATGAGTTTTTTTAGTTCAGTACTAAACCATTTTGGGTAACAATCGTTTCGTTTTACAATAGATGTTGGTATGCAATTTTCAATGGTATTATAAAGGATTGAATTAAACACATTTGTTGCTTCTTCTACGTTTGTTGACATAAAAATGGGGGACCAATTGAGTGAAGACAGATATAATCGCACTTGTTTATAATCAGCTTTCTTGTAGTTTCGTGCGTGAATAGGAGATTGGGGGGTAAGGAGTTCAATGGAGTTCAAATATCCTAACAATGAATATAAAAAAAAAACAGGATACATGATTTTAAGTTCAAACCGTAAAATAATTCCTCCACATGTACCATTAAAAATTGAAAATAACGATTTGCAAATCCTGAAACAGCAAAAATATCTTGGGCTGTGCATCGATAAACATTTAACTTTTAAACAACACATTCAAAATGTAAAAGATAAATTCACACCCTTAATTAGCGTTTTTAGCCGGTTATCATATCTATTACCAATTAGATTAAAAAAAAGTTTATACTATAGTCTCGTACACTCACACCTAAATTACCTGATTGAAATCTGGGGAAATGCGTATGAAACATACATCAATGAATTACAGGTAATTCAAAATAAGATAATCAAAAAACTATTTCACTACGAATCCAAAACATCCACAAAAAAAATATATTTAGAAACAAAACTGCTAACATTAAGAAAACTATACGAGTACAATATATGTGTCCTTATATACAAAATAAATAATAAACTCATACATACAAACACAGAATTCATTAAAACGTCCCAAGTACACAAACATTTTACACAACACGATAACATACGTTTAAACACCATTCATACTAACTACGGTAAGCAATCAATTAGTTACGAGGGGGGCAATTTATATAATTGCCTTCCAGATGATATCAAAAACGAAAAAAGTGTGTGCAAATTCAAAAAAAAATTGTTCATGTTTATTCACAAAAAACAAAGTAGTGATAGTGAATAATATCGTATGGTAATATAATATCATGTAAATGTTAGTATTGCAATCTAATGTAATCTAAGGTTATGACATGTAAAAACTATGTAATACAATGTAAAAAGTACATAATTCAATATTCTAGTTAAGTAAGTGAAAATGTTATTTTCTTTTTTACTGGAATAAAAACTTATGAAAAAAAAAAATGGGGGCCAAATAAATGATCGCTTGTAATGGGGGATGATGAGAGTCAATGGATACTATTGATTCTTGCGATTTGCTGACATTACTATTATTAATGTTTGATATGACAAGATCAAGAATTCTATCATTTATATTTTTAACATGATTTAATTGTTTAAGATTGATAAAGTTAATGGTATCAATGATTAATTGGGCTTTGGCAGAAATGGGATTTGAAGATTCAGTAGGTTGTGCCCAGTATACATTTGGAAGATTAAAATCCCCAAAAATTATTAATTTTGCATCAGGATATTTCATTTTCAATGATTATTATCATAATTTAAAAATATATGTTTACGTTATTTTCCTAATTTTCCATTTTAGCGAGCCAAAATTCATTAAAAAAAATAATTTAAAATACAGTTTTATTTTCATTGTAAGACGCAATTTTTGAGATATCGGGCGTTTTTGAATTCAAAAATTGAAATAATTGACTCACCCTAGTGTATATTCACTGGGCTGCAGTCTGCAGTGAAAATTACCCCGAGGAAAATATGTCATATAAGCTTTAACTCCTCCATGTTTATCTCGTTTTAGTCTCGTTTATTTAGGACGTCGGTAAAAAGTTGCCTAGAATTTTTTCTTTTCACTTTTCTTTAATTCAAAGCCAATTCTATTCCTCAAGTATATCCAGGCATTGCAAATAAAAGTTAAAACACGTTGGAAGAACGCATTTTTTGTAGCATGAAAAAGCTTTTCACAAACTTGATTCCTTATCGGTGCGTTGGATTTATCCGTCAAGCTTTTATAACACACACTTCAACGTTCTTTGAAAATTGCCATTGGTTTTTAACAAACGTGACAATTCTGAAATCTTCAAAAAATATTTCTTCAATAAAAGTAATCAATCAACTACAGAAAGCAATCATCAATAGAAAACAACAACCAACATTGTGCTAGTGGAAAAAGGAAGAAAAAAAATAACATTTGATAAGTGCGTCGTGCAAAAATTTGACTGAACATTAAATTCAGTGCATGCCATTTTTTGCTCATATGATGTACACGGCTCACTAAAACGTAAAATCTAATAAATCAAAAACAAACAAAAACTGTTGGTGGTTTAAACATAATATATAAAATGTATGCATATATATATCCATACAATTTTGCTTTTGATTCTCAAGAGCCTGGTACTTCGTACTTTTCATTTTACTTGGTGTTCACAGACCGTCAAATTTGTCAAGATCACAAATCGACAATCAGCCATTTTGAATTATTAACATTTTTTTTAAAGGCCACTCGCATTGATTTCATAATGACTTGAAAAATCGTGTGGATATATTTTTTAACTAAGATTACGAAAATATTAATAAAAATTTTTAGAAATGTACAGTTTTTTTTATTTTTAAATGAAAATGTCCCGTCTCCGAAAATGTTACTATTAATTTTGTAAAATTCCACACTGATTTATTTTTTTTATATTGCAACACTTTGATTTCAGGCGAATTTTTGAATTTGACATTTAACGTTCGCTAGATTTATTGTTTGTTCTCTGCGAACTTATCATGTGGTTTGATTTTTTGACGTTGTGAAGAGAACCCCGTACATTTTACGCTAACTGCACGTGTTTTAGAGGTATAATGGTAGCGGTGCTGATTTTAACAAAATCAAATTTTATAATATTCTTTTTATTATTATAATTTACAAGTACAAGTATATTACATTGGATTTAGTAATATAGACGTTGAACATTATTATGATTTATGATCAATAAGATGGATCACGGAAAAAAATTATTTATGAGATGTAATATTTTTGGTATGCCTCGTTATTCTCCTGTGCCATTTCTTGTGGAAACGTTCTTTTTTTAAAATGATTTTCGACTACGTAATTATCGTTTTTTCGCACCTTTAAAATTATGTCCCGTCTTTCCGGTTTATAAAAAATGGTCTGATTTTTCGGATTGATATTTTCAAAAAATCGCAAGTGTTTCAAAAATACGATTTAAAAAAAAATACAGAATGTCTTAGAATATTTGCCTAAACCGGAATTTAAAAAAAAAAAATTGTGATGCAAGTGGCCTATTGTAATCGATTACGGCCAGTTTTCGACCGGTTACTGGTTTGCTTAATATGCGCTGTGGTTGGGTTATATGATCAGCTGTTGAAAAATTATCTGGAATAATCGTAGTAAAAACCTAATATAAAACTTCCGGCGAGCTCTGGCGTTACGAAATTTGTATTAAAAAAGTGCTATTGGTGGCACGCGAGGTTTCAAAACTGAAAGTATGGAAAGCGGGAGTAAGCGAGGGGGAGGGGAACCTGGGAGGGGGGAGGGGGACCTGGGAGGGGGATTCGCGGGACGGGGGAAGGAGGGGAAGTGGAGTGGGGAGAGGGAAGGTAGAGGTGACGGATTGGGAACGCAAGAGGGGAAGAGGACGCAGGAGAAGAAGGGGAGGTAGGAGAGAACGGGAAAGGACACTCAGGGAGAAACAATTTCTTTATTAAATGGCATAGCAACGCATGCCGGGACCAGCTAGTAACATATAAAAACGTGTTTATGATAATTTTCGTAGCGTACTCTGCGATTTTTTTCTATTGAGGGAATTTCATATAATTACTGTTTAGGCGTGGAAAATATATATCGTATTATCTTAAAAAATAACACATATTTTTATAAGAGCTTAAAAACTAAAAATTGTTCAAGGAAAGTATATTAACTTAAATATTGATTGACTTAAATATTGATACAAGCTACAAGAACAAAAACGCAGATTCACTCAAAAACACATTAAAATCTCACAACATACGCTTGATTATTGATAAACCTACTCGTATACAAGGAAATAAAATAAGTATAATTGATCATATAGGTACAAATATACCAAAAAGCTCTTACACATGGGAAGTCACAGAATTAGCTGTATCAGATCACATGGCACAGTTAATGCACGTAAAAACAGAATATAATATAAACCAAACGTGGTATACAAAAAAACAATTATTTAACACAGAAAACACTAACATTTTTAACAATTACTTATCATGTATATGTTGGGAACCACTAAAATCCTTTGAATCCATTAATGACAGCTACGAATACTTCATTAATGAAATAAATAATGGTATGAAATTTTGTTTCCCCTTTAAACTGTATAAATATCCCCAAAAACGCAAAATAAATTGGGTAACGACTGGTATTAAGATATCTATTAGACAAAAAAGACATCTGTACATGAAACAAAAAAACACAAATGACCTTACAATCATAAACAATTACAAACATTACAAAAAAATTCTTAGTAAAGTAAAACAGGTAGCTAAACGGAATTATAATAGTAAACGAATTCAAAACGCGCAAAATAAAACCAAAACATCGTGGAACATAATAAAAGAGAACTCAAATAATTCTAATTCTAAAAGTAAACCAAAAATCTGTCTTAAAATAAATGATAACCTGGTATCAGAACCAAAAAACATTGCAAATGAATTTAACATTTTCTTTGCACCACCGCCACCACCAAAAAATACATCTCTACATCCACAATCTGCCAAAACAGTCGAAAACAAACAGTCGCGATCATTCTTCATAACGCCTGTAAACAGGGAGGAAATTATTAAAATCATCGCAAAACTGAAAAATAAAAGCAGTGTCGGCACTGACAAAATCCCTATAAAAATTATAAAAGCATGTGCAGAAGCGTTAAGTTACCCGTTGGAAATATTAATTAACAAATCTTTCGAATCAGGAACCTTCCCAGAACAATTAAAACAATCTATTATTGTACCTTTGTATAAGAAGGGTCCTAAACAGGAAATCTCAATCTACAAACCGATATCCTTATTACCAAACTTTTCAAAAATATTTGAAAGAGCCATGTACAATCGCATTTATAACTTTCTCGAAAACTTTGAGATAATATGTCCACAACAATTTGGATTCCGCAAAGGCCGTTCAACAACACAGGCAGTATTCAATTTTTTGAACAAAATTCTAGAAAATATTAATGTTAGTAAAAAAACCGTAGGTATCTTTCTCGACCTCTCAAAAGCATTCGACAATGTTGATCATGAGCTTCTTCTAATTAAACTTGAGCATGTAGGTATTAGAGGATTAAAAATAAAAATAAAACGATTCAAACCATTTTGTACTTATTAAAATGGTTTGAATCGTACTTAAAAAATCGTCAGCAGAAAGTTCAAATTTCAAATATCGATGAAAAAATGTTCCAGTACATGGTAGAATCCAAATGGAGAAAAATAAACAAGGGTGTGCCACAAGGAAGCATTCTTGGGCCTCTCCTTTTCCTTATCTATATAAACGAACTCCTAATAATTGCTGGCACAGAATGTTCAATGTTCGCTGATGACACCGCTTTGTTGTTTGAATGTAATGGAGACGTTGACGAATTTAACAAACAAGTTAACGAGACTTGCCAATTAATAGCAAACTGGCTGTTATCGCAACATCTATCACTCAACACAAACAAAACCCAAATTTTAAAATTTTGTCCAGTGCAAGCTACACCTATAAATATAAATGTAAACATTAATAATAATATATTATCGAACCTTCCCAAACCTGTTCACTACTGGGAATAGAATTAGACATAAACATAAACTGGAAAGAACATGTCTCAAAAATTGTAGCAAAAATCAGTAGTTTTTCTTATGTTCTGGGTACCTTGAGAAAAATATTGAACACCGAATCAGTAATAGCCGCATACTATGGTTATGTATATTCAATAATAAAATACGGTATTATTTTTTGGGGAAACTCGGTAAACGCCAAAGATGTCTTCATCATACAAAAGAGATGCATAAGAAAAATTACAAACTCCGGTCGTTTAGATTCATGTAGACCTATGTTTAAAAATCTGAAAATTCTGACAGTCACAGACATATATATAATGGAGTTATGCATGTTAGTGCGATCATCTACAGACAAGTTCCCACTAAAAAAACTCAACACATAAATACGCTACAAGGCTCACAGAAAACCTATTAATGCCAAAAGCAAACAAAACAATATTCCAAAAAGGACTATACTACATGGCCATTAAAGTATATAACAAGCTTCCACATAACATTAAACAAATACAAGATACACACAAATTCAAATCGTCACTAAACACTTTCCTTGTTAATAAATGTCACTACACGTTGAGTGAATACCTCACATAAATGAAACGCCTATTTTTATTGGTATATATATTTGTATTTTTTTCATTGGTATATTGTTATTTTATCTGTATTAACATTGTAATTATAATAAAACAAATAATATTATATAAACATTGTAATTAAATAAATGTGGTTAGCTGGAAGAAATGGGGTCTACCCATAAGCTACACCTTTTGTAATTTTTATTTTACAATAAATATTTTTTGATTTGATTTGATTTGATTTATAAATTGGTAGAAATTCGAGATGCCGAGTCTAAATATGAATAAAAAAAAACATCATTTTGGGATGATATCAAATGTGACGGATGTTAAAACACCCAAACTGATAATAATTTTCTGTAAATTGCCATCTCAACACAGGCGTTTCACACCTAGTGAGATGGGACATACGTTATTACCAGTGGCGGCCGCTGCCCTGAGAATGTGGTGGTTCACTGACAATCCGTACCTACTTGTGACAAAAAAATTATTAATTAGGAATTTTTAATTATTAATTTATTTTTAAACAAACTGTTATTTCTTCTAATATATTCAACACTGGTTGCACTCATTTTGGTAATAGAATTATATATTAATAAATTATGTTATTAGTATTTAATATAATCAATACAAAAAAAAAACAAAACAATGACAATAATTAATCACGTCACGGGTCAATAAATATAACGCCGCGCCGCGCCGGCGCTCCTAGACGCAAGCTAGACTGATCTACATAATATGATCTTCGCCGAAATTCGATTGTATTCGTGTCACCTCGGGTCAATCGGTAAACTTCGGCAAGACTCGGATTATGTCGGTTGCGGGTGGCACACCGATTCGATCTAAATTCTGGTACAAATAGCGAAATCGACGCGCTCCCGATGTTTTACATATCTCATACAAAAATATGATTTGGTCCGCTTGCGAAGCGAATGCACACCAATACGGCCGATACAAGGGTGCTCGGCGGCCGGCGGCCGCGCTATGGGAGATTAAACGCGTTCTCCCTGATAATATTCGTAGTATTATATTGGTAACTAATATTTTTAAGTGATTAAATTAGAGAATTTAAATTAGGGATTTTATAGATTTAAATTGAGATTTTATAGGCTAACGACTCACGGAGCGATTTTTACCCGCGCCCGCCGCGGTTGCGGGATGGAGTTTTATTTTCAAAACTCACGAGACCGGAGTTTTTTGCGGGCGGCCCGCAGCCGCCGCGGTTGCGGTTATCGATCGCAATCTTGGCGGTTGATTACCGCAAGACGGGCGGTTGCAAGACGGGCAGTTAAACGATCAGTTGAGTTCCAGACCGCCATGGACACACACCAGAAACGAGCTGTAGCGTTATACTTACTTCACAGAAGAATTAACTGGTCACTGCAAAATGCGTCGGGATTTCTCTACACCCCTCCCCGCTGCCCACTGCGGTCGCCCGCCAACCGATCGCAGAGCGAGCGGGAGCAACCCGCCGCGGTTGCGGGACCGCGCCCACGCCCGCCGGTACAAGATGACCGCCGCGCCGGTGCAGCGGGACCCGCAAACAATCGCACACGCCGCGGGCGTAAAGCGCGTCGTGAAATGTGCTTTAATTTTTTACATAAATATCTGCATTCTACAAAGGCTGCGGGCCCGCAACCGCGGCGGGCGCGGGTAAAAATCGCTCCGTGAGTCCCTAGCCGTCTTCAGTATGTAAATAAAGTAAATATAGCCATTATAATTTGCCAGTGCTGCACACAAACACACTGTGCGACCAGCCGCCCTTGGTTATTACTGTAATCAAATAATGTAATATTAAAATAATGAAATAAATAAATATAAAATAGAAGTACAAAAATATTTTTAATTTTGTTAATTGCAAAATAAAGAACGGGTTTTTTAATCTAAAAACCGCTCAAGAGGCTTAACTACCCTAATAACGGGTTCAGACGTTTAAATTTTAGTTAATCAACTCGATACTTGAAAGCATATTGACAATTATGGACCTTCTTTCAACAAAGTTGAACAAGTTTTTTAAAACAAATTTGGTCGTTCAATTAAATTTGATCAACTAATATTGAAACGTCTGAGGGCGTTTACCAAAAAAAATGTCCGTTACGTAATGGAATTCCACCAAAAAAAACATTTTTTTTAGTAACAAACGATTTTTTATTGAGTTAATAATATATCTAACTTCGTAAAAATAGTAAATATAAATAAGAAAAGTCTACTATTTAGCGGGAAATCAATGTTTTAATGAAGGACAGGTGATGCGAAGTTCCACCACGTCACAAACTTTAGGTAAGATTTAAGTAAAATTCTGTGGAAATTTTCATTAATTATTTATTAAACTATCATTTAAATTAAACAGTCTTAAAAAAACACATTACTTAAGATAGGTAATTAAATGAAAATATATCTTTTCTTAATAAAACTATTCCACAACGCTACTATATGGTAAATTCAATGGCACAATTTAGTCTTTACTTCGGCATTTTTGTTTTAAAGTAATATAATTTTAAATGTATACAGATAATAAAATTATCATGTTTTTTATAAATCTAATCTTTGAGCATTATTCTAAACAAATTAATATAAAAAAGTTAAATCTTTTATCACATCACAATAGGACAAGTGACGTTAATGGAAAAGACGTCACGGTTAAGGAACTATAAAGGCAGGTTTACATCCTGCACAATTTTAAGAACAATTTGCATTATAAATTTATAATTTAAATAGTTAGTAAGTTAACCACATAAATTCAACCCTGAGTTTTAAGATAACCAATTGAATTAAATATTTTTCATTTTTCATAACATCACTTCTAGCCAACGAAGTCTCTGATGGTTCAAGTTGGTTATAAGCTTATGAATTCGAAACCTTTATTTCAAATTGATTTCGTAGTTTTTTTTCCAATTTTTTTATACTGATAAAACTAATAACTGAATAACGAAAGAGACTTTACCGAGACACCTCTCACCAGGGATTATTTTCAGAAATAAACTGTAAATAAAAACTTAATTCCTACTTTTAATAGACTTAAAAATAAAATAAAAATAATATGACAAAACATAAAAACCAGCAGTAGTTACTGTATGTAGAATTAAATAAATCATTTGGCACAATGTAAACCATGCTTAATAATTATGCCATTACGTCACATTTTGCGTTCCACTAGTACATCACGTCGCGTTTTGGATGTGACGTATGATGCCGGAATAGAAACAAACTCAAAAAACACTTATTTTTAAGACCGATTTCACTAATTGGCATATTTAATCATATTCTACGTGACTTAAGTAATTAACCTTCAAATGCTGTAAGTAAAATCTTTATTACTTACCAACAAAAACCAAGTTCGTAGTGGAAAATAAAAACAGCACAACGTGACGCCCTACCACTCAGCGTGTCACAGGAGACATACACTGCGGCTCAAAACTAAGATGGCGATTGTTTATAGTGCAAATGTTGCCATTTATCGAAATAAACCGATTCCCACAATGATTTTAAAGGTAATTTTTCGTTTAAAATCGATTTATTGTTGTAGCGTTGCGGAATTTTCCACCTACATCATTTTTAGGCACAGAATAAAACAGATTTTTTTATTATTTTGAACTCTACTCTGCTAAAAGTAATATATCTTAATGAATTTGGAACATATGACCATTTAAATTAACAAAAAATGTAAAACAGGGACTGGGTAAACATTAATATTATGCGTTCGGAATTTTGCAAAAGTAGGGTAGGACACTCAAAAAATCGCCTCTCTTCTAACTTATTTGACGAATATTTATGTTAATTATATGTATTTTATGGTTTTTGCTATGTAAATAATTAGTTTTATAAATTATTTTATAGGACTTATTTTAAAAAACATGTTCTAAAATTATTAACCTATAGAATATCTTGTTGAAAGTCGTAGGACACGTCATTTTCGAGTGGTCAATTTTTTTGGTAAACGCCCCTGAACCTTCTGTAACCGCCTGGAGCCAGCGATATTATGGCTATATTATCCAATGGGATATGTTATGAAGCTGAAGATAGTTGGGAGGCTGTTGCTTCCCCAATTAGCATACCTTGGGAGGCTGAAGGTAGTGGAGAGGGAAATTTGGTCATCAAACACAATCAAGCGATTTCAAGTAACGATACGAGTCTGAATAATGGTCTTTCGCCAGGGCGATACTGATACTAATCTAAAACGTGCCGCAAATATACTAATTATTTCAAATGTGTAAATTGTGAAATAACACAAATTAATCACGAGAAAATACGCTTTATGAAAATATATTTTTAATTTGTCCATGGTATGTTGATAAATAGAATTGAACGTTGTAATTTATGTGATTTTTATATTGTATTTGAGTCGTTCAATTTCTAAATCCGCTATATCAACTTTCACTGATTCGGAGAAAACCGCAAAAAACTGTCACACCTGTAGAGTTATTTGGGAGGCGGCAATGGGTACCGCCGCCCCGGGAACCTTTATTGGATAACCAACACCTCCACCATAGGTCACTCTAGTAAAGATCTTGATTCTCTTGTCAAATGGTCGGAACTGAATAATTTACCATTCAGCATCCAGAAATGCAGTGTCGTCACATTTACAAGATCACAACACACATTTTTATTCCCATACCATATTAATTAAATTATACTAACACGCAAAAACGAGATTCGAGACCTTGGCGTGATTTGTGAATCAAATCTCTCTTTCAAATCTCACATATCAGACATTGTCTCCCGCGCGAACAAAATGCTCGTATTTGTTCTTCGTAATGCGAGATCATTTACTAATGGAATTGCAATACGAAGAACGTATGAAGCACTTGTCCGCAGCATCCTGGAATACAGCTCCATTATTTGGGCACCCTTTGAACAAAACCATATCCTAGAAATAGAAAAAGTACAAAAAAGGTTTATGTGTTACCTATATATGAGGGATTATACATACTACCCATTCCTGTATCCATTGTTGTTCTTAACAGGAATGCTCGATGTTAATACCTTAGAAGCCCGCCGTAAAATATTTTTGGGGAAAAATTTTTTTAAGCTGATCTCCGGTACTGTACTGAATCCACCTATGTTGAAGGAGATTAACCTATATGTCCCTAACGCGTATACTCGTGGGAGATCCCACACACTTTTTTATGCTCCGAAAGCGAGAACTTCTTACTTTCAGAATGCCCCATTAAATAGAGCAATTCAACTGCTTAACGATTCTGCATTGAGCATTGACATCTTCAATGTTACCTTTAGAGAGTTCAGTAACTATCTTTTGACATATGTCTCAACATAGAGAAACTGCCCCCTTGGCCTTTTTTTCTCTTATATTTTGTAATCTTCTCCGTAATAATTTGGTGTATAACTGTTTTATGGAGAACCTGAAAAAAAAAATATTGCGAGTGTTGATTACGGAGCCCTTGTTCTACCGTGTCGAAGCAGATAAGAACCAATTGAGAACAGATAAGAGTAGTGTCGCGAGTTGGTGAATGTGATGCACTAGCGGAACGATAAGCGAAAGATAAGCGAAGGAAGAAAACAGGGTATGCCGGCAGTCCTTGATTTCCCCAGTCCTTCCGCTTTGCGGGTAACTCTTTAAGTCCCTAATCCTCAGAATCAATTAATTTATAAATACCCACGTACTAGTACCTACACTATCTAAATTTTGCAACTAGTTTTTCCAAATCCGGCGGAAATGTCCCAGTCCTCTAGATCAGCGTTTCTCAATTTTTTTTCGCCCCGGAATCCTTATCGATCATACTTTTCTAGGCGGAACCCTATTTTTATAAAAAAAGATAAACTCGTAGTTTGAATACTTTGAAACGAAAGATCTAAAGTTTTGTGTAAAACTTACATTAATATGAAGAGGGATATTATTTTATTTTTTTTATTAAAATAGCATTGAAATGAGGCTTTGTATCAGACAGCTGAATACGAAGATCTGGAGCTGCATCCAGTCTGTTTCTTTGTTTGTTTTTTGTGTAAGCTTAAGCCGAAAAACCAGTTTCACACCGGTAAGTGGTCACAAACGGTAACAAAACTGTGATAGCCTTCTCGACGACTTCTAGATATTCGTTTTTAAGTCCAATCCAAAACTCATCCAGATAATTTTTTTTCTGAATTAAACTTTTGTTGTAAGAAAGAAGAACATTTGACATCTATCAAAGTCTCGTACTCTGTTGCTGTACGTTTCCTGTGAACTAGGAATGGATTCTGTACCCAGTCAATGTCCTGCAGGTTTTTTTTTAGGAAAATACTCTTTCAGAGATTTGTTAAGGGCCATCAAATGTTCGTAAATGCATTTTTCAATATTTGAGGTTACTTGCAACTCTTTTTTTCCAGAAACTCGTTTAAAAGAGAAAAAAATTGGTACTGTTTCTGTTCAACACATTCTATCCAGAAGACAAGTTTCTTACTAAGAGAAGAGATTTTGTCGTTTACTGTAAAAGTATTTGTGTTTCTTCCTTGCAATGATCCTTGCAACAATCCGGACGGAACGCGGAACCCTTGTGATGCTTCTACGGAACCCCAGGGTTCCGTGGAACGGAAACGGAACGGAAACGCTGCTCTAGAGGTAGATCTATGAGACTGAAAGGGCCAGTTAGGTAAAAAACACCAATTGTGTAAGAGGCAAAGTAAGATTCTCAAGTTTCTTGTATGGTGATGTATTAATCCTCTCCAACAATCGTGTCCCAATGTCGTCGGCTACTTCCTCGATGTGCCTAGTCACAGTGCTAGACGAAAAGGGCACATGTGCTATCTTTTCCAAAGCAGCCTCTCCTAGAAGTTAATGGCAAATGTCTTTAGTGGAGGGCAAGATCAAAATTCTTCAATTGAATGGCTTTTTAGCCTTAGTAATATGGTTAGCCAACAAATATGATGCTCTCAGTGCATTCTCCTCTATTGCTGTGGTGGCCCTCATAAATTTCTTCTATCTTTCGTATTCCCGTTTTTTTTCTTTCAAAATACACCAGAGGCTTGTTTCTTAATTTAAGGTGCTTGGCGTTCAAGTGGTGAAGAATTTTTGAAGGTTTCAATGCCTCATTAGAGAGTTGGTCATCGCAAACTATCTAGAGCGGAGTTGATGAGCGGAAAACACCTGTACCAATAAATTCATATTTTAAGTAGGACTCCCGGTATTGTCTGTTAAAATTGTTATGTTAAAATTGTTTGTATGCACCGCGGCGGGCCACTTGCATGGATTTCATAACGACTTGGAAAAAATCACGCGGATAGATCTTTTTACTAAGATTAAGAAAATGTTAGTAAAAATGTTTAGAAATGTACAGTTTTTACTTTTATTTTTAAGTATATAAATCCATTATTTGGGCTCGTGACGTCACTACATGAAAATGTCCCGTCTCCGAAAATGTTCCTATTAATTTTGTAAAATTCCACACTGATTTATTTTTTTATATGGCATCACTTTGATTTCAGGCGAATTTTTTAATTCGTTCACTAGATTTATTGTTTGTTCTCTGTGAACTTATCATTTGGTTTGATTTTTTGACAGATGTTGTGAAGAGAACCCCGTACATTTAATGATGTACGGGGTTCTCTTCAGAACGTGAAGATGATGTCGGTACGTATCTAGAGGTATAATGATTATGGTGCTGATTTTAACAAAATGAAATTTTATAATATTCTTAATTATTATTATAATTTACAAGTACAAGTATATTACATTGAATTTAGTAATATAGACGCTATACATTATAATGATTTATGATCAATAAGATGGATCAAGGAAAAAAATATTTATGAGATGTAATATTTTTGGTATGCCTCGTTATTTTGCTGTGCCATTCGTGTGGAAAACGTTCTTTTTTTAAATGATTTTCGGCTATGTAATTATCGTTTTTTCACACCTACAAAATTATGTCCCGTCTTTCCGGTTTATAAAAAATGGTCTGATTTTTCGGATTGAAATTTTCAAAAAATCCACAGAGTTTCAAAAATACGATTAAAAAAAAAATACAGCATGTCTTAGAATATTTGCCTAAAACGGAAAAAATTTTTTTAAAAAATGTGATGCAAGTGGCCTATGGAATGTTTGGATACCTACCTAGATTAGTTAAAAATATTTTAATATCTTATTTTCACAAATAGAAATTTAGAACGCTTTTTCAATTGAATAAAATATTTTCGTGACAATGTTGTCTGCCATTGTTTTTCCAGTGTTTCTCGTTGTTCGTATTATAATAAGCATACAGTCATAATAAAGGAAAAATGGCTTTGGAAGCGCTTATCGGGCTGGACAAATACCTGAATCTGAGTCCTTTAGATCGGTACAAAGACTTACACAATGAAGTAGCTCGCAACACCAGAAACTTCACCGCCAATTGCGACTTGAGCGTGCCGCCGTTCACCGATCCTGCTGAAAAGTTAACCCAGTTCACCAAAGATGAGTCGGGGAAACAAATAAAGATGGATTTCTTCCACGGAACGACCACAATAGGCTTCCAATACCAGGGAGGGATAGTGTTAGCAGCTGACTCCCGAGCATGTACGGATCGTATCGGATCGAAGTACGTCGGCTATCAGAGCATGAAGAAGATTTTGGTGATCAATGACTTCATGCTAGGGACTGTGGCCGGAGGTGCAGCGGACTGCGTATACTGGGACCGTGTTCTCACCAAGCAATGCAGCTTGTACGAGCTACGTTATAAGAAGAGAATCAGCGTGGCAGCCGCCTCCAAACTGTTGGCCAACATGATCTACAGCTTCAAGGGCCTTAAACTCGACATGGGCGTGATGTTGGCCGGATGGGACGAGAGAGGCCCTAACCTGTACTTCTTGGATTCTGAAGGTACTAGGGTTGCAGGGAATTGCTTCAGTGCGGGATCAGGATCCTTCTACGCACAGGCAGTTTTTGACGATGAATTCAAGTGGAATATGATCGATCAAGAAGCTTTTGAGCTAGGCCGTAAGGCCATCTACCATGCAACTCACCGGGACGTCTTCTCCGGTGGTATGGTTCGAATTTACCACATCACCAAGAACGGATGGAAGAACATCTCAAACGACGATTGCATGACCCTCCACTACAATTACCAAGCAGACAAAGCCAAGCCCAAGAGTGTTCTCGTAGCTCATGATATAAAATAATTTTATTTAATTCAACTAACAATACCTTCACATTGTACCTACTCAATAATTGCGGATCAGCGCCAGCAAGTTTTGGATTGTTGTCAATTGGAAAACATGTTATTTTCAATTAATGTTATTTTAATTAGAAATATATAAAATTCTGCTATAAATTTTCTTTTTTCTTCGCGTTTATTCATATTATATTTTAATTTAGAAATAACTTTATTCAATCCATGTATTAATTAAGTGAAATGAGAAGTTATTCTGTAATTTGGAATACATTACCCATTTTTACTATGGAAATGATGGAAATACTATTTTTATTTATCAAGATATTTATCAAGGGGTGGAGGGGGAGGGAGAGGAGGGTGGAGTGGAGGGGGTTGGGGGGAGTGAGTGTGGGGAGGTAAGGAAGGGGGGAGGGGGGAGTGTAGGAGGGTGGTTGGAAGGTGGAGTGGGGAGGGTTGGGGGAGGGGGGAGGGGTGGTTGAAGTGGGGATGGGGGGAGTGGGGTGGGAAGAGGGAAGGTGGAGGAGGCGGAGTGGGCATCCCCCTAATACCATGCGAGCGAAGCCGCGGGAAAAAGCTAAACGCTTCAAATTTTATGTTCTGTTTAAATCTTTCCCACAGGAAAAACTTAACCCTTTCACACACTTTTTCACAAATGATCATCTAGTCTATCCACGTTATGTAATTGCACCAAACAAGTATAATAAATACTAAATAATACAAGAACAACATGTCAAAGAGACCAATGGGAAAATAATTCACCGACTCCAGATATTTTCATATCAGAGGGTTCGGCTCTGTGGAATTCCTAATTGAACCTATAAATCCTACTGATCCCTCAATATAAATATTTTTTATAAATCTTTTGTAATCCTGCATGTATTTAAAATGACCGATTTTTGCATTTTTATATACAAATTCTTTGACAAATCTAATATGCTTAAATTTTGAATCAGATTCCTAGGTATTATGCCAGTGGCCGAAATAACAAATGGCAATATTTTTATAGTCCGAGAATGCCAAATTCTTTTAATCTCATTTCCTAAATCTGTGTATTTTCTTATTTTTTCAGAAATAGTTTTTTTGAATATTACAGGAATTTGGAATAGCTACATCAATGATATAAGTTATTTTTTTAATTTTGTCATGTAAAACTATATCAGGTCTATTATGACTAATTGTTCTGTCTGTTAGTATAGTTTTATCATAATATCTAATATATAAAATTCTCGTGTCACGGTGTTTGTTGCCATACTCCTCCGAAACGGCTGGACCAGTTTTGATGAAATTTTTTATGCTTATATGTTAGGTCTGAGAATCAACCAACATCTATTTTTCATCCCCCTAAAAGTAAAGGGTGTTCCACTCCGAAGAAAAATTATTTTCCCATACATTTTGTATGGAACGAATTCTCCTATTTTGAAAGAACTGCAGCAATATTGTAAGGGGTATAATATTGAACTGTGAACCGGGGGAGGGGGGAGGGTGGAGGGGGAGGGGGAGGGGGAGGGGGAGGAGGAGGGGGAGTGGGAGGGGGGAGTGGGAGGGGGGTGGGTGGAGGGGGATGGGGAGGGGGAGGGGGTGGGGGATGGGGAGGGGGAGGGGGAGGGGGATGGGGATGGGGAGGGGGAGGGGGTGGGGTAGGGGGAGGGGGAGGGGGAGGGGGCGGGGGAGGGGGTGTGGGAGGGGGAGGGGGAGGGGGTGTGGGAGGGGGGAGGGGGAGGGGGGGGGGGGAGGGGGAAGGGGGGTGTGGGGGGGGGGGGGGGGGGAGGGGGAGGGGGGAGGGGAAAGGGGGAGGGGGAGAGGGGAACGCGAGAGGGGAAAGGATACGCAGGGAGAAACAATTTAGATCAAGGTATGGTATACGCAGGGAGAAACAATTTAGATCAATTCAGCTAATAAGTTGACAACAGTTTTTGATTCTGAGGCGGTACGAAGTTCGCCGGATCAGCTAGTATTTTATAAATTTCATTTTCTAAGAATGAATTTGGTTCATATTCATAATATGGTACTATATTACGGCAGTCAATCAAGTTATGTTTAATTACCAAACTTTGGTGAATTATTTTTAAAACCTGATTGTGCCTAAATGTATACTCGGAAGGCGCTAATATAGAACATCCCGATATAATATGTTCTATAGTTTCGGGAAAAGCCAAACATTTTCTACATAAATCATCAATTTGATTTATATCTTTGATTATATGCTTTCTATAATTTTTAGTATTAATGACTCTATCTTGAATGGCAAGCATAAATCCTTCTATTTCTGCGCTCAACTCTCCAATACTCAACTATTTGTTTGACGAAAGTTTGTCAACATACGTTTGGTTGAGATAATTGAAGTGTTTTGCGTGAATAATTTTTTTTGACCAGGAATCTAATAATTCCTAGTTAGTATTTATAAGAATGTTGGCATTCTCGTCATATAAATTTAAAGGTGTAATATTTCTATCTGCCTTGCAAATTATTTTGTGCATTTCTGAGCTATTAGCTTTCCTATGGAAAAAATTTCTAAGCATTTCTACCTGATTGTGTTTCAAAGATGTTATTTTGACTACACCCCTACCTCCTAAATTTCTAGGTAAATTAATTCGTTCTATAGCTGAATTTGGATGATGGCAATTAAATTTTGTTAACGTAGTTCTAATTAATCGTTCTAAACTATCTAAATCTGTATTGGACCATTTAATTATGCCAAATGAGTACGTTAGTAGAGGTACTGCCCAAGTATTTATTGGTTTTACTAAATTTTTAGCAGATAGATTGCATTTTAAAATTTTTCTGATCGTAGTTTGAAATTTAATCCTAATATCATATGCACCAGATTTAAATGTCCAGGTTAAATTTTCCCAAAAAAAAAAAAAGGAAAAAAAGAAGGAAAAACTAAACCCTTTCACACACTTCCCCAAATGATCATCTAGTCAACCCACGCTATGCAATTGCACTATATAAGTATTATAAATACAAGAACAACATGTCAACCTACTAGAGACCAAATGGGAATATAATTCACCGACTCCAGATATTTTCATATCAGAGGGTTCGGCTCTGTGGCATTTCTAATTGAACCTATAAATCCTACCGATCCCTCAATATAAATATTTAAAAAAATCCTTTGTAATCCTACATGTATTTAAAATGATTGATTTTTGCATTTTTATATACAAATTCTTTGACAAATCTAATATGCTTAAATTTTGAATCAGATTCCTAGGTATTATGCCAGTGGCCGAAATAACAAATGGCAATATTTTTATAGTCCGAGAATGCCAAATTCTTTTAATCTCATTTCCTAAATCTGTGTATTTTCTTATTTTTTCAGAAATAGTTTTTTTGAATATTACAGGAATTTGGAATAGCTACATCAATGATATAAGTTATTTTTTTAATTTTGTCATGTAAAACTAAATCAGGTCTATTATGACTAATTGTTCTGTCTGTTAGTATAGTTTTATCATAATATATTTTATAAAATTCATTTTCTAAAAATGAATTTGGTTCATATTCGTAATATGGTACTATATTACGGCAGTCAATCAAGTTGATTGAAATGAGTATATATTAAATCTGTCAAGCAAGAGGTTAAAATTTTGTATATTGTCGGTAGACATGTAATGGGTCTATATTGAGAGGGATTATTAATATGTTCGCTTTTAGCCAACATATAAGTAATGCCCTTAGTTAGAAAATTAGGAAAATTTTGAGGTTCTCTGACAAGTTTTGAAAGATTTTTTTGCAAAAAGAGGATGTAAAGTAGTTAGACGTTTGTACCAAAAATTATGTATCCAATCGCAACCCGTGGCTTTCCAATTATGAGTATTTTTTATTATTTTGGCTAACAATTCAACCGATATATCAGAAAAACTCATTTGTTCAATGTCTGAACAATTGAGTTCTTCATTTTCTATCCAGTTACCTGCCTCATTATGTTTTGTATCTTTACTCCAAATGTTTGTCCAAAAATCGCGCATATCTGATTCAGATGGCAACGGAATATTATTATTCGAAATAATATTCTGTTTATCGTCAAGTTTGGAATAAAATATTTTCTCATTTTTCTGAAATAATCTATTATTATTTCTTTTATTATACGTATAATTATATCTTTTTAATCTACTAGCTTTTACACCTAATTTTTGTTTTAATAAATCATTGATTATATTTTCATTATTATTACTACCAATGCTATAACCAAATTTTCTCCCAATTTCATCTACATATCTCAAAATATTCCTACTTCTATTTCCATTTTTATATTCAATTACTCTAGCTATACTACTTCTTAAAAATACTACATCATTTTCTAATCTAATCTGCCATTCTGGTTTACTATAACTATATGATCTATCATCAGAGGACATTAATTGAGTCGTATAGTTCCTATCCACGATAAGTCCACTATGATCCAAAAATGAAGTAATGATGCATTTTTTCTCTAGCGGTTGTTTGGCAAATTAATAATATGTCAATGACTTCCAAACGGCCGTAAAATCCTATGAAAAGTGGGTTTATAAATTACGATGAATTCCAAACAACGATAAATCCATGGTGCTGTATGTTCCAAACGCCGATAAGTCCACCGCCATGCAGGCAGCCAATGAGCGGGAAGTATTTCGTCCAGTCAGCCAATGAGCGGAAAGCATTTCGCTAATCCCAACATGGCCAAAGAAGTGTTGTTTTGAAAAAGTGTCTGCCGTTTTATTAGTTTTTACGGCTAAATAGTGTCTGATCTAACCATAAATGTTATTCAAGTGACGGGAAACATATCTAGAAAGAGAGTTTTCAACAAGAAATCATGGAAAAAGCACGTCGATAGCCGTAACAGGAACATAAAAATCTCCTATTTTGAGTGAATTCGACATCGAACGTCAGCCTTTACTGGGTGATCCCAAAACCTTACTGAGTGGTTTTTAATAATTTTTGAATTTTTATTTATTGTTTTCAAGTATAATTTTATTTGGTTTTCAAGTTCTGCTGGTATTTAATTTGGGTGAAATGCAGATCCGGGCACAGTTTGGAAATTTAATAAAAAGGCACTTTCTAGATGAGAAAAGTGTGGAGAAGATGAATAAAAAATAAATTAAGAAGCGCTCGGCAAAATTGAGGGAGATACAACCGTTCAAAGTATTTAAAAATTCACTTCGCAAACTGATATTGACAGTTCGTTCGCCATGTTTTCACTGCTTAGGTATGTTGGATCCCAGACCTTATACAGAATTAATAGTACGCCAGAATCACAAACCATGTTACACAAACTTAGCGTAGCCGCTAAACCACTTGAAAACTGGGATGTTTTTCTTGCCTTGACGTGAGCAGGCGTTATAAAGGGGCACTTTTTTGTATCACAAACCATGTTTAGCGTATTAGGTTATAAAAAAAATGGCGGGCGGACGCGGGCGAACTGTCAATATCAGTTTGTGAAGTGAAATTTTAAATACTTTGAACGGTTGTATCTCCCTCAATTTTGCCGAGCGCGCCTTAATTTATGTTTTATTCAGCTTTTCCACACTTTTCTCATCTAGAAAGTGCCTTTTTATTTAATTTCCAAACTGTGCCCGGATCTGCATTCCTCCCTTTAATTTATGCGTGACCGCTTTTTAAAGACCTTGAATTAAAAAAAACTTTTTTGTTTTATTAATTCGTTTTTTCGTATTTGTTCTAATTGTATATTTATTTATTCTAGACACTCTGCGACACACCTTTAATTAGAAGAGATTTTAAGATAAAAAAATGTATATCATTAAATATTTTCGTTTTACTTAGATAATATCTTTTGTTGACCCTGTACTTGCCTTCCACGTGTCAACGGTGTTGAGAAACAAACACCGATAAGTCACAGGCTGGTGAGTTCCTATCTACCTTTAATATGACAGTTAGTTTCAAATTCCGATAAGTCCATCCTTATTTACGTAATTACTCCTAAACTATCAAGAAAACGATTGTTTTAGTTTACTGTATACGTCCGTAGTTCAAAAACAAAGCCCACGAAATAAATAGTTCTCCAAATTTTATTTAAAAAACATTGCAATTAAAAAATAATAATTTGCCAACATTTCACCAAAGTGGACTTATCGTAGATAGGAACTATACGACTCAATTTTACTCCTAACTTATTACATATATTGATAGCACTAGCGTACACTATTGTATGAAGATCTAAAAAACTAATATCGTCAAATATTATTTTTGGTAAAATTAAATTATTTAATTCAGAAATTAATTTAGATAATTTCTTTGACGTATGCAATTTTGGTAATTTTGGTCTAACTGTGGGCTCTATATCTATATATCTATTTATATTATTTTGAAGCAAGTTAGCTAATTCTATTACATTATCATCTAGTAAGTTTAAATTTGCAATATTGATTTCCCTAAGATTATGAATAATGTCTAAGTTATTTGAATCTACTCTAATATCATTGGATTCTTCTACTAGAATATTATCTAAACTATCTTCATTCAATGCATCTAATATAACATTACTACTCGTATTAATTTGATCTAAATTATTCTCCAATTGCAATCTATCTGCTACTTCTTTTCTTATCTGATTTAATGTTACTACAGGAATTAAGTTATTTTTGAAAATTGACCTTTTTTGGTCAGCTAATCTTTGTTCGTTTACTTGGGCAACCGGATAATTTTGTGAGAAAAGTAAATGTATTTTTTTCCTATACAATAACATATCTGTTTCTAGTTTAGTTACATAAAAATATGAACGAACGATGAACATATTGACATCGTTCGTCCATTTCATACGCTGCCTAGGAATACCTGCTTTTATTTTTTGGGGTCTCAGATTATCAATGTTCATCTGTATAGATGACATAATAAACCCATTTTCATTTCCGTTGGTTGAAAATGACATTGTGTCACCTTTCAAAACAACTTGGAAATGATTTATTAATTATTATTAATTCCTACATTCCAGTAACCAAGCAACTGTCGTCGTTACCTAGTGTCAACAAATAGTTTTCGATATCTCCAAATTAAATATTTTAATGTAAACTACCCTTCAATACTACAAATCTATAATATATATTATATTGTAGAATAATGTTACCAAAATAAAATATATAATTAAATTTACCTACAAAATATATTTCAACGTAATCTCAAAATATAGTTGTTTACCTTGGTTACTAAAGTCCTCACAAAAGGAAAAAATTATATTGTATTTATTTATCTAAATATCCTACGGTTCACTGGCAGTTTATTTATTACGTTATCTAATATACTTATTTTCAAATATTTATATGTTTTGGGATCAAAGCTAATTATTTTCTATCTGATACAATAAAAAATCAGAGAGCTAAAATACAAGCAAACGTCGAGGCTAGCGTTGCTAAGCTAGGCATAATACTATTATTATTAATTTATTTTTTATTATTATTTATTATTTGATTATTATTTATTTATATATGATTATTATATGCTTCCTATAAATTTCAGTATAAATGACTATCTTGAATGGCAGGTAATAAATCCTTCTATTTCTGCGCTCATCTCTCCAATACTCCCATTTGTTTGACGAAAGTTTGTCAACATACGTTTGGTTGAGAATTGAAGTGTTTTGCCTGAATAATTTTATTTGATCAGGAATCTAATAATTCCTGGTTAGTATTTATTAGACTGTTGGCATTCTCGTCATTTAAATTTAAAGGTGTAATGTTTCTATCTGCCTTGCAAATTATTTTGTGCATTTCTGAGCTATTAGCTTTCCTGAGTAGAGTGTTTCAAAGATGTTATTTTGACTACACCTCTACCTCCTAAATTTCTAGGTAAATTAATTCGTTCTATAGCTGAATTTGGATGATGTCAATTAAACTTTGTTAACGTAGTTCTA
Organism: Limnephilus marmoratus; assembly: GCA_917880885.1. NCBI lineage: Eukaryota > Metazoa > Arthropoda > Insecta > Trichoptera > Limnephilidae > Limnephilus > Limnephilus marmoratus. Next base: position 23,225,742 of record OU862911.1, on the reverse strand, counting down.
AATAATTGTTCTAAGCTATCTAAATCTGTATTGGACCATTTAATTATGCCAAATGAGTACGTTAATAGAGGTATTTTTATTTTTTTTAATTTAAGTTTTTATTCCAGCCGGACTGGGAGGGGAGTGCAATCTTAGTCTGCCATATTACATAAACAACTATAAACTATAAAATAAAAAAATGTTTATATATTAGGTAGGTACCTAATTAAAACATAAAATGAAAACAAAATTCATCACACAAATAACAAAAAATAAGCATAAAACTAAAATAAATAATAATTGAACAGAATTAAAAATAAAAAAAGATATTTTAGGATTATCCATCAGGGAGGTCGCCTCATCATCTGCATCCATCGCTCATTTATTGGGGAACTGAGCCACTCGGATGCAGCCACGACAATGATATTGGTTGAAGTCCGTGTCCTGCTCCAGAAGCTGGCTAGTCGGTGGCGAAGTAAGGCTGGGAATGAGTGCACCCTCCCCTCGGTGAACATCGTGGAGGCACTGCAGAACCTCGGTAGTTGCATAAGTTGCCTGTATGCATTGTTGTAGCACACCCTCAGTTTGTCCCATTGCGCTGCTGGGTATTGTGTCCACAGTTCAGATGTGTACAGGGCAGTGTAGTATGTCTTGAAGAGTAATTTTCTGACATCGTCGCTACATTGGTAGAACAGCCTTGAGAACATTCCGGCCCGTATGTTAATTGCTCTTCTTTGTCGTTCCATATCTTCTATATCCTTCATGTCTTCGGTTAGGATATGTCCAAGATACTTAACCTGTGAGGCCACAAGCAGTTCATTTCCTTCTTTATTGGAGGAATATTAGATGGCTCCTTATTGTGTTTGACAGCGACGATGACTGACTTTTTAGAATTGTACAAGTTATGAGAGTTTGCGTACTGTGTATATTTGCAAAAGTCGTCTCATCGCTTTAATCGAAGGTGCAAGCAGCACCATGTCATCGGCGTAATTAATGTTGTTACTTCCTTGTCCGCAGATATGACAACCTATTCGTGTATCGTTCAACTCTTGTAATAGGTCGTTAATGTACACATTAAATAGAGTTGGAGACATATTTCCCCCTTGCCTGACTCCGCTCTTAAGGAAAAGAGGTCTTGAAGAAGCTCCTGCCCATTGAATGTGATTTTCTTGTTGTCCGTACCAAATAGCCAGCATATTGACCACTGCTGCTGGAACATCTCGCTTTATGAGTTTTTCCCATAATAATTGATGGGAAACACGATCAAACGCCTTGCTCAGATCAAGAAAACAACCATACACGGTGATTTTTCTTTTTTGTGGTAGGCTATTGATTGTTTTACTCCATAAATGGCCATATCGGTTGATGGGGCGCTCTTAAAGCCGAATTGGTTGTCAAGGGTAAATAGTTTCTCTTTGACTAGCGCGAATAAGATTTTTTCAAATAGTCTCGAAAGTATTGTCGCCAAGGAAATCGGTCGGTAATTTCCTAATACAGAATACAGATTTCAGGATTGGTATGATAATAGTTTTGCTCATATCCATCGGCATATGTGTGTGTCCTAGGAGACTTGAGTACAGGGCGGCTGGAATAGTATGAAGTTGATTCCTGCGAATTTTATGTGCTCAATACCAATGACGTCGTATCCTGGACTTTTACCGTGGGCGGTTTGCTTAATTGCGCTTTCAATCATTTCAGGAGTAAAATTCATGACCAGGTCATCATTGGCCGCAGGTGGACATGTCATCATCGAAGGTTTCGTGGTATCTCCTTGATCCTCGCTTAAAGAAAAAAAGTCTCTAAATTCGTTGGCTATATTTTCATCGCCCATAATGTTGTTGACGCATAGTGGAAGTTTGCTCTGCTGGGCTTTGTATTGGCCCAAGTAGTAATGCTTTTACAAAAATTTTAGCAGATAGAATAATAATCGTTCTAAGCTATCTAAATCTGTATTGGACCATTAGTCCAGTCACTTAAGCTAAAAATAGGGTATATCCGCTAAATGAAACATAATAAGCTGAAAATTTATGTAAACCTTTATTTTGGTATTCTACATGTTGTCTCAAAAGTCTCATACGGTAACATGTGAGCGTCTTTGATATTCAAGGTCAAAGGTCACGAAAATCAGTTTTTTGGAAATATCTCGCTTCATTTGCCTCGATTTGTATATGCGTTCAATATAAAAGTTGTAGAGTATAAAATTCTCTACAAATTCTGTGTGAAATATTTTTTTGTACGCTTAACCGTTTTTAAGATTGAGCGCGAAGAGTGCGGAGTACTTAGCCGTACATGCCATGGCGCAAGGTCAATGGCGAATTATTCTAGTTCATAGGACGGTTTTTTAACTTAATTATTCGTTAAATATTAGTTAAATAACTATTTAATACATTTTATTTATAAGTATTACTTATAAATCAAAGAGTCATTTAATACTACTTGCTTTTTTCATATAAATAATAAAGTAATTAAGTGATTTTTTAAAAATATATCGCATAAAGATGCACTTTGAGTAGCACAGAAATTAAGAAAACATTTTTTTTAAATATGTTTATTTAGCAATCATATACATATAATTAAATTTGTACAATCTAATATCTAAGGTGAAGTTTGGGTCGATTTTTTTTTTACTTAAGTTATTAGTTAGCCAGTATGGGAGTTAGTTTTCTTCTTCTTCATCGCCGTCTTCTTACGATTACTCAACAATTTATTAGTTATTATCATCATCCTCCTCGTTATCAATGACATCCATCTCCAAACCTTCCAAAACTTCAGGGTCATATGCGATTTCTTCGTCGAGATCATGTTGATACGATGAAGCGTTGAGACATTCATGACCATTACATTGGCCACAAGCTAACGAACATTGCAACCCTGGTTTTCAGCATCCACGGCGAGAACCAATTCGTGCAGTTACAGAACATTGTACTATGCAGTTCATCTGGTGCAGGTGGTAATAATATTTTTATCGGTTCCAGGGCTTCATTTTGCAGCACCCAACCCCACCCCTGGGGTTCTAAACCATTGCCTAACCAAGTTTAAATTTGGTAGTAGACACGATTGATACGTTGGTGAACAGCTGCACTCGTTGGTGGAAGAGTTGAAAACTGCACAGGTTTATTTAATTTTCTTGACTTAATAAATGTATGTAGCGAAGATGATCGATACTGTTCTCAGATTATGGAGCATTATATACTGCTAAAAAAATGTGTGATCTATTTTTGAGTAATATTTGCACAGGACAGTTTTCTTGTTGAAATATTTGAGTCTATCCAAATCGGGTAGTTTCTCTAACGTTTTGAAGACAGATTTTTTTCTTTCTTAAAAGAGCAGAAGTCTTGTCACAGTCACTAAAGTCTATCCAAATAGGGTAGTTTCTCTAACGTTTTGAAGACAGATTTTTTTCCTTTCCTAAAAAGAGCAGAAGTCGTGTCACAGCCACTAAACGCATATAGGTAAGAATAAAATGTTTTCCTTACAACGGGGATATTTATCAAAACTTTTAGTGAGTTATGTTTAAAACAATTAACAAATCATTATATTTTCCTATTATGACGGCAGTCCTTTGATGTTCTGGTTCTGATCACTTGGTCATACTCCGTAGGGATATCTTTAAGCTCTGATAATGAAAATTGGGAATTTTTATGATATTCTAATTAAAAAATCTTTTTCGATTATGTGAATTGATTAGGTATGTGATTTGACCATCTTGGCGAGGCTTTTTATTAGAGCTGGTACTAGCTTTAAAAAAATACTGTAGCAAACGGCGTTGTACCTATTTTTCTTCAGCAGGTATCAAGTCATGATCACAGGAAACATGATATTTTACTAACTCTCCTAAAAAATCGTTTTATTCTTCTGCTCTTTGCATAACATTGTCTTTGAATTCGAGATTGCTTACTTTACTAATCGTGCGCTGCTTCACCACGAAATAAGCATAATTTTTTAAAATCAAACACTTGATTTCTTTTATTGCGAGGTACGCTTGATGATGTTGAAGGTTCATTCTCTTCGAGGCGTTGTTTCGATGCTCTGATTGAATTTGTACTAATGTACACTTTACGACACTCGGTATGAACATTCATAGAAGTTAAATTGTTACATTTAACCGGTCGTTCCGAAACCGGTCGGCCTAAACAAACATATAAGTGGTTCAAACAAAGTGACATTGATTCATTTGTTATAATTAAAATATATTACAAAATAATTCACTAAAAAACTTTAGTAATTATGTATTAAAAGGTAAGCAATGTCAAATGACTTTTTGATATATAGGTAATTTCTATAAAATATATAAATAATTATTTTACACAAAATTTGTAGAGAAATTTATACTCTACAACTTTTATATTGAACGCATATACGAATCGAGGCAAAGGAAGCGAGATATTTCCAAAAACTGATTTTCGTGACCTTTGACCTTGAATATCCAAAGACGCTGACATGTTACCGTATGAGACTTTTGAGACAACATGTAGAATACCAAAATAAAGGTTTACACAAATTTTCAGCTCATTATGTTTCATTTAGGAGTGAAATCCTTATTTTACTGGACTACATTTAATTATGCCAAATGCGTACGGTAATAGAGGTATTGCCTAAGTGGTATTGCTTTTACAAAATTTTTAGCAGATAGATTGCAAAATTTTTCTGATCCTAGTTTGAAATTTAATCCTGATATCATTTTTAATACTATATGATCTAATTTATTTGATTGCGGGTACCCTAAAAATTTATAAACCTCATCCCCTTTCATACTTTTAATTTTGAAATTTCTAAATATACCCTCGTCTCCATCTACGATTTTGCCTTTCTCCATATGGATCGTTCTATAATTATAATTTATTTATTACAAATATAATTTACAAGTATAAGTTTATTATATTGGATTTATTCATATATAGACGTTGAACGTTATAATGATTAATGATCAATAAGATGGATCAAGGAAAAAAAAATATTTATGATATGTAAAATTTTTGGCATGCCTCGTTATTCTCCGTTTTTTTGCACCAATAATATGTTCCATCTTTACGGTTTATAAAAAATGGTCCGATTTTTCAGATTGACATTTTAAAAAAATCGCCAGGGTTTCAAAAATACTATAAAAAAATAAATACGGAATATCTTAGAAAATTTGCCTAAACCGAAAAAATGTGATGCAAGTGGCCTATTTTAACGAACAAATCTTAATACATGAGATAACTAAAAACTTCAAAATTTAAATTTACGGGACCACATAGTACCGAGCCGCCAGCACACATTTTCATTTCTTCAATTGACTTTATCAATTGCAAAAATACACGCAACCTATCTATCCATATACATAAAAATCAAAATATGTTTGTTTCGGGTTTGTGTATATATTTACTAATTTATTTGGATACGATTTTAGATTTTCACGGCCAAAAATTATTGTGTTATTAGTTTTTGGGGTATTATGCGTTAGGTTCCATGCCAACTCAGAGTGAAACCAACTCATAAACACCTCAGAAAGGTCATTAAAAACTGCAAAAAAATAATTTTAAAATAGCCGGTAACCCTAACCTAACTTAACCTATTTCACCAATTTTTTTATATTTTTTATCATCACTCCTAATGACCTTTCTGAGGTGCTTCTGAGTTGGTTTCATTCTGAGTTGTCTGGTCACCTATGCGTTACGCTACCTCCTTCTTTAGCCAACGTTTCGGACAGCGTTGCAGTGTCCATCATCAGGGCAAATGTGTAGTAGTTAGGGGTGATGTTTGTACTTATCTACTTAGGAGCGATACCGTGTCGCCAGCTCCACTCCTCTACGAGCTGGCGCTACAAACTTCAACATGTTTTTTTGGGTTTAGCCTTGATGTAACCGTCAATTACCGGATACCAAGAACTATTGAGCTTAGCTCCGTCGTCTCTATTAATATTTATAGGATTTTTGTGAATTTAAATTGCCTCCGTAATCAGGCGCGGTCTATGAGTTTTGGGTCTTCCTGGGACCTCAGGGACAAATCCAAAGTAATGGCCGGTTTCGATTAAGTGCTCGGCGATTGCCGATTTGTCTGGGTGGCCAAGTTTACAGGCACGAAAGTGTTCTGATATTCTTTTGGAGATCGTCCGCTCTGTTTGGCCTACATAAATCTTGTCACATCCAGAACAGCTGAGTTTGTACACTCCATCTGTTTCCAGAGGAAACTTGGTCTTTGCAGGCCTCAAAAAGTCTCGTATTTTTGTCGTGGTTCCGAAGACAGTCTTGATGCTTTCTTTTTTCAATAACCTGGCAATTATGTCTGTCACATTGTGAACGTAAGGCAGGAAAGCGCAGCGGACTCTTGTTCAATTCTGTCTTCGTTTGGTGCAGATTTGGCTCTTATGATTTGCCTTGTCTGCCTTGCTGGGTAACCGTTACGCTCCAGTGCATCGGTCAGTTTTGTAAGCTCTGCTCCGATTTTTGTTTCTTCACATATTCTGGTCGCTCGGGTCACCAATGTATGGATTAGTCCTCTCTTCTGCGCTGGGTGGTGATGGGAATCAGCATGTAGATACCGATTTGTATGAGTTGGTTTTCTATACACTGTGTGTCCTAGACTACCATCTTCTTTTCGCATCACCTCCACATCTAGAAAAGGTAGGATTTTAGAGTCATTTTCCAGCTCCATTGTGAACTTAATTTTAACGTGAAGTGAGTTGAGATGGTCCAGAAATTCGTTCAGTTTCTCTGTTCCATGAGGCCAAATGGCGAATACATCATCGACATACCGCCACCATACTTTGGGAACAGCCGAAGCTGTGTCGAGTGCCACTTCCTCAAACTTCTCCATAAAGAAGTCGGCGAGTGCTGGCGACAACGGACTGCCCATCGCAACTCCTTCCACTTGTTCAAAAAGTTCATCCTGGAATGAAAAATATCCCGTTTTAAGGCAATGTTCAAAAAGTTTACAAATGTTTTCCTCGTAGATCTCTCTGAGCATTGTCATGGAGTCTTCCAGAGGCACATTCGTGAAAAGAGACACAACGCCAAACTGACCAAAATATCTCCCTTTTCAGTCTTAACCTTCTTAAGCTTACCGATACCGTGTCGCCAGCTCCACTCCTCTACGAGCTGGCGCTACAAACTTCAACATGTTTTTTTGGGTTTAGCCTTGATGTAACGTTCGGTAATCACGTATCGCTCCTAAGTAGATAAGTACAAACATCACCATTAACTACTACACATCTGCCCTGATGATGGACACTGCAACGCTGTCCGAAACGTTGGCTAGAGAAGGAGGTAGCGTAACACGGCATAATACCCCAAAAACTAATAACAAAACTAATTTATTTATTTATTTAAGGAACATAAACAGACTTAGTAATATACATACATAAGAGGATGACAAAAAACGGACCAATTATTAATGCTCACAGATAGGTATTGAGAAACACAAAAGTACTGAATGTAAATAGATCACTTAAGGCTCTGCAACCGTGCCCGAAAAGAAGAAGATGGAGAGATACAAATTACGAATGTTAGAGGAGAGCGCTGACATTTACAGCGACAAAATCGATGCGAAAATTGCGAAAATGTTTAATAAAATACGACTCGTTTAAAATAGAGCAAAAATCTCGCGGGCATTATCTTAAACAGCATTTAAAGAAACACTGTGAATTTTTTATCTTATAACTTGTAAAATAACTGAAACAAACGTGTTAATAATAATTTTTGGAGCATACTTTGCGATTTTTTTTTATCGAGGGAATTTTATATAATTTGCGTTTCGACGCGGGCAAAGTCTAGATATTATATTCAAGAATGACATATATTTTTTAAGAGCTTTAAAACTTACCGTGTTTAAGAGAAATATGTAATAAATCGGTACAAATTCGGGTTGCGGGCCCTTAAGAAAACAAAAAAAAAAACAGAACTAAGCAGCAATTTAGAAAAAAATAATAACACATGTGTAAATTCAACAAATCATAAACCTATAGTACATAACCATAAAATAAATGCGATTATAACTATACATAAATGCGAAATAGGTATTTGGGTTGGGTCGGGAAAAAGGAGAAGAGGGATGAGGGAACGTTGCCACGCAAGTAATATAAAAATACTAGGAACAATTAATTTAATCGTCATGAATATGTCTTGTGTTATTCGCACCTAGAATGTGATACAATGAAATTCTGTAGCGACAGTAACTAGCAGTGAATATGTCAGCAAGTGTGTCGATGTGTGCAAATTTATTGTTGTAGTAGTAACATCTCCTTTGCATAAATCCATTTTGATTGGAATTGGTGTTGCATCTATTAATGTAGAAAAGGGTATTTTGTTTGCTATATCGAATCGGCGCGTGGAAATCTATTTTATTTAGCAACTCCGGGCAGTCAACTTTTGAGTTCATAATTTTGTACAGAAGCATCTGATTATCGAAAAGCTTCCTGTTAAGTAATAGAGAACTCCAGTCCAATTTTTTTATTTTTTTTATGAATAATGACCTTCTAACTTAAATAACTGCGTTTTTGTTTTTATTTTTAGAGTTAGTTTTAATAGTAAAAATAATTGTCAAAGTTTTAATTTTTCGAGACCCCCCGGAAATATGGTAAATCGTGTGACGTCATCACTCCCGAAAAATTAGTATGGGATTAGGCAATCAGCTGTTCTACTGCCGCCATTTTGAAATCCGTTGTTCCGTTGTTCGAAGTATTCTCCCTAGAAGAAGCATTACTTTTTTCATTCGTTATTTTTTTTGTGCAGTAGTTTTTAATATTTTAAATAATAGAGATAAACTATAGAGATACCTCTATTTTTGATACTGAATTATTTAGGCTTAAATATTGTTTCAATAAACACTACAACTAAATCTCTATAAACAGTACGAAATAAAGAAAAACATGAAATGTCAATTGATTTCAATACAATGTGATACAATGACTGGTGACGCGTGACGTCAGCACTAACCATTCAATCGTACCAACTTTACAATGTATTTTAACGAGACATTAAAAAGTGCACTTTTTAATATTTTTTTACGAACACTACGTTTAATATTATAAAAAAACTTATATATTCAGAATCAGCGTTTATTGGTCTGTATGAACATATTTTTTTAAAGTCTTAATATTTTTTTACTGGAGTTCCTTATTTCGTGATTTTCATCCTCGGATGAGAATCACGAATGCGGCGGTTGCGTATCTTCCGCTTTTGATCGCTGATAAAATGCATTAATTGGAACTCAAGGAGACGTGTTATTTATTTGTTATTTACGCCTATTTAGGGTTATACATACATGTATATAACAATATTAACGAAATTATACTAGTAAATAGTGCAGGAAACGACTGTTTAAAACACTTGAACAAAAATAAATATAAAGTAAAAATATTATTGAATTTGATCCCACACAGTAAAAAATATAAAAAAATCCAAAATATATTTTTTTTCTTTCAGCTGACAACATACTGTTATTGTGTTAGACAATTTAAATAGCTATATCAAAATATTACCCTACTCGATGGAAAAAACTTCAATAAGGTATGTTTATATATTAAAATTGATGTACTAAATATATCAACATTGGAGTATTTGATTCCTAGCTGTTGAATCCGCCGCATGTGAGGGTAATATTGGGATGTTGACTTAGAATTGCTACAATAATAAGGTAGGTACTGTCTTGTGACTGACCTGCCTGGAGTATGAAAAGAGATAACATATAATAAATCAGGGGTATCAAACATTGAATTAATGATTTTATACAAACAGGTTAAATCGGAAATGATTCTATGGTCAGATAATTTTATTAAATTAAATGAACAAAGTACGTTATCGTAATTTAGGCATTCACTAGGAATGCTCATTTTAAAATTTACATATCTTAAAAATTTATTTTGGATTCTTTCAATCGCATGTGAATGAACCTCATAATTTGGGGATCAAACCGTGGAATTGTATTCTAAATGACTCCTTACGCACTCGTATGTCACTACATATACAATGTTTTTACAGTACTGACATTATTGAAATCACTAGATACCCGTAAAATAAATCCCAACATTTTCAAAGCTTTATTGGTTATTATTTCTATGTGCTTGATAAAGTTGAGTTTCATGTCAAACCAAATACCTAAGTCATTAATTTCCGAGACAGATGCTAACGACATATTTTCAATGGAATAATCGAAAAATATTGGATTCTTTATTCGATAAAACCTCATAATTTGACATTTGCTAATGTTAAGTTTCAAGCGGTTATCATTTTTTTTTACATGAGCTCCACACGGGAGGCCCCGAGGAAAATAATTTCCCTCAGGGCCTATGCCATCTTTGGGGCTGCTGTGTGGAGGGTTTTTTTAAGGAAAGGAAGGAGAGGAGAGTTCTGGGAAGGAAAAAGGTTTAAAGGGTGGGTAGGAATCTGGGGTTCAGTGTGTCTTGGTCATCCGCCTCCAAGACCTAGACAAACCTCACCCCATGAACCCGGGCACCCCTGCTAAATCACCAAACGTAGCGAACCACTTGGGGTGACCTATGGCAGAGGTGTATCATGACACCATATAATAAATCTCAACAAGTTATTTGACAATATATGGCAATCATTAATGTTTCTGATTGCTTTAAATAATTTCAGGTCGTCTGCAAACATTAACATCACTTAACATTACTTGAACATTATTGAAAATATATAACACATCATTAACAAATAATAAAAATAGGATTGGACCTAAATGTGAGCCCCGGGGAACACCATTCGTAGCAGTGAATTTTAACAGCCAGTAATCTGTTGATCAAGTAACTGTTAAACCACTTATATAGTGAACCACCTATACCGAATTTATGCAGTTTATTCAGCAATAACTCATGATTAACTTTATCGAACGCCATACTAAAATCGGTATAAATAGAGTCAACTTGACATTTACTAGACATGGAATCATATATATAGTTTTGATACGTTAACAAGTTAGTAAGGGTAGATTTTCCAGTAGAGAAACCATGTTGTTCAGGAGAAATGACGTGGTTTAATCGGAAAACAATTTTTTTAAGAAGAATTTTTTCAAAAACTTTAGGAATTGTTGATAAAAGGCATACCGGTCTGTAGTTAATCACCTCGTGTTTATCACCTTTTTTTAAAATAGGCTTAAGGAAACTGAATTTCCATTTAGTAAGAAAACATCCTGTTCCGTAAAGACTGATTAAACAGCAAAAATAAAGGATACGCCAGATTGGTAGCGCAATTATTCAAAAATACAGGAGGTATTTTATCTGGTCCACCGCTTTTGCTTTGATCTAGTAATTTTAATTCAGTGAGTATATCATTATATTCTATGTGGATACTTGGATAAATTAAGATTATGATCAGTAGTAAAATTTGATGCTGTACTAGCAGAAACTGGCGTACCACATTCATAAACGCTTTTACAAAAATCAGCAAAAAGGTCAGCGATACTTATAGAGTGATATAGAGTGTCTTTGGCATATTTACCTGCATGTTCCAAGTTGCCGGGTATACCAAAGTTGTTATTTTTTTATTGATTTTGTATAGTTCCAGAAATACTTTAGATTATGATTTATTGAAGTTTCAACATTATTAATAAAAGAATTGTAGCAAATTTTTGACAAGATTTTGCAATCTTTTCTAACGTTTTTAAATTCAATATAATTTGATAAAGACCTGTCTTCTTTATATTTCTTATGTAAAACTTTTTTAAGGGCAGTAAATTGAACAAGTTCTTTATTGAACCATCACGGATATTTCGATTCTTTGAAATGAATGAGCGGGATGAAAAAAATCTGAAATAATTTTATCCAGCAAATAATAAAATGATTCAATATTTTTATTAATATCGCCTTCTTTAAGAAATGACCAATCTTTCTTGCGGAGACGATCATTTATGTCCCGATAGTTCGCATTTTTAAAGTTAAACGTAGGAGTTAAAATTTTTTGATTGTCTTCTTTAGTACAATGGGTAATTATTGCTAGTGGGGAATGGTGGTTGTCTATCGGAAGAATAGACTCCAATGATTCATTTATAATCACATTGCTCTCATTTGACAAAACTAGATCAAGAACACGATTATTAATATTACGTACATGATTAAATTGGGTTAAATTAAAAAAAGTAAAGACATATCTAGAATTTCTAGATATGTCTTTAAGTAGGCGGTTGCTGGTGTTGAATTAAAGTTACTGTCTAAAACATTGAAATTGCAATTAGGTAGGTTGTAATTACCGCAAATAATTATTTTACGATTTGGGTATTTTGTTATTACTAATCAACATCTTCACAGTGTTTTTTATAGATTGATATGCTGGAATTAGGATGGATATAAACGGTTCCAATAATAGTTTTTTAAAATCACCACTAAACAATGCGAACATTTGTTCCACATAAGTATTTTTTATTTTTAGTATTTTCGAAGTAATGTGTTTGCGGACCGCTATCCACCTCCTCTTATATTGGAGCTAGTGGATATTAAATGTTCACTAAAACTTGATTATCTTTATAATCTAAAAATGCTTCGTAATAAATTTTACTTCCATATATTGGCCATATGGTGTATGTTGATGCTCCTTTAAAAAAGAACTCAAAATATCATTTTTGAATGTATTGTAAATAATTGGAAAAAATATGTTTTGGGTGATTCAAAGGGATTTTTAATAATTAAATTTAACCCCATGTTCCCACGAGCATCCATTTGCGTATCAGGGAGCACAGTCATGTTTGCTATAGTTTGAAGTGGTTTAAAAATTTCTACTCAAATAATAAGCGTGAATTGAATGTGCTATTTGCAGTGGTTCGTCCTTCCATTAGATCCATTTATCCTGTTCACTTCACAACTACTCCACTCCGTTGCACAAACGTTAGCAGCTCTTCACTCGTCCATTGATATTGGAAACACGGGGCTGGTCTTTCGACACTCTGAATAATTTAATTATTATGTGCAAGCTCATGTAAAATAAACATCGATCATCGTTTGAATTATGCGTACTTAATTATCAAGGATATCTACGAACTTCAATTCAAATCCAAGCGAAAGGTAGGTTTACTTCTGTTGACATTAAACATGAAATAATTTTTCCTTGCTAGGTGCTTTCCTAATACAACTACTGTTTCAAACTAAATTGGACAATAACTCACATTTCTTTATTTATGAAATAAAATTAGTATTTTAAACACGACATTAGTCGAAAAGTCGCACACAAATAGCCAAAGACACGTGGCTCGCTTGCTTCAGTTTGCGACATCTGACCCAGTACAAGATTTTGTGGAGTGGCTAGATTCACGCAACGATTCCACAATTTTCAAAATAAACCTTTATCAAATCTTGTAACGAAGTTTGGGAGATTTACAAATAAACTATTACAAGTATCAACTAAGAGACAATTTGATGTCTTCTTCCTTCATTACTTAAAATTTCGCTTAACGGAGAGGGGCAGGCCTTCTCGGTGTGTTTGATAAAAGAATTTACGGAGAAACTGTTAACGTGTTCAAAATGTTCTTTGTTCATAAAATTGTATCTTCTTAGGAAATATTTCATCAACTTGTGGGAAGCTTCAGCATAATATGACAGGCACATGTAGTTTAATATCAAAGGATATACATTGTACAGAATGGTTCGTGTAACATGCATTTTGCAAAGGGAAAACTTGGAATTTTGATGCAAGCACTCTACATTTTGAGCACTTTTGGTAGTGAAGTGACAGAGTGACGTAGCGATTCACCCAGTATTCATAACAAATCACAAATTTGTGATTGGAATACTCTACAGAACATTGTTGTCATTACTATAGAATTGTAAAGTATTACCTGTTAAGCCTGCTGCGTTGAATAAGATTCTGCTTCATATATTCAAGGATTTCTGCAATGAATTTGAATTCTGCATTAAATTTCGTCCCTCAATCTTCAGTTTAAGTTTTTGGAGTAGTTTCCTATATCAAGATTCCAATATAAATCACTTGCATTTTGTTAAGAGTTTATGCGGTGCTCAAGGTTCGTAGAAAACGAATATAACATACATGTGAACTATATTTTGGGATTAAAACGTTTTTAGTAATCATTGGATTGGATTACTTTTTCCTTTTTTGCTTCACAGCGCAAGTTATCGATGCATAGGACCCCTCCACCATACAAACCCATTTACTCTCTTCCCGTTATTTCAAAGCTGTAAAATACATTTTTGTGGAAGTTCACAGGATACGAGAATCAGGTAACCTAGACAATAATATATATGTGTTAGATTTCTTTGGAAAATTTCCCGCCTTCTTTGCAAGGGTTAGACAGCGTAATCTGGAAACGTATTTCAGTATTTAAATGTTTGGAGCAACACTTCAGACAGTTTCACGATGAAAGGGTTTATTGCACGATAAGCTTGGAAATATTGTTGGGTAAGAATAGAGGGCACGTTTTTGGCGTCTCGTAATATATTCAAATAAAATAAGAACACGAAAATCTACTTTTGTAAAACAAATTTCAGTTTTTCCCTAATTTTTCGGAGACATTCGGAAATTTCCGGAAGGTACCTTCTTAAATGAGTACTATATAGGAAATGGGGAATGTTGTGAAACGGAATGAAACACAAAGGGAGGGGAACGTAAAGAGGTAAAGTATGATTGGAAAAAAGTAGGCTTTTCAGATCTTGTATTGGTACATATATTATAAGAGGTGGTGCAAAAGTCCTTACTCGATTTTAAAAGGGGAAACTTTGTTTGTAAATAAAAAGCAATGCAAAGCAAAGTTTGTCAACCTGAAATCTGTTACTTTTACTTCACAAATGTTGAAGTCGTGGTGAAATAATTAAGACAATTGCATTGATGACTTTTGCCGTTTTGCGTCAGCTTATAGAAGTGATTCTAGCTTAAAATATGTTTTGTTCTGAAATGATGTAAAATTCTACGAAAGTTTTCACTTGAATATCTTTTTTAGTTATTTATTTGATTAATGATTTACGACAACACATCCAACACATATCCAATATACTCTTAATCCTCGTTGTTCCGTAAATTCCCAATATCCAAATATTTTTTTCCGTCATCAAGAATCAAAACTCACCATTTCTAGGCTCGGAGCCAAATCCTTCTATTATTTTAGAAACTAGATAAATTTTAACGAAGATGACATACAGACCCATTAATATTAAATCTGCGTTGATTTCTGAATAAAATTTCTTCAAATTAAAAAATCTGATATCAAGAAACTTGTGGTCATATAATTAATTTGGTTCGTCGCCTCTATAGAACATTCTATTCAATCATAACCGTTTTTGGGAAAACGGTTTGTTTCAAGGTAAACGAAACTATTACTGCGTTTTATAAAAATACTTAGTACATACTAAAAGCTTCCGTATACCTACACAAATATTTTTGAAAACTATGAAATTTTCTTTTGAAAACCGATGAAATTATCCAGCTTTATTCAACGAGAACCTTGCGGATGAACGAATGGTTCAATTAAAAAGTTTCATGCAAACTTACTTATACTCTTTGAAAAAGCCACAGTTGCATAGGAAAAGTATACATTATGGTGAAGTGAATCTCGACTTTGGTATGTTGTGGAATTGAAAATATGGAGGAAAGAGTTCGAGACGGAATAGCAAGATGGAAAAGTTTGCTGATAGAACGTGCTTTCGCCAATATCTTGTCTATTACCACAGCTCTCGAATCCGATATCGAAAATTTGCATTTTTGCGGCGAACAGAAGCATGAAATGGGATATATCTTCTACTCTGACTGTATTACGCTTTGAGCGCTCCGAGCTTTGGCTGGAATCTTATCTGATAAATTAAATAAAATATTCTGTGCAGTCTACATTTACACAGCCAGATTTATTTTCGCGGAAATCGCTTTTAAGATTATCTCGTAGATGCAGTGAAGAGTATAATTATTCTCCTACCCAACACGAATACCGAATCAAATTTTCATGATTAACAGACTCGAGCATTCTTAAATTGTGCATTCCTTATCTCATTCAAGCTTTTACCCACTCTCTTACCTAAACGATTAAAAATATTCAAAATACATTCATTCAAAATTATTTCTATTATACCACTATAAATATCTGTATACTTTATATTTGGGAAGAAGTGCCATGAAAGAGCCAGTTTAATAAACGGAGCAAAAATAAACTTTTAATGAAATAAATTATGTTTTTTTTATTCAAATATTATTTATTTTATAAAGTAGGTAAGTTATGAAAGGGGCAGTCTGTATTATAATGTGTAATTGGGAAAATTATGCAAACTAATAATAATTGTACAAACTAATAATAATTGTGCCAACTAATAATAATTGCCCTGTTAAAAAAAACCAAAAAAACAATTCTAACAATTCCTTTTTAGAAACTAATGACATTTTTAAGAAATTTGTAATTCTATCAGTCATTTTAAGTAATTCTAAAAAACGCTTTCTTCTTATTTGTGTGCCATATCAGGTCCCCCCGACGTTGGCGATCACTCTTGAAAATGTCTCTCTGTCTTGCGCTGCCCGGAATAGCTCCTCAACATTTCTAATGCCGGTCCACTCTCGTATATTACGCAGCCAAGACATTTGTCTCCTACCAGGCACTCGGCGACCCTCTATCTTGCCTTTCAATATTAAATGGAGCAAGTGATACTTCTCCCTTCGAAGTATATGACCCAGATATAAAATTTTCCTGATTTTTATTAATGTAAGCAGTTCTCTATCTGCTCTAGCCCGCCTGAGAAAACAAACGCTTTAATCATAACATTCGTCATCACAACTTTAATCATATTATTCGGTCATACCTCTTATATATACAATCTTAACATATCAGAGGCGGATTATTTTTTTTTAATAAAATCTCGAAAATTAAACCAAATAATAAATAATATCTTCTATCAAAAACGCTAAGCTCTTTCAGGTCCCATTCACCATCCATTCTTTCATAACTTATTCGTAAAAGAAATATAACCTTCAAAATAACATCAATATCAAAACTTTTGTGGCTCAGTTTTTACGCAGCTGCAAGCCCAAAAATATGCATTAACTCAATCTACAAGCCATTTACCTATATTTGTTTACAATAAAACACCAAAAAACAACTTAAGTGAAGCAAAATTCTTATTTTTTAGTGCCAAAAACTTTGACTCGATGTTGGTTTCGGCGAACTGTCTAATGTTTGTGGATGACGGGAAATCAGTGTTGCCACACAAAAATAAAGTTAACAACCAAGTCAGTTACTAAACTACCAAAATAATGCATGTAGTCCAGTCAAGTTAAAAATGAAAAGGGGGTTGTGCTTGCAAAAGGTCCAGTCATTCTGATTTTTTTATATGTTGTTAGGATCTAAACCAGTATTAAAAAAAAAAATTTTGCAACTTCGAAAATGCTGTGCGAGTGGCGGTGGACCCAAAAAACCAGGAAATTCTCGGATTTTTTTCAGTTTTTGCTCAATACCTAAGTGAAGGAAGGGTTTGACCGGTATAGTATATTGCATACTTTTAAAGTAGACTAAATTTGCTAAACTTTGAGACCAAAGCGAGCTATATATAGCCATTGGTTTCCAAGATACAGTTCTTAGAAATAAGGCCATTTTTTCCGAAAAGTGAAATTTTTTCAAAATGGTCACTTATTTTGTGAAATATTTTCTAAAACACGCATCCCACGTCAAATATTATTTGAAATAAAGTTGTAGTAAATTTAATTAGCTTTTATTTAAGACTAAGTTGATATCTGTAGACCTAACGGTTCTCTCAAGAACGCCAGGTAACCAAAAACAGTCATATGTGGGTTTTGGGAGGAAATGCAAATGAACTGTTCTCACGTCTTTTTATGGTTTTATTTATCAAACAGTTACAATTTTTTGTTGTTGTTATTTTTAACACATTTTTGATAAAAAAAGTAAAGATAATATATCTATCGGGAATTACGTCATCTTCAAACATTGTTTTATATACCTACATACTAAAATGCTTGTACAAACATCATGGTACCTACTATAAGGACAAATTACATGTACACAAAAAATAAAGCTAATATAAATCATGTAGGTATTGTGTCTTGGTTGCCAAATCATGTCTTTTTTTTAATCTTAGATGGCCCGGGCTTAGGCTCGCACGAAGAAGGTGTCTCGATATCTGTGATGGACACTGGGAGAGGCGCCCAGTCTGTAGTCAGGTCATCTTCATCGTCCGAGCATTTCAACTCCACATCCGGGACGTCAATGTACAATTTGCCACCGCACGACTGACAGAGGACTGAGCAGTTAAGCCCAGCCTTTCTGCACGAGCAGCTCCCAGAGCATCCTTTCTTGCATTTACAAGAAATTTTTCGCAGAAGGGCAGGAGGTGCGGGATCCATCGTGGTGGGGATTGGGTGAGTCCTTGAGAAGACAGCTTCCACCCCCATTCAGTGGGATTCACGTTGACTCCCCGCCACTTCTGCACTTGGAAGTAGCACCTTGGTGCATGGTGGCCTGCGGCATCTTCCGTTGGTGGCAAACGGGCGAGGTTTATGCTGGGTAGCCGTCAAAAACGATGGAGATGTTCTTCCCGTGGTTTCGGACGTAGGTGGTATAACGCGCCATAAGTGCTCGAACCGTGCTCTTCCGCTGCCACACGACCTTGTGCAAGAGGTAGCCACCATCCAAAATTACGTGAGTGCTGGCATCTATCGACGTGTGGCCTGGAAAGAGGAGTGAAGGCAGAGTAGATTTTGTGCCCTTGCGCATCCCTTGTTCATTGAACAGAGACATCGGGAACGGGGCCAACTCATACTTGAAGTCATCCTGTAAATCCTATTCAGATTGCTTCTCAATACACACTCGCTGGAAAATTGTGAGCGAATCCACAGCTCTTATTTTTTCCGGCAGTTTAACGGTTGAGGTGATTGATGCCAGCGTGGTAACTTTATTTTTCCATTTTATTACTACCTTGTCGTACATTTGCCCCACAATTTTCATCACTCTCTCCGTTCTAACTTTCCGGGCTGTGTGGAAATTAATTTCAGGACCTGCCATTAAACCACTACTGATAGAAATCAAACTGTCAGTTTTGGGAAATGTAGGGTGAAGAGCAAACCAGTTTTTTAGTTTTTCCACATCACTATTATCTCGGATGATTCGAGAAGGTCTCATGTCTAGATGCTGCTCTCCAGTAGGACATGAGATGCTGCAAAAACTTTCCAGTTCTTCACAAATGTTCAATATAAACACCATTCCTGTTGTCCACCTTGCCAGAACACTGTCGGAGATTTCCCTTCCTTGGGTCAACCCACCGTAGGTTTTCATAGATCGCATCAGCTTCTGCTCAATTGTTAGGTCTGACCACAACCCAGACCAAAACTTGTCAGACCGGCGAATATGAAGGATCCTTTTGTGAACATGTTATATTATTACATTATTACCCTAGGATAAACCCACGATGACTAATGGATTTACTTCACAGCACAATAAAACCATAAAAAGACGTGAGAGATTTGCATTTCCCCCAAAACCCACTTATGACTGTTTTTGGTTATCTGCCATTTTTGAGCGAACTGTTAAGTCTACAGGTATCAATCTAGTCTCAAATGAAAGCTAATTAAATTTACAACAACTTTATTTCAAATAATATTTGTCGTGGGTTGCGTATTTTATAAATTATTTTACAAAATAAGTGACCATTTCGAAAAAATTTCTCCTTTTGGAAAAAATGGCCTATTTCCGAAGAACTGTATCTTGGAAACCAATGGCTTTATATAGCTTGCTTTAATCTCAAATTATACCAAATTTAGTCTACTTTGAAAGTACGTATACTGACTACACCGGTCAGACCCTTCCTTCACTGAGATATGGAGCAAACACTGAAAAAAATCCGAAAATTTCCTGGTTTTTTGGCTCCACCGCCGCTCGCACAGCACTTTCGAAGTTGCAAATTTTTTTTTAATACTGGTTTAGGTCCTAACAACATATACAAAATTCAGAATGACTGGACCTTTTGCAAGCGCGGATGTACATCTTGACTGGAGTAATGTGCCTCTTTCAAAACTTGGCTCCTTCATGCCACTTCTCCCCTACATGCTTTTGTTTATTTACTTGTAATTTAATCTATTATTACTTGTTGTTACTTATCGTTACATGGATAGAATGTTGAGATGAATGGTGTGCTCACCTATAATAAGAATCATCATTATAACCATATTGTAAATGTACGAGTATATTACTGTAATACTAATTCTGTTGGCGATCCCATAAATAAATTACATTATGATTTTTCTTTGTCATTTTAAAATGGATAGAAAAATAGGTATATCGATTGACTGCCTATATATTGCTTGTTTTAACTTTTAACCATTGTTCCAACACATCAGATGATCGTTTTTATAATTTTTTGAAATGAAAATAATATCCGACATTCTATTCCTCATATCTTTTCTATCTCTTTTCATGAACTAAATTTTCTGGGTGACGATATTATGGATGTTAAATTTCCCCGTTGGCCTCTTCACGAAGAGCCGTAAGTGTCTCTACGTGATGGTATTTTAATATGTTACGAAAACGTGTTTTCTGCACTACTATTTAATAATTCACCGAAGCATTTTGAGCGGAACATCGCGTCGCTGGAAGAGCTTTGCCGACGAAACATATATTTTAATTAAGAACTTTTCCTGGAGTTCGCCATTCGAGAAAAAATATGTGTTCCTCATAAAAAAGTGTGATTGTTCTTCTGCCAGATTTATTCGTATGACAAAATATGATATTTTTGCGTTAAAAAAAAATAAATTTACACAGATGTCAGTTTTTGTTTATTTTAATTTAATTTATGTGCACACGGTTTTCTTTACCCGCATCACTAGACAAAGTCTGTACCGAGGCTATTTATCTATTTAAAATTCATATGGTATTACATTTATTTAAGATGTCCCGAAGAAGAGATAAAGATATGCATTCTTGTTTGTGTATTGCTGAATTGTCAGCAAATTATATCTAAGCATGTGGCATGCAGTTATACAATTTAATGGAAAAGTGCTTAAGAGGGTATTTACCAGAGAAAATCAGAAATGTGTCATTTTTAAATCAGATTTTAGACGTATTGACTCCTTTAAACAAAAAATTATAAATGGATTTCGAAAGATTGTTCTTTTAGCATAGCATTCGCATGTTTTAAATTTTGAGAAAAAAAAAGATTATTTTTAGAATAATAAGGTTATACCATAGGTCGTTGGCAGATTTGTTAAATTTTCAAAAAAGATTTTGTATTATACCACACCCATTTCAAATCATATAATTATGCAGTAAAATAAATCAATACATTATCTGGGTATCGCATGTTTTAGAATTTTAATTTTTTTAAGTTTTAGTTTAAATAAAATCATTAAAAAATATATACGTACATGCGTTTCTTGACGAAAATTGGTCCGTTTGTGTATTTTTTTGCGCACTTACAAACTAATATATTTCAGATATTTTTAACATTCTTATTTAACTTAGACATTATTGAAAAATGATAAATACTTGTATTCAAAAAATAATTATAAAAAGTACATTGTTTTAATAGTTTTATCATCACGCCTTTCAGCATTTTTCGATGTAGGTATAAATTAAAGCAAATTTGGAATGAAATAAAAACGATATTGAGTTATTATTTTAAAAAGCTGGTACGGAGAATAATTAATCTTTCTCATTGTAACCGCCCTGCACGATCGTAAGAACAACTTTCGACGGAATGCGGATTTTCGGCCGCTGGCTGGTTAAACGCTCTTAAATGATCTTTGTCCGTGTGTGGAGTGCTTTAACACTAGGAAGACTGAAATTTTGAACTACCTACCTTTAAAGACCAAGTGGGGTCAAATGACTCATTCATCGTTGTAATGTTTTATTCGTATATTATGGTTTTATATTTATAGTTTATACTTATAATCATAATTGATTGTGAAGGTTTATCTTGATAAACTGTAAGTGTGCAGGTTTCAGAGTTGGGAATACGTGATTCATATTTATTTATTTATTTGTTGGCTCGCCAACAGAATATATCACATATAATTATTACATCAGTTTACAATTTTAATATGGTTACAGTGATAATTCCAATGAGAGGTGAGCACACCATTCATCACAACATTCTTAATTAATTGTAATACATAATAATAAATTAAAGTACATACATAAAACAAGAAGAATCAATAATTACAAAATATATTCACAAATGAACATATACATACATTTATTCACATTTTATAGGTTTAGGTGAGGAGATCATCAGGGATATGTAAGTATAATTTTCTTTTGAAGGTATCAATTGAGTTTGAAAATATATCTAAGTCTTCATGTTTGCAATATTTATTGTATAACCCAGTCATTCGCGAGGTTGGTTTGAAGAAACTTGTATTATTAATACGGTAAGTATCGATCCAAAAGGTTTCAAAGTTTTTAGTGAATTTCGGCCTTATATTAAATTAATTTGATTGATTAAATATGAATCATACATGTAGATTATGATTTTAAACAGGGAGATCAAATCTGAAATCTGCCTTCTTTTGACGAGTGAGACTTCTCTAAAGTGAGTGAGTCTTTCAGCATAGTTATCTAGATTCCGATGTACTCCAGATTTGTAAGTTAGTATTCTTAAGTATTTTTTTTAACAGACTCCACTTTATTGCTATGAATTGGGGACCAAATCACGGTGCCATACTCTAAGATACTTCTTACACATGAGTAGTACAAGATTCTGAAGCTACTGGGATTCTTGAACGATTTGGTAATTCTAGTGATAAAACCGAGCATTCTATTGGCTTGATTGACAATGTGTTGGTAATGGTTTCTGAACGTCAGCTTCGAGTCAAGAAAGATTCCCAGATCTCTAATGGAGTCTACTCTTTTCAGGATTTCATCACGGATCGTGTAAGGGTAATCAATTTTATGGACATTGTTCGTGAACGTGATGATATTACATTTGTTAATATTTAATTCCATGGCATTATCTGTACACCATTGAGACAACGTAAGTAGGTCTTTTTGTAAAGTTTTACAGTCTTGTTGTGAATTTACGGGATGAAAGATTTTTAAATCATCTGCATATAATAGACATTTACAAGAAAGTTGTACCGTGAGATCATTTATGAATATAACAAAGAGTAGTGGTCCTAAATGGGATCCTTGAGGAACACCGGATGTGACTAGTCTGGGCGAGGACTCATAACTATTAACTTCTACATACTGACTCCTGTGTGAAATATAAGATATAATCCATCTCAGGAGATTGCCGTGAAAACCTGATCGTTTTAGCTTTTGGATCAGAAAAGGATGACTGACTTTATCAAATGCCTTACTGAAATCAGTATAGACTGCATCCATTTGTGTTCTTTTGTCAAAATTAGTACTTAAGAAATCAACATATTCAATTAAATTTGTGGTAGTGGATCTATTGCAAATGAATCCATGCTGAAGAGGGCTCAAAATATATTTAAAATGTGTGAAAATACTTTTATAAATTAACGATTCGAGAATTTTCCCAAGTATACTGATTGGGCGATAATTAGAGATGTCGTTTTTATTCCCAGATTTGAAGATTGGAGTGATACGAGCTATTTTCCAAAGATCAGAAAAAAACCTTCTTTGAGAGATTTATAAACTAAGAGATGCGTTTTTATAGTAGCTGGATCATCTTGTCGTGTTTTGTTTACTGTATCAACTATTGATGTACGTTTTTCAATTAGCTTTTTAGCTAAACTTACACTGGTGAAAAAATTATCAGTTGTTATATTTCGACCAGTATTCAAGTATGGATCCATGCATCCACCCACGACACAAGTTTATTCAACGTAAATTGTAATACGTAATATTTACGGCAGTGGTCAAATGACCACGTAGGTAATCATTTTTAATAAATATTTATCTTGCTATTGGTATACACATATTAAAATAATATAAACAATGACGAAATATTAAAACTCATAAAACGACAATGATTACAATGCAATGGTTTTAATAATATGATTGATGAAAAACTTCATGGGGTCATTTGACCACTTTGGTCTCTCTAGTGCTTGGGTGTTAAGTGTAAAATATTAAATGGCTGTGTAAAAAATCTTTAATTTAATATTTTTTATCGTTTTGACTTGACCGCGTTCGAAAAATTAATTCAAAATATCGTCATTTGCATTCACCTTATACATGGTAGGAATTTCAATAATTAAAATGTTCCGATTGCGCTTGGATTCGTAATTATTACAAAACCACTAGTTTGAATGACTAAATGACCATAGCGTGGCTTGCCGTTCAAAGCAAAGGGGATGAAAACGCCAGATTCTAATGAAATATTTACATAGTGTAATGCGCCACAGAACGGTCTGTGGCCAAACACCAATGAAGGGACGATTCGATAGAAGTTTGCTGTGAGCATGGCTGGTGGCTGGTGCCCGAAGAATTATTTCCCTTTCTTCTACAGAAAATAGTTGAAATTTTCAAAAATCACAACTATCTCAATTACATTAAAAATTTGTTCGTTACAATGCGATTTTGAATAAATTTGTAAATGAGAAATATATAAATTTGAAAAGTGGGTATCAACTACGTTCGTCGCATTAATTCGTAGACTGCGTAATTCCAAATTTTTCTAAAATACATTTTAATACATCTAAAACAGATTTTTTCTTGAAAATATAATAATTTTCAATGACCGTCTGGGGCACAGTTTCTCAACGTGGGCGATAACGCCCCCCTGTGGGCGTTCGAGACTTTTAGGGGGCGGTAGAAGACTTAGATAAAAATAGGGGGCGTTGAGATGGCACATTGGGGACGTTGAGAACTGAGATGAAACAGTGAGGGCACCGGCAGGTAAAAAAATAAAAAAAACTCACTTATCACGTACTGATAATTTAACGTGTAATGTAATTATTAACAATTGACACTATATCACGAGTAAAAGAAGGAAGAAGGAAGCAACCCGGCACTTAAAAATACAAAATGGATTACATTTTTAACTTGCATCACAATTTAATATATTTTCAATCCTTCTTAATTCAGTTGACCCCCCCTCCCTCCACAACAAGCAGTGGTAAATATAGTCGTGGCAATAGCTGTTTCAGATTCGCACAGATAGTAAAAAAAAAAAAAATGGGGGCGCTAGGCGAAAAAATATTCCCAAAGTGGGCGGTGGGTAAAATAAGGTTGGGAACCTATAGAACTAGGGTCTTGTGTGAATCAGTTTTTTTTATCGGTGTAGAACGTGCTTCTAGGATTTATCTGTTCATTTCAAACCAACTCGTACATTTATAATTAAGAGTGGAAATGCAAGCATTGCCGTAGCGGCAAAATGAAGTACCAAGTAGCATACAAGTAACTTGTGATAGAAAACAGCCCTACACAATGGTTATTCTAGATATATTCCAAACATTTTAATGAGGTTTTTTGGGCATTGAAATGAAAGCAGCTACCTATTTTCTAATTAAACCTTCTTGTTTTGCGCATGCAAATTATATTATCCTTTCAGTCTGTTTTAGAAATGAAGCAATACATTACGTCAGGTGTCATGAAAAGTCTCAACTGTACCTACATTACGTTTTCGGAGTAGGTATTATTAATGGTAATAATGTAACAATGGCGAATATTTGGTCATTGTTAATTTTGGCCGCTGAAGGAGTTAATCGAATGAAAAATATCCGTTTCAGCGGTCGCTATGAAACAATAATGATAATAAATTATTTGCAATGGAACCTTCGGGCGTGGTTCCCGTCACAACGACCCGTGTTAAATCAATTCACAGAAACGATCCCTGTTATTCACACTATAATAATTTATCTTTCATACGTTTGATATCCATCAGCCAAATATATGAATCTATCTTTATCTTTTGTACAATTTAATAGCGAAGTTATTAAAAAAATATCAACGAGGAACCGTAAACAATTATGGACTTTAGCTTAATTACATATCTACATTTAAGCCTTTAATTAAATTATTAACGATATATTATTCTTTTACCATTTAAGTGTACGAAAAAAAAGCTGTGAGCACTGTAAAATAATGTGCAAATTAAAACAGAAGTACTAAATTAGTTAAAAAAATCAGGTGTACTTAAAAAACGCTTTTGGTTTTTTCCTGAGACGTGTTTATTGTTCATTCCTCTTCAATGCGTAAATTTGTCAAACGCGTCGTCCTTAGACTCGAAGGCATTTGTCCGTGAAAGCTTTACAGCTTTAGTCTTCTACCGTCACACATACGTGATTCACGTTACCGGGTAGTCACAAAAATGAACGCACTTTAGTATTAAAAGAAAAAACTTTTTCAAACAGACAGTGATTTGCTAACATAAATAAATTGATAATAGTTTTGACCTAGCCCTACTTATTAGAAAACATAAATTAATTGATAATAATTTTGACCTAGCTCTACTTATTTTATAAATGTGTTTAACTAAAAATGAAGCTTTTTTCTATTTAATCATTGGATGGAACAGCTTTTTGATGTCTTGTCTTATTCCGAAACTTTGACATTACCAAAGACGGATACGATTTACCACCAGACAATTCACGATTGCCGAGAAATCCAGACAGAAAAAATTGTAAAACATTCATGATGCATTTTGATTTTGGTGCTTGAGAATTTAGATGACACAAAAATAATAATATTGGTCCACAGTTCCACAGTACTTAATTAACAAGAAAACAACGACAAGAATATATAAATATATGAAATCGCTCCTCCCACAAGACGCTCCTAAAATATGCTGTATAAAATATCATTATTATATTATCGAACGTATTCGAATGTTGAAAAAATTTATGAATTCTAAGTTTTATTTTATTTTTTATTATTCGAGAAAAAGAAAGTTACATTTTCACTCGCATCTAAGTGGGTATCAGGTTTATGCCCTTCACTAGCCGTTCGTCGAAGTAGGTACTCATTTGTTTATGTCATGTTATGATAAATTACATTTTAAGCAATGGAACATTTCGAAATTCCAATAATAACCTTTATATTCTGGAAATATTATACTTAACCAATATAACGCCGTTCATTAACCACCACTTTTTTTGTGAAATGATATTGTAATAATTTATGTAATTGATCAATTTGTCCAATTTATTATTTTAACAATTGTCTTATTTTACAATCATTTTGATTCATACGTTAAATATTTACAATTGTATCTGCTTAATAACAAATACATCGGACTGCTGTAATAAATAAAGATTGTTAATGTTTAAGTATTTAAGTTTTTCACCGGTCTGCGGCTGAGTTGGCATCGCGTCGTGTTTCTTCAGTATTCAATTCCTCGGATGACGAAGTCCAATTTCCGCATTTTTGATGGTGGTAAAAGACTGTCGAATATTGTTAGGTTATTGAAAATTCGATAATATTTAACTTTTCTTAAAAAAAAAAATTATATGTTCTTTCATTTTCGACAAATCTTTTTTACCTTTCATAATGTATTTTTTATAATAAATTCTACTCAAAGATTTTTATTTATTTTCGTGACTGACGTGCACCCACTAGTTTAATATGAAATATTAATTTATAGGTTAAATTTGCCGCCCTTAACCCTTCGAATAATAAGAAAATAATTTTCTGTCAAATTTTGCCTATCAAGGTTTGCGCGCAAAATTTCTGGTTCTTCCCATGCATTTTAAATGTTCCTATTTGTTGGTTTTTTTTAACGCTTTGGCAAAAACAAAAATTGTTCTAAAATCTAGATAAAATAATCTTTTCGGTGTGTTTATTAGAAATCGACATTTTTGTTTCTAAATATTAAAATTTTAATATTGGAAATTTAAATTCGCTAAAAAATGCATACCTGAGAATATTCGAATTAAAGTAATTAAAATAGAATAAACTTAAAATTTTAAATACAGACTCCTTTTCTAAATAAAATTTGTAATAAAACTGTCACCTCACTTTTTATCACTTTCATACAATTTTATTATAAAATTAAATGTGTGATACGTCACAAATTGGCGAAAAATTAAACCATCACTTTTGATCGGGATTTGTAAAATATCTGAAAAACCTAGCTCATATAATTCTGAGACATTGAGAAGCATTATTTCATTCTGTTTCTAACATAAAAGAAATCATAAATATTCACCTGACAGGAAGAGAGATATCTAACTTTTAATAATGCACTGTCGCTCTGGGACAATCTGGGTCTCCTGTTATTATAACGGCATATGGTGTTTTGGGACAACTTGGGTCTCCTGTGATTAGACGGATTAAACCTATAACTCCCTTCAAAGCATTCTCTTGGAACAGCCGGCAACTTTTAGCTTTGTTTACTCAACGTTTAAATAATACAAACTTACCTCTAAATAATTTATTTATTGACACAATATTTTACATTTCATAGTACAATCTAGTAATATTGGCCTAAGTGGGTGGCTTACCCGTGCTAAGGCCCTCATTTTAAAATAGGTATGTAAGAATTTATACATAATACTTTTTTATTTATTTTTTATTTATTTAATAATATTATTATTCAATGTATAAAAACAGTTAGAAAATAATAAAAACTCTGATAATCAGAAAGCTATTTTAATTAATGAACAAATAAATATAATTCGCTCGCCACTTTTAGATATATTTAAACCCAGTCCAAATACCTAACTATGCTATTAAGTAAATACATGAGTCATCGCGGGTTATACGGGAGCATAATGATGACCATTTCAAAAATCAATTGTATTGTAAGGTAAATCCTGATGAATCATCAAGGGTTTATTTTATGGAATAATTAACGACCTTCAGTCAAATTTAAACAATCCAGTAATTGGGAAACTTAACCATTAATATTTCAGTGATTTTACTTAGAAGTTTAGGGGCACAGGTAATAAAAATAAAAAGCTATTCATTTTGTCATCATAAGTACCTGTCTAGAAATGACATAAACACATCGTCTGAAGGTGGTAACAACCACAGTTTGATAATGCCTTCAGAGGGCGAAACAGCTGTAACTCATAATAATAATTACGAAGCAGAAGCAGAACTTGTTTATAATAAACTGTTTTTATATATTGAATAATAATATTATTAAATATATAAAATAAAGAAAAAATTATAATGGTGTTCTACAAAATAAACTTAATAACAATAAATAATACATTTTGAAAAAAAAATGCAAATTTCGTTAATAGCTCAATACACCAAGCTTATAATTAGACTAAATTTATTAAGATTCATGAGAATTCATATTTACTTAAATTATTTACTGCATGCAGTGTTAACAAAATTAGGAATCAGTGAATAAAAGCAATGATTTACTTGCCTACCCATTTATTTATGCATGATTTTCTGAGCCTTCTTCAAATTATTGCTATCCTGCATGAGGTGGCCAAAGAGACGCTCGACTAGTCAGACAGATAGAGCTTGAAACTCACAGTCATTACTCCCCATTTAGAAATACATAACAAGAACTAGTTTCCGACAACAAGATTTCATTTTTTGTTATGTCGTAATGATCCTGTATCGCTAAGATCTTCCTTTATGTTTACACTTGTGAAAGGTAGCGAAAAGAAATTAATCAATGTGAATCGTCCGCCACTCACAGACATTTTTCTTCACAACTCACTTGTTGTCCCTTTACAAAACACCCTTATCCGTCTTTTTCTTATGGCCTGAAAGAAGACAAGTTTATTTTAAACGAGGCCCCACTTCTCTACAAAAAAGGGAAAAGGTTTTAGAAGGTTGTATAGTGGCTGTTAATTTTTTACGAAGACAGGTTAAATAAGATTTCGGTTTTCGGCAAATAAGACACTTTGAAAGGTTCAATTGAAAGCCTTTACACAAACCAAATACCTTTCTTTGTAGGCTCATTACTGAGGGATGTTTATCTAAGTACATATTTTTAGATTGGTCCCACGACTAAACATAAACAAAAATTTTAACAAAACAAAAAAACGACTTAAAAAAATGCACTAAAAAGTAAACAAAATAATTTCGTATTCTTCTACAACTTAATAATCAACTTACTTTTTCTACTCATCAATATGTAGGTACGATTGTTATTTTTGGAGTCGGTGTCAGCCTAGGTAGGTTTGTAACTACATACATAGTTATAGGTGAGATGTGCTTGTGTCGCAAGCGTGACTAGACGAGGCGAGAGGCGAGAGCGGGCCGCGGCGGGAGGGGAGCTGTCAAGTGAACACGCCGGGCCGGGAACCTTGGCTGACACCGACTCCAAAAATAACAATCGTACCTACATATTGATGAATAGAAAAAGTAAGTTGATTATTAAGTTGTAGAAGAAGAGGAAATTATTTTATTACTTTTTAGTGCATTTTTCGAAGTCGTTGTTTTTTTGTTAAAATTTTTGTTTATTTTTGATTTTTAGTGTAGTACAACTAACTAATTCGGTTAAGATTCGGCCGAGTATCGTTAATTTGCTCTTAAGAATTGGAGAGTTCCGTTACTTTGTCATAGTTTCCATAATCAGAACCTAACCAAACTCTCATCAAACTACCCTTAAAGTACATCCTTTCCAATAAAAAAGAATCATCGAAATCGGTTGGCGTGATATTGAGTTATTCGTCCATTTGTCGCGCACCTACTTGACGCAAATTCAAGACTTATATGATTTTCTCATGGATGCCATTGTCACAACTGGAACAAATTAAAATGGGACCACACGGGAAGCACCAGCTTTGAAATAAAAAAAGAATCATCAAATTCTTTTGTTACAAAAAAACAGCTACCTGCTAAATTCAATTTCATCAAACGCGCGCACTGTCAAACATGCGAAGTTAAAATAGTCCTTAAGTTTTCCGCAAGAAAGTTCCACAAAGTATTAGAAAACTTTAAAAAAAATAACGGAATATGTAAAGTCGTTCTGAAGTTATGGCGTGACCAAGGGGGAAAGAAACAGGGATTCATTTTTATGTACATATATAGAGGAGATTTATATAGCGCAGTTTTGTGTTATTTCGCTTCAAGTGCGCTCTACAGTAATTAACTTAAAAACAATCTAGTATTCAGTCAAATTATTCATATAGTGCTTGATCTAATACTATGATACAAAAATGTACAATACAAAGTAATGAAAAGTATAATATTGTAATATGATACAAAATGTACAAAAACAGTTCTATCATAGGCATCATAGCATAGGACAATAGGACAATAGTACAGGATTCTAGCGTTTTTAGTCTATGTGTTATCTTTGTCAGTTTATTTTTTATTATCATTATTAAGATCGCTAAATGTATTTGAAAATGTATTTTGTAGCCATAAGTATTTGAAATACAAATTACAAAATACCTCAGCATCAGGTAATTGAAATACCAATTACAAAATATATTTTATGGAAGTAATTGAAATACATATACAAAATAAGTATTTGTATTTCAAATACGTATTTCAATTACAAGTCATTCAAATACTGCCCTACCCTGCCTCCACGTGACATATGGAATAATAACTCAACGATCTATCAATCTGTTGAAGTAACACGTGCAATGATCAATTCTTATGTTTTTTGTTTTTCGTTATTTGTTTTTTATTCGGTAGATGTGTGACACATCTACCGGATCTGCCGGATATGTGACACATCTACCGGATCTGCCGGATCTGCCCTGATGATGGACACTGCAAAGACGTCCGAAACGTTGGCTAAAGAAGGAGGTAGCGCAACACGGCATTACACCCCAAAAACAAATAACGAAAATGCTTTTGGCCGTGAAAATCTTAAAACGAATTCTTATGTTGATTTATCAGTTATTTCATATCGACTTTGTTAAAGTTGCTTGCGTGAAATGATCACTAATCGAGTAATCAAGTAATCGAGTAATCAAGTAATAAGTAAAAATGATAAGGAGTCTCATATTCAATATAAACAAAAATTGAAGAAATTATGTAAATCTATTTGTGCCTAGAAGTATAAAAGTGATAGAATATACAACGTTTATACTGATTAGTTTTAAGATGAAATATATCACCTAGATTAGAATATTTATTTCCGAGACTGTGAAGTCTCGGAAACAGAGAATTTTGATAAGCTAGTGTCCTGGTGTTATTGAAGTAGAAGGGTAATAAATGTCGACATGATTTTTGGGGAACATGGATATTGATAAACTGAAGTAATTCAGAACAGTCAATTTTGTAATGCAGTATTTTATGTAATAGTATTAAATCTGTGCTTATTCTTCTTTCTGAAAGTTTCAATAGAGACGTTTTATCCAGGAGATAATTGTAATCAATGTTTAGTATAGGAATATGCAATTTATAGTTTATAAACCTTAGAAACTTCCGTTGAATCTTTTCAATGTTGTCTGAATGAATGTTGTAAAAGGGAGACCATAACGTAGAGTTATATTCAAGTTGGCATCTTACAAGGGTTTTATATAACATAATAAATGTGTCTAAATCATTGAAATCTTTTGCAGCTCTCAAAACAAAACCAAGAGTCTTTAGGGCTTTGTTGATAATATTATTAATATGACATACAAAGGTGAGTTTACTGTCGAACATAATGCCTAGATCCATAATTTCACTAACACAATTTAAATTTTCATCATTTAAAGAATACTGAAAAATAATAGGATTATTTATTTTGGAAAAATGAATGAACTGACATTTATTTATATTTAATGCTAGCACCATTCAAAAAGATATATCAAGTTAGTTTGAAGTATAATACAATCATTAATGTAGTTAATCTGTTTATATAGTTTCATGTCATCTGCAAACAGTAGCATATTTACGTCAGTAAATATATCAACAATATCATTTATAAATATAATAAACAAAATGGGCCCTAAATGGGAGCCTTGCGGCACTCCACTTGTTGCTATAAATTTGTAAGCTATTTATTTTCACACTAAGAATGTCGAATGCCACAAAAACGCGCTGCGTAAAAATGAAGGTAAGTCAGATTTCCCATATACAGTCTTCCCAATATCCACTTTGCATCTAGCTATCCCCATAGTTGTGTTACATAGAAAAATCTATTTTATTTATAACGGCTCATTGGTTCACTGTCAACATATCTGTGACTTCACAAGTTGTGTTCTTTTCCTAAACATCCTACGTGTCGGCATTTTGAAGATATCCGTCGCCATCGAACTGCTGGTGGAAAGCGGAAGATAAAAAACAAATGCAGCCACGTCCGGGCTGTACGGGGGTCGAGGGGTGGAGGATGATTTCCACCCGTTCACTTACACGAAAAAGTGGCTTGGGGCCCAGCCCTTCGATGTCGAAGAAGATCTTCAAAATTTTATGACAGGATGGCTGCAGTTCTAGGCGGCGAAGTATTATGTAGATGGAATTTGCATTGATTTTTAATTTGTGACACGCTAAGACAAGTAATTTAATTTAAATGGTGACTATGTTAAAAAAAGAGTGGGAAGCTCTAGTTTTAAGCGGCACATAATATTTGAATCAATACAGATTTTTAAAATCTATTTATAGTTAAATGGCGGTTACTTGCCAAGCAGCCTTCGCAAGTAAGAAGGGATGAGAAATTTGTTTAAGATCTAAGAAATCTTTAAAAAGAATTTTAATTATAAACTAAGATGTAAGGAACTCTAATAAAACGTTTTCCTAAATAATCATTTTTGGGGGTTCTATTTACAAAACTAAATGTTTTAGACTGGGATACGAGATAGGTAAACCCTACGTCATCGAGTACACGGATGAAACTACTTTGTAGTGATAATGGACATTTAGAAAACCTTTAAAAAAATCTGGTCTGCCGGTGCGCCTCTTGGCAGGAGCCGCGCAATCATGGAAATAATGAGCGATTTTTTTCGAAAAAATTACGTCACCGAGTACACGAACGGGAATGGTTTCATATGATAAAGGTCGATTAGAAAATGAGAAAAAAAACAGGCCTGCCAACCGGCAGCCTGGCACGTTGGCAGGCAGCCGGCGTCAAAGTGGGGTAAAAAATAGTAAATTTTACGTCATCGAGTTCACGAATAACTATAGTCCAGATTATTTCATTTAAGAATTTTTTGGTCTGCCGGCCAGCAGCTTGGCAGCTTTTTGTGTACGATTTTTTAAAGTTTTTTTTTTAAATTTTTCGTTTATCTTTTTTATAATTTTTATTTCATTATATTTTAAAAAACTTAGATTGCCTATTTTAAAAAAATAACCCATAATGATAAAAAAAAAAATTTGAGAGTTCCGAGCGTACCCATCCGTCGGGCGAGCCTTTCGACGCCAAACCACTTACGAAACCTGCCGTGGTGCCCCTCACCGTCGCTTGTCCATATTATCGTACAAATTTATAATAATAATAGTCCTTTTAAGATTGCCTAACAGTCCATAGTAGTTGGAAGTTCGAACAACCAACGCACCGTCGCCGTAAGAGCTGCGATCGTCCGCAAAACGACGGAAATTTCCGAACCCGTCCGTTTCATATCGGTTTCGCTTGCCCTGCCACATCGATTACATCGAATACAAAATCGAAACTAACGATAGACTGTAGTCTAGATTATCTCATTCATGACTTCCTTGGTCTGCCGACCAGCACCCTGGCATGTTTTTATATACGATTTTTTAAAGTTTTAATTTGTTTTTAAATTTTTAAAAATTAATTTAAATCATTATTATTATTTTTATTTCAACATGGTTTTAAGAACTTAGAATGCCAGATTTTAAATAAAATAAGTGGTAATGATAAAAAAAAATTGAGTGTTCCGAGTGTACCCATCGGACGGGAGAGCTTTTCGACGCGAAACAACTTACTGGAAACTGGCCGCGGAGCCCTTCGCCGCCATCGCGTGCCAATATTATAGCCTGTCAGGTACACTCGGAATCATATTATTATACAAATTTATAATAATAAGAGTCTTTTTAAAATTACCTAATAGTCCATAGTGGTTGGAAGTTCGAACAACCACCGCACCGTTGCCGTAAGAACTGCGTTCGTCCAAAAAACGACGGAAATTTCCGAACCCCCTCCGTCTCATATCGGATTCGCTTGCCATCAAACGCAAACCAAGATCTACACAAATCTCACACTTTGAACCCGGGCAAACCTGTTAAGTCACCAAACGTAACGAAACACTTGGGACGACGTATGGCAGGGGTGTTGGTTATCCAACAAATGGCTATCGGGGCGGCGGTATCCGTAACCGCCTCCCAAATTGAAAAAGAATCCCTGTAGGATTTAAAGCACTAATTATTATTTTTATGTAATGTGGGCTTGCTAGCAATACCTATGCACTTAACAGGTACAAAAATTGACACAATCTATGCATAATCCAAAAACTCAAAGTGTGCTACGCTTGTCTAATTCCTGATTTCGAGTTTTGTTCTCATAAAATCATCAAAAATCACATAAGAGTCAGTGTAAACATTATACAGTGGATAAAAAAAATTAAACTTATATTCAAAAGTTGAAGTTTCTGGCGAAAAACCAGAAACTTTTCTGCGCCTTTGTAGATCTTCAAAAAGCGTACGACCGAGTCGACAGGAAAAAGTTATGGAAGGTGTTGTCCAAGTATGGAGTGAATGCAAATCTCATACAGGCAATTGCGTCTCTGTACGAGGGAAGCGTTGCATGTGTTAGGATGAACGGTGATTTTACGGAGTGGTTTGACATCACACAAGGTGTTAAGCAAGGCTGCGTAATGTCACCATGGTTATTCAATCTATACATGGATAATTGTATGCAAGAATTGAAAGATGTGGGATTGGGCGCGAAATTGAATAGTCTGAAAGTATGTTGCCTGTTGTATGCTGATGATGCGGTGCTGATCTCTAACACTATGGAAGATCTACAGTCTCTAGTATCTAGGATGAACGAAGTATGTATGAAGAATGAGTTAATGATGAATGTAAGTAAGTCTTAAGTCATGGTGTTTGAAAGAGAGAGTATGAAAACAGTGTGCGATATATTTGTGAATGATGAATACTTGGAGCAGGTGGATGAGTTTGTTTATCTGGGTAGTATGTTTACGAGAGATGGGAAGGCTGATAGAGATATAGAAAGAAGGGTAAATGCCGGTAACTCCATTAATGGAGGACTGAATGCTGTTGGCGCTAATAAAAAAACTGTCAAAAAAAGCGAAGCTAGCAGTCCACAATGGAGTCCTGGTACCTACCCTGATGTATGGCAGTGAGGCATGGAACTGGCAGAGGAAGGATGAAAGTAAACTGAATGCTGTTGAAATGAGATCCCTGAGATGTATGTGTGGTAAAACCATGTATGATCGTGTTAGAAATGTGGATATCCGCAAAGAATGTAAGGCTGATGTAAGTATAATGAGCAAAATTAAGAAAGGGACCCTCAGATGGTTTGGGCACGTAGAGCGAATGAGCGAAGAAAGTAGTGTAAAAAGAATATATGATGCAAATGTGAATGGTAGAAGAAGTCGGGGACGCCCGAGGAAGACATGGCACGATCAAGTGAATCAGATACTTGAGACGGGCCATGTCAAAAGTCAGAATAATAGAAGAGTATGTATGAGGCGATGTATGAATGTGAGTGAGGCAAAGAGTGTGTGCCAAGACCGAGTTGTTTGGCGGTCCGTCCTCTCTGCCTACCCCTGCGGGGAAATGGCGTGATGGTTAGTTAGTTAGTTAGTTTAAAATATTTTAATATTATCCACAAAAGAATGAAAAATGGGTTAAATGGCGGAGAAGAGATTTATCTCTTGATTCGAAAATATTATTTTAGTACTCTTGTATCATCATTATATTAAAACAGTTTTAAAAGAAGATTCTAACAAAACGCTATTGAAAAAGTAAGAAAGCATTTATAAATTCTGTACAGTGAAATGAGAGCAATAAGAGATTTTTTTTCATAAAAGCTTTGTGAATTTTTTTTAAAAATGTAAATGAGATTTGAACATTACCCAAAAGCTTTTAAAAGATGTTACGCCGATTGAATTGTGAATTATATTCACTTTCGCAGTCGATTTATTAATTCACATTATTTTTATTCTAATAGATATTTAAGGAAACGGAGTCGGGAAATCAATAGAATAAAAGATAATCTTCGTTAACGATCTTCGACGATCTTCACTACTTGATTCAGCAGAAGTTGTAGAAAAGTTTTTTTTAATTACGATATTATAAAAGTTTCCAGGTAAACTTGTTTCACATAAATAATTCAATATTTTAAAAGAAATTAAAATCATTTCGTATTCACAAACAGCTTGAAACACTCACCGACTTTCCTTATATGGAAAATTTAATATACCTATACATTATTAATCACCCTCTAAAGTCACCAAAAATATATTGTAGTTGTTTTCGAGCTTCGAAATGTTCTGGATTTGTTATTCAAATACCTATTTGTTTCGATTGATTCTACCGCGACGGGCTGAAAGTTCGAGACTTGACTTCTTGCATATCTAATATTATATAAGGAGGTAACTCCACTCAATCCAACATTATCTTCGGGACGGAACCTGAAAAATCTTATCGCATATTCTAAAGAGGCGCGTGATCTGACTCCCGGCTTAGCCTAGACGGGGACACAAAGTTTTATCAAGTGTCATAGGCCTTTCAAATAAAATGAAATAAACTTATTTGCGACGATATTCATGTAGAATGTAGAATATAACACTAGAAGTGCCTTCCGCACGAATATGAATGGATACTACATTGGACTTAGTACCTTTTGGTTATAGACAATTTAGCACGCAGTCTGTCTCTCTTACACTTGCTTGAAATTGTGTATCGTCATCCCATTTGTATTTTGTAATGAAAAATTGAAAAACCGATTTGTATGGAAACGAATATTTTACAAAGATATTTGACGCATAAAACAAAATATTACACAAACTCAAATAAACATAAAAAAGGCTTACGTGACCTCTCATCAAAACATAAATGAACTACATATAATTACTTCTTCTTTTTAAGCCGCCACGCCGCTACCCGAATTTCTACATATCTCCCCTTAAACAGTGGAAGTTTTTAAGCTCTTAAAAAAATATATATTATTTTGGAAGACAATATCTAATATATCTGGACGTGTTACAAGATGAAACGCAAGATAGAAAAAAATTGCAAATATTTTTAACGAATCGTGTTTTATTAAACACTAGCCGACCCGGCCACACGTTGCTGTGGCTAACGAAACACAACGCTATTACCCAACCTTTATAAAATCCACACCACCCGCTTGCCAGCTGTCCGCTGCCCGCTGCCTGAATTGAATATTTGAATTTCTCGACTTTT
Organism: Limnephilus marmoratus; assembly: GCA_917880885.1. NCBI lineage: Eukaryota > Metazoa > Arthropoda > Insecta > Trichoptera > Limnephilidae > Limnephilus > Limnephilus marmoratus. The sequence continues at coordinate 23,187,756 of OU862911.1, read as the reverse complement.
CTCTACTATAATAAGCATGTTTTTATACATATAAACCTTCCTCTTGAATCACTCTATCTATTGGTGAAAACCGCATGAATATCCGTTGCGTAGTTTAAAAGATCTATGCGCACATACATTTTGAGCGACTTAATCAAATAAAATAATTCAAATCAAATACCTACTTACTCTAGGACATCTATTTTCCAATTTCTTCCGTAGAACGAATTTCAAAAGTACGGCCCGCCAGCCGTTTTAAATCACACAAAAATATGTTTTCTTTAAATTTCTCGGCCTTTCTCTAATATAATTTACATGTATTATACCTACATATAAACATTCTTCTTCAATCATTCTATCTATTGGTGAAAACCGTATGAAAATCCGTTGCGTAGTTTAAAAGATTAACGCGCACATACATTTTGAGCGACTTCATTTTATACTATGTAATGATGATTTATACTATGTAATGATGGTGATGATAATGATTTTCACAATTTTCGCTTCAATTTTAATGGTTTTAAAAATTAGCCCGCTCTCTCCAACATTCGTAATTACATATCGCTCTTAGCGGTTCTGCGCTGCGTGGAGCGCTATGGATACGGACGTAACGGATGCCAGTGATACTTGGTCACTCCACCCTCCACTGCTTCGTCATCCAAACATTTTGCCAGTGACTATGAGTTTCTCCAAGTTGGGGTCCGCAGTTTGTCGAGCAACGCCTTCAACGTTGATAATTGAAAGCCTAATGTGGATGCCTGGCTTTTCCGCAATGGCCGCATTTGTGCGCCTGGCGGTCCATGGAAACCTGAGCATTTGTCTCCAGCACCACATTTCGAGAGCATCTATCCGCTTTATCTCGCCGGCTCTAAGTGTCTTTGCTTCCACACTGTTTAGAAAAATGGGTAAAATCAACGCCCGGAAGAGTCTCATCTACCCATAATTACGTTTTACTAATCATAATTACTTATTACCGTATTATTATCGTCTCTTATTACCTTTCTAAAAGTGTTACGTTATAAAACTTATATGTACGAGTACGGTACAGAATTTAGAAATTTCATTTCTTAAATCTTATTATTCTGACAAACCCTCTTGAAATTCTTTAAATATTCATCGTACGGATGTTCCGCGTATTTATCCAACTTCCTCGAGCTGTTTATACGTCTGATAATAAAAATGATTGGGAATGATTTTCGCAAGGCGATTCGCTTTCTAGTCACGATGCAGCGGGTAAATCGGAACAACTTGCGGCGTGAGCTTTCCTCTCCCTTTTCTCTGGCATGTACTCCTGGTAGGGTTTTATTTTTTCAACCGTAAGATTTTCCAAAGTGTTGTGTTAGGTTTAGAGTAATCACATTTTATGACTCCAAGCAAAATCGAAAAACACCAAGTATTTTTTTAGGTTTTGTGGGAAAATTTAATACTTGAATTGTATTGGGTCTCAATTTTTTTACTTTTGTTTAAGTAAATTCGCTTATCTGGGTGTTTTTGAGCTTTTCAACTCAAGCTAAACTCTTTCAAAATCTTTCAACTAACTTTATTGTAGGTGGTATCTTTTAAAAATATTCTTTGAATAAGTGACTTTCCAGTGATAAAGCGGAAGCATACCTTTTGATACATAATAAATGTAAATATTGGGTATAATATCGAACATAATAAATATTTAAAGATGTTTTGTAAACAAAGATGGTGTAGGGGCGTGTAAATAGCCCCAGACACAAGGGAATACTACCCTATTTAAAATTAAGGAAAGTTGAAATCTTCCCTATGTGACACAAAACAGTTTACACAGCAATTCCAAAATCCTAAGTGAAAACAAAACAATACTCACTCAGAGAATGCAGCTCTTGTACGATGTCCAGCACAAAACGACACTAGTTTTCATTCAAAATATTGATTTCGCCAAGGTGGTAAGTGCACAATCTCAACATGTGTTTAGCACAGGAAGGAAGTTTCAACAATGAATATAAATTTGCATATTAATAATACGTGCCAAAAATCTTGTACAACAATAATTCAATTATTGGGTGTATTATTTGATAATGACTGACTAGGAGTGAGATCTCTTGGCTTTCACTAACACTCACGTCGGAAGTAATTGCCTGCTTCACAGAGGTAAGAAAATGCATGAATATACTGAATTTCAATGTCACATAGGTAAATTCAATATAATACAAAAACCATAGATGGCGCCCTCATGGTCCCATAGCATAAATTATTAATTTAAAAGAAATTAATGCCCAAATGGATTTAAATATATTTATGGCGCGTATCCAGATGGAAAACATTTATAATTCACATTTTATCATTTTAAATTTCAAACCCACACCCACTGTCACCCAACTGTCAAAAATAAAAGAAATAATAAAAATATGATAATAATTCGTGAATAGGTTTAATAAGTTTGCAATAATTCCTTCGTGCTGTAAATATTGCATAATTATTCATTCAGTTAATGACGTTGATTCCAGTCAATTCCAATCAGTGAATAATTATTCATCTAAGACTGGGCGCAGCGAAATCCTGTTTTAAATCGTTTGGATTTCATCTGCAAGGCTTACTGCGTATGAGATGGATAACTTCGATTATGGTTCAGGAAAGATTTTTTTTAAATGTGATATCGTCGCGTTTATGTGGACTTTCTTATGCACTGGAGCGACAGGGCATTTTAAATGATTTTTTCTCCGTTTGCTCGAGATTTTCAGAAGATATTTGTTTTAATTTTTCGCCAACATAAAAAAATCATAACTTCGAATTTTAACATAGTGATATAAAAACTTGTTATAGAGCTGTTTAGCCAATGAATTAAACTGTACTTTAACGTTTATTTCAAACTTGTAGGATGTATAAAAAAAATCGTTAAGTTTAAAACTGCCGTGAGAGGTACTTGTTCAAGTCAACATAGAATATTTTCGATTTCTATATATTTTGTTGTGGTTTACTTGATAATGAAAGGTGCATATCTATGGAAAAGGGGCTTAATTTTAGCTGTAAACAGCTGATCAGAAATTCTGCGTGAAAATTATTTTTAACATAATTTTAAAATAGTCCACGAAGTTCGGATTTACGACATCTATGGTCAAAATAGATAAAGCATTTTAATAGCTTCGTTTTAAGTCCAAAATAACAAACGTGGGAGCAACAAATATTTTATTAAATTTTTTTTTGCAATTAAGGAGATAATTGCCTTTTTTATCCGAAAAACAATCCGAGACATTTAAAATGGCGCCAATATATGGCAAAAATCGCTCCAATGGTAGCATTTTCAAGAGTATGATACCAAACTTACCTGTCGGAAGATTGTCTTTGAGAAAGTAACGTTTCTTTGAAAAATTGTATAATTCTACATTTGAAATAAAAAGAAAAGTTACATAAAGTATACGCTTTATAATTAAGTGGAAAATAAGATTTTGATTTAATAAATAAGAGAAAATTATATTCATACCTTCTAGGACGCAAGGTCTAATGTTCACAAAACTACTAGTAATAAATATTTAATGATGTTTTTAATATAATATAAAGCGATAAACGAGAAAAATATTTAGTATTCGTATTTTATAATTTAAAATTTAAAAATCCACAATTTTTCAACTTTCCGCCAAAAATAAAATATATTGGAAAATAATTCTTCCTTGCGCATGACATTTTAATAATTTCTTGGTGCTTTACCAATGTTAAAAGAGATAATGCGCGTTTTCATACCGCGACAAAATATCCCGACAAAATATCCTACGGACAAAACATCCTCCGACAAAATAACTACTAAAACCAGAAAACTTAATAACTACTAAAATCAGTATTATTTTTGTTCCATTTTATTATTTTTGAAAAATAATTTATTGTTTTTATAGAATGTTTGTAATATTTTTGTCCCATTTTTTTGTTAGGTTAGGCTAGGTTACGTTTTAATATATATTTTGTTGGGTGATGTATTGTCCGTAGATTATTTTGTCGGGGATATTTTGTCGGAGATATTTTGTCGCTGGTTGAAAAGTCGCGGAACCGTTAAAATGGCGCTAAAGTATTTACTAAAGAAATGATTGCGGCGCAGAACCTTCGGTTGAATTCATTAGAATGCGCCAGGAAGTTTTAATGAAGCGACCTCCGCAGCATTGGATTAAATACCCCTCGGAGTATCGGGGAATCTGGAACAAACTTGTATAAAGACCTCTGGAGCTGGAGTAAATTGCATCAGTACAAGGTTGATTGAATTATTGTGGTTTTCTCAGATTTTTTTCCAATTTTAAATTGCTCATCTTCTTGAACTAATTTGTCAATTTAATTATTATCATCCCAGAAAACTGTTTTCTGGAGCAGCAAAAATTCTTCTTATGAAATTTGTAGAGTTTTTTCTATCCGTAATATCGTAATCTGAGGTAGAAATTTAATTTCCATTATGAATTTGGGACATAAAATTAAAAAAGAAAACCAGACGAGGTCTCGAAAAACCGATTTTCAAACTTATAAGGGGGTTGTTAGGTGCTCTATATGTAGTTACACATTCTACATTCATAATTCATCTATGAAATATATACTCGTAGTTTCAATCCAAAAAAGGTTTAATAAAATTTACAGCCTTTATTTCGGGTTGATGCATTTTATTTTTATTTATTTATTAACGGTATAAATATACCATAAATACATATTACATGTCACAAAATATTAGTTGTAGGTACATAAGAAATAATTATAAAAAAAGAGTTAAGTTAATTGTGGCATTTGATTAAGAAATGACACAAAGGGCTTCAATTACATTCAATACTATAGTATAAATAAAATTAATATTGATTGAATATATATGATAGAATAGCCTTCTTGTACCTAGCTTCCGTGCAGTTAAATAGATCCGCCACATCTGCGTATCTATTACTAACTTCATGTAATCTAGGTAAAAGCGAGTGTTTCGTGTACTCAGTCCTGTTGTTGTTACATTGAAACAAGATTTTGGAGCGAGTTGCTCTACTGGGTATATGAAATTCGATGAGCTTAGTTAAATCAGGACTGTCTATTTTACCATTTACAATTTTGAACATAAATATTAAGTCGGATATAATTCTTCGATCTGAGAGATTTAATAAATTTAATTCTTTCTTCAAGTAGTTATAATTTATGTTTTCAATGGGAATACCGAGTTTAAAATTTATTTTTTATTATTAAATTTATTTTATAATTATTACTATATTATTAACACTTTTTATGTACCTTTTTTTACATTAACTCCAAACAGCAGGCCCTGAGGAAAATAAGTTCCCTCAGGGCCAATGTCGTCTGAGTGAAGGAACTTTTTGAGGAGAGGAAGGAATGAACATTGGCCTTGAAGAGACACATGTTGTAGGAAGGAGGAGAGACAAAGGCCGGCAAATTGTTCCACAGCCGAGCTCTTGATCACAAGAACTAGTCGAAGAAGCGACCGTTCCCAGGTGACATATGTTGGGCATGCGTTTGGCGTGCTTCCCGACTATGCAGCGGTGACGAAGGGATCAATGACGCTAGTTCCTCGGAGCATCTTCCATTGAAATACCGGTAGAACAAGGATAGCATTCCCACCTAAAGATTGCAATCCATTTTTTTAAATCAGGAGAATCTATCAAACGGACCGCCCGTTTCGCACAGAGTCGAGGGTTTTTTTTTGTCGAGGTATTTTCGGGATCCAGACCAGAAGTGGCTGCCAAATTCAACCGTGGGGTTCACTTGTGAGTTAGCACCTACTGAGCTTAGGGTATTTTTTGTTTATTTTTCCTTCATTTAAAAATAAACATAATAAAGGTAATTTCACGTAATTTTAATTCTCAAATCTCAAACCGGTAGCAATTTAATGAAAGCTGGCTAGAATACTATCGAATTCATTTGCTGTATGAATATTCAATTGCTGTTTAAAATGATGTTAATTAGTTGAAAACCAATTAATCTATTTATTTAACGTTAACACTAAAATAAATTAATCAATAAACGCAGTACCTACATTCCCATACCTTCTTAATAATAACTCTGATATTCGGCTTAACAAACACCATTTTTTTATTTTTATTTATTTTATTTTATTTTTTATTTTTTTTTTTTTTATTTCATATATTTTTTACTAGTAACAGATATTTGGGTTTTTTTTGGCTACCACACTAGGCTAAGCCCGTGTTGTGGTAGTCGTACATTTAATATTTTAACATTTCAAAAAATATTAAGAAATACTTAAAACTAAAGAAAAAAAAAGACCATATTTTAAAGAAAAGTAAAAATGAAAATTCAAATTCAAATTTTGAAATACAAAAATTAATAATAAAAATTAAATGTTAAGAACTCAAGTGTTCTGTATAAATTAAAACATATAATTATATAAATCAAAATTAAAAACATATATAAATTTAGTGAAAAACTAAGAGAAAAAAATAACAACATTTTAAAGTAAAATAGAAATAGAAATACAAATGGAAATTAAAATTTTGAAATGCAAAAATTAATAATTAAAATGTAGTGTTAGAACTCATGAATTCTTTAAAGTGCGTTCGTCCCCTTTCAAAAATCCAATGTTGTACACGTGTTATAAAAAGAGAATTAGAATTACTTGACTTTATGTCAGTACTCAGAGCATTATATATTTTAGGAGCGATGAACCAGAATTGTCGTTGAGCGAATGAGGTGTTAGTTTTTGGGACCACGCAACCCAGGTTTGATGAAAAGCGGGTGTGTGCTTGATGTTGTGGAGCAATTAGTAGATTATTTTTTCGTATATAACAAATGCTTGTTTTAGTAAATAGCTGTCGAATATCTAAGACCCTGATTTTTGCAAAGAGTTCATTTGACGGATGGGTAGGATGACATTTAAATATAATTCTCAGAATTAGTTTTTGAACTAAAATAATTGGTCTAATAATGGATTCAGCACAACCACCCCATCCCACTATACCGTATATTGCTATGGATTGGAAAAGGGCAAAGTATACGCTTCTTAGAGTCTGTAAATCTAAGATAGACCTAAGGGAGTAGAATATATGGCAGAGTTTACGAAGTTTTTTTACTGTGTCACCGATGTGAGCTTCACAACGTAGTTGGTTGTCTATGATTATTTTAGTCGCAAAACTGCGATAAATCCCTTAATATTAATAATTTATCTAATAAAGGAGATTATTACCAAACCTCCTCCGTAGTAATCGATAAGCATTCGTACAAAAAACCGTTATCATATCAATAACTCTTCGTTACTACGTTCATAACGCTACGGAATAAGGCGAGTAAGCGCTATGGACTAAGTCAAGTACAGTAATATGGCGAATAACCAATTTTCCACGTCAGTAAACTTCTTGTGTAGGTATATCCCTTTTATTCTCGATAAATGTTTCTGTTCGTGAGCAGTTTCACATCAATGTCAGTTTATCTAAAGCCCTTTCGTTTCCACTGAGTACACTCCAGTATTACAAGATTTACTTTTTCAATCACTGTTTTCTAAATAAAAGTATTTTATGAGGGTACAATTTGACATTTATTTCACGATTATCCCCAATACAAGTTGATCTTGTTTTTTACACACGATTTGGCTAGCAGAACTGAAACATTCAATAAATTGAATGTCTCTACAAAAAATGGGTGTACTCATGGGAAGGTTAAAATTTAAAAATAATATCATTTTATGAAGGAACACTTTGACAAGAACTTTGCGAAATATCTTAATTTTTTTAATAAGCCCGATTCAGCTAATACAAAACTGAAACAATTTATAAAGCTTATCTCTCCGAAATATAGACGTAGATAAGTAGTTGTTTCAAAAGGGTATAACCAGAGAAAACCAGAAATATGTCATTTTTAAATCAGATTTTAGACGTATTGACTCTTTTCCACAAAAAATTATAAATTGATTTCGAAAGATTGTTCTTTTATCTAGGAAACGCATGTTTTAAATTTTGAAAACAATTTATTTTTATTTTTAGTACAATAAGGTTATACCATAGATTGTTGACAGATTTGTTAAATTTTCAAAAAAGATTTTTTATAATACAGCACCCATTTCGAATCGTATAATCATGCAGTAAAATAAATCAATACATTATCTGGAAAACGCATGTTTCGGAATTTTAATTTTAGTATTAAATAAAATTATTAACAAATATATACGTACATGTGTTTCTTGACGAAAATTGGTCCGTTTGTGTATTTATTTGCGCACTTACAAACTAATATATTTCAGATTTTTTATACATTCTTATTTAACTTAGACATTATTGAAAAATGACAAATACTTACAATCAAAAATAATTACAAAAAATACATAATTTTAATAGTTTTATCACCACGCCTTTCAGCATTTTTGGATGAAGGTATAAATTAAAGCAAGTTTGCAATGAAATAAAATCGACATTGTGTTCTAATTTTCAAAAGCTGGTATGGAGAATAATCAATCTTTCTCATTGGAACCGCCCTGTACGATCGTACGAACCACTTTCGACGAAATGTGGATTTTCGGTCGCTGGCTGGGTAAACGCTCTTAATTAAATAGTTATAAAGATTTGTTTAAATGGAAGTATCGTTTACTAATAGTTGGGAAAAATTAAGAAAAATAAAAAACCTTACTCTGGTGACAAATATAGTTTGGAGTTCCCGTTTTGGCGGTCTTACATGATATGGAATCAATTGTTTTTTTAATATTTTTTTTCTTCACACTTATTCATCCTTCAGATTTTGTCATTTTCGCTTTAAAAATGTCAGCAATACGCCCTGAATCCCTATTTAGTTTATGGAGAAATAATTTATGTGATATTTTATCAAATGCCTTATTGAAATCTGTGTTTATACTGTCAACTTGATTTTTTTTAATAAATATATTGGTGGTGTAATTGTGGCATAGATGCTGATTTGTTTGTCAATCTTTTTTACATTAGCTCCATATAAGAGGCCCTGAGTAAAAAAAATCTTCAGGAATGCTGTGTGGAGGGTCTTTTTAGGGAAAGGAAGGAGAGAAAGTTCTGGGAAGGAAAAAGGTATGAGGGTGGGTAGGAATCTGGGGGACAATGTTTCCGTATGAATCCATCGCTGCCATTGCGGCGCAAGGCTATTTGTTGAGAGAGTCCGTCTGGAGAGGTCTGTGTTAGGACTCCCTCAACCAATCTCTCCCGATCCAGCTCGCCACGCAGTAGATGGGCAAATCTAGACAAATCTCACACCATGAACCCGGGGACCCCTGCTTAGTCACCAAACGTAGCGAACCACTTGGGTTGACCTACGACAGGTGTGTTGGTCATCCAATAAATAGTTGTTGGGTTGGCGGCACCCATACCTACCCGCCTCCCAATTTAATTTACAAAAATTTTACAAATTCATGTTGTTTTTAATCTATAACACAAATTATTTATTTGTGGGTATATTTGGTCAAGAACAAGCGATTCAAATAGTTTGGGGATTCCTGATTGGATGCATACCGGATACCAGTTTGTTAGGAAAGTTTAACTATTCGGCGCTACCTAATTGAGTTATTTGGCAAAGCACACGTGCCGCGTGCAGCGTACCTGCCTGCGGTGTGATAAAACAATGTTGCAAGCAAAATACCAAATCTCAAATTTTATGTGATTATCTACCGTTCTAGTTTATTAGTGCATTATGAAATTTATATAACGATACAACTTAATATTGCAAAAACAGTTTATTCTAATACCAATAACACATCCTGATTATCCGTTGTTGTAGATATCTATTGGTAAATTATATAATATTAGGTCCTTACATATGAAATTGGCGTTTTGTATGGGAGAAACATAAAGTCGATTTTTTTTTATAATATATTTATTTAATCAAAGTATGTACCATTGCTATCTATGCACTTTTGCCATCTCATAGGTAGCATCGATCCCTTTACTAAAAAAACCATTCAGACGGGAATCAATAAAATCTTTGAATTCGGTTTGGACTGCCCCATCGGAGTTGAATTTTTTCCCTTGCAAGTAGTTATCCAAATTTCGAAAAAAAATGGAAATCTGTTGGGGCAAGGTCCGGAGAGTACGGTGGATGTCTTAGACATTCCTATTGAAGCTCCTCTAATTTGCTAGCCGTCTGTTGTGCAGTGTGTGGTCTAGCGGTCAACGCGCGTTTGTTGATTTGCTTCACTCAATTCGTGAGGTACCCACCTTTCAAGCTTTTTCACCTTCCCAACTTGCTTCAAGTGGATTAAAACAGTTTTATCACTAACACCGCTGCCTGCAGCTAACTCGGACGTGGTTTGCGATGGATCCGCTTCCACAATAGCTTTTAATTCTTCGTTATCAACTGGTCTCCGGCCGTCCACGGGGCTTGTTCTGCAGGTCGAAATTTCCAGAACGAAAGCGTTGGAACCAAAAACGCCCTCTATTTTCTTTTGCGGCACCGTCGCCATACACATAATTAATCCTTCGAGCCGTTTCTGCAGCACTGGTGCCACGGTGGAACTCGTACTCGTAAATAACGCGATATTACAAGTTTTCCATTTTGTAAACTAAGTGACGCAAGGAAAAAAAAACAAATGAATTATAATTTTCGAAACACAAATCCACGAGTTGTATAAATTAGAGCTGTAGGAATTTGAAAACCTGAAAATCCATGAGCTGTATAAATTTGAATTTTTAAGTCCTAACCAAAGAGAAGATATTTGAGATCAAAGCTGCCAGTACGGAAAACGCCAATTTCATATGTAAGGACCTAATATAAACTGTAAACTGGGTAAAATATCTTCTGACTGCTTCGTATATTTCATTTAACCCCAGAAAGATTATCTGCGTCTTTGCGACGTAAGCAAAAGTATTGCTGTCATTTTGTATTACTCAACGTAGCGCGCTGTCTATCTCAGTTAGCTCGGTTGCCAAGCAGAGTTGCGCGGGGCGGATATGTCTCCACGGTAAGTACAATAATTACAGAGGTATATACAGTGGCGTAGCTAGGGAATGGGAGGTGTGGTGGGGGGGGGAAGGGGGGGCGGCCCGCCCAGGTGCCACCCGATGGAGAGGTGATACCCGACCGGTGTCATCCCCCAAGAGCACAATTCTCTAACCACCACCCCCCCCCCCGCCAGGACCCGCCCATTTTTTTATGAAGTCGAAATTTGCGTTTGTCAACTTGAGTGGTGGTGGGGAGGGGGGGGAGGGGGGGAGGGGTGACACCACGTTATCCGCCCCGGGTACCACCCATGCTAGCTACGTCACTGTGTGTACATACACCATACGTTCAAAAGACGTATGATTATATTTTGTGTAACTTCCGGACTTCTTATAAATTTATAAGAAGTCCGAAAGTTACACAAAATATGTTACTTACCGAAATAAAAACATTTACAAATGGTAAAACAAATATTATGTTGATGAATTGGCTGGCCGAAAGAAATAATTTTTATTAGACTCTGACACAAAAAATTCTAACTGCATAATAAAGTAAAATAAGTTTATTTATATCTTCAAAGTAAAAGCACCCATTGACAAACTACTTAAAATAGTTTATTGGGACTTTTCTTTTTTCGATAAAATATTTTTATTTTTTCTGTCATATTGTATTACTATGTCTTTATAATAAATAAAATAAAAATCAGGTTGTAACTTTATACACTCAGCCTTATATTGTACTTTTTCGTTACGTTACGAAATTCCTAATAAAAGTTACGAAATTGTAAGAAGAATTAGACAAAATGGGGTTATAAAAAGTCAATGGTTTGATAAAATTTAAAACTGTAAATATGTAAGCTTAGCAATGTTCATACCGCACGTATTACAAAAAGATGATTAAAAAAAGACTTACCGTTTTGTGAAATAAGGCTTTAATATTTCCTGTTACGAAATTGTACTCCCACTAAAGAAACACGTTGTTACTGATTTAAACAATTAATGTTATGGCGGAGACGTCAGACCAACAACCAACCAGAAAAAAGCTAGTGTTGCCCTTGTAAAATTTAACAAATGGGTTCAGAAATTACGGTGGAAGTAGTAATAAAACGTAACTAAAGAGTAGTTACTAAAAAGTAAATGACTATGTCTCATTTTCATTTTTGTGTATAAATTATTAATTTACTATGAAACCCCATAAAAAAATTACTTTGTACAGAAACTACGTTTAATTAAGACCCTAAAACTTACAAAAAATCATATATTATAACGTTATTATCGCATTTTATGAAGTATAAACACATGAAGTAGGTAGTGTGGCAATTTTATTTTATATGAACGATAAAAATCGTTATTTTTTAAAATATATATATATATATTTGCGAATTAACACGATTGTAATGTTTATTATTCGTTATTTTAAAGCCTAATATTTATTCTACAAAATGATGCATTTTTTTTTTGTGTAATTAATTAAAAACATGTGTAATTTTGGAACTGTTTCAAGGCACACTTTATTTTTCCAAAATGTACACTTTTTTTGAGAAATACTCAAATGTGATTTGGAGTAAAAAAAATTATTACTTTTAAATACGAGTAAAACGACTGATTATTACTTTCATTACGTATTAAAAAAAAGGTTTGGACATAAAATAAAACATTATTTTCATAAAAAAAAGAAAATTTTGTAGTTGATTTGTAAGAGCATTTTGTTATTATTTTTTAATTACAATATATTTTTTTAATAATTATTTTGGTTTTATTTGAAGTACAAAACCTGAAACTAATTATTCAGCTATCTTTACAAGTGATAATAAGTCATACATACATACATTTTTAAACTTCAGTACGTCTTTAAGACGTACCGTTATCTTTAACGTAGGTCAAAATAAGATTATCTTTCTAAGGTTAAGTAATGTGTACATACCTTCCAATGTTGGAAATATTACAGGTACAGTTTGATCAAATGCTTCTTCTAACGGAAGTTGACTATCATCAAGGTACTTTTTTTCGAAACGAAACTACTAGACAACGAGTCTACCAGTCATACAATGTCTCACAAATCTGTCCCTGGAGTATTATTATTCCTAGTGGTAGAGGCAAAGTAAAAAAAAATGTGGTAACACTTGTTACTTGTATGGTTTTACCTTATAAATAAATAAATAAGAACGGGTGATCTTATCTCTATGCAAATTCATATGTGTTAATTTAGGAATTTCTCCTTTTATAAATAACCAGCTTATGCCCCCGGCTTCGCTCGCATATTCCCCCCCCCCCCCCCCCCCGTTACATTCCTTTTTCGCGTTAAAAATATTAGTACAGCTGTTGCCTAAGGTCAAACTGTAGATTAGTATCTATGTATTTTATACATATTTGAATTTCTACCATCAAAGGAATCTCCATAGTAACCTAAACAAATAAAAAAAATGACAGAGCACGTCAAACAATTAAGTTGCAACGCTTTGCTTTTCTTCCGAACAATAATATAAATAATTTCATAACGCCAGAGCTTACCAATATATACAGCCTATATTAATCGCAAATAATGTAGCTTTCCAATAGTGAAAAAAAATTTGAAGTCCATACAATATTTGTTGCGTGAAAGAGTAACAAACCAATATCCATACATCCACACAAACTTTCGCCTTTATAATATTATTAATTAATTTTTGTTATTAATTATTAATTAATTAATAGGACTGGCGAGTTCCCGACATGCATTGCAATGCCACATACATAAATATATTGTTTCTCCCTGCGTGTTCTTTCCAATTCGTCCCCGTTCCCCTTCCGCCTACTCTTTCCCTCCCTCGTTCTATCCCCACCTTCCTCTCCACTCCTTTTCCCCTCCACTTTTCTGCTACCTATTTAAAAGGTATAGAATATTTATTTAAAAAAAAAAAAAATTATAAATGTTATTATCAAATTCTGCAAGAAAATAAAATCAAACTCAATTTTGTATATTTTGGCACAATAACGTGTTCTACATACATTATATACTATGTGGATTGATTTAAAGTAGTTGGAGTCGATAGTGAATAGTATTGGTTTCAACAGATCGATCCACTTGATTGAGAAAACGGAACCCGTATTTGTATAAGGCACTATAAGCTATTTGTTTAAGAGCACTGGCTCTACCGTTCTTTGAATACTTACATGCGTTGTTCGAGCAGAAGCCTTCTCGGTGATTCAGGATTAATGATGAGCTAATCGAAATAAATTTAAATCGTTTGTTTGTATGTAATAATCTGGACTATGATAATGCTTCTTTCCGTAACATTACTGTATCATAACATTATCAGTATCACATCATTATTGTATGATAATATTATTTGAATGAGGAGGATGGGTAATAGTAATATTAACAAAGGATTCCCAGAGGAAAATAATTTCCCTCCGGCGTATGTCATCTTTGTGTTTGCTGCGTGGAGAGTCTTTTAGAGGAGAGGAAGGAGTGAACATGGGTCTTGGAGTAGGGTTCCCAGATCAAAAAATCAAAATCTGGAGAAAATTCCTGAAATTTGATAAAAATTCCGGACTTTTGTAAATATAATATTAATGTAGTTATGCATCGTGGCATGTCAAAACCCGCGTCTGGGGGGGGGGGGGGGGCGCAGACTTTGAAATAAAGATTTGGAAAGTGGTAGGTATTCCTTTTATATATAATAAACTTTTTTTGTATTTTTTGGGCATTAAGTGTAAAAATTTCTAGACATTTCGTTTAAAATTAATTAAATATCAGAGGTGATGTTTTTATTTTATTTTGTAATAAAAATAATTTGGCTTATTTCATTTTTTATATCAAACTCCACTTAATTGTAGAAATTCCGGACTGTTTAGAATTCCTCCCGCATTTCGTACAAAGACCTATATTTCCGGACTTGTCCGGAAAATTCTGGACGTATGGAAACCCTATCTTGGAGAGACCCATGTTGTATTAGGGAAGAAACACAGAGGCCGCAAATCGTTCCATAGCCGAGCTGTTGAACTGTGTGACAAATGTCAACCGTGCACTTATGTTAGGCGCGTGTAAATAATAATAAAAGTTGGTTTAACCTATCACTTGAAATAGGTAGGTATGTTTTCTTATATAGTACGTTTATTCTTATTTGGCTGAGTCACCAGTGACGACATAACGAAGAAAGAAAAATACGTAAGCTTTTGAAAAAAAAAAAAAAATAAATAAACAACTACAAAGGTCACCGGAGACAAAAATTTCAAAAAAAAATAATTACCTACTGCAAATAATTTGTTGAATCATTGTTTAGAAAGTGAATTAGGTCCTTTTAACACCCTACGTATTTAAGGGTGACCGGCATGAAGAATTAAAGGTTATTGTGGAAGCGAATCCATCGCAAACCACGTCCGAGTTAGCTGCAGGCTGCGGTGTTAGTGATAAAACTGTTTTAATCCACTTGAAGCAAATTGGGAAGGTGAAAAAGCTTGAAAGGTGGGTACTTCACGAATTGAGTGAAGCAAATCAACAAACGCGCGTTGACCGCTAGACCACACTCTGCACAACAGACGGCTACCAAATTAGAGGAGCTTGATTGCTGCGTTGCATACCAACATACCGTTGGCTTCCAAATTAGAGGAGCTTCAATTGGAATGTCTAAGACATCCACCGTACTCTCCGGACCTTGCCCCAACAGATTACCATTTTTTTAGAAATTTGGATAACTTCTTGCAAGGGAAAAAATTCAACTCCGATGGGGCAGTCCAAACCGCCTTCAAAGATTTTATTGATTCCCGTCCGAATGGTTTTTTTAGTAAAGGGATCGATGAACTACCTATGAGATGGCAAAAGTGCATAGACAGCAATGGTACATACTTTGATTAAATAAATATATTATAATATTTAATTAAATGAAGACAATATTAGCGAAACTCAATCGAAATCTGGAGACAGAAAAATCAGAAAAGATATTGGCTCCGCTGGGACTCGAACCCAGAACCCTTTTCTTACATGGAAACAGCTCTACCGATTAAGCTACGGAACCCATATTAATTCGGTCACTTTTAACTGTATCATACTTCGACTAAGAACTACCAACATTATCTTCACTTACTTAACGCACATATTATTGGCTGCTATCTTTATATGTATATGATTACAAGATTCAACTCGAACTAAATGCAATCTAGATAGTGTCTGGATAAATTTTTATCCATTTTATCTGTAATACGCGACATCTATTGACTTTTTATGCAAGTCTAGGATGAATATTTATTATTAATTTTTTAAACTTTATGAGTAAAATCTTTTCTGTCTCCAGATTTCGATTGAGTTTCGCTAATATTGTCTTCATTTAATTAAATATTATAATTTGAGATTTTACTCATAAAGCTTAAAAAATTAATAATTAATATATTATACCTATTAAAAAATATCGACTTTATGTTCCTCCCATACAAAACGCCAATTTCATATGTAAGGACCTACATATATACGTAAATATAATTTTAATTGATATCTTACGTATGGTGACCGACCAACTCAGAATGAAACCAACTCAGAACCACCTCAGAAAGGTCATTAAGAGTGGCGATAAAAAAATATAAAAATTGGTTAAATAGGTTAAATTAGGTTAGGGTTACCGGCTATTTTAAAATTATTTTTTCATAGCTTAATGACCTCTCTGAGGTGGTTCTGCATTGGTTTAATTCTGAGTTGGCATGGAACCCTTACGTATTATGCCATGTTGCGCTACCTCCAACGTTTTTACAGTATCCATTGTCAGGACAGAAGTGTAATCACATAGCGCGACATGGCGTAATACCCAAAAATAAATGACGATAATACTTTTGGACTTGAAATCTTAAATCATAAAACTTTCTATTTTTTCTTTCAAATGTCGTCACAGTAGAGTAACCGCCCGGCTTCCCACCCGACCCAGCCTACAGATTTTTAAAATGTTTTTAATTGATAAAAAAAAGCTTTCGACCTACTTATCATCTTGTTTGTTCTCTGTCTGTAGTCCCCAACCTTTTTACCGCCGCGAACCGGTCAACGTTTGATAATTTTACCGCGGCTAGCTGATGGGCAGACGTCGTCGATATCTGTAGATTCGTCAACCTGGCCTCCTAGCACAGTCAATCGATAAGGATTGATAGGATAATATTCCGTAACTTCTCGTCGTTTTCTAGCATGATTGCAGATCGCTAATGAATGTAACAGTTCATAATGACTAAGTAGTCGACGTCAACTATACTAAACATGGAAACTAATATAAAAACCTTTAAACAAAAACTATTTAAACTCAAAATGTTAGAACAAAATTAAAAATATTACTTCTTACTACTGTATTATAAATGATCTGTATTTAAGTTAATAAAGTGAAATATTATGTTTCTTTTAACTTAATAATAATAAAAAAAATAAATAAAAAACTGTTTTTGTACGATCTGCTGTTGTCCTAGAGAACGATGAGAACTTATCGATCGACCATTTTAAGACCCAGGAGTGCGTACCACGGTGATGTATTAATTCTTTCCAACAATTATGTCCCAATGTATTCAGCCACTTCCTTGATGTGCCTAGTCATCACAGTGCTGGCGGAAAAAGTCACATGTCCTATCTTTTCCACATCAGCCTCTCCTAAAAGTTCACGGCAAATGTCTTTAGTGGCAAGGTCAATTCTTCAAGTAAATGGCTTTTTAGCCTTAGCAATACGGTTAGCAACCAAATATGATGCTCTTTATTGATGTGGTGGCCCTCATAAATCTCTTCAATATTTCGTTTTCCCTTTTTTTCTTTCAAAATACCCCAGGGGCTTGTCTTTTAATCCAGCGTGCTTGGCGTCCAGGTAGTGAAGAAGTTTTGAGGGTTTTTATTACTCATTAGAGAGCTGGTCGCCGCAATCTATGCAGAGCGGGAAGGTGTGTGGGAATCACCTGTCCCTATAAATTCATATATAAAGTAGGACTCGCGGTATTGTCTGTTAAAAAGTGTTACGTTAAAAGTGTGAGTTCAATTTTTTTTACGTTATTTTGATTTTTAAGCAGAGCTCTAGGCGGCCCGGTACCATTTGATCCACGGACTAATGCCGATACACCGCGGCCCGGGGGTTGGGGACCACTGCTCTTAGGGCTTGTGCGCACTAGCGGCCAGCCGCGTAGGCGGTCAACCGCGCGGCCAGCAGCGTTTTTAATTTTAATACGCAACCGCTCATGTTCGTACGCACCCAACCGCCGAAAATTTCGAACCGCGGCGGTTGAACGCGGCCCGCTTCGCGGCTGACCGCCATATCTGTACGCACTAGGCGATTGGGGTTTAGTTCGCTGCTAGCCGCTGCTGAGTTGTCCCACTAGCCATTTTGACACAGAAAAATTTATCGTTGAAATTTAAAAACGCGAAGTTATTTGGAATTGTGAAGGAGCAGCATATATGAACAGTGAACTGAAACTCAAATAATGGGCAGAGTTAATGGATATTTTTGGAAACGAAGATATGTCGATAATACAAAAAAAAATCTTGGTATGCATTAATTTAAATTTGGGAGATGGGTAGGGGTACCACCGCACGGGAACCATTTATTGGATGACCAACACCTGATCCATAGATTAACCCAATTAATTCGTTACGTTTGATGACTTAGCAGGTGTGCCCGGGTTCACGGGTCCGGGTCTTGGCGGCGGGTGTGTCTGCCCACCAGCTGCGTGGCAGGCCGGATCGGTGAACAGTTGCGGTATACCTTGCAACCTCTCAAGCAGTACTCTTTTGGAACATCGCCTTGCACCGCACTGGGAGGGAAGGATTCATACGTTCGTCACTTCTAGACCCAATAACCCCCATATTCCTACCCACTCCTTGCAGGTACCTTGTCCTTCACTTTCTTTCCTTAATTTCCTTTAAAATACCCTCAATGCAGCATCCCTAAAGATGACATAGGCCCTGAGGGAAAATATTTTCCTCAGGGCCTCCTGTGTGGAGCTGTTGCAAAAAAAAAATAAAAATCATTTATTACAAACAGACATTATTTAGTCAAATAAATAACACTACTGTCGTTATTTAGCTAACAGATAACAAAAAGTTAAAATTAATGATACTATTAGTGATCCGGCCCTTGTAGAATTTGGTGTACCCCAAGGAAGTACCTTAGGACCTATTTTGTTCAGTATTTATATAAATGATCTATGTAACAGCAATTTTTCCAATCATATTATAACATTTGCAGATGATACTGTCTTAATATTTGAAGGAAGAACATGGCACGAAGTACACTGCAAAGCAGAAGATGGAATAAAATAGCTAAAACTTTGGTTGGACAGTAATCTGTAAACACTCAATTCGGAAAAAACAAAATTTATACGATTTAGTGCGACAGAAGCAGGCCAACCCAAGGAAGCATATAATATTTTTGTACATAAATGCACTGACTCAACTTCCTGTACTTGCTATAAATTAGAATGCGTGGACAATATAAAATACCTTGGTATTGTATTAGACAAATATCTTAGATGGGACGGTCACGTGGATCTAGTCACCACAAAGGTTAGAAAGCTCACGTACATGTTTATGACAATCAGAAATATCTTACGTAAAAAAGAATTGAAACTCATCTATGATGCTATGTGCGGGTCACTTCTAGACTATGTATCCTTAGGTTGGGGTGGATGTGTAAAAAACTGTTTTGGACAAACTAGCAAAAGCTCAAAAATCATTACTAAGGGTAATCCTCAAGAAACCATTTAGATATCACAGTGATGCATTATTTGAAGACTTAGAAGTTCTGGATGTTAGACAACTTTACATGAGAAAATTAATTTTAAACACACATAAACAACGCCACCTCTACCCATCTATTAACCACTCTCACAACACCCGACACTCACGGAGAAATCCAATTGTAACACTCACAACCAAAACATCTCTCGCTCAAAGACACTTCACTTTCTTAGGCCCAAAACTATACAACTTCATGCCTGATGCTTGGAAAAAGGAAAGCACAGATGTTCTTCGCAAATTGATCACTACTTGGTTTCAACAATTAGGGAGAAAGGAGAGTGAACTTTTACTACACAAAAAATAAAATCAAACACAAACCAAAAACAACAACAAAAATTCCACCAAAAAATGAACCAAGTAAAAGATACTCTTATCTTCTAATCTATATTATTATGTGTATCTACTTATCTGTATGTACCTAACTATTACTTTTAAATTAGAAATCGGCTGTCAATCTTTGTTTTAATTGCATATTTTATTTTATTCTATCTCTTTATTTTATTTTATATTCTTACTCTTCTTTTTATTTCCTTATTTTATTTCATCAATTTTCTATCTTTTTTGTACAAAGCATTCTCCACGTGTTCATACCCATAATTATTTGACTGTCCTAAAACGGGATAATACTCCTAGTTGGGCAGTCAAAATTTAATAAATAATGTATTTAAATATTGTGCTAAATAAACAAATACATAAAAAAAAATACTGTTGTAACATACTGTCGTAGGTGGTACAAATAAATAACACTACTGTTGTAAATACTGTCGTAACATACTGTCGTAGGTGGTACAAATAAATAACACTACTGTCGTAACATACTGTCGTAGGTGGTACAAATAAATAACACTACTGTCGTAAATACTGTCGTAACATACTGTCGTAGGTGGTATAAATAAATAACACTAACGACCTCGATGGCGTCCATTTTATTAATGACGATACAACGCAGTTTTATGCCTACCGCGGTTGAGCCGGGCGAAGCGGTTTGTTAGCGGCTAGCCGCCATGGCGGCCAGCCGCTACATTCAACCGCGGTAGGCGGCTAGCCGCGCGGTTGACTGCCTACGCGGCTGGCCGCTAGTGCGTACATAGCCTAAGCCATCACCACCATAGAATGTATGGATACCTACCTAGATTCGTTAAAAATAATTTAATATCTTATTTTCACAAATAGAAATTTAGAACGCTTTTTCAATTGAATAAAATATTTTCGTGACAATGTTGTCTGCCATTGTTTTTCCAGTGTTTCTCGTTGTTCGTATTATAATAAGCATTCAGTCATAATAAAGGAAAAATAGCTTTGGAAGCGCTTATCGGGCTGGACTGGCCTGAATCTGAGTCCTTTAGATCGGTACAAGGACTTACAGAATGAAGTAGCTCACCACACCAGAAACTTCACCGCCAATTGCAACTTGAGCTTGCCGCCATTCACCGATCCTGCTGAAAAGTTAACCCAGTTCACCAAAGATGAGTCGGGGAAACAAATAAAGATGGATTTCTTCCACGGAACAACCATGTCAGGCTTCCAATACCAGGGAGGGATAGTGTTATCAGCTGACTCCCGAACATCTGCGGATCGTATCGAATCGATGTACGTCGACTATCAGAGCATGAAGAAGATTTTGGTGATCAATGACTTCATGCTAGGGACTGTGGCCGGAGGTGCAGCGGACTGCGTATACTGGGAACGTGTTCTCACCAAGCAATGCTACTTGTACGAGCTACGTTATAAGAGAATCAGCGTGGCAGCTGCCTCCAAAATGTTGGCCAACATGATCTACAGCTTCAAGGGCCTTGGACTCAACATGGGCGTAATGTTGGCCGGATGGGACGAGAGTGGCCCTAACCAATCGTATTCCACTTAAATTCACTGTCAAAAACTGCTTGTGCGTAGGGGGATCCTGACCCCACAGTGAAACACTTTCCTGCGACCCTAGTACCTTAGAAGGTACTACGGTCGCAGGGAAGTGTTTCGGTGTGGGGACAGGATTCCCCTACGCACAGGCAGTTTTTGACGGTGAATTCATGTGGAATACGACAGGTTAGGGTCTCTCTCGTCCCATCCGGCCAACATCACGCCCATGTTGAGTCCAAGGCTCTTGAAGCTGTAGATCATGTTGGCCAACATTTTGGAGGCAGCTGACCCTAGTACCTTAGAAGGTACTAGGATCGCAGGGAAGTGTTTCAGTGTGGGGTCAGGATCCCCCTACGCACAGGCAGTTTTTGACGGTGAATTCAAGTGGAATATGATCGATCAAGAAGCTTTTGAGCTGGGCCGTAAGGCCATCTACCATGCAACTCACCGGGACGTCTACTCCGGTGGTATGGTTCGAATTTACCACATCACCAAGAACGGGTGGAAGAACATCTCAAACGACGATTGCATGACCCTCCACTACAATTATCAAGCAGACAAGGCCAAGCCCAAGAGTGTTCTCATAATTTAATTTAATTCTATCACAGTACCTACACATTTTACCTTCGGATCAGCGCCAGCAACTTTTGGATTGTTGTCACTTGAAAAACAAGTTATTTTAATAATTAAAATATTGTTTTTCAAATTATTATTTCTTACATTATAAAATAAAATTGCGTAAAATTTTTCTGCTTCAGAGATTCGTTTTCCTTTGCGTTTATTCTTATTATTAATTAATTTAAAATTAACCCTGCTTTATTCAATCCATCATGTGATTAATTAAGTGAAATGCGAAGTTATTCTGTAATTTTGGAAAATACATAATTTATTTTTACAATGGAAATACTATTTTTATTTATCAAGAAGGACTTTTATTAAATATTCAATAATCCTATGCAATACCTTAAGAGGAATATTATAAACCAAAAAATTATAATTCGCAAGTTTTCCTTAATTAACTCCTTAAAATGTGTTTTTTGATTAATTTAAACTGTTCATTTTAGCTATTCTCCCGACTGACCATCTGCTCAAAAAATAAATTCAGCATTTGAAAATATTATATCAACTTCAATAGAATAATGAAAAAAAAGACATTTAACTAACATGTATTATGTCACTTTGGTGGCGATTGTATGTCCTGTAACTGTAGTTATTTTATTTTATTATGTCACATTTGTACCTTTGTAGCGATCGTATGTCACGTTAGTGGAGAGCAATTGCATCGTATATGAGACAACTAAAAACTTCAAAATTTGAATTTATGTAATTACTAGCTGACCCCACGAATTTCGTACCGCCTTAGAATCAATAACTTGCATTAAATAATGTTTTTTTATTAAGTTAAAAATTACACAATTAAGCAATTATCGATGCCCAACTGTCCGTTTTTTATTTTTGTCAATATCAGAGATGGCGTTGTGTACGGATTTATATTTTTTGTGATTTTCTTACTTTTCCACTTACTTACGGGAATTTTTGAAAGGAAGCGGGTACGGGTGCCGCCGCCCCGGGAACCATTTATTGGATAACCAATACCTCTACCATAGGTCACCCCAAGTGGTTCCTGGTAATTTAGCAAGGATGCCCGGGTTCATGGGGTGACTTGTGTGAGTTCTTGGCGGCGGGTGCCTACCTGCTCCGTGGCGGGCCGGATCGCGAGAGACTGGTTGATGGAGGCCTTTTGACCTTTCCAGCCGGATTCTCTCGACCAATGGGTCGAAAGAGTTCGGCTGGAAAGGTCAAGGTAAAAGGTCAATTCCGGTCAAGGCAATGGCCTTGCACCGCAGTTGGAGGGATGGATTCACTCCCGGATACACTGACCTCCAGATTCCTACCCACCCCTCATGCCTTTTTCCTTCCCAGAACTTCCTATCCTACCCTTCCTTAAAAAGACCCCCCACACATCATCCCCTAAGATGACATAGGTCCTGAGTGGAGCTTACGTAAAAAAAATGCCATTCATTTCAGAGATTTTTTTTTTTTTTTCCTTTGGAGGGGTGCAGAGACGTACGTTCACCGTTTGTCTCATTTTCGACTATTGACATTTAGTTTGTAAGAAATAGGGGCATCATTCAATGACGTTACATACTATATTTATTTATATAACGTGATTGGCAGATATGATTATGAACAAAAGCGAAACAATCAGCGCATTGACATTTGACGTTTTTGAATTTTTGGAATTCACGAACAGTTAAATATTATACCTATCACAATATTGCTGCAGTTTTTTTCAAAATATGAGAATTCGTTCCATACAAAATGTACGAAAAAATTATTTTTCTTCATAATTTTCTTTTTCGTGAATTTTTGCGATGTTTTAATAGTTTTTCTCTTATCCGGAGCGGAGAAAAATCCAACAAATCAAAGATCATCAAAATCGGTCCAGCCGATCTCGAGTTATAAATAGTGTAACTAACCCGACTTTGTTCTATATATTAAAGAAGAAGATAAGGAACAAATAAAACATACTATAAATAAGAGGATGACAAACACAGACCAATTATTAATGTTCATTGGTATTTAGAAACTTAAAAGTAACTGAATGTAAACTAGAAAATTTATGAAAAAAAACAGAGCTAAGCAGAAAATTTAGAAAAAAAATAATAATAAAGGTGTATTTAATGAGTCTAGTTTTTGCACTGATAATTCGTGGTGGAATTCCATTGTATTAGAATTTGAAATTAAAACACTTTTGTACTTTCTTCCACTAATTTATATTTCACCAGGACCGGTTTCATCCTATTACGGACATTTTCAGACTGTAGTTGAAATTCTTATGCTACGATATTTATACACTCTTAGGCAGGGGTACACAACATTGTCTCTATATAATGAATATTTCTATTTTGTTAATTTTAAGGTATTATAAGTTATTTTGTTAATTTTAGGTACATACAGGTAATTATAAAGTTTATTATTAAAAGGAACTAAAATTAGACAGGTTAGAGTCACTAGAAATTAATCGCCTAACGAAGAAAATAGATCGAAAATACGTCATGAATAAACAGTTGGAACATAATGCTCAATCACCATTAATATACCCATTATAATTCACTTAGAATAATTTTACTTCAGAGAGCAGTGGGGTAATTTAAGTATGTAATTTAAAAATGTAATAACCCAAATACACGGAGAACCCTAATAATAATAAATACCATAGTGCATCAATATTTGTCAATTAAGCCCTAAGCAACAAGGAGAGAATAACCCAACATTACCAAAATAAAATATCAGTAATCACAAACCTTTTAAATTATATAAATTCATGTATATTCATTTGAAGTAAAAATATCTATTTAATATGTAACATCATTCATAATTTTTAATAATAAACTTTATAATTACCTGTATGTACCTAAAATTAACAAAATAACTTATAATACCTTAATATTAACAAAATAGAAATATTCATTATATAGAGACAATGTTGTGGACCCCTGCCTAAGAGTGTATAAATACCGTAGCATAAGAATTTCAACTACCAGTCTGAAAATGTCCGTAATAGGATGAAACCGGTCCTGGTGAAATATAAATTAGTGGAAGAAAGAACAAAAGTGTTTTAATTTCAAATTCTAATAAAGGTGTAAATTCAACAAATCATAAACCTATATACACAACCATAAAATAAATGTGACTATAACTGAACTTAAATAGTCTGCGAAATAGGTATTTAGGTTGGGTCGGGTAAGGGGAGGAGAGAGTTTTAAGGGAAAGTTGTCACGCAAGTAATATAAAAATATTAGGGACAATCGGTACAATTAATTTTGTCGTCATGAATATGTGTAGTTTTATTCGCACCTAGAATGTGAAATTCTGTAACGATAGTAACTAGCAGTAAATACGACAGCAAGTGTGTCTAAATTAGAACATTTATTGTTATAGTAGTTACATTTCCTTTGAATAAATTCATTTTGATTGTAATAATTGGTGTTGCATCTATCAATGTAGAGATGGGTATTTTGTCCGCTTTATCGAATCGGCGCGTGGATATTTATTTTATTTAGCGACTCCGGGCAGTCAACTTTTGAGTTAATAATTTTGTACAGAAGCATCTGATCATCGAGAAAGTTTCTGTTGAGCAGTTTCGTGATTCGAAAATGTTTCTCGATTTCGTCGTAAGAGTTGCATACGTTGAATGATTTAAAATTGAGGAATTTGAGAAATCGCTCCTGAACTCTTTTTTAACTTGTTAACATAAATAATGTAGCGCGGGTTCCAAACTTGTGAACAGTATTCCAGTTGAGGACGAACATGTGCATTGTAGAGAATCAGATAAGTATTAGTGTTTTTGAAAAATTTGCATGTTCTCAGTACAAAGCCTAGACTCTTTGTTGCGTTAAGATGAATAATATATACGTGAAATACTATTAAGATACTATTTTGATTAATCTTTACGACGAATCGGCTTACAGTATGAACATCAAAAAATATGCTACGTAAATCGAAGCTTTTACTAGCTTTTCTATGTATTGGAATTACAATTAAATTATTATTTACGTAACAAAAAATATAAGCGTAAGCAACCAAAAAAAAAAGTTTTTTCATGACTTAACTATGAAGTAATACAAGAAACAATTTTAAAAAATACCCCTTTATGGCTAAGACTATTTTTGCGGTTTTCCATGTTCTAACCTTTTTTCGTTCTTATAAAATTATGTACAAAATAAATAAAAACCACTTTTTCGCTTACTAGCCTCGTGCAAAAAGACGCTCGATTTTAAAATTTTGTAGGCATGAGATTCGAAATATTTCTAGCGTTTATATTCCTCATAATGACAGTGTTATCAACGTGTTTATCAAAGGTAAGTTTAGAGTTCAGAAGAACCCTGAGGTCACGTATATAATAGGGTGAGTCACGACTGTATGGGAAAAAATTCTTGTTTCGATTTGTCTAATGGTGATAAATGGGTGTTAAATGGATATATAAAATTATGTAATTTTTTAAAAAAAAATTTTTTTAAACATTTCAATACCATCTTCTTTCTCCGGATTGACTTTAAAATTTCACATAATAGAGAAAAATCCATCCATGTTAAAAAATGTTAGAATAACTATTATATTCAAAATGATTTTTTTTATGAATAATAAAACATAGGCCAATTAAGAACTCGATTTTTCACGATTTTAGAGGCAACTTTTGCAATTATTTTACACTCTTTACAATTATTAAAAACAATAATCTATCTGCTGCGTAAGTATGGTAATATAAAAAATATATATAAGTGATTAAAAAAACAACATTTCAATGGGCATGCATTTAAATCACGTAGGACCGATTTATATTGAAACTTTGTTAGAACGACGGCCGGCGTAGTCCAGCGGTAAGGCTCTTGACTAGCATTCCGAAGGTCGCGGGATCGAATCCCGGCGTGGCAAATAAATTTTATTTGATTAATTTGTGTTATTTAAAAATTTATTTATTTAAAATAATATATAGCATATTTGTGGCACGTTCCAGAGTGGAAGATACTCTCAGTATCGTCCTGGTGTAAGACCACCATTCAGAATTGAAACGTTACTTGAAATGGCATTAGCCGTGTTTGGTGACCAGATCTGAATAGCCGGTACTTCCCCACCTTCCTCTTCCCTATCTCCTTCCCCTCTCCATTACCTTCAGCCTCTCAACATACCCCAATTGGGAATGCCATAGTCTCACTGCCTCCAGACGGGAGCAGCTGAGACTCTTGTGAGGTATCACTATATAAAAAAAGAACGAAAAATTAATTATTGTACATAAATTTAAATTTCGACACAAAAATCCTTTTTTTGCCATCTTTTATTTTCCATTTTACATATGTGTTATTAAATTAAAACATTATTACGGAAGATGATTTATTTAATAAAATTATTTTTGAACTTACAAAAAATAGCCAAAGTTGCCTTAAAAATCATAAAAAAATTCATATTGACCAGCATTTTATATTTAAGAATACAAATTGGATGAAATAACTCATTGGACATTTTGATTTTTTTAATTATTCGATATGGTTTGGTATGTTGACCTTAAATCCAGAATAAAGTTGTGTATAAAAATAGGCCGCGCAGCTGTTCTTCCTCAATCAGGATTAAAACCTTTCGAATTATATGAAATTAGTATCAGTTTCTGACATACCTATCATATTTCTGACACACATGTCAGAAATGTGATCATGATTTTTGAGAGGAGTATCATTTTCTGACACACATATCAGAAATATGGTCACTCTGTTTAAAAAGGTACTTATTTTGGACCGCTCAAAAACCATCAAAAATATGTTGGAATAAATTCTTTTCCATTTAAAATGTAGAAATATGGTAAATACTCTATTGAAAAACATTTAAAAAAATACATAATACTTTGATGAACTGTGTCATAATATTTTGTAAAATTCGGTTTACTCGCCGAAGAAGGTGAAAAATGCGATATCACAAAATCACCAAAATCATATACTAAATCATATTTTGAGAGAAATCAGTGTCAAATAGTTCTTTGACTAGACATTGGTTAGAGGGAGAGGGGAACAACCTTCTTAATACACTAATATCAATATATGAAGAAATGTAACTTCAGTTCAAAATCGTAATATGTTTTACATGTCTCAGAAATTGGTACAGCGTTAGAAATATGGGTTTTACATTACATCCATACAAACTTTCGTGTTTGTAATATTTTTTTATTTATTTATTTTTTTATTTCATACATTTTTTATTAGTAACAGATATTTGTTTTTTTTTTGGCTACCACACTAGGCTAAGCCCGTGTTGTGGTAGTCGTACATTTAATTTTTTAACATTTCAAAAAATATTAAGAAATACTTAAAACTAAAGAGAAAAAAAAGATCATATTTTAAAGAAAAGTAGAAATAAAAATGAAAATTCAAATTAAAATTTTGAAATACAAAAATTAATAATAAAGATTAAATGTTAAGAACTCAAGTGTTCTGTATAAATTAAAACATATAAGTATATAAATCAAAATTAAAAACATAAATAAATTTAGTGAAAAACTAAGAGAAAAAAAATAACAACATTTTAAAGAAAAATAGAAATAAAAATGGAAATTAAAATTTTGAAATGCAAAAATTAATAATTGAAATGTAGTGTCTGAACTCATGAATTCTTTAAAGTACGTTCGTCCCCTTTCAAAAATCCAATGTTGTACACGTGTTATAAAAAGAGAATTAGAATTACTTGACTTTATGGCAGTACTCAGAGCATTATATATTTTAGGAGCGATGAACCAGAATTGTCGTTGGGCGAATGAGATGTTAGTTTTTGGGACCACGCAACCCAGGTTTGATGAAAAGCGGGTGCGTGCTTGATGTTGTGGAGCGATTAGTAGATTATTTTTTCGTATATAACGAATGCTTGTTTTAGTAAATAGCTGTCGAATATCTAAGACCCTGACTTTTGCAAAGAGTTCATTTGACGGATGGGTAGGTTAACATTTAAATATAATTCTCAGAATTAGTTTTTGAACTAAAATAATTGGTCTAATAATGGATTCAGCACAACCACCCCATCCCACTATACCGTATATTGCTATGGATTGGAAAAGGGCAAAGTATACGCTTCTTGGAGTCTGTAAATCTAAGCAGAAATATGATAAAGTCTGTAAATATTAGTAAGATTGTATTTTTCCTTTGGAAGGGTGCAGACATACGTTCATCGTTTGTCCCATTTTCGAATGTTGACATTTTGTACGTAAGAAAGAGTGGCAGCATTATATGTTTAAGAACAAAAGCAAAACAATCAGCGTTTTTGACGTTTTTAATTTTTGAATTCACTGACTACTCAATATTATACTTATCACAATATTCCTGCAGTTCTTTCAAAAGATGAGAATTCGTTCCATACAAAATATATGGAATGTTATTTTTTTCGTGAATTTTAGTGAATTTTGTGAATTTTAGTGAATTTTCGGGGTATAGACAAATCCAACAAATCAAAGATCATAAAAATCGCTCCAGCCGTTCTTGAGTTATAAATGGTGTAACTAACCCGACTTTGTTTTATATATTAAGATTATTAATTATATTTTATTTTTATAATAACGCGTCAATTCATGGAGTCGGCTACGATCTAGCATCTAACTCTTTTTATATCAGGAATAATAACATAACAGTAATTATTGCAAATAATCTTATTTTTATTTTTTAAAGTAGTTAATTATTTATTTAAATTTTATATAATATTGCAGTAGGTACCTATGTGCATCAACCAAATTTCGGTGATGAGGTATAATTTATTTGTTATATATAATATGGATAATAATGGAATTTAATTAGTTAATGAAATATTAATTTTACATTGTAATTATCTTATAAATAACCTGTTATAATAAATTTTAAAAATATATAATTATTTTATAAAAGAACATTCTCTTCTCCCAGCACAGTTTGTGAATTTAAATTGGAAATTTTAATTACACGTGTCGGCTTCGTTGAGCTGCGAGCAATATTGAATCGACAATGCGGCGATCGTGTTTTTATTAGCATTGGCAGCGTGCTGACCTGGAAAATTATTGCTTCTGAGTTTTGAGGGCTTAGGAATTGCTAATATAGGGTTTATTTATATATTTTTAATCAATTACATCCGCGATGTTTTATAAAAAATCAAAAATGTTTTATTTTATTTTTACGCATTTATATTATAAGCATATATCCCTGATAATGACATTCAGGGCTGAAAAATTTATGCCATACATTGTTAGCATTGCCGCAACTTACGGCCTTTTGCTAAACCAAACCTGGAAAGGACATGCAATAAATAGGCCAACAGAACTAGCTCAGGAAGCCGGCGCAAGCAAGGTTCCTCTTAAAATCAAGGCGAGTGTTGTGGTTCGCTTGTGAATTCCTCCTCCTCCTTTCCTCACAATTTCCAGGTATTTTTCCTCAATCAGAACACAGTTTTACACGTAAAGGGTTTATTCATTTAGAAGGAGACAGGGTTTTACAATTGCCAGCCTCGGCAAACTACACATGGGTACTTGCTAGGTCTAGTATTTTGACATGGCGGGGAACTCTCTCTCACTCTCAACTCCCACACGTGTTAGTGAATTTAAACGCGGGATGTAGCACACAAGAGGGGACAAAGATTCATTTTACTCACAAAGCAGGAAATGAGGTAGTCGTCAGACAGGCTACTGTGGGCTGGAGCCTTCTCGCGCACAATACACATTATAGAAACAATCACGAGTTTTTAGGTTCTCGAACAGCGCACTAGCGCAATCACTGGGACACTGTTGTCGCGCCAGGGGCAAGCGGTTGAATGAGTGCCGGGTGCCGATCGGCACTCAGCCACGGACTTCCGCGTGCGGAGAGGGGGGCGGAGAGGGGGGCGGTGCGGCGAGCTGTGCACTGGGACCCAATTCACTAACTCCTCGCAACAGGAATAAGGGACTCTATTCTTTATCTTTTGTAACGTAACACTTCCCCCCTCACCGCAATAAAAGCGACGTGGCAATGGAGCTGTAGGGCTAATAAATCCTCTTACCCTTCCAGCACTTGTGCAAAAAAAAAACATTTAAGAGAAAAAGGAGAGAGAGAGAAAAAAGTTGCTAGCTACAAAATAGTAGAAAACAAAAACAAAAGAGAAAAAAAAGCATGGTAAACAAAGAATTATCTATGAATGTACATGAAAGAGCAGTGACATACATAAATATAAACAAGGACCTGCTGAAGAAAGGTATAAGGGTTATGCAGTGATAGAAAAAAAATTACTCTAAATTGTATCATTGGTCTGTGAGCTATGTTTGCGTAGCGTGGTTTGCGTAGGATGTCTGGGGTGTTTGAACGTTACACTGAAGTTACAAGGTTACTTTGTCACAGTAACCTGGCCCGTTTGAGATTACACTCAAGGAACACTAGGGCCTTAAAGAAAACACGAAGAAGAGAACGCAGGATGAGGCTTCTTGGTGGTGGAGAGGGTTCTACCTGTCACAGAGGTCAAAAAGGTAGCTGCTTCCGGATCCTGTGGGTGGGCCAGTATGACATCATTGAGGTACTGGAGAGTGGAATTGTAATTGGTGGTTGGTCCTTTATAGAGGAGGTGGTTTGTGTGCATGACAGCCATTGTTGTGATGGTGGTTGGTACACTGGTTTGTATACAGTGGGATTGTTGTGTGAATAATCGTTTGTATTGTTATTTGCGCAAGGGAACAGGAGCATTGGCATGATGGCAACAGAGCAATTTGCAAGGTGCAGCTGGAACATTTGCAAGATGCAGCAGGAACATTTGTACAATGGCAACAGGAACATGAACCAACCTAGAGCTGATGTGCTCGGGTTTGTTTGAGTGAAGGTTTTGTGATGATACAATTCGCAACTACACGCACGACTCGCACTAGGTTAAGTTAGGTGTGGTCGGGTGCTTTTGGTACGCAGGGTTTGAAGGCATGGGACCTCCGTGACGGTAGTGAAGGCAGCATGAAGAGAGGCGCAGGTGTAGATAGGATGAAGAGCTGCTGGTCTTCTTATTAATCCGGCGAAAAAATTATTATTAGAACAAAATTCTTGAAGTTACCTGCCTAGTAGACCAATGATGAAAAGGTTTGGAGAGAAACAAGGTGTGCATGTTGAGAAAGATTGGATTTGTTTGACGTGTAGAGAGAGAGAGAGAGACGGAGAGAGAGTTAACTAAATGCAACTACAGACTTATACATATTACAAAGGTACGTATTCAAGGAAGGTTCTGTTTAACCCATTTGGTTTTTTTTTTAAAACTAAATACATTTCCAAGAACACGTGGGTAAGGGTTTTTACGTATGACAAAATGCCCCGTTCGAAAGAAGCTGGTCTTCCATGACCTATGCTCACGTCTATACGGTAGCATTTTTTTTTACTTTCGAAAAACAAAAACATTGAGTACAAATAAGTTATGAAAAGTGGGGAAGGAGTAGGAAGTTGAAAGGATCCGTGTATGAAGGTTGTTCCATTTGACAAACGAAACGCCAAGTGCGTAACGCATATATCCCCATTCACGGATAATTTCGAGAAAGGGAAAGGGTGACAATTGGGAACATTTGAACGAAGAAAACTGCTGAAACAAGGTCTACAGCAGTTATCCTGGCACATTACAATACCATTTGGTAGTGTAGGACAAAAGGAATACACTGACATAAAAGAGTCTAATCCTCCACGTGTATTGGGTAGAAGATTAGAGGGTCGTTTTATTCTCCTACTTGTTTGCGAGAAATGACAGACCCTTGCTCAAATCTCACAAACCTGGGGGGTTTTCTTGTTCGTCTCCCAGACAACGAGTTAGGTGTTTTTTGTGTCCATCAACTTAACTCCTACGACACGATGCCCCATAATCATGAGTGAAGCGTATGATTAGTCCTTTTGAGATAGTGGATAGTTCCTGGGTTCTTGTGACAGGAAGTCCACGGGCATGTTAATGAGTACTCTGCTGCAAAAGCAATAATTTTCTGATAACAGAAAATAAAAGGTGTGTGATCTACACTTGGTAGGTCACACGAACATGGGGGTAAATATTATTTCGTTCGCACGACTCATGGTGAATATTGTCACGTTTTCACGTCTCACGTGACAGGAATGAACGATTTACAACAAATTTTTGCCCAGTATTGAAAGACAGTAACCCAATAGGTATTTAAAACAATTTAATGAGATAAATCACCCTCTCGATCAACAACCCTGTGTTGACGAGCAAACAATGAGTAGTTATGACGGACTCCCCGTGACGTGTAAAAACACAAAGATATTATGAGATTCGCATCTATAGCAGTGGATATTGTAAGGTTCACACTTATAATAGTAGATATTGTAAGGCTCGCGCCTATAATGTTACAAAAGTTTACGTTCAAAAAGGTGGGTCCCCATTCAATACAGACGGCGGGTTGCAATGATGTAATTAATACGGCACTGCTGTAGCTTAATAAATTCATATTAGCATACGTTACAAGACTTGCCAAAAGGCGATAAACACAAATTTTATTGAAGATCTGGCCAAGATTTTAAACTTCAAACAAGAATAATGGTACAATAAAGGACAAAAGAAACTGATGTCATGATAAAATATTGTACCTCATAATGAAGTTGTATATGTACAAAGAACAATGTTAATGAAGGGACGAAACGTATTGTCACTTTTATAACAAATTTTTTTTTTTCTCAGAATCCGACAAAATACGATTCTGGAAAAAAAAATAGAGCAATTGGGTTGAGCGCCATTCTAATTTTTGGAAAAAAGAAGAAAAACCACAAGTAGCAACAAGGTTGCTCTTGAATTGTTTCGAATCCAGCGAATGTGACCTGATAGGTGTGTTCATTTGGTGTATTCGAAACGATCTCCAATATACAACATTACTATGAATGTGTAGGATGAGGTGAAGAGGAAAAAAGAAAAAAAGAAAGAAAAAACGGGAGGATTTCCTATTATAACAGAAATCGTTGCGACATTCTTACAATATGGTGCTGTGACCATAGTAGCGAGCTGCGGCAATGGTCTGAAACCAATGATTATTATACAGACTTGCACTTATGATTTTATATTTACAACATTAGGGTAGGGACGTACTGGTACGACAAAAACCCGACACAAAACAATTAAAAAAAGGTGATATGACAAGATGAGACGATGAGGTGAGAAAAAAAACGCGCGGATGCTGCAAGAGTTGTGAAAAGGAAAGCGACGTCTCGGAGCAAGAGTTTTCGGAACCGTTGATGGTAGGAGGAAAAGGAGGCCCTTTCCCGAAGTGATCAATTTCAGGAAGAGGATGCATACAAGTATGAAAACGGTGCCCCAAGAGGTGCTCTTGTGGTACAGCAGGCAAGGCACGCAGGATGTACAAGAACATATAAAATTATGCAAAAAGAAAAAGAATGTACAGGAGTTAGGCTACCGTTGACATTAATGTGCCTTCGGGTGTAAGGATTACCTTACGAATGCCCATATGGGTGATTATTTACATTTAATAATTACAAGTAACTCACGTCATTTATGACAAGAATTATAAGACTTCTAAAGAGACCGCATCGCACTGATTGACGACTGGCCAAGAGAGGTCAGGGGCGTAATAATGGTCAGGGTTAACAAGATACGTGTTTTGCTAATTTGATAACGCCTGAGTACTTGATGTGATGGAATTTACTGATTCCGTATTCCCAATTTTGACAATGTCTTTCACATGGTAATTTCCGATGTGTTTACCAGAGATGTCAGACAATCGATAAACAAGGTCTGAGATTTTTTTTAGAACTTTCGTTTTTACAAAGCGGGGTGCCAATTTGGCAGAGAAGTACAGCGCACCTTGCGACAAAGTGTTGTTTCTTCTCCAAACGATGTCTTCTTCCTTGAACGTGACGTGCTTTCTGCGAAGGTTATACCTGTCGGCGCTCTTTTGGTGGGCCAATAGTAGAGCGTCTGTTACTTCACTATAGATAGCGGAGAGTTCCTACAAGCGGTGGGCGTAATTTGCTGCGGTGTCTGCTGTGGAGAAAGGGGTGGGTGGAAGGCAAATGTCAGGGTGTAATGAACCGTGAACTACTTGCTCCATGCCGTGTTTGAGAAAAAATGGTGTATATCCTGTAGCGAGGTTC
The DNA here is from genome assembly GCA_917880885.1 of Limnephilus marmoratus. Taxonomy (NCBI): domain Eukaryota; kingdom Metazoa; phylum Arthropoda; class Insecta; order Trichoptera; family Limnephilidae; genus Limnephilus; species Limnephilus marmoratus. The sequence goes on along the minus strand of OU862911.1, from coordinate 23,152,765 downwards.
ACCATGTTGTTCATGGCTGCTTGTATTTTGTCTAATTTTTTGCACCATGTACGTTGGTCCTTGCCAACCAGAATTGCCAGAGCCGTGTTTATGGTCTGGTTGTATCGTTTGACGGTGTTGTTCTGTGAGGTGTGAAGGGTATTGTAGAATACATCCTTTATACCATATTTAGACAAAAACTCTTTAAATTCTAGAGCTATAAATTGTTTGCCATTGTCGCATATTATAGTACTAGGAATACCGTATGGTATGAAAATATGCTTTTCTAACAGATTGGTTATTGCTGCCGCGGTCGCCCTTTTCAGAGGAAACAACCAGCAATATTTGGAAAAGACGTCCACCACACTGAGTATATGCATGTAACCGGCGTAGCTTCTAGGGAAAGGTCCGATGAGGTCCATTGAGAAGGATTGAAGTGGTCTATCGGCACGCTTGGGGTTGCCCATTAGACTACCATTTTCCAGGCATAATCCTCTAAGATTGACAGTGGTGGCTTGCAGTTGTGGTATAATTGTCCGTTTTTAATTGTAAAATTCCGGAACTTTTGTGGGTTGTCACTGCATCCTTGGAAGATTTTTTGATACCATAAATCTTTTGTGGGGAGACTAGAATTGGATAATTTGGCATTTAGTATTGCAATCTCGATTCTAGAAAGGGCATCCGGGACGATATTATCCGCGCCTTTACGGTGGATGACATCGAAGGTATATTGAGATAGGCGGGACGATCAGCGAGCCAATCTTCCAGAGGGATTGTCTAGCGAGATCAGTCATTTTAGGCTGCTATGGTCTGTAACCACGGTAAACTTACTGCCCTCAATGTATCCGCGGAAATGTTGAATGGATTCCATGACTGCAAATAATTCTCTTTCGGTGATTCCGTAGTTCTTTTCGTGCTTATTTAGATGAAGCCCAAGTATCGTAGGCGATGTTTGCAGAATTCCGATTTCTTTAGGTTGATAGTCAAACCGGCTTGTTTGAATTGTTGAAAAACCTTTTCTAGTATGAGTATATGTTTTTCAAAAGTATCGCTGATGATGATCAAGTCATCCAGGTAGCAAAATAAGTTGTTATCGAACTCTGGGCCAAACAATTTATCCATGAGCCTTTGTAGCTCCGCTGGGCTGTTTTTTAAACCGAAGGGTAGCCTTTTAAAGTGAAACATACCCCTGCCAGGCACTACGAAGGCAGTTTTTTCGCAGGAGCTGAGATCCAAAGATATTTGCCAAAAGGCTTTGCTTAAATCTATAGATGAGATGTATTTAGCGTTTCGAAGTCTGTCGAGGATGGAGTTGACCAAGGGGAGGGGGTAGGCGTCTGACACTGTACATGCGTTGAGGCGTCTGCTGTCGAGGCAGAAACGGGCCGAGCCGTCTTTCTTTGAAACTATTAAGGTGGGGTTGGTCCATGCACTGCGGCTGGGTACCACCACTCCCATTCTTAACATATCGTCCAATTCTTTTTCTAGTATTTTTAATTTTTGTGGAGCGAGGTTATAATACCTTTGTTTGATTGGGGGGCCTGTTGTTTTTATGTGGTGTTCTACTAAGTTGGTTTAGCCTAAACCGCACCTTTCGAAGGAGATTGATTCAAACTTGTTGATCATCTGATCCAACTGATTTGTTTGTAGGGGGTTCAAATTTTCGTACGGTATTACTGTACGAATTTCGTTCACTTGGGAAGGGACGGAGGGGTTGTTAAACAACTGTGGAGCAATTTTGAAAGCCATCCAAAAATCTACTCCCAGGATAAATTTTTGTGAGATTGTAGGTACAACCAGAAATTTGATCCGAACTGTTTTTGTGTCGCAATTGATCAGCAGGGTAAGAGAACCAATGACACGTTGTGAAGTGTTGTCTGCCGTGGTGACATGTGAAGAATGTTCTTCCATTTTAAAACCACAGTTTGTGAATAAGGTGTGAGCGTTGTCGCCCAGACAGCTGACAGACGCGCCGCTGTCAAGGAGACCAGAAAAAAAATCACATTGTTTATAGAAAAATGCGCGAAGGGTCTACCGTCTATTGCCTGTTTGCAGCAAACTGTAGAGAGGGGTAAGGCCTGTTTGAAGAATTTGACGTGTTCCAACCATTCCGACCATTCCTTCGGCCTATGGGGAGGATGGCCCGGGTGGTTGGGTTCTAGTTTTTTGTCCTCTTGGCTGTCCAATTGGGCGGGGGTCTGGCGAAGTCTGTAGGGGGTTTGATGAATCTGAGGTCCGAGATGGGTATCTCAGTATTGTCTTGGTGTGGTCTTTTGCCAAACTTCCTCCCTTCGTCTCTTCTTGGAGAACGATCAACGGATCGCCTTTTGTTAGAATGGGGGTCTCTTGAAGATAAAAGTTTAGCTTGCTTGAAGCAGGAGGCTTGGGAGTGACCAACCTTGTGGCAAAAAGAGCAGGATTTCTTTTCGTTGTGCTCTGGTTTTATGCCGGACGAAGTGCTGGGGCGAAAGTTTTCCTTGGGGAACCTTTCGTCCCTCTTTCGATCCTGGTATGCCTCCAGTAGCTGGCAGACATCTTTAAGTTGCTCCAGCGTGGAAATTTTCTGGGAAGTGATGATGTTTTCGTATCTGGGCAGGAGACCAAAACTGGGAGGAGTTCCATTTCAGGGACGGGTTGGACAAGCTTAATATTGATGGCCTCTGCCCTCTGCGTGAATCTAGCAACAGGCTCTCCGGAGTGCTGCTTGATAGCGAGTAAGGATAGCCTGATTCTATGTTGGGCCTTTTTTTCTCCGAAACTTGTTAAAAGTGCCGCCCTGAGTTCCTTCCATGAGTTTGTTTTTCTCTTATGTATCCTGTGCCAGGTAAGCATTTCAGGAGCAATGAGGTCTATGAAATTTCTGTGTAGGATATTTTCGGGAATTCCTCTGACTTGAGCTGTTTCTTCTATTCTGTTGATGAAATCCTCCACATCCGTGAGTCCGTTGTATTTTGTTTTCCAGGATGTCAGATCGTATATTTTTGTTGGTTCCTGGGCTTGCACCACCAAGGGTTTTGCTTCGGAGACTGTGAGGGGGATAGGGATGATTTCCGAGGTGACTTCCGGTTAAAATTGCAACCTCCTGATGTATTTTTTGTTGTAGAAAGAAGCATATAGAGTAAGGCATTTTTTGGATTTATTCCTAGGAGAAATCTTTCTATTTCTCAGGGCCTGTAGTAGTTCTTCCTTTCTTGAAGTAAAAATGTGCGGGATTATACCCAGCGTAACTTGAGGAACTTCCATGGTGTATAGGATCGTGTCAGTGACCTTATGTTGGAAAAAGTGAGAACTAGACTCGCAATTGGAAAGAAATTGGGCGGAGACTGACCACTGGGGACGTATTTTTTACAAAAAGTTTTTTTGCAAAAAACGCGTTTTTATAAGTGTTTGGATTATTTGAAAATTTGAGCAGCGGTTTGCCTCAAAAAACGTGATTTTGTGAAAAAATCCAGATGTTTTGGAAATTTGTTGAAAATTTTCAAAGTCCAAAAAATGAAAAAAAATTGGGCAGCGATTTGCCCCAAAAAACGTGATTTTGTGAAAAAATCCAGATGTTTTGGAAATTTGTTGAAAATTTTCAAAGTCCGGATATGAAAATTTCACGGGCCAGGATTCACCTTAATGGAACACGTTTTTAGAATTTATTCCGATGTTTTTGAAAAAGGTTTGCAAATTTGCAAAAGTCCTGAAAATAAAAAAAAAAACGGAACGAGGTTCGCCTTAAACGAACATGTATTTAGAATATTTCCATTAGCTTTCCAAAGGGGGATTCTTCAGAAAAAGAAAGAAATATTTTTTCTTTTATACAAGTTTTCGTGGAAGTATTTGTTTGAAAATTCAACAATGTCTTGGGGAATAGTTTTTTATTTACGTGGCTAAACTGTAGCCTGATTTGAGCATCACCAATTATTGGTATTTACACGCCAACTTCCTTTCGTCATAACAAGGATTATATGCAGATAGTGTGCATATGGTTGTAATGTTAGCTTTCGAGGAATCGACGTCAACGCGAACTAGGCATTTTTCGAATTATGTCGTATGTTTCTTTATAATAGAAGGAAAAGAAAAAAGAAGAAGAAACGGACGGCAGAAGTAAAAAAAAATGCCCAATTGTCAAATGGCAGAAAGAATTTAATCCACTTGTTCCCTTAAGCTGCAAAATATGTCGATATAAATACAGACCAGTACTTGCGAAATAGGTTAATTATAAAATAATAGGTTTATTAACTTTCGGGAAACGAAGCGGGTAATTGGTTTATCATATACAGGATTTTAATTGTTGAATAACTTTGTTTTAAATATTTGTGTTCATTTCCACTATTAACTTGTATTTGAAAATAGCAAATTTAATCGGTCGACACTTGTAAACACTATATTATTCGCGGCGACAACTTTTTTGGTTGAGCACTTTACGTAGGAATACCGGTGACAATGTTTTGTCGAGTGACGACTCGAAAATGAAGAGATCGTGCCCGTGATAATTTAAATTGCGATTCGAAGTTACGTTCGCGCCGGGGTTCCTGTTGGAAATGCTAGACAAATTGGGAATAACAAGACAAAACATTATACATTATAAAGTTTAAACAATTGCTGATTGAAGAACGAGACTGTGGGACCGTGAAGAGGGAGGAAAGAAAAAAAAATTGCCCCTAAGTTGGACGCCAGTGTTAGCATTGCCGCAACTTACGGCCTTTTGCTAAACCAAACCTGGAAAGGACATGCAATAAATAGGCCAATAGAACTAGCTCAGGAAGCCGGCGCAAGCAACCAAGGCGAGTGTTGTGGTTCGCTTGTGAATTCCTCCTCCTCCTTTCCTCACAATCTCCAGGTCTCTTTCCTCAATCAGAACACAGTTTTACACGTAAAGGGTTTATTCATTTAGAAGGAGACAGGGTTTTACAATTGCCAGCCTCGGAAAACTACACATGGGTACTTGCTAGGTCTAGTATTTTAACATGGCGGGGAACTCTCTCTCACTCTCAACTCCCACACGTGTTAGTGAATTTAAACGCGGGATGTAGCACACAAGAGGGGACAAAGATTCATTTTACTCACAAAGCAGGAAATGAGGTAGTCGTCGGACAGGCTACTGTGGGCTGGAGCCTTCTCGTGCACAATACACATTATAGAAACAATCACGAGTTTTTAGGTTCTCGAACAGCGCACTAGCGCAATCACTGGGACACTGTTGTCGCGCCAGGGGCAAGCGGTTGAATGAGTGCCGGGTGCCGATCGGCACTCGGCCACGGACCTCCGCGTACGGAGAGGGGGGCGGAGAGGGGGGCGGTGCGGCGAGCTGTGCACTGGGACCCAATTCACTAACTCCTCGCAACAGGAATAAGGGACTCTATTCTTTATCTTTTGTAACGTAACAACATTAAACATGAAAATAATTGTGTATACGCGGTTTCATTCTGAGAGAAAAGCTTAATTCTGAATTTGGTGGAGTCCCGTGCCTGAGCTGGTCACGAGTTGACCAAGCGTATCAATGGACGACTTTTTCGATTTTTCAAAGATTTGGAAATAATGAAAATATAAACCTTTTGTAACCGCTAGTCTAAAATTTTAAAAGAAATTATCATCACTAATCGCAAAATAACAGCTTTCTTATTGATTCAACACGTTAAAAACTTTTTCTAAAAAATAAACGAGGAATAGAAACAGAATAAACACTAAACATTCTCACTACCTCAAAGACCGAAAACCAAAGAAAAAAAAGTAGGGTACTATGGTTGGCCCAATTCTGTTTCTAATATATATAAATGATCTACGTAATGTTGTATTCCCTGATAAGCAATAATAATAAATGGAAAGTTCTGGCTTGAAATTTTTTGAAGGCAATGAAATTGGATATGTCTCATCGTGGCTAAAATGTAATAGACTCTTCTTAAACTATAATAAAAAAAATTACCAAACTTTTTATAAAAACAAAACCCCAATAACCTTAAAATTAGAATACATAATGCTAACTGTAATCAAGGAGCATGAAGAAAAACAAAGGCTACCGTCTAACTGTGCCAGTGTCATTTCATTCCTCTTTACAACATTAATCATTTTATATAGATAATAGTTTTAAAATAGTATTGTAAATTAGTGTAATATAGTTTTTACTTGTATATTTGTTATCACTGTAAGTATTTGTGTTAATAATTGGTTCTTCGGAGCAGTTAAGGTAAGATTTTTTTTTTGATTTGTGTGCTGTAGATTTATTCGAAAATGGATAAAGAAAAACCACCTGATCCCCCAGATGATGGTTTGCTATCTGAATCCTCGGGTGTTACAAAAAAATTGATCGCGGTTAATATTCCGGAGGCTTCGGACTTCGTAACGATTACGTCAAAAAAAAGAAAAATTGCTAAACCAGCAGATAATAGAAATGCAACAGATTTTGAAAAGATACATCGAAAAACACCCTCCACGCAAAACGACTCCCTTCAAAATAATTCTGTTTTACAGGATGTAATTCCGTCCACTTCTTCCTCGATTTCAAATCTAAGTCCAGGAAGCCCTTGCACCACACCCGCCCCACTGGTAAACAATACTCCTTCACAAATGTCACGTCTGTATAATAATCTTGATAGACCTCCTTACATTACACATGTGACTAAAATTTCAAAGGATGAAAAACAATCAAATTTATACGATGTGGACTTTGGACATTTTATGTTTAAAAATAAAATCCACCCTGTCTGGAATGGAGTAAAATCCGTTGGGCGTAACCGTCTTTCTGTTGAATTCAAGACAGCGGCTGAGGCCAATAGCTTTGTAAAATCTAATGTTGCCAAAAAAAACTCGTACAACGTTTTCATACCTACATATCAGGTCACAAGGCTAGGTGTCACAAAAGGGATCCCACCGCACTGGTCGATAGAGGACATCCTGGAAAACATTACTGTTCCTCAAGGTTTCGGAAAAGTTTTAAAAGCGCGTCGTCTAAATTACAGGTTTAATACGGGAAACTCTGTAGAATGGAGACCCTCCCAATCCGTTGTCCTAACATTTGATAGCAAAGACCTTCCACAAAATGTTACTATGTTTAACGTCTCTCTACCAGTAGAGCTCTATGTGTTCCCAACTGTGCAGTGCTACAAGTGCTGCAGATTTGGACACACGAAGAACCTCTGCAGATCAGAACCCCGTTGCTTCAAGTGCAGTTCGTCCCATAGTGGTGATTCCTGTGATAAAACAGAGGAAAATTATAAATGTTTAAACTGCTCCGGAACCCACATGTCCATCAGCAAAACTTGCCCTGAACTGTCAAGGCAGCGCAATATTAAACACACAATGGCCGAGAAGAGCATCTCTTATGCGGAAGCATCAAGAATGTTTAACAAATCCATTCCATCTTATTCTGAAGTAACTTCCAAAAATTCTAAAAAATCCACCCCTTCTCAACCTTCTTCTTCTTCATTTAGAAAAACTGTTGAAAGGGTCGTGAAACCTAGAGTTCTAACAAAAAAAATAATGCTAATCACGAATCCCTTCTGTGGTTCCCTAATGGACAACTTCCTTCCAGTTCAAATTTCAATTCTTACCCAAAGTCATCTACTAAAGAACAAAATTATAATACAGACCTTAACTCTACACTAATCACTTCATTTTTACATATTTTACAAACTTTAAATAAAAACAACATTCAAATACCGTCCCACGTTGCTAAACAAATTACTAATATTATCAACTCAACTAGAAATGGCTCCTCTGATGAGGATTCTTCAGTGGAATTGTCATAGTCTTAGAAATAAGACTGAAGAATTTTTAAACACATTACATTCAAACTCAATTGCAGTGGCTGCCATCTCGGAGACGTGGCTGGAACCGGATTCTGATTTCAGAGTCAGGGGATACCACTGTCTTCGAGACGACCGTCAAGATGGAAAGGGCGGCTCCGCTCTTTTCATTAAAAAATCATTACCCTTCTCCCCTGTAGATGTAAAACCAATTGGTTGTCCTTTTCAAGTGACGGCCGCAAAGGTTTTTGACACTACAATAATTTCTTTGTATATATCACCATCTAATAAACCTTCTAAATCAATCCTGAAAGCTATGTTTTCCAAGGTCACTACCCCTTCTCTTGTTCTGGGAGATTTCAATGCCCATCACGGATTATGGGGAGCTCACAATTGTGACAGAATGGGCAGAGATATTGTTGATCTACTAGATGAACTAGACTTTTGTATTATCAATGATGGTTCTCCTACTCGTCTTCAGGTGCCTGGTCAGCGACCCAGCATGGTTGATCTTACTATTTGCAATTCCAACATAGCTGCATCCCTGTTATGGAAGGTTTTGGATGACCCTCATGGGAGTGATCATTACCCCATCCTCATTGAATCCTCAAATATTTATCATTCCAACAAAAATGTCAAGTGCGGTAGTCGAAAACCAAGGTTCTTAACTGCCAGAGCCAACTGGAATGACTATTCAAATCATACAAAGTTCTTTGTGCAAAATCTGCCCTCTCCAACTACAGAAAATGTTGCGGAATGTTACGATTTATTTGTGTCTGCAGTCATTACGGCCGCAGAAAAATTTATCCCCATTAAAACGACACGTAACAAAGGGAAACCTCCCCCAGCTCCTTGGTGGGATATTGAATGCTTATTCAATATCCCACCAAGGAGAATGAAAATTTATTCAACAAATATGAATATGGAGAACTTCCTTCAGTATAAACAAATTGAAGCTAAGACCAAACGTCTTCTAAAAAACAAAAAACGTCAAGGCTGGAAAAATTTTTGCTCATCATTATCTCCCGAAGTTCCTCTTTCAGTTGTTTGGAATTCAATTCGCAGGTTTAAGGGTTCTCACGTCCCAACGGTGACTCGACCACTCACTTCAGAGTGGGTGAAGGAATTTGCCGATAAACTAGCTCCTCAAACTGCAAGTAATTTTAATGAAACAGAATTCACATACTCATTTAAAACACGGGGTTGGATGGACACCCACTTCAACTTAACGGAACTTAGGGAGGTCTTAAACGATCTCACAGACTCATCCGCTGGTGTAGATGGAATTCCTTAAAGCTTTATTAAAAACTGCGACATTACCACACTAAACTATTTTCTTTCAATTATAAATCTGATCTTTGACTCCGGCAAAATTCCATCATCCTGGAAAACTCAAATAATTGTTCCCATTCTGAAACCCCAGAAAGACCCTAACTCTGGACTTTCTTACAGACCTATAGCTCTGTCATCTTCCTTAGTTAAAATAGCTGAACATATGATTAAAAGACGTCTAGACTGGTATGTAGAAAATGAGAAAATTCTTCCCAGCTCTCAGTTTGGCTTTCGAAAAAGAAAAAGTACGATCGAAAGTGTGTCCATCCTGACTTCTGATATCCAGTTGGCCCTGGCCGATAATGAATTCCTTGTCGGTGTTTGCCTTGATGTGTGCGGAGCTTTTGACAATGTTTTATTAGATGTTTTATTTAATAAATTGTTAAAAATTGGCATCCCTCATAAGCTTTCCAGTTTTATAATTAACCTCCTTCTTACCAGGAAAATTCAAATCCAGGTGCTGGATTCCCCTCCACTGGAAAGAATAGTAAACAAGGGTTTGCCTCAGGGCTCCGTCCTTAGTCCTATCCTTTTTAATATTTATACCTTTGACCTGCATCGGAGTATGCATCCATCTTGTAAAATACTTCAGTATGCGGATGATCTTTTTATATATATTTCAGGACGAATTATTTCTATTCTGGAGGATGTGATTAACATTTGCATGAAAAACCTTGACACCTGGTTAAAAAATCACGGCTTAGAAATTTCTCCGTCCAAAAGCAATGTTATCGTCTTTTCCAGAAAACGTGTTACTCCGCGTATAACAGTCCAAATAAATAATTCAATTCTCCCTATGCAGGTACAAATAAGATTCCTTGGGGTAATTTTAGACTCTAAGTTAACATGGAACCCGTATGTTAATTTAATCATTAACAAATGTCAAGCTGGCCTCAACATTTTACGTGCCGTTTCACGGGTCTGGTGGGGAAGTCATCCATTCACCCAAAAACTTTTTTATAACTCATATGTTAGGAGTCATTTGGATTACGCGACATTCCTCATTGAACCCACTTCTAAAAAGAACCTCGCAAGGTTGGACCGTATTCAATTTCAAAGTTTAAGATTGATTATCGGAGCAATGCGTTCTTCCCCAATTAACGCTTTACAAGTGGAGGCTGTGGAGGCTCCTCTTCATTTCAGAAGACAATTCTTGGCTGACAAGTTTTTATTTAAATGCTTAAGACTCTCTAATCACCCACTGAAAGACAAAATTACTGCACTCACTGCTCAAGTGAAATCACTTCCATATTGGAGGAACAAATCAATCCCTCTTCTTGTTAAAAGCCTCCATTTGTACTGTGCGTATAAACCCCTCTTAAATCCATCAGACAGACTTCCTTTATATGCCAACTCCTTTCGTATTCATTTGTGTAAACCAAATATTCTTTTTTCTCTCGGCATAATTAACAATCACGATGCTCCAAGAAAACTTATCCAAATTTTAAATTCGAAATATTCCAACTGGAAAATTATTTACACAGATGGTTCCAAGTCTCCCTTATCAAACCATGTGGGAGCGGCATTCCACTGCCCATCAGATCAAGTCGATAGAAAAATTAAACTTCCAAAAGAGGCTTCCGTTTTCACTGCTGAATGTATAGCCATTTTTGAATCCCTTAAATACATTGACGATGTTCACATTGGAAACTTCTTAATTCTCTCCGATTCCCTGAGTGCACTTCAAAAATTAAACTCTTCCCCTTTCCATTACCCAGAAGACGATTTCTGTGTTGGAATTCGCACTTTAATTCATAAATTAACCGACTCTGGCAAAGAAATCGTCTTGGCTTGGATACCTAGTCACTGCGGTATCCCTGGAAATGAAAAGGCCGATTCATTGGCGAAAGATGCCATTATTTCGGGGGATATTTTATATAAATTTTTAAACACCGATGACATTTTCATAAAATTGAAGGAAAACATGATTTCCACATGGCAGAATCATTGGGAAGAATCTAGTCAATCAAAAGGATATAGCTTTTTCACAATTCAGCCAACGATTCCTTCAAAACCGTGGTTTTCCAGACTTTCTTTTAACAAATTCTCGACATCCTCCATTTGCCGCATGCGGATAGGGCATTGCTGCCACAATGTTCACCTGACAAAAATTCATATTAAGAATTCTGCGATGTGTGAATGTCGTCTTGGTGAAGAGGCTCTCAATAATATTTTTTTCAGTTGTCCTATAAATAATTCATACAAAAATTTCATCCCTCACCTAATCAGTTCGGGTATATTGCCTCCCTACAACATTGCATGCCTGTTATCTTCTGTGAACAAACGCGTGTATAAAGTCTTGGCTAATTTCCTGAATATTAACAGCATCAATTTGTAATTGTAAGTTAAGTTTCATGTATTTATTTATTTATTTTATTTTTTACGCACAATAAATTGTGTCAGCATATATTTTAATTTCCTTGTTATGTTTAATTAAAATCATCTCTTATTGTAATAATTTTGCGTATTATTATTATTATTATTTGTATAGTATTATTATATAATGTAGATAGGTTCTTGTTATTAAAACTAAATTAGTTAATATTAACCAAAAATTACACTCACAAATTTACACTCACAAAAACATTCACTTGACACTGGCCAGAACACTCTTTTGGGGTGAAGAGCCATTAAAAAAAAAAAAAAAAAATCAAGGAGCATGCTTCTCTTGTTTTGAACGTGGAAAAGTTGAAAAGGTCAAGAATTTGGGCATATATATATTGATACAAATTAAAATTGGTATTCACAAATTAATAAATACATTTCTAAATTAAGATATCTTACGTACAAATTTTATATACTTAAGGAAGTTCTCGATATTGACAAATTGAAAATGATTTATTTTTCTCTGGTACAATCTTCAATCATGTACGGTATAATAGAATGGGGTGGAGCTCTTAATGCATTTATCAAACCTTTAGAATCAAAATCGTATTATCAAAGTTGTGCATAATAGAAATAAAACATTTTCGACGGATTAATTGTACAAAGAATCTAAACTATTCAGTCTCCGTAAACTATTTATATTGCAAAGTATGAAATATATCTTTAAAAACAAAAGCAAATCGAAAAAAATTAAAACAGAATCAACATTAGGCATAATAATTAGTTTTATACCCCCAAACGAATACTAAACAAATGTAAATACACAACAATTTTAGTGGACTTCGTACTTTCAAAATCAGGTAACAACTAAATTATCTCAAGTAAGATAAAATTATGGCTTAATAATACAGGTGTTAAAACATTACTTATTTAATTTATATCACTTTACGTTTTTTACAAACAGTATTATATACATTTTTGTGCACACTGTTTACACAAATTTTAATTATAAGTTTAGTGTTTTTGTTAAGTTTTGAAAAGTTTTATTTTCTATGTATATTTGTTACCAAAATTCAAAAAAAAATTGCTACTGGTTTCCACACATCCGTGTCACTCACTAGCAAACTTAAAACTACTTAAAACTTAGTTTTAAGTTTGCTAGTGAATGACACGGATGTGTCGAAACCAAATGATGTGTCAAATTTGAAAACGACCCATTCATCAATTCTAAAAATTGGGAAAAGTGATGGAAAAAAATAGTACTATAATTTATTTATCACTGCAAAAAAAGATTTTCCACGGAACAATATAAATGTTTACTAAGCCGAACTGGATGGATGATTCACGGCAGATGCGAAATCCAAAAAACGTTTGAGATATCCTTTTATTCTGTAACGAACACCAGATTTATGATTTATCTGTCACCATCAATTATACAGCTGGAACAAGACAGCTGTTTATCATCCAGGAGGGCATTTATCTTCTTTTCGCAATCCTGCCACAGGTGAGCGATTACTTTGTTATGATTTTCACTATATTTTTTTTGTACTCACGATAAAACGTTTTACAAAGAATCTAAAAAATATATGAAATAAATTATTCATGTTATTGTTCATATCAATCACTCTAAAAGAAATTCTACAAAACATTACACAAATCGAAGTTTTTTTCAAGTGTTTAATGTTTAGGACTTTTGGAAGCGTGCGTCGCGGTCGTATCATTATTGAATAATATTAGATAAGTGAACGTACCCATACTACGTGACCAACTTTTTGCAATTTTTAACCCCCCCCCGGTGACCAAAAACCTAAGCAACCCGCCGCTCATTTGTACCGAGCGTGACATTTTGAAGACCCCCCCCGCCTAAACGTGTCACGTAGCATGGGTACGTTCCCTAAGTAGTAGCGTATTCTCCGTACAAGTAATTTGAGAGAATACAACTGACATAGTTTTTTTGTGCCTTGTGCATTAATAATTTTTTTATTACACCTTATTTGTTATGCGGACCTGACCCTTATCTTCGTAGATTATAACCTAAGGAGTGGTTTTACCTATGCGGTAGTTTTGATCGTGCATATTATAATTAATGCAGAATTTGTGTCTTTTATTAAGTGACTTTTTACGTTTTTCACCTCTTTCCAGGAAAATTTTATAATTTTTTTTTAAATAAATTTAGGGACATGTTCAAAATAGAAACACAAAGTTTGTCAGCAATGTCGTTTAACTGCATTAAGGAACATAGAAAATATACTAAAATTTTGTGTTATTATAATTAAAAATCATGTCTGGAGTACGTCTTTCGCACATTTTATGAGCCGATTTTATGACAGTTTTAAGTTAAAAACTCAATTAAATTATAAATTATAATAACAGCTTGGAAACAAATACTCAGATGTTGTTGATATATTTAATGCATCAAGTTTAATATATAAGCATACCTTATTGAAGTTTTTTTTCACCAAGCAGTGGAATGTTGTGATGAAACTGTTTGAATTAACTGGCATATTGGTGGTGTTTTGTCGACAGAAAGAGAGAAGCTATTTTGTATTTTTTTTTAAATATTTTGTGCCTGCATACTGGGTGGATCAAATTCAATAGTATTTTTGCTTTATATTTGTCTTTGTGCAAGTGTTGTAAACAGTTATTTCCAGCACTATTTACTAGTATAATTTCGTAAATATTGTTATATATGTGGCGAGCCAACACTCAGGTACGTACCTACTTAAGGTATGTACTTGTGCAATACGGTGACATCGCCGCCTGGTACAACTGAGAACGGAACACGAAGAAGTACTTACCTACCTGTGCTGAAATATTTGGCATATCGTCGCACTTTATGGAAAGTACCGGAGCATTCAAATTCCCTGTACATTAGGCGTTAGAACCATCGAGAAACGTATCGTACCCATTCTCTCGATATTACCAGCCGAATTATTAAACCGTTACCTCCGCCACGGCATTATAAAAGCCGGAGTAATGGTTTGACCCAGTTAGTCGGTAGAATAGCAAGCCAAACAACTTGTATCGTTATTTACTACTGTCGCGCTCCGTATAATATTGTGAATTTTAATTCTTATTAAAAAACGATCAACAGTTAATTCCAGTGTTTTTTTACGCGTTTACGTAGCACGTCGGATTGCTACATATATGTAAAAGCCTAAATGGGCGAAAATAAATAAAATATAAAATAAAATAAAAAAATATACAACAGGATTTCCTCCTCAGTATAAATTTAGCAATCAGTTAACGAAACGCCAAAAGTGACGACAAAATGACTACTAGAGCTACTAGCCAATAGAGCGCCCACTAGATGGCACCAAAAGTAAAGTTAACATTTAGACATTCAAGAGATTGTACCACGAATTTTTACCTTGAAATTTAAAATATGCGATGGAAGCTGTTTTTGTCGCACATTCTCACAAGTGTGGTATTTAGTCATCGCATTCCATACGCTTATTCGTATGAAAAGCATCATATTGTATAAAAGAACCGAATGTAATTGTTTTACCTTAATCCACTTTAAAACATCGTCCCGCGTATACCGCAAGTTCACGCTTGAACAATGAACATATTGCCACCAATTACAAATGTGGCGTATATTCCGGGCACAAACACTATAATACACATAATTATTTTCGTAGATTGCATTAAACCGGTGGTTGTTGGCCATATCTTGTCCCGTTTTGACAGCGGGCCCTTTAAAGGGAGGCCAAATGGACGGGATTAAATGAACATCAGACCCAGGCGTAGATAAGACGAAAGTATTAAGAGCACCAGCCTTTTGGTTCATGAAATATTGTTGATGCAGCACAGCGATGAATATGAGAACAGTCTCTACGTGTTGCGGGGGCAAAAAAAAAATGTAGACATCAATGAACAATTTATTACTGATGAGTGCTGATTAACAGTAAGTATATAATTACAATTTGTCCAATTAATAACAGTTTGTACAAAAAGTGTATACAATACCTACTTAGTTTGTGAAAAATATAAAGTTATATAGGTAAATGAAATAAATACTGTTTCAAAATCTGTATAGTTAAGTCATGATTTGAACTCTTTTAAGTATTGAGGTAATTTAGTTGTCACTTGATTTTTTTACGTACGGTAAACAGAGCGATTGATAGTATGAGGTTCAATAAGGAGGCGTCTACTAATATCTACAGGAATTCCAAAAACTGAAAAAATCGAACTAATATCTATGAGAACCAAAGTGTTGACGAACATCTACAGCTCAAACTGTTGACTAATATCTATGAGAACCAAAGTGTTGACGAATATCTACAGCTCAAACTGCTGACAAATATCTATGAGAACCAAAGTGTTGACGAATATCTACAGCTCAAACTGCTGACAAATATCTATGAGAACCAAAGTGTTGACGAATATCTACAGCACTGGCAGAGGTTGGATTTGCAATAATGTATAGCATGTTGGAATAACGTAATATTGCGTATGCAGTTTAAAAAACTTAATTTATGTAAGCATGTATGTTAAAATCCCTAATATCGGACTATTGGACACATTTAGCTGATTAGTCCAACCTACGCTCTGCAGATATTAGTTCAACCTACGCTCTGTAGATATTAGTCAACACTGGGACCGTCATAGATATTCGTCCGACCTTAGCTCTGTAGATATTACTTAACACTCTGAAGTTCGTAGATATTAGTTCAACATATGAGCTGTAGATATTCGTCCGACATACAGGCTGTAGATATTAGTATGGAGTCTTCAATAACACTGCCGTGTGTTTGCATTTGTTTTGTATTCGTTGGGGGGTGGGGGGGTATAAAACACATTACTATGTCTAATTTTGATTTTTTTCAATTTTATTTTTGGTTGTAAAGACATACTAACTAACTAACTAACCATCACGCCGTTTCCCGCAGGGGTAGGCATAGAGGACGGACCGCCAAACAACTCGATCTCGGTACACACTCCTTGCCTCATTCTCACTCATACATCGTCTCGTACATGCTCTTCTATTATTCCGACTCTTCACATGGCTCGACACAAGTATATATTTAGGGATTTTGCAAGGTGTTTTATTTTCATTAAATTAAAATGATGCCAGAAAAAGAATTTACGATTTTCGAAGAAGCGACAGATATAAATTTATCGTCTTTTTTGTGTAAACGGAATAAAGAATGGATTTAAACTGTAACGCGATTTTTTGTGCGAGCTTAAATTGCGTTGAGAGCTTTATTTTTGTGATGCACTCACCTTACAAATAAGGAGTTTCTTATGTAACTAATGATTGATGATTATTGGTTTGGTCTTTGGTCAAAGAACCCACAATTCATTTAGTGGACAGTGTCACAACCTCTCTATATAGTTCACCTTTGGTGAAGACCACCAACTTCACCCGCTTACGGCGACAGATCGCATAAATGAGCTGAGAACAATAGGAAGTTCTTAGTGCGAAGTAATAACAACAACAATTTATGAATTCAAAGGTTAAATGATACTGACATAATGTTTATGGTCATTGCAGCTTATATCGAGATGAGCTTTGTAAATTTTTTTTAGTGGTTTTGGGTCTAAATTGTATCAGTGTGTTCATAATATAATCGTATCGTTCATAATATTTGTGCCATTTTCCTCTCCTCAAAAAGACCCTTTACACAGCATCTCAAATGACATACGCCCTGAGGGAAATTATTTTCCTCAGGGCCCCCTATGAAGAGTTAATGTAAAAAAAAAATTCGCGACAACTTTAAACTTTGAACATTATCTATGAACATTGATATAACATAAACTTTAGCTTTTTATTTTAGAACTTCTAACTTTATTTATTCCACGACATTTTGAATTCGGCATTTGAACTAAACCCATTGAATTTCAACTTTCGATCTTTGAACTTTAAACTGTGACTTTTAGGCGTAATTCGCACGAGACTTAAAAAAACGTCGCGTTAAAACTCGGCGTTGGCGCTTTTATAACGTTCTCGATATGATTGTTCATACGAACGCTTAAAAATCACTCTTGTTTCGTTTCTCGCTTCCGTAAGGCGTGGAAATGGTTTCTGAAAAATTAATAGCAATAGCGATTTGTGTTGCTGGAAAGACGAAAAGAAAACAAAAGGCATTCTGGGTTCATTCTCTGAATGAACTGAGATACTTAAAAGGGCAGTTAGTGACACTGTACGAAGAATTGAGGCAATACCCCGATAGATTTTTTAGTTATTTTAGAATATCTATTACAACATTTGACGAACCGCTGACGATAGTGGGGCCTCGAATAACACTTCAAGATACTAACATGCGGCAATATCACCTGTACAACTTTCGTAATTATTGTTTTATTTACCTCAGTGTACCTGTTACATTGAGGTAAATAAGGCAATAATTACGAAATTACAAAACAATTTATGTTTATTAAAAGCTTGGGTATTAAATTTAACAATCATCTGGAGATAAGTAAAATTCTTCTGGTGAACTTATATTGGTCAATGGGTTCTGAAGAGTTATTGAACTTGATTCGTCAGTGTTGGATGCACCGGCGCTGTTTTACCGCTCGTGTGAATAATAATACGAAGTTTCATATGATCTATTCCCTTTAACGCCCAACGCCCAGCGCTCAAAATGCAACACTGCTCGATAAAAAAGCGTCGCGTTTTAAAAGCGCTGACGTATGAACATATACTTGGAAATGCATTTGTTCTATTTGAACGCTTTTTTAACGGACGTTAAAAAAGCTCTCGTGAGAATGAGGCTTTATGGTCTTTAATCTTAGACGTTTGAGTGTTGAGCTTTGATATTTGAGTTTTGAACTTATAGCGTTGAGTTTTGAGCATTAAACCGTGAACTTTGAAGAAATAATTTTGATCTTGGATCTTATAACATTCACTTTCGAACTAATGTCGTTTGATATTTGGCATAATTGTGTTTTTGAAACGAATACGAAAGTAACAGGTATCTAGACGCATGATGAGTTATTACAAATCAGGTTCCGCGCATTCTTGTTCTAATTTTTTTGCTATAAAATTGAGGTTTAAACCTTCCCCGTTGACCACGTCAGTAGGTGCAAGGCCTCAGCCTCTTATCTCTCCAGGGCCTTAGGAAAGATTTCCTCACATCCATAGCAATTTATTATTTTATTTGACATAATATCTAACATTTTTAAATACAGCTCACCTGTGCTGAGGCCTCCGTTTTATAAAACAAAAAATTATACATAATACATTAAAAATAATGCTGAATAAAAAAAGCTAAAATTAAACTAAAAATAAAAATTTATAATTAAGGTAAAATGTATTTTTTTATGATGTATTTTATATTTGTCTTTGTGTGTTACGTGTATGTGTTTTATTCTTATTATGTAATGAGATTTTGGTAATATTGTCTTTTTTTTATCCATTTTTTAATTTTGAGTGTGAATTTATTTTGCTTTTCTTCTATTTTCTTTTCAAGGGTAAGACTGTTGAATGCTTTTACAGCATGATATTTATAGTGCCTTTGTCCAAAGCTTGTATTTACTGTCGGAGTTTTTATGTTATTTTTATACGATTGTCTTACTGGTCTGTTAGTGATATTTTGAGATTATTGAAATTTGTTTTTTTGGTCGAAAGTGTAGTTTAGTAGAGTTTTAACGTATAATTGGCGTATATCTAGTACGTCACAACTGTTGAATATTTGGTCTGTATCAGTTAGTCTATGTTTTCTAAGTATTACCTTTAAGATCGTTTTCTGTGCGATTTCTAAGTGATCGATAGCTGAGTTTATTGCTCCTCCCCAGACAATTATTCCATAATCTATTATTGATTAACAAAGTGCAAAATATATTGTTTTCATTTGTTTTATTTTATATACGTTCCTTATGTTTAGGAAAATGCGTATTGTTTTGAGGAGTTTATTTGTGACTTATTTGATATGATGTGTCCATCTTAGGTTATGGTCAATTACGATTCCTAGATACTTTATTTGTTCTGTTTTTTCTAGAGAAGGGCAATTGCAGATGTTGTTATTTAAACATTCGTGTATTTTTATGGTGTTTGTGTTGTTTTTTGGTTGTATCGTGCTGTTTATACTGTACGTTGTAAATGTCTGAGTTCAATGTTCCGTAACTCGTATATCATGTTAGATAGAAGGAGGAGAGAATAATCTTATGCGGTTTGGTCCATTCGTTTTAAGCTAGGTGATAGAGCCCGAGAACCCACATAATGTAAAATAGGTCGAATCTTTATTTTATTTATCTGAAGAAATATGTTCTATTAAATTAATTCTATTTAATTAAATTGAAATTCGTAATGGGTACTAATGAAAATATGTTTCATTGTAATTTCTTATTTGTGGTGGGTACGTTGAGTAATTACCGGGTGATATGTGTGAATGTGTGGTGTAAAGTGGTGGTGTATAGAAGTGAAACGAGATGTATGTGATTTTTGTTATCATCGACATCATATTCTTTTTAAATGTGGTCGGCGAGTCAAAAAAATATCGATGTCATAGTTTAGGCAAATATTATTAAAGATAGATATAATGCGCACAATTGATAGGCAAATTTGCTTCTGAGTTTGTTTTATAATTAGGCTTCTAGAAAATGTTTTCTTTTTTTATTATTATATAAAAATTACATACAATGAGAATTTATACCCGCTAAGCTACTGCAAGTAGCTTATCAGCAGGAAGTCATGCTATAAAAATGTATCTTATATAGTATGTAAGATACATTTGTTATATAACACTTTTCTAGACGCCTAATTATAAAACAAATGCAGTAGCAAATTTGCCAATCATTAGTGCCCATTATATCTTATATATATGTAAAAATGGATCCCTGTTTCCCTTGGTCCCGCCTTAGCGTTTGATGAATGGGAATTTAGCAGGCAGCTTTTTTTGTAACAAAGAATAGTCTATGGATTTTTAAAAATTATAGATATTTTGAATAGGTTGGTACCTATGTTCTTATAATATACAAAAATTAATATTTGTAGTATATGAAATTTTTTAATTTGAATAAAAAAAATGTAATAGGTGGCACGCAAGCCGTTTGAAAACTGAATGTACTGGGACTGAATATATGGAACGCGGGAGGGGGTTTGGCGGGACGGGAGAGCGGGAGAGGGTAAAGGGTAGGCGGGGAAGGCGGAAGGGTAACGTAGGAGGGGAAGGGTATGCGGGAGGGGACCGGAAACGCACGGGAAAGGACATGCAGGGAAAAACAATTTATTTCTTTGAATATAGCATTGCAACGCATGCCGGGAACCAGCTAATCTTCAATAATATTTGCTTAAACGATTATATTTTTCGGACTGTGTATGTCGCACGGTATTCTTCAGAAACACACGTGAAAAACTTGAAAACTCTCACGCGATTAATTTTTTTTTTTTTGTGGAAAAGTTATTTGACGTTATCTAAAACAGTGTTCCGCAAAGTGTGTGCCGCGGCATAGTGGTGTACCGTGGTCATTATTTGGTGTTACTCACAGGGACACTGTGAAAAATATCGATTCATCGATATATCGATATTGTTAAGCCATATTTAATGTATGTTTCAATGCATCAATTTAAAATTCCATGTACACACGCCATGTTTCAATATATCAATTTAAAATTTCAAGTATCAATCAGATATAAAATTTTCAAACCAACAAAACCAACCACTTTATTTCAGATAATTCTAACAATCTGTTGATTGGGATTTTAATGTGGATGATTAGCCTAAATTTACTAGATTTTTAAAGCGCCAATATCCTCTTTTAAATCGTACCGATATTTTTTTATTTTATATATTTGCAAAAACTATCGATATAGATCTATTTTAATTATAAATAAATAGCCCAAAATACATGTATTTATTTATTTATAACATTACATTTGACACACTTGTATGGCAAAAATAACATAATAATAACATTGAAAAATAACTATAAAATGTGTACAAGTGTTATTATGTCTTGTGGGTCGATAATAGTACCTAGCTAGGCAGATTGCCCGTTCTAAGGAACCAAATGCTGGTGAGAATGCAAAAAAAAAAAAAAAAATTAACAAAATGTTCATTTTAATTTTTAAAATTAAATATACATAAATAAAAATGCCTAAATATTTATTCTGTAACAAAAAAAGAAAAAGAAAAGAAAAATGTTTTATTTTTTTTTATTTTTTATTTAAATAATATACGTACAAAATTTTTACTAAATGTGCCGTTAATAGGCCATGTAAAATTTTAATTGACATTATTTAATAGTTTTTAAGATAATGTATATAATTTAATGTATATAATTTAATGTATATTATTTAATGTATATAATGGATTTAAACGTACCTCAAGTGTCTCAAGTGAAACTAATGATTCCCAAGAAGAAGCAGAGTCAACGAAGAAAAAAAAGCTTGTTAATCGAAAATATGTTCAGATTATGCTTCTCTGTTTTGAGAAGAAGAATGGGTAGCAAAATTTACATATATTGCTTATGTAAATATTAAATAAACATCGTTTTTTTTTATTTGGTGTGCCTCTAAAATTTCTTGATTTGGTAAGTGTACCTTGATCACAAAAAGTTTGCGGAACACTGATCTAAAACACCATTTTATCATTATAGTTTTATTTGTTGAATAAGTAGTTACGTAGCATTATTGTGTTTCCTTATCAGGACACAATTATTACAAACATAGATGGCGTTATAGTTTGTTAATGTACTTTTTTTATTATTTTACAGTACTCATTAAACGTTCCACTTATGAAAACAATCTTTTGTCGGGAATGTTGCCAAGAAACTGACGAGTTGGCTATGATTTTAAGCACCAACCGTTTAGAGCTTGGACCGTTTTGTGAATACTGTTAATTTTGAATATTTTAATCGTTTTAGAATTTTAAATTTCATCTTTTTTAAATTTGAAAAATTAATTATTTAATAATAGTTATTTCACATCTAAATCATCTTTTAGTCGCCTGCGAAGTGCCCTGTGCCAAGCTGTAAATGACTCAAATACTCGAAATTCATTATTACATCTGTTTTCAGAATGGTTGTCAATTTCCAGATTTATTTTTGACTAACACAATATGAAGCGCCCCTTTGCAACATCAACGTGATTGATGAATTATTCTCCAAGTAAATTGATGATTGTTATTGGGGTAATCAATCTTAGCATGCTGAGAAGCTGTTCCAGTTTCTTCCGAGAGCATCTTTGCTGAGGAAATTAGCATCCTGAGCAATCTGAGCATCATGACCCAGAAAAAATAGGTAATCATTGTATTAAATTCATATTTTCTTTTTCAGAGAGTATTTTTTTTAAGAAAGACAAACCTTCCGGGTTACGAATAAAATGACAATCGTTTGAAAATCTCCTAGTACTACCATCACAATAAATTTAAAAAAATAGTTTGTATGGTGATGAAGGAGCCAACCGATGAATTGAACTCATAACGCGATGCCTCACTCAGGCCACAAAAGCAAAACCAACTTTATTTAATTATAAAATATGATCTATTTTTCCTTCTGTTCCTCCCTTTTTGGCCACTTGTGTTAAAGTAAAAAAATAGCATCAATTTACGTTTAAGATCTAAGATAATTATTTGGTATAGCTGGTACCCGGCATGCTTTGCTACGCCATTTAATAAAGAAATGGTTTCTCCCTGCGTGTCCTTTCCCCTTCCGCCCCCCCTTCCCCTCTCGCATTCCCATTCCATCTCCTCCACCTTCCCTCTGCCAACTCCACTCCCCCCGTCCCCCGTCCCGCGAACCCTCCTCCCGAGTTCCCCTCCCCCCTCCCAGGTTCCCCTTCCCCCACCCTGTTTCCCCCCCCCCCCCCTCCCGCGAACGGCCTACTTAAGTCCCCCTCCCGCATTCCATATATTCAGTCCCGGTACATTCAGTTTTCAAACAGCTCGCGTTCCACATATTGCAATTTTTTTATACAAATTTCATAATGCCAGAGCTCACCAGTAGTTTTACCTTGTCCTGACAATAACAAACAGAAATATAAAGAATTATCCAATTTGGTGCAGACGTTCGGCGATTCATTTTTATTTATATAGGTAGATAGATGGAAGATAGAAAAAGAAAACAAGAAGAAGAAGATAGATATATAGATTTTTTAAATGTATTTATTTTTTGCTTTAAAGTTCGGATTTTTGAACCTTTATTTAAGTGGTTTTATTTCCAAATCACTGCCAAAACAGGCCAATTAATTAAAGAATTGATAACTTTGATTCAGTAAGCATAAGGGTTCATACAAAGTTATACAACAGATTATAAGTAAAGCAGATAATAAAGTACAGTTAGAAAAGTCTTTGGGACCACATTGCACCTGGGTGGGAACTAAATGCGATGCCAACTCTGTCTGATCGGCAAACTGATATTAAATTAAACTGAAGAAAAAACCTAAAAATTTTGCTTTAATTGCTTATTCATCCGCGTGTTATGTAATTTAGAGTAGGTTAATTATCTAGATTACTAATATTTATCCACCAAATTAAAAACGTTTTGGACTTTCAATCCTGTAAGAAGTTTTTTTTTTTTTTCTTATTGATGTCGTGATTTGGTAATCACGTCATCAATAAGAAAAAGAAAAACCAAGCATCAATTTAAGGTAAATGTCTAACATCTTAGAGTTCCCACGTGATGAAAAAAGATTGAATTAGTTCAGGTTGGAAATACAGAAACATCCAGTTCTTATAACGTTGATCAACGTATTGCTTCATTCTTTAACTTTTCGTCTGTCTATTTCTATGTTTTGCATCTACTTACGCCATACAATAATTCAATTCTCTATCAAATTTAATTCAATCTGGTTTTCTACGGAAATGCTTATTTATATATTTTTTTATTTATTTTGATACTTTCGGAATCTTATTTGAAACCCTGTAAAACGATTAAAATATATTTTATCCACCCCATTCTTAAAGCAGGTATGTATAGAATAATGGTAAAAAAACTATTGAATTTGATTTTACACAAAAAATATGTATTTTAGGAAAACTAAATATTAGCAAACAGCAACAAAAATTGAAAAACAATGGAAGTTTTAGCTCTACGTATTATCTGTCCAAGACGTGAGTTATTTGAATACTAGAGGGGTAACAGATTAAACAGTCCCAAAAAAATAAATCTTTCGACGAAACATGTTTTACTTTTTTTTTTTACATTAACTCCACACAGGAGGCCCTGAGGAAAACAATTTCCCTCAGGGCCCATGTCATCTGGGATGCTGTGTGGAGGGTCTTTTTGAGGAGAGGAAGGAATGAACATTGGTCTTGAAGAGACCCATGTTGTAGGAAGGAGGAAACACAGAGGCCGGCAAATCATTCCACAGCCGAGCTGTTGAACACAAGAACGAGTCGAAGAAACGACCCGTTCTCATGTGACAAATGTCAACCGTGTACAAATGTTGGGCACGCGTTTGGCGTGTTTCCCGACTATGCACCGGTGCCGAAGGGATCAATGATGCTAGTTCCTCGGAGCATCTTCCATTGTAATACCGGTAGAACAAGGATAGCATTCCCACCCGACGCCTGTGCTCTAAAGATTGCAATCCGTCTGTTAAGATGGGAGATTTACTTATAGAGATAACTATCATTTGAAAGGTAAATTTCTTCCTTAAAGGCATATTGCAAATGCGTTCAACTTCACGAATCCAACAAATCATAATAATCCGTGATTTTTAACGGGTCTGCGCTAGTCATTTGTATAATTTAAACCAGCATGAGATCAGATACAATAACGTACATGATTTTAAAAGCATTAGTGCCTGAAACATTATCAGTCGTTCTGAAGAATGCACCAAAGCATTATAATATTATAATTCCAAAAGAATCATCCAGAACCATCACAAAAAGTTAATCATTTGCTGTGAACATGTTTTATGATTTTCTGACAAAAAAACTAAAAGTCAGCAAAAATATTATATAAACAATATGAGATGAACGATGATGCTACAACACATAATAAACAAATTATACTTCTGTTGAAGTAAAAAATGGTTGTCATTATTACCCTAAGCAAATTTTTACTGCGTAAACAAGCGTATCACTTTCCTTTTATTTTACACAGAAAATATCTGATCTTTTTGGAGCATAATATGCTGATGAAAGGAAGGTAGATCGTTTAAAATGTTTGCAGAACCTTCAAAGGATCCGATGAAAAAAAAAGGTTCTACTTGTTGTCTGGGTTGATTTAGGCTATCATCCTTGAAATTTAAATGTTCATTTTTTAAAAAGATTTTTTTTCTTTCTCAACAATGTTAGAAAACGTAAAACTCAATTTACCTCGAAACCC
Organism: Limnephilus marmoratus; assembly: GCA_917880885.1. Classification (NCBI taxonomy): domain Eukaryota; kingdom Metazoa; phylum Arthropoda; class Insecta; order Trichoptera; family Limnephilidae; genus Limnephilus; species Limnephilus marmoratus. Next base: position 23,127,182 of record OU862911.1, on the reverse strand, counting down.
TTCTATGTTTGATGAAACGATTGAATTGTTAGAACTATGTGGGTATGTTTAGGTGTAAGATGTGTGATAAATCAAAAAAGCATTTGGTACAGTAGGTACTTACAAGTTTACTGAACAATTTACATCCGATTAACACCGCACCATAATTTAATATTTTATGTGAATAATTTGTACACGTAAGTGGGAGCGAACAAGTGGCGATTTTACAAGGTTGTTAGTAATTCGGCAGTTTAGAACAGAATGATATCATATCATGGCGCAAGAAGTGGCTCGTGAGGATTTGCGGGTCCCTATTGGGCAGGACACGTAGCGAGGCTAGAGGACGACAGGTGGACTAGCAGGGCAACAAAGTGGAATGGCCCATACGGTAAGCGTCTCAAAGACAGACCTCACACGAGATGGGCAGATGAAATAATAAAAATAGCTGGACCCTGCTGGCCGCAAACAGCCCAAGAGAGAGATAAATGGAATTCTTTAGAGGAGGCCTTCACCTTCGCCTAAGATAGGGGTTCTTGCTTATGAACAATTTAAGATATAATATTTTTCAATAAGATTGTTAATAACATTCATTATACTTTTTCTTACTTTTATAACTCGGTAACATACCTATTTGCAAGAAATAAAAGGCTTTTTTATATTTTTTTACTGTTATTTTTTCATTGTATTTTTTTTGTTTTTTTTTTATTTATTTATTTTAGTGGTTTCTGAGGAACCAATAAGGGTGCTGCGCGAATGAAGATCCCTGGCTTGTTTGCCTTTCGCAAAACTTTTCACTAGTACCCGGTCATTGTTATTTAGCTATTGTAGTAATCATTGATGGTCCATTGAATATAAAAAAACCTGTTTAGAACAACATTTTTGCTCGTAAAAGTTGGAATTGTTATCGCTGGCTTTTAAAATCTAGCTTGTTCAGGAAGTCACTCAATTCAGTATTCAAACCCGGTTTAACATTTAATTGAAATGCGTCGACAAGCAACCAAAACGGAATATTAAATTCTAGAACAGTTTATAAATTATGATTTATTTTTGGAGCATAATTTTTCAGCGCGCCGAATTAATAAAACATTTAAAATTTATCGTAACAAGCCATTACTAAAATTGTTTTTCGTGAAGAGAAATTGGTTTTATGACGTGGATACTGTTTTAACTCCAGCATTTTTTACGGGTTCTTGTTAGTAGTACATCTAATATCTATTAAATACCACAACATTATCAAACAAACATATAGCTTTTTATTCTCTCCTTCCTAACTCTGCAAAAATGACTTTGACAACAACCTTGGATCAATCCGAGAGAATCTTGAAAATGGTGGTGACAGTATTTGAGAATTTACAGTAAAGCTGCAGTGAACTTGAAGCAATGGTTAATCTAATTTGATTTCCAAGTCAGAGACGGTATTCAATGAACATTTATCTCATGTCAAATCGAAGATAGAAGCTACATATTATTTATATGTTCATAGTTCATAGTAGGTAATATTAACAAATGAAATCTCGCTGACAATAGTATCTAGTTACTACAAGAAATTCCGGACCACTGTTGTAAGTAACGTCAAGCAGTCAGGACAATATGGGTAGTATGGAATCTTAAAATATAAAACAAAGTCGGGTTAGTTACACCATTATTTTCCTTTTTTTGGATTTGTCTCCGCCCCGAATAGTAGAATAGCTGTTAAAACATCGGAAAAGTTCCCAAAAAAAATCATGAAGAAAATTATTTTCTTCATGTATTTTGTATGGAACGAATTCTCATCTTTTAAGACCTGCAGCAATATTGTGATAAGTATAATATTGAAAAGTGAGTCAATTCATAAAATTCAAAAACTAATTCACAAAAGTCAATGCACTGATTGTTTTGCTTTTATTCTTAAATATATAATCCTATCTCTCTTTCTTGCACACTAAATGTCAAATGAGACAAACGGTGAACTTATGTCTGCACCCCTCCGTACGAAAAATACAATAATTATCATAAATCTCCCTCACACGTATAAATAAAATGAAACGCCATCCCCGTAAGTAAGTGAAAAAGTAATAAAATAACAAAAGAAATAAATCCGTACACAACGCCATCTCTGATACTGACAAAAACAAAACACGGACAGTTGCGCTTGGATAATTGCTTCATTGTGTAATTTTTGACTTAAAAAAAAAATTATTAAATTCAGCTAATATTTAACATAACCGTTATTGATTCTGAGACGGAACGAAGTTCACCGGGTTAGTTAGTATATTACAAAATTGAAACGTGTTACAGATAATTGTGTTGTTTTGAGAGACACCTTCATAAACGTTTAATTTGGAAGGTTGTCACCTTACCAGAGTGCTAGAAATTGTTTTAGATACGTGCTCAAATTTTATCCTCATAATAAGTAATAATGGTCAATTAATTGATCGTTCATTAAGAAAAACAGACCAAAGACTGTTATTATCTTCCTTTCTCTGTTTTGTAAAGATTGACTACAAGCTTTCCAAAACCAAACTTTGCACCATACAAGTAGACGAAGCTGTGACTTCATGCAGAGTTACATTCCACGTATAATTCTGCTGAACTAAAACTTATTCCACTCACGTCACAAAGTTTTCAAGTGTACGTTTACTAGTAAGCAGGAACTGTGGAAATTTCTCGAGTGGACTCCTGCAATTAGAATTTGAAACTAAACTTTAACTAGTTGTTCGATGTACCAAGTGTGGAGTTAATTATTAATAATAATTATCGTTAGTAATCCATACAGGTTTTACTCTTAACAATATAACATATATAATTTTACTAATTATTGACAGTATGATACGTTATAATATTTATATAATTATTCTATTTACCTTCTCACTAGAGGTCATGGATTGGGGTGGGTACAGTTTAAAAAAATAAATCTTTATTTCATTGAAGAATATTTGCGGATTCTTTGGCTAAAAGTTGAAAGATTAGTGGTATATTTTAAAATTAAATAAATCAATGGAAAGTAGAATTTTTTTTTTTACTTTTGTTTCCCAGAATTCTTGGGGCTTCTTATAAACAATGGTGTCTTACAATCGATGGAAAATATTAAAAAAAAGATCCGTACCAAAAAATGAAGATTGGGAAAAATATTCCGCAGGCAGTAATAGATATTACACCGAATCTAAAAATGCTACAACGTTAACACCCTTAATGGCACGGAATACGACATTGTATTGAAAAAAACACAAATTTGTAACTTATTTATGGAAGATTCAGACTCCAAACTCCTTTTCAAACTGTGTTACAGTACTTGATACTCATGATGATATGTGCCCATATTGTTTAAATTTTTTACCAAGACCATATAAACGTTGTATTAGGACGTTTTTTGGTATTTTTTCTAAATCTAGAATATTAAAAATATTCAATAAAGACAGGTAATTTATGTGTTCTAAAGAGAAATCATTATCATTATATTATATTATTATTATTATTACATTATATATTATTACACTATACATAGTATAAAATGAAGTCGCTCAAAATGTATGTGCGCGTTAATCTTTTAAACTACGCAACGGATTTTCATACGGTTTTCACCAATAGATAGAGTGATTGAAGAGGAATGTTTATACATATGTATAATACATGTAAATTATATTAGAGAAAAGCCGAGAAATTTAAAGAAAACATATTTTTGTGCGTTTTAAAACGGCTGGCGGGCCGTACTATAGTCACTTTTGAAATTCGTTCTACGGAAGAAATTGGAAAATAGATGTCCTAGAGTAAGTAGGTATTTGATTTGAATTATTTTATTTGATGAAGTCGCTCAAAATGTAGGTATGTGATAATAAATGTATGTACGGATATACATGCGGTTTTCACCAATAGATAGAGTGATTCAAGAGGAAGGTTTATATCTATAAAAACATACTTATTATAGTAGAGAAAAGTTGAGAAATTCAAATATTCAATTCAAGCAGCGGGTAGCGGGCAGCTGGCAAGCGGGTGGTGTGGATTTTAAGGTTGGGTAATGGCGTTGTGTTTCGTTAGCCACAGCAACGTGTGGCCGGGTCTGCTAGTTAAGTATAAAATGTACGATTTTTGGTGATGACATAATAACCATGAATTAATTAATACGTGCTGCTACGTGAAATTCCAATTTTTAGAACGCAACTTTTGATCAGACCTCTGGTATTACGAGATTTTGTCGTCAAGGCACCTGACAAAATCAGGATTTATTTAGAAATTTCCGGTTGACTTTCAATTTTAAATATCTTCGCTACTTTTTAACGTATATCAAAATGACATAATTGGTTGTAGAGCAAATGAAAGGCTCTTTCAGTTTGTAATGTTACAAACGGACGCAATTAAAAACATAAAAATTTTGATTTTAAAAGATAACGAAATTTTGTATATTAATATTTTTCAGTTCAATGTTGCAAAAATCTCCCTCTAATATTTAACCAGCTTCTTATACAAGAAATAAAATCGGTAATTTTTTGAGAAACGCTAAAGATAAAGACCATAAATTGACTAATTCCGGAATATATAAACTCAAATGTAATGACTGTCCCTCATTTTATATTGGAAAAACAACTCGTAATTTTGAAATCAGAATCAAAGAACATTTAAGGTGTCTTAATAATAATAATTTTTCTGAGTTCACTAACAATATCATTGAAAATAACCATAGTTTTGACAAAAAAATACGGGGATAAATATTCTTCATATCTTTACATAGTATAAAATGAAGTCGCTCAGGCTGTATGTGCGCTTAGATCTTTTAAACTACGTTACGGATTTTCACGTGGTTTTCATCAATAGATAGAATGATTCATGAGGAAGGTTTTTAGGTATATGATTTGTCAAGGTTTTGTGTAAATTGATTGAAATACATAAAATATCTGGCCAAGCGGCAGCGGGCAGCGGGCAACTAATACACGGGCTGAAAAACGGGCGGTGTGGATTTGATTTAACAGATGGCGTCTGTTATAAAGTTTTTGTTATCCACAGCATCGCGTGGCCGGGTCTGCTAGTTAATCATAAAGAAAAACGTTTAGATTACTTAGAAGCCTTGGAAATAAATAAAAATCCCTTAAAAATAATTAATCTATTATCAACAAACAAAAAATATTGTCTTACAGCCCTTTGTTTCTCTTATCTGTGTCTTACAGCCCAATCATGGATATGTTACCCTACCCACCCACTCTTCATTAATACCTAGCAACGGCTCCACCCCTACCACAATCCTTAGTAATAATACATTGTTCCCTTCCACTATTTTGTAACTGTCAAATCAGTAAACGTTTGCCCTGAAGAAGGAACGGTCGCTCCGAAACCGGTCGGCTTTACTCAAATATACAAGTGGTTCAAAAATTGTTTCATTTATCAAAAGATATCGCTTACCGATTGTTTTTTCTTGCAAAATACCACTTCATATGAAAAAAACGATATATTTTTTGGTACACAAACGCATTACAAAGGTTATCGTCATTTCATTTTTATTCGTTTAACACGAAAATAATTAATGACAAATCAAATTTAAAAACTTGCAAGATTTTGTGGTCGATGAGTTTTTGGAATATTATGAAAATTATTTGGAATATCATTGATTAACTATTTAACACCAATACAAAACTTGGCGTTTTTTATTGTGAATATCACACAAGATTCCCAACTGCTTCTAACCGTATGGAGCCAGTGAGAACATGGCATCACCAATTGGGGTATATTGTGAGGCTGAAGGTAGTGGGGAGGGGAAGGGGATGTGTTAGAGGAAGGTGGGAAAGTACCTGGCTATTCAGATCTGGTCACCAAACAAGGTAAAGCCTCTTTCTTTCCCCTTTCTAAAACTTCTTAAATCATATTGTATATCACCGTAATCCAAAAGGAGATAGGAGTTTACAAAAATCTGTAAAAACTCTTCGTAAGTTGGTTAATCGCACACTCTTATTTTTGCCGTTTAGCATAGATATTCCCCAAAGTAACTTCTCTCCCAAAAGTATTATAAAATATGGTGGTTTCCCCAGCAATCTAATCATCCCCAGACGAAATCTTTTCCGTCCGGTAATAATGTAATCTCCTAACAAATGTGAAGTTTTACTAAATAAATGTGTTTAGGTTCCGGAGCATCTCCCAAAGGATTAGCCATTTGATGGATCACGCCCAAAACCCCTAACACGTTTTCCCAGTATATAAATTCTGAGTCACTTTCCACGCAGTTAATAATATATATGGCAGATTAATAATTTAAGATACCGTAAATAGGTACCCAGGATTTATCTTAACCCTGGATAGCTAACGTCGTTATTGTACCTAAATAACGGAACCATTTGACTTTTTGAGGAACATTTTTTAAGTCAAATTTTTAATTAGATTTTTATTTTCTGTTGCAAAATATTGAATTATGATTTTATAATTTAATAATAATATGATAAAAAATTATGTTTTAGGTACAGTAGTATAAACTAATCTGTAAGTATTATAAACTCATTTTTTCATAGTAGGTACATTGTTTTTTTTTTTAACTTTAACTCCACACAGGAAAATAATTTCCCTCGGGGCCTACGTCATCTTTGAAAATGCTGTGTGGAGGGTCTTTTTGGGGTAATGGAAGGAGTGAACATGGATCTTGAAGAGACCCTTTTTGTAGAAGGGAGGAAACACAGAGGCCGGAAAATCGTTCCACAGCCGAGTTGTTGAACTCAAGAACGAGTTGTAGAAACGGTTGTTGAAATAAACTTCACTTTTCCACACTAAATACAGAACTATAATTGGGAAAATATGCCTTTTTTCATTGACATCCTGAAAAGAAAATGCAAAATGACAATCGAATTACTCAACTCACGGTTTTAGAGCAAGTTTTTTCAAACCCCCAAATGTCCTTGCGAAGCAATCAGTGATGAAGGGTTAGTTATAGTGAGTGATGAACATAACATGAAGTAAAACAGAAAATACAGGTAGTAGTATTACGTTACGACTACTGATAAAAGAATCAAAGAAAAACAACAAAGCCATCGCTCCAAACAATGGAAAAAATTGTAACAGAAAAAAGAAGAAGAACTAAATTTACAAATTATGTCACTTGTAAAATGCAGGGACATAAAACCATACGAATATAAAAGTTCAAATGAACTATCGCAACCAAAATTAACATAAACAATGCAATACACAGCAAAATCACAGTGAGAAACAAAAAGACAAAAAAGGAAAAAAAAATGAAAGTATACTAAAGACAAAGAGAGGATCACTAGTGACCATAATCGGTCATCCTGACCTGAATATCTATAGTTTATTATCTACAGTTTCTGTCACCCGTAGAGTGATCATTCTTTGTTTTAAACCGTCTGCATATAGCACAATCAGCGGCCTTCGCCTTTTTGGGGCAATCCTCTAGATCAGTGATTCCAAATCGGTGGTCCGTGGAACACAGGTGGTCCGCGAGATCTAAAATGTGGTCCAAAACCGAATCGAAAGGTTTCCTAAAGCTGATTCGTAACCCTTTTGGTATTAATGATGAAGATGTAGCTGAACAAGTCCCTGTGAGAACAAATAAATGTCATGGTGGTCCTTGATAAAAAAAGGTCGGGAACCACTGCTCTAGACATGACCACTATCGGCACAATGGCGACACGTAATTGAATCCTGTTTTTTTTTTACATAGCTCCACACAGGAGGACCATGAGGAAAATAATTTCTCTCAGTGCCTATGTCATCTTTGGGGATGCTGTGTGGAGGGTTTTTTTTAAGGAAAGTGAGGAGAGGAGAGTTCTGGGAAGGAAAAGGATTTAAGGGGTGGGTAGGAATCTGAGGTTCAGTGTGTCCTGGCCATCCGCCTCCAAGACCTAGACAAACCACACCCCATGAACCTGGGCACCCCTGCTAAATCACCAAATGTAGCGAACCATTTGGGGTGACCTATGGCAGAGGTGTTGATTATCCAAAAAAGATCTCCCGGGGCGGCGGTACCCATTCCCGGCTCCCAAATTGATCGATTAAGCAAGTTGGACAAAAAACATCAAAACCATTGAATTAAAAATATTAGGTTTTGAGTAGGTATCTCAGAACAATGTAACTTACTGACTAAACACAACCGATAGGACTATGAGGCCATTAAGTTGACGAGTAATGGTTACACCTCGTTAGTAGCATTCAAAAGATACCGGTATATTAATTTGCATTAAGAAGTTCGTCATTTTGACTAATGTTATCTTCCAGAGTTAATGAAACTGTGAACTTTCCTTAATTGGGTCAAGTTAGATAATCTCGCTATGTATTTAACATTCTAATCATTTTCATTAATAATCATTTATTAGGCTTACAACTCCCTGTGGTAGGTACTATCCCCCTGTGCTTTTATTAATAATTGATTTATTTTTAACTAAGCGTAAGTCAGCACAGTATTGACGTCGAATAGATATTGAAGATATCAAATATCTGTCTTCAAAGCCATTTCATACTTTTTTTTTTTTAATTTATTTCATTATTTTCATATTACATTTGGTTATAATAGTGACGTATTGCCCATCTCACTAGGTGTGAAACGCCTGTGTTGAGATGGCAATTTACAGAGTGGTTATCTATGATTTTGTTTAATTGAATTTTTGAAAAATATTATGAAAGTGACAGGTTGATATAAAATCTTTTTTTTCTTTAAATAGACAATTCAAGTATGTTACATATATATAGAAGATTACAGTAAGTACATGGTTTCATAAATATACACACAGTAGGTATAAAGGTAAGTATGTTATTAAATACTCGTGATGGTAATGTTTATTTGAGATGATCAATGATTTTACTTTTAAATGCATTTTTGGATTGCGTGTTTCTAATTTCAGGAGGTAGAGAATTTTGTTGCATTATATTTAAAATTTCTTTGCCCATAAGAGGTTTGACAAACTGGGATGTTAAAAGATTTTACATTTGACTCTCTTAAGGCCCTGGTGCTTATTCGTTCTTCAAACATGTGTGTATTTTTAAATTGATAAAGCAGGATATTTTTTGAATACAATTTTAATACTAGAACAAGCTTTGAGGAGAACCTTTCCTCAGAAAGGAATAAATGTTGATCAGTCGTACATTTGGGAGGCAGATATGGGTACCACCGCCCCGGGGACTATTTATTGGATAACCAACACCTCTGCCATAGGTCACCCCAATTGCCTGGGTTCATGAGATGAGGTTTGCCCGGGTCTTCGCAGATGCGTCTGTCCATCTGCTTCGAGGCGGGCCGGATCAAGAGAGACTGGTTGAGGGAAGCTTTTTGACTTCTACAGCCGGACTCTCTCAGCCCATCGCCATGCACCGCAATTGGGGAATGGATTCATACGTCTGACACTCAGCCCCATATTCCTACCCATCCTTCATACCTTTTTCCTTCCAAAACTTCCTCTCCTTCCTTTCCTTAAAAATACCCTCCACACGGCATCCTAAGGGAAATTATTTTCCTCGGGGCCTGCCGTCTGGAGCTAACGTAAAAAATAAAACATTGACCACCGAAGAGCGTTCATTGAAATAACCTGACCTTGCGCAAAAAAGTAAAGCTTACTAAAGTGAGGCAAAGTTCTCAGCGCAATTCATTATGAAACTTTTCTGCAGAGGATCTGGACATTCATTTTTAAACGAACCGCTTGGCGTAGCTTAAATCGAGTGAGGCGGGTAAATTATAACACATTGGTAAAATTTTCTCTGATTGGCTGGTCTATTTATTTGGATATCTATGTTAATGCGTTATTATTGGAACATCTTTATATTGATCAATAACGTAATTTTAATATTCAATTTTTTACCTAGTCGCAAATAAAAATAAACATTTGAAATGTTTCAACATAAATTTCTAAGACATATTAATTTTAAACTCGGTATTCCCATTGAAAACATTAACTACAATTACTTGATGAAAGAATTAAATTTATTAAGACTCTCAGATCGAAGAATTATATCCGACTTAATATTTTTGTTCAAAATTGTAAATGGTAGAATAGACAGTCCTAATTTAACTAAGCTCATTGAATTTCATATTCCCACGAGAACCACGCGATCTAAAATCCTGTTTAAATGTAACAATAATAGGACTGAGTACTCGAAACACTCCCTTGTACCTAGGTTACATGATGTTAGTAATAGACATGCAGATGTGGCAGATCTATTTAACTGCACGGAAGGTAGGTACAAGAGGGCTATGATATCAAATCTTTTCAGACAATATTAATTCTATTTTATACTGTAGATTTTTGTATGTAACTGTCTCTCTGGTGTCATTTCTCATTCAAATGCCACAATTATCTGTTAAACAATTTTTTTCTTTTATTTCTATATTATTATTTTTGATTTTGTGACATGTAATCAGTTCTTATGGTATATGTATACCGTTGAAATTAAATAAATAAATATTATATTTTTATTCCTTTCATAACCAAATAAAATTTACGATAGAAATAGGCAATGAAAAATTAATTTTTTTGGATTTAACTTTATCTATTATAAATAATAAAATCGATTTTAGTATATATCGCAAGCCAACATACACTGACCTCCAACCACCCTGTCTCACAAAAACACTCCACCTTCCATTCCATGATATACCACTTAGTAAATGTCCCAATGTCTAATAATAATTTCCTTTCTGAACTTTCAATAATAAAACAAATTGCTATAAATAACGGATATGAACCAAAATTAATTGATAACATCCTAAATAAAAAACTTATCAAAATTTCAAAAAATAAATATCTATACAATTCTAATAATATTAATGATAAAGAATGGCGTAAAATTTTGTATATTAATAATTTTTCAGTTCAATGTTGCAAAAATCTTCCTTCTAATATTAAACCAGCGTTTTATACAAGAAATAATATCGGTAATTTTTTGAGAAATAATAAAGATAAAGACCATAAATTGACTAATTCCGGAATATATAAACTCAAATGCAATGATTGTCCCTCATTTTATATTGGAAAAACCACTCGTAATTTTGAAATCAGAATCAAAGAACATTTAAGGTGTCTTAATAATAATAATTTTTCTGAGTTTGCTAACCATATCATTGAAAATAACCATAGTTTTGAAAAAAATACAGGGATAAATATTCTTCATATTAATCATAAAGGAAAACGTTTAGATAACTTAGAAGCCTTGGAAATTAAAAAATCCCTTAAAAATAATGAATCTTTTATCAACAAACAAAAAATATTGTCATATAGCCCAATCATGGATTTGTTCCCCTACCCACCCACTCTACACTAATACCTACCTACCCAATCTACATTATTATCTAGCAACAGCTCCACCCCTACCATAATAAAACATTGTTCGAAATTGTCAAATTAGTATAAGCTTTCCCTGACGAAGGAAAGTTTGTTCCGAAACCGGTCGGATTTGCACATCAAATAAGTGGTTTATACAAAGTAAAATTATTTCATTATTCTAAATAAATATTATTTTTTGTTTGTGTTAAAACAACATTTCTCAGTTTTTTATCCTAATTTCAATTAGCGTGGTTAACAAGATATCCTACATAGTTTCTATTTACGTGAAAAACAATTTTTTTTTTAACCTAATAATTTATTAGGTTGCTAAGTAGACATTTAATATTTAAGACGCAAATACAACTTTTTTGAAAAACGTCTTAAATATTAAAAATCATAGATATTGGTATGTATTTATATAAATGGGCCCAAAAAGCAATTATTGCCATGAGACGCTATGGATAATTATTATTTACATACAAAGTTTGCTCTGCGAAATTGTTTGAAGGTACCTCAAGCCTAAATGTTTCGGCTGGGCTCAAACTTCCGAGGTTAACATTTCGTACGGAGGGGCGACCACTGGACAGTAAGTCCCTAAAAGCATGATCTATACTGATTTTAAATGAAAATGATTTGGATAACTAAAATCTGGTTGAGGGAGACTTTTGGACCTCTCCTGCCGGATTCTCCCAACCCATCGCCTTGCACCGCAGTGGGAGGGACAATTCACACGTTCGGCACTCCTGAACACATTGACCCTTAGATTCTTACCCACCCCTCATACCTTTTTCTTTCGCAAAATTTCTTCCCCCTCCTTTCCCTTAAAAAAAACGTTCCACTTATCATCCCCAAAGATGACATAATCTCCTAGGGAATTGATAATAATAAAAAGCGCAGTGGAGACAATTAAAAAAAATAAAATTTTACCTGTTTGTCTAAAAAATATTTCATTACTAGTCGCGAACTGGTTCGTACGTCAAAGGGTAAATTATTATCTCGTCTACATAGAATTTTCGATATTTTCAAGTGTTTAGTTGGTTTCACCAGAAGCAAAAAAAAAGTTTTGGGCACACGGACACGCCCACCCTTAATTGAATTAGAATGCGGTTTTTCTGTTTAGTGAACTGGCGTATTATTTCAAATATCGGTGATAAAAATTTGTTGAATCTCTTAACGTGGATCGTCAGCGATAGTTAATTATGGGCCATTAAAGTACCAAATATTTTGAGACTACGGTATCGCTACAATTTGTACAGTTGTCTAAATTAAAAATATATGTTTATCTACTAGTAAGAAATAAACGTTTTCTTTAATAAATAACATTTCTAAAAAATAATCCCAGTAATTCTTACTTTATTTCTTTCTAGACGGCGGGAGGGGGAGTTAATAAATTAATATTGCTGCCACTATAGTGTAAGAGATGACACAAATGACAATAATGATGATAATTACGATGGGTATAATGAAGATAATGACGACAACGATAATAATGGCGATAATGACGATCATGACGATAATAACGATAATGGCGATAATGACAATAATGACAATAAAGACAATAAAAACGATAGTGGCGATAGTGAGGATAGTGATGGTAGTGACGATGGTGACGACAGGGACGACAGTGACGGTAGTGACGATATTAACGATGGTGACGACAGTGACGACAGCGACGACAGCGACTACAGTGACGACAGCGATGACAGCGACGACAACGACGACAGTGACGGCAGCGACGACAGTGACGACAGTGACGACAGTGACGACAGTGAAGACAGTGACGACAGTGACGACACTGAAGACAGTGATGATAGTGACGATAATGACAATAATGACAATAATGACAATAATGACAATAATGACAATAATAACAATAATGATAATTATGATAATAGTATCAATATTTGCCCCACCGCCTCATGTTTTGTAATTATAAAAAAAAATAGTGATAATATACATTTTAAGATTTATTTACCTTCGAGGTAAGTGACGATAGTGACGATAATGACGATAATGTTGATAATGACAGTAATAACAATAATGACAATTACGATAATGACAGCGATGACAGCGACTATAGCGACGACAGCAACGACAGCGACGACAGCGACGACAGTGATGATAGTGAAGACAGTGAAGACAGTGACGACAGTGACAACAGTGAAGACAGTGACGATAGTGACGATAATGACGATAATGACAATAATAACAATAATGACAATTATAATAATAGTAAATATTTGCCTCACCGCCTCATGTTTTGTAATTATAAAAAAAAAATCATGGTAATATACATTTTACGATTTATTTACCTTCGAGGTAATGTAGATTTTATGAATTAACGCAAATAACGAGTTAGTTGCGTTTGAATATCAAGCGCAGAAAGCTAAAGATAGATGTACACTGACCATTTGCGGTATTTCTACTAATGGCCTCACAATCAAAAATCATTGAATATTCTTTTTATAATGATATCGCTCATAAATTAACTATCTGGAACTAGTGTCCTAAAAAAATGTTGATAATTTGCAGAAAGTGGGGAGAGGAAGGAAACCGGTCATAGGTAGGGTTTAGGCCTGCCTATGCAAATCTCTAAAACTCTAAATCAAAACAAAAACAAAAACATCAAAATAACAGCCAAAATTTTCGTCCATTTGACTGGAATGAAATGACTTAGCTCCGGGGGCGTGTCGCGAAACAAGATTTTTCATTTCGTATTAGAAACTGAAAGAGATTAAAAAAGTTATCTGTTACTTGTGAAAGAAGAAATCTTTTTTCGGTACAAAAAGTTGCAGATCGAAATTTCAAATTTCCAACCGCAAAACTTCGGAATTGGAAAATCACAATTTCGCGAAATTCTTTGACACGCCTGCAAATGTCGTGTTTAAAAGATTTAGATACAACTATGATTCAAGATGCTTTTTTATCTTTATTGATATATTATATTAATTTAACATATTGCTTTAAAATTTTGTATTAAGTCATAACGACGAATATCACATTTTAAAAACTAAAATCCATTTTGATTTATACGTTGTGTATCAGCACGTACCCGAAAGACTTTAACCAGCGATTCCTGAACACATTTAGAGTAAAAAAGTTGATGTCGCTTTCCAATAAAATATTTTTTCAATTTGAAACAAACATTTCCCATTTGGGAGGCGGGTATGGATAACCAACACCTCTGCCATTGGTCACTCTAAGTGATTCGCTACGTTTGGTGACTTATCAGGGGTGCCCGGGTTCATGGGGTGAGGTTTGTCCGGGTCTTGGCGGCAGATATGTCAGTCTACCAGATGCATGGCAGGCCGGATCGGGAGAGAGTAGTTGAGGGAGACTCTTTGACTTCTCCAGCTGTACTCTCTCGGTTCGGTTCATGGCCTTGCACCACAGTGAGTGGGATTAATTAATTCATCTGCACTCCTGGACACACTTTTTTTTTTTACATGAGCTCCACACATAGGCATTGAGGGAAAATAATTTCCCTCAGGGCCTATGTGATCTTTGGGGATGCTGTGTGGAGGGTTTTTTAAATGAAAGAAAGGAGAGGAGAGTTCTGCAAAGGAAAGGGGTTTAAAGGGTGGGTAGGGTTCAGTGGGGTTCAGTGTGTCCTGGTCATCCGCCTCCAAGACCTAGACAAACCTCACCCCATGAACCCGGGCACCCCTGCTAAATCACCAAACGTAGCGAACCACTTGGAGTGACCTATGGCAGAGGTGTTAGTCATCCAATAAAGGTTCCCGGGGCGGCGGTACCCATTCCCGCCTCCCAAATTGTAGATACTGACCCTTAGATTCCTATGCAGCCCTCATACCCTTTTCCTTCCCAGAACTTCTTCTCCTTCTTTTCCTAAAAAGCCCCTCCACACAGCATCCCCAAGCAAAGATGACATAGGCCCTGAGGGGAATTACTTTCCTCAGGGTCTCCTGTGTGGACCTAATGTAAAATTCCATCACACGTCGCCGCTGGGTATAACCTACTGCAGGGGTCAGCAAACATTCAAATGAGAAGGGCCAATTTGTCAAGGAAACAGGATAAAAATATATCAGAGAGCCATATTATAACGTTGCATTACTGTGGTAAATGTGGTGGAACGATAATTACGATTTGCTTTGTGTTATCTACATTCTTACTGTAATATCACACTTCTGCCCATTTACATGTTTTTATAAACAGACTCGCGCAAAAATTCTGTATTGAATTTAAACCAGTTTTGTGTGCAGAATGCAAACAAATAATTCCATTTGCGGATTCATCTGCTGACGTATTTAGAGAGAAACCATTTTCATGCTCCGAGTAAAATTATAAAATTCCAGTTCCATATAACACGAAGAAAAATTTGGAGGAAAACCATTTACTTATGTAACAATAATTTAATCTTGTGGATTCTTACGCTGAATCACCGTTTAGTTTAAACCTTAAACCAGCCTTTTGTTCCGAACGTTCCGAATCCATTCTCATACTTCAGCAGATTCGTTCTATAAAACAAGCGTTCCATCAGCTGGGTTGGTAACACTGATGCTGATCGAGTCAAAGTTCGTTCAGCGGCTCTATCTCGTAAGGCTGGTTGAGTAGAGGTGAAATTGTCATAGCTATTTGAAGAGTCACAGACGCCTATGCAAAGAGCTGCTCGCGAGCCCCAAATCCGACCCCTGACCTAGTGCATCGCTCCGTCGATTTCCAGTGGCAGAGCGCGTATCTTGTGGTCCGATATATGTAATGATTAATTTTTTTTTTTATCAGATCGTCTACAAATACCACGTACGCTAAGGAATAGTCTTTCGGATACGCGTTGATACACCCTGTACCCACATAAAAATAGTTCATATAAATAAAAAATCTATCTTTGCACTTGCATCAATATTAGTCAAATCCCAGTTAATATTGTAGAAGAAATTTTTTGTAATTAACAATCTAGGTGTATAACATTTTACGAACGCGCCACTGACGTTTAGTAGGAGAGAGACAGCATGAAAGAGGGACGGCAACGTGTACATAAAATAGCGTGCAAAGTTGTACAGCCTCTCTTCGTCATCACCTGTCATCTGAGGTAAAAAATAGTGTAAATTAGCACTATCAACACTGGAGATCCCACTAAGGATATCATTATTCACAACGCATTTCAAAATATAAAGATAAATAAATATTTACTTAATAATCTTAATATATAAAACAAAGTCGGGTTAGTTACACTATTTATAACTCGAGAACGGCTGGGCTGAGTATGATGATCTTTGATTTGTTGGATTTGTCTCCGCCCCGGATAGAATAATAACTATTAAAACATCACAAAAGTTAACGAAATAAATAGTTATAAAGAAAATTATTTTCCCCATACATTTTGTATAGAACGAATTCTCATATTTTGAAAGAACTGCAGCAATATTGTGAGTGGTATAATATTGAACTGTGCGTGAATTCCAAACATTCAAAAACGTCAAATGTCAATGCGTTGATTGTTGTGCATTTGTTTTTAATCTTCTTTCTTACATACTCAACGTCAATAGTCTAAAATGAGACAAATGGTGAACGTATGTCTGCACACCTCCAAAGGAAAAATACAATAATTATAATAAATCTCTGAAATGAAACGCATTTTTTTACATAAGCTCCACACACACACAAGGAAAATAATTTCTCTCAGGACCTATGTCATCTTAGGGGATGCTGTGTGGAGGATCTTTTTAAGAATGGGGAGGATAGAAAGTTCTGGGAAGGAAAAAGGTATGAGGGGTGGGTAGGAATCTGGGGGTCAGTGTGTCCGGGAGTGACGGACGTATGAATCCATCCCTCCAACTGTGGTGCAAGGCAATGGGTCGAGAGAGTCCGGCTGGAAAGGTCAAAAGGCCTCCCTCAACCAGTCTCTCTCGATCCGGCCCGCCACGCAGCAGGTGGGCAGGCGCATCAACTGCCAAGACCTGGACATAAGTCACCTCATGAACCCGGGCACCCCTGCTAAATCACCAAACGTAGCGAACCGCTTGGGGTGATCTATGGCAGAGGTGTTGGTTATTCAATAAATGGTTCCCGGGCGGCGGCACCCGTATCCGCCTCCAGAATTTCAGTAAGTAATTGTGAAAGTAAGAAAATCACAAAAATATAAATCCGTATACAACGCCATCTCTGATACTGAAAAAAACAAAACACGGACAGTTGCGCATTGATAATTGCTTTATTGCGTAATTTTTAACTTAATAAAAAAAATGAATTTAATTCAACAGCTATTGATTCTGAGGCGGTACGAAGTACGTCGGGTCAGCTAGTTAATTAAATAATGTAACATTAATAATAATTAAATAAAACTTGACTATGAAAGCACTTTGTTGGACCGTCTAACTTAATATAAAACAAATAATATTACTTAGTAGGTACTCAAAGCTAGTTTATCATATATACGTAATAATAATAATTTGTTGCATTCGATTTCCAAAACTTGGCGGGAACAGCAGTTTGAAATTTGAGCTTAAGTTGTGGTGGAAAGTTGCTTCATGCCCGTGTAGTTTGCTTCCAAATTGAATGAACTCTGGTTGCAAGGCTCCGCAATATGAGAGCTGCATTATGCACTCCACGCTTGAAGACGAAAATATCCCTGTATTCGTCGTTCCGCTTCGTTGTAAACAGTCTCTTAGGAGTGATTTTATATTCTTGTACATTATGCTCACCTTTGCGAGTGCATAACCTTTACCCGGTTTGCCAAGGAGACACTATTCAAATTTAATAATAAAATATAATAAAATAAAAATTAATTGCCTTTGTTTTCATATAAAATTCATGTAAAATTCATGTAAAACTAAAAATATGGTTACCCACCTGTTCGCGCATTTTTATATGGGATTGATTGGGTATTAATGCATTCGCAGACTTGGTGGGTAGATATGTCAAAATCCTGAATTTATCCCCCCTACGCACTCATTCCTTCCTAAATGTCACCATAAAAATTGTTGCAAGAAAGTACTAAACTTTGGAGAGGTGACAGTGTGATTTGCTGCTCAGAACAAAATAACATCTCAGACAAGGCGCATGTGTCGTAACCTCTTACTGTAAGAATATTGCGATTTTAAAAATTAAATAGTGAAAAGTGTACACCAAACTGGAGATCAGCGGGGCCTCATCTGCAACGGTGAGTCCTATTTTCCTTATTCCAGTCTGGGCTTATCTAATTTTCCAAAAGCCCAGATTTGAACTATCGACTGACTATCCATCAGGTTTTGCCAGTGTATACTATTCAATCGTCCCGTTTTCACGTAGTTTCGGGACTGGTCCTTCGAGGGCTGTGTGGGCTTTGCTCTGCAGCATTTACCGCCAATTAACAGTGGAGTCGCAGTATCGCGACACCATTTTTACAAACAGTAACAAATTATTTAAAAATGCCAAAAATCTCACTTTTGGGAAGAAGATAAGATTCCTGAAACCGGTCTAGTCCAGTAAACATCTCAAATCGCAAAGGCAATTATTGTACCACTTGTTTATTATTACTGTAGCAGCATTTAATTCTTAGCTAAGAGGGCTTAGCGTAGCCATGAGAATTATGCTGAAGAAAAATCGATATTCGAAAATCAAGGAAAGGTTGAAGTAGTTAAATATCTAGAAAAATGAAACAATACAACTTTGTATAAACCACTTATATAATGCGTAAATCCTACCGGTTTCGGAACAAACGTTCCTTCTTCAGGGAAAGCTTATACTAATTTGACAGTATGAACAATATTTTATTATTAGTATAAGCTTTCCCTGAAGAAGGAACGTTTGTTCCGAAACCGGTAGGATTTACGCATTATATAAGTGGTTTATACAAAGTTGTACTGTTTCATTTTTCTATAATGGATAACCACAAAGTGATAGCTACATTCAAAAATATAGTTAAATAACTTTTCGTCTAAACAAATTATTTATATCAATACTTTATTAGTACCTATTTATATTTTATTTTTAACTTTTTGAGTAAAACCTCAAATTGCAATATTTAATTAATTGAATACAATATTAGCGAAACTTAATCCAAAATCTGGAGACAAAAAAATCTGTAAAAGATATTGGCACCTCTGGGTGGCACAGAGGTACCAATATCATTTTCTGATTTTTCTGTCACCATATTTTCGATTGAGTTTCGCTAATATTGTCTTTATTTAATTATCAAAAGTGAATTTCTAAAAAAAAATTGAAAACCTGCATCACTAACACGCTCTTGAGACGAGGAAAATAAATTAAATAAGACGGCCCGTCAGAAAAAACCATATCAGAGTTATTGTACCTGCTTGATATGCGGAGGTATTTAGATATTTGGTGAATCATCAAAGGAAATAAAATTAGAAGAAATTATGAACAAATTTCAACTAAAATATAGAAAATATGTGATTGATTCATTATTAAACTTTTTTAATGATGTATGTACATTTCAGGATCGGATCAGGACGTAGGTAACTAACTATGAATCTATTTAAAAATCCACAAATAAATAAAACATTGAAACTGGGAAATAAAATTTTAAATAATATATTTACTAGCCTATGAACTTTGTATAAATCATCATCGTAAGTTTAAAAGGCGATTTCTTTTTGGTAACCAAAAATTCTTCTAAACTGATTAATTAATCCATTGCGCCCTTGAGGTGATTTTTCACAAAAACGGCGCTGTTCAATTTATCCAATTATTATTTTTATTTGCTAAAAAATAAAAAAATAAATTACGTATTTAAGCCAATTCCTACTCTAATGAGATTTTTTTATTACTAAATAACATTTTAATTGATTCTCGAAATAATGAAAAATGTTTTAACGATTTTAAATAACGGGCGAAGACAGGGACTACAGGGAAAATATATTAATATAAATGAGAGCTTAAATCAGAGAAACGTTTCGTTTTAATGTGACCGACATAAACTGTGAGCCGGTACTCAATCATAACCCATCTACCGGATCTGCCGGATTTGCATTGATGATGGACACTGCAACGCTGTCCGAAACGTTGGCTAAAGAAGAAGGTAGCGCAACACCCCAAAAACAAATAACGAAAATAGCCCATATTGTACGACAGAATAAACTCCCATTTACGGTGTAAGATAACTGAAATTCAGACATTCTTAACATTTGGGAAGACTATATCGTTCACCTACTCCCTACCGCCTGGAGCCAGTGAGATAATGGCATTTATAATCGGGATATGTTGTGAGGCTGAAGGTAGTGGGGAGGGGAAGAAGATAGGAAAAAGAAGGTGAGGAAATACCTGGCTATTCAGATCTAGTCACCTAAGCTATTTCAGCCACTGCTACCCGAATTTCTACCGATTTATTACATATTAGTGTGTGTCAATTATTTCAACTTTTGAATTCAGAATCGCCCGGGGTCTTAAAAGTTGCGTCTTGCAAAGAAAATGGGAACTGCATTTAAATTTATATTTTTTTAAGTGGTTATTAGCCCGCTAAAATGCATTGAAAATCAGAAAACAAACCTAAAACCATTTTTTTTTTAATTTTTAATAATCTTTTTTTTGTATTCTAACCTTTTAACGTTTCTTTATTATTAAAAATAGCGTATAACTGACAATAATGAAAAAAAGTTCAACATTATGAATACAAGTAAGTCAACAAGAATTCTGATTTTATCCAGAAAAAGTGTTATTTTCCCCTTTTATTTTTTAACCAACATCACATATGTTTAAAAAAATTTATTTTTTTTGGTTCTTTGTACTGCAGTTATGTAAAGAAAAATAAGTTTGGGACAAAATATAAAATATGAACCCTTTGTTTTATTTTTTTTCCAAATCACGAAATCTATTTTTTTCGAAACTTCCGGCCATTTTAGTGGGCTAGTGGTGAACAATAATTTAATTTTTTTTACGTTATTGAATAGCTACAGATCATACGAAACTTTTGAGACCCTGGGCGTTTAAATATAAGGCCATTTGTTTTCTCTCTATGAAGAGCGACACACGCTATTACATATCTCCCTTAAACATCTGAAGTTTTTAAGCTCTTAAAAAAATATATGTTATGTTAGAAGATAATATCTAAACGCAAATTACATAAAATTCCATGTATAGAAAAAAAAACGCAAAGTATGGTCCGAAAATTATTATATTCACCTTTGTTTCAGTTATTTTACAAGTTATATGTATGAAAAAAATCAGTGTTTTTTTCAAATGCTGTTTTAGACAGTCCCGAAGAGATTTTTGCTCTATTTTAAACGAGTCGTGTTTTATTATACATCTTCACAATTTTCGCTTCAATTCTATCGTTTTAAGTATTTATTTATTTATTTATTAATCATTAACGCCCTTTATGGGCTTTTACACACATTTACATTTTTATGTTTTAGTGCATACAGGTGTGTTTAGAATACAAAGAAAATATAAATAGTTTTTATACATGGTACATAGAAATAAAGCTGGTTAGTAAAAAGTATAGCATTATACAATAAAGAGAAAAAAATCAGTTTTATATGTATATACGTATATAACAAATAATAATAATGGTGAGTTTTTTATATATGTGCAATTAGCGCGCACTCTCCAACATTCGTAATTACATATCTCTCCATCTTCTTTCTTTTGAGCGGGGATACGGCGCCTTCAACCAACGTTTTAATTGTGAATGGTGGTTTTAAACTAAGGCAATACTGAGAGTATCTTCCTCTCTGAAACGTGCAGCGAATATCCTTTATGATATAAAGGATATTATTTTATGAAACAATACAACTTTGTATAAACCACTTATATAATGCGTAAATCCTACCGGTCATTTCATTCGGTCCTATCATTTTTCTATAATGGATAACCACAAAGTTATAGCTACATTCAAAAATATATATTATTTTATTTTTAAGTGATTGAATTGTGAATACCCAGAGATTTGAACCGGCGATCACCGGATCTCTAATAGAGTGTCCTACTCTTCGCCCTCGGAGGCCGTCATCGTCAGAAGGCATATGCCACGGAGGCCGTTCGTCTTGACTTGCTATGCTGTGTCAGAACATCTGTTTTGTCTTGTAGTATTTTGCAATAATGCAAGCGTGTATAAAATGTTTGGTGAACATTATGTTCACACAAAAAATAGCAGCCATAAATTTGTTCAACATTCATTAAATTTATGATGAGATTTGAAGCTGGAGGCTTACTGCAACCTCATCATATTCATGGCAGCCCTCAATATGAATAAGGCTCACACTTGGTTTTCCGACAAGAACAAGATATGGTAATGTATGCACCCCCCCCATCGTAACGAACGCATTAATTGTATGATGTCATTATACCCGACACTTTGCCTGACAACTCCCCGGAGGATGACGGTGAATTAATGATTTATCATTATAACAAGCCGTGGTGTGATGTGACGCTTGCAAAGCATTTTGGTGATAGTTTACTTTTGTGTGGTATTGAACCACCTCTCTTTAATCTATACTAATCTTCGATCAAGTATACCCTCAATGATACTAATATTATAAACTAGCTGGTACCCGGCATGCGTTGCTATGCCAATAAATCATTTTTTTAAATTTTTTATTTTGTAATTATATAATATTTTTTACATTTTTATATGAAACATGTTAGTTAGATGTATATATAAAATAGAAAATATATTCGTAGTCCTCCTCACTAGGAGATCCTGTGCTGAGGGGGACTATGCTTTGGATAAGTTTTTCAGCGACTTCTATGGTTTAACTTCATTGTTGGATAAGGCTTTTCAGAAACTTCTATGACGATGTTTTAAGTTTAGTAGTAAGTTCATTTTCCGATAGTTCCTTCAGCCAACATTTATGTCCTTAATGTAGCTTTTTTTGTTTTATATTGTTTGATACTAAGTGGGAGTTTGTTATATAACTTTACTGCTAAAAATTCAGAACTTCTTTGTCCAAATGAAGAGTTACACTTTGGTATATTAAGTATGTCTGTTTGTTTGGCTCTGGTTTTATGAGCATGTGAGGTGTCTGCCTCTGAATTATTTTTGTGGTGATGTACTAGAATGTTTTTGGCATAGATTTTCTGTATGCTTGGAACATCAAACTGTTTTCTATTGTTGACGTCCTTATTGGGACCTTTAGAATGGTCTTTATGATGCAATTCTGAATTATCTTAAGTTGTTTTAAATGATTAGATGCTGCTGAGCCCCATCCTATTACTCCATATCAAGAGTGGCATAAAGCATAATACACCCTCTTTAGATCTCTCATCAACCAGATGTTTCTTAATTTTTTGAAGAAGTAGATGAGTTTTGTTAGCTTTTTTGAGGTAAGATCAATGTGTGAATTCCACTGTAGTTTTTCATCAATTTCAATCCCAAGATATTTAATACTTTTTGTTTGGGTTATAGACGGGCAGGAACATTGTGGAAAAGTATTTTGACATTCATGTAATTTGAGGGTATGCACATTCATTGGTTGTCCTCTTTTGTTTTTGGAGAAAGTTAGATATGTAGTTTTATTGACATTTAATGTAAGGGAGTTTACTTTTAGCCAGTAGATAGTACCCGGCATGCGTTGTTGTACCAATTAATTAATAAATTGTTTCTCCCTGCGTGTCCTTTCCAATTCGTCCCGTTCCCCTTCCGCTCCCCCCCAGGAGAGAAAAATACATAAATGAGAAAATAATAAAAAACTAACAACAACAAAATTGTTCAACAGAGAAGAAGAAAAATAAATATACCTACTTATGTAACAAAGACAAGCCTAAGTTTTACGTCAAGCCATCATTGGTATAAATACTCGTTTAATCAGATCTCTAATATGTCGTATGTGTAAAATCGCTTCCGGATTTTCATTCATCAAAAATGCCGCGGAAATGGTTTTCAAATGGGGAAAATCACTCGTTAAATCTTAAATCATATTTGAAAAAAAAAAACTCATGGTGAGAATTTTTCATTTCGTAGGATGAAATAATATCTAATACCGTTTATGATTCCAAACCGTCATGAATACATCCCCTTCTCTTGACACTTGTGTGATGAGGGTCATGGCGAATCACATCGTGTCTATTTTTTTAAAATATTTCACATTAATCCACGTCGATCATTTTATCCAATCTATAACTCGTGTAAGCAGAAAAGGGTTATAAAAATACCCAATATTTTGAAGGCGTGGTTAAGTTATGACTTTTATTTTAGGAATTGCCAATAAATTTACGATGGTTTTTTTTTAAACTATTACATAATTGTTAGCAATAAGTAGATACGTTGAAACAATTACTTTATGTTTTGAACCGTATACTGGTTTTCGGAAGAACTCTTCCTTTGACGGGACCGTAGATACTAACAAAAAATAAAAGGTACAGTTCCAATGAAGTAACTACTTGGGAGGGTGCATATAAATCATCCCTTCTCCCACTCGAAACAATAAAAAAAAATCTTATAAAAATCATTAAAAAAAACCGTATTACTACCCAATAATAAACGTATTTCAAGAATTCCCTGTTCCCCCACAAAAAATTACGAAAAAATAGCACTACTTCAGCTACACAAAGATATTTTTAATAAAAATATTACCCCACTGCTAAATATTATCATAAAGGAATAATTCTATTGGTGGACTAACTGTACCACACGTACGAACCACAACAGCACAGAATTACTATGTATATAAAGGAATAAAATTATTTAATCAATTACCCGCTGATATGCGAACTGAAAAAAATTACAACAAATTAAAAAAAAATATTAAATCTTATTTTGGTAGTTCCACCATATAATTTTAACTTTCTCCTAGATATGTTTTTGACTGTTTGTTATTCCTAATGTTTTATGTACATCCTTTATACATTTCTTGTTTAATTACCATTATAAACTTTAAAAATATTTTAAGTCTAAATCCCTTCATAAGTTAAATTCTTGAGTTTATGATAAGGATTTTTTTTTAAAAATAAGTTATTAACAAGTTGTCCTCTCCTAAACACAAGCATCTGCTTTATTAGGAGAGTGTATAAATATGTAAGCTATATTATGTAAATGTTAATAAAATAAATATTAATTAAAAAAATATAAAAATACTTTGCGAAATGAGACTTTATTTCGTGTATCTACTTGTGATTGCATAACAAAGCTATATTTAGTATAATTAAAACTATGTAATAAATCAAAAAAGTTACCATT
Organism: Limnephilus marmoratus; assembly: GCA_917880885.1. NCBI lineage: Eukaryota > Metazoa > Arthropoda > Insecta > Trichoptera > Limnephilidae > Limnephilus > Limnephilus marmoratus. The sequence goes on along the minus strand of OU862911.1, from coordinate 23,101,913 downwards.
TTGTGCACACATGCAAGGAAATTTCAAAAGTGATATGCCCTTAGCGAATACAGACAATAAAAGTATTTCCACAAACGAGGGATTCTGTTAAAAATGTACGGAATATTTTAAGATCATTTTTCTGATTTTAATCATCCTACTAAAAATGTTCGTTTATATGTTCCCATTCAATATTATTGATTTTAAAAACGATCTAAAACTGACAAAATCAAAACGGCCCGTGGTTAGCAAATCGGTTTGTGACGTCACAAGCGTCGCTCAGCTGGGCCGGCATAAATAAACACTGTCAGTGAGGGTCCACGCTCATGACGTCACACGATGGCCACGCCTCAAAATATCGTTTTAGCGGTAATTCAAAAATTGAAAACTTAGACTCGCTGTAGAAAATTTATTCGTCAACATAAAAATAAAATAAAAATCCCGTAATCATCTTTTGCTTAATTTATAAGCAATAAAAAAACGTGGAAATACCCCGTTCACATATCATTATTTAAATCAGCCAATTTTCGAACAGTTCTGTTCTAATATTGATTTTTTTTCTAAGTGAAAAGTTCCTGAGGTGAGATTTTCTTTCCTTCCATCAGATTTCAAGAAAACTGAATTAACTGAATTATTTGTTTATCGAAGCCTTGCAGACGAAAAATAATGAAAAACAAAACGTTAGGCGCAATTACTCATTCTTCGTATTAGAACAAGACGTTTTATGAAATATGAAAATATATAATATTGTGGAAGGCTCAGAACAAAAAATAATCTCTCCCACATTCCGTAAATTCGTCTCAGTGGAAGTAAAGTCACAAGGAGGAAATCCGTAATTGGTTTTATTTTGGCTATTTAATACTATGTACAAACTGAAATAAATATAAACTGTCGATTTCCCGAAAATTAATAAATAAATAAATAAATTAAACGTGTTCTATTTGTTCTTAGTCTTAACACCTCTTACCTCGGACAGAATCCCTTACCCATCTCACATCTAATATCATTGACTGTTTTTCATTCCAAAACTAGTGTGTTCTCCAATAATCCAGCAAATCAAGGCGACTCCCTTTGCCGTGGATTGGTACGCCAAATCCGAAGAGAATCGACTGAAAATTGCTAATCCATTTTCGAACTTTTATAAACAAACCGTATTTTTCTGCGTACTCGTATTGCTGGTACGCACACCCCTTTTTTGTTCAAATGTTTCCTGTTTTAAAATAGGGACTGTAAATTGTGGACTGTCTCTAACACAGTACCAATAATATTTTTTCCTTGAATCTTGTGTTGCCAATTCTCCTGTCAGTTCTGCCATCCTTTTTGCAATATTGTGGGAATGGCTTCAAGGCTGTACTTGTGTTATACGGTTCAAATAATTGCTTTCCTATTATTCTAATAACCCTCAGAGTATCTTTAATAATATTATAATCGTTTCATAACTATTATAACGATATCCACGAAGAAAATATAATAAATCTTTGGGAAATATTGCCATACTGACATTGTCTTCAAGTCGATTCGTTTGTAGTCTGTAGGAAGTCATAATATAAAAAGGCAGTAAAATCTGCCATGATTTATGCCTTAAATTACAAACCTACAAGACATAGAAGTACATTTTGAGTACATTTTCAGAATAATAGCGCAATATTACAATTTTGACAAAAAAATATTGTTTCAGATTAAGTTAAAAGACTTTTTACTTAAATTTATTTAGCGTGCATAGACGTTTCTCCATACTTTCAGTTATGTAAAATATTATATAAATTACTATTAAATTATGTCATTCCGTCTTCGCAATACCTATAAAGTCGCGCCATGATTTCGCTAATAACAAAAGGTAAGGTTGTGGTGCTGTTTCCTTTGAAAGTAACACCACGTATTCCCTAGCTCTATAAACACAACACCCCAATTACTGGGGCAGGTAACACTGAAAGGGCTGAATTATAGTCTTTCTAACAGGAGGCACTATGTTAACTGTCTGAGAACACACAGTATAACAACGTTAACATTATAAATGGTTTACTTCACGTTTAATTAAAAGAATTTATCTTCTACAGGAAGAAAACACAAAGATTATGAGTTCAGTAATACGAGTATGTTTTTGATTAATTCTACTGTTTCAATAAATATTTTGATGGATTTTTGTATGTATTTGTCCAAATTACGAAATGTTTTTATATTGGTTTTAAATTCTACTGGTTTGCGTATAACATTGCTTGTGCGTGGTTTCGGCTCTTGAAGCCATTATCAAATTATGGTCAGGCCACATTCATTGACCAACAGACCAACCGTTTAGTAGCCAAGACAAAAAATGGATCTCGTTAAATCCTTCACTAGTCAAGTTCAAATGTTGTCAGTGGTTTCGCGAAATTGTGGCTGTATCTTGGCGTTAGGTGTTGCAAAGCAAAGCCCTATGCAACCCCCGAAGGACCAGTCTCAAAACTACGTAATCGCTAAGTTATACGGGACAATTAATAATGCATACCCTCACAAAACCTGATGGATAGTCAGTCGATGATTCAGATCTGGGCTTTTGGAAAATTAGATAAGCCCAGATTGGATAGAGGAAAATAGGACTCACCGTTGCACACGGGACATCACTGATCTCCAGGTTGTGGTGTACACTTCGCAATGTTATATTTAAATTTCAAAATCGTAATATTCTTATAGCAAGATGTTATGACGTATGCACCTTGTCTAAATTGTTAATTTACACAGAGCTCTAAAGCACACTGTCACCTCTCCAAAGTTAAGCACTTCTTCTTGCAACAATTGCCTTTTTCATGGTGACATTTAGGATAGGAATATTAGGTATAATTTCAGAATTTTGACATATGCTACCCACCAAGTCTGCGAATGCAATACCCAACCAATCCCATATAATAATGCGCGAACAGTCATAATAAACCTAATTCTTAATAAAAGGCATTCCCAGTTATTGTATTACTACCATGATACGTTGTGATTTTAATTATTCAGCTACAGCTTATTAAGCTTAATTCTTTTTATTATTTTTATTTGAATTTTCTAGATACTAAAAATCACTCGAGGATCATTTTTGAAGATTATGTCCTACCAAAATCTTTCAGCCAAACCATCAATTCAACCCTCGTTTTATCAAAATTCTTGCAACCCCTCTACCTTTGTGACTTTATGTCAAGAGGCGTTAAACTTAAATACGACGAAATACAGATAAATCTTCTTAAACAGTAAATGTCAAAGGTCCTAGAGTTTTTGTGACGTTTCCTTTGATCAATTCGGTGGCAGAGTGGTAAGAGTTTTGAAGGAAAAAGTGTATTAATATCATTGTTGAACTTTTAATATAGCTCCGTTTAAATTAAATTAAATTACCTCAAGGACGCTTGACATGGGTAATTGCATAGTGAAGCAAATTAAAAATAAATGGAGTCTTTAATTTTCAAAGACAGACTTCTTTCAGAATAAATGGCGGGTTGTTCTAAAGGTGTGATCCTAATACCTTAAATGCCCTATCTCAAATCTTTGCAACCTTTGAAAGGGTTCGACAAGCTTGTTTGACGCGTTAGCCTTGGCGGCCAACCTGAGCGTGAGCCTCCTCAACCTGAGATCAGTCAAATATAGTGACAGTTCATTGTCATTAATTAAAAAATTAAGTGTAGGTATTTACATCTCCGTTCAAATAAAAAAATCTTTTTTAATTTTTACTGTATTAAAGATAACTATAAACAAGTAAAATGATAAAAACCCCAAAAATATTTCTTTACTAAACAGCGAAATGTAAAAAATATTTTGTGCTTCCAATAAATGATATAATCTTTTTTTACTGAGTTTCGCTTTCATCCGAGGCAAATACAATTGTGACATTATTCGATAGTGACCTGGCAAATTTTGTAAAAGTTCAGATTTCGCGCACACAATGTAAAAATATGGTAAATGCTAGTAGGAGGTGCGAAGCGACAAAATACGAATATTTTAGTTCTGGTGATTGAGTGGTAGGACCTCTCATTCCGCGAAACCTAATATTGGCCGTATGAAATATTCCATAGGAATGATATGTAAATAGGTGCGTTCTGGATTCCGTTCATATGAAAGGATTTTCACATAGGCGCGGTGGGGGATTTTTTAGTAGGATGTTTAATTAATCAAAAACACGTAGAAGAAGAGCGATGAAATAATTAATAGCATTTAATAATGTTTTCTCAGTAGTGCCTTGGTGGAAACGAAAATTGAAAATCGAAACGTGAGATAACTTGACGTGTAATGTAATACCTACTCTTTAACCTTCAAGTTTAAGAGCGTTTAGCCTGCCAGCGGACGAAAATCCACATTTCGTCGAAAGTTGTTCTTACGATCGTGCAATGCGGCGGTTACAATGAGAAAGATTAATTATTCTCCGTACCAGCTTTTTTAAATTATAACTCAATATCGAATTTGTTTCAATCCAAATTAGCTTTAATTTACTCCTTCATCCAAAAATGCTGAAAGGCGTGATGATGAAACTATTAAAATAATGTACTTTTTGTAATTATTTTTTGATTATAAGTATTTTTTTCAATAATGTCTAAATTTAATAAGAATGTTAAAAAAAATCTGAAATATGTTAGTTTGTAAGTGCGCAAATAAATACACAAATGGACCAATTTTCGTCAAGAAACACATACACGTACACATTTTTTAATGATTTTATTGAAACTAAAATTAAAATTCTAAAACATGCGTTTGCTAGATAATGTATTGATTTATTTTAGGTACTGCATGATTATATTATTTGAAATGGGTATGGAATAATACAAAATCTTTTTTGAAAATTTAACAAAATTTATTACATGCGAATGCTAGATAAAAGAACAATCTTTCGAAATTCATTTATAATTTTTTGTGGAAAAGAGTCAATACGTCTAAAATCTGATTTGAAAATGACATATTTCTGGTTTTCTCTGGTAATGCCCTCTTAACTTACCTTACCCCTATTATAGCTAAACACATTCCCCAGAGAGTAGGACTACAGTCCTGCTGATTCTGCACCGTGACACTCTTGACGGATATTATAATTAAAATAGAAAAATATAAAAATTAATTAAAATACAAGAAATATAAAAACTTAAAGCTAACTGAGAAAATATAGCCTGGAGCATGCAACTGAATAAAACATGAATGTCAGTTGTCTCTAACAAATTTTAATTAGCTTAGAATTTCATCTGCGTCATAACAAACCTTGTTTGTTTTATATTCATTAGACTTACAATTTAATATTTTTCCGACGCGTCGTAACCATCTGTCTTCTTTAACGTGTACTTTAAAAAATATTTGTGTATAAAATGTTATTAAAGCTATTGCGGCGTCGCATCGGTTGGACAAGTACCCGCACAGATGCGTTGTTTTTATACTTCCCCTTAAAAATTCTATCAAATGTTGTCACTTTTTCACTAAAAACAATAAGTAATCGTAAGCATGACAAGTGGGAGGAATATTCAATTTGAGAGGCGGGTATGGGTACTGCCATCCTGGGAACCATTTATTGGATAACCAACACCTCTGCCATTGGTGACCCCAAGTGGTTCGCTATGATTGGTGACTTAGCGGGGGTGCCCGGGTTTATCGAAAAAAAGCTTTTATCGGAGACTTTTTGCAAGAACATCATTATCGAAATAGTATACATGTGCACCAATACGCACAATCCTATGTTCGTTCTAACAGGACACATGGTCGACACAAATATAATAGTGCGACCTACAACTCCACGCAGATAGGTGATTTTGTATCTTTTGCGACAGCGTAACGTGTAAAAAAATACTGCGTTCGTGTTAAGGACACCAACTCTTAAAACTAGTCAGAGACGACGGCGCGTTCTGTCGCGTAATCCTCGTTAAAATATGTCAGTCATGGGAAAATTTGCGAATCGAGTAATTGTGTCATCTAAATGGATAGTTATTTTTGGACGCCTATTAAGTTTATATGCCAGAAGTTTTAACAACTTATAAATAGTCATTCGTATTTTTAAGTAGGTTATTAATCCATTTAACGTACGACAGGCCCAGACAAACGATAGAAAATCACAGAAATTTGACAGCCGATAAAACGCGCGTCGGACGTGTTCCGATATCCGACGGATTTTGCCTTTTCATCTTAAGACACTTAAAATAACACAAAATATATAGAATCACTCCTATGAGGTCTTGAGCCTAGCTTTTCTTTCGGGATTCTGAGAGAAGACGATGCTTTTTTTTACGAAAAGAGAATAATGAGCCTGCGTCTTAAAAATCCCTTGTTGAAGGGGTGAAAGTACAAAAGCTTGCTTGTTATAAGTATTATCCGGTATCTAAACCAGACCTGGTCAACCCAAATTGCACAACGGGCCGCAGTGACGATATAAAATTTTCCAAGGGCGCCGCACGGCTACGTGGACGGCACAGATACGCGCCGCGAGCCGCGTTTTTTTTTAGGTGTAACTAACGTTACCATTCACTAAAAAAGCTTAGAAGTTTTGCTTCGTTGAAACCTATATTTTTTATTGTATCATCCGGAATCAGAACCAAAATTGTATCCAACATATTCTGGAAAAAAAATAACCTAAGTGCCTCCGTTCACGGAGATACTTACAAGCTACTCGATCCTCGTGTGCGTATCATACACGCCGATCGTAAGTACCTACCCCCCGTACGATTTAGCTGGTGCCCGTTCACGGCGCTACGCGATGGCCGTCGGTTTCCAATCAGTATCACGATACCGACAGTGCTGATCACACGCGATGGTCGCATCATTTTTGTCTGATACTTATTCGTTTGACGTTTGACAGAAATGGCGTCGGAACATGAAAGTAATGTTAGATTTGTTCTGGAAGTGGAAAAAATGCACGTTTACATAACTATACTTAACCAGAATACGTAAGAAACGATTTAGTGGAGAAGGCATGGATTGATGTTGGAAAAAAAGTCATATGACATCGCATGACATCGTGTTCACTCCACGGCTGCACGTGAAAAATGATCAAGTTCAGTATATTTCGGATAGCGCCGTGTACGGAGACTAGCATTTAAAAGTGGTATATCAGCAGGGTACTTGTGGTTTCGTCACAATTACGTAGATTGTAAGTATCTCCTTGAACGCAGGGCCTAATTGTGCCGGAGTCTCGCACTCGGAGACGTCGCCACAACTTGTTTTATTTTCGAGCAGGTCATTTAAATCTGTAACTCGACTATCTGAATACGATGAATGACGTAATCTTTGAAACGGTCCCATGACAACACATCAAAGTGGCTTTTCAACATCCCTTTCAAAAGTCATTAAAATAATATATTAAATACGATAAAAAAGACCATAACATAACCTAACATCACCTGTTTAACCTAGTTCTTTTATCACTTTAGTAACTTTTTGATTTTAAATTTTATTTTTTTTAATTTTTTCATAAATTTTTGTATGTTACAGTTTTATCATTTTCCTAACTACCACACTAGGGTAATGCCTTGTCCTTTCAATGGTGTTAAAGGAGTGATGTAGTGCCACTTTGTTGGGTTGTCCGTTCACCCTTTGAAACCTTCAGTTAGTTTACAAGTATTTTTACAAATATACAAGATTGTAATATTATGTTATAATATAATGTAACTGCATGAATAAAATAAATAAATGCACATAGGTAAAAACAAAAGTTTAAGATTTAAGTATTAAAACACTTAAGATATTATTAAATGCTACGATAACTTCTTTTAAAGAACATCGTTTATTTATTAGCATTACTTACTGAACACAGCTGATATCTTTCGTCTTTCCGAAGAAGTCTGCAGTTTTGACGTCACTATGATCCATTGTTTTAAAAACTTCTTTCGGAAACTTGAACTACGGGAGATAGAAACTACAACTGTCTTTAATAATCCTTCAAATTGACGGCGGTACAACTTTGGACATCTCCTCGTAAAATATCTCCCCAAGAAAAAGTATTTTATATATGTTTATTTTACTGCTTTTTGTTTTATGGAAAATTGTACAAAGTTCGTGAAACATAAAGAATTTTTACGGTGTCTTTGATTTACTATACCTTGGCTCGCGAGTACATCCAAGTGAGACGCGAATTCTATGAAATATTTTATAGTTCAAATATTTTTCTAAGTATTACTCTTTTTCGTCGAAAATGTTTCTCAAGTTATCGTCAAATTTGGCCCCTTAATTATTTTTTTTACATCACGTTTACTGTAATCAAATAGTTCAATTGTTTTCTGTCGTTTATAAATTACAAAATTCATCAGGAACAGGAGGGAAACAGCAGCAGTGGATTCCATGAAGACTACGTGGTCTCTCCAAGGGTTGAAGCATCAATTGTGTGTTTCTAAGTGTTGTGAAATTCAATAATTATAATAATAATTTAATCTTATTGTAAAAAACAATCACTTCGTGGTTTGACATATTAAATAAAATAAAGTACTTTTTTTGTTTAAAACGACGCGATTTATTAATTTATGAGCCGACCGGTTTCGCTTTACTGAAACATCTTCAGGGTACAAATTAATACTAAACCAGAAGTACATAATGTGTGCTTATATATAACAAAATATAGAGGGAGACAACATGATACTTTTTTTTTTTACATTAACTCCACACAGGAGGCCCTGAGGAAAATGATTTCCCTCAGGGCCTATGTCATCTGGGATGCTGTGTGGAGGATCTCTTTGAGGAGAGGAATTAACATTGGTCTTGAAGAGACCCACGTTGTAGGAAGGAGGAAACACAGAGGCCGGCAAATCATTCCACAGCCGAGCTGTTGAACACAAGAACTAGTCGAAGAAACGACCCGTTCTCATGTGACAAATGTCAACCCTGTACAAATGTTGGGCACGCGTTTGGCGTGTTTCCCGACTATGCACCGGTGCCGAAGGGATCAATGATGCTAGTTCATTAAGCATACAAATATAACAAACACATAGACGGCCATACAATACATTAACATAAGCGAAACCGGTCGGTTCATAAATTAATAAATCTCGTGGTTTTAAACAATAATTTAATCCTTCTTCTAACACAGCAAACTTATTTTGTGGCACCATTTTGATTTAAATTAATAAAATACTTCGTTTTTACCACTTTTATTGTTTACAAAACCGACATGTTTCGTCAGCAAAGCTGACTTCTTTAGGGTTTTGACAGACAGTTCTGTCAAAACCCTGAAGAAGTCAGCTTTGCTGACGAAACATGTCGGTTTTGTAAACAATAAAAGTGGTAAAAACGAAGTATTTCATTAATTTAAATAATTTAATCATTGAAGAAGAAAATTCTACTGATAAATCTGAACGACATATTTTTCTGAAATTGTTCAGTTTCATATTTCACAGAAAAAAAAGTAACAGTTGCAAACGTTGCAGTTGGAAACGAAGCCAGGATCTCTGTCTTACCGGACAACACCTCTAACCACTCGGCCATTGAGAAAGAATGTTTTACATAATTTTCATTCCCAGTTCAACCGCATCTTTTTTGTGTCTTGATCCGTTTAAGCATTTTTTTGAAAGAAGGTCAAACATTCCCGATTTATATATTGACAATCCGTCCATCCATAGTAATATTATAAATGCGAAAGTGCTTGTGTTTGTTTGTTACGCTTTAACGCCTAAACCATTAAACCGATTTTAAAAATTCTTTCACCAATAGAAAGCTACATCATCAGCAAGTAACATAGGCTGTATATAATGTAAGCTCTAGCGTTATGAAATTTGTATAAATAAAAATGTGTGTATTTCATATATTTTAACGGTAGAGAGGAAAGGCCGGGGGAAGGTGGGTTCGCGGAGAGGGAAGAGTGGAGGGAGGGGAAGGCGGGGAAGGTGGAAGGGAACGGGGACGCACGGGAAAGGACATGCAGGCGGAATCAATTTATTTATTTGAATGGCATTGCGACGTATGCCGGGCTGATAATTAATAATTTGGAAATCTCCTACCGAAAATGTTGCTTGTTGTGAGGGAGGACTTAGCCAGTTGTGGAACTGAACTCACGGCGTCTGTGTGGGACTCAGACGCGATGCCAACTGATTAACTGGCTGTTTATTATATTCAACTCCAATAATTGAATATTACATTGATGGGTAGTGGATCTTTATATTGCTGGAACAAAACTAGAGAAGGTACAGAGTATTGTATACTTGGGCTGCAATGTAAATGATAGATGGGATCCTTCGGTTGAAATCAAATGCCGCATTGAGCAAGCTCATGCAACCTTTATCCGCCTGAAAAAGATATTTTGAAGCAATGATCTCAACCTTGGATTACGAATACGAATGGTCAGATGCTACGTGTTTTCGATATTATTTTATGGAATGGAAGCATGGATGCTTACTGAAGAACTAATTAGGAGGCATTCGAGATGTGGTTCTACAGAAGAATAATTAAAATAAGCTGGATGGATGGAGTTACGAATGAGGAAGTTATGGTTCGGATTTAATAAAGAAAAAGAAGTTATTTAGACTATAAAAATCCGAAAACTTCAATATCTTGGACATGTGATGAGACATCCAAAGAAGAATGAGATCTTGCATCTCATAATGCAAGGAAAGATTACCGAAAGACGTGGCCCTGGAAGACTGAAAAACCTGAGACAGTGGTTTGGCCAGTCTATTGTAGAGCTGTTCCGGGCCGCAGTAAACAAAGTTCGTATAGCCAACGTCAGTTGAACGGACAGCGCTGAAGAAGAAGAAGAAGATGATTCTTAACTGATTACCTGTTATAAAATAGGACCTCAGCACTGAAGACTAAATTTTTGAATTTAGTATGACAAAATTTTCTACATGTCTACGTCAATCACCTTATTAGTCAAAGTCGTAATATAGGAAGGGACCTTAATAAGATCCATAGTAAAATTAATGTGATTCATCACAACACAGCACATTTCATGCAAAAAAGACCCGTAACGCGAGACTCAAGAGTCTGACACGCTCCTCACACAAAAGCGGAATAAAAGTGAAAAAAAAACAAAAAGCCCAAGAGGAACTAATATTGTTTTTTTTTTCAAATTAAATGAAGACAACATTAGTGAAACTCAATCGAAAATCTGGAAACAAAAAAATCAGAAAAAGATATTTGCACCTCTGGGACTCGAACCCAGGTCCTTTCGCTTTCCGGGCAAATGCGCTGACCACTGCGCCAAGGTGTATATCCGATTCGGTTATTTTTAACTGTATTATTCTTCGACTAAGAAACACCCACATTGTCTTAATTTTCTTAATGCATGTTTTATTGGCTGCCATCTTTATAAATGATTTCAAGACTCAAACCCGAACTAAATGCTTGTAACCGTTAAATTACATCGGTACCTTCCAACCCCGAATACATCACAAAATATCGGAGAGCGTTGACAACATCACTTGCGGCATAGACGTTCCGGGAAGAAACTATACCTACCTTCAGTTTGGATCGAGCAAGCCCAAGAAGCGGAACGCATACCTGCGACGGAAGAATTCAACACATCATGGCGCATCGAATTTGTAACGTTAATCTTAATCCTAATATATTATTTAGGTTAGTCAGATATTCAAGGTTACCATTTTGGTTTTACTATTTAATACTTGGGTGTTGTTGTTTAAACACTCTGGCTTCCAATTCTTCGTTTTACTTCCACATAACTTAAATTCACATTCGCAAACTAGTTTGATTGTTGTAATACTCTTCGAGTATTACAAACACCCCTTGAGATCAATAATATTATAAGAGTCATTAAATACAATTCGCAAATGTCACGATAATAATAATTCAATAAATCAGATTATAATATAATTAATTCCCTCTTTTATTTCATTAACTTGTCATTTATCATGTTTCTACTTTCAGACTGTAGCTAGCCATTTTAATACATACATAATGCGAATATTATAGGTAACCTCCCTCTAATCGTTATAGTCTGTTACATTACCCCCTTTCCCAAAATATTTTGTGATGTATTCGGGGTTGGAAGGTACCGACGTAATTTAACTGTTACATGCTATGTAGATAGCGTCTGGATAAATCTTTACTCATTTTATTTAATATGGACATCTATTGACTTTTCTGCAAGTCTAGGATAAATAATTAAATTTTTTTAACTTTATGAGTACCTCAAATTGTAATATTTAATTAAATGCGACACTCAATGCGACACTCAATCGACAATGCGCAGTGGTCAGCGCATTTGCCCGGAAAGCGAAAGGTCCTGGGTTCGAGTCCCAGAGGTGCAAATACTTTTTTCAGATTTTTCTGTTTCCAAATTTTCGATATTACAATTTGAGGTTTTACTCATAAAGTGAAAAAATTGTTTTTCTTAAATGTGCTCTACCAACCTTCTTTTTTCAGTTTTCTGGTACTAAGGCCCAATTTTATTATATTTGAACTCGCCGATATTTTGAAGCTCAAACACATGCGATGAAAACAATATTGCATAATTCTCCTAGTCACTAGCAAAATTCCGCAACAAGTCAAATTTCAGAATGTTAGAGTTCACTGTTCGCGAGTTTTTATCGCGAAGCAAAAACACATTTCTGCTTTCCGGATTAAAGACGAAAAGTAAATAATTCATTGAAAAGATGACAACCTTTACCGGCACGTAACAAGTTTTAAAGTCACAGAATAACCCTTTCACCCTAAAAACTGCTGCCGCTGGCCATAGAAAAGCCTTTGCAAACACCGTGTCTTATCCGATATGAAAGTTTGCCCTGAGAACTAAAAGCCCCGTTATTTCACTTTAAGCCCGTTATTTCGCCTAAGCTGCTTGCCGTATCTTACCCTCTCCAAACACCAACTACGTAAGATTTGGTCGCATTTAAGCACACACCGGGTCGTAAAAAGTAAAGAAAACGAGACCTTACGAAAACTGTAAGGTTGTAGAGGATGAGTAGGATACCTACATTAAAAAAGGCACGACGTGCTAAATAAATCTAAATTTGTTTGTCAGTTGATAAAAATGGATGATCCTACGTACCCTCGCCATTAATTGGGACTGTTAAAATTTGGTTGACCCATTTACATTCAGCAGTAAAAAACTATATCGTCCGAAACACTCTTAAACTAACCACACAATAACTAAATTAACTAACCTAACCATCAAGCCGTTTCCCCGCCGGGGTTGGCAGAGAGGTCGGACCGCCAAACAACTCGATCTCAGCATACATTTCTTGCCACATTCATATTCACTCCATTAATGGAGGAATGAATGCTGTTGGCGCTAATAAAAAACTCTCAAAAAAAGCGAAGCTAGCAGTCCACAATGGAGTCCTGGTACCTACCCTGATGTATGGCAGTGAGGCATGGAACTGGCAGAGGAAGGATGAAAGTAAACTGAATGCTTTTGAAATGAGATCCCTGAGACGTATGTGTGGTAAAACCATGTATGATCGTGTTAGAAATGTGGATATCCGCAAAGAATGTATGGCTGATGTAAGTATAATGAGCAAAATTAAGAAAGGGACCCTCAGATGGTTTGGGCACGTAGAGCGAATGAGCGAAGAAAGTAGTATAAAAAGAATATATGATGCAAATGTGAATGGTAGAAGAAGTCGGGGACGCCCGAGGAAGACATGGCACGATCAAGTGAATCAGATACTTGAGACGGGCCATGTCAAAAGTCAGAATAATAGAAGAGTATGTATGAGACGATGTATGAATGTGAGTGAGGCAAAGAGTGTGTGCCAAGACCGAGTTGTTTGGCGGTCCGTCCTCTCTACCTACCCCTGCGGGGAAACGGCGTGATGGTTAGTTAATTAGTTAGTTAGTCTCATACATACTCTTCTATTATTCTGACTCGGTATCTGATTCACTTGATTGTTCCATGTCTTCCTCGGGCGCCCTCGACTTCTTTTACCATTCACATTTGCGCCATATATTCTCCTTACACTCCTTACGATCTTCGTTCATTCACTGTATATGTTCAAACCATTCATCAGTTTACTGTACATGCTTAAACTTACATCAGTCTTGCATTCTACAACTAGGCAAAAATACTATTATTAAACATCTTGAAATTAAAGTATCTGAATTAGAATCAAAATTCCGATCTAACTATCTGGAGATAGCAGGTATTAAACAATCAAGTGGCGAAGAGGCGACTGAAATAGTCAAAAGAGTGGCTGCAGCGGCTGGTTTGGAGATCAAAAATGGAGATATAACCGATGTCAAAAGAATTCCGGACAGACGTATTGATGCCCCCCCCAAACTGCTGGTTCACTTCAACAACAAAACCGCAAGAGACAACCTCATCGCTTTAAGAAAAAACATCAACTACGCTGCCATAAAAGGACTCGCCCAAGACAAGATTTACATAGGAGAAGAACTTACCGCGTATCATAAAGAACTTCTATGGCAAACGAAAAAATTTGCCAAAGAAAATAATTTTACATATGTCTGGTACAAGGATAATAAAATCATGATGAGGCGCCTCACAAACGAAAAAATTATTTATATAAAACATGTACATGATTTAAAAAAAAATAACTTAAAATATCGGGAAATTATCCTCTTATATTTCTTCACAATCTACACATCATACAAAAATGGATTCTTTTTCTACCAAAATAAAGTCTAACAAATCAGACCTATCAATCTACCATCAAAATATTAGATCAATAAACAAAAACTTTGACCATTTTCTCATCGAACTCGAACTTACTAAAACCAAATATGACCTAATTATCTTGACAGAATGTTGGCTAACACCTTACTATACTCCCAAAAACATCCCCAATTATACCCACCATCACACCTCGAATCACTACAGACAAAACGACGGCGTAGTAGTATATACATTAAACAACACTCCCAATACATATAACGTCAAAGAAATCTCCATTACTAACTCCAACTGTCTTCAAATAACATACAGCATAAACACATGTATTATTGCACTTTACCGCTCACCTTCCAAACCTAACATCTCCCCCTTCTTGCGAGACTTAAACTGTTATCTTACCGAGCTAAAAAAAACAAAACACCTAATCTTAATTGGAGACCTCAACATTAATATTCTAAAAACCAACGAACATCCCCAGTGCCAAGATTACTTAAATACCATTATGTTTCACGGAATGGAAAGTACAATAAACTCACCTACACGATGTACACCACATTCTTCCTCCTGCATCGACCATATTATGGTTAAAACATCAAACCAATACACTTCAGAAATCCACATGTCATCAATTACTGATCACTACGCCACCTCCTTCACAATGAGTTCCAAAAACAACGTACAAAGCAAAACATCAACTGAAATAACAACGAAAATAATTAACTATGACCACCTCAACAAAACGATTAGTTCCAAATCCTGGGACAGACTCTATAAGATAGCTAACATAGATGAGGCATGGAACTACTTCTCTACCTACATACAAGAAACCCTTGTTCAAAACACCAAAACCACCACAAAAATCATTCCTAGAGCTATCAAACCTCTCAAACCATGGATTAATCACACTATCATCAACTCCATTCGGAAACGCAATTCCATACATAAAAAATGTGCCACGAATCCATATGATATTACACTTCATAATTTCTACAAAAGATACCGAAATATTTGCACACAAGTCATTAGGAAAGCCAAAAATCTATACTACAATTAAAAAATATCCGAATGCAACAACGATCCTAAAAAAATATGGAAAGTCCTCAAGGAAGCTACCAATTCAAATAAAGCCACCGACGCGCGACGCCTTAAACTCTCTCAATATCAATGATATCACCGTAGACTTTACATCGAACCCCAACACAATTGTCAATCATATAAACAGTTATTTTGCAAATATAGGTCCAGAACTAGCAACAAAAATCCAATCAAGCAACCATATGCTGGGTCCTAGCGTTCACCCTTCCAATGATGAATTCCCAACCCGATTTGTTCTCAAAACGGTTACAGAGAAAGAAGTTTCTACGGTAATAAACTCTTTAAAAAACTCTTCATCCACCGGCATTGACGAATACCCAACAGTGTTCTTAAAAAAATTGCCCCGGTTATAATACAACCATTAACTCATCTGCTGAATATTAGCATTCGCCAAGGATTATTTCCCACCATTCTAAAACAAGGTCTTATTATCCCTATTTTCAAAACAGGCTCCAAACTTGATATTAGTAATTATCGTCCTATTACATTACTTAATTCCCTGTCTAAAGTATTTGAAAAGATCGTTAATAATAGTCTTATGGAATATCTGGAAACCAACAACCTACTATCGCCGCGGCAATTTGGCTTCAGAAACCAGAAAAGTACAAACGATGCCATAGCCACCGTCACTGACCACATCTCTGGCCACCTTGATAAGGGCTCGAAATGTCTATCGGTATTTCTCGACCTGTGTAAAGCGTTTGATACAATATCACACATCAAATTAGAACGCAAATTGTTCAACATAGGTATTAGGAATAATGAATTAAGCCTCCTCTCCAGTTTTCTATCTGATAGATCCCAATGCGTTAAACTCAGAGCTACAAAGAGTCAGAATTTACCTATTAGTTACGGTGTCCCACAAGGCAGTGTTATAGGTCCAACGCTCTTCCTAATATACATTAACGAGTTGTGTAACCTAGATATCGATGCCACTATTGTCAGTTTCGCCGACGACACTGTACTACTGTTTCAAGCAAAAGATTGGCCTACCGTATATTCTAAAGCGGAGGTAGGAATTCAAAGGTTAAATATTGGCTTGACTCGAACACATTAACTCTTAACATACAGAAAACAAAATACTTACTGTCTAGTCTTACCAATATCACAAAACCAAACCTACACCCAAAATTAAAAATACACGAATGTAATAACTCATCTCAGAACAGGAATTGCAACTGCCCATGCCTAGAACAAGTAGCAACTATCAAATATTTAGGATTAACCTTTGATACACATCTAAATTGGAAGCAACATATACTTAACACTACAAACAAAATCCGCAAATCTATTTACTTTTTCAAACAAACGCGCAATTTCCTTAACCTTCAACTTTTAAAAACAGTGTATTACTCACTGTGCCAATATCACATCGAATACGGAATTTTAGCTTGGGGTAACACTTATTATAATGCCCTTGAACCCATCATTAAAGCACAAAAACTAATAATAAAAATAATTCTTAAACTTCCTCTCACTACCAGCACTGATACGATCTTCAATACTTTCAACGTTATGGACATTAAACAGCTCTACGCAAAATCCATCTTACTTTATTTACATAAAAACAACAAAATCCTATACAAACCAACACAAATGATACACAATACACGAGCCAAAAATAAAGAACTTCTCCAAACTCCCTTTTCTAAAACCACCTTTGGACAAAAACACTTTAAATACATAGCTTGCAAACTATACAATACACTTCCAGCCACGATTAGACAAACCGAATCAAAGACCAAATACAAACAAGATTTAAAGAAATGGATTATAAGTATTGGACGCCACACTACTGCTAACATCTGTAAAATAGAGTACAAATAGACAGAATTACCATCTCACGTATGTCCTTACCCTTATTAAAGAACTTAAAATAGTAAAATCCTATATGTATAATATAACTTCCTATATAGACTCGAAAGGATTTACTACTTTATTCATCTCTTCCTTCACCTATATAATGCTCTCTTTATGATATTAACCCTCAATCTTAATCCTCTTTCTGTTTGAATTGTATAAATCAGTATGTATCTTACCTTAAATATTCTCATGTTGTAATTAAATATTCTTATGTATGATACTCATTTATGTACCTCTACGCCTGTCTCAACACAGGTATTCCCTAGTGAGACAGGCATCGAATAATGTTATGTAAACATACCTTTTATAGATAAATAAATAAATAAATTCTTTGCGGATCTCTTACAGGATTATACATGGTTTTATCCCACATACGCCTCGAGTATCTCAACTCTTCAGTATTCAATTTAATTTCGTCCTTCCTTCGCCAGTTCCATGCTTCATTTCAATTTTCTCAGGGCCTCCTGTAGTAGAGTTAATGTAAAAAAAAACATCGGGAAAGGTACCATCATTCCATCGTGGATTGCTAGCTTTGCTTCTTTAGACAGTTTTTTTTTTTAGATCCAACGTCGTTCAGTCCTCCATTAATGGAGTTACCTGCATTTTCCCTTCTTTTAATATATCTACCAGCCATCTCATCAGAAACACAACTTGCTCCAAGTATTCATCAATCACAACAATATTGCACACTGTTTCATACTCTCTCTTTTAAACACCATGACTTTAGACTTACTTGCATTCATCATTAACTTATTCTTCTTACGTACTTCGTTCATCCTAGACACGGAAGCCTGCAGATCTTCGATTCTGTTATAAATCAGCACCGCATCATCAACATATTTTCAGATTACTCAATTTCGCGCCCAATCCCACCTCTTTCAATTCTTGCATAAAATTATTCATGTTTTTATGTACATAATATATGCAACAATTTAGTAGCTTAGATTTTTCCTGCTTACCTATAAATATTTAACTGGAGTATTCGATTATTAGGAATTAAGAAACACATAAAAAAGAAAAACTCTTGAACGCTGATATCGGGCGTTGAATAATTTTACACGGTTTTTTTCAATCAGAAACTTATCATTGAACAGAACTGTTGTAAACTCGCAACGTCATTTATATTACTAGCTTTGGGGCTTATTATCTGATTGAAAATATTAACACAAGATATCACAGGAATAGTTAGTAAATTGTTTGCGAAGTTCACTAAACTGGAGAAAAAATTCTACAGACCACTAAGTTTTTATACTCTATGGATCTTTAATCTCTAAAAGAGTATGAAGACAAACAACCTGGTTATTTTTACAGGGTGTTCCATTGAATTGTTCCAACCCCGCGGCCCTCTCTAAATAAACACCATTCGGCCGCCCTTTGTCCCCGGAATAAATCTCCTTATCTCCGACCGCGTTCCGCCGCAAACACCAATTCCTCACTTGGAAGATTACGTTTGAATGCGGCCCTCCAGGCGACTGCGGCCCTTAGGCCTGGGGCGATAGGGAAGGTTTCTGCATAACAAGTGGAGCACTCTCCTTGAGAGGAATGGCGGGAATACGACAGGTGTGCCGGCCGCGTCACACCCTGAGACTTGCGGAAAATGCTTCTCGGCGGGTTTTACCACATTACAGTAACTATAATAAATAACTTTTACTTGTACCAACCTTCCAAAATGAATGAGATGAACGCGCGTTGAAATTGTTTTTCTAACATCCAAAAAACTATTGTCAGTTTTAGCAAAAAACTGCCAAAAAGTGAGCTTTGTCGTCAAAAACTTGTACAGATTTGTTTTTTGTCTATCACAACATATTTTCCATCATTTGCTTATGAGCTTCGAAATTTCCAATTCGTACGGCAATAGTGGCGCACAGTCAGGAGGAGTTTGATATTCACCACGTGAGAACCACTCTGAAACCAAACGTAGGCTTTTCATTTTTTCTCTTACAACCTGGGTCTCTTAAGGCTCTGCAACCGGGCCCGAAAAGAAGAAGATGGAGAAATACGAAATTACGAATGTTAGAGGAGAGCGCTAACATTTACAGCGACAAAATCGATGCGAAAATTGCGAAAATATTTAATAAAACACGACTCATTTAAAATATAGCCAAAATCTCGCGGGCATTATCTTAAACAGCATTTAAAGAAACACTGTGAATTTTTTCATACATATAACTTGTAAAATAACTGAAACAAACGTGTTAATAATAATTTTTGGAGCATACTTGGCGATTTTTTTCTATCGAGGGAATTTTATATAATTTACGTTTCGGCGCGGGCAAATAAAAAATTATCTTCAAGAATAACATATATTTTTTTAAGAGCTTTGAAACTTACCGTGTTTAAGGGAAATATGTAATAAATCGGTACAAATCCGGGTTGTGGGGCTTTAAACACACGCGCACACAGATTCAATCCTTCCTGGTAACAAAATACTCTCTACACCGAATCCCCTGAGATGAAATAAGTCTGGTATTTAACCACGACATTATCTCCTGGGTGAAGTAAATAAATAAAAACGGTACTTAAGCCAAACTAGTAACGCGGTAAGTTATTCATTGTCTGCACCCCAAATGGTCATTAGAGAAGTAATTTTTCACTAAGTGCCGAGCAACTCGTTAGGTTTTTAGGTTTGTTCAGACGGATAAGAATAATATTAATGTGCCTTTTTAGTGCACTCTATGCCAGAGGGAGTAGTTTTCAAGTTAATTAATTAACATACCAATCTTAGATATCCTACTTTCCAAGCGTGACACTACCAGAGAAAACCAGAAATATGTCATTTTCAAATCAGATTTTAGAAGTATTGACTCTTTTCCACAAAAAATTATAAATGGACTTCGAAAGATTGTTCTTTTATCTAGCATTCGCATGTAATAAATTTTGAGAATTTTTTTAAATTTTTAGTATAAAAAGGTTATACCATAGGTCTTTGGCAGATTTGTTAAATTTTCAAAAAAGATTTTGTATTATACCACACCCATTTCAAATAATATAATCATGTAGTAAAATAAATCAATACTTTATCTAGCAAACGCATGTTTTAGAATTTTAATTTTAGTTTCAATAAAATCATTGAAAAATATGGTCCATTTGTGTATTTATTTGCGCACTTACAAACTAATATATTTCAGATTTTTTTAACATTCTTATTAAATTTAGACATTATTGAAAAATGATAAATACTTATAATCAAAAAATAATTACAAAAAGTACATTATTTTAATAGTTTTATCATCACGCCTTTCAGCATTTTTAGCTGAAGGTATAAATTAAAGCTAATTTGGACTGAAATAAATTCGATATTGAGTTATAATTTAAAAAAGCTGGTACGGAGAATAATTAATCTTTCTCATTGTAACCGCCCTCCACGATTGTAAGAACAACTTTCGACGAAATGTGGATTTTCGTCCGCTGGCTGGTTAAACGCTCTTAACCACTGTTTGTGTGGTTCCACAAAATCAATAAAAATGAAAGCTTTTTTAACTTCTTCTGAAAGGCATAATCTGATTGTCACAAAAAATAAATTAGATTCATTCTTTCGGTATTTTCATTTGCCGTGAAAAACAGTCCTTTGTTTATTTAATTTAACAAAGAGGTGGTTCAGGTAGTGTGTATTTTCCAGAAATACAATCCGATTGTAATATGAACCTGAAATTTGAGCTCGTATTTATACGAAGCCAATACAAATAAATGGTTTAAATTAATTCCATTGAATCCAATTCACTACTGAATAACTTGGTTTTTACTAACAGCATTGGTATATAATATGAAACCTTGATAAACTGCAAGTTTTTGCAACAATTAATTCTGTACCCGAGAAGTATACGGATGCAAGTCCAAAATTTGAAGAAATGAGTTTGTGATGCAAACTTGAAGTAAATTATCATGTTTATCAGTGGCAGAAAGATGCAGGTCCTATCATGGAAAAAAAAGGATTTTCAAAAATGTATACGAATGCAACTATCTTTGATGCAACAACTTTCTTATAAAGCAGAAAGATGTACATGGACTTCATCGTTACGATTTAGTTGCATTTTGAGTATTATGAAACAAATCCGGATGCAAATGGATTTGACTTCCTCCTGCCTCTAACATTACTACGCTTTCTATGGAAGTAATCAATTTTCAAACATTGATTCTTTCATAATACACCACATATGATTATAAAATATTCCACTTAATTTTGAAGCAGAAGGACTCTCCACACAGCATCTCAGATGACATAGGCCCTGAGGGAAATTATTTTCCTTAAGGCCTCCTGTGTGCTGTGTGGAGTTAAAGTAAAAAAAAAAACTCAAATCCGTGTTTTTGTTTGACTCAAGGCAGCGTTTTTTTTTTAAATAATATTTTCTAAGGCTTAAATATAAAACATTTCGCTTTATTTGCTTGTTTTTAAAACAACAGTAAGTAATTCATTTAACAATTACTTTATTTGTTATCTATCAGCGTGGATATCCGAAGAAGTTATGAGACCATAGTTACAGAAAAGAAAGTTTTTTGGCTCTCCTGAACATTCACCTTTTTGGACTTGCATCCGTATGCTTCTCGGGTACAGAATTATTCAATCATTTTTCATTGATACTGTCAAAAGATACAAAAATAAATTGATTCTATTTTTTAAATTCGTCGTAAATTGAAGACATCACAATACTAAACACTGGCAAAAAATTATAATTTTAAAAACATCAATATACTTTTTGCTCAATGTAGAAATCGAACCCAATACCCTAATTCCTAGTTAAATTTGTAGACCTTTACACTGAAGAAACTCTTTATTATATCCATCTTCTTTGTGTGCCCTATCTGGGGTCCTAGCATGGTCGATCGATATAGGTTTTATCGAAAATGTCGGTAACTTGCCATCACTCCCGAGTACGACTGCAGACCTCTAACAAACAAACAATAGTTCACAATGACTAGGGGTTCCTAATATATTTGACGTAAACTGTTGTTTATTCATTAGCGGCCTGCAGTAGTGCTCGGGAGCGATCGCAAGTTACAGACATTTTCGATAAAACCTATATCGATCGACAATGCTAGGGGGCCAGATCCCCCCGACGTTGGCGATCACTCTTGAAAATGTCTCTCTGTCTTGCGCTGCCCGGAATAGCTCCTCCACACTTCTTATGCCGATCCACTCTCGTATATTTCGCAGCCAAGACATTTGCCTCCTACCAGGCCCTCGGCGACCCTCTATCTAATATATATTATGTCAATAACTTTGTTAAATATTTGTCTAAAACAATCCAGATTTTAGAATGTGTAAGTTTCATATTTACCTTATGAAAATCGGTGCGTTTGCATTGGAAATTATTTTCACAAAATACCCTCAGGGATTTACATATATATCAGGCCCACTACCTTAGTCTAGTTTCCACTCTACGTAAAATAATGTTAACGTTTCAACAGTGTTTATTTTTATTGTTATCTGAAGAAATAGGCACCACCTTACTTATTAGATTCTTACGCGCCGGATCAGCGTTGGTATCATAAAGCCAGCTTTAAGTCCGGTTTAATCGTGAAAATAAGTCAAGTTTTTACTATTCCGTCCTTACGCGCCGCATTAAAATTACATTTGTCGGGGGGCTTAGTCTTTAACTCGCTCCACTGGATGCCTGGAAGCAATTACTCTCTGGACGATATCAAGTAGGCTGGAGATGAATACTTCAGCCTAAAAACGTAAAAATCTTTAAACTTTCTGCAGATTAAATTTATAATTCAATACAAATCAATTATTTAACAAAGGACGAATCGAGTGCCTGAGATTTTTTAAAATTTAATGAAGAAACGAATCGAGTGCCTCAGATTTTTTTTTATTTCAATGGATTGTCTCAAGATGAAAATGAAATTCAAATAATGTTAGTTTATTGACCTTACCCATCGCAGCAAAAAACTTTTTCAAAATTTAGCCCAGTGGCGGGTTTCATTAATACTTGGCCCACAGAACTGATAAAATGCCCTAGAAATTCCTTCCATTTAGAACTGAACGGAAACTAACTTAAAACCTTTTGATCTAGCGCGGTTTTGCATGCATTATTTTTCCCTTACACTGTCTGACATTGTGTTTTTCCAATCTGTTTTAATAAAATTAAATTTTTATAATAATAATAATAAGCAGTTCGATAACCAAGAAGCTATGCTAGCGTTATTCGATGGCATACTGAGAAGCAAGCTGGAGTACGCGAGCGATGTTTGGGCACCGTACCACCAGAAGTACATTGATATGTTAGAGCAAATCCAGAAGAAATTCCTCAGGTATGTTTATATGCGGAAGCATGGAACCTATCCAAGGTTCATGCACCATATTGACTTACTTGAGGAAACTGATTCTGTGAGTCTAGAAACTCGACGGAAAGCAAGTCTTGCTATTCTTTCTTTCAAAATTTGGAACAATTTCATCGATAGCCCATTTCTCTTAGAATGCTATGTATTTTATATGTACCAGACCACTACAGTCGAAGTCGACATCATGACTTATTTAAAGTACCGAACGGTAGAACAGACGTGTTGGCAAAGCATAGCATGACGAGGGGAGTGGTGCTGTTAAATGAAATTTGCAAATCATTTGGATGTAAGTGACTGTTGCCTAAATGCTGATAGGGTAACTAAATTGTACTGTAATTGGAAGTATTCTTTTGTACAATAATAATAAAATAAAATAAAATAAATAAAATTGCAATTTTATGACAATGGATATAAAAACACGTTACAAAAATAACATGATATCAAAGGCATATTATATTTAAGATACGCATCATTAATATCTAATTTAGAATTGAGTGTAAATTACATTTTCATTCCATAAATACGTAGAGTAAAAAGTTTACAAAGGATACTTGAAGGAATTAGTTAAAACTTAAGGTAATAAGTAGGTATACTTTAAACTTAAATTCTCGACTGTCGTTTCATGAAAACAAAGGCCCTAAGAAGAAACCTAAAGCCATTTTTAAATTAAGTCGGAGGCTATGAAATATTCATGACAGACCTGGTTAAGAAAGTTTTTTTTTCATTCGTTTATTCGTTTTCAGCTCGTATTTTGCCATTCTGTTTGCTTCGCGCCGTTCGCAGCTAAATATTACTCTTTCATATTGCACTACTATACCACGTAAATACACAAGTTTCATCGTACAGTAAATGCAATATAAAGCGAGGGGTTTATTTACTGAGTGGAAAAATGTGAGAGAAAATAATATCCATTGAAATTATAAATATTTTAAGTTCAGAGGTCGCGTGCAACCTAGATAGTATTAAATTTGAAATGCCGTCACACTTTCGTAATTAACTATAATAATCAGATTTTAAGTTCAATAAAATAATAACGTGATTTCAAAGTTTTAATTATTTTTTGTGGTATATTTTTAAGGCGATCCAATAGTCCAGGAAAAACTCTAAATCGGAATTCACGCCCCTTTAAGGGAGGAGTTTGAAAATGCTTGAGAAAAAGCTTTTGGAAAGGTTGGAAAAGGTATTTGAGTATTTTTTTTTACAGTTTGATTTCGTAAAACTTGTAAAAAAACATTAACTCCTTTTTTACGCATTGTTTATTGTAATAAAACGGAAATTTAAAATTGATTTCACGAAATCAAGCAACGCGACCATCTCCCGCTCCGGCCGGGGCATTATACGAAATAGGTGTGGCGTGTTCAGTAGTTCTTCGGTGGATGGCATAGGGTTCACTTTGAAAAACCAAATTCGTCAACCAGCGGCCGTATTATAAAATAACAACGCAAAAATGCATATTTTATTTTAATTTGGGAAGTTCTGGCGTAAAGATAATTTTTTTTGCGATTATTATAAATAAAACAGAATTTGTCACATTATACAATAAAACCATACCCGAAAAGGTTTTTATAAATAGGAGAGTCGTCTGTAGGTGGTAACAACCACAGTTGGACAATGCCTTCAGAGGGCGAAACAGCGGTAACTCATAATAATTACGAAGCAGAAGCAGAACTTGTTTATAATAAACTGTTTTTATACATTGAATAATAATATTATTAAATATATAAAATAAATAAAAAATTGAAATGGAGTTCTACAAAATAAACTTAATAACAATAAATAAATAGGAGAGTTTGAACTAGAAAGTGTTTTTTATAGACCTCATACTTTATTTTTTTCCAGGCTTATTAAAAGACTGACCGACATTTTTAAGGGTCAAGGTATGTTCTACACGCAGTATTTAAGAGGAATATTAACGCTAGAAATATTTCGAATCTCATGCCTGCAAAATTTTAAAATCGAGCGTGTTTTTGCACGAGGCTAGTAAGCGAAAAAGTGGTTTTTTATTTATTTTGTGCATAATTTTGTAAGAACGAAAAAAAATTAGAACATAGAAAACCTCAAAAATAGTCTTAGCCATAAAGGGGTATTTTTTTAAAAATGGTTTCTTGTATTACTTCATAGTTAAGTCATGAAAAAACATTTTTTTTTGGTGGTTTACGCTTATGTTTTTTGTTACGTAAATAATTTTTTTATTGTAATTCCAATACATAGAAAAGCTAATAAAAGCTTCGATTTATCCGTAGCATATTTTTTGATGTTCATACTGTAAGCCGATTCGTCGTAAAGATTAATCAAAAAAGTATCTTAATAGGATTTCACGTATATATTCGTCTTAATTGAAGTATCTATAATACTTTTAAGCTATCAAATTTTTAAAACAAAAACAAAAACACACAGCATCCCAGATGACATAGGCCCTGAGGGAAATTATTTTCCTCAGGGCCTCCTGTGTGGAGTTAATGTTAAAAAAAATATATGATTTTGCCTTATTTGGTACGGCTTCATCTTAAGGCAATATTTTACAAGATTTCTTGTCAGAGCAATAATTTGATGAGTCCTGGACCTAGTGGGTGCACAGAGTTTATAATCGGGGTGGGTAGTGGAAAAAACGGCCAATAAATTGATACTTTTAAAAATTACCCCGGAAAACTACTTACGTGCAAGTTTTCGCTAAGAATGGTTAAGAATTGTAACTAATTAATGGAGTCAATGTTGGTTGGGATTATCTAAACGACATCAAATATCCAGACAACCGCTTTGTTTTTGAACATCACAAGGGGGCGTACATTAATTACATGAGCTCAAAACCGGAGAGAGGGGTCCTGTAAAATCTCATTTAAACCGGGAGGGATCAATAAAAATCTCACGACAACTTTATCCAAAATTTTGTTGGCTAAAAAAATTTAATGACGTGGGCGGGGACCCAGAAAAAATCCACCTCACCCTATCCCATCCCCGCCCTATCCTACCCCATTATGCCCTCTCCGTAGAGGTAAAAATATGATCTTGAGCAGTTTTTCAACGAATGGTTGCGATTATATTTACCTCAACGGGTGGGGGGGGGGGTAATAGGTGGGACCCCCAGATTCACTAACTCACTTGAAGGGAGGGAGGGGGGGTCCCACAGAATCTCACTTAATCTCACCAAGGGGGGGGGGGGGGGAGTGGTCTTTATTGAAAAAAAAAACTCCTCACGTAATTAATGTATGCCCCCAAGTCAGTTACTAGATTATCAAGTAACATTTTAACATTTTTTCCGCCAAATTTTAATTTATTTTTGTTAGTTTTTTAACCAAGGTAATTTTACATTGAGCCTGTTCCAAGGTGGCAGGAATTTAATCTATTTTTGATATCTTAATCTTAGAAGATAAACTTTTTAAAACTTGAATTTGAATAGATAGATAGAATGATAGAAAAATAAAAATAAATGAAAAAGAAAAGAGATGAAAAATATAGGAAAACAATGAAAAAAATAAATATATTAATAATTGAGAGGAAAAGAGAAGAAATACGTGTCGTAAATACAGATAATTATTGGAATGAAAGCCAACATAAAAATATAACATATAATTATCTTCACTAACTCGTTATTAAAGAAATACTAATTAATAAATGTACTACATATTGCCAAAAGGCACAGCCCTTGTAAACACTAACACAAACTCTAAATTTTTCTCTTTTTCTTTAATCCAATACTAATGCTATTTTCTGCCAGAGGAACGATTAACTTTAATAGACTGCCGCCACATGATAAGTGCAATAAATATCCGTGTCCCAAATCGACCCGACTCAAACCAATACCTCCCGATTGATTTTGTAGGCAAGAACATTTTCAACGGTTGAAGTCTCATGTCTTAAAATTTGTGATGCTAGATTTTTGCCGATATTTGATTTTGATGATTGATAGGTATATTGATTTTGTCGGCCTGGACATTTCCATCGGTTGATGTCTTATTTAAAATTTGTGATGTTAGATTTTTACCGATATTACAAAAATTTTAATATGTAAAATTAACAATAATGTCTAAGGAACTAAAAAAAAAGAATACGAACACGGGGCAAGAAATGCAATGCAAATTAGATTGCAGTCTCAAATGCTCCCGTCTGGAAACAGTGAAACTATAGCTTCCCCAATTGGGGTATGTTGTAAGGCTGAAGGCAGTGGAGAAGGAGATGGGAGAGAGGAAGGTTGGGAAGTACCTGACTATTCAGATCTGGTCACCAAATACGACTAAAGCCATTTCAATCAAGGTTTCCATTTTGAATGGTGGTCTTATACCAGGGCGATACTGAGAGTATCTACTACTACGTTCTGCAAATACCCTATATATTATTTTAAATGAATTAATTGTGAAATTACGCAAATTAATCAAATAAAATTTATTTGCGCACGCCGGGATTTGATCGTTACGGATTCGGATTGCGAGTCAACCCAGTTCGGATTGCGAGGTAACCGAGTTACCCCTCGACTACGGAGGCCGTCGATGATTGAGAATGAAAATATGATTCATTTTGAAAAGGAATTCAGAAATAACGTCTACTACAAATGTTAGATATTGTCTGGAAGGTAGGAAAAAAGGATCGCATAAACTCTCTGAAAAAGGATCGCATAAACTCTCTGAAAAAGGATAATGGCCTCTCTTGTCCATTTTCCACTTATCACAGTTGTAATTTTTTGGTTTTTCACGGAACTCGAGATATTGGTCATAGAACACTGATTCATTTTGAAATCTTGGATTTAGGTAGGGTTGATGTTTAATTTGTGATTGAATATTCTTAAATTTTAAACATTTAAAGACATATTATATTTAAATGAAACAATATACTTTGTGCACATTAGAGATTGGTAAGTTCTGCATTTTTCCGGAGGCCTCTGAGACGTGCTTCTTTTTAAAATAACTTGAGTTCTTGGAGCATTGAAGTACCCACCACTGTCCCACCCCGGTATAGGCAACTTATGGTCGCCCCTTCGGAGTTCTCGCAAGAATCTAATTGTTTTGAATAAATGGCTCTACTTTTAATGTAACGAATCTAGACCTTCAATGTCCCCTCATACTGTGTTAGGTGGCGGTATGCGGGCGCGCCTACAGGACTGTACTGTAATGGTCAATCTCTACAATTCTAAAGCCCATGGAGGTGTTAATGCAAAAGCAGTGAGCCTCATGGACAGTCAAACAAGTTGTTAGTAACATCAATAAATAAATAAAGTAA
Source organism: Limnephilus marmoratus (assembly GCA_917880885.1). NCBI lineage: Eukaryota > Metazoa > Arthropoda > Insecta > Trichoptera > Limnephilidae > Limnephilus > Limnephilus marmoratus. The sequence continues at coordinate 23,072,992 of OU862911.1, read as the reverse complement.
TCAAAAATGACAGCAGCCGTCATGAGTAATTAGCTCATGACAGCGGGAGACATGACCATACATAATCCGGCGGGCGGCACCGAGCACTGTACGTTAAAAAGAAGGAAACAAAAGTAAAATAAAATAACATATATACAGATAAGACCCGGTGTCACCGCAACCTGGCTGCCGGCAGTCCCCGAGACAGTGAAGGAGGCTGATTGACCGGCCTCCCCACCACCGGCAGCGTCGTCCTTAAGCCAGCTAGCCGGTGGTGCCTAGACGACAGTAAGTGGAAAACATGAAGAAGACCCTAGGAAGAGAAGCGTCGGGTTGCCGGAGGCGGGACGGACAGCTTTCGGATGTCGTTCAGCCTTCTCCCCAGCCTCTTCATGTCACGGGGTGTGGCGCGGCAAACAGGTGCAGCTCCACCAGTTCTAGAAGACCGGCCATGGTACGTAGGCGGGGACACGGTCCAGGGTCCAACCCCTTATATGGGGAGAAGGACGGTACAAAAACGAACAACGGAGTTCAGTTCTCATAGTACAGCATAACTGAAAAGAAATGTATATGTATAAGCGTAGAAAACCGCAAAACATAAAAAATAAATAAACAAGAGCGTGTGGGAGTCATCGCTAGGCGTTTAATTGCACCAAATAACGAAAAATAAATCATAAGCATGTAAAGTAAAGAAAACATAAAATAAACATGAGCGTTGAATAACGCAGGGCCTGTGTAATCCAGAAAAAAATAAACATAAAAATGTAAAAGCATAAAAAACATAAAATGTAAATGCAAACAATAAACATAAAAATGAAAAAAAAAATAAAAAAAAAGGAAAAATAAAATAAAATAAAAAAAGTTCTTGGAGCAGGTCCCGGGAGTCTTGAAAAGAATTCGAACGCGCTACCTGCTTCAGACTCGCAAATGGCTCGAATCGAGACGCTCGGGTTCCACCCTAGCCGGACCTCGGAGCCGGAGCCCGCACGCAAAAGAACTCGAATGCGCCACCTACTCCTGACTCGCACACGTGGCTCGGACCGTGACGCACGGGTTTGACGAGAGCGAACTGCCACCGCGCCGCGCCGCCACCCAACACTCGTCCCGCCGAGTTTCCGCTACAAGTAATGTACCGGGTTCTTTGGGAGTAGTCGATTTTAAAAGGGAGTAGGAGTAGGCCGCTTCGCGCGAAAAACCCGATTTAAGAGCCCACTCCAGCTGAACCTACACACGCTAGTACACACCGCTTATTTAATCAAAATTATTAAAATGTTAAATTAATAAATTTAAAAAAATTATTAAATTAATAAAGGTAAGATAGAGGGTCGCCGAGGGCCTGGTAGGAGACAAATGTCTTAGCTGCGTAATATACGAGAGTGGACCGGCATTAGAAGTGTGGAGGAGCTATTCCGGGCAGCGCAAGACAGAGAGACATTTTCAATAGTGATCGCCAACGTCGGGGGGACCTGATACGGCACACAGAGAAGAATTAAAATGTTTCGAAACCAATGGTTTCTTCGTCAGGATAAAATGAAAATATTACGTAAATTCTTAAAAATCTTGGAGTATCAGGGGAAATTATGGTTTTGAGTTATTAATTGGAAGAAAAATTAGAAACAAACTATTTAACGGAACTACTAGTCAAAGGACATATTGTTTCTCTGCGTCATTTACGGGGGATATTTGAAAAATATACATCATTTGCCTGCGAAAAATATAGTTAGTCTTATGATATTTTGGCCTTTGATATCCCCCTGGCCGGGAGATCTGAAGGTTATCGAATCCTCAGATAATCAGTTGTATAATCGATAGGCAAAGAAGATCTCTCAGCGCAAAAGTAAACATGCTCAGTAGAAGATTCCGCCTTTGCAGTACCGCTGTAAAAAGGACGCTCTTCTTTTCCTTCTGCGCTACGCTGTTTACGTGCGAACTCTGGGCAAACTACAAAAAGGGAAGTATAGAAAGATTTCGGGTTCGGTACAATAACGCCTTCCGCATAATGTTTGGTCTCCCCAGATATCACAGCGCTTCCAGGATGTTCACGGAGAGGCAAGTTCCCGGCTATGCAACCCTTATTAGAGATCCAGGGTGGCAGGAATGAGAGAAAGGATAAGCAGCTCTGGAAATATCCTCGTCATGGAAGCCCGCCTCAGTCCATCTTCCAGCATTGATGCACACTGGAGTAAAATACTGGCTCCTAATGTGGTCACAGAATCCAAAAAGCGTATTATTATTATTTTTTATTTTTGAAGTGAAACTTCCTTAGCCCCGTTAGAGTCATTTGAAATTCGGATGAAACGGAAATGACGCACTACGACACCAGCGAAGCATCAAACTGCACTCAAGGCTCCTATTGGTTGAGATATAAAACGGAAACGACGATAGGTCTGCGCTCATTGGCATAGTGCATTGGTAATATTGAAATGTTTAGTGGTGACGTCACTGAACACCATAAAGTCATTGTATGGGAATGCAGGTATGACACAAGCCATCGTATTAATAACGTTTCATCTTATTCGTTTATTTACATACTGTTTATAGAGATTTAGTTATTGTGTTTATTTGAAACATTATTTAGGCCTAAATAATTCAGTTTCATAAGTAAAGATATCTCTTATTAGTTTATCTCTATTATAGAAAATATTCAAAAACTACTGCGCAAAAAAATAATAATGCTACTCTAGGGAGAATACTTCGAACTTTAAATTTCAAAATGGCGCCAGTTGAACATCTTATAGTATTTTTTCGGGAGTGATGACGTCACACGATTCACTTCGCATACGGTGGTTTTCGGGGGATCTTGAAAAATTTTAACTTTGACAATTATTTTAACTATTAAAACTAACTCTAAAAATAAAAATAAATATGCATTTATTTAAGTTAGAAGGTCATTATTCATTAAAAAAAAATTAAAAATTGGACTGGAATTCCTTATTCAGAGATCTATAGAGTAATGTCTGAGGACACGAACTGTGGACACAAATCAGACACCTTGATGTTAACCTTTGACCACCATGAACGAAAAAAGACCTTTTGGAAGTACTCATAACCGTATCTATCTTTAAAGGAGTCTTCTTGAGATTGTTGATAAGCTTCATATTGCTGGGACGCATGTCTGTAACCTTGACATATAGAATAATAGTTAATCTTATTCGTAATGTCTTAATCATGGAGTTTCCTGGTATATTCATTTCCTGGTCTCTTCATTACCTTAATTCTCATTACATACTTCATACATACTTCCCATACATACTTTTATCTGATTAACGTTCCGGCAGAATGGTTCATAAGCCGCCATTAAAACCATCGGGTCATTATATCTCCGTTTGCGGCGTCTACGAGGCTCACTTTGTGTCTTTCATTTTCCCCATGAATAGGCACTAAACTTTCATGTCATCATTTTGCAAGACTTTGTGTGGGCGCACTGGAACCTGCGAAGTTAACGTTCTATATTTAAATAGAACTACAGGTATTTGTGGTGGAGGGTGTTGGAACTTGGAACCAACCCAACATTTTAATAATATTATTATTATATTTTTTACGTTTAAACGCTTCATTTTTATATGATGGTTTAATGGCGGCATTGTAACGTTAAATTGTTGGAAGATTTTCTACGCGTTATATGGCTAAATTTAACACGTTTTATCCACATTAATCAGTAGGTACTTAAATTAATCAAGCCATCGAATACTATAAAATTGCAGGATTTTGTACACCAATTTGGTTCCAAATTTGTTTCAATTTGGGAGGCGGTTATGGGTACCGCCGCCCCAGGAACCATTTATTGGATAATCAATACCTCTGCCATGGGTTGCCTAAAGTGATCTACGTTTGGTAGCTTAGCAGGGGTGCCCGGGTTCATAGGGTGAGGGTTGTCCGAGAGAGAGTGGTTGAGGGAGTCCCTTTGACTTATCCAGCCAAACTCTCTCGGAACCGCCTTGCACTGCAGTGGAAGAGATGGATTCATATGTCCGTCACTCCTGGACACACTGACCCCCAGATTCGTACCCGCCCTTAATACCATTTTCCTTCCCAGAACTTCCTAAACTTCCTCTCCTAAAAATACCCTCCACACAGTATCCCCAAAGATGATATAGGCCCTGAGGGAAATTATTTTCCCCAGGGCCTCCTGTGCGGAGTTGATATAAAAAAAACACATGGTCGTCATTTTCATTTGTGAAATATTGCTATAAAACCTTTTAGACGTTTATTATGAATCGGCTCTAAAAAAATGTTTAAAGATAATAAATAGGTTAGAAAATAATTAATTATTTTTTTTTAATTTTTAAACTAACGTTTAAAACAAGATTTTTATGCATAGCACAAAGGGTAACAATTATTATAAGCAATAATTATCAGACTGAAACACTCATCCACATTGAAAAATCTTCCGATACGTGACGTAAAAAGATACATGACGCCAACGGGACTTGAACCCGAGCCCTTCTGAAGGGTTCGACTTATCTTAGATATCGACGATACGCCGATATCGATATATCAATATCGAAAAACTCAATATATCACCACGAAATATCGAAAAACCCGCCCAAATTAAAATACCCAAAAAATCGGGTAAAATGCTATTACTGGCAGCACTGACCGTCTAAAAAAATTGATTTTGTTATCTACTCGAATGTGTGGTTGGTGAGAGCACCATAAATCTTTGGCTCACATGCAAATATAAAGAAAAAATAAACTGACCGTGACGACAAGCTTACATTGTATCTTTCTCCTCCTGTACATACTCTTGAAACATGGCAAGAAATGCAAGGTGTATATCCCAATCTTTTTAAAGTGGCAATGATTCATCTACCAATTGTAGCAACAAGTGTTCATTGTACTATAACTTCACTATAACTCAAAGCAGAAACCGGCTACAAGGAAGCAGACTGTCAAAGTTACTATTTTTAAGTTCGATAGCTGGTACAAAAAACTGGAATTATTTTTTTTTAAATAAATTTTTGAAACACATATTATATACCTATTATTCACATGGGTAATTAATTATAAAAAATATATACATTCATAATCGATAAACGTTTGATATAACTAAAACTGCATTGGATTTCTATAAGCTTTAAAAAAATATATATCGGCATTCGATATATCGGCCCACAAGACCGATATATCGATATATCATTATCGACTTAATTCGATATATATCGATATCGATATTTTTAAAAACCTTGCAACCCTATCCACACCTCAGCAAAGGTCACATCAAGTGGTTCGCTGCGTTTAATGCAAGCGTGCCCGCGTTCAGGGGGCGAGATTTATCCAAGTTTTGGCGGTGAATGTGTCAGCTCACTAGCTGCGTGGCGGGCCGGATGGTTGAAAGAGACCCTTTTATCTTTCCAGCCAAATTAAGATTAATGCTTCCGTTACTCCTGGATATACGACCCCCAGATTCTTAACCACTCCTCATATCTTTTTCCTTCCCAGAATTTTATCTCTTTCTTTTCCCTAAACAGACCCTCCACACAACACCCCCAAATATAACATCCCCCTGGGGGATGATATTTCTTCAGGATTTTCTGTATGAAGTTAATGTAAAAAAGTTCAGACAATAAGGAACTCCGGTGAAAAATATTATGGCTTTAAAAAAATATGTTCATATAGACCAATAAACGCTGATTCTGAATATATAACTTTTATTTCATAATATTAAACGCAGAGTTTTTAAAAAATTATTAAAAAGTGCATTTTTAAACCTCTCCTCGAAACACAGTGTCAAGTTGGCATTACTGAAATGGTGAATGGTGACGTCACGCGTCACACTCACCCACTGTCACCTGGTGATGGCGTGTATTGTATTGTCAGTATTGCAGTATTGTATTGACATTTGAAATGACAATATTGAAATTATTGACATATGCAATTCAATATTTCGTGTTTTTGGTTTATTTTCATACTGTTTATAGAGATTTAGATAAATAATAGTTATTGTGTTTATTGAAACACAATTTAGGCCCTCAACAATTTACGAAAAGAGCTATATTTGCGGACAATCTGCAATAAATTTTGCCTTTGAGGTTAAAGTCGTGTCGACCATATTGGACATTTAGTTTCTATTTTTAAATTATTTTTAGTAAAGGGTTTTTTATACAAGTTAATGCAACACAATCGTCATGATCAGTGTATTATAAATTCTATTCTGTATGTGTTATACATAAAACACGATGTTATATGTATTTGCAATGATTGCAAATATTTACGATGATTGATTGTTTTTATATTGCACTTTGATTAAAAACAATAACAGTAGCGGTGAAATGTGGACATTTTACCAATGTTTTTCTATATTAAAAGCAGTTAATCTTGAATAAAAAACGACTTCTAACACCTAAATGTCATAGTATTAATCGGCCATCTTCTGCCTTCTGCCATTTTAAAACAGGGATGTTCTGCCCAAAAAAATTATTTCCCTAGATTTCGAAGTGAAATTTCCCTAGAATTTCACATTTACGCAATTACCTAGGTAGCCACCTGATTGTGTAACACTAATCCTGTTATATGTTAATTAATATGATTAATTAATTGGAAAGATATCGTAACTTGGTAAATACACTTATAATACAAGTATAGGAATAAGAAAATATAGGAATCCCAACAAATATATATACGTATATATATATATATAAATATAACATCAGTAATATTGTCATATGTAATAAAAAATTTGCCATAGTTCGAAATTTCCCTAGATTTTGTCCTGATTTCCCTTATCCCTAAAAAATATTTTTCTCCCCTAGATCTAGGGAAATTTCCCTCGACATAACATCACTGATTCAAAAAGACAACTTGAAAATAATAAACTATAGGTGAAGAGATCATATAAACCACCATAGATACGGTGCGTTTTTAGGAGTCCTGAAAAATTAAAACTTTGACAATTATTTTAACTATTAAAACTAACTATAAAAATAAAAATAAAAATGCAGTTATTTAAGTTTGAATGTCTTTATTCATTAAAAAAAATAAAAAAATTGGACTGGAGTTCTCTATTATATAATAATTTTCAAAAGAAGCAAACACATTGTGACTTGACATTTTAAATAAAAAAAAGAAAATACTTTGTTTTACGTTACTTGATTGTTATTTTTTTCCGGATTTTACAATTTGTATATATGTATGTGTATTTTCCTGTATTTGTCAGTATTTTTTATATTCAGTCCTGATGATGGTACGGAGGTATCGAAACCGGTAGACGGAAAAAAAATAACAATAAAGTGAGGTATTTTCTTTTAATTTATTTATTGTATAATATTTTAACAGAAAATTATTATTAGTATAATGTTATTATTGTTTTAAAATTTCTTGTATATATTCGATATTTTTTCATTGTTAATACCTACATAGAAATTAGATAAATATATGATCTGTAACTGGGCTAACCCCAGTTTAATAATCCCTTCAGAGGGCGAAACAGCTGTTACGCGTAATAATAATTACATAATTACGTAGCAGGACTTGATTGTAAATAAAAAGATTTTATAAATTGAATATTAATATTATTGAAAATGTAAAATATGGAGTTCTACAAATTAAACTTGATAACAAAAAACAAATAAAAATTATTTTAACTATCATTTTCAAAATTGGAACTGTTTTTTTTTTTACTTCGGCTCCAAACAGGGGGCCCTGGGGAAAAAATCACGGGAGCTTGTGTCATCTTGGGGACGTTGTTTGGAGGGGTCTTTTTAGGGAGTGATTGACATATGAATTTGTGCAAGGCGATCGGACGAGAGAGTCCGGGCGTAGAATCTAAAAGGTCTCCCTCAACCAGTCTCTCCGGCCCGTCACACAGTAGGTGGGCAAACGCATCCGCCGCCATAATGAGATGCAAACCTCACATAATGTCAAGACTATTTCGTGATTTTGCGCTAGTATTATACAGAAATCTAGGCTCAGTATGTTCTTGTACTTTATATACAATATGACTTTATTATGGGATGGAAGGAGAGGTGATGCCTATTAAAATCTTAACCCGTCTAATCACAGGAGACCCAAGTTGTCCCAAAACATCATATGCCGTTATAATAACAGGAGACCCAGATTGTCCCAGAGCAACAGTGCATTATTAAAAGTTAGATATCTCTCTTCCTGTCATGCGAATATTTGTGATTTCTTTTATGTTAGAAACGGAATGAAATAATGTTTCTCATTGTCTTAGAATTATATAAGCTAGGTTGTTCAGATAATTTACAAACCCGATCAAAAGCGACAGTTTAATTTTGCGCCAATTTGTGACGCATTACACGTTTAATTATAAAATAAAATTGTATGAAAGTGATAAAAAGTGAGGTGACAGTTTTATTACAAATTTTGCTTAGAAAAGGAATCTGCATTTAAAATTTTAAGTTTATTCTATTTTAATTACTTTATTTCGAATATTCTTAGGTATACATTTTTTAGCCAATTTACATTTTCAATATTAAAATTTTAATATTTAGAAACAAAAATGTTGATTGCTAATAAACACATCGGAAAGAATATTGTATCTTAATTATAGAACAATTTTTGTTTTTGCAAAAGCGTTAAAAAAAACAATAAATATGAACATTTAAAATGCATGGAAAGAACCAGGAATATTGCGCGCCAACCTTGACCGGCAAAAGTTGACAGAAAATTATTTTCTTATTATTTGAAGGGTTAACAATCTCGTATATCAGAGAGGTATGTTCTCGTATTTTATATACAATATGACTTGATGATTTTCCTAATGGAGGGAAGGGACGGTGTTATGAGCCAATCCGCCTTCCGGATGTTTGTCCCTACAAACACATTTCGATATTTAATGCTGGACACATAATATATAACCGAATCATGTGACAGAAAACACTTGGATACGGTCCAATTTAGGGCACACATAAGACCGGGCCGCGTATTTACAATCCCTACCGCGTTTCAGTCGCTTTAAATTTTCAATATCAAAATTTAAATATTTAGAAATAAAATTATTTATTTCTAATATACACATTGGAAAGATTATTTTATCTAAATTTTGGAACAATTTTTGTTTTTGCAAAGTAATAAAAAATTATCAATATAGAGGTGTATTTACAATATATGGGAATAATATTAAAATTTAAATATTTAGAAAAAAAATTATTAATTTCTAATACACACACCAGAAAGATTATTTTATGTAGATTTTAGAACATTTTTTGTTTTTGCAATGTGATAAAAAATAACCAATATAGAGGTATATTTAAAATGTAAATTGCCGTTACCGTGACTGAATCGGTATAGGTTTTGTAAATACGCGACCGGGCCGAGCCGAGCCACACCGAGCCAGATCAGTCTGATTGCGTCACCATAGAGTGAACAGCTCGAACTTGTGAAATAAAATCGTTTAATAGCCCCTCCAGACTCACGGCGAGAAGCCCCGAGAACACCCGAGAAGCGTGAATGTGATGAGTTTCTCGCATTCTCTTTCCCGGGCTCGCCTGTTCTCGGATCACTGTCGGTAAATTTGGCCGCTTCAAAGGATTTCTCGGGCGAGAAGCGAGAAGACTACTACACTCACGTTTTGTCTCAGTGTTGTTTAGTGAGCGGTTGAAAGTAGACGTGCGTTATATTTTTGTTTTTGTTTCGAAAATTTTGTTTCCTTGTGTTAAAAATGTGGAACAATCAACAAGAGTTGCAATTTATCGCACAGAGCCAAACCTGCAGCATTTTGAATATCGTCTGTAATGTCGTCCATACCGGATGGGATACAGATCACGAGTGAGAAAAATGAGAGTGTGGATAAGTGCTTGTTCTCGCGAGAAGTCTCGGCGAGAATTTCTCGCCGTGAGTCTGGAATCAGCATAACGATTCATAAAAAAGGTTATTTTTCACATATTATCTCTATCTCTACATATTAAAAATTAAAGTCCTCCGACGCGTCTGTCTGTCTGTCTGTTCGCGATAAACACAAAAACGACTGAACGCATGTTCATGCGGTTTCACACCAATAGATAGAGTGATTCATGAGCAAGGTATTATTATATAATTTGTCAAGATTTTGTGTAAATTGGTTGAAATATATAGTATATAAAGGAGAATGTCTGTAAGTGGTGAACGAACGGGCTGGCAAGCGGGCGTGTGGATTTGATTTGTATGCAAATTAACAGATAGCGGTGGTTATAAAATTTCTGTAACTGTCCAGTACATGGCGTTGTGTTTTTTTAGCTATACCATCGCGTTTCCGGGTCAGCTAGTTAGCAATATTTCACTTAAATAGGTGTTAAAAATAATATCTTAAATAGATTGTTGTGCAAATGTTCATTTAAAATTAAGTAATACAAAAATTATGCAGGTAGGTACATAGAATAGGTACATATTTTCGAACATCCAATCGTATACAAGGGGTGGGGGGGAGCGCCACCGTAAAACCGATCCGAGCCTTGTCTCTTTGGCTCGGCTCGATGGATAATTTGGACTTGCCAAGACTCCAGATACTAATATCTACAGCCTGTATGTCTGACGAATATCTACAGCTCGTATGTTGAACTAATATCTACGAACTTCAGAGTGTTGATTAATATCTACAGAGCGTAGGTTGAACTAATATCTACAGAGCGTAGGTTGGACTAATCAGCTAAATGTGTCCAATAGTTCGATATTACGAATTTTTACATACACACTTACATAAATTAAGTTTTTTAAACTGCATACGCAATATTACATTACTCCAATATGCTACACATAATTGCAAATCCAACCTCTGCCAGTGCTGTAGATATTCGTCAACACTTTGATTCTCATAGATATTAGTCAACAGTTTGTGCTGTAGATATTCGTCAACACTTTGGTTTTCATAGATATTAGTTCGATTTTTTCAGTTTTTGGAATTCCTGTAGATATTAGTAGACGCCTCCCTTGCCAAATATCGCCGAGCCATCTGAGTTTCCCCATACTTCGTTGCTTGGAGCCATTTGCCTCGTTGGCTCTCGTGTGTGTCTATCTTTACGTTTGACGACTATGGAATGGGTTCTTGCCATAAAGTCGCATTATATTTATATCTTATCCACGTACGCAAATAATGTACCGGCGACACCTACTGTTTATTTTCGGTGCACGATCCATAGGTTTTCCTTTTTTCTTAATAATTTATATTTTTTCTCAGATTGTATTTTCAGATCGAATTCGGCTACTTGGTATTCAGCGGGGGAAATATAGTTTTTTCAGGTCGCCTACGCTTTTATTGCTGTTTATAAGTAGGTCCCTACATCTTAAAACCCATGTTATCATCACTTATAGGCGGAATTTGGTATTGAATGTAGTGTCTCGTCGTTTATTTTTTTAAGAATTATTTTTTCGGTAACCTTTACACCTTTTGGTGGTATTATCATATACTGTCATAGCCATGTGTTATGAAGAGTGAATGTGATAAGTCAGATGAATGGATCATATAAATATTCTTATTATTGCCAAGTCTTTCGGAGAAGTTTATTCATATAGGATTTCTACAGATGTTCTTACTACTCACAATACTCAGTATACTGGAATGATGTATATATATTTTTTTGACAACAGTTTTGCAAGAAAAAGACCACTCGACAGTTGCTTAAAAAATTATTCAATTTCAAAGATAGCAGTTATGTCTTCATAAATCAATAAAATAGAGACGGACCTAATATTATAAAGATGTACTTATGTTTTAACCCGGCGTCAGTATACTTGGGTCAATTTGACCCGCGCCATTTTAAAATTAGCTTATTTCATAGAATTTTTGTGCGACGTTGCCACACTTCTCAGTAGCTGGAGCTAACAATCTCCCCTCCCCGCTGGCTATCGCTGTTCAGTGTTGTAACGGCCGCGACGGTGAATAGACGTGGCTAAACCCGAAAAAGGTAAATATGACCCAACCATACATTTCGTGTCGTAATTTCGCGCCAATTAAAAACTAAACATTACATTCGAAAATTGGTTCACCAGCTATGAATTAGTAAACCACTTGCTTCAAGAACACAAACTGACATCTGTAGGCACTGTTCGCAAAAATAAAAGACAAATACCTGAAAAAAAAATTTCAGAAAGATATCACGATCGTTTAATATATTCCGAAAAAAAATAAAGTTGTTTTACTTATGTCGAGCTTGCGTCATGATGACAGTATTGATACATCTACCGGCGACAAAAAAAAATCTGAGATAAATACATTTTATAATGTAACAAGGTGGAGTATATTATATATATACTCCACGTTTTTGTGGAATATATAGAGTATATTATTCGTAGTCCTACTATAGATCTCATTCATATATATGATATTGGTTCACATTTTGAGAAAAAAAATTATGTTTTATTTAAATTTTATAACTTTAAGACAGAGATAGTCTATTTTGTTAAAATTTTACTATACTTTTATAAAAATGTCATTGAAAGATTGTTTTATATGAAGTTGTTTTATTTTACCCAAAATCTCGTAAACAAAACAGTTTTTAATCAAATTATTGCAATATGTTACTAAATTTCTTTTAAATATTGACATCAAAGCCAGTTTTTAATTCGGGTCTCCTAGACCCAACCCTACTATCGTTGTTACATATTTTAACTGTACTGACGCCGGGTTAAGAAAACAACAAAGAAGAGACTTTAACTAAAACCTTACTCTTGAAAAAAGGACGCATACTAAGCATTTTTTTAAACAGTTTGAGTGACTAAAACGTTTTTCTTAACTTAAGACTAAATAAAAAATAATTATTCGTAACATTCATGTATTCGCATAGTTTTCTCCTTCACAAAATATGCAAATAAAATACTTCACGGTTTTACAAATAAGGTCCGCCCCTTGAGATCAAATAATAGGGATGTCTTTAGCTGGTATCGTATAAATACATTCCTTTACAAATTCTTTTATTATTTTCAAAGTGTTTTATTTTTATGTAGGTATTTGTGTATTTCAATCAGGGCCCCTAAATAGAGCCTATAAATATACAAGGTGTACGGGGGTAAAGTTCATTAACTTCGGGAAGTGATTCTACATGATAGTGTAAGTAAAAAAGATAAATAACTTTTTTAGAAATTCCAACTTTTAGTGGTAGTTTTGTGGCAAAAAGATAAAATTAGACCGGCGTGCGCGGCCTGCTTTATTATTTTCCGCTGTTACGATACGGGCCAATCACCACCATTTATTGTTGCCACGATCGTGCCCGGCAGGCTCCCAGCAAGTAAGATCGTACCTCACACTAAGGATTTTTAGTAGGTAGATCTTTTTGTATGGGAAAAAAATGTTTGAATTTCGAAAAAAGTTGTTAATCTTTTTTACTCCTACCATCATGTAGAATCACTTCCCGAAGTTAATGCACTTTACCCGGGACACGAGAAGTGTTTAAGAAGTGATTGCTGGCGGCATTTTTATGACATTCTCTAATAATAGGAACCTCTTTAAATTTGCAAATTTTGTTTATCCCATTAGGTTAAGATGTCGTTTTTTAGTGTATCTTTTCGGCCGACTGTTAGGTAATGGTTCTATTGTTTTGTGTACATATGTTAGATTTCAAAATCCTAGTTGTTTGAACTGCAAAAAGATCCCGTTCCTACCATTTTTAATGTACCATTTAAATTTGTTTTTGTAGGTTTTCTTTAAATATAGCAAAGTTTTTGACGGAGAGTTAGTTGTGAAATTGAACTGGAGCTGGAGAGTAAGTTAGTAGATAGGTTCATGCAGCTGAGGTAGAGGGAAATTGGACCCTTTGCATATTAGTTGTTTTGGGAGGTACATATGTACCTACAGTTTTTTTTTTTTTTACATTAACTCCACACAGGAGGCCTTGAGGAAAATAATTTCCCTCAGGGCTTATGTCATCTGGGATGCTGTGTGGAGGGTCTTTTTGAGGAGAGGAAGGAATGAACATTGGTCTTGAAGATACCCATGTTGTAGGAAGGAGGAAACACAGAGGCCGGCAAATCATTCCACAGCCGAGCTGTTGAACATAAGAACGAGTCGAAGAAACGATCCGTTCTCATGTGACAAATGTCAACCGTGTAAAAATGTTAGGCACGCGTTTGGCGTGTTTCCCGACTATGCACCGGTGCCGAAGGGATCAATGATGCTAGTTCCTCGGAGCATCTTCCATTGTAATACCGGTAGAACAAGGATAGCATTCCCACCCGACGCCTGTGCTCTAAAGATTGCAATCCGCCTGTTAAGATGGGAGAATCTATCAAACGGACCGCCCGTTTTTGAACAGAGTCGAGGGTATTTTTCAGGTATTTTGGAGCTCCAGACCAGAGGTGGCTGCCAAATTCAACCGTGGGGCGCACTTGCGATTTGTACAGGATTAGCAGTTGTGCACTATTAAAGTATCTGCGGGCCCTACACAGTACGCCCAGTTAAGTATTGTAAAGAACTGGCGATAGAGATATTGAAGGAAACTAGACTTTGGATATTTATTAGTGTGAGATAATCGTGGAGATCACCCAAGCAGAAGGAAAATAGACCCCGTGTATTATTTGCATTAAATAAATTGTGTTTAAGAAAAAGAAGAAGTGTGTTCCTGCAACTTCCATTCTGCGGTGTTCTCGTACCACATAATAAGAAACAAAAAATATATATTTTTAAATATATAAATTATCTCGGTTGTTAGCGCATTATTTTGGTTATATCGGAACTACTAAAAACAAATTGATTTTTGACAAAGCTATGGTAAAAGAATAATTTCTCCGTTAATCTCAAAAATAAAGATCGTCATTTACGAGTATTTACAGTTTACGCTCTATTTAAGAAAACGCACCTCAAATTATCGCTAGAATTTTTTTCTTTTTTCCCATTCCGAGAAATTCCGCCATTCGAGCTGGAATTTATGATAACATTACCTGTTGAATATTTTTACGCATATTACAAAGAAAACACCCACGAATTAAAGTAAGCACCTGACAAAACATCTCGCGCAATCATTCTCAATGCGACGCGCGCCGTTGGACTGGAAGGTATTACGATTCAAAAGAATATGAATCAGAAGATAACAAAAAAAAAACATTTATTAAATTGGCTACTTAGTTCTTTATTCATTCATTTGCCATTGGAGTATTATTATTATTTTGATATAAAGGATCTGCAAAGTTCCACGGTGGAAAAACACTATTTGGAATTTTCACCCTTTACATTTTGTGACACGTCGTATTTTTAGAATGTACGAAAATAGTCTCTCGTTTATTTTAGAAGCCCTTGAATAATTACTTAGCCCTGCTTATCTAATTATAACGTGGGTTCGTACTAAAATAAAGTAAATTGTCTCTATAAATTATTTTTGATAATGGTAACTTTGTAACGTGTCATTATTAATTGTAAATTTAAAAGTATTAAAATTTTTGACAACTCTTGTTAAGTATTCTTTATGTTTTGTGGTTAAGGGGGCATTACCAGAGAAAACCAGAAATATGTCATTTTCAAATCAGATTTTAGAAGTATTGACTCTTTTCCACAAAAAATTATAAATGGATTTCGAAAGATTGTTCTTTTATCTAGCATTCGCATGTAATAAATTTTGAGAATTTGTTTTAATTTTTAGTATAATAAGGTTATTCCATAGGTCGTTGGCGGATTTGTTTAATTTTCCAAAAAGTATTTGTATTATTCCACACCCATTTCAAATAATATAATCATGCAGTAAAATAATTCAATACATTTTCTAGCAAACGCATGATTTAGAATTTTAATTATAGTTTCAATAAAATCATTTAAAAATATGTACGTACATGTGTTTCTTGACGAAAATTGGTCCATTTGTGTATTTATTTGCGCACTTACAAACTAATATATTTCAGATTTTTTTATTAAATTTCTTCTTCTCCATTCTCATTAAATTTAGACATTATTGAAAAATTATAAATACTTATAATAAAAAAAAGTATATTATTTTAATAGTTTTATCATCACGCCTTTCAGCATTTTTGGATGAAGGTATAAATTAAAGCTAATTTGGATTGAAATAAATTCGATATTGAGTTATAATTTTAAAAAGCTGGTACGGAGAATAATTAATCTTTCTCATTGTAACCGCCCTGCACGATCGTAAGAACAACTTTCGACGAAATGTGGATTTTCGTCCGCTGGCTGGTTAAACGCTTTTAAGATGTAGTGTTTTTGGTGTGTCTTTCGGCCGACTTTTAGGTAATGGTTTTATTGTTTTGTATATATTAGATTTTAAAATCCTAGTTGTGGGAACTGCTAAAAGATTCTGTTCCCACCATTTTTAATGTACCATTTAAATTTGTATTTGTAGGTTTTCTTTAAATATAGCAAAGTTTTTGACGGAGAGTTAATTGTGAAATTGAACTGGAGCTGGGAGGTACAAGAGTACCTGCCGCTGAGGTAGAGGGAAATTAGACCCTTGGCATATTAGTTGTTTTGGGAGGTACGTGTGTACTGTGTACCTACAGTTAAGTATTGTAAAGAACTGGCGATAGAGATATTGAAGGAAACTAGACGTTCGATATTTGTCAGTGTGAGGTGATCATGGAGATCACCCCAGCAGAAGGAAAATAGACCCGTTGTATTATTTGTATTAAATAAATTGTGCTTAAGAAAAAGAAGAACTGTGTTTCTGCAACTTCCATCCTGCGGTGTTCTCGTATCACATAATAAGAAACAAAAAATATATATTTTTAAATATATAAATTATCTCGGCTGTTAGTATGCATTATTTCGGTTATATCGGTAATACGAAAAAAAAAAGTTTTTTGACAAAGCTATAGTTAAAAGAATAATTTCTCCATTAATCTCAAAAATAAATTTCGTCATTTACGAGTATTTACAGTTTAGGCTATATTTAAGAAAACGTACCTCAAATTATCCTTAGAAATATTTTCTTTTTTCCCATTCCGAGAAATTCCGCTATTCGAGCTGGAATTTATGATAACATTACCTGGTGAATATTTTTACGCATATTACAAAGAAAACACCCACGAATTAAAGTAAGCACCTGACAAAATATCTCGCGCAATCATTCTCAATGCGACGCGCGCCGTTGGACTGGAAGGTATTACGATCAAAAGAATATGAATCAGAAGATAACAAAAAAAAACATTTATTAAATTGGCTACTTAGTTCTTTATTCATTCATTTGCCATTGGAGTATTATTATTATTTGGATAAAAAGGATCTGCACAGTTCCACGGTGGAAAAACATTGTTTGGAATTTTCACCCTTTAACGTGATCGGTGGATATTTTGCGACACGTCGTATTTTTAGAATGAACGAAAATAGTCTCTCGTTTATTTTAGAAGCCCTTGAATAATTACTTAGCCCTGCTTATCTAATTATAACGTGGGTTAGTACTAAAATAAAGTAAATTGTCTCTATAAATTATTTTTGATAATGGTAACTTTGTAACGTGTCATTATTAATTGTAAATTTAAAAGTATTAAAATTTTTGACAACTATTGTTAAGTATTCTTTATGTTTTGTGGTTAAGAGGGCATTACCAGAGATAACCAGAAATATGTCATTTTCAAATCAGATTTTAGAAGTATTGACTCTTTTCCACAAAAAATTATAAATAGATTTCGAAAGATTGTTCTTTTATCTAGCTTTCGCATGTAATATATTTTGAGAATTTCTTTTAATTTTTAGTATAATAAGGTTATTCCATAGGTAGTTGGCAGATTTGTTAAATTTTGTTAAGATTTTGTATTATACCACACCCATTTCAAATAATATAATCATGCAGTAAAATAAATCAATACATTATCTAGCAAACGCATGTTTTAGAATTTTAATTATAGTTTCAATAAAATCATTAAAAAATATGTACGTACATGTGTTTCTTGACGAAAATTGGTCCATTTGTGTATGTATTTGCGCACTTACAAACTAATATATTTCAGACTTTTTTAACATTCTTATTAAATTTAGACATTATTGAAAAATTATAAATACTTATAATAAAAAAAAAGTAAATTATTTTAATAGTTTTATCATCATGCCTTTCAGCATTTTTGGATGAAGGTATAAATTAAAGCTAATTTGGATTGAAATAAATTCGATATTGAGTTATAATTTTAAAAAAGCTGATAAGGAGAATAATTAATCTTTCTCATAGTAAGCGCCCTGCACGATCGTAAGAACAACTTTCGACGAAATGTGGATTTTCGTCCGCTGGCTGGTTAAACGCTCGTAATAGACGACAAGCAGACGAATATTAGGAATAAAGTAGTGTGGCTTTATAATTGGGAAAAATAAATAGAGATCGCCAATAGATATAGGTAAAAGAACTGATTATGTAAAATAATTATTAAAATGATCAGTTATAAGAGTGCCGCCAAGAATCAAAATCAGATTTTTACTCATGAATTTGAAAAAGAAGTAGATTTGCCGTACTGTTTGAGATGTTTACTTTTCTTAGGTCGAGTAGGTGACAAGCAATCCAAGATGATGCTTTTGTATCGTTTGTATTAGCACGAAATGAGCTTAAACCCTGTAATAATTAGTCAAAAGGAATCGCAAACTTTTTTTACTGGATGGTGAAAAGTTTTGAAAAAATTCGGCTTCTCAATTTGGGACGTAAGAATGGATACCGCCGGCGCCGCCCCGATAACCATTAATTGAATATCCAACACCGCTGCCATAGGTCACCCTAAGGGATTTGCTACGTGTGATGACTTGTCTTGTTACTTGATTTGTCTAGGTCTTGGCGGCAATTGCTGGCGGGTAGGATCGGCAGAGGCTGTTGAAGGAGACCTTTTTGACCTCTCCAGCCGGACTCTTGCTTTGCACCGCAGTTGGATGGAATCATAATTCCGTCACTCCTTGTCACACTGACCCCAGCTTCCTACCCACCCCTTGTACTCTTTTCCTTCGTAGAACTTCTTCTCCTTCCTTTCCTTAAATATACCTCCCACAAAGCATCCCTTAAGATGAAGAAAATTATTTTCCTCAGGACCCCCCCCCCGTGTGGAACTAATGTAAAAAGGCCATTTGAACCCAGAACGCAGCGTCTTCATGATCCTTACCGCAGTCAATATATTATCATTCTAGTTTTCATAGCCATGTACGGAAGCATTTTCTTAATAGGCGAAAAACTAGTCGCTTATCAAGAGCATACATTTTGAGCATGCATCAACCTTCCGTTTGTAGTACAGTGATGAGCCTTTGAAATATAAACGACCAACATGCAGCCTATTTTAAGAATAAAATTAGCTTTCGAATTCACTTAGGATTCACTAAATCAGGAAGTTATAACCATTGAATAATAAATGTGGTGATAGCTTGTTCGAGATCAGCAGGATCACCGAGTAATTTTATATTCGATGGATAGTAAAATAATACTCGTAGGTACAAATTATACTGTTATTCTTCGCACTATGATCAAGTTACTATCACGAAGGTAATAAGAAGACGAGGTTAAGGGTATTTCTTTCAATAGGGACTTCCGAACTTTGACAGTTGATAGCGACCATATTGTTGAAGCGATGTCAAATTGGCTGTTATTTATCCAGTCTGTTTTTCCAAATCACCATGGACGGATATAG
Organism: Limnephilus marmoratus; assembly: GCA_917880885.1. Taxonomy (NCBI): domain Eukaryota; kingdom Metazoa; phylum Arthropoda; class Insecta; order Trichoptera; family Limnephilidae; genus Limnephilus; species Limnephilus marmoratus. The sequence goes on along the minus strand of OU862911.1, from coordinate 23,053,549 downwards.
CTTTCAACAATACGTGCAAATGATAAAATAATTTAAAATTTAATTAATTGCTTAATTGTTTAAACATTTGTAATGATAAAATTTCACGTGGAGGTGATGTGAACTGGCCACCGAGATCGTGCTATTTGTCCCCGTTAGACTTTTCCTTGTGGGGTTTTCTTAAGTCGCAGAATAAGCCACAAACCAGTGTCCTCAAGCCAACATAACCCATGCCATCGGTCATATTCAGCCTGATTTATTCGTCAGAGTCATGGAAAATTGGACCCAGAGAAGTCGCGGCAGACATTTGAACGCTATTATATCCCATTAACAATGGCATTGACAGGCCTTTCAAAAGAATAAAAAAAAATCGATGATGTTTCACACACACATTGTTTCATTTAAATTTAAAGATAGGAAGCGCTTAATGAAAGACCCTTTACAAAGCACACCCTTCTTTTTACAAGTCGTATCATGCTATCTCATTCCCACACGGATGTCTCTTTCAAACCTTTAGCTTAGACATATGTTTATCACTTGTGCTGTACTATGGCGTCATACAGTCTTACTCATCATCGCAAAATAAGATACAACCTCGGAGCAAGACCGGGTTAAGTGAAATTGTTACTCAACATGGTGGGTTAATCGCGCGCATGCCCGTGTTTTTATCGAGTCGCTGTACGGGAGATGTAGTAGCTGTCAGAATTTAAACCACCCGATCACCAGGGTTAACTCAGTATCCCGTGCGTTGTAACTGACGAAATGGCGAACTTTTATGAGAATCTTGACGTTTTGAACGGAGCTTTGGCAAATATTGACCGTATTCGCGGCATTCGTGCACCACGGCTACGGAAAATGTTCAAAAAAAGGTACGATCCATTTGCGGCACTCACGGAAGGAGATTTTAGGTCTAAATATAGATTTACCAAAGTCAACGTTGTGTTGACTGATGTTGACGTATGAATAAACGTGAAGTTGGCAACACGCCGCGAAATGCTAAATTGGCCGCGTTTTTCAGCTTTGGAGCAGTGTTGCTACCGTAAAAAAATCATAACAGCTGTCGAGAAATATTATGATGATGAGTAAAGATTTTTATCCTGAGCAGTGTAGGCTTACTCCACTGTGTAGCTACCGCGACGCTACAGAGCCGTGGTACGGTTTCATGATGAGTAAGGCTGTTAGTGTTTGAGGGTTTAAATTGCTTTAGATAAATAAACCATCAGGTTTTGATGTAAAACCGATGAGAAACAAAAACACATTAACGGAACTTATTAGGTTATTTTCATTGAACGTAAGTTTGTATGTAGGCGTATACGAATTATTATAAAATTATGGTAATGGGTTTAAAAAAATAACTATTATTATACTATGAATTAGACTGGAGGAATAATTGTAGCCAAATGACTGTATTTAACAGTATGTATTATTATCTTAAGTAACTGGATATGAAAACATACATACCTAGGACAACCGTACCGTACCGTATCTTTCATGCTAGACGGTATTCGGGTGGTTGTCCTTACTAAAGAAAGGGATAGATTTTTTGAACAACAAAAATAAGCCTATTGTCGTTTTGGCTTGTGAAGTTAATCCATGTTGGTTTGGTTTGTCCAAAATTATGTCGACATTAATAATAATTTTGAGCATTTTGCATATTTTATTTATTTAATTTGTTTTTATTCCAGCAGGACTGGGAGGGTAGTGCAATCCCAGTCTACCATATTACATAAACAACACTATAAACTATAAAAGAAAAAAAAAGTTTACATATTAGGTAGTACCTAATTAAAACATAAAATGAAAACAAAATTCATCACATAAATAAATAAAAAAAATAAGCATAAAATTAAAACAAATAATAATTAAACGGAATAAAAAATAAAAAGATATTTTTGGATTGTCCATCAGGGTGGTCACCTCATCATTTGCTTCCACCGCTCATTTATTGGGGAACTGAGCCACTCGGATGCAGCCACGATATATGAGTAAAATAATTTTTAAAGAAGTCTGTGGAACTTCCTCGGCAAACAGAGTTATTGTTATTTTTCCCATGGAAGGTATGGTATTGTAAACTGGCATAACTATTTCGAGCTCAGTCTGGCTTACTCAGGGGTTATTAAAATCTCTCAGCCGAGTTTAGGTCAACTATAAACTATCTTCATTTTAAGACCAGATTGAGAAGAAGCTTCGTCCACCGATATAATAACAATAGAAAAGCCGTCTCATATTTCAGTTCAAATCTAAAAATAATACCACCTAAGAGTAATTTCACAATACAACTAACTCCCCATTAAATTCCAATGTCTCTCTTTGAAAGCATAGGTATAAATGCAAGTTCTCTAAAACGTAAAAGAGAGTACAAAGTTATCACTCAATCCCATGTTGTAATTTGTTAACTTTATAGGTCAATAGCAAGCGTCAAAGGCATGGCGTCACTAGATATAGAGATGAACTTAACAAAGCTTGTTATTTAACCTTCTAAAAACATACGTGAAATCAGCGAAGATCGTTTATTTTGAGTCGTAGGTGGTTGTTTTGCTAGAAAGAAAGGTAAGAATTTTAACGATCAATACGCAACCTTGAAGATGCGGTATATATATTCATACAGCTAATTAAATTATTAATCAATTTTGCGAATGCCCCTAACTAAAATATTGTTAATTGCCTTAATTTCGTGTTTGAAAAATGATCTTCACAACGCTCATGAATAACATGCTTGAAGACAAACGTGACGACCTTGCTCGAAGAAAAATTTGCTCCGCGCAGACCAACAACATTTTTTTTATTTTATTTATATATTTATCTATATAAAGTTTAAATACATGCGCTTTTTCGATACCTGTCTTACTCTGATATGCCTGTGTCGAGAAAGGAGTCGAGGTAAAAAAAAACAATGCTTCCGATCTTTCGACTGCAAGATATTGCTCTTTCTTCTTGATAAATGTTTTCGTGAACCAATATTTATGGTTTCCGTGTTAGTTTTACGATTCACACGCCCTGTCTTGATGATTCTTGTCTATGGCTTGGTTCCATAGCTTTACCAATAATATGTTATAATATACCTACTAAAACCCTACAGATAAGGGTGCCTATAAACTCAATTTTTTTAAGAATGCTTACAAAATCTATTTATAGAGTTAAAGCAGAAGTAGGGCCAGAGGGGAAGATAGCTAATAAAACCTTTGCTACAAAGCAGATTATACTAAAATATAAATCGTATCTTGAAATATACCTATGGATTTTGCGGAAAATACGTATTAGAAATTTTAGCGCTTAACCTCGTTCTGGAATTTGAGTAGAATCTTAATGAAGATTATCACAAGTTTACTTTGCAGTGAAATTAATTTAATTTTCCTTACGTTTACGCCATCTTTACATAACAATTTTTAATAAAAATGATTATTATATACCTTGATGATGAAACCCTTGGTTGTGAAACATGTTGTCAGTAAAAATAGTGTAGCAAACACGTTTGGGTTTTTTGCACATAATTTAAAATGACGCCGAACGGTAATTTTTCAATTTTTGAAGAAGAAAGATACAAATAACGTGCTTTTCCAGAACAGCATTCATGTTTCTATTTTATGAAAATTGTTTCAACCAACAGGCGTAATTCATCATAATTTTAATTTAAAACCGAGCTGTTTTCAAACAAACATCGAAATCTCATGTAAACTAATAATTTTGTTTAATCAACATTAATTTGGCAAAGTTTCCAAATCAACGACGCGCGACGGTATGAAAACTTTGTGTTTACGCTGTGTTTTATTGGGGATCTTTACTATCGAAATGCGGAACTCACTGAAAATACGGCTAAGAACGAGTGCAAGTCCGTGAAAAATCATGTAGTTGTTTAATTTGTGAAGCTCAAGTATTTATTAACAAACATTTATCAGATTATAAATTCAAAACTTGAAAACTTAGGGGGCATACATTCATCACGTGTTACGTGAATTCAAAAGGGGGGTCCAGTAAAATCTTACGTCTACTTGAAAAGAATAACGAAGTGGCCCAAAATTATCTCATCAAGGGGGGGAGGGGTCTAGATTGGAAGAAAAACTACTCACGTAATTAATATACGCCGCCTTACCACATCTGTCAACAATTTAAAGAAAATAAATACACGTTTCAAACATGGATTTAATAATTAAAAATACTATTTGTACCTACTTAATCGCTAGTGAGAATCGTTCCGATAATCAGTTCCAGTTATGAACCTCAAAATAAACGAGGTTAATGAACCGAAGTTACATAAAGACACACCACCGAAATAAATTTGAAGTAGATTTTTAATAACAGAATTTTGAAATTTTTTCCTAATAAAGACTACGTCCAGGAATTTGTGTACCTAATAGTATCTCAGAAATAAGAGTTGATTGAAATTTTTTTAACCCCTCGATACAACGATTTCGACGAGATAAAAGCGAACAAATTAGCCCGAGGGGTTAAATGTCTGGGATTGCAATAAAATCACAGATTTGGTTAGGCACATTTTTTTGCATTCACTTCACACAGGAGGCCTTGAGGAAAACAATTTCCCTTAGGGCCTATGTCGTCTTACGGGATGCCGTGTGGAGGGTCTTTTTAACGAAGGGAAGGATAGGAAGTTCTGGGAAGGAAAAAGGGGTGGGTAGGAATCTGGGGGTCAGTGTGTACAGCAGTGATGGATGTATGTATCCATCCCTCCCACTGGGGTGCAAGGCGATGGGTCGAGAGAGTCAAAAGATCTCCCTAAACCAGTCTCTTCCGATCCGGCCTGCTACGCAGTAGGCGGGCAAATGCATACGCCAAAAGACTAGACAAACCTCACCCTATGAACCCGGGCACCCCTGCTAAGTCACCAGACGTAGCGAACCACTTGGGGTGACCTATGGCAGAGATGGTGGTTATCCAATAAATGGTTCTCGGGGTGGCCGTACCCATAACCGCCTCCCATTGTGTGAAAGGTATCTCAAGGTGGCATTCACAGTTTTCAAGATATCGAAAAAAATAAGATGGTATTTAATTATTCACGCTTTCTAAATATCACGTACTTTTCAGAATGTACGGGTCGCCAGCAAATTAAATGAAACGGTTGATGAAAGATTCTAGACTCTTTCATCCTTGAAAGAAAATTCGTATCGCTCCGTTTGCTATGTTTCACCTGGTGAACCCTGACAGGCTTAAATAAATTTATCATTTGTATGTACCTACACAATTTATAAATTCAAGTAGGTACTTAATATTCGAGTTTCACTAAAATTTCTGGGTGCTATTCCGGTGGAAAAATAACTTGTCGTCCGCCACAGTCATGACTGGGAGATGTGATTCCAGTGTGCGAAGAGAGGCTGGGCCTGCTATGGAGTAGTGCAGGACAGGGACACCTGGAGGCGCCTTGTCGATGCGATGGTTCCCCGACCCAATAAGTCAAGGGGAAGGAGATGTATGTCAATACTAATTTAAACTTAATACTTGTACTGCTTATTAGAACTTAATACTCATTTAATAAGTAAATCGAAGTACCCCGACACATCTTACTAAATTGAATTTTTAAAATTTAATTAAAATTAAATTCAATTTTAATTCTATTTAATAATGTTAATATTAAGTTTTGTAAGTATTTTAGTTTTTATTTTGTTACAGCTGTTTCGGCTTACAATGCCATTTTAAAACTGTGAGTAAGTAAACCTTGTATTAAGCCAAAACAGCTGTGACAAAAATAAGAACTTAAATACTTGCAGAATTCATAATTACATTATCAAAAAACTCAAAAACCACTGAACGGATTTTCATGCGGTTTTCGCCGATAGATAGAGTGATTCATGATGATGGTTTAAGTATATAATTTATGAAGGTATTGTGTAAATTGGTTGAAATATTTGATATATATAAAGGAGAATGTCTGTGACGAGCGGGGTGGCAAGCCGGCAATATGGATTTGAGATGTATGCAAATCTACAGTTTTATGCCAGGGTTGAAGGTCATTTTGATTTCGAAAACTCTGTGTAAGGCCCGGGCATCGCCGGGGACTTCAGCAAGTTAAATTTAATTTGAATTAAATTTAAAAAAAAATCAAGTTCCACGAATTTTTTTTTATGTGAGCTCCACACAGGAGGCCCTGAGGAAAATAATTTCCCTCAGGGCCTATGTCATCTTTGGGGATGCTGTATGGAGGTTTTTTTAAGGAAAGGAAGGTTAGGAGAGTTCTGGGAAGGAAAAGGGTTTAAGGGGTGTGTAGGAATCTGGAGTTCAATGTGTCCTGGTCATCCGCCTCCAGGACCTAGACAAACCTCATCCCATAAACCCGGGCACCCCTGCTAAATCACAAACGTAGCGAACCACTTGAAGTGACCTATGGCAGAGGTGTTGGTTATCCAATAAAGGTTCCCGGGGCGGCGGTACCCATTCCCGCCTCCCAAATTGTTACAAAAACAATTAATGCATTAATTAAAACCTACTCCCGTTCACCCCAGTGACTCCCTAGTGAAAATAGTTGAGAGAAATATCATAAATTCTGTTTATTCCTTATGTTTTAAAATATTAAAAACGTATTTGAAAATATATTAAAGCTAAAAATTGAACAGTTATGAAAAGTAAATAGAAAATTCCGCTCATCTCTCTACTACTAATAAAAACCCGCCATTGCGGTAGTAGTCCAGTAACTTTATACATCACAGTATGCGTTAAATCCGGTAGTTCTGATTTTTTGCAGACTTGTTTATAATGTTGGCCTAATGAATAATCCAAGTTTTCGACCTCGAGTTCCGACCGCAACTTTGTCAAAAATCGAAAAAACCGCGAAAAAATCGTTATTTTTTCAAATTTTGGCGATTATAACCCTAAAGGACTAGTTTTTGAAAAAACTTTTTTATGGCGTTATTAAAGTGGACTAAATTTGCTACAATATGATACTAGAATTGGACTCAATAGTTTTTGAGATTAAGCCTTTCAAAGTTTGTGATCTCGAGCGCAAACCGCGAAAAAATCGATTTTTTTTTCAAATTTTGGCGATTATAACCCTAAAGGACTAGTTTTTGAAAAAACTTTTGTAACATGTTTTTAAAGTAGACTAAATTTTCTACAATATGACACTAGAATTATCTCTGTAGACCTAAGTTTAGGAAACATACTGTGAGGTTACTACTGCAACAACTGAATAACATGTTGATATGCGGCCATCTCGTGTCACCAGAGATGAATCAGATACTGAAAAACTCTGTAGATGGTTTGCACAGCACCCTCCATTCCTTACAGCAGATTTCATTATTTCCATCAGCAGTGGCCTGGTTGGAGAATCTAGTGTCAACAGCCACATGGCTCTAGAGATTGGGAGAGAATCGATGCTAAAGATGGTTGGCCAGAACTTCCAGGAAGTGAAATTCAAACGTAAAAACAATGTGGGTCCCTATCTTCAGCTGTACGAACTATTACTGTTGGCAATAAACATGTAACTGTTGATCCTCTAACACTGTTTCACAGGTTGTGTGTCTTAAAACAATCGGATGAAGAATTGCGAAAGTTCTTCACTTACGAACTGTCACCAATCTTAATGTCATTGTTCTCTGAAGAGGGGATGAGAAAGGGCACAAAATCCACCTTGTATTCAGTATTTGAACCTGTAACCTTAAATGAGAAGCAAGGGTTAACGAAGTTTATAGCAGTGGATGGAGGGCATCTACTTCACAAAATTGTGTGGCCTCGAAGCTCATCATTTAGTGCGATAGCTGACAGATACATACAGTACATTACTGCTCACTATGGCTCAAATGTGGCAGTAATTTTCGATGGTTACTCCGTAGATGCTGTACAGAAAAACACAAAGAGCTCTGAGCGTCTTCGAAGAGCCAAGTTACACTCATAGCGAGAGATAATCGTTGATGAGAAAACCGTGGCACAGGTTCCTCAACAGAAATTCTTGTCAAATGACAAAAACAAGATTCGTTTCATAAAACTGCTGACAACAAAAATGGGAAATCACAATATTCAAGTACTCCAAGCAGAGGAAGATGCTGATAGGCTCATCATCACTACAGCTGTAACTGCTGCCTCTACCTATAATATAGTGGTAGTCGTTGGTGAGTACATTGACTTGCTGATCATCCTTACTGCGATCTCAAACCAACGTGAATTTTTTTACAATAAATGTGGAAGAGGCAAAGCATCAGATGTCATGTATTCCAGCATCGCTTCTTCAAAATCCTCTTTGAAAACAGAGCTTTTCCTCTTCATCCATGCCTTTAGTGGTTGTGACTCGACATCCTGCTTGTTTGGCTTAGGGAAGGTACAAATGATGTCCATAGTCGAAAAAAATCCGGACGTTGAAAAGCAAGCTGCGATTTTTCTCGACACCAACTCTACACCTGACGATATAGCAGCAGCAGGAGAATGAGTCGTAATTGCTCTATACGGAGACAATCTCAACACCCATAACCTTGACGAGCTGCGGTACCAACTATTCGCCAGGGCTGCGACGAAAACCAGCTTCAATCTAGCCAGGTTACCTCCTACACGAGATTCTGCTCGATTTCACTCCTTGCGGACATACCATCAGGTAAGAATTTGTCCTTGCATCAGTTACATATCATTCATCATTTTTTTATTCTCATGTACAATCTTCTTACTGGTTCAGGCGTGGTTGGGAGTCAAACTGAACCCTCTCTCCTGGGGGTGGATATCCACGCCACAAGGCCTCAACCCCAAAATGATGACCAGAGATGCAGCCCCACAACACCTCTTGCGGATGATTTCTTGTGGCTGCACGAAGGGTTGTGGGAACTCGTGCAGCTGCAGGAAGGCAGGATTAAAATGCTCATCAGTCTGCAGGCACTGTAGCGGGGCCTCTTGTGACAATATACCTGATGTCGAAGTAATAGATATCCCAGAAGGCGACGATCTGTCCGATGTCGAAATGGAGGATGACTTGTGGGCACAAGACGTCGACGATTCATCACCATCTCCTGATGGGGATATTCCATCCCAATACGTCGATCCAGATATGGACGAACCTCAACCGGGACCTTCCAAGAGGGCTAAATTAATTTAATTTTTTGTTTTGAATATTACTCAGTTTCCTAACAAATAAACTTTTGTTGTACTTAAATTGTTTTTTAAATAAATAAAAAAAATAAAAATAAAATACTTTGTTTTTTATCTTTTTTGCTTCAATATGCGTAGCTTAGCTTAAACATCATCATCCCACCATAAAAGTACAGGGTTTCGATAGTATAATCAGGGTCAAAATTCATTCAGAACGACAGAATTGCAAAAAATTGCGAAGTTCTAAAAAAATGATTAACTTTGAAAGGCTTAATCTCGGAAAATATTGGGTTTACGGAGACAGTTCTAGTATCATATTGTAGTAAATTTAGTCTACTTTAAAAACATGTTACAAAAGTTTTTTCAAAAACTAGTCCTTTAGGGTTATAATCGCCAAAATTTGAAAAAAAAATCGATTTTTTCGCGGTTTGCGCTCAAGGTCACAAACTTTGAAAGGCTTAATCTCAAAAACTATTGAGTCTACAGAGACAATTCTAGTATCATATTGTAGCAAATTTAGTCCACTTTAATGACGTCATAAAAAAGTTTTTTCAAAAACTAGTCCTTTAGGGTTATAATCACCAAAATTTGAAAAAATAACGATTTTTTCGCGGTTTTTTCGATTTTTGACAAAGTTGCGGTCGGCACTCGAGGTCGAAAACTTGGATTATTCATTAGGCCAACATCATAAACAAGTCTGCAAAAAATCAGAACTACCGGATTTAACGCATACTACCCCATACAATCAGGCGACAAAGTTACTGGACTATAGGTGACTACGAACTAATCCTTTCCGCCGTATGTTTTTTTGTAAAGTAATCACGCAAAAGGGCAAATGGGGGTCATTTACGTTGTGTTTGTACATTATTGCCTCCCTCACGGCACATTACCATAATTTTTAACTTAACATACACTGTAATACATATAATTCCGTAATATGACATCACTTCCCGCACACCATATCACGCATCCGACACACCACATTCTGCTAAAAATTATGCATTCTGAAGAACATCTCTCTTCGTGTGAAATGTGGGTTTAACTTAAAATGATAGAGTATCATAGCATGAATAAAATACTAATAAAGAAACGTGCCATGAAATTAAACAGAAGTTACATGAAAAGTTGAAAAGAAAAAGCTTCTATTTTAACAGGGAAGGCTGACCCTCTCAGAATTTTGGTGTCAAGGCCCCTCATCGGAGATTCAATTTACATTATTTTACCAATCAAAATAAACATAAATCGTAATCAAAATAAAGCTAACGAACAAGCAGAAAATTGACTTTACTATGAACAAGCCACGACCTACAAATAACCAAACACACAGATGCAATATTGATGTTTCAATTCCAGAGGAACATTATCGGATCTCAATTTACATTCAAATAAAGAATTTAAACATTTGGTTTTGGTGAGCAATGTGCGGCCCGTCAGCCCATTTCGCGCAGCCCGCGAGCATTTTTGTACGACTCGCATGATTAAATAAAATATCAAAAGTTCTCGTTTCTGTTCTGTTTTGTAAGGCCGTCCGTTTATGGAGAAATTCAAAACAAACCAGTTGTCGACGCAATCGCAATCAACCTCCTGAACAATATTGATGTTTTTCTGATATGACATATCGCAGATTACCCGAAAACTTGATAGTTCGTAAGTCGCTACCATGGCAACCTGTCAATAAAGCAACTGAAATGCGACTGCCGCGCTTGCTGCACTGCAGTGCTGGTAGTCGCGGCCACCAGCACTGCTGGTCAGTAGCGGCTCACAAACCGTCAAGTTTTCGGGAAATCTGCCGTGCGACCAGCAGTGCTGTTGGCCGCGGCCAGTGCAGCACGCGCAGCAGTCGCGTTTCAGTTGCATTGTTGACAGGTTGCTATGGTAGCGGCTCACGAACTGATTTTTCAGTTTCTCCGTGAGCGAAGGCCCTAAAAGGGATTACCGGACACTTTTACTTTATTTAAACATTTGAATCTGCTAATTATTTTTTTTTAAACTTTCTTAACATGACAGAATTTTGTGTTTCAACATTAATTGTATAAATTGTAATTGATGTTTTTCTTGAGATCTCTGTTGCATTTTAAAGTTTTCATTTTTATAAAATACCAAAAGATTTCATAACAAAATTTAGTTTAACTATGCTTAGTATAAAAATGATAAAAAAATAGACAAAAGATAGTTTTGATATTTCTTATATATTAGCAATCTTTTGGATTTCCGGGTGCTGCGATAAAATATTTTACGTTTTCACAATTATAAAGTAGGTACGAAAAGGTTGACAAAGTTAGTCCGAAGTATTTTTATACAACATTATTAAAGGGAAAAATTAATAATTTCTATTTTAGATACTGACATTCGTGGTGGAATTCCATTATAATAATTTATTATAACAGTTTTAAACTTTTTTCCACTCATTTTATTTTTGACCGTTACGGGTTAAGGCCATCTTCAGACTGGTACAGTGCTTACTATGGTTTACATACACAACATTTGGGTGAGGTTTACATGCACATCAAAAATACATGGATTTTCCCATCTTACTAGTAGTTGCTATGTACGGTCTGTTGCTAGTTGCTACGTGCGGGAGGGAGGTATGCAATTATTTTAATAAAATAGATGGGTTTTCTCATCTTCATTGCTATTGCTATATACGATCTACGTTGCTATATGTGGCCTAAAGATGCCTTAATTGGCTGAAACCGGTTATGTAAAAAAAATCGCTAATAGTAAAATACTGTTTTAATATGTTAAGATATTATTATGTTCTTTAAAATTCAAAATGACAGAAATCGACAGCAGTTACTTGTTCGGCCATTCAATTTTCGCCTGCAGCATTTTGTTTATGCGTTCTATGATTGTTTTATTATTAAAATAGCTGACCCGGCGAACTTCGTACAGCCTCAGAATCAGTAATTGTTACGTTAACTTCTTAGTTTAAATTCAGTTTTTTTATCAAATTATAAATTATACAATGAAGCAATTATTGATGCGCAACTGACCGTGTATTGTTTTTGTCAGTATCAGAGATGGCGCTGTGTACGGATTTATAAATTTTGTGATTTTCGTACATTTCCATATACTTACGGGAATTGCGTTTCATTTTCTTTATACGTGTGCGGGAGGTTTATTATAATTATTGTATTTTTCCTTTGGAGGGGTGCAGATTTTCGACTGTTGACATTTAGCACGTAAGAAAGAGGGGCAGCATTATATGTGAACAAAAGCAAAATAATCAGCGCATTGACATTTGACATTTTTGAATTTTTGGAATTCACTCACTACTCAATATTATGCTTTTCACAGTATTCCTGCAGCTCTTTCAAAAAATAAGAATTCGTTCCATAGAAAATGTATTAGTAAAAGAATTTATTTATTGTTATTAAGTTTATTTTGTAGAACTCCATTTCAATTTTTAATTTATTTTATATATTTAATAATATTATTATTCAATGTATAAAAACAGTTTATTATAAACAAGTTCTGCTTCTGCTTCGTAATTATTATTATGAGTTACAGCTGTTTCGCCCTCTGAAGGCATTATCAAACTGTGGTTGTTACCACCTACAGACGATGTATTTATATCATTTCTAGACAGGTACTTATGATGACAAAATGAATAGCTTTTAATTATTATTACTTGTGCCCCTAAACTTCTAAGTAAAATGACTGAAATATTAATGGTTAAGTTTCCCAATTACTGGATTGTTTAAATTTGACTGAGGGTCGTTAATTATTCCATAAAATAAACCCTTGATGATTCATCAGGATTTACCTTATAATACAATTGATATTTGAAATGGTCATCATTCTCTTGGATAACCCACTATGAATCATGTATTTACTTAATAGCACAGTTAGATATTTGGACTGGATTTAAATATATCTAAAAGTGGCGAGCGAATTATATTTGTTTGTTCATTAATTAAAATAGCTTTCTGATTATTAGAGTTTTTATTAATTTCTAACTGCTCTAACAGATTGAGTTTGCGTCCTTTATTTTGTAAGTGCAACGGAAATGGTTTATTATTATCACTAAGTGAGTGATTGTTTTCTAAGAGATCACTCACTTAGTGATAATAATAAACCATTTCCGTTGCACTTACAAAATAAAGGACGCAAACTCAATCTGTTATAGCAGTTAGAAATTAATAAAACTCTAATAATCAGAAAGCTATTTTAATTAATGAACAAACAAATATAATTCGCTCGCCACTTTTAGATATATTTAAATCCAGTCCAAATATCTAACTGTGCTATTAAGTAAATACATGATTCATAGTGGGTTATCCAAGAGAATGATGACCATTTCAAATATCAATTGTATTATAAGGTAAACCCTGATGAATCATCAAGGGTTTATTTTATGGAATAATTAACGACCCTCAGTCAAATTTAAACAATCCAGTAATTGGGAAACTTAACCATTAATATTTCAGTCATTTTTCTTAGAAGTTTAGGGGCACAAGTAATAATAATTAAAAGCTATTCATTTTGTCATCATAAGTACCTGTCTAGAAATGATATAAATACATCGTCTGTAGGTGGTAACAACCACAGTTTGATAATGCCTTCAGAGGGCGAAACAGCTGTAACTCATAATAATAATTACGAAGCAGAAGCAGAACTTGTTTATAATAAACTGTTTTTATACATTGAATAATAATATTATTAAATATATAAAATAAATTAAAAAATAAAAGAATTTACTTCATAATTATTTTTTTCGTGAATTTTTCCGATGTTTTATTAGCTATTCTGCTATTCGGGGCGGAGACAAACCCAACAAATCAAATATCATAAAAATCGGTCCAGCCATTCTCGAGTTATAAATGGTGTAACTAATAGGCCAGTGCAATTAGCGATCCGCGATCGGAATTATTCCGGTGGTCCCAATTTTTTTATATGTTTTATATATTCACCTAGTGATGTAAAATCTGAGTTTTCGACCTTGGGTCACTTGAGCTTTCGACGCCATTTTGAAAAAACCAGCCGAAATCGCGCCAAAATCTAGTTTTTCTCAAATATCTCGTTTCCAATAAAAATGTTGGCCAAAGTAGCTTTACAAGTTTAGTAGAACATAAAATTACCTACAATTTTTATCTAAAAATATTTCTTCTATCTCTAATAAATATCGAGATATGCAGTCGTAAAAAAGTATATAAGTTGATAAAAACGGGTAAATTGCTCGACTTGGTTTGGTTTTTTGTGCGTATCTCTTTTCCAGTACAATTTTGTGAAAAAATTACTGATATCAATTTTGTAGAGAATAAAATTTCATAAACGACGTAGGTATATGTTTAATGTTTATTTCGCAATTTGGTATCCAGGTTCTTATACAAAAAATCGGTAAAAAAATCAATCAGAAGATAATCTTGGCATTCCTTGATTATTCTTTTTTTTAAAACAATTATTATTGAAATAACCTGTAACATACATAACAGCAATATTAACCATCGATATAATCATAAAATATAAAAAAATATTAATTAAGGTTCATAGTACATAGATGTGGTAAAAAAAGAAGAAAAAAATGTGTTTTCTTAAAATTTATGACTATTGACTTTAGTTTCTTACTGCCATTTACGGGCCCGAAAAGCTTCAATATAGTCTTCCAATGTCTCATCAGCCGAATTTACGACGACTGGGTCATCAAATTCCTCGTCATCATCATGAACGAGGGCTGCCACAGCATTCTCGCATGAGCTGCCATTCCAGTGAATACAGAGTAGGGAGCATTTCAAACCCGACTTTCTATATGTGCACTTTCTAGCGCAACCTTTTTTGCATTGGCTTGATATAAAGTTCAGCAACGCCTGAGGTGTAGCCTCCTTCATCATTGGTACTGGAGTTAGTAACCCAACAGCCTCCTTCTTCCACCCCCATTCAGTTGGATCTTTATGTGACCAAGCCAAATCTGCACTTTGAAGTATGTGGTTGCCTGGATAAATTGAATTTGTCCTTTTTCACTCCTTTGATAAAAATAATGTACCTACCTTAAATTTTCCAAATTTGATTTCTCATTGCAGCCATACAAAAGTGCAAAGAATTGTTCGACAGCCAAAGTGATTGTTTCTCGCTTTGCTTTTGGATCTTGAAATACACAAGTTTTATTCACTGAGTGGTTCTTGAGAAGAATATTACAAAATTTGTATATACCTTGACCGAACGGAGCACCAGTTATATCGCAGCCACTAATGGCATGAATGAATAAAATGTTTTCAACTATTTCAATGTATTTAAAACGTTTGTTGAAGTACATAGAACGCGTCAGGTGATTTATCTTTACCAACTTTTTGGTAATATGCGTTTGGAGGTGAGAGAGCTGTGAGGAGTACGAACGGGTCAATATCCTAACCAATGATTATGACTGCATCACGTGGAGATGACAACGAGTTTGCTGTGGTTGTTATGAGAATATCAGCATCCTCTTCAGCTTGTACTGTCGTTTTTTTCGATCGTTCAAGTGAGGCTCTGAGTAGGGAAATAAAACGAGACTTGTTCTTCTCATTTCCCAGAAACTTTTCCTTAGTGCTTTTTTTCAACCTAATTTGGGTATCATAATGATTTTGTACATAGCTTGACATATTGCTAAAAATGATTGAAAAGGGTTGAGCACGACCCCATACAACATTGTGCAGTAAATATCCTCCATCCACTACGTGTATACTTCTTCCCAGTTCTGTGTTATTTGGTAGAGGGTTGGTAAAAAATAAAATATGAATTTGGTTTCTTTGCGCATGCCTTCCTCTGAGGAAAGAGACAGTGGGAGAGGAGATAGTTCATATTGGAAATATTCTTTATGTTCAATTTCACACTTTTTGGCAATACACATACGATGGAATAGCATTGATGGATCTATTGTCACAGTCACCCGCTGATTTTTTTATGCTGCTGGTTATAAGTGTAGGTTTCCAAAGTTGACATAAGAAATTTCCCCATCTTTTCCCATTCTTATCATCGTGCCACTGCTTATAGACATAATCACGTTTGTTTTAGGAAATGGTTCATGGCAAGCAAACCAATCAATGATAGTTTGGACGTCTTTATCATCCCTCTTAATTCGTGTAGGCCTCATCTCTACATGTTGCTCTGACGTTCCTGATTCAACCCCATAGAATAACTCGATACCCTCACAAATGTTATGCAGATAAAGAAATCCATAATCCTATAAAAGCTATAATCCTGTGTAGCCTAAGTTATGACCGACAAAAGTTTCATGGGGGCTGGCAGCTGTAGAGAACTTATGAGAAAAAAACAAAGATTTCAATACAAAAATAACCGATTCCCAATGAAATAATTCTTAAAATATCATTTTTGTTTATGATTTTTGTATGTAAAAAGAGCTAAATTATCTGAAAAAACCATCGAAGAAGCTAAACCACATTTTTGGAGCTGACGACCTCAATTTAAAACTAAATGACGCCCGATGGCCAGTCCTGGAGTGGCTAATTGGCACCAACTGCAGGGAACCGGAGGGGGGGGTGAAAGGGTCGGAGGGGGGGGGGGTAACCCCCACACTAGTTAATTTATTTATAGATATTATAGTTAAAAATGTAAAGTGAACAAAAGTCGAATGACGTGGTAATATCGTGATAAATTTTTATGTTTTCACCTACCAATATTTGTTTATTCATACTTTAAATCAGTAAAAACAATACAAAAAACATAAAAATCACAATTCTTATAAAAAAATTTATTCTCTACAAAATTAATATCAGTAATTTTTTCACAAATTTGCACTGAAAAAGAGGTACGTCCAAAAAACCAAACCAAGTCGTGCAATTTTCTTGTTTTTATAAATTTATACACATTTTTACGGCTGTGTATCTCAATACTTATTAGAGATAGAAAAAAAAAATTAGATAAAAATTGTAGGTAATTTTATGTTCTACTAAACTTGTGAAGCTACTTTAGCCAAAATTTTCATTGGGAATGAGATATTTGAGAAAAACTAGATTTTGGCTCGATTTCGGCTGGTTTTTTCAAAATGGCGGCGAAAGCTCAAGTGACCCAAGGTCGAAAACTCAGATTTTTCATCAGGAGATGAGTGTATAAAACAAATAAAAAAATTGGGACTACCGGAATAATTCCGATCGCGACCCTCTTTTTTGCGCTAATTGCACTGGCCTATAACACGACTTTGTTTTATATATGAAGATTGATTAAGAATTTTAGAAACGTCTGCAAATATACAGAAAATGTCAGATTTATTTTAGTTGAAATGGCTGTATTGAAGTTCGTCACTTCTTCAGAGTGAAATCAAGCACTAATAAATAATAAAAAAGTGTTATATAATTTTTGTGTATTTGGTATTTAAATTGAATTACTAGTATTTTGAAGTTAGGTTGAATGCTTTATTTATAATACAAATACACTGTAAACAAGCATAAAAATAAATCATTTATTTTTTGATACATAGTGCGCCCCTGTATGTGAAAGGAATTAACTTGTTGTACTGATAACTTTTGTTATTTCTGTTATGATAAGAACATTCTGTTGGAAACATCGGATTCGGAGAAGTATACAAACTTCCACAAAAACTAATATTTTTTACGATGAAGATTATAAAAAGGAGAGAAAAGTATTGATACGTGATTCTCCGAGAAAGTTGTGTGTACACAGTGATAAAGATATGTATTGGAAGACCTATTTATTTTTTGTTTTGAAAGTTTATTTATTTTCATGTATCTAGTATGAAAGAATGGCAGACTTGGATTACACCATACTCCCCGTTCGGCTGGATTAAATACTTAAATGAAAAAATAAAAATCTTAAGTATGTGCTAACTGATATAAAAAGATAACCTTGGTATACAAATCATAAAAATGCAATGTAAAGTGCCACACAAAAGTGTCAAGACTTATTGCTTCCTTTACGGCTTTTGGGACTAAAAGCGTTACTCTGATATTTCTAAAAAAACTAAATCACGCGTTCACCGAAAAAGCACACTCCCATGGCTTAGATCAACAAACGCTGATCTTAAATATATTTAAGGTTAGATATATATAAAAAAATATATAATTATACCAAGAATTAATAAATCGTCATTTAGGATCGATTACGTAGATTACGTAGATTAATAAATATGTAGAATAAAAGAAAAATAAAAGTAGAAGAATAATAAAACATAGAATTAATAAATCGCCATTTAAAACCATAAGAGACTTCAACGCCTTATAATTTGTCGGCGGGTTCTGTCAGAACTTACACCACTACCTCATGAGTCAGTCGGCCGCGTCCATTAGAATGCTGACAATATTTTGCAAAGGTGCGCTGCGTACACTCGTACGACAGTACACAAATTTTTCGAAAAGAATTCAATTTGATGATTTTATACTGACCCGAGTGGAATTGACTTTACTGTTAAACAGCAAAACTGAGGGTACGTACGACGTCACACTTGCCGCGTCAGATTTTGATCGTTTTGGCATGCTTTGAAAAATGTTAACTTTAAAAATTATTATAATTATGAAATCAACATTTGTTAAAAAATACTGGTATTTAGGTTTAATAAATTCAAAAATTGAGACAGGAATCCCTTATTGCTTTGTTAACATTATTACGTAGGTAGCTGTGGCGGCAGAACTTTGTTACGGTTGAAACTTTATGCAGCCGTCCTACTGACCGTTAGCCTTGGTTTCTCGTTTCACTCAACTCTATCCATCGGTGAATTAGATAAACAGACTGTTCCACAGTAATTAAAACCAGCGTCGTCGTTTAAATTTTGAGCACAGTGGAGTTGTTTGAAATATATTGAAAGTATAATGAGTTGTTGATGGTCTACAATTGTGACACGTTCCATCGTGGTCATGTTCTGCACATCATATTACTCCTTCATGGGTTTTATATAAGTTCAATAGCAAATTTTACTTCATCTTTTCTATTTCACTACGTAATTATTATGAGAAATAAAACAATTATTTGTTTAAATCAACGAATTACGTAGTTATAAACAAATCAAACGTTTATTTAATTTTTATGCCAAACCCCAAACTAACTGCTTTCTACTAAAATTATTATATGTTTGTTAAAGTCCATATGGGAATGTAATATAAATAAATAACGTGTAATGACTTCCATTGCGAAAAAATATCGAAATAAATTCAATATTGACATGAAAATATTTTTATTTGCAATATTTTCGATACATGATGTAAATTAATAACAAAAAAAAAATTATTATTAAAATGACCAGTAAAAATTTTACACTTGAGTAACATTTGAGCAAACATTCGATCGTGTTCGATAGTTAATTGATACTTTCTTGCAAGATGTTCAAACTTTAAATAATTTGATGATCGCACAAGATCTATTGGTATTAATAAAGAAGTGCTTTATAAGGAATATTTATGATATTTTTAAAATTAATATGGTTGTATCTGCCAGCTCAGCTAATAAAAGGTTCGCTTTAAATTTATTTCATTCTAATGTTAATAGAACTTTTCCATTCTATTTTGTATTTCGGAAAACTAAAATGTCTGTACAAAAACGTAAATAATACATAAAACATACGCCCAAGTGCATACTATAAGTCACGGGTCCATTTTCCCAGTCAGGTCATATAATCGGATTAATTTAGTTATCTCGCTGAACTCCACGAACTTTCGTTCTCTGCCTACATGAACTTTAGCTCCAAGCCCGAAACGAGCTTTCATTTGGAAATATTCGTTCCGGTCCTCGGTGGGTCACGCGATAACTTGAAGGAATTTAATTCACTGGCGCGACTTTTACGAACCTTTTTCTCCGTCCGTTGAAAGGAAACATGGCATTTAAAATCTTGCGAGATCGTTGAAAGAATTATTTTGAAGTATAACAATTGTGAAATGGGGGCATTTATCATGCCTGCTACGAAAATATGCTTTATATTCAGTGTTATTTAGGAGTCCTGTCGTCACTATTTTATTTCTTATTAAAGCTATGAACATTTGTTAGAAATTTAAAAATAATGAATATATTGATTGGAATGGTCCTTGAAAACCAATAAATATGACTGATTATTTTTACTTATAAAATAGATTATTCTATTAATTATTGTGAAATACAAGTTGGCCTTCGTTTTGATCATATTTAATTATACAAAAACAAAAGTAAGTATTATAAACTTTGAATGCTGGTTTCCTCGATTCTGAATTTTTCTACAAATAAAATTGTTTCAATTTAAAGTTTATGAATTTTTTTTAACTATTTAAAAAAAATCTTTATATACCAAGCTCACCCCTATTGGGTGAAAACTGAACTTACAATTAAAAATTCTCTCTTCAGTGCCGAGCTGAAAAATGCTCTCTTTATCTACCAGCTGGTTACCCGGCATGCTTTGCAATGCCATTCAAAGAAATCTGCATGTCCTTTCCTGTGCGTCCCCGTTCCCTTCCACCTTCCCCGCCTCGTCTCTTCCCTCTCCGCGAACCCCACTTTCCCCTGCCTTTCTTCTTAAAATATACACATTTTCATTTATACAAATTTCATATCGCCAGAACTTACTATTATATATAGCCTATATTAGTCGCTATTAAAGTAGCTTTCTATTGGTGAAAGAATTTTTCAAAATCGGTTTAGTGGTTTAGGCGTGAAAGCGTAACAAACAAACAGGCACTTTCGCATTTATAATATTAGTATGAATTGTATTATGTATATAGGTACTTACTTATCAAACTCTTTTCTTCAACTTTGTTTGATAATGTGACTACATACTCGTATTCTACCTTTTTTTTTCTTTATTCATTGAGTTGTTAATTACATAATTTGAGGATTTTTCGACCACCATGGTAGGCTCATCATGCCCGTATTGTGGTGATGGAATTACTATCTACCTACTATAATTTTGTCGCTGCTATGTTCAGTAAAACATTCAATCTGGCGTTATAACGGTTAACAAATAATTAAACACGTCGGTCGCCAAAATGTAACGCTCAGTAAAGGTGCTACATAATAAGACATTTATTTTATTATATGTTAGACGAATTATTATTCATTACCTTTATGTTTACAAAATCTTTAATAGTTAAACATAAAAGAATTGTGGAAAAAGAATTAAATTATAATTTTCAATTAAAACAAAAACTGATAAAGGACTCTAATGTCTTAAAATGAAGTTATGCGTGAAATCCTATTTTGATACTATTTAGATTAATCTTTACGACGAATCGGCTTACAGTATGAACATCAAAAAATATACTACGGATAATTTGAAGCTTTTACTAGCTTTTCTATGTATTGGAATTACAATAAAATTATTATTTACATAACAAAAAATATAAGCGTATACCACTAAAAAAAATGTTTTTTATGACTTAACTATGAAGTAATACAAAAAACAATTTTAAAAAAGTAACCCTTTATGGCTAAGACTATTTTTAAGGTTTTCTATGTTCTAACTTTCTTTCGTTCTTATAAAATTATGCACAAAACAAATAAAAACCACTTTTTCGCTTACTTGCCTCGTGCAAATAAGACGCTCGATTTTAAATTTTGCAGGCATGAGAATCGAAATATTTCTAGCGTTTATATTCCTCTTAAATATTATAACGTCACTCTAATATTTTAAACTCAGGGTCGTGAAACAAATAAAATATAAATCGATAGCTTGTAGTCTTTAAAATAAAATCGAACTGATAATCTAATCACATGTTTAAACAAAGATTGTCTTGTTGTGAAAATTATTGCAGGGTGCCAGTTCAAGATTTTAAATGGTAAATTAATATACGAAACTCAAAATTAAACGAAGTAATTAGCTCAAAGGTCAAAGGAGATTTACCGATGTATGTCTTCCTCGTCAAAACAAACGTCCAGTCTCTCTGACTATCTATTCGGAATTGTTTGAAAAATTAGCTTGCCAAAAATTGTTTGGGCAACGCTAGGTAAGTTTGAGGTCTGCAAGAGGCCTTAAAAACCATGCAAAGCATTCTTCAAAATAATTACAACATGAAGATAAATAAAGACAAAACAAAGCTGCTGACTGTAGGCCGAACGCAACATCAGATGAGAGTAGAGATGTCAGGAGTTCCACTAAAGAACACCAAGGAGTTTGTCTACCTCGGGAGCAAAATCACATGGGACGGTCGGTCTAAGAGCGAGGTTGACAGCCGTATACACCAGGCTAGGCTTGCATTCAATAAAAGGTCGAAAATAATAGAATCGAATAATATAGACCTGAAACTGAGAATACTCCTCATCAAGACCTATGTATGGTGTATCTTGATGTACGGCTGCGAAACATGGTGCCTATCCGAAAGAGATAAACGGAGACTAGAGGCTTTTGAGATGTGGTCCTATAGAAGACTACTAGGAATTTCCTGGAGAGACCACATCACAAATGAGGAGGTTCTCCAAAGAATCGAAGGAGGAAGGCACCTGATCAGGACCTTGTCCGAAAGGCGCGCAAGATGGATCGGCCATGCAATAAGACAAGAAGGCCTCTTGCATGCCATAATGGAGGGTATGACCGAGGGGACAAACGCTAGGGGACGACAACGCCGAGAGTACCTGGAGGACCTGCTGGTGGACGTGCGCTGCTTATCATATGCAGACTTCAAAAGAGCCGCACAAGACAGGGAAGAGTGGAAGAAACGAATAGATGAAATTGCTGCAAACCAATCCCAGGATTGAAACCAGAGAGAGAGGTAAGTTAGGAAAGTAATTAGTTAGTATCTATTTATTACTCATTAGGTATTTAATCTTGTCCACTGCATGTAAAAATGCTTGATCGAACTAAACTTCGTATTTTTATTTAACAGATTATGCAAAAGTTCGCAAATTGAAGACATATTCGAAATAAAATTCCTGTAGAAATTAAAAAATCCTAATAAACTTTTTAATTGATTGACATATGACGGATATGGCGCTCTTTTAATAGCTTCTAACTTATTACATTGAGGTTGAATACCCCTTTCCGAAATCACGTATCCTAAAAAAACAATCGATTTAACAAAAAATTGACATTTCTCCGTGTTAACACATAACCCGCACTCCCTTAACCGATTACATACCGCGCGAATATTATTGTCGAGATCCCGCTCGCTAATCCATGAAATTATAATGTCATTTAGATAAAATGCCACGCCTTTTAATCCTTGCAAACAACTCGCAATTATTCTAGCAAAACTGAAATAATCCCAAATGTGTGTTAATTCAAGTAATTTTTTTACAGTGATCTGCCAGTTGTAACTGACAATAGGCTTGTTTTAAGTCTAGTTTCGCAAAAATTCTACCCGAGCTTATCTTATGAATGACCTCTTCTATCTTGGGTAACGGAAATTTTTCTATGTTAGTAATCAAATTGAGACTCCGTTTGGTGTCCGTGCAGTCGCCGTTTTTCTTTACTACCGGCACTATCGGGGAAGCAAATTTGCTGCTAGTAATTAGAGAAATTATTCCGTCTTTAACCATTGCCTTCAATTCTGTATCCATTTTACTTTTTATTAAAAATGGGACCGGCCTAGCATTGAAAACAATTGGACCCGCGTCTTTATTTTCTTTAAATGACACCTTAAATTTATTAAATTTACCCAACTTGTCAGAAAAAACTTCGGGAAATTCGTGAATAAATTTATCCTTATACTGCTCTCCTGGATCCATCGAATTAATGGTATTTTGTACCGCCGCGATTTCCAACCCAAAATATCCATGAAGTCCCTACCTACAATTAAATCCGTACCCCCCGTAACAATAATGAATGTAACATTGTTGATTTTATTTTTGTACTTCACGCATTGATATATATAAATAGATGAGACAATAAGCGAATAAATTGGTTCGACGGATTTGAAGGTAGTACCTCCAATTCTCTATTTCACGCATTTAGTGGACCAAAAACCATCGTGTCGTGTTGGTCATTTGAAATACATCTGGCAAGCGTATGTGTAAAAGGCGTTCGTGCAATGTATGGAACGGACCATTCAGACTGTTGAACGTTCGAGTCCTTACTACGCTGTGCCCTCAGTCTAAGGACACCTGCATTCTTGTACATTTTTGCAGGTATATTTACATGGCGGCTCGCGCTCGGTGTGGAGTCTATTGTAAGTCCCTTTATTAAATGTTTCAATACCCGGCTTCAGAGCTCAGTTGTTCAACTCGTTCCAGGCGAATGGCGCGATGTCATACTCGTAATTGAAACTTTGAATGCAATATTTTCCATCTCATTTTTTTTCTTTTATAGTAATTAAGGTGAATATAAAGATTTTTCTAAAAAAATATTTGTATTAAGCGTAACCAGTGATTTCGAAAGTTTACCAAAAATAGGCGCTGCAACAGTAAAAAATAACTAGGTTGATTAAAATAATTGATGAACTTTGATGTCGTTGTACGCGGCCCTCTACTTGAAAAGTCTGTAAACCCCTGCTTTGCAATCGCATTCGTGCCGTTTCAGTACCACATGTTTCAGTTCGGTAGATAACGGAAAGTGTCGAACTACCCCTCCCGCATGCCTACGCAAGCCTGAGATGAACACGAATCTTGAAAATATTTGTAAGGCATGGCGCCTCTATTGTATATCTCTATGACTTCACGTCAAAAATAGCTTTGCCAATAACTTTTAATGCGTTTCCTGCGTAACCTGAAATAACCCGGTTGTCGGCCAATAATTTTACCGTACCGAAATAACGCTTAAAAATTTCTTCCTGCATTACACTTAACGATGAACCCGAATCGACCATCGCTCTAAAATGTTCGTCATTTATTACAATGTCTGCTGTGAATGATTTAATTGTAGCTATCATATGATTATTACAACAGAAATCCTCCACAATTAGATTGACACTATTCATATTATTATTATTATTAACAAAAATTTTCTGCAGATAACCTACTCCATTGCATTTGTAGCATCTAGCGTTGCGAAATTCGCAGGAATTGGTTCTATGCCCCGTATTCTTACAAATTCGGCACGATAATAATAAGCACCCGGTGGTACTGGAAATTTACCGCTCGAAGCCGCTCGAGGCTTCCCGGTAAACCTGAGATTTTTAGTATCAGAGCCCTTTGAAAAGTGCCTGTTGCTATCATCCTTCATGATGCTGTTAATCTCCGACTTTACCGAATTATTTGCAATGTCCAATACTGACATACTGCTAGCACCTCTTCAAGTTCATTAAGTGTTAATTTCAATCCCTCAAGGTTTATTTTGTCCTTAATACGACCCGGTAATAACCCAATGGCAAAAATATCTACGAAATATCTACGTTTTCTTCTCTAACCTATTCACAAATTCACAATAAGCCCCCCGTAACTCTGTTGGACAACTTAGGTACTAAGCTACCTACCATCTAGCGGAATCTACTGACAGTACTTATCACCGCCATCTATGTATAAAAGCCGGAAGCTTTTTAGATACACAACAATTTAAACCAAATTTTGTAAATATTATTACGCGTGCCAGCTGTTTCGCCTTCAGGAGGCTGCATAATCGTAATAATGATTATGTAGCATAACTTGTATATAAAAAATGATATTATTGAACATACATAAGAAATTAAAAAAAAAAAAAATGGAGTTCACCAATTTAAACTTAATAGCAATAAAAAAATTCAGCTATTATAACTACAATTAATACTAACGAATAGTTTTTCTGTTGCGTTTATTGTACAAAATGTCAAATTTTGTTCTCGATTCTAATAAAAATAAAAATAAAACATTTTTAAATACGAGTCTAACTTTCCTGGTTATTTTTTGAAAATGATAGGTGGTCAATGCAACAGGGCAAAATAAAACTTATCGTGGCGAACGTAATGAGTACGCTTTACCAAACCAAAACGTCAATTTCTGAACCTTAAATGACCCTAATTAAAGTAATTTCCTGGTCGAAATAAATTTACACCTTGTGCAAGCATTACAGTACAGGACGCACGATTAAGATCTTATTACAAGCATCTGTTCAGTATAAAATCCTATAGAATGTAATGTGTAGGTTGTTAGCTGGTTGCAGCGTGCGCGAGCTTGAAAACTCCCATCCGTGAACAAATCTGAATGAAGCTTATACATTTCGTGGTAAATACTATCATCACTGGATCGAGAAAATCCGTAAAAGATGGAATAAGATGAGAAGATCCAGCGTGTCTTAAGGGAAATCAGTTAAAAGTCCCCGCTTCGCTGGAAGTCATCGGAAAACTTCCGTACCATTTTAGTAATTTCCAATATTACGAGTATGTAAGCTAGTTCACGGAAGCTATTATTGGATTCCTTTTTGGATAATACTTCTTATTGGACAGATAATATTATTTAAAGCATGTTTCCGTGAATTTCTTACTTCTTTCGTTTTTTATATTCCCGGGGGAATGAGGTCGAAAAATTGAATTATATTTTTTTTTCATTCATTCTGTCCTTCTGGTTTCTGGTATCTAGTTATTGAAAAATAAGTCATTTTTCCTGCTACCTTGGAACAGGCTCAGCCAAATCAGGTGGTATACCAAATATAATATTATCTTAATAAAAAAATTGAAAACATAATAATTTTGGTAGAAAGCAGTTACTTTGACATAAAAATTAAATAAATATCTGCTTTTTTTGTGTGTAACTACGTGATTCATCGTTTTAAACAAATTAAATGTTTAATTTCAAACAATATAATTTAGTGAAAGAGTAAGCAGGAAGAAAAAATTGGTATTGAAATTATATAAAACCCTTTTTTACGTTAGATCCACACAGGAGGCCCTGAGAAAAAACATTTCCCTCATATCTATGTCATCTTCGGGGATGCTGTGTGGAGGTTTTTTTACATGAAAGGAAGGAGAGGAAGTTCTGTGAAGGAAAAAGTTATGAGGGGTGGGTAGCAATCTGGGAGTCTATGTGTCTAGCAGTAATGGATGTATGATGTATGAATTCATCTCTCCCACTGCAAATCAAGGCGATGGGTCGAGAGAGTCCGGGTGGAGAGATCTAGATTAGGTCTCCCTCACCTAAACTCTCCCGATCTGACCCGCCATGCAGTCGGTGGGCAAACGCATTAGCACTTAAGACTTAGACCCCCTGTTAAGAGGTAATACCATCGGTGAGAAATCTCGACGGTAGGTATTTTCAAAAATTATCGTTATCGCACCGCGCTCACAAAAGAACTAGCTATAGATGTGTGGGTGAGACCACGTGAGTGTTCTCTCTCCCCCTCTGCGCCTCCTTCCTACCGTCTTCCGCGAATCTCATCGCATGCTTAGTCAGAATCGCGCTATAGATGTGTGAGTGAATGCAGGCCTTGTGTGTGTGGGCTACGCGCTTCACCCGTAATAAGCCGAATTATTATTTCTGCCGACCACGCATGTTCCAATCTGCAAACGTGTAGAGACAAGACTAAACATTCAATTTCTCTCCCCGCTCACAGGAGCGTCCCATTGTAAGCGTCCTATGAATATGCTATTATAGCTACTTTATATCGTTGTTGCGCGCACAAAATATCCTGTGGGTATTTTAGAATATTAGGAGAAATAATAAATAAAAAAATAGGGACCCATATTTTTATTTATTTTTATTAATTGTAGAGTTATTTGTGATACCATGTTTGGGTGAAAACAAGTGGGCTTAATATATATTTTTTTAATAAAACCGACAATTTTTTCTTAAATTTTGCATTCAGGATTTTTGTGCGCACTTTTTAGGCACATATGATATTTTGTGTAGCAAACGTAGGGCCTCGGGCATATTTTTTCATAAGGTCGAAATATTTCCGCTTTGCAATAAAATCCAAATAAATGGAATATTTCTGATAGTATCCGAAAACTAAAAACTGTTTTTGAAAGGCGATGAAATAAACTTTGGTTTTATAAAGGTGTACAATTACAATATTTTGTGGTTAACTTTTGAATTTGAATATAAAGTTTGATATTTTCTCTTTCTCTTTCGAACACCGTTTAAAACTTATTTCTCAACATAATACTCACAATAGTTATAATAGCGTATTTTCCAATGTGGACATTTTCAATTGCAAACTTACTGAATATAAAAGGTCTATAAAAAGAGTGCTTCTCTAATGGTTCTTGAATAATGTTATGTTTTTATTGTTTATATTTCTGTTATGATTTGATTTATATGTACAACCTCTCTCCATGGCTACCAATGTTTTGATAGATTTTTTGTTTTGTAATTTTTCATTTTATATTAAAAAAAATGTTTTGAGTATACATATATATATTTTTTGTTTTATATAATTTTAGATTCATATTCCTTTTTATAAAATTAATTTACTTATTCTTATTATGCTGTCTCAGTAGAAGTAAAGTCACAAGGAGGAAATCCGTAATTGGTTTTATTTTGGCTATTTAATACTATGTACAAACTGAAATAAATATAAACTGTCAATTTCCCGAAAATTAATAAATAAATAATAGTAAGGGAGACACAAGATCGATATGAGTTGTTCCCAAAGCTAACAAATAGCCCGGGGGGGGGGGGGGGGTTAAATTTGGATTTGTGACCAAAACACCCAAATAAACTGAAAATGTATTTTTTTATCAAAAGGTAGAGAAAATATCTTGTGTGGATAAATATGTTTTATTTTATTTATTTTTGTTTCAAATTACGAAATATTGGTCTTAAAAAAATTAATTTCGTATGATTTTGGATGCAACTTAATTTTTTGGTAATTTTTTGAGAGTTAAATATAAATTATAAAAAAATATTTTTGCTTTACCTACTGAGTTAATATTGAAGAAATATATATATATATATTTTAATATTTAATATAGATATATAATTGTTCAATGGAGTTATATAAATTACATATGGTGTACATACATAGGATACGGTTACATACTAAAATATTGTGCACTTGGGAGAAATTCGAAAAATCTAAATAAAATAGAGATGAATATAGATTAATAATAAATAGAAAGAATGAGAAAAACAGGTAATTATTTAGTTAATTATTCCTGATGAAATGTATCTTCGGTTTATGTATTTTTTTATTTCTGTAGTATATGTAGTATTTTTTTTAAAATAATTACCATTAATTACAAGTAATGGTCAGAGTTGCCTCTAATATGATTAAAAAGATGAGTTTGAAAAATGGGATATATTTGTCAGATTATTTAGGAAACCGTGGTGAATCAAATGGTGTAAACAAAAAAAAATTGGTCGAAAACCTCACATGGGATATTTTGTGAATGCAACGACGATATGTTCTCAAGAGTTTTGAGAATAAATATATAGATATATTTTTTTTACGTTATTAATTTATCAAAAAAATAACATTCTTGCATCTATTTTATTATATACTTGATGTGGAAAATAACATAGTTACTATATTAAGCCAAATAATGTACATGCGGTTATACAATTGGATATATGCATAATGATAATTATACTAAAAAGGTTTTATTTCTGGGAGTGCAAAAGTCATATAGCTTCATATGTGCTAGAGCTACAAAACTACACTACTTGGATGTTTCTGACCACAAATGTTTAAAAAACTGGCGTAAAAGTACTAATGACGTGTAAGCCCATAGAAGGGTTCTCGAGAAACACAGAAATGCATTGATTGAAATTGCACAAACGAATTGGTTATGGCGACCCAGCTTGAAATGCTGCAAATGGGTCCAATCTTTGTGGCGTCATTTTTAATTAAATGAGAACAAATAACTTGGTAAAAACAGCTTTATGTAATCA
This sequence comes from Limnephilus marmoratus, assembly GCA_917880885.1. NCBI lineage: Eukaryota > Metazoa > Arthropoda > Insecta > Trichoptera > Limnephilidae > Limnephilus > Limnephilus marmoratus. The sequence goes on along the minus strand of OU862911.1, from coordinate 23,023,978 downwards.
ATATTATCAACATATTTCGAAAACAGAGTGTTCTTCGTCATGATAAGATTAATATTAAAAGACAAACAAGTATAGGCATATGAGAATTATAGACAAATTAATAAAGGGAGAGGTGATTAATTACTTAAAAATATCACAAAATGCAATTATATAAAATGAAATATAAAAATTATTTTTAAGTTAAATACCCTTATAGTATAGCAAAGTCATCGGAGAAGCTGTGTGGAGGTTATTTTTAATGAAAGGAAGGAGAGGAATTTCTGGGTAAGTAAAAATATGAAATGATGGTGGAGAGAGTCCGGCTGTAGAGATCAAAAGATCTCCCTCTTCCAGTTTCTCCCAATCCGGCCCGCCACGCAGTAAGTGGACAAAATCATCCGCCACCAAAACCCATGCAGACCTCACCCGTGAACCCGGGAACCCATGCTCAGTCACCAAACATAGCGGACCACTTGGGGTGACCAAGTGGCGGGGGTGTTGGTTATCCAATAAATGGTTCCCGGGGCGATGGTACCTATAACGCCTCCCAAATTGAAAATTTATTATAGTACTTGACATAAACAATTTTAATTTTGCACAATTTTAGTATGAAAGCTCGGTCAGTATTGGTATACCGCGATGAGTCACTAAACAGAAAAAAACGAATAAAAATATCTATTACTCGGGCAAGGACAACACTAGTCTACCGATAAAATTCGTTACATCACTACTTCGCTTTATATGTATTTGTCAAAACCCCCGTTCCCCGGCCCCCCCAGGAGAACTGAGCGAAAGGGACACCTGCACGTCGGGCCGAAAATACCTAAATAAAATCTTCGAAATCGATGTTTTGTATTCCCCATTTTTCTTCTCCAAAACTGGACCGATTTTAATTTTTTTTTTCACTAACTGTATTAAAAGAAAATATTCTATGTCGGTACGTTTTGCTTTTTTTCAAAATATATTGTTTAGTTTGTATACTGAACGTTTTTTGACGGCGTTTAAATTAGGCAATTTTATTCATTTTTGGAAGGTCCTAACTTCTATAAGAAGTAAATTATCAAAAAAAGCAAAACGTACCGACACGCTAGTGGTCGATATCTATATTATGTAAAAAAAAATTTGCTCTAGGATCAAAATCCAGAGAGATAAACGGGGAATACGTTTGTATGGAAAAACGCCGCTAGTATTTCCTCTTAAGTCACCAAACGTAGCGAACCACATGGGTTGACCTATGGCAGGGGTGTTGGTTATCCAATAAATGGTTCCCAGGCGACGGTACCCATACCCGCCTCCCAAATTGATCCATGCAAAAGAATAGTAAAAATATGATGTGCAGAAAATGACTACGATGGAACTTGTCACTGTTGTAGATATCAACAACTCAATGTACCTACTTTCAATGTATTTCAAACAACTCAGCCGTGCGCAAAACTCAAACCAGGCTGGATTTATTAACTGGAAAACAGTTCTGTTTACCTAATTCACCGACTGATAGAGTTTAGTGAAACGAGAAACGGTCAGTAGGCCAGCTGCATAAAGTTTCATCTATATTGGAGTTACCCCGTAAACTGTATCGAAGTTCGGCCGACGTTCGACGATTGACGATTCATTGATACCGTATCGTGACGGTAAAAAAAGGCGACGAATATGTGTTTCGTATTGCTAAAATGCTGCAGGTCTGTTTCCTCCAAGTCATCATTTTCTTGCATCTCTCTTACGCACCGCACCGTGATGTCTTCGTAGACCCCTACCAATACTACTTACCGTGACGATAATTTTGAAGGTTTGGAATATAGTTGTATTACAGTTAATTCAAAAAGAGCTGCAGCATCGTGGCGATAAAGAACGTAATTTTGCCATCACGGTCCCGTAACCATGAAATGCCACCGTAATTATAAAAGCGCACACTTACATACGTGATAAAATTAACAAACCAATATGGAATTCCAAACCATTTTTTAAATTTTCAATGCATTGACAACTTGCCCGCTTGTGGAAATCCGTTGAGAATGTCGCCACGTCGTTCCACCTTTAGGGGAATTCGAACCCTTTTCACTATCAAATGGAATAGAATGATTCTACACATCACAAGTTCGGATTTGAGCCGTGAGCTACTTTAAATTCAGTGGTTGCCGATCTTCCCTTGTAAAGACCAGAGGCGCTCTAGAGGTACGGCGTCGTGGAGCCGCTGTACAACCTGCTGACTGCCATTTGGTTTGAGTTCGAACCTTCCATAAAGCCAAAATATTCTAATCTCACTATATCAATTGCGGACAGAAGAGAAACCCTTCGTTCCGAACTAGGAAATTATGTTTTTTTTGTGAAATAAACCCTCATCTTAAGACTTGCGAAGTTATTTTACATAATGAAGAAAAAGCCCTATCATTTTCTGAGGCATTGACGATCTTTGAGCGTAAATGCTCACGAACCTGGTGGTAGTGAAGTACGAGAACACCATAAGGTGAGTGACGCTGTTATTCCAGCATACCTGAGAGGCTCCACTGTCCCCCCCCCGGAGTTAACACCGGTGCTCCAATTTGGGGAACCCACCGAAGCTCCAATAAAGGGCACTTTCCCAACACATTGCAATTCATTGAACTGCTTCACAACCATACACAGATGTACGAGAAGATGGTACTTTGCCACCCTGCAGAGAGTATGCATTAACAGTAAAAGGAGGCGGTCGGCCTCGTCACTTTATAGACAAATTGCACTTCCTGACTTAGGAAATTGGTAAATTAGTAGGAAATTACGAGATTGGAGGCTTCTAAATATAACAATGTACTCTCGTAAACAGTACTTCATTATTCAGATGACGTGACGTACCCCGTGAAATATCTTCCTTAGACGTCCCCGACTCGTTAATTTATCTATTTCCACGTTATTAATCTGGTTAGTGATTTCGTGGTCCTTCATTTGTTATAAGACTTTACGTGTCTGTAAATATTGTAAGCATATCTTTTTTTAACTTATTACTTTGCCATATGACCGTATCTTTTTCTGATTTTTCTGCTTTAGATTTTCGATTAATTGTCGAGATTAATTCATTATTACCTTAAATTGTGATTGCTTCAGCCTTATGGTGTACTCCTCTACTTGGTCAGCGTATCTTGTTATACATGCATTCACAATCCGGATGTAATAACAAAACAAGTTTGTTGGCGGTTTTGATACAATCAACAGTAAATAAATAAATAAAATATTAATTATTTATTATTATTAAGGGTTATAGCAAAGAAGCAAAGACATCGAGTCCCTTAACCATTCAAAAACCCAATGGCTCTCAAATACTTAAACACGTCCATTATTCGCGGCAATCTCTGGTTCGGTTCTGAGTTTGGAGCTCAATATAATATTTTTTTTATAAGAAAAACTCTCTTTTCATAACTACTTTAACAATACTTTTGACTGTTATTCCCAACAATGTAATATATTATTGAAGAAGAAGATAACAATAATAATCTAAACGAGAATATGAACAAGACAGAGAAAAATAGAAAAAGATAATGGTCGCAATTGGGACTCAAACACAGAACCTCTGGTCTATCCGGAAAGTGTTCCGCTATTGCCATCTTCTGTCAAATCTTTATATTAGTAAATCTCATATTTCAAATTTGAGAACAATATTAACTTCAACTATTTTTTCCAGATTATAGGCAACTACCCTTTTTATTGGAAACAGTCATTCTAAGAATTGGTTTGTAACCTAGATGGCGTCTCGGACAAATATATTAGATTTTATTTTATGTGGAACTATTATTTTTTATAAAAGTTAAAGGCGTATTCATTTTTTTATATATAATTTTTTTTTTAATATTAGCTTCACACAGGAGGCCCTGAGGAAAATAATTCCCCTCAGAGCCAATGTCATCTTTGGGGGATGCTGTGTGGAAGGTATTTTTAGGAAAGGAATGAGAGGAAGTTCTGGAAACGATAAGGGCATTAGAGGTGGGTAGGAGTCTAGGGGTCAGTTTGTCCAGGAGGGACGGACGTATGAACTCATCCCTCCCACTGCGGAACAAGACGATGATTCAAGAGAGTACGGCTGGAGAAGTCAAAGGTACTTCCTCATCCATTCTCCCCCGATCCGGCCTGCCATGCAGCTGGTGGGCATACGCATCTGCTGCCAAGACCTGGATAAACCTCACCCCATGAACCCGGGCACCCCTGCTAAGTCACCAAACGTGGCGAATCACTTGGGGTGACCTATGGCAGAGGTGTTAGTTATCCAATAAATGGTTCCCGGGGCGGCGGTACCCATTTTGAGAAGATAATATTGTTCATTCTAAAATTTTAAATATGAGAAGATAATATTGTATAAGATAATACTCGAAAATTGAGAAGATAATATTGTATAAGATAATACTCCCAAATTGAGAAGATAATATTGTATAAGATAATACTCCCAAATTGAGAAGATAATATTGTATAAGATAATACTCCCAAATTGAGAAGATAATATTGTATAAGATAATACTCCCAAATTGAGAAGATAATATTGTATAAGATAATACTCCCAAATTGAGAAGATAATATTGTATAAGATAATACTCCCAAATTGAGAAGATAATATTGTATAAGATAATACTCCCAAATTGAGAAGATAATATTGTATAAGATAATACTCCCAAATTGAGAAGATAATATTTTATAAGATAATACTCCCAAATTGAGAACATAATATTGTTCATTCTAAAATTTGAAATATGAGAATGACTAATACTACGGTTTGAGAGAAGGTGGCAATGACGAAATTGGTAAACGCGCACGTCCCGGTTAGACGAGAGATTTTGGGTTCGAGTCCCAGTTGCGGCCATTATCTTTTTCTATTTTTCTGTGTCTTGTTCTTTTTCATTTTCTTCTTCAATCAATATAATAACATTACATTGTCAAAATAAAGAACGAATCACTCTTAAAGAGATTAACTCGGGCATTATCCTTTATAATCGGATTTTTCACACTGCTTACCGATTCCAAGAAATGCTCAGATAAACAATTTTAAATCAGAAATATTAAATGAACGTCGGGACACATCAAATTTATTTTCAAAATTATAAATTAATTACTATGGAAATTCTTCCCTTTTGGCCACAATCAAAATCAATACCAATCACCGTTTTAGTACTAGTAGAAACCTCGAAACTAACCATATTTCATTCCAAAGGACCAACATAATAATGATTTAATATCCACGGTAGTGGAAACATTCTAATACCCACAGAACTTTACAAAATTTCTCGAATCTCTGGTTTTAATTCGCCTTCACTTGACACAATCTTTATTGTTTTGGTTTTGGTTTTTGTTTTTGCTATTGTTGTTTTACATACTTAATTATTGACAAGTTCAGTGGTTGAGTGGTTATCGCATTTGGTTCACCCAGGCGTTGTAAGCAACATTTTTCGGCTTACTGTGGTGGTAGTAGGAGATTTTCAAATATTGTCGAGTTATTCGTAACCCGGGAATGTTTGTCGTTCTTTTTTTAAAATTTTTTAAAAATATTGTATTATTTTTACATGTTCACCATTATTGAACGGTTGAGATTTATTTTATTGTATATTTCAAGTTACCTTATTTATTTATTTGATTGTATATTTCAAGTTACCTTGTCTTTTGTGTAAATAAAATAAAAACATTACGTTATTCATCGCAATAATATTTTTGTTATAAAAATTACTCCGAAAATTCCGTGAGTAAATTTTTTTAAAATACACTTTACATTATTGCCATCGATATCCTGAACTGCAGCTGAATAGTTTAAATGGAGCGAATGCACATAACTAACGTTATCTGACCTGTTCGCTCAAACTTTTCAAATAAAATTTAGAGATACATATTTTCAGCCAAATGGAGCAGAATTTTCATGCTTTCATTTTAGGGCAGCAGATGTACATATATGCCTATGTTGAGTTACGTTGTAGTTTTATTTATAATTAAAAAGGCGAACTCATCAATGCTTAACATATTAAATGGGATCCGTGCAAATATCTCGGCAATTCGCATATCCAAAAATTTCCTCAGCGAATTCAATAATAATATTCGTATGAAGATATTTTCCAAATGACAGGTCTCGAGAAATTTCATAAACAGGCCTAAGTTTCTTCCCCTCGTGTGCGGAGTTAACGATCCGGAGACATTAATGAGGGAGGCATTTTATTATTGGTTGAATGTAAGTACATAGTACAGTGTGGTATTCTAAAAATATGTGCCTTTTTTATTTCAGAATCTATTCGTTCTCATATTCAACATATTATTTAAAAATACATCCAATTTTTTAGGAAAACATTGAATCTTATTTAAATTAAGTGAAACAAATCACTCTGTTCACACATGTATTAAATCAAAATGATCAACATTTTTTAATTTTTTTTTTATGTATATATTTTTTTTTATTTTTAATAACAAGGTTTACATGGTATTTACATGATAATTTTACATCTCAGGTTTTTTTTACTACCAATCACTTGCTTTTGTATGGAAGGGGAGTGTACATAAATGCTATTAGTTATTAGTTATAAGTTAGTACTTAAATAATTCATTGTACATAAATATATGTGAGAAGCAGTATTTATTTTGATAATGGTGTGTATTAAAAAAAAAGAGAGAATGTTATGAAAAACTTAGGATATTTGTAAGATTAATTGACAGTGGTTTTTTGCTTAAGAATATTTTTAAAATGTCTCTTGACAGAGAGTAGTATTCGGGTTTTATCATTAATGCTTCTGATTTTTTCTGGTAGACGATTGAAAAAAGTTCTTAAGTATAATGATGCTGTGCAAAAGACGTATTTAGTTTTGGGCATAGAAAAACATGTTTAAGTCGAGTTCTGTTTTCATTTAAAAATGGATATTTATCTTTTTCTTTTATAATTTGAATTAATGAATTTTTAATATATACCTAAATCTTTAAATGTTGGTACTTGAAATTCTTCAAACAGGCGTTCTGTTGGGTAGTCCCAGGATTTTTTAAATAAAATTTCAATAATTGTTCTTTGTATAATTTCTATTGGAAGAAGGTTACATTTATACGCGGATCCTCAACTAATAATAGCGTATTGTAAAGTGGATTGAACTAAGGCATAGTAGATTAAATATAGATTTTTTATCGACAGAAAATTTCTAATTCTTAAAAATATATATATTAATTTTCTGATTTTGTTTACTACCTGACATATTTGTTCCTTCCATTTCAGATTAAACATGATTCGAAACCGGTGGTTCCTTCGTCAGTTTGAAATTAAAATTAACAAAAATGATCATTATTATTAATATTACGAAAGAGATTTATTTTTATTTAATTAAAATGATGCCGCAAAGTGAAATTGCGTAAAAACTATCTCGATGGTGATTTTTAACGAAACCTGACAAAATACACACTCGTTCTATTATATCTATGTGATAGATATTCAATTAATTTGTTTTCATCGTATATTTTCGCGTACATGTTATAACGACGGTATTTGAACGATTCATGTTATAAGGTCGGAATTTAAACGGCACGGAATTATCGGCGCGATACACGTGTATTAGATTTAATATATCATATTTCTGCATTTATATCAAATTCATCCAAAAAATAACAGATAAAAACGAAAGTGAACCAGACAAACCATTTTTTCCACAATAACTTTTTTAATATATTTAAATTAAATTAACTATTATTAAATCATAAATAAATATATAAATATTTCAAATAATCTATTTGTCACTATCGAAATCTACCATCACATACGGAATAACATCTTGGGGAAACTCGTGCAAGACAATAGGATGCATTCAAATAATCTGTTAGATTCGAACATAGAGAGTTACTCTATGTTCTTTTTTACCTATAAGTTTTTACCTATTAGTTTTTACCTATTTTTTTTTACCTATGAGTTCAGTAACTATCTTTTGACATATGTCTCAACATAGTGAAACTGCCCCCTTGGCCTTTTTTTCTCTTATATTTTGTAATCTTCTCCGTAATAATTTGGTGTTTAACTGTTTTATGAAGAACCTGAAAAAAAAATAAATAAATAAACAATCTGAAACTCGATGACTTTTGGTAAGCAAAAGCATTTATGCACAAATAAGATAAATAAAATTATTGTTTTAGTCAGTTAATATACTCGTATTACCTGTTCGAGGGATATTATGATTGTATGTCAAAACCTTTTTTTTACATTAACTCCACACCGGAGACTATTGAGGAAAATAATTTCCCTCAGTGCCAGTTTATGGTTGTTTACAATGAAGAATAATAAAAAAATAAAATAAATTACGGCGTATTTGAATAATCAAACGTTTTACTTGAATCGCCTTTCAGAACTGAAGCCTTGATCAAATAGGGAGAATTTTTTATATGATAAAAAAACGTTGTATTCAATTTCCCTCCCTACCTTTTTTACGCTTTCGCTCCTTCTAAACCTAGCCAGCCGTGCATAAAAAGGGGTTCAGTTTAAGCCTGCGCTAAAAACAACTTATAGCCAATTTCCCATTTCAAATTCAAAGTAGCGAAATGCTCATTACCAATTAGGCTTAGTTTCAATAATAAAATATAAATATGCATAAATGGTCGGCTGGTGTATGACCGAACCCAACGTTGCCTCGGAACTTTGGGCATGCGAAACAAACTCTATTTCATCCTTTCCCCAACTTCGTGCTTTCGGGAGATTAATAAAGCTAATCCGGCCATTTAAGCCAACCTCAGTAAAGCTCCACACCATTTTTTCAACGGGCTGGCTTCATTCTGTGGAAAAATACAAATTGGATATTTAAATATACTGAATGGACGCGGTTTACCCTCATCAGGGCATCTCTCAGGCGCGAGGGATTTTTATCTTCAAATATAATGCAATATAAAATTTTATTTTTTTTGAATCTCTAGATTAAATGATTTTCTTTTTAAATTTATTTTCTTTTCGTTTTATCCGAAAACATTCGATGAATTTGCTTTAATATGTTTTTTAGCGAAAACACAGTGACGCAGCATTATCGTAGTTTTTGATCTAATGCTATGGATGGCCTCTTTTCGTTGTCCTATTTGTATTTGACTTTGAACTTCCGTACACATCTATCCTTCATAAAATATGTAAAAAGATTTATTGAATTTCATTTACAGACAGTTCCAATTTATTTTGAGTGGCAGTGGTTTGACTATTCGAAAATTAAAATTTATTTTACTTAACTGTGCAGTTAGATTTTTTTGCGTTAGTGTATATATAATACAAACTATTTCTTTCAGCGAGCCAATTTGTCAACATGATATTTTTTATAAAATGTTTGTACTTTTTTTTAATTTCGGCAGGTGACATATTTAAACAGTTAAGTATCATGTAGTCCAGCGTTCTTCGTACATATTTGTTTAAATGCTTAGGTACGATTAGTCCTTCATTAAACGTAAATCTAGTAAGTGTGGTCCAGTCTATTTATGTATATATGGCTATTCATTTGCTGAAATCTGTAAAAGTGCGGAACACTATGCTTTTGTTCGTATAAACTTTTATGATCTAATAATTTTACTAATGAATTTCGAACTTATTGAACATAATTTACATTTTTTTTACAGGATAGTCCCCAAGCTGTAATTCCGTACCTTATAATAGATTCAGCTAATGATGAATAAATTATTCAAAGTGTGCATATTAGAACATAGAATTTATATTTATATAATCTACTAACATTATAGATCTCCGTCGTTCACAGACTTCGTTTATTTGTAAATCCCATCTGTAAAAGTTGTCTGTAAAAATGTCTTGTTCAATATTTTCACATTGCACACCTTTGCCTTGGCATTGGGTGATCTAATATGCATCAACACAGTTTCATGAGACCATTTCAAAAGTTTGTAAATCAATGCGAGAATTCACTATTGCAGGATCATCTGCATACACGAAGTGTTTACATGTTTAAAAATGTACTTAATAAAAGATACTTAAATGATATATAAAATTGGACCTAATATGGAACCTTGAGGAATGCCTGCTATATTTTTCTTTTGTTACTTAAGGTGTTCAATAGCTTTATTTTCATGCAACGATTATTGAAGTAATTTTTAAAGAGTTTTAGAAGTTTTCCTCTTATTCCTATGATTTCTAGTATTTGCTATAATTTTCTGTGATTAATAGTGTCAAATGCTTTAGCATAGTCTATAAATAAAACTAATACATGATTTTTACTATTTAATTCGTTATTTATTAAGCTGCAAACTTTTGAAGTAGCATTTCAGTACCCTTTTTTTGGAAGTCATATTGATTTGTATCAATAATAGAAAATCTACCTAATAAATATTTTTTTTAATTTCAGCTGAATTTATTTTTCAAGAATTTTTTCGAATGATGGCAAAATACTAATCGGTCTATAATTACCCATTACAGTGTGATCACCTCACATGAATTGTCATAAAGAAACTATGGAAGCACTTTTTACAACATTATAAATATTACCCCTTTATTAAACAAACAAAGGCAAATACAATTAACATTTTAATTTATTTTTTATTTATATAGATAAAAAGGGCATTATGCATATGAATGTTTGGAGTAATTAGGATAATTAATCATTCAGTATTTACTATATAACCTACGTTTAATAACACATCTAACACGCTTTAAATTGTGATATTATGCCTGTTAGTTTAACCTCATTAACACAAAACCTCACACCCAAAATCTAAAGTACGAACACAGTAATCTATTCACGATGTTATTCTCCATAAATACATAATTTACTTCGATTAGATCCATACCATTCCCCTATCCTCCCCATCGAACCTAACATATAACTTTGTAAGTGATTTTGAAATGTATTTAGAAGATATTAGAGAATCCCCACTTAATATCGGAGTTTTTTAACCCCTCAGAATTTTTCCTGATTGCAATAAAATCCAAATAAATAGGATATTTCTGAACATACTCTAAAACTGTGGAAAGGTGATGAAATACGTTTTCAAATGTTATAATTCGAAATAAACATATAATTTTTGCAATATAAATATTTTGATAGAAATATAAAAATGTTTAAAAAATGGCTCACCATACGTTTTATCCAACTAAAATTACTGATAATGAGAAAAAAACATTTCATTACACAAATCTATATTTAAAAAAATCAAAAAATGTTTGCCTGGGGAAATATTAGTGAATATATGAGATGTCTATGCATTGCTAATCCATTCATCCGGTTGCGATGAAACTTTAGGGATTTAATGTGTGCGTGCCCGCAATAGCTTATATATGTAATAGTGAGTTCTGGAATCATGCAATTCTGCGTTGCTAACCGTTAATCTGATTGCGATGAAATTTTTTGGGATTTGACGTGTGCATGCCCGCGATGGTTTCTATATATAATAGTGAGCTCTGGCATCATGAAAATGCGTCGCAAAACCGTTCATCTGTAAATAATGATGTATAACAGTCGTTATAAATAACAACAGAATAATAAATACAGTGTAGTCACGCCACCAAACTAGAAAACTAAAAACAAGAATATAACAGAAATATAAAGCAATCGGGCATAGGCAATAATAAAATTGAGATAGAGGAGTAACCATGAAGATACAAGAGCAATACGTGAAATAGAACAAGAAAAAGAAAATAAAAAGGTAACGATCGCAACTGGGAATCGAAACCAGGATATCTGTATTACTGGAACAATACCTTTAATGACTTGCCAATTGCGACCTGATGGTTAACTTCATTTTTGTGAAACTCGTATTTTAAACTCAAAATTAACAATTTTATCCACAATAATTTCTTCTTCGATTACTAAATACTAGCTTTTGCCCCCGGCTTCGCTTGCGTAGTATTAGGGGGTTTCCCACTCCATAATAACCAAAACAAATAAAAAATGACAGCGCACGTCAAACAATTATTTAGCAACGCTTAGCTTTTCGACCGGACAATAAACAAATAATTTAACAAATAATTTCATAACGCCAGAGCTTACCAATATATGCAGCTTTTATTACTCGCAAATAATGTAGCTTTCTATTAGTGAAAGAATTTTTAAAGTCCATTCAGTATTTATTGCGTGAAAAATTAACAAAAATTCATACATCCATATATCCATACATCCATGCAAACTTTCGCCTTTGTAATATTATTAATTGGATTACATTCATGGGTAAAACCTTCAAAAGTTATGCCAAGAAAATATTTTTTTTATTTATTTTCCAACAAAAATTCATTAATGCATTTCAAAACTAGTGGCTAAACGTTTTCTGAAGCAACTTTTCATTACTATTTCCCACTATCTCATTGTTTGGACAAAACATTCAATATTAAACCAAAACGTACCACATGGCCCGGAATATGTAAATAACTGAACGGCAATTTTGAATGTAAATATGTATTAATTATGGGCCAATATTGCCATGTCGGCACTTCCCCTGGACCTGCCTTTATTGGGGTGTCGGGGCTTTGTTCGGGGGCTTGCAAATTAATTTCGTTGAACCTGAAAATTATTCAGTTTATTCTTGTAAGGTTACCCCAAACCCCCAAAAAGCAACTGATCTTCTGAAATACTAGTTATAAGACATAAGATTTGTAAATTACATAATTTTATATTTTATTATGTTCAGAAATAAAACAGAGTATAAGTACCGCCGCCCCGGGAATCATTTATTGGATAATCAACACCTCTGCCATAGGTAACTCAGCATGAGTGCCCGGGTTCATGGGGTGTCCAAGTCTTGGCGGTCGATGCGTCTGCCTACCTGCTGCGTGGTGGGCAGGATCGAGAGAGATTGGTTGAGGGAGGTATATTATCCTCTCCAACCAGAATCTATCGACCCACTGCCTTGCATCGCAGTTGGAGGGATGGATTCATACGTCCGTCACTCCTGGACATACTGACTCCCAGATTCCTACCCACCCCTCATACTTTTTTTCCTTCCCAGAAGTTCTTATCCTTCTTTCCCTTCCTTTAAAGACCCTCCACACAACATCCACTAATATGACATAGGCCCTAAGGGAAATTATTTTCCTTAGGGCCTCCTGAGTGGAGCTAATGCAAAAAAAGCTATTTATAAGATATCTCAGTGAAATGAATATATGAAAAACCAATTTAAAATTCAATTCATTATTTACTTTTGTGTACATAAACAAATTTTACGACGGTATAAATAAACAATAAGAACAGTGAAATCGACTATCATAACACAGGCATCAGCATAGCATGGTGGTCGAAAAATACACAAATGATGTAACCATAATATGCAATTAATAAAGAATTTTTTTTTTTTTTAAATGAAAAGAGTAAAAATGAAAATCTATAATTTTTGCATTGAGAGATCATTCAGCCAGTTTGGTTTTAAGAGGGCATTACCAGAGAAAACCAGAAATATGTCATTTTCAAATCAGATTTTAGACGTATTGACTCTTTTTCACAAAAAATTATAAATGGATTTCGAAAGATTGTTCTTTTATCTAGCATTCGCATGTAATAAATTTTGAGAAATTTTTTTAATTTTTAGTATAATAAGGTTATTCCATAGGTCGTTGGCAGATTTGTTCAATTTTCAAAAAAGATTTTGTATTATACCATACCCATTTCAAATAATATAATCATGCAGTAAAATATATCAATACATTATCTAGCAAATGCATGTTTTAGAATTTTAATTTTAGTTTCAATAAAATCATTAAAAAATATGTACGTACATGTGTTTCTTGACGAAAATTGGTCCATTTGTGTATTTATTTGCGCACTTACAAACTAATATATTTCAGATTTTTTAACATTCTTTTTAAATTTAGACATTATTGAAAAATGATAAATACTTTTAATCAAAAAATAATTACAAAAAGTACATTATTTTAATAGTTTTATCATCACGCCTTTCAGCATTTTTGGATGAAGGTATAAATCAAAGCTAATTTGGATTGAAATAAATTCGATATTGAGTTATAATTTTAAAAAGCTGGTACGGAGAATAATTAATCTATCTCATTGTAACCGCCCTGCACGATCGTAAGAACAACTTTCGACGAAATTTGGATTTTCGTCCGCTGGCTGGTTAAACGCTCTTAAACGAGAATGTATTCAAGGCATAGTTGAAAATATCTGTATCTCGTAGGTTGTTGAATAATTAATATAATTAAGCCATGTTCATTTAAAATTTAAAGGATATGTAATAAACTATATGTACACACGCGAATGGCGTTTTTGTCGCATTTGTGTACACTGTATAATATGACATAAAAATAATAATATTTCGATAAAAATTACCTCAACGACCTGTGCTAAAACGACTTTCTGGCCTCTGTTATTATGTTTTGATATCTAATGGTGGGTTTCTTCATTTGCCGAGAATGCTAAATGCAATGCTAATTGTAAAAGTAAACGGTCAAATGCATAGAAATTTTTTAATTTCGATCGTTTATTTTTAATTGTTAGAAGTGTCGGAAAAAATCGAGCCGCCTGGTAGCTTTCATCGAAAACGCTGCCTAATCCATTTGGGATATAATAAAACAATTAATGGTGGGATATTCCTCTTTTATAGATCTACAAAAAAGTCCGCGAAGGCATATATCTATCTTTTACGGAAAGCTTACTATACTCATTCTATCTTTGAAAAAAATGGTCACGTACACTGCGGTAATTGAAAAGTTATTTAGACGGATACAGTATTAATCCTTATTAACTTAAATACGTTAGTTACCCCAAGCATTTCATGCACATTATTGTAATCTTTCACACCATCTCTACGTATTATAAATTAATGTCCTCCGTGGCATCCGTCTGTCTCTTCGCGATAAACTCAAAGACGGCGGTGGTTATAAAGGTTGGATAACCATCCAGTAGATGACGTTGTGTTTTATTAGCCACAGCAACGCGTGGCCGGGTCAGCTTAATAATATTATGAAAATAATATCATATTTAATTTTTCACGGTTTTGTGTAGGTAGATTGAAATATAACGATAATTGTTAGATGTGTCGGATGTGTTTTCATCTTACTCTTTTAAACTATGCAACGGATTTTCATGCGATTTTCACCAATAGATAGAGGGATTCAAGAGAAGGTATATATATATAGATATATATATATAGAAGGTATATATAGGTATATAGATATATATATATATAATACACGAGCAATTCAAATATTCAATTCAGGCAGCGGGCAGCGGGCAGCTGGCAAGCGGGTGGTGTGGATTTTATAAAAGTTCGGTTATGGCGTTGTATTTCGTTAGCCACAGCAACCTGTGGCCGGGTCTGCTAGTATTATTTATCAACATCAATTTATTTACCTAGCGCACCACAAAAACGCACGTTCATCATTTTGAACGAATATATAGGTAGAAGCTTTTTAATTCGAAATAAAAAATGCTTACTTTGCCGAAAAAGTTCAAAATCTTTTTGTGGCTTGACGACAAATTGATCGATTGGCTCTCTAAAACTCATTATTTAGAGTAAAAAGCCTAAATCGTTATTATATCGATTGACCTTTTCATTCTAGAGTTTGGGAAATGCTTTATTTTTTTTCAGAACGAAAAGTAGATAATACCGATGGACAGGTACCAAGTTATTATAAACAACAATATACAGGTATACAGTTTGTCAAATAAGAGTAGAAAATATATGAGGGCGCCACTGTTGTCCAAATGGCAATACTAAACACATAACTCATGGTGTTAAAGTCAAACTGTGTAACCTACATTTTTATAAAAAAACTATATGACCCGACGAACTTCGTACCGCCTCAGAATCAATAACTGTTGAATTAAATTCAGTTTTTTTATTAAGTTAAAAATTACGCAATGAAGCAATTATCAATGCGCAACTGTCCGTGTTTTGTTTTTGTCATTATCAGAGATGGCGTTGTGTACGGATTTATATTTTTGTGATTGTCTTACTTTTAAAATTACTTACGGGAATTCGGGAGGTGGATACCATTTATTTAATAACCAACACCTCTGCCATAGATCACCCCAAGTGGTTCGCTACGTTTGGTGATTTAGCAGGGGTGCCCGGGTTCATGAGGTGACTTATGTCCGGGTCTTGGCAGTTGATGCGCCTGCCCACCTGCTGCGTGGCGGGCCGGATCGAGAGAGACTGGTTGAGGCAGGCCTTTTGACCTTTCCAGCCGGACTCTCTCGACCCATTATCTTACACCACAGTTGGAGGGATGGATTCATACGTCCGTCACTCCCGGACACACTGACCCCCAGATTCCTACCCACTCCTCATACCTTTTTCCTTCCCAGAACTTTCTATCCTCCCCATTCCTTAAAAAGATCATCCACACAGCATCCCCTAAGATGACATAGGACCTGAGAGAAATTATTTTCCTCAGGGCCTCCTGTGTGGAGCTTATGTAAAAAATGCGTTTCATTTCAGAGATTTATTATAATTATTGTATTTTTCCTTTGGAGGTGTGCAGACATACGTTCACCTTGTCTCATTTTCGACTATTGACATTGAGTGTGTAAGAAAGAAGGTCAGCATTATATGATTAAAAACAAATGATTTTTCCTTTGGAGGTGTGCAGACATACATTACGTTCACCATTTGTCTCATTTTCGACTATTGACATTGAGTGTGTAAGAAAGAAGGGCAGCATTATATGATTAAAAACAAATGCACAACAATCAACGCATTGACATTTGACGTTTTTGAATGTTTGGAATACACGCACAGTTCAATATTATACCCCTTACAATATTGCTGCAGTTCTTTCAAAATAGGAGAATTCGTTCCATACAAAATGTATGGGGAAAATAATTTTCTTCGGAGTGGAACACCCTTTACTTTTAGGGGTATGAAAAATAGATGTTGGTCGATTCTCAGACCTACCAGATAAGAACACAAAATTTCATCAAAATTGGTCCAGCCGTTTCGGAGGAGTATGATAACAAACACCGTGACACGAGAATTTTATATATTAGATTAAAAAGGCATAATAGTGGAAAAAATATTTTTTCATTGCAGTGTAGATACCCGCCGATCTCAAAATTAGAATTGCATATAGGTATATTATTATTATACCTTTGCAATTTTGTGTTAACATAATGAAGAATAACTATAATGTAATAAAATATAAAGCACAATTTACAAATTGCTCATATTTATTTAATACTAGATAAAGTACCTAGCATTGCTTGGGCTTTAGATCGTGACTTTAATTTTAGATCTGAATATATTTAACTCATTCAGATCTAAAAGTAGTGTTACTAACTCACCATTAGTGATTCTTCCTTTCTATCTATTGTTAAATTCAAATTTATGTTAAATTAAATTAAAGCAAATCGCTTTATAAATCACCTTTCAATCAATTTTATGTCATGAAGAAAAAATGTTTTTTAAAATGTGGTTTACTGTGTTCTATACATTCAGCGTCATTGCACTTCAAAAAAATATTTGACAGTTTAATTGGTGTTGTCAGTCTACAAATTTAGTAGTTCAAGTTTTTATATTTTCTACTCTTTTTTGACAGACTATACCTAATATCGGTTGTGATGTGAGTAGGTACGTACCTAGCATTCTAAGATTAAAACATTCTAATTATTTTCAGTATGTTGGTACGTGTATACAATGAATTTATGTTGCTGTTCTTAAAAAAGTTGATGGTGTAACAGCGAGTTAATTGCCTTACATTATTTTTTTTATTTAAATAAAATTTAAAAAATCCGGCTTTTTTTTCAGCTTTACAAATCCTACAAATATAATACACCGTTATAGTTTATGTGCTGTATCCGCCTTAAGGGCACGAAGTAATTAATTGTCGTAGTTATACGTTGATTTCTAACTGCATCTCGGAACAACAAAAATTTTGTGCCTGCGCGCTCTTATGAAGTTGTCAGGAACATAAAACACATTTTTTTTATAATATCGGGAAAACAGATAATACCGTTTAGAAGGTTATATGCTGTTGTCAGCAAAGCAGTTTTCTTTTTATCGGCGAGGCAATTAATACCCAACATGCCGGACAGAAAGGCTGATGGATATAACCAGGGATAATATCCGAAATCTCTAAGAAATAAATATCTCAGAAAATTCTTTTGTACTTTTTCTACCATTAGAGAGTAATAAGTTAAATCCACTTTCCTCATATTATATTGTACAACTTTATTTGTAATAATATGTTTAATGAATTGGCTACTGGACGTATAGACTTTCACGACTTTATTACAGAGATTATACACTTTTATACATAAGTAAAAAATATATCTAAATTTATTTTATTTTATTTATTTTCTTTTAGATTATTATTGTTATGATCTTCTTCAATGGTATGTAACGTTGATGGGAATAACCTTCAAAAGTTATAAAAGAGAGTTTTTCTTTTAAAAAATTGAATATTCATTCAGACTTTTATAAAAAGTCAATAGTTTCATATGAATAAATTCGGATACTTTTATCCGAGACGCTATCCAGGATACAAACCAATTCTTAGAATGATTGTTTCCAAAAGAAAGGGTAGTTGCCCATAATATGGAAAATTAATTATTTGAAGATAATATTGTTAATTCAAAAAAAATTGAAATATGAAATTGACTATTATGACGGCTTGACAGAAGGTAGCTATAGCGATTATTGGTTAAAGCGCGCGTCCCGGTTATACGAGAGGTCTGAGTTCGAGTCACAGTTGCGACCATTGTCTTTTTTCTGTTTTCTGTGTCTTGTTCTCTTTCATATTTTTTTTATATGATAATTGTTATCTTCTTCTTCAATGAAAAAAATTATGTTTTGTGTTTATGTATTATTATTGCGTGCTTATTTCTTTTAACACCAATATGAGTAACAGTCCTGCTTGAAAACACCAAAGAGAAATATTTTAGAATTGCGCAACACAACATCGTGCACGGGCACTTAAATTCATAATAAGAAAATAATCTCGTACAATAACTGTAATGTTATTCAGTCTCAGTGATTGGGCTTACTTGATGTAAGTTCGTGGTTCGTCGAGATTACATGTTTTGTTTAATAACGATATCGTTTGGATTACAATTAATATTTAACTCAGACGTTAATTTAATTGGATACTCTATGTAATTCCAAAGCAAGGGAACTCGGCACTAAAGGTGCCCAACTGTTTATCGGATATCTTCGACTATTTCCGTAACCGTTCGGGAATTAGACACGAACGGCGACAATTGACGTTGTTCTAAAGTACCACTTACTGACATCTGTTGAGACTTCTCAAAACTACAAATACTAATGAAATCTGTTGAATGGCATTGAAACTACAAACAAATTCCTATGCACTACAATAACCATTATATAAATAGATGGTCGTTATTTGCGGCTATGGATATTTTTTTCCTCTTCGTTCAGTTCAGTATTCCCTCTCGGGATTACGTTCATTCCAAATCCATTTATTCCAACCTAAACATTTATTTTTCACACCTACGCGAATAAATTAAATCATTTCGAACAGCACTTACGACTCCCCTGCCTGCAGCACATAATTTCCAGCCAAAAAGGTTTAAAAAAGAGAAATTCATACATTTCTCATGCGATTCATCCGCCTCAGCGAGTCATGATCGAAGGCCCTCTCGAGTGTTGGGCCTCGCACCAAAAGACGAGGCCTTCGTGAATTATTCAGGGGATATCCTGCTGACTACTTCGCAACATGAAACCTTAAACGTAAGGTATGGCCCAATGAAGAGGGGGCGGTAAGGGCAATGGATCTTATTTTCATCGCTGGAAGGCAGGGCAAAATAGAAAAACAATTTAGTTTTGTTACTTTCTATTTCTGCAAAACTTTGGGGTTGTGAAAATATTGGTAAATGTGTATGCAGAGTTTCTAAAGCGAACCGAGTTGCCGTTTTTCAATTGTAAATTTTTTATTGGCAAGATTTTTTTGGAGTATCTTGCTTGACGAAAACGCTATGGAAGATTTGATTTGACGTTTTCACTAACAAAAATATTATCGTGTTTTATTTTTGGGTTATTACGCCGTGTTGCGCTACCTCCTTTTGTAACTAGCGTTTTGTACCATGTAATGTCCAAAACGTTGGCTAAAGAAGGAGGTAAAAATAAATCACTATATCGTAATGGCAATTGCATGATTCTAGAACTAACATGAATCTTATCATAAAATATCAATTTATTTATTGTTATCAAGTTTAATTTATAGAACTCCATTTTATTTTTTATTTTCTTTTATTATATAATCAATAATATTATTAATAAATTAATAAAAACAGTTTATTTTTAAACAAGTTCTACTGTGTAATTATTATTACGCGTGACAGCTGTTTCGCCTTCTGAAGGCATTATCAAACTTATAGGCAAAACAGCTGTTTAAACTTACAGTTTGATAATGCCTTCAGAACTGAAGAAATCAAATAATTAAATAAGTGATCAGGCTGTAAAAATGCTTTTAACTTTTGAATTTCTAAACAATGCAATTTTTACCACCATCTTAAACAGTACAGTGTATAGGTGAAAGGCCAATCTCAAATTCCTGAGACAATCAAAAGTCAACCTAAAGTCATTTAAAATTTTTGAATTTTGATTGATTTTGCATAAATGTTTATGAATTTGAATGTTCAGTGTACACTGGCACTAATTACATTACTCACGTTCGTACAAGTACTTATATCTTGGTAAACATCTAGACTAATAGGTATGGTGTGTATTTTAATCCCTGTGTCATGTATTTTGTCGTGTAAGTTGAAACAATTAAAGTAAATTATTAAAGGACTAAAGACTTCCAGTTTGAGGAAATACGCCATTTCAAATCGAATCACATCCTTCCGTGTCTGGCAGTGCCTTTTCAGGGGAGTCACACAAAAACATTATAAGATAATACGGAGAGAAGTGAGCATAATTAATATGAAGTCACATTAGAATTGTAAGCAAAAGCAACGTAATTTCATACGTTCGTGCTCAGATAGAGGAAGCTCACAATACAGGTAATTATTCAAGCTGTGCTAAGGTCTCGCGTGTGGTAAATTCATATCACTAGATACTACGAAGTTCAGTTTAACATGTTAAATGATCATGTGTATTTCTCGTACAATAATAACAATATCGGAAATCGCACAATATGAACTCTGTGAATAATAATTAATGATAAGTACTACTAAGAAACCTGATAAATGATTCTAGCTTGCAAGCGTACTATAATATCATGCGAGTATTTTTGTAACCAGGCAGAGTTTGCTAATATTTATTACTAATGCAGACCCGTGAAAAAATATGAGATAAATGAAATAATGTCACTTTGTTTGAATCATTTGTATATTTGTTTAAAGCCGACCGGTTTCGGAATGACCGTTCCTTCGAACGATAACTTAAAAGCCTTTGAAATAAAAAAAATCCCTTAAAAATAATGAATCTATTATCAACAAACAAAAAATATTATCTTACAGCCCAATCATGGATATGTTCCTCACCCACTCTTCATTAATCCTTAGCCACGCCTCCACCCACTGTTTTGTTATTGTCAAATCAGTGTACGTTTGCCCTGAGGAGGGAACCGTCGTTCCGAAACCGGTTGGCTTTAAACAAATATACAAGTGGTTCAAACAAAGTAACATTGTTTCATTTATCTATAATGGATAACCACAAAGTTATAGCTACATTCAAAAGTATAGAATTATGAGATTCTGAATTCTTAATTCTTGATATATCAGTTCCAATTTTTCGTGCAGTTGAACCAAAGATATTCAAATACAGAAAGTTGAACGCTTGACTGACCAGTTGAAACTTTTGTACAGTACCGCCACAAAAAGGGTTTATCTCAAAATAAGCTAAGTTTATGAAGCTTTTCACGGAATATAAAAAATATTAGCACAAGACATTACGAGTGAAATATTAATAATTCTAATTATTTGGGCTATGTGCGAGACGTTCAAAACGAATTAAAGGAACTATTATGCCTCTGAGTAAGCCCGTTAGCTCTTAATGAGAGGTGATCAGGGCACCACACTGTTCCCAGTTACTACGGTAATTACCGTTAACACTTGATTCCACCCTTTACAGTTCCCTTTGCCAGGTAAGGATAAGAACGGCGTTAATTTAATGAGCTTCTAAACTGATTTTAACAACATGAAACTAATGATTACTTGGAAACTATTAGCCTTTGGCAATCTAGTTGTTTGAGGCATAGATTATTAAATCTAGTTTTGGTCTGGATTATTAATCCCCCTATCAAATAATTTACAAATCCATCCATCGCATTGGCCTAAACCGCCGGACGTTCGCTCCTAATAACTTTGATGGTTAAAATCGGATTTGGTGCTCGATTATGTTCAAAATTGAATTGTTTGACATTGTTATAGACGTTCAGGTAACGATGGAAGACAATTCCAAACTGAAATGAGTTAACGCAGTTAGATTTCAGTGAGGGTAAACTTCGGATTGAAATTTAAACGTAATATGGATTAACAGTTTGACACGGCCGAGTGGGAATCGAACGAACGAATGAATTACCTACGTATTATTTAAATAATTTATCATTTTTTGTATGCAAGCAAGTATATTAGCAACGCATTCTACTGCCATTGACTGAAGCAAATTAAGGTCTGCAAGTTATTTTGTTTAATTTCTTAATATCTCAACTATAAAACAGAAAAACTCCTCGGGTGTGAAGTAGCAAAAACTATCGAATGTGAGCTTTGGTGTCATGATATAAACAGCTTTTCTTATTTATCATTTTTCAATAATGTCTAAGCAAAATAAGAATGCAAAAAAAACTGAAATATATTAATTTGTAAGACCGTAAATAGATAGACAAAATAGAGAAATTTTCGTCAAAGATAAGTGTTCGGATATATTTTTTAATGATTTTATTTGAATTAAAATTAAAATTTTGAAACATGCATTTAATAGATAACGTACTGATTTACAATAATGTATGATTACATGGTATGAAATATATATATATATTTTTTATTAGTTTTTTATATACATATACATGTAATATAATCATGAGTAATTACCTTTTCAGGTTACAAACGGATTAAACTCAAATCATTAAATACTAACATGCAACATTGATTGGAAACATATATATGTATATAATATATAACCTTTACGAGAGTGTAACTACTCGTGTGTAAAGGGAAGAGAAAAATATATATATTTTTTTTTAATTAAAAAAATATAAATTAAAAATTATAACACATACATTATATTTACGTACTTACATAAATCGAATGTGTAAAAAAAAATAATAATATAAAATAAATGTTTGAATAAGTATTGTTAATTTAAGGTTAATGCGGTTCTAAGTGGCTAAATTATTTAAGATATTATTGTTTAATTTATTTTTTAATTTATTGTAGTCAGGTTCTAATCTCAGCTCTATTGCTAGTTGATTAAACCACACCACTCCATTGTACGTGTAGTAGTGTGTTGTGCAAAACTGGTATGCATTAATGGCGTACACAAGCGACCCACTGTGTTTTGCCTATTGCTCTCAACGCGGACCATGGCGTGGTGCGACTTATTAGAATAGTCTTTGTGTATTTGAAGCAGTGTATTTTTTTATATGTATTTTTTAGAGGTGGGACTTGAAAGTCTTGAAAAAGTTGAGAGGTTGAATAATCTGATGGTTTCTTAGTAATAATTTTGATTATTAATCTTTGAGTAATTTCCAACGGTAAAATTGAGGTTTTGTAAGCTCCTCCCCATGCAACAATACCGTATTGTATTATCGATTGGGCTAGAGCGTAGTATATATTTTTAAGAATTTTTAAGTTAAGTATATTTCTTAAATTAATAAATATGTATATAAGTTTTCTTTATCTATTTATAGTATTGGTAATTTGAGTCTTCCACTTCAGGTTACTATCTATTATTACACCCAAATATTTTATTTCTTTTTTATTTGCTATGAATAGACAGTCATTATTTTGGCATGTTAATATTTTAGTGGTGCATTTTTTTGAATGAATTTTAATATTTAAGGCGATAGGAGGAGATTTTTTGTTATTTATACTAAAAGGTATATAATCGGTTTTTTCAATGTTTAATGTTAATAAATTTTCGTCAAACCATTCTTTCAAGATATTAATATCATGATTAGCAGTTATTTCAAGTTCATTCCATGAATTTGCTTGGAATATAATTGCAGTATCATCTGCATATGAAACAAGTTTTCCTGTTAATGGTAATTCAGAAATATTATTAACATACAATATGAAAAGAAGAGGGCCCAAAATCGTGCCTTGTGGTATTCCAAAGTCGCTTGTACTCGGTTCTCTAAGAATGTTTTTTATTTTTACATATTGATTTCTAGAGTTCAGGAAACTTTCTATCCATGTGTTAGCGTTATCTATAATTCCGATTTCGTTAAGCTTGCATAGTAATTTTTTGTGACTTATGCTGTCAAAGGCTTTCCTTAGGTCTATGAAAATTGCAAGAGATTTTTTGCCTTTGTCTAGTGCTTGATGTATTTTTGTTGTTAAATCTATGATTGCGTCTTGTGTGGTTATTTTTGCGCGAAAACAAAATTGTTGGTCACTCAGTATATTATTAATTCCAATAAAATTTTGTATTTGCATTTTAGCTATCTTTTCAAAGATTTTTGAGATATTTGATAATACTGATATAGGTCGGTAGTTATTAATTTCTTTAGAGTCACCTGATTTATAAATCGGTGTAATAATAGTTCTTTTATATATTGATGGAAAGATTCCCTTTTTAAGACTATTGTTTAAAATATATGTAATAGGCTTTTTCAAAAAATTAAGATGTGTCTTTAGATTTTCAACAGTGATCCCATCAAACCCTGGTGCTGATTCAGTTTTTAGGTTTTTTATTATATCAACAATTTCTTGTTCAGTTACCGTATCGAATTTTCCTGTTTTTTTTGACGATGTTACATCATTTTCTGCGGTAGATGTGGTATTATCTACGATATTAGTTATTTTGCTTGCGAGATTTTTTCCGACATTAGAAAAAAATGTATTAAAAGCATTTGCACATTGTTCAGGGTTATCCAAAACTTGTACCATATTGTTATTTATACGTAGCTTTAAAATGTCACTTGTTTTCCTTTTTTTACCAATTATTTCATTTATTGTTTTCCAAATTTGTTTATTGTTGTTTCCTGAGTTCAATACCTTTTGTTTATAAAATTCCTCTGTGGTAGTTTTAATTAGTGCCGTTAGTTTGTTTCTGTATTTTTTAAAGTATGAGATGATTGGATTATTTAGTGGATATTTTTTAGTTAGTTTAAATAGTTTTTCTTTTTCTCGTATAGAAACCACGAGGGCATGAGTGATCCATGGTTTAAGTTTATGAAATTTATTTTTATATGTTTTGTTCGGTATTTCATAGCTTGAATCTTTTATATGTTTTTGAAAGGTGTCATGAAATATGTCTTGTTAAATAAGATTTTTTCGTTTGAAAATTTAACAAATCTGCCAACCACCTATGGTACAATCTTATTATTCTATAAGCAAACATTTTTCTCAAAATTTAAAACATGCGTTTATTCGATAAACGAACAATCTTTCGAAATCAGTTTATAATATTTTGTGGAAAAAAGTCAATACGTCTAAAATTTGATTTAAAAATGACATATTTCCGGTTTTCTTTGGAACATGGAAAACTCGTTTTAACATGGAAATTACAACAACAAAAATACTGTTTGAATGTTTCAAACGCAAGTTTTAAAACCAAAAACAATAATATGTAAAAAACAAAACCAGCAAACAAAGGAAATATTCCGCGTATTTTATGTAAAATCGCCTTGATCGTATTAAATTTGCATAGCCTTCCACTCATTGACATATTTAGGTTCAATACTACTGATTCAATTCGACAACCTTTTGATTTTCTAAAAACGCTGATATTTTGTCAAACTTGATAAAATAATAATACATACACGTCAAAAAGTGACGTCATTTTTATTAAACGTAATATTTATGACTACCGGGAAACATTTTCAAAGAGAACAAAAACATTATGCCTAGAAAGAACCAACACAAAACTGAATAAAAATATTCACAGAATTATTGCGTTAATTGAAATAGCTTGAAATGCTTTCTGAATCCATTTAAATATTCTACTAATTTCAACCATTCGTCAAGGCAGTAATCATAATTGCACTTGTGTTTTCATGCTAATTAATGGTTTCAAATTTGTGTTTTCATATAAAATCTTTTGATTTCAGAGCTTTGATAAAGCTTTGCGGAAATGAATTATATGAAAAGAATAGTTATTTTTTCAATTTTTTGTTGTTGTTTGGTTTATACTGCGTTGTAGTTCTTTTGTCTTCGGTACTTTTATTTTACAAAATTATTTACGTCAAATTGAATTCCAGCGAGCTGGTAAAGGCTTACGATGGAGCTTTACGCGTTTCTAAAGGGAAAAAAATATCGAAATTATGAAGATATGTCCTGATCCAATAATTATTTCTAGAATTCATCGAGGAGATAGCAAGGCTGTTCTTCCTGGCCCAATGCAATTGAAGATTCCAGTGTAGAGTGAATGTTGTCTACACCAATTAGTTTAAAGTTTTACCAAGAATTTGAATATTAACGTGCTTTTTTCTATTATGTTAAGCCTTAAATTCTTGTATTCAATAATTTTAATTTTAATAAGGAGATAGCAAGGCTGTTCTTCCTGGCCCAATGCAATTGAAGATTTCAGTGTAGAGTGAATGTTGTCTACACCAATTAGTTTAAAGTTTTACCAAGAATTTGAATATTAACGTGCTTTTTTCAATTATGTTAAGCCTTTAATTCTTGTATTCAATAATTTAAATTTTAATAATAAACAAGAACAATCTAAAATATTATATTATTAATTTATTTTTAATTTTATTATTTATTGGCAGTATAAAAATGATTACAGTAATAAACAAAAGAGAAATAAACGGAAAAAGAAAATAAAAAAAAACGGTTTGCCTAATAAATAAATAAATAAGGTTGCATGCAGGATATAAAAGTTAACATATAATTATAGGATATATAAGATTTTGGGCTTAAATTCGCTGTAGAACATGACGTGTAAAACAACAAATCAAATATCTTGCGAGCATCGGCATCACCATTGATAAGTTAGTTCTGCATTTGGGAAGAATCAAAAGCCTGTATTACCAAAACCCAAGAGCATTGCTAACAAATGCCAAAATTGACAATGTGCAAAAAACCCATTAATATTAAAATAATTTATTTTTATTACACATCTGTAACTATAGATTTTGAAAATATTACTCGTAATATGAAACTGCTCTTATAACAATTTAATTCGATTATGATTCGCGACTTTGTAATATTATTACATCGAGCCAATGTTCCATACGTAGTTCCCCCAAAACTCGGTAGTACTTGTTTAACCTTGTTCTGTGAAATCCGCAGAGAGTAGAATAATTAGCAAAGAGAAACAACACGCCATCTCTGAGAATTGAGAGTAAGACTTTCCCAAGAGCAAAAAACAGGAATTCATCGTTAAATTAACCAAAAATATTACTTACCGTTCGCTCTTCAAAGAATGTTTAAAATCTTTGAAACATAGTTGTTCTCTGAGAAAACTTCGTATTTTATGTTAGCTTACGAAAAACATTTGATAACGACGGGAAAATGTAAGATTTATTCCCTAAATAAACCTCAAAAATCTTATATTGAAATACTGTTAAAGCATCAAATTAAATTACCTACTTATCCGAATTTGTGAATTAATTAATTCTGAAATTTCTAATTAATTAACTTTCGTCTTAGATTCAACTTCCACCTTCAAACCATAATTTATTAATCCTTTAAAATCAAGATTACAAGCCGCATTTTTTGTGTTAAGCAGCCGTCATTACAAATTATTTTTGTCAGTCGATAGGATCGATTCGCATATTATGTTTCAACGTATGTTTTTTTAAAGATTCGATCGTCTCAAAAATCTAGCATTTTAATTAATAAACGTCGATAATTCTCATGTAGTTTATGAATAATTTTTTTAATTATCGAAAAAATGGTCCATTATAATATTATTATTTCCAAAATTTGATTCCACTTGTTTGCATTAATTAACAGTTAGTGGGGATAGCGGCGGTAATGGGATTACTAACAATAGCTTTAAATCACTAAAGCAAATGTAAAAAAGTACTAGCTATAAAACTATTCACTATTATTGATAATAAAACAAAAAATGTAAGCTGCCTGATCATCAAATACATATATTTATCTTTACATAGTATAAAATGAAGTCGCTCCAGCTGTATGTGCGCTTAGATCTTTTAAACTAAGCAACGGATTTTCATGCGGTTTTCACCAATAGATAGAGTGATACATGAGGAAAATTTTTAGGTACATAATTTGTCAAGGTTTTGTGTAAATTGTTTGAAATATAAAATATATCTGGCCAAGGTTATTAAGGTTGGGTAATGGAGTGGCGTTGTGTTTCGTTAGCCACAGCAACGTTTGTCCGGGTCTATATGTATGAAAAGAAGGTGGAAGGTTTATAGGTATGAAACATGCATATTATGGTAGAGAAAAGTCGAGAAATTCAAAGATTCAATTCAGGCAGCGGACAGCTGGCAAGCGGGCAGCTGGAAAGCGGGCTATGTTAATTTGATATGTATGCCAATTAACAGATGGCGTTGGTTATAAAGGTTGGGTAAGCCACTGCAACGTGTGGCCGGGTCTGCTAGTTATGAACTTAAAACTTTTCCATGTCAATTATAAAACTAAAATTTTTGAAAAGCGTTTTTAGCTGAATATTCATCATTGGAATCCAACCCTTCCGATATTCGAATGATGTCAGCAAATATATATAAAAATCCCAACTACAAATTGAATACATCACGTTCTTTCGAGCGGTTAACTTAACTAACGAAATTCTCCTAACGAACTGGAATGTTTGTACCCAGACTTTTTACGAAACATTTCTTTCATTCAACATAAAACAGAACATGAGTTTCTGACAGAGCAGGCATGTGGTACTTAAATCTTTCTTTCAGGTTTTCTTCTTGAAATGATTTAAAAAAAAACAATCGCGGATTCTAAATTTAAACTTAAAATTATACGACATATTTATTATAATTTGCGTATTATGAAAAAGGGGCATAAGTTGAGTAAATATATTGTTTCTGAAATTATGAAAATATTCCTGTTTTTGAAAAATTTATATTCCAACGGCATTCAACACATTTTAGATTAATAAAGAAATAATTTTTCAGAAAAATTAACCGTTTTTAACGAATTTCTATATGCAAATGATTAAATAATATTACTTCGTGCCCTTTTGGCGCATTGATTTAAGGGCCTGCAACTCGGATTTCTACCGATTTAATATATTTTTCCCTTAAGAGGGCATTACCAGAGAAAACCGGAAATACGTCATTTTCAAAAAAGTTTTTAGACGTATTGACTCTTTTCCACAAAAAATTATAAATGGATTTCGAAAGATTGTTCTTTTATCTAGCATTCGTATGTAATAAATTTTGAGTAAATTTTTTTATTTTTAGTATAATAAGGTTATTCCATAGGTCGTTGGCAGATTTGTTCAATTTTCAAAAAAGTTTTTGTATTATACCACACCCATTTCAAATAATATAATCATGCAGTAAAATAAATCAATACATTATCTAGCAAACGTATGTTTTAGAATTTTAATTTTAGTTTCAATAAAATCATTAAAAAATATGTACGTACATGTGTTTCTTGACGAAAATTGGTCCGTTTGTGTATTTATTTGCGCACTTACAAACTAATATATTTCAGATTTTTCATTCTTATTAAATTTAGACATTATTGAAAAATGATAAATACTGCAAAAAGTACATTATTTTAATAGTTTTATCATCACGCCTTTCAGCATTTTTGGATGAAGGTATAAATTAAAGCTAATTAGAAATGAAATAAATTCGATATTGAGTTATAATTTAAAAAAGCTGATACGGAGAATAATTAATCTTTCTCATTGTAACCGCCCTGCATGATCGTAAGAACAACTTACGACGAAATGTGGATTTTCGTCCGCTGGCTGGTTAAACGCTCTTAAACACGGTAAGTTTTAAAGCTCTTAAAAAAATATATGTTATTCTTGAAGATAATATCTAGACTTTGCCTGCGCCGAAACGCAAACAAATTAATGATTCTTAACTGGGGAAAGGAAAACAGACTGACTTTTGCTCCCCATAAGACCGTGGGTCTCCTTATGAAAGGCTCCCTCAGTAGAGGTAGAAACCCTTTCATAAAAATGGGAGATACTGCAATCCGTTTTGTAGAGAGTACTAAATATTTAGGCGTTACATTAGACAGATCGTCCTCGTTCTTGACTCACGTTAAAAGCGTTTCTAGTAAGGCCCAGGCTCTCTTCTTAAAACTGAGAAGAATCTCAACTGCTGAATGGGGTTTACGTTTCCCTGCGCTCCGTCTATTATACAGATGCGTATATGTGACACAAGTCTCATATGGTGCCTGTGTATAGGAACATCGACTCGGTAATTCACTCATTCATTCAGCGCTTAAGAGGGGCCAGCGAATCCCCTTACTGGCGCTTTCAGGAGCCTACAGAACAGTTTCATCGGATGCTTTGCCAATTTTGGCTGGCATTTTGCCAATTGATTTAGAAATTAGGGAAGTTTTGACAAAGAAGTGTCTGAAAAGAGGAAGACCTGTAAACCACCTTGGTATTGAATTAATACCTGGTGGAGCAGTGCCTCTCCCTGAACTTCTAAAGATGATGAGAATAAAAACGCTGAGTGAATGGCAGATAAGATGGGATAGATCGAATATGGGAAGATGGACCTTCTCCTTCTTTCCATCAGTTAAAATCAGAATGGAAGGGGCATATCTTTTAATGGACCACCATATCACCCAATTGCTTTCTGGGCATGGGGAGTTTAGAGGTAGACTTCACAGACTGGCTCTATCATCCCATCCCAATTGCGCTTGTGGTGATACCGACCAAACAGCCGAGCACATTTTGTGGCACTGTGAGATTTTGACGGATGCTCGAGACGAAATGATTGATGGTTTACAAGTTATTACGAGACCTGCTTGGAATACAGATCTCGTCTCGAATAAGGTGAACTTTGAGTGCCTGAGGAAATTCACGAAAGTTTGGGTTGAGAGATGGCCTGTTCTTAGAGTCGCTGAGTAGCTGTAAAACAACTTAGGTACCAGGTGTATTTTGCTTCTGAATTCACGGACACTCTTCATGATTCCTTTACATTTACCGCTTGGATTTAATTGTTATGATTTATGTGTTTTGCGTTTCTGTAATATGTTATTTCTTTTATTTTATTAACATTTATTTTATTATATATTAGGATTTATATGTTATATTTTACATTTGCGTTATTATATTATTTTGTTCACTATGTTTTAAAAAAATGTATATAATTGCCTTGCGATTTGTTTTGTTAATAATTATTATACTACTGTTAATTTATGCCATGTTCCTTGTTTTGTTTTGTTTTGTTTGTCTTTAACTGTTTCAATGTTTTACTGGATGAACTAAACTCCAATTTTTTTTTTTTCTCCCCTATCCCCATACGGGGGTGTGCTGGACCTCGTCCCTGCTTCATCTTTAGTTACATTACTAATTTTGCAGATCCTTCTCAAATCTATCTGCGCCTCCCCCAATGACATGTGCAGGCTTGAGGCTTGATCAGACGACCTTGACTATCCTTTGTCCTGCCTCTGACTACCCAACGCTGAAATTTCTTTTAGTCTTCGGGTATTTTACCCCAAATATTCAGCTAACATTCTTTGAGGCTTCACTGAGTGGTTGGCTAAGGGACACGGAAGCTAAGTGTAGTTTATGATCAGACCGAAAGCCATTCACATTTTTTGTTGGTACTTGCCAATTGATTTGAGATTTATTGTATTACTTATGTTCTCTATTTTATGCAGGTGCTTGCGGGTTTTTACAGATGCAATGCCGCCTCATGGAGCCTCATGAATGAGTTTTTCTTTTGCCCTGTTTAATTATCTTTGTCTTACTAACCTATGTTTTGCATTTTGTTTTTCCTGTTAAGCACTTGCATACTGCTTACTAACAACGTATGCATGGACACTGGAGGTCTAGATTCGTTCAAAATAAATAAATGTAGCTTCGTTTAACAAAAAAAATTAGAATCTTGCGAGAGCCTTGAAGGAGTAACCATCAGTTACTTATACCAAGGCGGGTAAGAGGTGGATTACCTCCACTGCGCCGAAACGCAAATTATATAAAATTCCCTCGATAGAAAAAAAATCGCAAAGTATGCTCGAAAAATTATTATAAACACGTTTGTTTCAGTTATTTTACAAGTTTTATGAATGAAAAAATTCACAGTGTTTCTTTAAATGCTGTTTAAGAAAATGCCCGAAAATTTTTACTCTATTTTAAACGAGTCGTGTTTTATTAAACATTTTCACAATTTTCGCATCGATTTTGTCGCTGTAAATGTTAGCGCTCTCCTCTAACATTCGTGATTTCGTATCTCTCCATCTTCTTCTTTTCGATCCCGGTTGCAGAGCCTTAATACCCTCTGGCGAGCTGGCTAGGAATAGAACTAATAAATTTGAAAATTATTTTACAGGAATAACTATCAAATTATTATATGCGTAATGGAACTTTGCCTATTTGTAAGCATCAAACAACGCTAGAACAGTGAGCTATGCAGTCATGAAATTTGCTAGATAATCGAAAATATTTTTTACTTCTTCAAACTTCGCAAAATTACTTTGTGGTATCATTAATTATATAATGAATAACAATTACAATTAATTATAATTATTGATTTTTTGATTTAGACTAAATATTTTAATTATTTGTTCTTAAAAGTTTTTTTATTATCTAAATGCAATTTTATTTTTCCTTATATAATTTTTATATTTAATTTTGTATAACTATTTTTATGATTTGTAAGTAATTAATCACCTCTACTTTTAATATTTTGTCTATGTTATAGTTTATTCTAATTTGTCTATACTTGTTTGTCATTTATTTTTCTTTATATTAACATATCCTGATGAAAATAACATTGTTATCGAAACATGTAGATATTGTTTATAATATAGTGGTTTATACAAAGTGATCTGTTATTCATTATATGAAAATATTTTTAGTTAGGAACGTGATTTCTATCATGAGCTATGCAGTTTATAATAACCATTTAACTATAACATTTTTTTTGTTCGGTACAGGAATATAAATTGTATGATAAGACAAAAGGTTGAGAAAAAAATAGCTTTGAATGCTGGGGTGTAGCCAGGTACTAATTCTGGTCTCAATGTACTAAATCTACAGTTTTATGCCAAGATTAATAAAATTTTGCACACTTATTTTCACACTTTTATTTCGAAAAACTACCCCAATATTCTTTTCCCATCATTCAAAGAGAAATTTTGATAATTTCTGATAAATTTTTGCGCACTTGACGTTCAAAATAAGATAAAACTAACTGTAAATCTAATTTGAAAAAACTCAGCGTAATGCCCGTGCTACGCCGGGCACTTCAGTTAGTCAGTAATTGATTCACACTATAAATTTACTCTCTACAGAAAAATAATATTATTATTGTCTTGGGGCTATAAAAAACAGATCCTGATAAAATATTTTCATACGACTGCCGAAGTAGGAAAGTATCCAGCTGACATTTGACATTTCAAATAGTATTTTAATCCTTGCAGAGGCAAGTACCAGCAAACGGGTCGCTCCATCTCCGCGCGGAAACATGTCGGGCAGTGTGATTGTGAAGTCGCCAGGAATAATCCTATTTTTTAAAAGGAAAATCCCCGTATTTTACTATATTACATTTCGTGTGATGAAATAAATGTACTCTATTCTTTGTGATGATATAAATAAGCCTTCACGTCTGCTATGTGTGATATTTATTTCGTAGTTTATTCAAATTTAAGGCGAGAGAGTCTGTATATTTTTAATAAGCATTTTTACTACGATTTACATTTTAAAATTATTATTAAAATTCGTACAACTTAGTTGTTTGCATGTAGCCTGGCCACATTTTGGTATTGGCTTCCAACGCCGAAACAGCTGTCATGATAAATAAATTTAAAAAAAAACAAGCCATACCAAAATATGGTAATGTAAATAAAATTTAAAACTTATAAAAAATAAAACAAACACTTTCAGCCTTACTAAAAAAAAACCACAGCAACACCGATAACCTGTATTATTGCAATATCATAAATAAACCCTGTATACGCTAGATCCCAATTTGTTACTAATAACGTTGCATCCGCGGCCGCGCTGTAAAAACGCATTGAAGATCTGACAACATTGTAAATGGTATTAATTTACTAGGAAAGAATGTTGTTTTAATTTTTCTCCGCCAGGGGCATAATTGGCGCGCCTATGCATTAATTCTCAACGGCACCGCGATGAAGACAGCTCGGTGTGTTTTTATGGCGAGATGTCAAAAAATTTTGCTAGTGCCTAAATGTTGTGATTTTACATAATAATTTCTATTGTAGTGACGAATTTACTCTTCTATTCACATAATTGATACATTTAACTATGTTATGTGTGTGGTTTACATAAGTTTAATCAAGTTATTGTACAAACGCCGTACTTTCAAAGTTGGACTGTCAGAATATTGTTCTATAGAACTATAGATAATTTACTTAAAAGATAAAATTAACATTTTAAGATCTTTATTTTAAGAGAATTTCTTAAAAGTGATATTTTTTAATAATATTAATATCTAATACATGTGTTCGTAAACCAATCAAAGAAAGTAACGTCTTTAGAGATGCAAGAAATCTGTTTGAAATGCCGTTATTATTTCTAGGTTATTTTTTGGCAATAAAAAAAACTTTGAAATTTTTTATTATTTTTTTATTGTATGCACGATGAAAAAGTGAGGTGATAGTTTCCTTCCAAATTTATTACATAAAAGGACTATGTTTTTGAAATTTTGTTTTTTTTTTAATTTCTCTACATTTTGGTCAAAAATGTTTGGGTAAGAAATTTTTTTCCATTTTTTTCCGAGTTTGGATCTTAAAATATGGCAGTTTTTGAAAACTAAAGTGTATTTTAAATACACAAATCTAAAAAGTAATTTTATCTAGTTTTCATAAATGGTATTTGTTTATACGACACCTTCAAAAATAAGAAATATATAGAACATTCAAAATACTTTGGAAAAATTTCAAATTTCGTTAGGATATCATTACAAAAACAGAGATAAACTACCCTCTCAGGCCGTGTAAACCAAGTATATTTTTTTCAATGAACAATTTTTTAATTAGTAATGTTTTCACATCCGCGGCCGTTTGTCAATTGAATAAAATTTTCACTGGGTTTTTTAGTAAGGCTGAAAGTGTTTGTTTTATTTTTTATAATATAATGTCTAACCACAAAGTAATTGCTTCTTATGAAAAAATTTAAAACATTACAAAAAACATTTTATGATACGAGGTGAAAAATGCATTTAAGAGGGCATTACCAGAGAAAACCAGAAATATGTCATTTTCAAATCAGATTTTAGACGTGTTGACTCTTTTCCACAAAAAATTATAAATGGATTTCGAAAGATTGTTCTTTTGTCTAGCATTCGCATGTAATAAATTTAGAGATTTTTTTAAATTTTTTTAGTATAATAAGGTTATTCCATAGGTCGTTGGCAGATTTGTTAAATTTTCAAAAAAGATTTTGTATTATACCACACCTATTTCAAATAATATAATCGTGCAGTAAAATAAATCAATATATTATCAAGCAAACGCATGTTTTAGAATTTTAATTTTAGTTTCAATAAAATCATTAAAAAATATGTCGTACATGTGTTTCTTGATTCATTTGTGTATTTATTTGCGCACTTACAAACTAATATATTTCAGATTTTTTTAACATTCTTTTTAAATTTAGACATTATTGAAAAATGATAAATACTTATAATCAAAAAATAATTACAAAAAGTACATTATTTTAATAGTTTTATCATCACGCCTTTCAGCATTTTTGGATGATGGCATAAATTAAAGCTAATTTGGATTGAAATAAATTCGATATTGAGTTATAATTTTAAAAAGCTGGTACGGAGAATAATTAATCTTTCTCATTGTAACCGCGCTGCACGATCGTAAGAACAACTTTCGACGAAATGTGGATTTTCGTCCGCTGGCTGGTTAAACGCTCTTAAATGGTTAAAAATTGTGTTGATTTATTGGTACCACTTTAACTTTTCATTGTAGGATAGTAAAAAATCAATGTTATCATTTATTCGGTTTTGTAGTATTCTGAGTGTAATCTCGTCATCCGATTAGAACTGGAGATCAAGCACGGTGAAATCGATCAACTTACAATATCGGATTTATAGGTTTCACCATTGAAAGCTGAATCGATATTGACACGAGAGTAAATAAGAAATCGGTCTACTCTGGCAATACTGAACGTATTTTCTATGAATTGATACTACGAAATGTGAAAATATTAATAAATAGGCGATGTTGAATTGAAATACTAATCTAAGTATGCCATTGGCAGTGCGCATTTACTTTTTGACACTAAATGGGTGTTAATTAATTAATGCGGTCGTTAGTCATATTTCAAACACTTGAATATTTTTTTTTTACATTAGCTCCACACAGGAGGCTCTGAGGAAAATAATTTCCCTCAGGGCCTATTTCATCTTAGGAGATGCTGTGTGGAAGGTTGTTTTAAGGGAAGGAAGGAGAGGAAGTTCTGGGAAGGAAAAAGGTACGAGGGATGGGTAAGAAACTGGGGGTCAGTGAGTCCAGGATTGACGGACGTATGAATCCATCCATACAACTGTAGTGCAAGGCGATGAATCGAGAGATTCTGGCCTGGAGAGGATAAAAGACCTCCCTCAACCAGTCTCTCTCGATCCTGTCCACCACGCAGCAGGTGAGCAGACACATCGGCCGCCAAGACCTGGACAAACCTCATCCGCATGAACCCGGGCACCCCTGCGAAGACACCAAACGTAGCGAACCACTTGGGGTGACCTATGGCAGAAGTCTTGGTTATCCAATAAATGTTCCAATAAATAAGGTTCCCGGGGCGGCGGTACCCATACCCGCCTCCCAAATTGTAGATTGCGTCTTAAATGGATTATTTAAGACTATGGATCGCGCATACGACTTCTTTCATTTCTAAGAGCTTCGTTAGTTCAATCTGTTCATGAAACACGCCAGGAATTTTGCGTAACGAACGACATTAAGGAAAAATATGTATACATTGATATTTAACCGAAACTTTTCGGAAACTGTGGAGGCAGCGCTAAAATTTATCAATTGTCGGTCGGAATATCTGTTAATAATCGCAGACCGTGCACGCAAATATTGATAAATAGCCACAGACGACTGATGTGGTCAATATCGTTTTGAAATAGGGTTTTATCGATCGTCCTATACAGGGTGTTAAGGGACGTACTTGACTTACTTTAACAAGTGATTCCTGACATTATTTGAAGTAAAAAATGTAAATGAAATTTTGGTCTCCGGTGACATTTTTGATGTTTTTTTTTTTGTTTTCTACAAAAACATAAAAAAATGGTAGTTGTTGAAGAGTTGGCGGCGGCGCGCCGCCGCGGCGGGGTAAGGGGTTCGTCGGACACCCGGCTGAGTGACCATTGACGATATGCGGAAGAAATTTTTTTTTGTTTGATTTTGAAGAAAAAAATTTTGAAAAAAAAGTCATCAAAAAAAGTCACCGGAGACCAAAATTTCATTTACATTTTTTACTCCAAATAATGTCAGGAATCACTGGTTAAAGTAAGTCAAGTTCGTCCCTTAACACCCTGTATATACTAGACCTCCTGGGCCGGTATCGGTACCGAATCGACGAAAACGGGAGATTCTGCACCGAAAAGCAATGGCTGAACTGCAAATCATACTGAACTTTCATACTGAACTCATACTTACTTTTCTTAGCAGGATCTCGATTCTAGATTTTTGTTGATACCGGCCCAGTGGGTCGGGTCCACCGGGTAAACCGGAAAAGTTGGTTTCGCATAAGGCTTGTGTTAAGTCTAAGCTTTTTTTTTACAATAAGTACAGGACATCTTTGGGGATGCTATATGTAGGGTATTTTTAAGGAAAGGAATTAGATGAAGTTCTGGGAAAGAAAAATTAATAAAGGGTAGGAATCTGGGTGCCAATTTGTCTAGGAGTGATGGACATTCTGTCATATAAATCCATCTCTCCCACTGTAGTGCAAGGCGATGGGTTAAGAGAGTCCGGCTGGAGAGGTCTAGGTTAGGTCTCCTTCAACCAGTCTCTTCTGATCCAGCCCGCCAAACACATTTGCACCAAGACCTACACAAACTTCAACCCATGAACCCGGGCACCTCTGCTAATTCACCAAACGTTACGAAACACCCGGGGTA
The DNA here is from genome assembly GCA_917880885.1 of Limnephilus marmoratus. Classification (NCBI taxonomy): domain Eukaryota; kingdom Metazoa; phylum Arthropoda; class Insecta; order Trichoptera; family Limnephilidae; genus Limnephilus; species Limnephilus marmoratus. The sequence goes on along the minus strand of OU862911.1, from coordinate 22,985,811 downwards.
ACCTGTAGCAGCAGTGTTGTGTATGCAATAAATGGGCGGTACCCGTAACCGCTTCCCAAATTGGATTACTTGGTCGCAGTGAAAAGGTTAAAGTTAGCAAGTTTTAAAAATAAATTTTTGAAACCGGAAATCTGTCAAAGACAGAAAATTAATGTTTTTCTTTAATATTTGCGATGCTTTTACAAAAATATCATTTTCTTCATTGTTTAGCTTATCTTCCTCAGAAGACAGACTGTTTATTGAATGTCCGTGTAGAATATTAAGCATGCCTTGTGCTGTTAAGTCTGCTTGTCTTTGGTTGCCAAAACATGTTGTTATTTTCCAAAAAGTTAATATTGGTAATAGCATCAATAAAGGAAAGTGACTAGTGAAAAGCAGAAGAGGCAATATAAGATTATCCGTGCACCTACTGGTCTTATAAATTCCAGAACCAAAATGAATCGGGCCTCTTCATCAAGAACTTTGGCAAAAATAATTTAAATTAACTTACAAAAAAAAATTGTGTGAGTTTTTATTTAAAATAAAAGGTTTTTAAATGTATCAGTATACGAGTAGAATGCTGGAAACTGTATTTGTACGTGGGGTGGGTTTATAAGTCTACAAGAAGTTGTCATTTAGCTTAATTTGCAAAATATGAATTATAGTTTTTATTTTATATATTTTTAAAAAATTTTTTATTTATTTATACATGCATATATATTACAAAACATTACACAATGAAACTTTGCCTGTCCAACTGGGAAGGATACCCGTTTTAGGACAGCCAAATTGTATATTTAGTTCATAATATTACAAAGGAATGGAAATAGAAGTATATAAATGAAATAAAAATATAAGCAACAAGAATTTAGTATAAAAATACAACCAACGAAAATTTAAAAGTAAGTGATCAAAGGTTTGCAAAATTGCAACTTTAACCATATTGTCTTTAACACCTAAGTACATTGAAGTTAAGTATGTTTCGCTTAGTGTCAAGCCGATGTATCGATGGTACCTACCTCCTGTACCTCGCTCTGCCAGATGCAGGAGTATGGAACTATCCAATTTTGAATTTAATATTTTATGTAAAAAAATTAACTTTTTTTTTTTTATGAAATTGCAAAGGCCTTACATTTAATTGCATTAATAGTTTTCCAGGTCATTTTGGGGAACATTTGCAATTGCATAATTACAATTATTGAATAATATTATATTTCATTTGTAAAAAAATATATATTCTTTAAAACCAAGTTCGCTGTCTAATTTTATTATTGTCGGTGACAGTTGTTTCAATCTTATCAATATTTTTTTATAGTAGTTTATAAATAAACAATTTTTTTAAATAATATTTTTGAATATATAAAATTTTAACAATATAAAATAATGATACATTTATCAATATTCTAGTGCAGTGGTCGGCAGTTTGTCAAATGAGAAGAGCCAAATTGTCATGAAAATAGGACAACATAGGTAACAGAGAGCTTCACGTATTTTTTATTTTTTTATTTATGTTTAAAGTACATTTACATTGGATTTTTCGATGCCTGTCTCACTAGGATATACCTGTGTCGAGACAGTAATATACATAGGGTTGTCGATGAGGGGGAGGGGGGGTAAACGGCGTGAAGGCATAAACTGATTATACACCGCCTATGTGTGCCTTTTCCACTCACCCTTCACCTATTAAAATCAGGTCAGTTGCTTCGATCTACATTTTTCAAGCATTAAAATAATTACCCTGTAAAAAAGATAAGTAAACACCCCCCCAAAAAAGACTGATAACAAGAAGTTCTAATACCTAAACATGTTTCTAAAGCATTCGCAATATCTTCTCAACGTGTTTGTCCCTTGAGCGGCAGTAGTCCAAGAAGTTCTTCTTTGAACTTGTGCCGACATATATCGCACAAACAGGGTTATTTGTGCTGTATCACTAATATCGCACGACTCATCAGTTGAATAAATATTGCGGAAATCAACTTAATATTTTCGACTCACTGCTCTGTTACATTCAAAGACATCTTGGAAATTCTGTCTTGCACTGCTTTCGCAGATGGAGACAATTTTTTTATTCTTTTCGGGATCGCTTCTTTATTTTTAAAGTCGTAAAAAAGCTCTTCCGATGTTTTCAGTTGAGCCGCAAACGTATTTGCAAAGAACCGCATGCGGCTCGCGAGCTGCTCCTGCCTACCCCTGTCTTACTGCAGTTAATATTCAATAGGGCCAAAAATTCAACTCTAAGATTGACTTTAGGTTTAAAATAATATAATATGGCAAAATATTATTATTAATATCGATGACATGTAATATATTCAAGATAAAACAATAATTTTATGAATTAATCATGTTGACAAATTCATTAAAATCCATGTATTAAATAATTCTAATGAATAAATTATGGGCACCTGGTAAATGCTTTAATATTCATTTGAACTTTGATCAATACGGCAATGACTAAGTTTTGGAAATTAGGTAATGCGTTAAGTTTGAATAAAATATTTGTCTACTTATTACTGAAAGATTAGTAGTGTGTCAACCGCCATACCACGCCACACGTAGAGGTAGTGTCCGCCGCGCTGTTCACGATGTCACCGGTACCTACGTACATTGTTACCGCGCGTGTAAGGTAGTAGTGCTACGAGTGAGGCGACAACCAAATATTAAGAGGGCCTCCGACTGCAAATTATGCCGCTACGTAAGGGGCCGAAGACCAACAGGTCTCCCGGCCAAGGGGAATCATTAAATATCGGGGAACAGTTTGTTGGATGTTGTGTGTTGTGATTGTCCTATTTTATATTTAAATTCATTTAACACTGAACACTTTGACATATCATTTATCTAATCTCGATGTGTAGAGCCTTTTACCTTAAACTTTCCTGTCTATGCCAGCTCTTACTAAAATATTGCTATGAATTGTCTGTCTATAATCTCTTTTGTCTGTGGCCACGTCAGCTTTCTATTTTGTGTTTATATAAAATGGCTTGATATCGTTTCGCTTGTCATTCTTTCTCCTAAATTCTACTTAGTCTTTCGATTCTGCTAAACTTTAATTACTCTCAATTATTGTCGCCAGTCAAGTGCTCAGACCAGAATCTCTCTGTAAATTATTCACCAGAATAATAAAGTTACAAATATCCACTATAAACATAAGTGTTTTTACTAAAAACTGATTACCTCAAACCACCTCAAAACTCTCTCATCTCACCGTACGTTCCCGTGGTGTGAAACCGAAGGAAGCCAACAAAAGCAGCTCAAATTACACCCTGACTGCAGACTATCTGGAGATCACACACCGAGAACCGAAGCATGTGGTCAACACAATTAACGCCTGAGGCTCTAGACTGGCTCGCAGACCTAGATGTCCCCCTCTGTCCCCCACCATACGATAGAAGAAGACTGAAATATTTTGTCTTCTAGCGGAAGATAATATATTATATGGAAGATGTAGTTTAAGGGCGTACTAAGACGCACCTAAACTAAGGAATAATGATACTATATTTAGGTATGTTTCTTGTATGTTCGTAACATTTCCCTCCAAAGCAAATATTCTCCCCGTATCTCCACAATCCTAAACCGAATGCAAACAGTTCAAGACCCGACACTACATCAAACTATTCAAATATCCTCTCATTGAGGTGTCTACTCAAATAACATCTCACATTCAACCCGTTCAAATTATTATCATCCCCTCAAAATTACTGCTAAACAATGGATTTGGTGTTAATAGAATTTTGGAATTTTGAATGAATACCTTGTCATATAATGTTTATACCCAGCTGCTACCTTCAACAAATAAGAAAATGTTAACGCAAATTTTCATTTTAAATAAACCTCATATGAACATTCTTATACGATTACCTCGCGTATATTAAAAGTATGTTTCTGATTATCTCTCATTTTAAATCTAAACAAAAATTTCTTCAGAAAAAAGCATACTTACTGAACCTCCCGTATATTAAAAGTATGTTTCTGATTATCTCTCATTTTAAATCTAAACAGAAATTTCTTCAGAAAAAAGCATACTTACTGAACCATTAACCCGTCGTGTGCAGACACTAAATTTTCGCCGTGCTTCAGCTGATTCTATCTTCGTAATAACTTTTTTGTTTGTATTTATGCCATCTTACCAGATACCTAATGTGTATACATATTCTGCTATATATATTGTGTTCGATTCCACGGCTGGCTGAGTCTTCCATCACGACACAAGCAACATTTTCCGCTTACTTGGTAGTAAGAGATTTTCAAATATTGACCGGTATTCGTAACTCGGTAGTTTATATTAAAAAAAAAACATATGAATACATATATATTTTTTTTTTATAAAAGTAGTATAAATGTATTCAACAATAAGTATTTTCCCCTGAATAGCTACTTATAATAATAATAATATTTGGCTGATTTATAAAGCGCCGTTTTCGTGAAAAATCACCTCAAGGGCGCTGGATGCAGAGAAATCATTTTTTTGATCCTGTATCCTGATCCGACGGTTCTATGACAACTAAGAATCATGCAATTTCAACACCCCTTTGAAAAGTCTTTTAAAGTTATGAAAAAATTCATTTTTTTACAAGGATATCCGGTCACCATTTCGACTTCAGCTAGTGTATTTATTTTGTTACAAAAATACATTTACAATTTAAGGAAGCTTTGACTGTCCAACTAGGAAGGTCTCCCGTTCTAGGACAGTCAAATTGACATGTTTCGTACATATTAGCTGGATAGGTACATGATTAAAAGTATTAAATAAAGTTAAGATTCACAAATCCAATTATCATTATATTGCAGAATCTGTAGCTGATTTGATTACTTGTGGCTATAGAACCAAATATTGCCACAGCCTATTAGAAATATGTGTATTTGCTTTTAAAGTTCATTAAAAAGACGTTTATTTTGAACATTTCACAAAATTATTGTTTATTCCTTGCACTATTCACGCACGCATACTGCGAAATATTTCATTCTACTAACGGTTTTACCCACATTTTATTTAACGAATTACTATAAGCTGACTTTTTTCATTAGTTCCACATAGGAAGCCCTGAAAAAAGTCCTCATGGCCTATGTCATCTTTGGGGATGCTGTCTGGAAGGTATTTTAGGTAACGGAAGGAGATAAAGCTCCGGGAAAGAAAATGGTTCGAGGGATGGGTAGGAATCAGGGCTTTAACAGTTTATATTAAAAGGCGGTGGGTCGAAGGGCTGGAGGTGTCTAGGTTAGGTCTTCTTTAACCAGTCGCACCACGCAGTAGGTGGACAAACTTATTCGCCGCCAAGACCTAGGTAAACCTCAACCCATGAGCTTGGCACCCCTGCTAAGTCACCAAAGTGAACCATTTGGGGTGACCTATAGCAGGGGTCTTAGTTATACAATAAATGATTATGAATTGTTGCCAAAAAAGTAAAATTTAAAGATGCTACCAAAATAAATCGATTTAGAAACATGTATTTTAAAATTGAGAAAAATAGCTACTTATTACTATTTTAAAAAGATGGTGTGTTTGAGAGTTAAAAAACATCGTAACATGTCAGACATAAGTAAAATAAATATTTAAGCATCCCTGTTTTTGTAGACACAGCAAGCTATCGATTATATAACCCGGTAAAATCGCCATAGAAATAACTTTACGAGGCATTATTCAGTGACATTTAAGCGCCAGTCTTCAGGAAATTGGCAGTGTGTCGCTTAAATTTTATCACCAATTTATTATGGTGACATTTAACGCGTCTCAGCACGTGACAGAATATTGGGAAGCGGAATTTATGAGAAAAACGTTCACTTCTAATGCTTGCGGTGGTGCTGCCTTCTGGGGAAGGTTATGTGCGAAGGTTCTAGTGTTTTCATATTAGTAAGTAGGCAAACAGCACGTTCCCCGTAATGTGTCAATATTTACCTTGGCATACACCGGCACCGGCTGGCGTGATAAACGCCGCTGCCAGAGGAAAGGAATCGGTAAACATCAGGTGAAACTCTACGCGGAAAATAGACTATTTGAAGTACGGGCGGCAGCCGAAGTCTACAAATGGTGCGGTTCTGGGGAAGAAATGAACTTTTTTACAACGCGTGTTTGTTGTGCACAAGATTAATGGTACTGAAACGAAGACGTAGAGAATTTTTCACAAAAACTTACATTTTTTAAATGGAAAGAACGTTTCAGTGAGCAAAGTTCAGAATATTTGTGGAAAATAAACATGAAACTTGGTTCGCTTTATTTTAGTTTGAATACAATAATTTAGTTGCAGACTCAACTGTGCCTTATTCAATGCACTTTATGTAAGTTTGCTGTACAGAATATTAATTAAGCTTTGTCTCACAAAAGATAACTTTTTGCATGCGACAAGTATTTTAATTATCTCGGAATATTTACTGACATCACTGTAATTGTAAGAAGAAACCGAGCACTCTATAGAAAAATGAACATTTAAACTTAAATAAATCAGTTTAGAAATAAACGTATTTTAAATTATGTTCCACAACAAAGTCGCTGTTTAAAAAAGTGTGGGTACTTATAGCGAATAATGGTAATAATAATAATAATAATTGGATAATTTGTATAGCGCCGTTTTTGTGAAAAATCACCTCAAGGGCGCTTAACTCTGTATTAAGTTTTTTTGTTTGTATTTGTACACGCTTTTACCAACGTCCGAAACAAAACTAGATAATCGTGATTAATCAAAGATGTATCTGCCGTTGTGTTTGTTTTCGCAGTTTCTTTCAAGTAAATGTGATAAAACGAGTATCGATGCCCTACCTTTCACGATGGGCGTATCCACGCAGCTCGGTGCCGTGTTTGTACCTTGAAACACTGATGGGAGCCGCTCACGAGGGCAATTGCCGCCCTAGACAAATGAACGGAGGCTTCGACAAACTGTAAGCCACATTTCTACCCTATTCTGTGCTGTAATTAGCTTGATAGTAATAATGATTTGAAGACCTGACAGGGCCCGGAGAGAATTTAGGCAATCAGCTAGGATACCTTGTTTTATGTTCCATTGTGTCCCCTGTTTGATAACGTTGTGACTGTTTGTTTAATGAATAAATTCGAGTTCTATGTAAAAGCACACACTCTTTCATTTGTTACTGTATGAGACATTTGACTCTGATTTGTTGACTGGAAATGAGGCTGCGGGGAATCTAAGAGAGGGGGCATAGACCCGACCCTCTCCCAGTAGGTATAATATTGGGCCCTTCACACCGGCGCATCACTGGTACCCGACGTAGGTCTCTTCACACTGACGCCCAACCATCACATTGGCGCCAAATGTGGGACCTTCACACAGGTTATACCCAGAATATACGACATTTATTTTGTGTACGCATACATTTACGAAAAAATGACTTGCGTTTACGACAACCTAATAAAATTATTTGTCAATAGATTTTTACAATTGTATACATCTTATTCATTTAACATGGATTCTATTGACTAAATAAATTACAAAAACCAAAAAGAAAAAGGTACAAGACAATAAAACTATTTAAAGTACTAGAATATGTTGATGGTTTTTCGGAAATTATCATATTGATTGTTCCGAATAGACATTCTTGCGAAAAAGTGATCAAACGCAGATCAAATCCAGGGTCTCAAAGACAAGATGAATTAAATCGTATTTGAAATAGGCATGTACAGTCCACAAACTCACAGCATTGACATAGGATTTATTTGACTCCAGATACTAATATCTACAGCCCGTATGTTTGACGAATATCTACAGCTCATATGTTGAACTAATATCTACGAACTTCAGAGTGTTGATTAATATCTACAGAGCGTATGTTAAACTAATATCTACAGAGCGTAGGTTGGACTAATCAGCTAAATGTGTCCAATAGTCCGATATTAGGGATTTTTACATACATACTTACATAAATTAAGTTTTTTAAACTGCATACGCAATATTACGTTATTCCAATATGCTATACATAATTGCAAATCCAACCTCTGACAGTACTGTAGATATTCGTCAACACTTTGGTTCTCATAGATATTAATCAACAGTTTGAGCTGTAGACATTCGTCAACACTTTGATTCCCATAGATATTAGTTCGATTTTTTCAGTTTTTGGAATTCCTGTAGATATTAGTAGACGCCTCCATTTATTTTACTAGCATATCTGCCTTTCAAATTTGATCGAGAGTATTATGATCGAGAGTAGATATATTGACAATTTAAGAATTAAGTATATAATTTCAAATAATAAATATATTTAGTGTTTAGATCTGAAACATAAAATTCCTACAACATCCTCTGTATTAACTTCTTTCCATCTATCCACATTTCCCCGTAAGAAACAACGTTTACAAACTACTGAAGTAGTTCAAGAAGAATGAATAAATAAGCTTCTCATTATGTTTATTGTCTTCACGAAATTGTGCTAAAACTAAAGGAGCAGCAACTACTAAATGTAACAAGAATTTCATCTACGTGCTTCCATCAATTTAGAAACTGAACTGTGTTAAACAATTATGAAACCTCCGGTGAGAGAATTCAGTTACTGACTATAAGGAAAACAAGTTATTTTACCTTGCTCTCCTTTTTATTTTTCTTTGTTCTTCGTTCCGTAACCTCGAATTTACAGAAACAATTGATTGAAAATCAGTAAGTTCGCGAAACGTGCTCATTGGTTTGAGTGGCAATATCGCAAAGCTTTCTCCGTGATTAATTTTCAGAAGTTTCCTTTCAACATTTTTCCAACGAAATATTAATAAGGCGGCTGCCTCGTGGGCGGGTAAGGCTTCAACATAAACCGAGTGCTGTAAGAATGCGGGCAATAGAAGTACCCAACACCGATCCCGTATCGCACCGATTCGTATACGGGTGTCCTTCGAAATACACGCAACGCAGCACTCTCGATATCAGTCTTTCTTAGTGCATCCGATTTACATCGATTTTTTTACTGAGCGCGAAGGGCTTGGTTAAATAGAGAATAGTATAAAACACCACCCCAAATTTTAACCTTTTTACTTCTTTTGATCCGTGCTCATTCACACGGACGAATGATTTTAGAGAAGTTTCTGCGCCGAAGTTACTGAAACTGCTTAAATATTTATGTAACAGAATAAATAGTTTCAGGTGTCGCAGAGGACAAACAGAGGTAAAGGATTCTAAAAGATATACACACTACCGTTCCGGTTTGCTGGAGAAAATGTTTTGCAACTTGGATGTATAAAGTATAATGCGGATTTTAAGAATATTTTATGTGGAATAAATAATATAGAGATCTACAAGAAATACAGAGAAATGTATCAAGGAGACAGACGCAATGTTTACAAAAACATAACAAAGGTTAAAAAATGTATAAATTAATAAACAACGGTTATCCGTAAACAATGGTGACTAATAATTATAATACACATATATTGACGTCATTCCATTGAACAAAGGTCAGTGGTGAATTTTTTTAAAATAGCTTCAGAAATATTGATAAATAAATTTATTATATACCAACTTAATTTAAAATCACTTTCATCTGCTTTATTTACGTGCTGCGTGAGCGATACATTTTCTATTAAGGTATGGAATTTTAATGTATCATTGAAGAAGAAGATAAAAATAATAATCTAAACGAAAATATGAAAGAGAACAAGACACAGAAAAAAGTAATGGTCGCAACTGGGACTTGAACTCAGAACCTCTCGTCTAACCGGGACGTGCGCGTTTTACCAATTCCGCCATTGCCACCTTCTGTCAGATCGTCATATTAGTCAATCTCATATTTCAAATTTTAGAATCGACAATTTTATCTTCAACTATTTTTTTCCATATTATAGGCAACTACCCTTTTTATTGGAAACAATCATTCTAAGAATTGGTTCATAATCTAGATAGCGTCACGGAAAAATACTCGTATATCCGATTTTAATATACATATTTTGATTTATTACATTGATGAAAATAACCTTCAAACGTTATGAAAAAGGGGTTTTTCTTATAAAAAATTGAATTTTAATTGTTTAAAAGACTCATTTTATTTTACGACGTTGAAATCTGCTTTTGTGTTTCATCCCCAAGGTAGTTTTTAAACCTGCAAGTAGCGAAGGTTTGTCAAGAGGCAATTTATTTAAAGTGGCTTACTATATTGAAAGCCTCCGCAAGTCGCTGGAAGGTGGTTGGTTTCTGGCGCGCTTTAACAGAATTGCAGGAGAAGTTGAGAGTAAAAGTTTGCCAGGGCCATTTAGACCAAGACAGCACCTTTCAGTTGCTACGGTTAGCACATTAGCCACTGACTATTAGCACCCATCCGCTGCCTTAACTCGTCCGCAGTGTTTAATGCGCAACTGTTTAATTACAAAACAAGTCTGGAAAGTTCGTTTTGGTATTTTATGTAGTTTTATTCAACGTTGTATGTCAACGTTGAATTTTGTACAAAATGTGTGTTTGTTTAAAACGAGAACCTTTATGTTACAGCCAGCGTTGGAATTTATTTTTTTTAAAAGGGAAGAAAAATCTTATTCAGCTTTTGTGCTTTTTTCGCCAATGAGCAGAGTATGAATAATTAGAAAGAAATCGGGCTTTTGTCGTAATACACTAATCAAATGATAAATTTAATTCACTTATCTAGGTAATAGTATCTACAACACGTTATCTTCTATTGGAAGATAAGTTTAATTTCATCGGAAATAAGTTTTTTTTCTAAATTATCGTGAAATACTTAATGTTTTCACTATCTAAATGAACATTAATTGCTATTTTTTTACAATAGCTCCACGCCCTAGGCCCTGAGGAAAAAAAACCTTAGCGCCTTTGTCATCTTTAGAGATGCTATGTGAAGGATCTTTTTAGGGAAAGGAAGGAGAATAAGTTCCAAGAAGGAAAAAGGTGTGAAGGGTTGGTTGGAATCTGGGAAGGTCAATATATCCAGGAGTGACGGACGTATCAATCCATCCCTCCCACCTAATATATAGTATATTTGCGGCATGTTCCAGCGTGGAAGATACTATCAGTATCGCCCTGGTGTAAGACCACCATTCAGAATTGAAACGTTGCTTGAAAATGGCTTTAGCCATGTTTAGTGACCAGATCTGAATAGCCAGGTACTTCCCAACCTGCCTCTTCCCCACCTCCTTCCCCTCCCCGCTACCTTCAGCCTCACAACATACCCCAGTTGAGATTCTTGTGCGGTATTCACTGTAAAAAAAATTAAAAAAACTGCAGTGCAAGGCTTTGGCTTTCCGGCTGGAGAGGTCTAGGTTAGGTCTCCCTTGATCAATCTTTCCCGTTCCGCCCCGCCACGCAGTAGGTGGGCGAACGTATTCGCTATCAAACGTAGCGAACCACTCGGGGTGATCTACGGCAGGAGTGTTGGTTATCCGATAAATGGTTCCCGGGTTAAGTGGTTCAGTAAATAATGACAGATAAACATGACTTTCAGTGATTGACGTCATAGAATCCTATTTCATTCCAGATTCCAACATCAAAGCATAGTGACCCAAGTCCAAGGGCTTACAATCAAATAGAGGAATTCCTCAAATGTTTCAAATATCGAAATTTCTCATATCACACTATCGTTATTCGATCAAAAGCCTACTTATTCAATTGTCACGTGTACGTGAGTCTTCTTCTCCTGGCATTATTTTTTTTTTTAATATTAGCTCCATACAGGAGGCCACCCAGGAGGCCACACAGGAGGCCACACATTAGACCATATAGGAGGCCACAAGGAGGCCACACAGGGGGAGGATAATAGTTTCCTTCAGGACCTGTACCTTTTTTAAGAAAGCTATGAATACCCTCCTCACAGCCTTTGAGGAGGGTTTTTATAAGGAAAGGAAGGAGAGAAAGATCTGGGAAGGAAAAATGTGTGAGGGGTGGGTAGGAATCTGGGGATCAGTATGTCCAGAAGCAAGGGTCCTGCTGGAGAGATAAAAACAGTCATTCCAAATACGGCCCGCCACACAGTAGTTGGGCAAACATATTCGCCGCCATGTCCTGGACAATCCTAACCCTATGAACCCGGGCACTCCTGCTAAATCACCAGATGTAGTGAACCAATCGCGGTGAACTATGGGGGGGGTGTTGGTTATCCAATAAATAGTTCGCGGAGCGTCGGTACCTAAACTCTCCTCCCAATTTTCGAAATTTACATTTACTCCGAACAGGAGACGCTGGGGAAAATCACTTCCTTCAGACCTTTGGCGTTTTTTGTATAGAGGGTTTTTTTGAGGAAAGAAAGGAGAGGAAAGAAAGAAATTCTGGGATGGAAAACAACTGGCAGTCAGTGTGCCCAGGAGTGATGGAAATACGAATCCATCCTGGATAGGGTTGATGGTCTCTTTCAACCGGCCTCTCCCGATCCGGCTTGCCACACAGTAAATAGGCGGACGCGTACGCCGCCGAGAACTGAACACAACTCCCCCCGTGAACCCGAACCTCTCCTTGATCATTAAATAAAGCGAACCACTTCGAATGACCTATAGCGGAGGTATTGGTTATCCAATTAATGGATGGAAGATGATTTTGAACGAGAAATGATTTAAAAGCTGACTTTAATAAGATTTAATAATTATGCAGAGGCAGCTCCATACTTTAAAATTGATGCATTGAGTGTACGAAGGCATCATATGGTTGCAATATTCCTGTATAAATTAATTAACAATAATATTCAATGCCCAGAGTTGCTAAATAAAATTCAATTTAAAGTCCTGCGCGTACAACACGCTCTTCTGTCCTGTTCAGGGTGGATCAATGCAAGACAAGCAGAATTCTTGTCTGAACAGACTATGCAATAGTTACGATAGCGTATTATCCAAAGTCGACATTTTCAATTTCGAACTTACCAAATATTAGGGGTACATAAAAGAGTATTTCTCTGATGTTTCATGAATATGTTATGTATCTGTGTTTCTTATGTTTCTATCGTTTAAACGTATAACTGTTATGATTTGATTTATATATACAAGCCAGCTTATTACGGTTACGAATGTATTGATATTTTTATGTTATATGTAAATTTTATTGATATATTTATGTTTTATGCATACTTAATAATGTTATTGATGTTTTTATTTTTAACGTATGCTTTATAAAATTTTTGGTCTCACACTCCTTTATTATAAATTTTATTATTTCTAATTTTTAGTATGCTGTTTAATCAGAGGTAAAGTCACAAGCAGGAAATCCATAATTGTTTTTTTGGCTATACAAACATGTACAAACTGGAAAAATGTAAACTGTTGATTTCCCGAAAATAAATAAATAAATGAAAAAAATAATACTTGAAACTTCTCCTTTCCACATACGGATTGTGTGAGGCATGTCGCCTCTCCACAATATAATTATAATTGACATCACGGGCAGCAACAAACTATCACAGCATTTCATTTAAAACTTTTCATCTGTGACGTGAGCAGAAAACACCGCCGAGGCAATTATATTCATCCCTTCGAAGCGTGAATGGGGTTGATGTGTACAAAACCTTCACTGAGAATATGTCAGCTTCAGTAATAGAAGTGTATTGTGGGCGTGTCCGTGTACCCGAAATAACCACAATTATTTTTAATTCCCCTGAAATTGATAAAACTTTATCAAATATCGATTATTTTCCTTGAAAAGCTAATCAATTTATTGCATTGATTTGCCATCAGTATTTTTTCAAATCGATATAATTACGAGTTTATAATAAATTGAATATAGTGCATAACTCTATTCATAGCCCATTCTTTTTGGAATGCCATGACTTCAGTTACTAAATAAAATACCCTATCAGAGGACTTGGCATACCAAAAAAACACTTTGTCCAAATGGTTATACAATTTATTTATTTATTTATTTAAATACATGTTACATAATTAGACATTTACATAGAATTGGATACATTGAATCACCATACTAGGCGGCTGCCTGTTTCATGGTGACAATGGAGGATATTTACTTTAAGTGAAGTCTATTGTTAACATATGGAACTATTAGTAATGTAATGATGTTGAAAATTGGTAAAGTTATAATAAAAAACTAGTAAAGAGAAAAAGAATTGGGTAAGGATAAGTTTGTGAGAAGATACATATCCTTATTTTTTAATAACAAAAATTTTAACAAAACAAAAAAACGACTTCAAAAAATGCACTAAAAAGTTAAAAATTATTTCGTATTCTTCTACAACTTAATATTTTTTTTTTTTTATTTTTTTTTTTAATTTCAATAACAAGGTTTGTACATGTATGTATGATGTATATAATAAGTATGGATTCATTTTTTTTTTCACAGACCTCCTCACTAGGATTTCCTGTTCTGAGGTGGCCTGTAGTTTTTTAAAATATTTGTATTTGGTTATGGATTGTCTTTATATCGTCTTCATGATGTTTGTAATTTTATTATCACTTTGATCTCTCAGCCATATTTTTACTTTTGTTTTAAATATATTCATTTCCTTTATATTTTTGATTTGATCTGGTAGAGCATTGTATAATTTTATAGCATGGAATTTATTATTTCTCTGTCCAAAAGATGTGTTCAAACTGGGAGTAACCAGGATGTTATTGCTTACTGACCTGGTTGAGTATTTATGTTGTTTATTTATATCAACTTACTTTTTCTACTCATCAATATGTAGGTACGATAGCTATTTTTGGAGTCGGTGGCAGCCAAGGTACCCGACCCGGCGTGTTCACTTGACAGCTCCCCCCCCCCCCCCCGGGCCACGGCCCCGCTCTCGTCTCTTGCCTCGTCAAGTCGCGCGTGCGACACAAGCACATCTCACCTAAAACTATGTATGTAGCTACAAACATACCTTGGCTGACACCGACTCCAAAAATAATAATCGTACCTAGATATTGATGAGTAGAAAAAGTAAGTTGATATTAAGTTGTACAAGAAAACGAAATTATTTTTTAACTTTTTAGTGCAGTTTTTGAAGTCGTTTTTTATTGTGTTAAATTTTTTGATTTTTTAGTGAATCTGAAGTACACTAGCTAATTTGTCTGAATATGGGTAGACCTAATAAACGTGCTGCTCATATGAGACAGACATTACTTGACCATAACGACGTTACGGTAGGTGACTCACTCACATTCGGCCGAGTATCGTTAATTTGCTCCTAAGAATTGAAGAGTTCCGTTACTTTGTCATGGATCCCATAATCAGAACCTAACCAAACTCTCATACAACTACCCTTGACGGACATCCTTTCCAATAAAAAAAGAATCATCGAAATCGATTTGGCGTGATATTGAGTTATTCGTCCATTGTCGCGCAAATACTTAATGCAAATTTAAGACTTATATGGTTTTCTCATGGATGTTATTATCAGAATTGGACCAAATTGAAATGGGACTACACGAGAAGTACCAGCTTTCAAATAAAAAATAAAACATCAATATCGGTTCACCCAGTCGAAAGTTCTGAGGTAACAAATATTAATAAAAAAATTAAAAAATTCCGTCAAATTGAGAACCTCCTCCTTTTTGAGGTCGTTTAAAAATGACTGCCAAGATGGAAACAATATTTATTGCTTATCATACATACTGAAACCATGGAAACCGCCTCAATTTTTGTATAGCCGTTTGGACAAAATATTCGGTATATACGAGTATTTGGATCGGTAAGCTAATTCCTTCTCTTTGGTATTTTTTTAGTAGTTGTATGGCTTGTCCGTACCTGAAAACTTCACCGTTGGTCACTTAACAGGGGTGCACGAGTTCATGGGGTGAGGTTCGTCCCGGTTTTGGCGGCAGATGCATCTGCCCAACTACTGCGTGGTGGGCAGAATCGAGAGCGACTGGTTGAGGGAGGCGTTTTAACCTTTCCAGCCGGACTTTCTTGACCCATCGCCTCGCATCGCAGTTGGAGGGATGGATTCTAACGTCCGTCACTCCCGAAAACATTGACCCCCAGATTCTTACCCACCCCTTTTACCTTTTTCCTTCCCAGAACTTTCTATCCTTCCCTTCCATAAAAAGACACTCCACACGGGCTATCTAACGATATCATAACCTACGGATGCATTGGGTAGGGGGTTCAGGGAAAACAATATTAAACCCGTTATTAAAGGCACAGAAATCTATTTTACGTGTTATAATGAAAAAAACCATTCAGATATTCGAGCGACGCTCTCTTCAGGGAATGTACTAGATATTCGACAGTTTTACATTAAAAAGATAATAATTTATATTCATAAAAATAAATACAAAATGAAAAAAGTCGTACACAAACATCAAACCAGAAGTAAGGGCAGAAATGACCTTTCTATTCCAACAAGCAACACAGCGGCTTATCAAATGATATTCTCATACCTGGGACCGAAATTGTATAACAAAATCCCTTCACAACTAAAACTGTTTGAAGTGTCATCCTTTGGCCCAAAAATAACAATATGGTTACTAGATTTGGACAGGACGGAGTCAGAAATATTATTAAAAAATGTTATCTGAGAATTTTATATATTACATCGCCTTATACATCTCTTTTGTTTCCAAAATATTTTTTTCTTTACTGTCTTTCTTGTATACTGTTTTTCTTGTATCCAAAAATAACAAAACGGTCACTAAATTTAGGCAAGACAGAGTCAGAAATATTATAAAAAATTGTGATATTTAGGTATTACGAACGCCCTATATATTTCTTTATTTCCCAAAGTGTAGGAAACAGTATTTATCCAAATTCTGTTTCCTACACTTCGAAAACACTGTTTCTTAGATAAACGATAATAAATTGATTCTAGAACCTATCTACAACTGTTCTACTGTATCGTATAGTACAATTATTTGAATGTACATATACCTATGAATAATCATGTACCTCTCTCTCTCTGGTTTCAATCCTGGGATTGGTTTGCAGCAATTTTCTCTATTCTTCTCTTATATTCTTCCCTGTCTTGTGCGTATCTTTTGAAGTCTGCATATGATGAGCAGCGCACGTCCACCAGCAGGTCCTCCAGGTACTCTCGGCGTGGTCGTCCCCTAGAGTTTGTCCCCTCGGTCGTACCCTCCATTATGCCATGCAAGAGGCCTTCTTGTCGTATTACATAGCCGATCCATCTTGCACGCCTTTCGGACAAGATCCTGAGCAGTTGCATTCATGTACCTACATACCCAATATAAATGAAACCTGTCAATTTGACTGTCCTAGAACGGGAAACCTTCCTAGTTGGACAGTCAAAGCTTCTTTATACTATTAATGTATTTTTAAAACAAAATAAATAAATTAAATAAATAAACACAGCAACCCCTAAGTTGACATAGGCCCTGGGGAAATTATTTTCCTTAGGGCCTCCTGTGTGAAGCTATGTAAAATAAAAATGATAAAAAAAATTGCAAACCTCTTTTCCAAACGAAAAAAAATCACTGGCCGGTCTGAGGCCTAAGATCAGAAAGATCTTTTATAAATTGACGACATAAGTTTTAATTCAAACCTGTGTATTATGTGGATTACACTTCTAGGAGATGTACAAAAGCTCACTGAGGATAAGTCAGTTTCAGTGTTGTCGTTTCAGTAATTTCAGGAGCTTCACGGTGGCAGCTTAATTTCCGTGGGAAGCTAACGCATTAGCCCCAGCTTTCCCTCACACTAGCTCAGAGTCATCTCCATAACTCGAACCACACTGTCTTGAAACATGACTGTAACTAAGTGGAAAATTATGTTTTTTTAATACACAATATTTTTATTACGTATTGAGAAACATGCATCTCATTTTTAGATTCACATTCATTATTGTAATGTGTTTAATAATTATTGAATCAATTTTCAAAAATTTAAGGACATAAATTTAAAAAATAACAATTTGTATTCGTATAAAATATAATTCAAAGGCAAGTGATGGGAATACGCTTAGACTCCGCCGTGTTTGGATAAAATAATAAAAGTTTACTAATAAAATAATAATATACAGAAAATAAATCACTTTGTGTAAATCATTTAATCAAAATAATCGCCATGTTTCAAAACCAATAGTTTGTTCGTCAGAATAAATATAAAATAATAAACACATATTGAACGAGGTTTTGAATATCATTTGATCATTAATTATACGCATATATTTAAAAATGAGTCCTTGTGTATCCCTTGGTCACGCCATTATTTCAGAACGACTTTACCTATTTCATTCCTCTTTTTTTAAAGTTTTATAATACTTTGTAGAAGGTTCTTACGGAAAGAAAAAATAAGAAAATTGCACTGAAAATTTAATAATTTCAGAAAACTTAACGACCATTTTAACTTCGTACGTTTGACAGTTCGCGAGTTTGATGAAATATATTTAGCTAGCAGCTGTTTTTTTTTGTTGAATTAAAAGGATTGTCTATGATTTTTTTAAATTATTGATATTTTAAATAGGTCCTGTGTTAGGTCCCAAATTTGATTAATCTATATATATATAAATGAATCCCTGTTTCGCTTGGTCAGGCCTTTACTTCAGAACGATTTTAATTATTTCATTGAAACATTGGAGATGTAATGTGTGCATGCTCGCGATGGTTTTTATACACGATAGTGAGTTATGGCATCATGAAATTATGAATTGCTAATCGTTCATCCAATTGCGATGAAATTTTGGTGAGAAAGGGAAGCAGAAGGCGAACGGGACAAATGGGAAAGGACACGCGAGGATAAACAATTGTATCAAAATGCATTACAATAAACGATATGTTTTTGGGATAATTTTTCATTAATTATTACTTATTCCAGTTCTAATTGAATATTCATGCATAAGACAGGACAACGTCTGTCGGGTCGGCTAGTTAATAAAAAGAACTAATAATACAGGCTCATTAAAAAACCTCCCATTCAACATCAGGCATATCACAGTTATAATGTTAATTTTTAAGTTAGGGTAAATTTTATGTTTTACATTATTCATTCAATATGTTTCACATTAGAGTAGAGAATAAGTCAAACAATTACATTCTAAAATTTCAGGGTTTAATTTTTTTATTTTTAAATACACTAACGAGACAGTACATAATTCAAATTTTAAGTTACTGTGATATAAGTACATCTGTATGAATTAGATTATACATAGACGAATCGCACATAATTATGTTTCCTCAGTAAACAATGCCTGCAAAAATATGACCTTTTTCGTAAGTTTTAGCTTTCATAGATTCCAAAATCGATATATGTATTTTCTGCATGAAATTCAGAATCATTTCTTCAATAAAAAAACAATATTTTCTGGTCGTCATTGCCATCAGAAGAGCAACCATTCTGTTAAGTGTAACTAACTAACTAACTAAGAGAGGATAGAGGATAGACCGTCAAACAAATCTGTCTTCTCAAACCACACTTTTAAAATTTATACGTCGCCTCATGGATTCTCTTAAGATTTACCATAGATTTGCTATTGATATAACCTCAGGTAAATGATTTACTTGGTCGTAACATTTCTTTTTCAGGCGCTTCACTTTCATTCAATCTTTTTACATCTTAGATGAATTATTAGAGTTTTCAGAGTATTCACCGACATAATACTTCCGTTTAAGTTCGAGCTCGATGTGTCCGTCTTCTACCTCTTTACCCCCCTTTCATTTTTTAATTTTCTTCAATCTCACAATATGCCACAAATAAGGATGATATAGTTTATTGTCTTCAGAGCAACTGAAACTTTTATGCGTTATCACACAGAAAAAATGTTGAAGGATTTTTCGAACCACATTTAATGTAATTGATTGAAGTCATTCAACGAAGCCAAATGGATCCCATCTATTTGAAAACCGTCAAATTTCTGCTTGTTCCGAATGACAAATGGCCCTTTTTTAACACATGAACCCGATTTAGATTCATCAAAGAACATCTTTTCCCGTACTATGGTTGTCTGAATCTAAATTCCAATACATTTAAAAACATATTCTTCGATTGTCCCTTAATATTTTGTTGTCTTATTTCGCAAATAACTCACATGTATTACTAACTAGTATATTGGCGCCACCTCTGTAGTAGGTACTGATAAACGACCACCATTCAGAATCAAAACGTAACTTTAAATGTATAATATAATTGCTTCAATGTACAAAAACTTCCTTAGCCCCGTTAGAGTGATTTGAAATTCGGATGAAACGGAAATGACGCACTACGGCACCTGCGAAGCATCAAACTGCGCTCAGGGCTCCTATTGGTCGAGATATGAAACGGAAACAATGATAGGTCTGCGCTCATTGGCCGCTTTGTTTTTTACGGGTTGTCGGAATATAATGCGTAAATTCGCGCCTCGCCGGGCACGTCCCATAGCGAAAATCTCAGCGGCCAGAGAAATCCAGCGGACGGAGTTTCGAATCCTATGAAATCTAAAAAAAATAAACATTTTTGTTTTTGTAAATCAATATTCAATCTTCAAACCACTTTAAAATAAACAGGCAAAAGAAAGCGACATCTAGCGACTTTCTAGTTTCACTTTTATCGCGTGTGAATTACACACTCTATTTTTTTTATTAATCTATATAAAATACCTTTACATTGGGTTTTTCGGTGCCTGTCTCACTAGGATGTACCTGTCGGACAGGATAGAATAGGATAGGATGTACATCAAATTTCATGCTACGAAACTACTCGTATATGATGCTCTTTTTTACATTAGCTCCACACGGGAGGCCCTGAGGAAAATAAATCCCCTCAGGGCCTATGTCATATTTGGGGATGCTGTGTGAAGGGCTTTTTTAAAAAAGGAAGTTCTGGGAAGTAAAAAGGTTTAAGGAGTAGGTAGGAATCTGGGGGTCTGTGCGTGCAGAATTGACGGACTTATGTATCCAATCCTCCCACTGCGGTGCAAGGCGATTTTCCGAGAGAGTCCTGCTGCAGATGAAAAGATCTCCCTTAACCAGTCTCTCCCGATTCGGCCTTCCCCGCAATTGGCATCTGTTGCCAAGACCCGGACAAACCTCACCCCGTGAACCCGGGCACACCAGCTAAGTCACCAAACATAACGGACCACTTAGGGTGACCTGTGGCAGAGGTGTTAGTTATCCAATAAATGATTCCCGGGCGGTACCAATTTGTGTTCCCGGGGCGTTCTACCAAGTTAAAAAAAAATATAGACATTAATGTATTTAAAACTAAAAAAAACGTTGTTCAGATAACAGAGTGTGATAATCAATCAACTTGCCAAGCTGTAAAGACAATAAACAAATCTAGAAACTTAATACATAAAAAAGCATTGGCATATTTCTCGACCTTTCTAAAGCCTTCGACACAATAAATCACACACATCTTTTTGAAAAACTAGAGAACATAGGCATTACTGATAATGAACTGATATTTTTTAAAAGTTACATGGGAAATAGAAAGCAAACTGTGAAACTTAACAATATAACCAGTGAGTGTATTGATGTCAAATCGGGGTGCCCCAAGGAAGTATTCTGGGTCCGATTCTGTTCCTTATTTACATTAATGACCTATGCCACATAGAATGTGAAGGAGAAATCATCAGTTTTGCGGATGATACCGTTCTCCTAATAAATGGGAATAATTGGACAGAAACATTTAAGAAAGCAGAAGACACGCATAATAGGATTAAAAAATGGCTAGACTACCATTCACTTACACTTAATGCTAATAAAACCAAATTCATTACTTTCAAAATAAAAAATAAGAAAAACTCTGAAGAAAACCTGAACTTGAAAATTCATAGCCCGCATCACTTAAATGAGAATTATAATTGTCCCTCATTAGAAAACGTTGACCATACGTATCTGGGTCTAAAAATTGACCGAAACTTAAAATGGACCGAACACATTACCTATTTAAATAATAAAATTAAAAAACTAAGTTATTTATTCAAATCTATCAGGAATGTCCTCATTAAAAAAGACTTAATCAAGATTTACATGGCTCTCTGCCAATCACTGTTAGAATACGGTATTATCGGATGGGGCAGTGCAAATAAAAACATACTAAATCCACTAATTAAAACTCAAAAAGCCATAATGAAAATTATAGTGAAAGTTCCTGTAAGAACTAGCACTGACGAAATCTTCAACAATCTTAACATAATGTCAATTAAACAACTACATTCTAAAACTATACTCATTTACATTCATAAGTACAAAACCCAAGAAATAACAACTGACACGTACATTAGAAACACTAGATTTCATGGTCAAAAACATATCCAACAAGTAACTGCTAACACAACATTTGGGCAAAAAAGCTTTTTATATTATGGCATTAAACTCTACAATAAAATACCACTCTCACTCAAAAACCTCAACATTATAACATTTAAATTTCAAATAAAAAGCTGGATACTAAATATAGGGAGATCAGAAATAGAAAATATACTGAAATCAAATACAGACTAAAACCGAATCTAATGAACTCAATTATAAAAAAACACTATCTTATTTACTTTATAATTATTTTTAAAAAAATACTACATGATACTATATATACTACATGATGTCGAATTCATATTATTCTTATAATTAAATTATAAAATGTAAATGAAATCCTCAGCACGGGAGATCCCAGTGAGGATATCATTATCTCTATTTGTTATTAAGAAATGAAGACAATAAATCACTATTATTATTAATACAAATATATAAAAACTACAGGCCGCCTCACAACAGGAAATACTAGTGAGGAGAACTGTGAAAAATATTTTTATGAGCGAATATGGTTTCGTCAAACTGGACAGCTTGATACATTAAAACCTTAATGTCAAGCACCAACTATAACACTAGAGTTTTAATCGAATTTCGTGATTCCAACCCTCGTCTAATCACACCGCAACGAAGTAAAAATCCCATTCTACCCTGCGGAAGGCCCTGGGGTTTTTTCAGCGACCACACAGAGCGGATATAGAGGTTTCCAACTGAAACTTTCCCAGAATACTTGTTGAACCTGCGGCTTGCGAAGAAGTAGGTGAGAGCCCTGCCACGTTTGACGGAGGTAACTCTGAAACTTTTCTAATTTATTACATGAATAATATATGAATAAAACATATAATCACCACGCTCTTGCTACAGACTTATTCCTAATCAGAGAAGGGAGGCAATCCAGAGCGAGTAAAAGTAATATGAATTACGAAGTAAAACTTGAAATAAACGTAATATTAGTGGATACGCGCCATAAAATATATTTAAATACATTTGGTCATTAATCCCATTTAAATTAATAATTTAAGCTATGGGACCATGGGGGCGCCATCTATGGTGGTTGTATTATATTGAATTTCCTTATGTGACATTGAAATTCAGTGAATTCGTGCATTTTCTTACCTCTGTGGAGCAAGCAATTACTTCCGACGTGAGTGTTGGTGAAAGCCAATAGATGTCAGTCCTAATCAAATCATTAACCCATAATTGAATTATTGTTGTGAGGTTTTGGCACGTACGATTAATGTGCATAATTCATATTCATTGTGTGAACTTTCTTCCTGTGATAAACATCTGTTGAGATTGTGCAATACCGCCTTGGCAAAATCTATATGCGAAGGAAACTAGTGTCGTTTGTCTGGACATCGTGTGAGAGCTGCATTCGCTGAGTGAGTATTTGTTTTGTTTTCACTGAGGATTTTGGAGTTGCTGTATAATCTGTTTTGTGTCACATAGGGAAGAGTTCATCTTTCATTAATTTACATAGGGTAGTATTCCCTCGTGTCTGGGGCTATTTACACGCCCCTACAATTAGGTTTATATTATTTATATAAATAAATAAATAAATTAATATTGATGGCTGTATCGGAAAATTTTATGACGTGTATCTTAGTAATAAGGTTTTCATTTAAATTCCCGGGCAACGAATAACCTGACAATATTTGAAAATGTTCTATTATCACCACAGTAAGCGAAAAATGTTTGTGATGGAGGACTTCTTAGCCTGTCTAGGAAATCAACATACGAGGCCTGGATGGGACCCAAACGCGATGTCAACTTAGTAACTGACCGGTCAAATACGAGTGCCATAATATGTCATTGAAGAAGACGAGTCTTTCTTACACACTTAATGTCAACAGTCGTAAAAGAGACAAACGGTGAACGTCTGCACCCCTCCAAAGGAAAAATACAATCTTACTAATATTATAAACGCGAAAGTTTGTACGGATGTATGTGTGTTTGTTACTCTTTCACGCAAAAACTACAAAATGGATGTTAATGAAACTTTACAATAGCTCATATATCAGAATAACATATAGGATGTTTATAATGGTAAGCTCTGGCGTTCTGAAATTTGTATAAATGAAAATGTGTGTATTTCATATATTTTAGCGGAAGGGAGTAAAGGCAGGGGGAAGGAGAACGGGGGAAGTAGGTTTCGCGGAGAGGGAAGAAACGAGGGAGGGGGAAGGTGGGGAAGGTGGAGGGTAACGGAGACTCACGGGAAAGGACATGCGGGGAGAATCAATTTATTTCGTTGAATGGCATTGAAACGCATGCCGGGGACAAGCTAGTAAACACATAAAAACATTTCAAATCGTACCATTGAAAAAAGCACGAGAAAAAGGTTGTTGCTGTGATCGAAATTTGAACTTGGTACCCTTCAATTATCCGTGAGATATACGAGTACTTTACTCATTAGGAAATAACGGAAATCTTCAGAACCACTGTATTTCCCTAATTCACGTCGGCCTCCGTGGTAGGGTATTACGATCCTTGGCTATGAATCTGGAGGACACGGGTTCAAACCACGATGTGTAAAAGTGAATTCTATTTAATTAATTTGTGCAACAAAACAATTTATTAATTCAATATAATGTATGCGAAGTAAATTTGCGGATTGCTAACTTGAGTGTCTATTCGGTGAAAGACCTCTAATCAGAATCGATTCATGGTTCGAAAAGGCTTTTGATGGTGATCATTGATCATATATGGATAGTCAAGTATTTTGTTATCTTCTTCTTCAATGATATATTACGTTGATGGGAATAACCTTCAAAAGTTATAAAAGAGAGTTTTTCTTATAAAAAATTGCCCATAATGTGTTTTTGTGAGTACTGTACAAATAGTCTCAACTGCTCTGAACCTTCTAGAATCGGTGAGACTGGCATTCCCAATTGACGTACGTGTTTAGTAGGGAAGGGAAGACGTGAAAAGTTGGGAAATACCTGACTATCCATATATGATCACCATATAAGCCTTTTCGAGCCATGAAATGATTCTGATTAGTGGTCTTTCACCGAGTAGACACTCAAAATAACAATCCGCAAATTTACTTCGCATGCATTATATTGAATTAATAAATTGTTTTGTTGCACAAATTAATCAAATAAAGTTCACTTTTACACATCGGGGGTTGAACCCGTGTCCTCTAGATTCATAGCCAAGGATCGTAAAACCCGACCACGGAGGCCGACGTGAATTAGGGAGATACAATGGTTCTGAAGATTTCCGTTATTTCCTAATGAGTAAAGTACTCGTATATCTCACGGATAATTAAAGGGTACCAAGTTCAAATTTCGATCACAGCAACAACCTTTTTCTCGTGCTTTTTTCAAATGGTACGATTTGAAATGTTTTTATGTGTTTACTAGCTGGTCCCCGGCATGCGTTTCAATGCCATTCAACGAAATAAATTGATTCTCCCCGCATGTCCTTTCCCGTGAGTCTCCGTTACCCTCCACCTTCCCCACCTTTCCCCTCCCTCGTTTCTTCCCTCTCCGCGAAACCTACTTCCCCCGTTCTCCTTCTCCCTGCCTTTACTCCCTTCCGCTAAAATATATGAAATACACACATTTTCATTTATACAAATTTCAGAACGCCAGAGCTTACCATTATAAACATCCTATATGTTATTCTGATGTATGAGCTATTGTAAAGATTCGTTAACATCCATTTTGTAGTTTTTGCGTGAAAGAGTAACAAACACACATACATCCGTACAAACTTTCGCGTTTTTGATATTAGCAAGATTGTATTTTTCCTTTGGAGGGGTGCAGACATACGTTCACCGTTTGTCCCATTTACGACTGTTGACATTTAGTGTGTAAGAAAGAAGGGGAGCATTATATGTTTAAGAACAAAACATTTAACGTTTTTGAATTTTTGGAATTCACGCAATACTCAATGTTATAGGTACTTATCACAATATTTCTGCAGCTCTTCAAAAGACGAGAATTCGTTCCATACAAAACGTATGAGGAAAAGAATTTTAATTTTTTTCTTGAATTTTACCGATGTTTTAATAGCTATTCTGCTACTCCGGCGGAGACAAATCCAACGAATCAAAGATCATAAAAATCGGTCCAGCCGTTCTCTACGTTTTATATATTAAGATCTTTCCTTCAGAAAATAATGGTGTTCAAAATGTTAATATTTGTTTGTACCTTCCGTTTCCATTTGAAGAAGATCGATGGCTGTTTTAATGATTTAATTAAGATTCTAAATGTGAAACCGTCACATTTATTTGATCTTTCTTATTCGCATTTCCTGCCTTTCTCAAGAATGTTTGAAAAAATAAATGACATTGAAAAAGTGGCGTTTATTTGAAACAATTGTATAATACCTTATTTAAAATAATGATAAAAAACGTATGTTTCATAAAATTCATGTTTATATTTAAGTAAGTAGGTAAATTTATTGTTATTAAGTTTATTTTGTAGAACCCCATTTTAATTTTTTATTTATTATATATACTTATGTATAACTAATAACTAATAGCATTTATGTACACTCCCCTTCCATACACAACAAATGCTTTTAATGGAAGGGTAGTAAAAAACCTGAGATGTAAAATTGTCTTGTAAATACCATGTAAACCTTATTATTAAAAAAATATATAAAAAAAAAAAAAAAAATAAGAATAAAAAAATTAATAAAACTATTATTCAATGTATAAAAACAGTTTATTATAAACAAGTTCTGCTTCTGCTTAGTAATTATTATTATGCGTTACAGCTGTTTCGCCCTCTGAAGGCATTATCAAACTGTAGTTGTTACCACCTACAGACGATATATTTACGTCATTTCTAGACATGTACTTATGATGAAAAAATGAAGAGCTTTTATTTTTATTACCTTTGCCCCTAAACTTCTAAGTAAAATGACTGAAATATGAATGGTTAAGTTTCCCACTTACTGGATTGTTTAAATTTGACTAAAAAAAAAATAGGTAAATGAGTAAAAAAATTAAAATCTTATGGTATTAGAGGATTTTTTTGGTTCATTAAAAACAGAAAATTAGAAACATACTTTTTTTGGAGGCAAAGTCTACTGTTTATAAAGTTTATAGTTTAATTCACCCGGTTAAGGCGTAAAATAACAACAAGGATCCTATTTGGAGAATTGCGTGAGAAATGCGGAAAGGGGAAAGACGCTAGAGAAGGCAAGGGGAAGGGGTTGAGAATGGCCTAGCATTCGAGATCAGAATCCAGAAAGCATACAACTAAAGCCATAAAAACACGACGACTCGACGATTCGCACTAAAGTGATTCTAAAAATGTATCCATAAATACGGGTCTTATCTATATTTATAGAAAAGTGTTAACTTTCATCTAAAACATGTTTTGTCAAGCGTTCCAACTATTCTGGTAAACCTTCTTCACTTGTCAAATATTGTATTACTTAGATCGTATCTCAAATTGCGTCACGTAACTTACGTCATGCTGTTGGAGGTCCCTTTCCATCTAGTTTCCTTTAGCAAGAGGGGCAGTAAATTATGGGAGAAGCCTGAGCCGCCTTGACCTGTAACTCTGGTTAATGCTGGCCTACCCCCACCCCACTCCCTCCCTTCTTCAACCTGAGAGATTTTGTTTACCATTGGACTCTACGTTATCACCTAAGTATATCTATGTTGAGTGGAAATGAGATTTGTTAAAATCACTAACATGAAGATAGATACCATAAGAAGCATTGTCGTGTACAGAAATTATTTTTGACAACCTACAAGCAAGTTTTTTCAACATTTAAGTTCAAAAACTGTTTTTATTATGTACTAGCTGGGGTACCCGACTTCGCTCAGGGAATTGATATGATGAGATTGAACTCACGTTCGAACCCACAACGGATCTTGCATTATGTACTGGACTGTAAATATCTAGAGGGCGAAACTTCCAGCTCTTATATCTTTAAAAGCACGCCCTTCAGGTAAAAATGGGAACCTTCTAAATAGATTGGGGATAGAAGGCTACCACACCGTATAACTCCCATGATCGGACCGGGACTCGTTTCTGAGTTTCAGCGGGACGCACACCTTTGTACACTTTTGCCTCCGGCTTAGCTCGCATAGTATTAGGGGGTTCCCACTCCGCCTCTTCCACCTTCCCTATGCCCACTCCACTCCTCCCCTCCTCCTCTTCGCCCCCTCTCCACCCCCTCCATACCAGTTACATTCATTTTTCAAACAGCTCGCGTGCCACCTATTAAAGCAACAATCAAACACACGCAATTTCGTATTTATAATATTACTATATTTAAGTATAATTTTAACTATCAAAGGGATCTCCATAGTAACCTAAATCAATAAACAATGAGAGCGCACGTCAAAAAATTACATAGAGTTACCAAGCAACGCGTTGCTTTTCGTTTGGACAATAAACGTATAATAATTAATTTCATAACGCCAGAGCTTTACCTATATTAGCCAATATTACTCGCAAATATCTATCGCAATAATACTCGACTTTCTATTAATGAAAGAATTCTTAAAATCCATTCAGCATTTTTTGCGTGAAAGTGTAACAAACATACATTTATACCAACTTTCGTCTTAATAATATTATTATTATAATATAATATACAATATATTGATTATTAAAATATACATTTAAATGCACCTTTACACCTTCCACGGGTTATACCCATTTTCGTTATTTTTTGTTATCTAAACCAATACAACTGTTTTGATGTCTATATAAACTAAATCACAGAAACTGTGATATAAACTTTAGGCTGTTGATGATTAATAATAAATAATAAAAAAATAAATAATAATTTATTTCATGTTTCCTTGTGTCTTTTTCTGTTTTTGTATTCTTTGAAGATTATTTATTATTTCAATAATTAAAATTTATAATTACTAAACCACTTGTAAAATACACTGTCAACTTTCTGTCAGCTACGTCTGTCTGTCAGAACCATTACGAATATCAGCTGCGGCGAAAAGCTACATTTGCACTTTTGTTTGCACGTTCACTGCATTTTTCAGGTGGCATTGAGTGACATCTTTCAAAACTCGTGAATATTACAAATGTGGCTCTATCCTTTGCCGCATTATCCTCGGCTGGTTAAGCCCTCGTCACAACACATCTATTTCGGCTTTCCGTGGTGGTAGTAGGAGATTTTCAAATATTTACGGGTTATTAGTAACCCGGGAATATTTGTATTCCTTTAAAAAAATAAAAATATTTGGACACTGTCTATTTTATCACTATTTAGATGTGCAGTATATAGTATATTTACCAAAAATAATACCAGTCGTAGATTTGTTTTTTGTGTTTTTACCGCTGTTAAAAAAATTACGATACCAAAATTAATTAAATTTATGACAAAATCAATAAAATCGAACCAAAATTCATAATGTAATAATAATAAGACATAATGTAAAACTAAATTCATAAAATATTTAAATTAAATTAAATGACGTGCCAGAAAAAACATTACATAATTTATATTTCACCCTTTCGCAATGATGGAAGGCGTACCGGCACTCTGATATTATTTTATAATTATTATTATAACTAGCTGGTACCCGGCATGCGTTGCAATGTCATTCAAGGAAATCTGCATGTCTTGCCCCTTGCCTTTCTTCCCTGCCGCTAAAATATATGATATACACACATTTTCATTTTTACAAATTTCATAACACCAGAGATTATCATTATATACATTATATGTTACTTGCTGATGACGAAGCTTTCTATCGGTGAAAGAATATTTAAAATCGGTTTCGTGGTTTAGGAGTGAAAGCGTAACAAACAAACACGCACTTTCGCATTTATAATATTAGAATGGATGTGTTCAAACATTTTTGAACAGTTTTTTTTTCATTCATCCCCTTTGAATATGACACAACAGGGTGTATCTGCATCTCTTGAATTATTTTATGAATTTTAATATCAATTTTAACACGATTCATCTACAAGTAACTGGTTCAAACCCTAATCCGTATACTTATATACGTTTATTGCTAGATTTTTCAGTTTTTTATAAGAACAAACCTCTTTTTATAACTCTTGAAGGTAATATAATATACCATTGAAGAAGAAGATAACACTTATAATCTAAACCAAAATATGAAAGAGAACAAGACACAGAAACATAGAAAATTATAATGGTCGCAACTGGGACACGTTCTTTTGTTCTATTTCATATTTTCGTTCAGATTTTATTTATTTTTTTTTTTTTTTTTACATTAACTCCACACAGGAGGCCCTGAGGAAAATAATTTCCCTCAGGGCCTATGTCATCTGGGATGCTGTGTGGAGAGTCTTTTTGAGGAGAGGAAGGAATGAACATTGGTCTTGAAGAGACCCATGTTGTAGGAAGGAGGAAACACAGAGGCCGGCAAATCATTCCACAGCCGAGCTGTTGAACACAAGAACGAGTCGAAGAAACGACCCGTTCTCATGTGACAAATGTCAACCGTGTACAAATGTTGGGCACGCGTTTGGCGTGTTTCCCGACTATGCACCGGTGCCGAAGGGATCAATGATGCTAGTTCTTCAGAGCATCTTCCATTGTAATACCGGTAGAACAAGGATAGCATTCCCACCCGACGCCTGTGCTCTAAAGATTGCAATCCGTCTGTTAAGATGGGAGAATCTATCAAACGGACCGCCCGTTTCTGCACAGAGTCGAGGGTATTTTTCAGGTATTTTGGAGCTCCAGACCAGAGATGGCTGCCAAATTCAACCGTGGGGCGTACTTGTGATTTGTACAAGGTTAGCAGTTGTGTACTATTAAAGTATCTGCGGGCCCTGTACAGTACGCCCAGTTTTTGGGAGGCTAACTTTACTCTGGCTTCGATGGAGCCCCCATACCTGAGCTGGTCACTTAGGGTTACACCAAGCATATCAATGGAGGGCCTGTTCGGAAGATTGCTTCCGTTGAAAGAGACTAGATTTTCATTTCGATCCCTTTTAGACGTAATCAGACAAGATTGGGTCTTTGAAACATTAAATTCAACGAGATTATTTTTACCCCAAGAGAAAACACTCTCGAGGTAACCGTCCATTCTTTGCTTCAAAGCCCTACGAGCTGTTGGAGTTTGTGAGCCCTTTGGGGGCTTGTCAAACAAAAAGCTATCATGAACTGTACTGTCATCCGCGTAACAGTGAATTGGTGCACATGACAAAAGGTCGTTGATGTGCAACAAAAACAAAGTCGGAGACAGAACCGATCCCTGCGGGACGCCAGCATTTATCGAGTGTGAGGAAGAAGTGAAACCATCGACTACCGTCTGAATCGACCTCTCCCTCAAGAAGTCGGCAATCCACATACACTCTGTTAGACAGGGATCCCGCCCAAAATGTCCAGTTACACAAAATTAAATCTTAGCTGTTGCTCGAAGAGACAATAGAAGGAAGTGTCAAAGGATTTTTGACTCAAACCGAAAACAAACGCGTCCCCCACTTTAAAGTCCAATAGTATAACCTTTTTTTTTGTAAGTACATCTCCGAAAACCAATGAACTAGAATGAATATTTTTCTGCAAGGCCCGCACCAGGTATGTAACTAATTTTGCGGATTAACTAATTTAACAAGGATGCGGGAAGTCCGTAAGAATGCAGTTTGTTGACAAGTCCTCGGTGCCAAACCCGGTCAAAGGCCTTGGAGATGTCCAGTGCAACCGTTTGGGTCTCACCGAAACGTTCCAGGCATCGCCCCCAAACATGCGTCACATACGCGAGAAGATCACCGCACGAGCGGTTCCGCCGGAATCCGTATTGACGGTCGTTAATAATTTTGTTCTTCTCGAGGTATGTGAGCAGTTTGTCGTTGATCACACGTTCCATCACCTTAGACAGAACTGATGTGATCGCTATGGGGCGGTAGTTGGCCGGGTTGGAGCGGTCACCCTTCTTTGGAATAGGATGGATAACCGCTTTTTTCCAACCAGAGGGCACAGAGCCAGTCTTCAGGGACAATTTAAAAAGCTTCGTCAAAATTGGAGCTATTTCTGCAGCGCACCTCTGCAGTACCAGGGCAGGTATTCCGTCAGGCCCACTAGCTTTATTAACATCAAGCCCTCGTAAAACATGGAGTACTTCCCGATGCCGAATCCTCAGCTTTTTCATACGAAAACCGCAGTGAGGAACCGACGTCGGGACAGCACCTTGGTCATCGAGGGTTGAGTTATCCGCAAACATTTTACCTAATAAGTTTGCCTTTTCGGTGGCGGTGTTTGCTAGTGAGCCGTCAGGTCTGGTTAGAGGTGGCAAACTGGATTTGCAGAAATTGCGACCTATTGAGCTCGCAAGCGACCAGAATTGCCTGCTGCCATGCGGGCATGCAGCCAGCTTTCTGCTGATCTGCAGGTCGTGCTCCAATTTCGACCTATTTATGATTCTCTTGGTTTCCTTTGCCATTTTGTTGTAAGCTGTTCTGTTATTAGTGTTATCTTCTTCTTTAATTGTAGGTTTTTCAGTACGTATTAGTCCTATTTTCACACTATATATGACTAGAAGTCGAGAACAATAATCGACTTTAAGATGTGAAGAAAATTTATTCAAGTCAGGATCTTAGATTTTATTATTTCTGGTGCCGAGATAAATTTTAATTCCTTTATGCTGCAAGCCTTTAAATAGTCTGCAGAACCTGCGAAGTTTTAATTACCAGCCTTAAATAAATTGGTTTAAGAAACATTTTCTGCACGGGAAAAGAGAATAAAAAATATTTTTTGATAATCTTTTCAGAAAAGCGAAAATATCCAACCACCTGTTAAATTATTTACCATCAGAAAATCCGCGTATTTAGTTCATTTTGAAATTTGACGATGGGAACTGTCACTTTTAAAAAAAAATTCTACTGTACCTACGTATTATACCTATTTATATAATATTAGCTTTTTCCCGCGGCTTCGCTCGCATGGTATTAGGGGATTTCCACTCATCCTCCTCCACCTTCCCTCTCCCCAAACCACTCATCCATCAACCCCGCTCTCCCTCCCCCTCCTCCACCCACCCCTCCCCAACTCCACACCCTCCTCACTCCACATCCCCCCACCTTCCTCCACCCCTCCCCCCTTCCCTTCCCCCTCTTCCACCCCACTCCGCCTCCTCCACTTTCCTTATCTCCACTCCACTCCCCCCATCAACTCCCTCTCCCTCTCCCTCTCCCTCTCCCTCTCCCTCTCCCTCTCCCTCTCCCTCTCCCTCTCCCTCTCCCTCTCCCTCTCCCTCTCCCTCTCCCTCTCCCTCTCCCTCTCCCTCTCCCTCTCCCTCTCCCTCTCCCTCTCCCTCTCCCTCTCCCTCTCCCTCTCCCTCTCCCTCTCCCTCTCCCTCTCCCTCTCCCTCTCCCTCTCCCTCTCCCTCTCCCTCTCCCTCTCCCTCTCCCTCTCCCTCTCCCTCTCCCTCTCCCTCTCCTTCTCTTCTTTCTATTAGTGAAAGAATTTTTTAAATCCATTCAGCAGTTTTGTAAAAGAGTAACAAACATACATCCATACAAACTTTCCCCTTTATAATATTAGTAGGATTATTAATCTATAATTTTTTTATTATACATTTCGGTGATTTATTTTCAGAGATAGTTATTAAGTACGACGCCAAAAAAGTACTCTTTTTAGGGTGAATTGCATAATTTAAAAAAAAAAAACATCGTTTCCAAGGTGACAATTGGTTTGTTTTTTTCTGACGTTTGCAATAAATCGATTTTGTTACGGACAGAAGAAGTATGAAATATGAAAAATAATTCCATAACACCAGAGCTCTAAGCTATAGCCTATAGACTATTCTGATGTATGAGCTATATAATTGTAAGTTTCATTAAAATCCATTCAGTAGTTTTCGCGTGAAAGAGTAACAAACATACATCCATACAAACTTTCCCCTTTATAATATTAGCAGGATAAATCTGAATTTTGAACTGAATTGTGAAATTCAATCTTTATATGCCTTATTTCATTAATAATTTTGGGAAATATTTCCCGATATTTGTCCTTATTTATTCTCAACCGTTTTCCGAGAAAAACGTGTGTTTTTATTTAAATAACGATTTTTATACCTAGCGGTACTAGGAGAAAATCAACAATTTAATATTTTGAATATGTTCGTGTTTTTTATATACACTATTCAGTGTCCCATTTTAAAGTAAAACTTCTTTAGCCCTGTTAGAGTGATTTGAAATTCAGATGAAACGGAAAGGACGCACTACGACACCTGCGAAGCATCAAACTGCGCTCAAGGCTCTTATTGGTTGAGATATAAAACGGAAACGACGAAAGATCTGCGCTCATTGGCCGCTTGGTTTTTTTACGGTAATATAATGCGTAAATTCGCGTCTCGCCGCGCGCGTCCCATAGCGCAGCGGAATAGTGCGTCGCAAATATCAGCGGCCAGAGAAATCCAGTGGACGGAGGTTCGAATCCTACGAAATCTAAAAAAAAAAATAGGCAAAAGAAAGCGACATCTAGCGACTTTCTGGTTTCACTTCTATTGCGTGTGAATTACACACACTATTTTTTTTATTACCATAGTAACAGTTTTCAGTCAATGCTGTGAATACCTATGTCAATAAATGTCATTTTCATTTGGGAGGCGGGAATGGGTACCGCCGCCCCGGGAACTTTTATTGGATAACCAACACCTCTGCCATAGGTCACCCCAAGTGGTTCGCTACGTTTGGTGATTTAGCAGGGGTGCCCGGGTTCATGGGGTGAGGTTTGTCTAGGTCTTGGAGGCGGATGACCAGGACATACTGAACCCCAGATTCCTACCCACCCCTTAAACCCTTTTCCTTCCCAGAACTCTCCTCTCCTTCCTTTCCTTAAAAAAAACCCTCCACACAGCATCCTCAAAGATGACATGGGCCCTGAGGGAAATTATTTTTCTCAGGGCCTCCTGTGTGGAGCTCATGTAAAAAAAAAAAAAAAAAGATGATTGATGACATTGTGACCTATCTAATTTAAAAGTAAAAATACGTGTTTTACACCAAGAAATCAATAAACAATCTTCATCCCTGAGCGATAATCAAATTTGACAAAGGCACTTGAGCCCAAGATAAAATTATCTTACATCAAAGTGTCAGATTACAATCATTTGAAATAAATTGTAGATTTTTATTCGTTAAGCGAAAGAGAAAAAATATATTTTGGTGCGAATGTATAGTGTAGGTATACGTATACTCAACTCCTGTTCTTACTTCTAACTTGTAAATTAATTTACCTGCAAAGACAAACAAAGTTGCCTTGGCGTCTTCAGATAGAGAATTCAATTGAAACTTTTAAGTCTCTGGTCTCAGTGAGCCAGTGTGCAAGATAATGTTTGAATGCGACAAGTTAGCGTTAATAGTTAGTACTCCCAGTATTTACTCAATTGCGAATGCCAAACATGTAAACATAAGAAACACATTCTATATACACACTTATATATGCAATCGTGGGGCCGTAACGGCATATATCAGGGTTCGCAGTGCAAAACAAATCCATAAACTTATGCTTAATTTGTACCTATTTTTTATTGCTTTTAAAAATGCATAATATATATTTTTTGGTTCCATGACAGTTCATCCTGCGACAATTCATCCGGTGACAGTTCATCCTGCGACAGTTCATCCGGCCGACAGTTCATCCTGCCGACAGTTCATCCTGCCGACAGTTCATCCCGCCGACAATTCATCCTGACAATTCAACCTAACCTAACCTAACCTAACCTAACCTAACCTCACCTATAAGTATAAGTATGTCGTATTTTGTTATTCACGCATGCTTCTTCGGAGAGTCGAAATTATTGTTAGTAAAAATATTTTTACAGCGGATTTCCACTCAAGATGCCTTCAGATATAAGTATATCGATTTTAGTTGTACGGCCGTATATCCTCTTTGCATACTTACTTAATAAAAATCTTCTAAATGATCAGGCAGGATGAATTGTCGCCGGATGAATTGTCGGCGGGATGAACTGTCGGCAGGATGAACTGTCGGCAGGATGAACTGTCGGCCGGATGAACTGTCGCATGATGAACTGTCGCCGGATGAATTGTCGCAGGACGAATTGTCGGGTCACCCTATTTTTTATCTCATATATATATTTATTTATTACACGCCCTAATGGACTTTTGCGTTAACTGTAACTAAATATGGATGGATCAAAAATAATAATTCTCCTTCCGCCGGTAAAACCCTAGAGTAGCAATTAATATTGGTCCCAATACTTTTACAAGTATTATTGGAGCTTAGCAGTAATATCAACGTCCATTGATGCTACAGTCTTGAAAATTAACCCAATTGAGGTTTAATATTTAAAGGGCACAGAGGAAAAACATGCAATGTCACATTTTTATGTTTTTTGAACGGGCAATGCCATAGTACAAATGTGGTGGAACAAAACGCCAAACATACATTGCAATTAAATAGCACTGAGTAATCTTCATAGAAAAATATTGATACAGTGCAATAACAAGCAATGTCCAAGTCGTACAGGAAAAAAAATATGCATTCTCCATGGTCGTCGACTTGACGTTTACACAGTGGCGGCGTAGGGTAGATTGGCACCCGGGGCGGTTTTGTATTGAGTACCCCCTACTTAAAATAAAACACCAAATACTAAATAAATTTTACTAATTTATTCGATCACATTATCCTAATTTATTATCTGTCTCTTTCAGTTGATACAATCGAAAGATTGGTTAGTCGCGCTTGGCTCATTGTGGACCTAAAGTACGATTTTAATAATTTTAACTTTGAAAAGCTTCTTTCACACGCAGCCACCAAAACACATATTGTTAAAAAAAAATCTCAAGCCTCGATTACATTGAGCGAGTTTACAAGCTACTAGCCGGCGTATTCACTATCTGCTAGTGAACTCGCTCAGTGTAATCATATTATTAGCTATCTAGCAGATTTTTGCTTTCCATTTGGAACCATTCATGTTCTTCTGGTGATGTTACCGACGTTTTAGGCTGAATAACACTAAATGTAACCAGCATAAAATCCGTTGCCCTGTAACGATGGTTTAATTCTTCATAAAATCTATCGTGACATTCTAACAGTGCTTTCTGCAGCTTCTCTGGTAATGTAAGTCCAGCATCTCGGGCCATTTCAGCAGGCATACGTTTTAGAAATTTCCTCTTTTCTCTTTTTCC
Source organism: Limnephilus marmoratus (assembly GCA_917880885.1). Classification (NCBI taxonomy): domain Eukaryota; kingdom Metazoa; phylum Arthropoda; class Insecta; order Trichoptera; family Limnephilidae; genus Limnephilus; species Limnephilus marmoratus. The sequence continues at coordinate 22,948,737 of OU862911.1, read as the reverse complement.
TTCAATCAAAATGTCTTCCTCACATTTTTTTATTGCGTAGCAAATAGCCTTTTCCATTATTTGGTTACGTTGAATTTGAAAAAAAATTTTAACAGCTTTAATTTTTATTATGCACTTTTGCAATGTTAGTCCAGATTTTTACATATACTTTTTTGGCTGATTAGCTTCTTCTAGGACTTCACACCAAAAGGAAAGATAGCATAGAAAACTGAAGTCACACAAAGCTGGGATAAGTATTGATGCTGCTTCTCTTGCTTCGACGCTTTCTTTGCTGTGCTGGGATTACACATCTCTTCGAGTGTTGATACAACCGTCTCAAAATTATTCTCCAGTGATTTAACAGCGTCGTGATGAGCACTCCATATTATCTTTGCTAGTCGTTTAAAGGACACGCCTATATTTTTCATTAGTATTTCACACCGCGCTCGATATTAGGTACGCGCGGTATAAGATCAGACTATTTGGGAGGCGGGAATGGGTATCGCCGCCACGGGAACCTTTATTGGATAACTGAAACCTCTGCCATAGGTCACCCCAAGTGGTTCGCTACTTTTTGTTATTTAGCAGGGGTGCCCGGTTTGATGTGGTGAGGTTTGACTAGGTCTTGGAGGCGGTTGACCAGGACACACTGAACCCCAAATTTCTACCCACCCCTTAAACCCCTTTCCTTCCCAGAACTCTCCTATCCTCCCTTTCTTAAAAAAAAACCATCCACACAGCATCCCCAAAGATGACATAGGCCCTGAGGGAAATTATTTTCCTCGGGACTATGTATTCTTAGGGAATGAATGCAACACGAATTCATTCTTTAGGGAAATAGAAACTCATTCGAAAAAAAATGAAAATATAGTTGCGATGCGTTTCAAAATATGTATTATATCTATGAAGTAAGCTAGGTACAAGAGTAGGTAGTTATTTATTGATATGTCTTTATAGAGGAAGATTTTGTGCATTCTTTGGCTGTACGAGTGATTTGTCGTTGTCACCCCTCGGTGCTTGGTACCCGGGGCGGACCGCCCCCTCCGCCCCCCCCCCCCTTACGCCGCCACTGCGTTTATAGTTTGAATTTTTGAGGTTATTTACTCACGTTCATCTGTTGTGTTGGGCGGCGTGTGTTTTTGATATTATAATTAAAATATAATCCAATTCGTTAAAAAAAAATTTAAAATGTTGTCGCAAGAAGAAGATAAGGTTAATCTAAAGCAAACTACCAAAAAATGTAAACTGTACGGTCGAATGTCGGACGGAAACAAGAAAATTAGACTTCAAAGTCTTGGCCATCGCATGTTTGCATTTGCATTGCATGCTAACAATTTGATATGCTTTGCATATTTTTTTGTTTTGCCCTGTAACGATGGTTTAATTCTTCATAAAATCTATGGTGACATTCTAACAGTGCTTTCTGCAGCTTCTCTGGTAATGTAAGTCCAGCATCTCGGGCCATTTCAGCAGGCATACGTTTTAGAAATTTCCTCTTTTCTCTTTTTCCTTCAATCAAAATGTCTTCCTCACATTTTTTTATTGCGTAGCAAATAGCCTTTTCCATTATTTGGTTACGTTGAATTTGAAAAAAAATTTTTAACAGCTTTAATTTTTATTATGCACTTTTGCAATGTTAGTCCAGATTTTTACATATACTTTTTTGGCTGATTAGCTTCTTCTAGGACTTCACACCAAAAGGAAAGATAGCATAGAAAACTGAAGTCACACAAAGCTGGGATAAGTATTGATGCTGCTTCTCTTGCTTCGACGCTTTCTTTGCTGTGCTGGGATTACACATCTCTTCGAGTGTTGAAACAACCGTCTCAAAATTATTCTCCAGTGATTTAACAGCGTCGTGATGAGCACTCCATATTATCTTTGCTAGTCGTTTAAAGGACACGCCTATATTTTTCATTAGTATTTCACACCGCGCTCGATATTAGGTACGCGCGGTATAAGATCAGACTATTTGGGAGGCGGGAATGGGTACCGCCGCCACGGGAACCTTTATTGGATAACTGAAACCTCTGCCATAGGTCACCCCAAGTGGTTCGCTACTTTTTGTTATTTAGCAGGGGTGCCCGGTTTGATGTGGTGAGGTTTGACTAGGTCTTGGAGGCGGTTGACCAGGACACACTGAACCCCAAATTTCTACCCACCCCTTAAACCCCTTTCCTTCCCAGAACTCTCCTATCCTCCCTTTCTTAAAAAAAAACCATCCACACAGCATCCCCAAAGATGACATAGGCCCTGAGGGAAATTATTTTCCTCGGGACTATGTATTCTTAGGGAATGAATGCAACACGAATTCATTCTTTAGGGAAATAGAAACTCATTCGAAAAAAAATGAAAATATAGTTGCGATGCGTTTCAAAATATGTATTATATCTATGAAGTAAGCTAGGTACAAGAGTAGGTAGTTATTTATTGATATGTCTTTATAGAGGAAGATTTTGTGCATTCTTTGGCTGTACGAGTGATTTGTCGTTGTCACCCCTCGGTGCTTGGTACCCGGGGCGGACCGCCCCCTCCGCCCCCCCCCCCCCCTTACGCCGCCACTGCGTTTATAGTTTGAATTTTTGAGGTTATTTACTCACGTTCATCTGTTGTGTTGGGCGGCGTGTGTTTTTGATATTATAATTAAAATATAATCCAATTCGTTAAAAAAAAAATTAAAATGTTGTCGCAAGAAGAAGATAAGGTTAATCTAAAGCAAACTACCAAAAAATGTAAACTGTACGGTCAAATGTCGGATGGAAACAAGAAAATTAGACTTCAAAGTCTTGGCCATCGCATGTTTGCATTTGCATTGCATGCTAACAATTTGATATGCTTTGCATATATTTTTCCTGTATTTTCGGATATTGTTAACTTTTTTTCAACTAATTCAATAAATACAAGAAAGAAGATTTTTTTAATACTAGACACACAAAACAAATATAATTTCTACATAAATTACATATTTTTGTTTAATTTCAAGTTTTAATGTACCTTTTTTGAAGGTTCAAAATATTAATTTAACAATTTCTCAGTTCATTGTCCTTGTTGCATGTTTTTCCCCTGTACCCTTCATCTTTAAAAAAACTTAAAATGATTTGACAGCGAATTGTCTTTAGATCCTTTTTGCCAGCATCCATAAGGCTGTGGAGCAGTGCGAAAGTTATCCACCAATCTACTTATTCCTTTAATTACCTGGCTTCGCTTAAAGGCTTTATTTATGTGAGCATTAAAATGATCCTGTAATGTTTTAAGTAGCCACCAGAATTGTGGGTAAAATATATATTTTACAAAATGGTTTCATTCCTAATCTCATGGTTTAACTTGATAAACTGTTTACGTTAAATAAATAAATAAAATATTTTATTCCACAATACTCGCACTAAGCTTGGTTTTCTCTCATTTCCATGCAGGTATTTAATACTCTCATGAGTGCTTAGCACGAATGTTGTGATTCCCCGAATAAAGTAATCCGAATTAAAAAAATCTCGATCCTGGTGTAACCTTTCGTACGTATTAGTATTCTGAGCAGTGACCGTCTGGGTTGTCTGGGCGAACTCTTAGGCGAGAAGTCTGATCTACCTTTTTTTACGTGTATGTTGGCACAAAATAACAAACTTCATGATTTTACTTATGCTTTAATAGAATTAAAACGAGGATCCATTGAGGGTGCATATTATTGACGTAACTGATAACTTATGGTTTTATAGTGATAAATTTCTTAGCAGTTCATCAAGACTTATTTGGGAGGAGGGTATGTGTACCGCCGCACAGTGCTGCCAAATCCCTTATTTCAATACAATAAACCAAAGAAAAATTCAATCTTACAAAGTCGCGTTATATGTTGTGAGGTAATCCTTTAGTTGTAGCATAATAACATATCAGGTAAACGCAATTGACCCAACCTTTCTACCTGTAATCGCCCTCAGTACGTGCCTATCGGTCATGAAGTCAAGAACCCCCATTAGGTGTGCCCGCTTATCACTCAGCTTACATATTTATTTTGGAATACTAATACAAACCCCAAAAGTGATTATGGAAGCATAATATTCAGGTATTTAACTTATTTTTTCATATTACATTTTAAAATCATTATTTGCATTGATGAGTAAAAGGCTACATCAATTAAATACAAAATTATGATCTTGGTTTGTAAAAACTTCAGATTCATTTAACTTAGCTCCGGGCACCTCCGGGCTTTCATTTAAACATTTTTTAAATCAGTAAATATTGTAATTTATGAATCACTCTTTAAATTTTGCCATTTTTTGTACTTTTAAAGTAATTAACTCCTGACTTCTCGGGCCCATTTGTCAGAATTCTCCGCTTCGCGATAACATACAAATAAATGGAATATTTCTGAACGTATCCGAAAACAAAAACAAAAAACTTTTTTTGAAAGGTGATAAAACACGCTTTCAAATTTTATTATTAAAACTAAACATATACTAGTTCTAAATCAAGAGGTGGTGGTTTCTTGCTAGCAATTTCTAAGAAATTAGTCTCAAAGCAGCTTAACACTACCTATAAAAATATGGAACATGTTTTTATTATGATTAACACTAACAAAACAAATAAAATCATATTAAGTTGTGTTTATATTCCTCCTTCATTGGATCTAATTATCTATAAAAACCATATCGATGAGATTAAACTATTGATATCTAAATACCCCGAAACAAAAATAATCATTGCAGGTGACTACAATCTACCTAACATTATTTGGAATCCTATATCCTCAGAATTATCCGGAACTAATCGCTCTAACTTATCTAACATTGAAAGTGAAATACTTGAAATGTCCAATTTTTTAAATTTAAATCAATTAAATGAAAACAAAAATAGTAATGACAGAACTCTGGATCTAGTTTTTTCTAATGTCAAATCGGTAACCGTAACTAAATTCTTAGATACTCTTCTTCCTTTGGACAATTACCACCCATCATTAGATATAACCATAAACAACACTATAGGTGAAAATCCTAAAATTAAACAAATGTCTCACAACTTTCATAAAGCCAATTATACTGAAATTTGTGACTTCCTCCTTAAGGTTGATTGGTCATTTCTAAATGATGGTGAATTAAATGACAATATCAAAAAATTTTACTGTATTTTAAAACAAAGTATACTAAGCCATGTACCTGTTACGTCATGTAATATATCAACTTTTCCTAAATGGTTCAACAATAATCTTATAAACTTAGTCTTTAAAAAGAAGATTGCACACCATAAATTCAAAACAACGAGGTCATTTCATGATTATACTGAATTTCGTAAGTTGCGAAAGCAATGTGCTGTAACTTCAGATAAATGTTACAATAACTATATAAATGAAGTTGAAAACTCTATAAAATGTAATGTTAAATCTTTCTTTAATTATTCTAAGTCATTACAAAACAATTATTTTTCTATCCCTAACATTATGAACTATAGTGGCAAAACTTGTGCCAAAACTGATGATATTGTCAATCTATTTGCAGACTTTTTCAAAAGTGTATATGAGGATGATGTCCCTGTTGGTAGTATTCCCGAATTTGTTACAGATATAAACTTGCAATTATCTGAACTAGTAATTGAACGTAACGATATTATTGCCGCGATTAAACTCTTGGAACCAAAAACATGTTCTGGTCCTGATAATGTCCCATCCATATTCTTAAAAAAATGTATAAATTCTCTTTCTTATCCATTGTACAAAATCTTTAACAAATCTCTTAAAACAGGCCAATTCCCCAATAGCTGGAAATCCTGCTATCTCACCCCCGTGTTCAAGAAGGGTTCAAAAAACGATGTTTGCAATTACAGACCTATTTGTATTCTGTCTAGCATTCCTAAGCTCTTTGAAAAAATCATTCTTAGCAAAATATCCTCTAATATTAAACATGTAATTACCAATTGCCAACATGGGTTTGTCTCTTCTAGATCTACTCTCACAAACCTTACAGTATATGAAAACTATATAAACACAGCATTGACTAACAGGCTACAGGTAGACTCCATCTATACTGATTTTTCCAAGGCTTTCGATAAGGTCTGCCACAAAATATTAATAAATAAGCTAAAAAAATTAGGGATAAGTGGTAATTTTTTGGCTTGGTTGATCAGCTACTTATCTGATAGGTTACTCTTTGTAAAGATCAATGACTGTTTATCCTACGAATTTATTGCTACCAGCGGTGTGCCGCAAGGTTCTCACCTGGGACCTTTATTATTTATCCTATTCATCAATGACGTTACTAGCATTTTCCATGATGTCGAAGTTTTACTCTTCGCCGACGATATGAAACTGTTTAAAGTCATTAATGATGTGCACGATTGTATAATCTTGCAAGAGAATCTCAATAGTTTTTTCAAATGGTGTTCAGGTAATAAACTTCAGCTAAATATTAACAAATGCCAAGTTATGAGGTTCTACAAAATTAAACGCCCAATAATATATAATTATGCACTCTGTAATGTAGACTTAATCTCTGTAGTCGAAATACTTGACCTAGGCATCATTTTTGACCAGAAACTTTGCTTTGTATCTCATGTAACTTCTATAGCCAACAGGGCTATGAAAATGTTAGGATTTATTTTAAGGATTTCCAAAGATTTTAAAAATATTCACACATTAAAAATTCTGTTCACATCTCTCGTTAGAAGCATTCTAGAATATAACTCTACAATTTGGTCACCTGTCTTTAATAATCACATTAATATCATTGAAAAAGTTCAACGCAAGTTTTTGAGGTGTATTAATTTTCGACTTGGAATCCCTTTAGAATCAATAAATTATGACTTTTTATTACACTCATTGAAATTGTCGAAGTTAAGTGACAGAAGAAAAATTTTTGATCTCATATTTTTATACAAAATTGTAAATCATCAGTTGGATAGCCCTAATATATTAAAGTTGATTCACTTTCATGTACCTACCATTAGATCAAGGTTCCCTAGTATGTATTATTGTGACAATTATACATCTGTCGCTGGATATAATTCTGTTATAAATAGAATACTCACCATTGGTAATTTTTATGCCAATGTTGCTGATATTTTTCATATTTCCTTATTAAAATACAAGGCTCTACTTATCAAGCATTTCAGCCTTACGTATTGTAACGAGGTTACTTCATAACAAGTTATTCTTTTTATTTCACTGTTCCTTTTGAAGTTTTCATTACTTGTTAGAAATTTTTTCTCTTATTATAAGAAATTTAAAAAAAAAAATCTTTCTTCACTGTACTATGACTGTTTAAATATAATAATAATACATGTTTGTAAATGGCACTTTGTGCCGTAAATTTTAAATAAATAAATAAATAAATATAATTTTTAAAATATATATTTTTTAAAGCCAACATAAAAAAGTTTTAAAAATGGCTCACCTAACTTTTTTTCTAACCAAAATTACTGATAACAAAAAAAACTAAAAACACACACATATTTTATTAGACAAATGAATAATTAACGTTACCGTCACCTCACTTTTTTGTCGTTCCATGTAAAATAATTAATTTAAAAAAATCATGAAATTTAATCATTTTTTCTCAAATTGCATTCGGAAACTATGTTGTCATAGACATTGTGATGAATGGTAACCTCCTATCTGCGAGAAAGCCTACGAGAATTTTTTTTTTCTTAGATGAAAAGCGCAGCGCCATGACATCAATGGTCAAATTCAAAACTTACTCGAAAATAGAGGTATTGTTAAGTAGGTTGGTGTGTTATAGTTGCCTTAGATTACACACAGATGGTGGTGAGATCGATATTTAACGGGAACACCAGGCTTGGGGCCGATTTTAAACGCGAGAGTTGAGACAACCAATTAAATAGCAGGAAAAGCAATTAAAAATCAACTCAGCCTATCAGCAAGGAGAGGGCCGTGCCCATTATGAACACAAAAGATTGGACTTTGACCTGAGTGATTAGTCAGGTAATTAATGGTCTTGACGTTCCCACAGAGATCAGGGTTGAATGAACTAAGAGATAAATATCGAATTCTTCAAGGACTTTAGTACAACGAACCCGAGTAATGTTATTAAAAACGAGTACATCCAAGAGGTCGGGAACCTAAGTTTTCGAAGGCATTAGGGCGGTTTTAGTTGCGGAAAAACACACTTGGATAACGATAAAAAATTTTATCAGTAATATATTGAGTGGAAAACGCGGGGACGAGGGGGCATGCTTGCGGGAGGATTCTCAATTATAGAATAACTACATATGACGGCCGAGAGGCAAAATTCGAGGAAAAATGTACGAAAGGAAAATGAATATACATAACACAATGGAAAATTATTGTTATCAATTCTAGACGGAACGAAGAGATTAGGAAAGCGAATTGGGAAGGAAAATTTCAAAAAATTTAGAGTTTAAGGATTGAACAAGAGGACGAAACAAAGGTTTGGTGCAGTAGCAGGTGCTTGGAAGGAAATTGGAATAGTATACCTAGGGGGGGGTGGAAATACTGCAAACATTGCGATAGATTTAATTCATAAAAAGGAGTCATTTTACGAAATTAAAATAGTGATCATAACATAAAGTTACACGAGACTGCAAGGGAAAATGAGACATTTCATCGGTTGTCGACCCCACATGTATATTGTTGATATAAACAAGGAATATTCGAACATGGAAATTGTTTAGATTAACACCATTAGCTATTAAAAAGGGTCATAAAAATTAACATTGCTCTTACGTGGTGTTTAGATTATGGAATTTTCGTAAAACTTAATTATAAACACATTAAAATGGATTTATCGCCAAGTGTGTAGAAATTTTAATGTATACACACGTCAGAGCTTATAATTTATGGGATTTTGAGCAAGAGAGAGATAGAAAATTGGGCGGAATCTGATCGAAGTAGTTAATTTGACAGATATTCCAGTATAGAAATGGGAAATGGGGCAGAAAAACACCATAAATAATATATCAAAAAGTGGAAAAGGGATTTTAGCGTGGAGATGGAATCACGGCAAAAAGGCAAACGTCAAATTTCAATAAGGGATCATGAGTTAGGGAGGGGGAGAGAACGAAAAACCGACATAACCGGAAAACTCAGATAAGGAAATGGGAAAAACTCAGAACGTTATAAGTAGAGTAGATACGGAACCAGGATATGATTCCTTATGAACCACGAAGGGAAAATCATTTAAGAATAGTTGCTAAAATACCGTTACTTGAAGGAAATTTAGGTGGGAAAAGCGAAAAGTTAAATATGCCACATAAATAATGAAAATACGGCTCTAAGACATAATTGCTTACGTAGACTAGGGGAAAAGAAAGAATTTTCGTGGGAATTCATAGAGAAAAATAAGCGTTTAAAACTTGTAGACTGAAGAATCTACGTTTTCCCAAATATTTATGCCAATTAAAATACAGTTTTAGCAGATCACTTATGGGCATGTTTCAAATTGAGAAAAAAAAAACAAGATTAAAACCATGTTTATAAAATATATTATGAAGACAGAAGACAAGTGGAAAATGGGCAAACTGGATGGCAGCTTACTAAGTCCGGGACTATAAACCTTAGGGAAGCGAGACAAAGTTGTGGGACGAACCCAGATTTAGGAAGAGGAAAAATCGAAAGATCTTATGTAGGAACAAACGATAACGAGATGGGGTTTTCAAAAAAATTCGAGTGATTACAGATTATAATTCCTCGTCAAGAAAAATACGATTATGCCCTTTTGGAGCTGTGATGGGTATAAATTAGCGTGTTTGGGATTATTCAGGGAGTCCTTCGACAACTGGCAAGGTTGCTTAAAACGTCGCGCATGTCGTGAGAATTACCCTGGTGATTAATTAATAGAGTTTAGAATCAGTTCATACTTTGGAAATACAGTGGAAAAATAGCGTCAGTTTTACACTTTAAAAATACAGTGGAAAAATAGCGTCAGTTTTATACTTTAAAAATACAGTGGAAAAATAGTGTCAGTTTATACTATATATAAAAAATCAGTGATAAAATAGAGAGTGGAGTGTTCGCATAGGATTAATCGTGCAATTTAACGGAGTGTATAATCTTATAATAAATCTAAAAATCAGTGTTTGCAATAGCCTCCGATTCAATAAAATCTAATAATTTATTAAAAATTCAATGCGGAAGGAGTTTAATAGAGGTTTGAATTGATTTAAATTTGTTCTATGAAGGTTAAAATAAAGTTATTTAATCCGAGGTTATATAAAGAAAATTACAGTCTAATAAGTTTTATTAAATAAAAATTTACGTTTAAGTCGAAAGTTGGAAATTTTATTACGAGATATTAATTATCGTTAGGTGACAACGCAATAATAATAATTGATCCGAAATCTGGAAAATACTTAGCCGAAGTTTAAATGAATAATCCAAGTGATTAATTTGCTGCTAAACGAAAGTGTTATAAAATAAAGTGGAAGTGGTTCCTTCAGTTCTGTTGTAATTTGAGTGACGAATAATATTTAGTTATTCGTTATAAAAGGATTCTAATTTAAATTGGAAAAATAAATAAAACTTTAACTTTGTCCTTAATTGGAATAATTCAAACTTAAAGATAATCTTTAGTTGTTATGGGAAAAAAATATATAATTTAAATTGAGAGAAAAAATAAATAAAACTTAAATATTTTTATAAAATGGAATAATACAAATTTAAAGAAAATTCAAATTAATAAATTAATTTATTAAAGAGTAAACAGGTATAGATATATATCAAATAATAAAATAATATTCGAGCGAACGATTATTAAGAATCGATTCTCTTCTTTAGATTTTCGGGGTTAATTAGGTAGCATCGTTCTTCTTCAATAATAACGGCAGATAATAAGGGAAAATGTGAGGATTTTTACATCAGAGATCTATTCAAAGGAGAAAGGAAGGAGATGAATTCCGGATCTTGTAGGATTAAATCGTTAAAAGTGGGAAGTCGAAATAAAAGTGCGATAAGTTACATAAGTAGTCTGGATGCTCTAATAAGTTTCTTGCCGACGATAGTAACCCGGTGGAGCTGAAATTAAGACATTAGAGCTTGGTGAGTCCTTACAATATTTAAGCTTTTACAGGTTCCTGTGGATATCCTGACACTGATGAACGTAACGCCAAGTAAGGGTAATTTAATAACTAACCAATTTATAAGCATTCGCATGTCACACCTCCCATACAGAATGAAATGTTGCTAAACAAATACTTAACACATAATTAGATAGAAACGCATCACTTAATCAATTTTGGTATCTTAGCGTATTTACAAAGTAAATACCTATCGCTTCTTCTCACTAGTACGATTAGGGTATGTTTATATGACCTTCGATAGCGTACCAAAAATTTCGATTTGAGTTCAATGTCATTCATTGACCCAGTCACCTAGATTCCATCAACGAATAAACAAAACAAAAGCACAAATGTCAAGGGGCAGGTTTATCAATCATAGCTTACGACGGAAACTTCGCCACTATGTGAAAGTAAAATCGACGTTAAATTCACTCAATTCTAGACAACTTGATTCTACTAGAGCGATCGCCATTAGGTAGCATTGTTTTAGCATGCAAAATTTCGCAAAGTAAAGTACCTCGATCAGCTCCAAACTCAAAGAGAGCTCATCACAATTATTCACGAGGTCATTGATTCAATGACAACTTGATTTATCTCATTTTAAATCTTTCTTATAGCAAGTAGGTATCCAAGAACCCATAAATACCCAAAAATCCTAAATACCTAATACACGAGGAGCTAGTGACCTCATTTAAAAAACACTGGTGTTCAAATACTCATACAGTCCTGTATCCTAACTTTTCACGAACGTAAGCTTCAAGGCTCCTGTATGTGGGTATGAGCCATCTGGAAATGTAAGTGTCAACCTTTATCGAATGGAGGGCTTTGATCTTGTGGCGGTATTGTCGAGGTGGGGCATGCGGGGAAGAGGAAGGACGTATGCGGACAGTACGCTGACGCGGCATTAAAGCCACAGGTTATTTGCATACCGTGAGTCTTGTCGAACCTGAAAGCAAACATAAGGCTCACGAGGTGCGTTTTATGTCAGCTAGTCAGAGGTGGAGTGTAACGCTGGGTCGGTCACGTGGGAGGAAGGATCTGCCCGTCACAAGCTTACGCCACATTTAACGGATAGAGACATGATAAGGGAAGACATGAAATACCCCTTCTAGACTCAGTAGAGTTAAATTCAACCCGGAGGCGTCGGAAGTCTGAGTGGGACAGAAAAACGGCATGAAGACTTGGTATTCCCCCATCTGGCATGAAGAGCCCCTTTCGTAACAAGAGACGCTCGTCGAAGAGAGTAAAACTCGGACTTAAGGATAAGCTTAGCAAACGTACCTGGGAGAATCCGGTTTGAAATTGTTGTTCATCGGTTTTCACTTGGTTAGCGGAGGAACCGACTTTTCAGCAAACATATTATCCCCCCCCCCATATCCGTTTATCCTTACTATTCGAATACTAACTATGAATACTAACTATGAAGACAAAACATTATGTTAGGAGAAGCTGCAGACAAGAACTCCAATTGAGAAAACTGGACCCTCGAGTACGATCATACTACACCGGTAAGATAAGGTTTGCTTTCTTGAAATGTTTAATTTATTAACTGTTGTTTTATGTTATCGATGTATCAGCGGTGATAGGAAGAATTAAATAAACACACTAAATTCCTACGGAAATCAAATAGACACAAAGTTAAAGGCGGGGTTAGTTTATCAAACTCGGTAAAAGATACTAAATTAATAATAATTAATAAATCGGAAAATTCTCACCCTTTCTCTAAAAGAACCTATGGGTTACCACACGTAATACATTATCTTCTCTACATATGTGTGCATATTAAGTATGCAAACAGATGTAAAATCTAAAACAAAAAATTAAACAACGAAGATTATAGAAATAATGTGAACAAAAATCTTAAATCTTGATTACTGTGAGAAAATCGCAGGGATTTAAGAAGATAGGGTAGGTTTAGCTAGATTATAAGGTATAGGGGTTTAGAAATCACGAGCCTGAGGTAGAAACAAACTGGAAGGAGGGTTTAGTCAGGCCATCATACCTAGTGGTGTGTTCAGTAGGACATAAGGGTAGAATTATGAGCGTGGCTACGAGACAGGAGCTACGAGATTTGAACTACGAGGTAGAAGCTTAGAAAAGTAAATCAGCTAGGTAGGGTTCATCACAATTGGTGTCAAAAGCCAAGAGTGGCGGACCATTACAACATGTACATTGTAATTCGTTTTATTAAATTATTAATTTAAAAAATTGTTCTTTAAAATTCTACCATTTTTGTGCACTTTTAAATTAATTAACCCCTCAGCCCTCGGGCATATTTCGTCAGAAGGTCTAATGATTTTCCGCTTTATGTTAATATCTACATAAATGGAACATTTCTGAAACTAACTGACTAACCATCAGGTAGGCAGATAGGACGGACCGCAAAACAACTTGATCTTGCCTCGTTCACATTCATACATCGTCTCACACACGCTCTTCTATTATTCCGACTCTTCACATGGCCCGACACAAGTATCTGATTCACTTGGTCGTGCCATGTCTTCCTCGGGCGTCCCCGACTTCTTCTACCATTCACATTTGCGTCATATATTCTCCTTACACTCCTTTCCTCGTTCATTCGGTCTACATGCCCAAACCATCGAAATCTTACTTAATCCCTTTCTTAATCTTACTCAACACGCTTACATCAGCCTTGCATTATTTTCGGATCTCCACGTTTCGATCGTACATGGTTTTACAACACATTCGTCTCAGGGAGTTCACTTCTAAAGCATTCAGTCTACTTTTATCCTTCCTCTGCCAGTTCCATGCCTCACTGCCATACATCAGGGTAAGTAACAGTACTCCACTATGGACGGCTAGCTTTGCTTATTTGGACAGTTTTTTGTTGGCGCCAACTGCATTCAGTCCTCCATTAATGGAATTATCTGCATTTAACATTCTTTCAAAATCTCTAGCAGCCTTCCCATATCTCACTCTTACTTTTCTTTTATTTATTCACTTACCAATATTTTTTTAATTTAATTTAATTTAAGTTAGTTTTGTATTATGATATTTCCTAGTTTAGAGCACTGTTTTTTAAATAAAGTTAAGTAGGTTCTGTTAGCGCATTTTTATATGGGATTGATTGGGTATTGCATTCGCAGACTTGGTGGGTAGATATTTCAAAATCCTGAATTTATCCCACCTACCTAATCTTTCCTTCCTAAATGTCACCATAAAAATTGTTGCAAGAAAGTACTCAACTTTGGAGAGGTGACAGTGTGCTTTGCTACTCAGTACAAAATAACATCTCAGACAGGGCGCATGTATAGTAACCTCTTGCTGTAAGAATATTGCGATTTTTAAATTAAACATTGAGAAGTGTACACCAAAACTGGAGATCAGCGAGGCCCCATCTGCAACGGTGAGTTCTATTTTCCTTATTCCAATCTGGGCTTATCTAATTTTCCAAAAGCAGAGATCTGAACTATCGACTGACTATCCATCAGGTTTTGCGAGTGAATGCTATTTAATCGTCCCGTATAACTTAGCGATTTCACGTATAGTTTCGGGACTGGTCCCTTGAGGGTTGCATAGGCTTTGCTCTGCAGCAAAAGAACAACGCCAATTTACATTGGAGTCGCAGTTTCGCGACACCTGGTTCTAATATCAATACGATTTTTAGCGTCACTGTTGTAACGGTAGGTACTACTTAGGTAACTATCTTCTGGTACAATTTTTAATCATCCTCTAAATTGACACGAGGTTACGAATAATTATCATTATTTTATATGAAACTAAATTCTCCCTTGAATTTTACACTCAAGGTCACCATTTTAAAATTCCACCTCTGGTGTGCAATCATTTTGCATGACAGTATGATGTACACACTTTTATCTTCCCCTAAATACCAGGGAGTTCTGTGCAAATCTTCATATTTTTGTGATCAGAATTATGGTGGTTGGTTATTTAGACTAATATATACAATTTCTTCGAAACTTTAAGGGCGGGTTGTTTCACAGAATTTGAAGAATTTGTCAAATTTCGAAGTTATAAATAATAATAATTTTTCAGAGTTTGCTAATCACCTAAATTCCACAGATCACACACAGGGGTAATGAGGACACAGGGGTGAAAATTCTTCACCATAACAATAGAAGCAAAAATTAGATAACTTAGAAGCAATGAAATCAGAAAATTCCTAAACAATAATATTATTTTGAATAACTATTGAATAGAAATTTAATTTATCTTTTAGACCCATTATATTTTTCCCATAAACCGCTCTGTTCTTCCTGGAAATCCCGAATTACCCCCACCCCTATGCTTACCTCCCATTCAATCACCTGATTTTTTTTATATCTGACAATTCTGTATCATAGATTAGTTATAATATTCTCCTGACGAAGTAAGGGTGCTTTTGAAACCGGTAGAGTTTTTAAGTGGTCTTAAACAAATGTATGTGTTTTTTGTTGTAATTATTTATGGCGAACCACAAAGTTAATGCTTTTTACAAATATTTTAAAAAATGTATATTTATTTATCTTTCCATGAATTCAATTCAATTCAATTATTTATTCATTTTAAAACATTACAAAATAAAATTTCAATGCGTTTTAAAAGAGTATTAAGATTTAAAATTGAAACTGGTTTAAGTAATTTATATTTCAATGAAGCACAATCATACTGACAACAACAGAGCTTGTTGTCTGATTTATACTTCATTGATATTAAACATATCGATATCCGAAGTGATTCTATTTAACAACAAGACAGCTCTCCCGACTGGCATAACTATTGGCAAGTTAGTTCTGCAAGCCGGGAGATAAAACAGTCTATTCTGTCGATGACGGAGATAACCATTTTTTGACATTTTTTAATTAGTAATGTTTTCACGGTCGTTTAACAATTGAATAAAAATTTCACGACGTTTTTCAGTAAAGCTGTTAATGTTTACTGTACAAAGCATAACCTCAAATTAACGTTAAAAATGGATTCGATGTGAATTTTACACGAAATAAAAATATGATTACCCATGAGTACGGTCTGAACGCCTCAATATTAATCAACAAATCAGAAGTCAAAGATTTGGGATTGACATTGGACTCTAATGTTATTTTTGATATTCATATCGATTTAGTAACATCAAAAGCCTCGAAAATATTATGATTAATTCTTGGAACATGTAAAAAATCAATAATTTGAAAACAGCAAAAATCCTATATTTTGCTTATGTTCGAAGCTCACTAGAACACGCGTCACAAGTTTGGAACCCGCAATACAAATCATATCTGAAACGGGTTCAAAATCATTTTCGACGATACTTGGATTTCCGTAGCTATCGTCACAAATCACCCCCCACAGCATCCCCAAAGATGACTGAGGAATTTTTTTACCTCTGGGTCTGTTGAGAAAAAGTAGCTTTGTTGCAAAAATACTATGTATAATGTTAAAAAAGAAAAAAAAAACTAAGCACATCTTAAATTCCAATAAAAAAGTGTAAAGCCATTTATAGGTTATTTCATTTTCTGTTGAGCAAGTTAAGTTAGTTATAATTATTTTATGCATCATTTTGGTGATTCGTAATGTTTGTTATGGGATGTAGATTGTTTAAATATTTTACGTTAGTCTCTGAAGACTACACAAAATATGTCTAATCTTCTTTACATATCCACCTACTCTAAAGTTGAAAACATTATAGTACTGAGACTCATAAAGCTGCCTACGTGTTTATTATGTGATTTGAGATAACAGAAAAGCATTTGATAAAGATGATCAGGAGACTTTTACGAACCCCATAAAGCCGGCAGTTTCGCTGCAAATATTCTAAGAAAATATCTTCCCGGTCTTTGTCCTCGATAAAACTTCCTCTCTTCTTCTCTTTTTGCAGTAGTGGACGCCTTTTTAAATCTCATCATTTTACGCAGCAGTAAAACAAACACTTATTCGTCTATATAACTACCCCGTCCACATGTGGTACTTGTATCAAATGGTGCCGGGGTAACAGGGGCTCATGTATTATTCAAGGCTAACCACATACAAACCTCTCGACAGCAGAATCCCCAAAACAAAAAAGGCTACAACAATCAATTTCTTCTCAAGCAAAAATACTCCTTCTGAACGCACTGGTAAAAGCTTTATTCGGTTTGAGTTATTTCAGCAGTTAAGACATTATTAAAACAACATCCTTGGAAGTTTTATCCTTGTGGATCTCTATTCAGTAGAGATGGACCATGATCATTTTCAGTTGAGTATTTTCAAACCGACCCTGAAAGGATTCTGAAAGAATTTTAGCGGTTTCATTTTGCCCCAAACTTTACCCCGTCATTAATCTTTCGCTCTACTTGAAGAAAAGATACTTACTCAAAAACTAATTTAATTTTTAGATACTGTTGAACATTTCACTCTTAAACTTTTGTAATTCATTGAATATGCACATATTTAAGTACACATTTAATACTCACTTTTCATCACATGCCTCTAACCAAGTTAACAAGTTTGCGCAGACACCTTTAGTAAAATTATTCTGGTATAATTTCTTAAGCCCCTAAATTCATTGAATTCTTATCCATCTTCGAATTTCTTTAACGTAATTAAGCAAAAGTTTCGCTCTCTCTCTTCATTTCTTGGCAGCTGGTGAAATGGGGTTAGATTAATTGGGTCGAATAAAATTTTTTGAAGACTTTAAAATATTTTATAATTGAATTTAAGAGTTTCGTCTTCTGAGAAATATGGCCATGAAAAGAGTGATTTTGACACAGTGACTTGACAAAACGAATTTATGTAATTAAAATATAAATTTGAAAATATTGTACTCAGTTCTTAATCATTGGCCCAATGTTTTTCGTTAATTTGTTGGTACTTTTATTTGGGTAACTCGTTTAACTGTTTATTTTATTTATTTTTTTTCTGAACTGATTATTTCTTGACTTCCCAAAAGTTTCACCACTTATTTTTAATCGAAAAATTGATACCTACACATCTTCGTGTGCTACTGTTAATTTGGAGTTTAAATGGATATTTCAAAGCTCCATTTTATTACAAAAGCTCCATACAAGAAGCCCCGCAGAAAACAATTTTCGGCGTGGCCTATGTCATCTTTGGGGACGCTGTGTAGAGGGTCTTTTTAGGGATAGAAAGGAAATTAAGTTCTAGGAAGAAAAAAGGCGCAAAGAGTGGATAGGACACTGGGGGTCTGTATGTCCATTAGTGATTAATGTCAAATCCATCCCCCCCACTGCGGTGCAAGGCGATGGATCGAGAGAGTCCGGGTGGAGAGGTCAAATGATCTTCCTCAACCAGTATATCCCGACCCGGCCCACCACCCAGTAGCTGGGAACACGCATTCGCCGCCAAGACCACTAGCCCCATGAACCCGGGCACTTAACAAATTACCAAACATGGCGACCCACTTGGGATGACCTATGGCAGAGGGTTGGTTATACAATAAATAGTTCCCAGACGGTGATACCCACACCCTCCTTTCATTACTCAAAATGAAAGGAGAATGCATTGACTCTATTTCAGGAAATTTCACGATGCCAGAGCACAAAATTCACGCCATCATGGTGAGATATTAACGATCCGATTTTCGGTTGATTTTAATCTGCGAGTCATAGTTAATTTATTTCTTTTTGTAAACCTTACAAAAATGATATTGGAAAAAAGAGTATTTTCCAATATATCATTTATTATTAACCTTGCCATATTGGGGCAGTTTTATGAAAAGCAATTTCAGTTTTTTTTTTATATATTATCTACTTGAATATTCAACAGGCAAAAAATAACGGTCGTTCAAACGAACGAGTTTTAAAAAATCACAGAATTTTAAGTTAAAAAGTCCGTCCAGTTTATTCCTGCAAAATGATAAAAGCAATATCAGGATAACAAGGATTACAGGAGTTAACTAAACTCTTTTGTGCGGTCCCTATCTCACGTAGTTGATACGGGCACTCCGTGAAATACGGCCAGTGCTAGTTAAAGTTCCTCACAGCAGAAAGGCAGGAACCGTTGTGGTTGTAAAACGAGTCCATTGTTGGCAAACAATGCATTCCATCCCGCGGTGCAACCGCATCTAAATGCACCCGCATTTACAACGAAACGTGTACAAGCTGCTACCATTGCAGTTTAATTTATGTAATATTTATTCAAAATTATTCATTAAACTTTCTCGTTAAACTCGAATGAACGATATGAAAAATGTATCAGTCTTCTGTTATGTCAGTGCATTTTATATATCAAGTTGTTGTGATTATTTAAGATTGTCCGTGCATTTGAAATTATATTATGTTAAGATTGTTTACCACTGTATATGTCTTGATAACTCTACTCTGTATATTTCATGTTTATAACTGAAAGTACATGGTTTGATTACTCATCTGCATAATAGAGAACTCCAGTCCAATTTTTTAATTTTTTTTTATGAATAATGACCTTCTAACTTAAATAACTGCGTTTTTGTTTTTATTTTTAGAGTTAGTTTTAATAGTTAAAATAATTGTCAAAGTTTTAATTTTTCGAGACGCCCTGGAAATATGGTAAATCGTGTGACGTCATCACTCCCGAAAAATTAGTATGGATTTGGGCAATCAGCTGATCAACTGCCGCCATTTTGAAATCCGTTGTTCCGGTGTTCGAAGTATTCTCCCTAGAAGAAGCATTACTTTTTTCATTCATTATTTTTTTTGTGCAGTAGTTTTTCAATATTTTAAATAATAGACATAAACTAATAGGATACCTCTATTTTTGATACTGAATTATTTAGGCTTAAATACTGTTTCAATAAACACTACAACTAAATCTCTATAAACAGTACGAAATAAAGAATAACATGAAATGTTGTTAATACTGATGGCTTGTGTCATACCTACATGTCAATTGATTTCAATACAATGTGATACAATGACTGGTGACGCGTGACGTCAGCACTAACCATTCAATCGTACCAACTTTACAGTGTATTTTAACGAGACGTTAAAAAATGCACTTTTTAATATTTTTTTACGAACACTACGTTTAATATTATTAAAAAAACTTTTATATTCAGAATCAGCGTTTATTGGTCTGTAGGAACATATTTTTTTAAAGTCATAATATTTTTTTACTGGAGTTCCTTATTACTTATTTATAACTTCTTTTTTTTTTTTAATTTTCTTTATTCATTTTGTTTATTACAGGTTTGTTTTACATGGTTTTTCGACTACCAAGTAAATTCCCGTATTATGGTAGTCGATATTCATAAGATGTTATATTAAGTATAATCATCCATATACATATGTAGATGAAAGTACAAACATACAGCATACATATTAATGAAAATATTCATACTAGTATTAGGTACATGATCACATACAGGAAAGGAGTTAAACTAAGTGAATCTTGTATAAATAAAAATAAAATAGAATAACAAGTAAAAATAACAAATAATAGTATTTTAAGGATAATAGAAATAAAAAAAGGGAATAAATGTATAAATCATCTATACAGATGAACAATAATAGTCTTAATAATATGGTTTGATTACTTCACTCTGTTTATTATGTGTTTATAACGGTGACCCGAAAATTGGTCTGGCGACAGTTGGTCCGGCGATAGTTGGTCCGGCGACAGTTGGTCCGGCCGACAGTTCGTCCGGCCGACATTTGGTCCGGCGACAATTGGTCCGGCGGCAATTGGTCCGGCCGAAAGTTTAGAAGATGTTTTCTTCAAGTAAGTATTTTCCACATCTCCTTCCCCCCCCCCACTACCTTCAGCATCACACCATACCAAAATTGGGGATGCCATAGTCTCACTGGCTCGAGACGGTTGATTGCAGTTGGGACTTCATTGGATATTCAGATATAAAAGTTATATTATATGCAAGTAGGAATCTTTAGCGTTTTTTTTTCGCCGGATCAACTGTCGCCGGACCAACTGTCATAACTGTACATGGTTTGTTTATAACTGTATGACTGTACTGTTTGTTTAAACCGTTTATAATTCTGCATGGTTTGATTACTCCACTCAGTATGTTACGTATTTATTACGTGTTCATAACTGTATATGGTTTACGTTGTTCGTACTTTCATACCGTTTCCTGCATCTTGTCAATTGCAAAAATACTGCAGGACCGGAGAATCTCATAAAATATATTCTCATTATAAATATTGTTCTGAATTAAACACCCTCAATGCAATGTCGGGAGGCGAAGTTATTTTTCAATTAATTATATTATAAATTAGTAATATTGTTACATTTATATGTAAAACAAATACAGTTTATTTATATGGTGTAATACTTTTTAATTAATACTTCTCTCTCTTCAGCAACAACTTATTCTTTACCTTTTATCCTTCAGCTTCCTCGGCTAGTCAGCTCTCAGGGGCGAGTTGCCAACCCAAACATCATTGTTTTAAATCAGGTTTCCATAAAGAAAAACAGCATATACGACAGAGTAGGTATATTGTAAAAATAACAAGCTACAATAAATGGCAACATGAAAATCCTACCTAGTTTGGCTCTAAAATAAATCGGAAAATAATACGGAACGGGGTTTTTGAAGTACTTTACTTGAAGGATCTTGAAGTCGGCGTCCAGCGTCGTTCCGACGATGGGAAATCATCGCCTGAGTCTCCAGCCTAGGCAACGAACGTGGCTGAGGCGATGGTGGAAGGCGTGGTGTCCTGGTGCTGGCCATCCATGCGTAGCGAGTCCAAAGGGGAGTCCACAACCCGGGGGGCAGCGGAGGGGAGCCGGTCTGCTCTTCTCGGTAGGCAGACGGAACCGAGTGGGCGGAACCAGGAGGGTCGTGGCCCGCTTCAATTGTCACCGTCGGGTCGACAAGGTAAAAAGGCGACTTGGCACTTGTTATGGCGGAATGAATTCAACTGGTACAATTTAACATTTACCGCGGTGTACGGGAATTATAGGTCGTTTGGTAGGGATCAACGCCATTGTTTGGTTGTTGTTTAAGAATTATTCGTCACGGCACTTGATCGAAGCACGATAAGGTTCATTTCGTAACCCGTAAACTGCGTTCGGCGTAACGACTTTAAATACGACTGCCGATATCTGTCGGCCGACCTTCTTGCCCGGGCACTGCCGGCAACCACTTTTGGCCGGGAGTAGCTCGTAATACTTGGGCCGCGTACTGGCTGAGACTGGCTTCCTTGTTGTTGCGTTCCACAATTTAAAACTCTTTCTTTGAGTGTGCGGGGGTGGGAGGCGCGCGGCGTGTCCGGTTGCCTCGTAAGTAGGTAGATGAACACTTTGTTTTGGCATGCTCTGCTCCCTCCGTCGATCTTGAAGAAGGGGTGCGCGGGTATCCTGTTTGCATGGTAGGTAGGTAGCTGAACACTTTGTTTTGGCATGCTCTGCTCCCTCCGTTGATCTTGAAGAAGGGGCGCGCGGGTATCCTGTTTGCATGGTAAGTAGGTAGCTGAACACTTTGATATTGCGTGTTCCGTTAAAAGGGGCGCGCGGGTATCCTTTTAGCTGGACACATTACAATGGTACAATAACTTTTATTTTAAAATATTATTTAATTACATGGGCAACACTGGTGCCTAACCCGTGCTGAGTCCCCCGTTGTAAAATGTACAAAAATTCAATAAGATATGAAGTAATAAATTTTAATGAAGTACGAAAAATAAGCTAATATTATGAGGTTCAATTGCACACAATGAATGCGTTTTATAACATAATGATTGTGTATTACGTTCATAAAGTTTTATTTTATAAAATTTTTGTAATTTTGCCATTTTTCTTCTTAAATCTATCTTTAAATTTTGTGATTTTTTTTTGTTTCACCCATTTTTGTATCAAGTGCAAGATTGTTGAATGCTTTTATTGACTGTGTATTTTCTTTGCCCAACCGCTTATTTACTGTCGAAGTTTTTATATTTTTTTGTATTTCATTTCTATTGTATTCATATTTGTCGGCTAACTGTTGAAAATTTTTGAGGTTTCTGAAATACAGAAGTAGTAACATTGTGTATTTGCTAACCCAGTTTTCGGTAAGTCTAAAATCCTGACATCCTCCTGTAGGGGCTTTGTTTTGAGTGGGTGTTATAATGCCGATTAATTACATTAACTTCCCAAAACGGCTTACAAATCTGATAAAATTACTCATCACTATAACTCGTAGTCAGTACAAAGAAAATCAAAATATTACATTGATAAGCTTTATAAAAAAAAAGGTTCAATTTAACAAACTTCGCAATGTTTTAGACGAGAGAAAGGGATTTTATTTCGTTAGGAGATGGCTACTGATTTTAGTTGAGTTATCTTAAGACTTAACAATGCTCTGCGGTCCAACGTAGAATGAGAAAATATGCGAAAAAAGCCTTTTGACAAATGCCTCATTGGAGGTTTTCGCACCCCAGTGACGATAAACAATGTAAAGAAATTTCGAGTGCTAACAAAGAGCAGCTTCAAATAATGTTTATATTACATTAGTTTGGACTGGCGATGAGAAATTGTTTGTAATTGTGTACTGGATTATAGTTACCGATACAAAGAACATTAGATAGACCCTCCGTTATTTAGTTTAGTTTATTAAAATCTCTCTCACTCAAAACAGTGAACTTTGACAACATGAAACTTATACAATAATTTTTGTTATGAATTACGTTTTTTTCACAAGCCGTAGGGATTTGAAATGTCAATTATTTATTTAGTTTTTTATTTCTTTTTATTGCGGAAACAAACAGTCATATAGTAAAATAATTTTATAACAATAAAAATTCATATGTTGTAGACCAATTAAGTTCCATTATGTTAAATATTGGTTTAGTATTTTTACCTACTCAACTTATTAATTGACAAAAAGAAAAAAAAATGAACATAATAAAGAAAAACATAGAAAAGAAGAACATCAAACATTATAAAGAAAAAACGTAAAATTATTAACAAACGTGGTTAAACTATTTACTATGATAGATAAAATAATATAATTTTCACAAAAAAGAGAGAAAAAAAAGTATTTTAAGTTATTGATTTATTAAGCTGCATTTCAAGTCATGGTTGAAAATGTCTACATCTCGTAATGCATTGTAAGTTTCACAGATACGTACTATTACAGAGTTTTGCGCATATTTGGATTTACTGTGTGGTATTCTAAATAAGTCGTTCGATCTGGTGTTTTGTTTGGGGCAACGAAATGCAATATTTTCTGATAGATATGATGAATCAACAAGGCAGTTCACGATTTTGTGTAAGAATAATGCTTCAGAGATTTTTCTGCGTTTATATAAAGCGATAGGGTCAAATCGATGATAACTAAAACGACAAGATATTTGTTTTATAAATTTGTTCTGGATATTTTCAATGCGATGAATATATGTTTGATATTGAGGATTCCAAATTACTGAGGCAAACTCGAGTTGTGACCGTACATATGACATATATAACAGAATTAGGGTTTGTGCTATAATAAAAGGCTTTATTTATTTATGTATTTATTAATTGCATGTATTGATTAATTGATGTCTTTATTAAAGTCAACCTCCCGATTGAGCAACGTTATGAGAAGGGGTTGTGGGAGGGGTGTCTTGAAGTTTCCCAGATTGAATGAAGAAAAAATTACAATTCCCAACAAATCCTTTTCAGATACACACCGTTTCACAAAATATCGGAATGAAAAAGAAACGATGCGATCTCTTGCTGCCGATATCAACACGCAATGGAGGTACTGTAATTTTCCATTTAGTGACGACCTCCATGGTGGAGACTCTCGACTAGCGATTCGGAGGTCGCGGGTTCAAATTCATAAAAAGAAAACGGTAATAGGTTTTTACATTGTAGATTAATATATATATATATATATATATATATATATATATATATATATATATATATATTTATGTCATACCACATTTTGTGGCTCATCTTAGAAGAAGCCACTTAAGTTGCTCATTCTTTCGCATGTAATATATACTTACGTAGATGAAGTACCAACATGCTGTCTTTTAAATTTTGTTTAAAATATGGTCAGCTATAATATGTAATCAAAAATTATGTTTATTTATTAAAAAAATATATCTTAAAATAACGTGCATTCCTTGATCTATTTTAAGAACACACTTACCGCATCAAGCTACGTTGCCAAGTTTAATGTTACCAATATAGTCACATATGTAGGTAGGTTGACAGAACAGTTTGGATGTTGCTTGTTGATTATTCACACATATTTATCATTTCTAGCGGCCGTTTTTGATTATTGGCGCGTTTTTTTTAAATTGTAGTATGATTTGCTAATTAATATTGTTATTTATTTGGTGTTTACGGTTGTTTTTTTTTTGTGTTAAGGTTTATTTTATTATTATCATAAATAAAATTAGGTATTTAAATACATATTGGTGTAGTTTCTTTTATGTGCTACATAATTATTTTATCTTAGTTTTACTAGTGTTTTCGAAAAATTATGAATAAACTTATTAGAAATATATTACATAATTTACTTTATTCATTGATTCGTACGTTTCTTTAAGTTGTCACCTCCGATCTATATGGATAAAATCGATCTAAAAGAAACTAACTAACTAACCATCACGCCGTTTCCCGCAGGGGTAGGCAGAGAGGACGGACCGCCAAACAACTCGGTCTTGGCACACACTCTTTGCCTCACTCACATTCATACATCGTATCATACATTCTCTTCTATTATTCTGACTTTTGACACGGCCCGACTCAAGTATCTGATTCACTTGATCGTGCCATGTCTTCCTCGGGCGTCCCCGACTTCTTCTACCATTCACATTTGCATCATATATTCTTTTTACACTACTTTCTTCGCTCATTCGCTCTACGTGCCCAAACCATCTGAGGGTCCCTTTCTTAATTTTGCTCATTATTAAATTATTATTATTATACTTAGTTGCTATCATATTTTACAATTTACAAATAGAGACGGACCGCCAAATAATATTAATTGGTTAAATTGTATTTTTTCTCGCATTAGCACCACACCTGATAAAAAATCCCTCAGTGTCTTTGTCATCTTTGGGGATGCTGTGTGGAGGGTTTTTTTTAGGGAAAGGAAGAAGAGGAAGTTCTGTAATGAAATAATTTGGTATCTTAACCGTAAATCCAGAACTAAATTTTGTATGAAATAGGCCGCGAAGAAGTTTCTCTTTTCAAGAGCAATTATAATACTCTTAGAAGAAGTCGAGGACGCCCGAGGAAGACATGGCACGATCAAGTGAATCAGATACTTGAGTCGGGTCATGTCAAAAGTCAGAATAATAGAAGAGAATGTTTGAGACGATGTATGAATGTGAGTGAGGCAAAGAGTGTGTGCCAAGACCGAGTTGTTTGGCGGTCCGTCCTCTCTGCCTACCCCTGCGGGGAAACGGCGTGATGGTCGTCTCATACATACTCTTCTATTATTCTGACTTTTGACATGGCCCGTCTCAAGTATCTGATTCACTTGATCGTGCCATGTCTTCCTCGGGCGTCCCCGACTTCTTCTACCATTCACATTTGCATCATATATTCTTTTTACACTACTTTCTTCGCTCATTCGCTCTACGTGCCCAAACCATCTGAGGGTCCCTTTCTTAATTTTGCTCATTATTAAATTATTATTATACTTAGTTGCTATCATATTTTACAATTTACAAATAGAGACGGACCGCCAAACAACTCGATCTTGGCACACACTCCTTGCCTCGTTCACATGCATACTTCGTCTCATACATGCTCTTTTATTATTCTGACTCTTGAAATGGCTCGACTCAAGTATCTGATTCACTTGGTCGTGCCATGTCTTCCTCGGGCGTCCCCGACTTCTTCTAGCATTCACATTTGCGTCATCATATATTCTCCTTACACTATTTTTCTCGTTCATTTGCTTTACATGCCCAACCAATCTAAGCGTCTCTTTCTTAATCTTACTCGTTACGCTTACATCAGGCTTACATTATGTGCGGATCATTATTATTCATTTCGGTCTACTTTCATCATTTCTCTACCAGTTCCGAGCCTCACAGCGAAGCATTAGGGTAGGTACCAGCACTCCATTATGGACGGCTAGCTTCGCTTCTTTCGATAGTTTTTTAGACCGGGGTAATATAATTACACTAAGAACAGTTTTACTCTGTATCTCAGTTGTCTTTTACACCATATACTCAATAATTTTGGTAATCATAGAAAAACTATTTGCTTATCGATCTGTTTTTAAAACTGTATATTGCATTGCTAGTTTTTTTAATATAAAATAATTTCTATCAAATTCCGGCAAAGTATCTGTAGCCCTCCCCCTCTCCGCCACGCATCGCATAGCGTTACCCCGTGCCTACAAACTGAAGATTCCACGGACTGGTAGCGGATCGGTAATAGTTGCATTTTAATAAAAAGGGAAGTGTCATAATAATTGAATCACGCTAGCTTCCTTAATATCGCTTTTACTTTTTTACTTTACTTAAGTTGAAAATGGGCGTTGGCGTAACTTGACAATTCAAGCAATAATAAGCAATTTCTAAGTTATTAATGGAAAGGACTACATCCCGTTCGCTTACACTTTGCATTTCATATGATCTTTTTACAATGCTTAAATATTTGCGTGCCGGTACTAGATGATTCCGTCTGGGACATTTCCGGTAAAATATTGAATTTACCATTTTTAGAAACATCACTCCAATTATACCCGTCTCTGTTTGTCGTGTGAAATAAAAATATATCAGAAAGAGACAATCATTATTGTTTAATTGGTTGAAGGAATTTGTAAAAATGAACTCCAACATTGTACAGGTGGTTTAAGTCTACATTGTATAAATAGTCTTAAATTGGGTTTTCGGTTTTAATTGCTAACTTGTTTAGATTAGGTGGTAATATTCATCTGGGAGGCGGATATGTGTACCGCCGCCCCGAGAACCATTATTGGATAACCAACACCTTTGCCATAGAGGCAGGGCTGGGCAAAATACATGCATTACTGTAATTAAAATACAAATTACAAAATACTTTTTCGCATGTATTTAAAATACGAAATACAAAATACTTTCAAGTCGTGTATTTGAAATACAAAATACAGTATTTTAACCATTTTTAAATTTCAAATACAAAATACAAAATACAAATTACAAAATACATTTGGTTTAGGTAGAACCTTTGGTTGCAATAAATTGTCGTAAGTGCCCATATCTAAGAGTGCGTTTCCATTGAAGCAAAGCAGAGCATAGTGAAACAGAGACGTGCTAAAATTGACTAATCATATTGCTCAGGACACACATCTCGTCTCCGCTCCACTTGTAAAGATTTGTGGTATAGGACTTAGGTGTTAGATTATAATAATTATTATTATAATAACACTAGCTGGTTCCCGGTATGCGTTGCACTGCAATATTCAAAGAAATAAATTGTTTCTCCCTGCATGTCCTTTCCCGTGCGTCCCCGTTCCCCTACCGCTTCCCTTTACCCTCTTGCATTCCCCGTACACCTTCCCTGCCTACCCTCTCCCCTCTTCCGCTCCCCCATCCCGCCAACCCCTCCCGCGTTCCATATATTTAGTCCCAGAACATTTTTCTATATTATAAAAACAATCAATAAAATCTGGTACCTAACATAGGTACCTATTTAAAATATCTATAATTTTAAAAATCCAATGAAAATTCTTTGGTTACAAAAAAACAGCTGCCTGCTAAATTTATTTTCATCTAACGCGCGAACTGTCAAACGTGCGTAGTTAAAATAGTCGTTAAGTTTTCTGAAATTATCCCATTTTCTGCGTAATTTTCTTAATTTTTCTTTCCGTAAGAACCTTCTAAAAGTATAAGAAAACTTAAAAAAAATGAATGAAATAGGTAAAGTCATTTTGAAGTTATGGCGTGACCAAGGGAAACAAGGATTCATTTTTATATATAAATGGATGACATTTGTGTAGCGAAGTTTTGTGTTATTTCACTTCAAGTGCGCTCTACAGTAGTTAACTTAAAAACATTCTAGTATTCAGTCCAATATTTTATTTCTAGTATTCAGTCCATTATTTAATTATTCCAATAGTGCTCGATCAAAAACTGGGCGTACTGTACAAGGCCCGCAGATACTTTAATAGTACACAACTGCTAACCCTGTACAAATCACAAGTGCACCCCACGGTTGAATTTGGCAGCCACCTCTGGTCTGGAGCTCCAAAATACCTGAAAAATACCCTCGACTCTATGCAGAAACGGGCGGTCCGTTTAATAGATTCTCCCATCTTAAAAGACGGATTGCAATCTTTAGAGCACAGGCGTCGAGTTGAAATGCTATCCTGGTTCTACCGGTATTACAATGGAAGATGCTCCGAGGAACTAGCATCATTGATCCTTTCGGCACCGGTGCATAGTCGGGAAACACATTGTACACGGTTGACATTTGTCACATGAGAACGGGTCATTTCTTCGACTCGTTCTTGTGTTCAACAGCTCGGCTGTGGAATGATTGCCGGCCTCTGTGTTTCCTCCTTCCTACAACATGGGTCTCTTCAAGACCAATGTTCATTCCTTTCTCTCCTCAAAAAGACCCTCCACACAGCATCCCAGATGACATAGGCCCTGAGGGAAATTATTTTCCTCAGGGCCTCCTGTGTGGAGTTAATGAAAAAAAAATCTAATACTATGATACAAGAGTGTACCATACAAAGCAATGACAAGTATGATACAAAATGTACAATAACAGTGCTATTATAGCACAGGACAATAATAATAACTAGCATGAAGTAAAAAAAAATATAGTACAGTACATTATAAAGCAATTATAAGGGGGCATACATTAATTAGGTGAGCAGTTTTTCTTCCAAACTAGACTCCCCCCGCCCCTTGGTGAGATAATTTGGACCACTTCGTTTATTCTTTTCAAGTACCGTGAGATTTTGCTGGACCCCCCCCCCCCCCTCCTTTTTTGAGCTCACATAATTAATGTATGCCCCCTAAGAGAACTACAAATAATCATTAATAAAGAGTCCTATAGCAAAGGACAATAGTAGGTACAGGATTCTAGCGTTTTTAGTCTATGTATTATCTATGTGTGGTTATTTTTAATTATCATTATTAAAATCACTAAATGTATTTGAAAATGTATTTTGAAGCCTTAAGTATTTGAAATACAAATTACAAAATACCTCAGCAGCAGGTAATTGAAATACCAATTACCAAATACATTGTATTTGTATATTATTGTATTTCAAATACGTATTTCAATTACAAGTTTTTCAAATACTGCCCAGCCCTGGCCATAGGTCACTCCAAGTGGTAAGCTATGTTTGGTGACTTAGCAGGGGTGTCCGGGTTCATGGGATGAGGTTTGTCCGGGTCTTGTTGGCGGATGCGTCTACCCACCAGCTGCATGGCAGGACGGATCGGGATAGACTGTTTTTTTTACATTAGGTCAACACAGGAGGCCCTGAGGAAAATAATTTCCCACAGGGCCTATGTCATCTTTGGGGATGCTGTGTGAAGGGTCTTTTTAGGAAAGGAAGGAGAGCAAGTTCTGAAAAGGAAAAGGGATGAAGGGTAGGTAGGAATCTGGGAGTCAGTGTGTCCAGGAATCTATCCCTCCCACTGCGGTGAAAGGCTATGTTCCGAGAGAGTACGGCTGGAGAAATCAAAGGGACTCCCTCAACACTCTCTCCCAATCCATCCTGCCATGCAGCTGGTGGGCAGAGATGCATCCGCCGCCAAGACCCGGATAATCCTCACCCCATGAACCCGGGCACCCCTGCTAAGTCACCAAACGTAGCGAACGACTTGGGGTGACCTATCGCAGAGGTGATTTTAGATTTTCACGGCCATAAGTATTTTTGTTATTAGTTTTTGGGGTATTATGCCGTGTATACCTCCTTCTTTAGCCAAAGTTTCGGACAGCGTTGCAGTGTCCATCATCAGGGCAGATGTGTAATCTCTTTCAACCCATCGCCTTGCAATGCAGTGGGAGAGATGGATTCATATATCTCTCACCCGCGACCTCCGGATTCGTAGTCGAAGTTCGCAATCTCATTTTTTTTACAGTAGCTCCACATAGGAGGCCCTGAGAAAAATAATTTCCCTCAGGGCCTATGTCATCTAAGGGGATGCTGTGTGGAGGGTCTTTTTAAGGAAGGGAAGGATAGGAAGTTCTGGGAAGGAAAAAGGTATGTGGGGTGGATAGGAATCTGGGGTCAATGTGTCTAGGAGTGACGAACCTAAAATTCCATCCCTCCAAATGCGGTGCAAGGCGATGGGTCGAGAGAGTCCGGCTGGAAAGGACAAAAGGCCTCCCTCAACCAAACTCTCTTATCCGGCCCGCCACGCAGCAGGGCAGACCTATCCGCCGCCACGTCCTGGACAAACCTGATACCATGAACCCGGGCACCCCTGCTTAGTCACCAAACGTAGCAAACTGCTTGCAGAGGTGTTGGTTATACAGTAATGGTTCCCGGGGCGGCGGTACCCATACCCGCTTCCCAAATTGGAATACCTCGTTTACAATTAGTCCTTATTCAAGTCATCTTAGGTATGATTAGTCTATTGTATATTTATCGGCGTAGTCCAGCGGTAAGGCTCTTGACTCGCACTCCGAAGGTCGCGGGATTATAATTTGTGTTATTTGACAATTTATTTAGTAAAAATAATACATATATTTTATATTTGCAGCACTTTCCAGAGTGGAAGATACTCTCAGTATCGCCCTGGTGTAAGACCACCATTCAGAATTGAAATGTTGCGTGATATGGCTTTAGCCGTGTTTGGTGACCAGATCTGAATAGTCAGGAACTTCCCAACCTTCCTCTTCCCTATCTCCTTCCCCTATCCACTACGTTGTGCGATATTCATGTAAAAACAAAATAATCAAGATTTTTGAACCCTACCCTAAATCCAAAATCAAATCTAAAATCAAATTCAAAATCAAATTCAAAATCATGAGAACTGGTCGCTTCTTCGATTCGTTTTTGTGCTCAACAGCTCGGCTATGGAACGATTTGCCGGCCTCTGGGTTTTCCCCTTTCTACAACATGGGTCTCTTCAAGACCAATGTTGACTCCCTCTTCTCCTCAAAAAGACCCTCCACACAGCATATTAGATGACATAGGCCTTGAGGGAAATCGTTTTCTTAAGGGCCTCCTGTGTGGAGTTTTTTTTACAGTGAATACCGCACAAGAATCTCAACTGCTCCCGTCTGGAGCCAGTGACACCATGGAATCCCCAATTGGGGTATGTTGTGAGGCTGAAGGTAGTGGGGAGGGGAAGGAGGTGGGGAAGAGGAAGGTTGGGAAGTACCTGGCGATTCAGATCTGGACACCAAACACGGCCAAAGCCATTTTCAAGCAACGTTTCAATTTTGAATGGTGGTCTTACTTACACCAGGGCGATATTGATAGTATCTTCCACTCTGGAACGTGCCGCAAATATACTATTTATTATTTTAAATGAATTAATTGTGAAATAACACAAATTAATCAAATAAAATTTGAGACCTGCGGTTTGCGAGTCAAGGGTCTCACTCCTGGACTATGTAGGCCGTATATTGTAATTTATTTTTAAATTATTGTTTATTTTTGTTCATAACTTTTTTTTATAAAATACACATAAAAAAAAAAAAAAAAAAAAAAAAAAAAAAAAAAAAAAAAAAAAAAAAAAACCAAAACAACAATAAAACATATTTTAATTACTTCAATACAACTAGAGACAATGCTTTTGAAAAATTGTCACGCGTAAAGTAATTACCTAGGTACAGAACATTTTTTAAAATGAAAAACTTGTTAGATTTCTTAAATATGATAATATAATCCATTATAAAAATTACGTTCTACTAAAAAAACATTTTAAAAAAATAATATAACTGTATGAAAAAACATATTACATGAGTACCTAATATATTTCTGAAATTTTTAGAAAACCCTGTATAGATATCATTACATTACAACTGACTATGCTTT
This sequence comes from Limnephilus marmoratus, assembly GCA_917880885.1. Lineage (NCBI taxonomy): Eukaryota > Metazoa > Arthropoda > Insecta > Trichoptera > Limnephilidae > Limnephilus > Limnephilus marmoratus. The sequence goes on along the minus strand of OU862911.1, from coordinate 22,915,931 downwards.
CAGAACGCAAAAGACAAATACAGAATGACGTAGCAAATATTTTATTTATTAAAGAAAAAACTACATAAATGTGTATTAAAATACGTAATAATATCAACCTTGTAATAAACACAAAAACAATTAACACAAAATTAATAACGATATTATAAAAGCAATTCGTAAATCAATCTTCAATTTTAAAAAAGCGCGCGAATAGCCGCTAAATATTACTCGTATAATATAATGTCTGTTCTTCTAAAACAACTAACAGTCCACAGCGAGCGCTTGACAGTAGCTACCTATGTAGATAGAATACAACATAACATACCGGCAAACATATAACATATCGCAAAAGATTCAATCTGACATAGCAATGTCATGCGATAATAGATTTTGAGGAATTTAACCATTGAGTTCAATATCGCAAAGCATTGATAAACGACTTGGAGTTTGAATGATATTGTATGACGAGAACATCCGGCAACGTCGCATGCCGTGATGGTTATAGATGCGATAAAAAGTGTACCCAGTTGATGTTCTAAGTATTGATGAATATTTACTGATAAAAAACGCATTCCGGAGCATTAACGGTCCACGTAAAAATGTCATTTATTCACTCAAAAATTTTTTTTACACCGTTCGACTCGTCTCATCGAGTTTGATATGATGGACTTAAAAAAAAAAAAACGATGAGCCACTAAGTGCCCAAATGAGCCAGTAAGTCGAAATGATCAAGAAGTTCCGGTAATTAAAGGACGCTTTGAGCCACTAAATGCCGTAACATAAACTTATATATATATATATATATATATATTATGAGGCTGAAGGTAGTGTGAGGGGAAGGAGATGGGGAAGAGGAAGGTGGGGTAGAGGAAGGTGGGGAAGTACCTGACTATTCACATCTGGTCACCAAACACGGCTAAAGCCATTACAAGCAACGTTTCAATTCTGAATGGTGGTCTTACACTACGGCGATACTGAGAGTATCTTCCACTCTGGAACGTGTTCCAAATATATTATAATTAACTAGACAAACTCGTAGTATAGATACCTACCTGCATGGTACAACATTCTAGAAAGCAAGCATAGACCAAAAAAAAAGGTTCGGTTAAAATAGCACGCTAACACGAGATTTTGGTAACATGACAAACATGTATCATTACTACAGAATACGGTTCGATGAAAACTTTGCATGGTTCAATCCATGACCTTCTGTATATAGGTACCCACTGACCGTATCGATGCACTTACGTAATTTGCTTTGTTGTACCCGTATTATGAAAGCTTCACCCACTTTTAGTGTATCACAGGAAATGCAATTTGGTTCTATAAAATATTCTACGTTAGACCTGCACGTTGATAATTTTAGAACCGTAAAGGCCAATCTCGCCGGTTCAATGTTCATCAATGATTAGATGAATTTTCATGGCGGAGCCAATCCGACAAACTTGTTGAGTTAAGAAGATAATTTCGTTTGTGAATTTCGTTGGAATTTTAGAGAGCAGTTATAATTGTTTAAATACTCAAGATGGTTTCTTTGTATTTAGAAAACCATTAAGAGAAACAATTTTATTAAATAGCTTAGTTGTTTAGCTTGAGGTGTTAACTGACCGTTTGAAAGGATTCGAGAAATTGAAATATTATTCATTCATCTTAATGATTTAATAACATTGGTGATGCGCTGTGTCTGACTCACTAGGAACTCGTGTGTTTTAGCAGGCACATTTAAACAGTGCTGACAGAATCCTGAAAGCTTAATATTATTATTTCTTTTGTTTTCCTTTTACTAATATTAGCTTATTATCTTTTTTTTGTCTCGTGTACATTCATATCCACTTTCTTTTTCTTTTTTTCCTTTCAAATACTTTGTACATGTATGTTTATATTATACCCTTATGGAATAATATAAACATACACTCTCCTACCCACATACTGGAATAAAAACTTATTTATTTATATTTATTTATTTAAACATAAGCAGTTTACCACAAATATGAAAAATAACAATAAAAGTTTTTTCATTTGAAAGGATGAAGTTCTTCCAATTCACCTCTGGTGCCAATGTTTCGCCCAAGGAACAAGGCTTAGGTGCTTGGGAAGACGCATTGTGAGACAAGAAGACATAGCCACATACCCAAAGAAAACTCTGGTGAACTTTTTCAAAGGGACAGGGTTACTGTTAAGAGGGTTTACCAGAGAAAACCAGGAATATGTCATTTTTAAATCAGATTTTAGACATATTGACTCTTTTCCACAAAAAATTGTAAATGGATTTCGAAAGATTATTCTTTTATCTAGCATTCGCATGTTTTAAATTTTAAGAAAAAATGTTTATTTTTAGTATAATAAGGTTATACCATAGGTCGTTGGCAGATTTGTTAAATTTTCAAAAAAGATTTTGTATTATACCACACCTATTTCAAATCGTGCAGTAAAATAAAACATTACATTATCTGGGTATCGCATGTTTTAGAATTTTAATTTTAGTTTAAATAAAATCATTAAAAAATATATACGTACATGTGTTTCTTGACCGTTTGCGTATTTATTTGCGCACTTACAAACTAATATATTTCATATTTTTTTAACTAACTAACTAACCATCACGCCGTTTCCCCGCAGGGGTAGGCAGAGAGGACGGACCGCCAAACATCCCGGTCTTGGCACACATTCCTTGCCTCGTTTACATTCATACAACGTCTCATACATTCTCTTCTATTATTCTGACTCTTGACATGGCCCGACTCAAGTATCTGATTCACTTGGTCGTGCCATGTCTTTCTTGGGCGTCCTCGACTTCTTCTACCATTCACATTTGCGTCATATATTCTCCTTACACTCCTTTCCTCGTTCATTCGCTCTACATGCCCAAACCATTGGAGCGTTCCTTTCTTGATCTTACTCATTACGCTTACATCAGCCTTGCATTCTTTACGAATTTCCACATTTCGCACACGATCATACATGGTTTTACCACACATACGCCTCAGGGATCTCATTTCTACAGCGTTCAGTCTACTTTCATCCTTCCTCTGCCAGTTCCATGCCTCACTGCCATACATCAGGGTAGGTACCAGTACTCCATTATGGACGGCTAGTTTCGCGTCTTTGGACAGTTTTTTGTTGGTACCAACGGCGTTCAGTCCTCCATTAATAGAGTTACCAGCATTCACCCTTCTTTCAATATCTCTATCAGCCTTCCCATCTCTCGTAAACATACTTCCCAAATAAACAAACTCATCCACCTGCTCCAAGTATTCATCATTCACAACTATATTGCATACTGATTTCGTACTCTCTCTTTCAAACACCATGACTTTAGACTTACTTACATTCATCATTAACTCATTCTTCATACATACTTCGTTCATCCTTGACACGAGAGACTGTAGATCTTCCATACTGTTAGATATCAGCACCGCATCATCAGCATACAACAGGCAACGTACTTCCAGATTACTCAATTTCGCGCCCAATCCCATCTCTTTCAATTCTTGCATGCAATTATCCATATATAGATTGAATAACCACGGCGACATTACGCAGCCTTGTTTAACACCTTTTGTGATGTCAAACCACCCCGTAAAATCGCCGTTGACCCTAACACATGCAACGCTTCCCTCATACAGAGACGCAATTGCCTGTATGAGATACTTATTCACTCCATACTTGGACAATACCTTTGTAAAATTGTTAGGTCTTCACTCAGGAGAAATCTTGGGATGCCTTTTTATAAATGAAGCACATTTTTATAATTTAATTTCTTGATTTTTTATTGTTATGATTTGATATTTATAACTGACGACAATAATTTTTTCCCAATCAACGGACAAGGGTTCAGTAGTATTTTAAATTCTTAGTGCAAGTTTTCGTAAAGAAGTGAGTTCATTTTACTGATGCAAGCCTTTTTATAATGATTTCGTACATCTATATTTCCCTTGTTTGTTGGGTGAGAAAGGGACAAAAAATAAAAATAAAATGATTCTATCGACTTCTAACGAACAAATCAGACAACTCTTGGATCGCAATCCAACCTTTGATGGTAACTCAAATCCATATCCATAATTGGTTTGAGTCCTGGGTCTAAATCCAAACATACTCCGCCTCAAAATGAGCAGATATTTAATATGAAATATCGAATTCATTTTTCTGCTAACTATAAAAACAACATCATGCAAACCAATTATGAGCCTAAACTAAATATTGACTTTGCTCAAAATCAAATTCATTGAATTAATTTTAAAGTTATTCAATAACATAACACACTAATACAATTCCAAAAACCAACTACATTTTTTTTTTAAAAACAAACAGAAACCATAACAATAAATTAATATAGACAGCACAAACATATCGTGGCAGGTTTCCTGGTCATCCTTCCTTCCTTCCTCGGGAAAAAACTAAATAAAGATAAATCATCCTTCCTTCCATAGTTCATTGCCACATTTGGAATTATTACAATGTCTTTCCAGATATATCCACATTTGCAGTTTGCAATTCTAGCCAGCAGGCTATGTTGGTTTATAAGCGTTCATTAAGTGTTTTTATCTTTTTTTTTAAATATATGGATCTACAATCCTTTTTGTTTTATTATTTTTTATATCACTCCCTACCACACTCAAGATTTTATTGCTCCACATTTATCCGCATTTTGTACACTGATTTTTACTTTTAATTTATTATTATTCTGTTTTATGCACTCATTGTTTTTATCATAATGCACAAGTCCTTGGTTGGTTGGTTTTGCATTTTGTGCTTACACAGCGTCAGGTCCGTTGTCGTCTGTTGGCAATAGACACAGCTTCGAAATTGCCCTCTGAGTAGTTGTTCCATGCGATGTTTTGAAAGTTGCCACACGTACTTTCCCGTCAGCGCCTGGATGGACTGCAATCACACGTCCGAGTTTCCACACACATGGGGGTAGGTTGTCTTCCTTCAAGACTACCGTATCGCCTGGTTTGAGCTGCGTATGAGGTCCGCTGGTCCACTTCATTCTGCCTTGTAGCTGAGCCAGGTACCTCGATAAAAAACATCGTATTAGCAAGGAATTTTTTGATATTTATTCAGTCCGTTGACTGAAATATTTTATAGATCTTGCTCCGGAATTGCTGCAAAGCTTCCACCAACAAGAAAGTGACCAGGACTGAGGGAAATTAGGTCATTTGGATCATTTGACAATGGGGTAAAGGTCTAGAATTTAAACAAGATTCATCTGACACAAAACGGTATTAAATTCCTCATATATCAGTAAGGAGTTACTCGCTAGCCGTTTCAATTGATATTTAAACAGATTTCATTCTGACTTCTCAAAGGCCTCCAAAGTGCAGCGCCCTTGTCGGAATGTACCCCCATTGAATTGATAATTTTGATGATGATTTTCCGATAGTAGGTAGTAGCATTATCTGAAAATAATTTACTCGGCCCTCCACTACGCGCGATAAAACGCTTCAAGGCATTTAAAAAACTTTCTGCATTCAAAGACAGTTCAAGTTCTAAGTGTATGGCCTTTGACACCACACATACAAATAAACATACATAAGAAAAACACTAATAACAAAAATATATAAGCTCCTTTCGGCTGCAAGGTCTGCCATTATTTGCTGCATCGTCTTTGTATTTGATCTAAAACATATTATACATTTCCTTATTATCATTTTCACTAAATTTTCCTATTATTGGCCAGAACTTTAATCTGATTATTGCCAATAAGGTATGAGTACCTGCATGCAAGTGTAAATGATGGTAGTTTTTCATAATTAATTCGGTTAAATTATGATGTGGTGGCAGCAAGATTGGATGTCGTTGATTTATTGACAGCAATTTTCCTTCGGAAAGCCTGCGGCCTACGCAAAGTAAATCATTATGTATATAAGGATTTAGTAGAGAGATGTAGTTCCTAAAAATGTCCCAATCTTGCGTTACTGTTGCCAACACTACAGTTTCTGTTTTCACCTCAGGTGGATCTATGTACGTAGATTCTCCGCATGGCCAACTGGATGGTGCAAGAGTTAGCCAATCGGGTCCATGCCACCAAATGGTGGATGTCAATAATTGAGAAGTCCTAATATCTCTGGATAGTACATCCGCAGCATTATCTTCTGATATCACATGCTTTTGAAAAATGATTCTCCTAGGTACCTTCACATTATTTATCTGCGGCAATTCTTCCATATAAGCTCTCCAAACTTTCCAAATGTCAGGAGATATATCTTCAACCCACTGAGTTTTGTTCTGCCACAGACGTTGCATTAGTAGCTTCGCTACTATCGTTACAGGTCCTATCAGACCCGGGGGATTAAAAATGGATGCTATGTAGGATAACATCCGTCGTTTGCTTCTACTTAGCAAGCAATCTTCTTCACCACTGCCACCAGCCATTAAGTCATCCATGTAAAAATTTTCTTTAAGAATGTGACTGACCTTGGGATTTGTGCCTTGATTTTCATTTCCTAGCCGCTCCAAACATCTTGTGGCTAAGAATGATGATCCCAGACCGTAGACTGTATTCAGCTGATAATGTTGAATCTCCTCGCTGGGTGCGTCTCTCCAAAGGATACGTTGTAAGTCCCTATCCTCCGGTTGCACTAATATCTGCCGGTACATTTTTTCTATGTCGGCTGTTAACGCGTACTGATGTTTTCTGAAATTCAACAGATGTGTACATAAATCCTTTTGCAATGTCGGCCCAATCATGAGGGCATCATTTAGGGTAATTCCAGTTGAGGATTTAGCTGATCCATCGGCTACGACTCTGGTCTTACTAGTTGCACTAGATTCTTTGATCACCGCATGGTGAGGCAGATAATAGGGTATTTAATTTTGTGACAATGGTTCACATTGCGTCATATGACCTAAGTCTTTGTACTCCTGCATAAAATTCTTGTAATCTTTCATTAATTCTGGGTTTAAGGCTAATTTTTCCTCCAAATTACACAATCTCTTCTCCGCCATAGGGAGACTTTCGCCTAGCTGTTTCGCACAGGGGCGTTGTATTAAACTTACAATGAAACGGCCTCTGCCATTTCTTTTCTGAGCAGCTGTGAAGCTTTCTTCACACGCTCGCTCCTCTTGATTCCTATGTTTAATAGGACTTAGCTCCTCTAATTTCATCAAATTTTCAATTTGCTTATGTATTAAGTTGAGTAAAAGATTACAAATTTTTACTGGCCTCTTTTCTGAAGTGAAGATGGGTCCGGAATCTTGAATCTTCATCCGGTCAGAGTGCAGAGTCTCCTAGAAAGTGTCAGCCCCGATCAACATGTCTATCGGGCCGGTTTCATTAAAGTTTGGATCTGCCAATTGCAATCCTTGGGGGATGCCGTTGCCTTTTTCCTGAAATGAGAATTGCGGTAGATTACTGGTCACCTCCGACAATACTAGGCATTCAATCCTCTTTGAATATGGTGCATAATTGGAAGATATTTCCAAATCCACAATGTTTTTAATATGCTGTATTTTATTATGAATTCCGGTAATAGGGATATAAGTTTTTCTAATTTTTAATTGTAATTTAGAAACGAATTCTTGACTAATATAGTTAAATTGTGCCTCTGAATCCAGTAAAATTCTAGCCTTACTTAAATTCCCTTTATTATTTCTCACGTTAATGATTGCTGTTGATAATGAAATAAGATTGCTGGATGATTTCGATGCATGATTGTTAATAATAAGTTCTCTTGAAGAAGTATCGCTTCCCTGATGACTTTGCATTTTATCTTCATTTTGTAAATGTAACAAAGTGTTGTGTGAATTCGCTCCACACTTGCGACAATTGTATTTACTTTTACAATCTTGAAATTTATGTTCTACCGACAAACATTTCAGACAAGCATTCAAACGATGTATTATTGTCAATCTATTCTCTATTGCTAAATTTAAAAACTTTTGACAATTATAAGTTTTATGATTTTTATTACAATAAATACAATTATGCTCATAATCTTCTTTGAACCGAGGTGGTTCAAAGATTGAAAGTTTGATAGAATTGATGATTTTACCGGTTTCGTTGAATTTATCCTTGGCCTTTGCCAATACACTATAATATGAGTTTTCAAACATTTCTCGTTCGGTTCCATTTTTTAATTCATCCGGCAATAATATCTCTATTTTATCTTGGAATTTTCTAAAGACATCTAGTATAGGTTCGATTCTTTTCATACGTATTTCGATTTCCGAATGTAACAACTCTTTCCCATCCAAGTAATTGTTAAATCTAGACAATTTTCCCTTACATATGCCGCACTGGGCAATTAAATATTTCAAATCCATGATTTTAAATAACAGGGATAAATAACAGACAATCAATACTCACTGATTGCTCTGGCGTGGTTCACTTCTAACCACACACTAAAAAACTTGCACTGTCTTTTACTCGATTGTTTCTTTTGTTTTAACAAAACACTAAAAAATCTTCTATTATTAATTTCTGATGAAAGCTCGCGTCGTAACTTTTACAAACAACGGAATCACTTCGTGCCTACCGTCTGCATTACCGACTTGAACAATACTTCGGATGTCAAAACAATGCCCAACGATCGCTTTCAGATTGTTTGAATAATCAATTAATACATTTCATGTATTATAATAATTATCCTTCTGTTTTTTGCGGAAACATAATCATATGACTTAGCCACAAAAACCTAGTTAGTTTCAGTTGCAAATAAATAACGACAGTACAGCGTACCTACTCGTCGCCTGCTTTACCGACAGTATCGAAAACATCAACATCAAAACAATCAAACAAAAAAAAAACTCCGATCTTTGTGTTTTTTGCGGCACTATAATCATAGCTAGCTACAAAAAATCTTGCCAATAACAATTGAACGATTAGTCCGTTGCGAATTTTATACAACAATAAAATACCGAAGTGGTCTAACCGAATTTGTTTTTTCTATGAGAAATGGATAAAAATGGGATGGTCACTTGCCCGTGTTGTGGATCCGCTTCATCAGAATTCTCCTGGTTTATTGCTGGTTCATGTCTGGCTTTCATTGATTTTTTGATCTGGATTCCAGGTATCCGCTCGTGGGATCAATCATCCGGCTCGAAGGAAAAAATGTAAAATTGTTAGGTCTTCACTCAGGAGAAATCTTGGGATGCCTTTTTATAAATGAAGCACTTTTTTATAATTTAATTTCTTGATTTTTTATTGTTATGATTTGATATTTATAACTGACGACAATAATTTTTCCCCACCCAACGGACAAGGGTTCAGTAGTATTTTAAATTCTTAGTGCAAGTTTTCGTAAAGAAGTGAGTTAATTTTACTGATGCAAGCAAGCCTTTTTATAATGATTTCGTACATCTATATTTCCCTTGTTTGTTGGGTGAGAAAGGGACAAAAAATAAAAATAAAATGATTCTATCGACATCTAACGAACAAATCAGACAACTCTTGGATCGCAATCCAACCTTTGATGGTAACTCAAATCCATATCCATAATTGGTTTGAGTCCTGGGTCTAAATCCAAACAACCTTCCATAGCTTTTTCCTGTCAACTCGGTCGTATGCTTTTTGTAGATCTACAAAGGCACAGAAGAGTTTCTGTTGTTTTGCAAGAAACTTCTCAGTGAGCATACGCAAACAGAAAATTTGGTCCATGCACCCCCTTCCACTCATAAAAGCACCTTGCACATCCCATATTTTATCTTTTGTTTCCATTCTTACCCTTTCAATCAATATTCTACCATACAACTTGCCCACTGTACTAAGAAGGCTAATAGCCCTATGATTCCCACATTCCATACGTGACCCTTTACCTTTGTACAATGGCATGATTACAGCCCTTCTCCAATCTAATGGCGTGTAACTCTCCTCTAAACATTGGTTAAAAATTCTGCACAACCATGTGAGAATAATACGGCTATCTCCTTTAAAGTATTCGGCAGCAATATTGTCGAAACCCACAGCCTTACCATTTTTCATACATTTAATAGATTTTTTTATTTCATCCATGCTGATTTTGGTAACATTCACTCCATCATCGTTCATAACCGATTCACCGCTTGGATCACAGTCACTTGGATTACTTCCGAAGACTTCCTCGAAATATTTCATCCATCTCTCTTTAATTTCATTATCATTCGTCAACATTTGTCCATCTTTCGATTTTATCACTTTCATGCTTCCGTTCTCTGGTCCACTCCGGGATCTTTTGACCTCCTTCCAAAACAGTTTTATGTTTTCTTGGAAGTGCTTTGTCATTTTGATTCCCTCTTCTTCTTCCAGGCATTTTTTCCGTTCTTTCACCCCAACACTTACTCTTTTCTTGCATGCCTTATACACTTCTTTCGCTCGATCTCTCTCTTCGCTTGAAACACTGCCAGTCGCTATCAGATGTAACCATGCTTTCTTCTTCTCTGAGACCAGTGCTTTGATCTCATCATCCCACCATGCATCACCTTTTTCCTACCTTGCTTACTTATTCCACACACGTCTCTAGCAGATTCGCATAGACTCACCTTAATGTGGTTCCGTGTTTCCTCTATGCTCAGACCGTTCATTTCCTTCTCATTCAATCTCATTTCTGCACACTTCTCATACTCACTTCTGACCTAATCGTTTTGTAGTTTTTCTATTTTGACTCTTGTTGGAGCTGATACCATTTTCACCTTAGAGCGCCAGCCGCAAAAGAGGTTTACTTTTGACACCACCAGAAAGTGGTCAGTTTCAACCTCAGCCCCTCTGAAAACTCTTGTGTCCTCGGTAACGGCTCTCAACCTAGAGTCAATTACTACAAAATCGATTATTGATCTTTCAATTCCTCTTTCCCACGTATACTGATGGATACCTTTATGATCGAAGAAAGTATTCGACACAAAAGGGTTCCACTCTAAACATACCTCAAGTGTTCTGTTCCCATTATCATTCGTTCTTTTATCCCCAAACATACCTAAGGCCGAATCAAATCCGTCACGTCTAATACCGACCCACCCATTCAAATCGCCCGCTATAATAATCCTATCATTCAACTCTTTTAGTCTCATTACATCATTCACACCAGTCCAAAAATCATCTTTCACTTCGTCACTTTCAGAGTTAACAGGGGCATAGCAAATAATAAGAAACACCCTTGTTAAACCAATTTTGAATCGGATCCACATTATTCTTGGAGTTACACATTCAAACTGCAACATACATTCAACCATTCTGGGAGACAGTAGCGCTGCAACACCCTGACAAGCCCTCTCCGTATCTGGTCTCCCAGACCAGATGACGAACTTATCATCATGTTGCAATGTACCGCTCTCCTTTTTCATACTCTCAGTTATACAAAGTACGTCCAAACATTTGCCTTTCATTGTATCACATAATTCATTCATCTTTCTTTCCATCCCTCCTCTTATATTCCATGTGCCAATTCGGCATTGCTCACGTTCCGTCCTCCTCTTTGCGCCACCGAAGGGTTGGCGATGTGATGGATAGCGAGTCGAGTCTCATCGACACCTGTGTCGGCCATTCCCTTCCACGGACTACTTCTTACAATCTATAACATCCTTAATCTAACTTACTCTACTTAATCTTACTTAATCTAACTTAATCTAACTTAATTTAACTTAATATAACCTAATCTAACTTAACCAAACTCAATCTAACTTACACATACGCAAAAAACAACCATAATAAACTGGAAATTCATAACGACTATTGTGAAAAACAACAACAAAAGACATGAAATTAACACTAGAGAAAAAAAATGTATATGTGTGCATCTTGTCACTGAAGACGGTTTATTATTATTAATTATTGTGTTAATCCACTTTCACTTGAGTGTTTTTTTTTTTTTTGTAGCCATCAATGACTCCGTATGTACGGTAGGTACTAGTAGAGAAAGGGCGCGGGTTCAGTACAATGTCGTACTAGTCCGAGAGTTATGGATTATAGAAATGTTTCATACAGTGTCTTATCCCTATAAAATGTTTATAATATCACTCCCTATCAGGAACAAACAGTCTTCCTTCCTTGTGTGCGGGGGCGGTAGGCGGGCGGATCGGGGGTCGCATTTATATCACTGTAAAAATGTTTATACGTAATACCACTCCATATGAATCCGATGTCACCCTTCCATGAGCTCGGGGCGGGTGGTGGGGCAGCGGGGACTGCAGTTAGGGGAACAGAGGTCACTAGATAATAATATTCTTATTTTTTTTTCTCTTATTTCTCTATCCTTCTGAGAACGGCCGCTTCAGCTAGGGGTGCAGACTGCAGGACTAGTGCGTTTCTGAGAAGGGCCTTCTCGATGCGCGACGCACCGGACAAGTCATACGGGTGCGGGGATGAGGCGGGGGTCAAGAGGCACGGCAGGCAGGCACCCAAGGGTCGAACAGATGACCACATCTGGTGAATGTTCTATGCTAGTCTCGAGTTTTAAAACACTGTGTTTTTTTTAACATTCTTATTTAATTTAGACATCATTAAAAAATGATAAATACTTGTGTTAAAAAAATAATTACAAAAAGCACATTATTTTAATAGTTTTATCATCACGCCATTCAACATTTTTGGATGTAGGTATAAATGAAAGCAAATTTGGAATGAAATAAAATCGATATTGAGTTGTAATTTTAAAAGGCTGGTACGGAGAATAATTAATCTTTCTCATTGTAACCGCCCTGCACGATCATAAGAACAACTTTCGACGAAATGTGGATTTTCGGGCGCATATGTGCCATTTCGGTTAAACGCTCTTAAAGGATTGAGGTAAAATGGGAGAGAACTCAACAAAAGCATACGTAAACCCTTTATAGTAAAAAAATAGCCGTTAAAGGGTGTACTGAACCAAGATGTGATCCCAGAGAATTCAGAAGGCATCATAATATAGCGGACGAACTTTTGATATGGTCGTGCAACGTGAGTATATGAGTATAATATATAATTTACCTGCTTCAGTGTCTGAATACTTGTACTGGACTTGAGTAGAAGATTAGTGAACTCGAGACCACCTTGTGTCCCGAACAAACACGAGACCTCTGCTTTGTCCTGAAAATAGTGGCACACCCAAATTAAATATTTTTTTAATTATTGGAGACAATATTAAACACCCTCAAACGAAATACATGAAACAGAAAACACAAGAAAAATATTAAGATAATGTTGGTACTCGTAGTTCTTTGTCGAAATATGATATTGAAATTGAAGGAGGTCTGATCGGGTCAAATTAGCTCACCGAGACCAGACTACACCACCGAGCCCCAGTAATGTCTTATTAGTTTTCCATTTCTCTTGAGAGTGTTTAATATTTTCATCAATGACTAAATTAGTATAATTTGAGGTTTTACTCAATACGTTATTCCATTATAAAAAAAAATTAAAGAGGAATTTGTTTATTAGCTGCAACCAAGGAATAACGATTTATTTTTAGTCGAAAGATTAGGAGATATCTAAATTATCCCCATCGATATTAAAATACTGGCAGTTTTAAAATATAATATCCAGGAGTGAGTGAGGGCAGTCGCATCTACGGTCTCTTATTTACTCAATGTGTACATCCTATTCCGTACAGATTTTATTAAAATTCTACAATTTTCATAAAACACGTTATAGATATGAAATACTAGAACTGGTTTTAAAGGGATCTCGAGTTTCGAAATAATTTAAAAAAACATTACCCTTGTAACATTTTTATGTATCCATTTTTCCGCAATAATAATATTAAAACACATCCTTGAAGATATTTTATAAAGTAACACAACCATTCTATCATTACCTACTAACAACTACTGAATAATTAATCATCAATTAAAAACTTAGATGTCAAGTAATTTGTTTAATGCAATCTTTATGACACATGAATATTGTATAATAATTAAACATGCCAATTTCGGTTGATTTTTATATCTTCATTTAATTGAGGTGAATTTGAATGATTAACTCTCGCATTGGAAAAGACATTTTGATCAATTATCAAAATTGTGTGTATCATGGGAAAAGAATCCTAGCAATCCCATAACCGCGTCTGAGACTAGGAGACTATCGTCAGATGAGTACGATATCTCCGGCTTTGTGTCGGATGATAATCTAATGGGTTGTTCTCCTCTTTCTTCTAGCTCCAGTTGACCAGTGGCATCGACGTCGGGAACTGGAAAGAACGTTTACAACTACGGACACACAGATGAGTCAATGAAGACAGGACTCAACTCACTACTTAATATGAGAAAAAAATTTAATACCTACTGTAAATAATGGATATTTGTACATATTTTAAATATTATAAGGGTCATCTTGTTGTGTTACCGTCGTCAGAAGTGTGGAGGGATGTGGTGAGTAAATGTCTTAAGGTTTGAAAGAGACATGCGTACATGAGTGAGACAGCATGAGTAAGAGTATTGTATAAAATGGCGTGATTGTTGTCCATCCGTCCTCTTTGCATACGGGCTTCCTGGAAAAACACATAAAGCTTTCAAAATAAACGTAAATAAGATTACCCACGGAATATTATTGTCTCCACTTACTCATTACCAAAAAGCTTTTGATAAAGTTAACCACTCTATCTTACTAACACTTGAACAAATAGGAATACGTGGAGACCTATTTCGCTGCGTGAAATCATATTTGTATAATAGAACTCAATTAGTTCTTATTAATGGATACAAATCATTCCCCATATTCTGTTGTAACTTCTGATGTACCACAGGGTTCAAATCTTGGCCCCTGCTTTTTCTTATATTCATAAATGACCTTGGCTCCAAATTAAACTGTGATTATGCTTTTTTCAACGATGATCTTTAATTTTTTCGTAACGTTAAGTCTGTTTCCGATCATCAACTGCTCCAAAAAGACCTCGATACACTCAATAACTGATGTACCGTCAATGATATGCACATAAATGTTAAATTTTAAACTTCACCGGAAACAGAATTATAAAGGATTTTTCTTATGTTATCAATAATATTATTCTCAAAAAGGTGTCTTCAATAAGAGATTTAGGAAACACTCTTAATTCTAAATTCATATTTGATATACCTACACATTAACGACATTAAGTGCAAATCATTAAAAATGATGGGATTTATTCACAGAATATGTAAACCTTCCAAAGATCCTCAATCAATTCTAACTCTATGCATTGCCTTAATTAGAAGTAAACTTGAATATGGAAGCACTATTTGGAATCCACATTATTGCAAATGTGAAAACATTTTAGAATCAGTAAAAAAAAAATACTAAGAATATTATCCTTCAATTGTGGACTACATGACCATCTCAGATCATACGACGTACGTCGTGATTACTTCAAGATAGATACACTTAAAACTAGAAGGCAATTGACTGATCTAATATGTTTACATAAAATTATTCACGGCCATCTTGATACTACATCATGTCTTAAGCGGGGTCCAAATGCTTGGCGAGCCTCGGCAAGCGTCCACAAGTCCCAACGTCTGGAGCGCGCGTTTGCGTAGGCTTGCAAGAGCTTGCGAGAGCTTGCCACCGATCCGGCGAGGTCGGATAATTTGGCCACAAGCGGCAAGCGCTTGGTCGCGCTCAGTGGAACTTCCGAGCTGACGGCGAATGCACGCCGTTTTTGCTCCGTGCGGTCTATGATAATATAATATTACGAGACATATGAATGGCGTATGAGGCGAGCCTGACTTATTAAAATGTATAAGTACATAAATTTAATGCACTTACGTAATTTATTGTGACTGGACTTACCTAAAAAGTCAAAATAAATAAATAATGTTTAATTGATGATTATGCAATAGTATTTATTACAATAATAAATATATGATTTTTGTTAGAATATCTTTTTTTAAAATACAAGACAATATTATATAAAGACAAGTGATCCTCGAGTTCGAGTCCCAATTGCGATCACTACCTTTGGAAGCGAAAACTTCTTTGGCACCGTTGTGATTTGAAACTCGATGAAACGAAAAAGTGGCACTAAAAAGAGACAAAAATCTATAGTATTTAGCCTGCGAGATAATGTCTCCTCTTTGTGCGGTGCTTCGTAGCCTCCCCACTCTTTTCTACCTTAGTTTTCTGAAGGTTTCACTTCTACCGCGTGTAAACTAGACATTGTATTTTTCTGTGTCTTGTTCTTTTTCATATTTTTAATTAGTATTATCTTCTTCAATGGTTCAATGGTATAAAAATACATTTTCCCCTTGTTTTTTGTTTCACGTTAAAATAAAGGTGACTGGCCAACTCAGAATGAAACCAACTCAGAAAGGTCATGATAAAAAAATTGATTAAGTTAGGTTAGGGTTACCGGCAATTTTAAAATTATTGTTTCATAGCTTTTAATGATCTTTCTGAGGTGTTTCTCAGTTGGTTTCATTCTGAGTTGGCATGGAACCAAAATAAAAATAGATTAACGCAAACATAGTATAGCCTAAATAGAAGTCCGCCGCGTTTGGATGCTCCGAACACACTGGCACGCTCGCAAGTGTGTGGAAGCCAGCCATTCGTTTGCCAGAGCTTGCCTGAGCTTGCGGCAAGCCGTTTGTCGCAAGCATGTAGCGGTACCATTAGCAGTGTTGAAATAAATGTCCCCAATTCCCATTGTTTAAGACGCCATAACATTTTTTATGCATGCCTGGCGTATTTCTTATGTCTCTTGCCATTCTTGTAATGTGTTACTTAAGTGAGCTTGTATATAATTCTGTATTTTTAATTGTGATGTTTTTCTTTTTCTAATTAAATGTATCTGTATTTAATTAAATGTAATTGTAGATTTTTGTAATTGTGTAATAACTGAGTTTTATAACTGGATTGTTCTCACGTAAGTGCGAACATCTGTAAAACCCGGTAAAAATAAATAAATAAAAAGTTGGTTCTCACTCACTTAGCGATGATAATAAGCCAACTTCTTTACACATATGTAGCTACCTGCGCTGTGAGAAGTACTTACTTAAGAATTCAAATTCAAGCAATTCAAATTCCAATTCTTTTGAACAGCAAGCTGAAACAAATTGTACTGTTTATTATTTTTTGACTGTCACACTCCATATGTTGATAACATTGTGAAAATTTTAATGGCACATAAAAAAAAAACTATCAACCGATGATTCTAGAGCTTTCTTTTAACTGTGTTTACGTAGCACGTTCAATTGCTACATTGGTGACCCCGATGTTCACATTAGTGACCACGAAGTTTACATTTGTGAATCCGACAGTGAACACGACGCGTGCAAGTACGTCTACCGCGAGCACGTCGCGCATGAAATAAACTCTTCGGTGATAAATTTCGCGCACCAATCATCATCATGTCTCTTGTGAGCGGAACATCTGAGGACAGCCAGCAACCAATAACCAGCAACAAGCAACCAACGACAAGTAACCAGCAACACAACATCAGGAATCCACCGCCTGAGGTCAACCGAGTGGCAGTACGCATTCCGCCTTTTTGCCCTAATGACCCAGAATTATGGTTCGCTATGGTGGAGCGCAGCTTCGAGGCAGCAGGAGTGACCGTGGATGCCACAAAATTTAGTTTCATTCTCGGAGCCTTGGATCCCGCCCACGCCCAAGAAGTCCGGGACATCATTGTGAAGCCCCCTGAGGTCGGTGCATATGCACTATTAAAATACGAATTAACCAGACGCCTCAGCTCCACGCAGGAGCAGAAGACAAGGAGACTTCTGGAACATGAAGAGATCGGAGACCGTAAACCCTCCCAATTCTTGAGACACCTGCGCACCCTCGCCGGCAGCGCTGTGCCCGATGAGGTTTTGAGAACCCTATGGATGGGTCGTCTTCCTAGAAGTATGCAGGTGGTTCTGGCTACGCAGCAAGACACTCCGCTTGACAAGGTGGCCAGCTTGGCCGACGCCATAGCAGACTATGCTGGTAGACCGGCAGTTAACTCAGTGGCTGTTCCATCGTCCGAAGATTCATTGGTTACACAGATGGCGCAGTTGATGCAGCCTCTCCAACAAGAGCTCGCTACCTTGAGGCGCGAAGTTTCGACACTACGCTCTGGCCAGCATAGGAGGAGCGCCACCCCGCATCGTTGGAGCAATCGTTCCCGCAGTCGGTCCAGAGGTCGTCAGCCCGAGGGAACATGCTGGTACCACTGGAAGTATGGGACGAAGGCAAGCAAGTGCACCAAACCCTGCAACTTCCAGCAGAAAAACGCGCGGGGCCCAAACTGATGGCGACCAGCGCCAGCCCCAACCAAGTCAGTCGCCTTTTTGTTACCGACAGGGTAACCCGTACCCAATTTCTTATAGACACCGGCGCAAATCTCTGCGTTTTCCCACGACGCCTTATCCAGGGACGCCCCACTAAAGCGACATACGAACTGGCAGCAGCAAATGGCAGCACAATCGCTACTTATGGCAGCCTAACGCTCAACCTGGATCTGGGATTGCGACGCGACTTTACTTGGAGCTTCGTCATTGCAGACGTCTCCAGGCCAATCATCGGGGCAGACTTTCTCGCCAAGTACGAGCTACTGGTGGATGTCCGAAATAAACGGCTGCTGGACCAGGTGACGAATTTGACCATCACGGGAAAACGAAGCGACAACAAGATCGCTTCTATTAAGACGGTCACAGGAACGTCCCCGTATCATAAGCTTCTTCAACAGTTTCCTGACATCACTCGCCCTGACGGCGCCAGGAGGGAAGTTCGTCACGCAACACTGCACCATATTAACACCACGCCAGGACCTCCAACAGTCGAACGCCCACGACGCCTTGCTCCTGACAAGTTAAAACGCGCCAAGAAGGAGTTCGAGGCCATGGTCCGTCTCGGAATCGCTCGACCTTCCGAGAGCTCTTGGGCATCTCCCTTGCACATGGTACCCAAGAAGGACGACCAGTGGAGACCATGTGGCGATTATAGAAGATTGAACGCCAGAACTATTCCGGACAGATACCCCGTACGCCACATCCAAGATTTTGCACAGGCACTGAGCGGCACCAAGATCTTCTCAACGATTGATCTGGTGCGGGCATATAAATCCCTGTGGCTCCCGAGGACATTCCGAAAACAGCAATCACTACGCCATTCGGACTCTTCGAATTTTCGGTGATGTCTTTCGGCCTCCGCAACGCAGCCCAGACCTTCCAACGCTTCATGGACGAGGTTACCAGAGGCTTAGATTTCTGTTACGCCTACATAGACGACATCCTTATTGCCTCAACGTCAGAGGAAGAGCACCTAGCCCACCTCAAGATATTATTCCAGCGCCTGCAGGAATATGGTGTTGTCATCAACACCGCCAAATGCCATTTCGGCCTGACTAAGGTCAAATTCCTAGGATACTCGGTGTCCGACGCTGGCACTTCACCCCTCCCAGATAAAGTGGAGGCCATCAACAACTACAGCCAACCAGCTTCCATCAAGGATCTCCGCCGTTTCCTGGGAGCAATAAATTTTTACAGAAGATTCATTCCCAATGCCGCGAGGACACAAGCTCCACTCAATGACCTCCTAAAAGGGAACCAAAAAGGCAAACAACTCGTGTCTTGGACTGCCGAAACAGTAGAAGCTTTCAGCAAGTGCAAGGAAGCTCTGGCCCAGGCAACCCTGCTCGTTCACCCGAAGTGCGACGCCCCACTCTCTATCGTCAGCGACGCGTCTGATACTACAGCCGGTGCCGCACTCCACCAATTCGTCGCAGGTCACTGGGAGCCTCTAGCATTCTTTTCAAAGAAGTTTTCGGCAGCTGAAAAGAAATATGGCGCATACGACAGAGAACTACTAGCCATCTATCTCGCTGTGAAATACTTTCGCCACATGGTGGAAGGCAGGTCGTTCACCATATTTACAGACCATAAGCCTATCACGTTCGCCTTCCAACAAAAAGCAGACAAATGCTCACCAAGGCAATTCCGCCATCTGGACTATATCAGCCAGTTCACAACTGACATCCGACACGTCTCCGGAAAAGACAACATCGTCGCGGATGCTCTCTCCAGGGTCGAGACGATAGATACTCCTCTGGACTACGCAGCGCTGGCAGCTGACCAGATGTGCGACCCTGAACTGGAACAACACTTGCAAGGAAGTTCTAGCCTACAACTTAAAAAGATTAATATTCCGGGTACTGACGCGCATCTCTACTGTGACGTCTCAACTACCATAGCCAGACCCTTCGTCACGAAGAAGTTCAGACCTGCGGCATTCAATGCGGTCCATCAGCTGGCTCACCCTGGAATTAAGGCCACGGTTAAGCTCATAACTCAACGTTATGTCTGGCCGGCCATTAAAGCTGAGACTATTAAGCTCGCACGCAATTGCCTTCAATTCCAACGAAGCAAGATTACACGGCACGTGTCAGCACCCCTGGGAGCCTTTCCCAGACCCTCCGCTAGATTCGAGCACGTCCACATCGACATAATCGTCATGCCTTCTTCAGAAGGATGCCGATACTGTCTCACGTGCGTAGACAGATTCACGAGATGGCCAGAGGCATTCCCGATCCCAGACCAAGAGGCTGAAACAGTGGCGCGTGCTTTCTACAAGGGCTGGATAACAAGATTCGGCACTCCACTCCGCATTACTACGGACCAAGGGAGACAATTTGAGTCGAGGCTGTTCAGGCAGTTGAATTTCCTGGCAGGCACGACGCAAATCCATACAACTGCATACCACCCCGCAGCAAATGGCATGGTGGAACGATTTCATCGTCAACTGAAAGCAGCGATCAAGTGCCATCAGAATAACCGTTGGACGGAAACACTTCCCACCGTACTCATGGGAATCAGAGCAGCTTGGAGAGATGACCTCGCTACAACCTCAGCCGAGCTAGTATACGGTGAGCCGCTCCGCTTACCCGGCGAATTTCTATGTACAGCACGACCTAATGTTAACGACGACACCGGAAGCTTCCTCAAGGAACTACGGAAACATTTCAACGAGCTGAGACCAGTTGAAGGTACCCGCCATGGTTATGGACATCGTTTCGTCTTCAAAAATCTTCCCACAGCTTCTCACGTCTTTCTGAGGGACGACACAGTCAAGAGCCCGCTTCAACAACCCTACAGTGGCCCTCATAAAGTCGTTCGTCGGCACGAACGAACATATACCATACTGGTAAAAGGGAAGGAAATCACCGTGAGCATCGACCGCCTCAAACCAGCATACGTTGCTCAAGATCTTGAGAGTTTCACATCACACTCGCAAACCGCATCAGAGTCACCAGCCGCCACATCACAACCAACCCTTCCGTTGTTCGATGGCAGTAAGGATCGGACACACACAACCACTCGTTCTGGAAGGCGGGTTCGATTTCCCGATCACCTCGGTATCTGACTATTCCTCTTTCCACCGCAGCCATGTTTGCGTTGTCTGGGGAGGGAGTACTGTAGCTACCTGCGCTGTGAGAAGTACTTACTTAAGAATTCAAATTCAAGCAATTCAAATTCCAATTCTTTTGAACAGCAAGCTGAAACAAATTGTACTGTTTATTATTTTTTGACTGTCACACTCCATATGTTGATAACATTGTGAAAATTTTAATGGCACATAAAAAAAACTATCAACCGATGATTCTAGAGCTTTCTTTTAACTGTGTTTACGTAGCACGTTCAATTGCTACACATACAAAATAAATGACATAAAGTCTATCTTTTAGAGCAGTTGGAAATTAACAAACATTATAATAATCCTTAAGCTATTTTAATAAATGAACAAAAATATAATAAACTTACCACTTTTAGACATGTTCAAACCAAATTTAAATACTTAATTATGCTTGAAAACAAAACCATAAGTCATAATTTGCGAAAGGCTCATAATATTATGAGTGCATAGCGACCTTCAGTCGAATTTAAACCATGCCATTGGGAAAGTACAATAATTACTAACAACAATTGGGTAAATAATAACCATCAATAACTTAAGTCATTTTACTCAGAAATTAGAAATTAGTCATTGTAAATACCTATCTAGAAGTATTATAAATAGATCGTCTGTAAGTGGCATGACTACAGTTTGATAATGCCTTCAGAAGGCGAAACAGTTGTCACGCGTACTGTTAATTGCACAGCAGAACTTATTTTTAAATAAAATGTTTTTATTGATTAAAAAATAATGTTAGATATCATCATCATTACATAGTATAAAATGAAGTGATTCCGAAAGTAGTAACTTCTCAATACCACAAGGCACAGTTCTAGGACCACTTTTGTTCATATTATATGTAAATGATATATTTGAAGTTGCTAAATACGGGGAAATTATCTCATACGCAGACGACACAGTGCTTCTTCTAAAAGCAAACACATGGTTAGAACTGACTAAAAAGGCTAACATAGACATAAATGAATTAAAAACATGGTTTGACAATAACCTACTAACATTAAACTCTAAAAAAACACATTACATACCATTTTTCACAAAAAAACCAAACACGCCGTATGAAATAAACATAAGGATCCATTCTGCACCACACACTCAACAACACCACTGTAACTTATTGTGTACTAATATTGAAATGAAAACTTCAACCAAATATCTAGGAATCACTATTGACCAATGTCTAAAATGGATACCGCATATAACCATTCTTAAAAACAGAGTACGAAAATTGACATATATTTTTAGCTGTTTGAGACACATTCTTAGTAAAGAACTACTGAGAATGACGTACTTCGCATTCTGTCAATCCATAATCCAATATGGTATAATAGGATGGGGTGGCGCCTATAAAACTCACATACAATCTCTCTACATTGCGCAAAAACTAATAATAAAAATAATATTAAAAAAATCATTTCTATATCCATCTGAACTCATATTCAAAGAATTTAAAGTCAGAAAATTAAATACTCTCTTCCTGTATCATTCAACCTTACAAGTTTACAAAGAGGATATCCTAAACAAAACCATACCTTTCAAAAACACAGTAAATCTCAGGTAAAAATACATGTTACCAATTCCCATTTGTAAAAAAACTTTGGGTCAACAAAACTACAAATACTTGGGAACAAATTTCTTTGATAAATTACCAGAAAATATAAGATCCCTTAAGGACAATTTCAAAAATTTCAAAACACAATTAAAAAAATATACTGAAAACCTTAACTAAAAAAAAAATAAATAAAAATTAAAAAAAATATACACATAAATTTCTCTTATTCTTTATATAAACTAAATTTCAAAAAAATAAAATCAAAATAACCTAACAAATAATACTTCCTCCCGTATACACAAGCATCTGCTTATTATGGGAGAATATTTTTTTAAAATAGGTATATTTGTATTTAATAATTGCATTAAGTTTTATTTTTTATATACTTTCATTATATTTATGTATCTATTGTATGTACTGTACCAAAAAATAAAAAAATTCAATTAAAAAAAAATAAAAAAAAGAAGTCGCTCAAAATGTATGTGTGCGTTAATCTTTTAAACTATGCAACGGATTTTCATACTGTTTTCACAAATAGATAGAGTGATTGAAGAGGAATGTTTATATGTATAATACATGTAAATTATATTAGAGAAAAGCCGAGAAATTCAAAGAAAACATATTTTTGTGCGATTTAAAACGGCTGGCGGGCCGTACTATAGTCACTTTTGAAATTCGTTCTACGGAAGAAATTGGAAAATAGATGTCCTAGAGTAAGTAGGTATTTGATTTTCCCTTTTCAAATATCCAGTGTTACATTGCAAGCATTGTATAATTAGTGGTGATCGCTCGTATTGCATTACATAGTATTAAAAAATGTATGCGCGCATTGATCTCATGCGGTTTTCGCCAATAGAGTGTTTCAAGGGGAAGGTTTATATGTATGATACATGCTTATTATAGTAGAGAAAAGCCGAGAAATTCAAATATTCAATTTAAGCAGCGGGCAGCGGGCAGCTGGCAAGCGGGTGGTGGGGATTTTATAAAGGTTGGGTAATGGCGTTGTGTATCGTTAGCCACAGCGACGTGTGGCCGGGTCTGCTAGTTGATTATATAAAAGAAATGAAAAATAAAAAAAAAACACACAATCAGTTATTTTTGCATATCGCGGCTGTGAGGGTGAAGGTGAAAATGCAATCCTCTGATAGATAGGAACGAAGCACTTGTGATCCTTTTGGAGCAGTTCAAATGTATTGGAAAGGATGCAACGATTAGAACCTTGAAAGACTAAATTTTAGATAAATTAAACAATTTAACTTTGTTTGAACCACTTGAGTAAAGCCGGCCGGTTTCGGAACGACCGTTCCTCCTTCAGGGCAAACGTATACTAATTATTTTAGTAGCTTCAAAAACTCGTTTATCTTTTTCCTTCAACCTACTACGCTACCCTCATTCTACTCTAATCTACCCTTCTCTAATCATTTCTACTATTTCTGAGAAAGCGGAACCATAAAAACATTTTATGCCGTATGTGTACATAGTACATCTTGTATGATATTTCATTTGCATGGTAAATATTTACATTGAAAATTATGGAAATAAGGACATACAGTTATTCATATAGTATAATAATGACTACATGGGAAAATTCCTTGATACTAATTTTATTTGTGTTTCTAGCATTTTACCATATTAAATAAATATATGTTAACGTGGTGAAACGTTTCATTTGTTATTATTTCATAAAAGTCTGTTGGTTTTAGATGGTTTCCTAAAAAAATATTGTTAGGCAAATTATATTACAGTTTTCAGTTATCTTAAGCGAATTCCTTGGTAAATTTGGTGTTTTGTCTGTAAGAATTTTCAAAACATCTCCTAGATAAAAATTACTCGTTTAATAATGATAATAATAATTCAACTCCGTTATATTTACAAAATAAAGGACCTGAACTAAATATTTTGGAGCGGTTTGAAATGAATAAAAAAATTAAAAATCATGAAACTAATTTGTTAAATGGGGAACCAGAATATAATTTGTTCACCGCTCTTAGATATGTTGTTAGCAGATCTACATGGGGGTCCTTACATTCTGCCGACAGACTAGCTCAGGTTTTAGTCAGCAGAGTGAGGCGTGTATGTGGCTTCTCTGAAATAAAGCTCAAATTTCTACGGGCTGGGGGAAGGCAGTGAAACCAGTAACCAGGGTAAACAACAGTTATATTGGGTAAAACACCTGCGTAAACACAATATCACAATAATGCATACAGAGTAATTCAGGGTAGCAACAACAGTTATATCTAAAATGGAGGAATCTGTCCCTATAATCTCTCTGGAAGGGCTATTTATCTCCGCGGTGAATTTACTGTGAACACACGCAAATATGGGGGAATATAATAGCTTGGGTACTCACAGTGAGCGTTTGGACTCTTGTATCTTCCGTATCGGGAAAGAATTCGGCCATTCTTGGTGTCGCAGTGTATCACTTAGCAAAAACACGTTCCATGCTTCCGCGTGGAACTTTCTGGAATGCGCGCGGAACGATTCTCACATTATGCGATTCTCACGAAGTGGCGGTTGGTGGCTCGCTATCGACGGTGGCTTGCTTGGGTTCCGCCGCCGGTAGCGCGCCGGCAAGCTAGCGGAGAGGGAGTGAAACTGTAGTTTGCGCAGTGGCGTGCGCTACAACTTGGGAGGAGGGGCCGAGTAATTTGCAGGGGCGTATTTGTGTATCGTAACAATGTTTAAGTCTATTAACCCTATTATTATAGACTGATATTGATAAAAAAATAAAAGCAATTATTTGTCAATATATTTCCATCACAAACACTAATATTTTTCATTTTTTTATAAGTAAAACTCTCTTTTTGTAACTTTTGAAGGTTATTCCCATCAATGTAATATATCATTGAAGAAGAGATTGAACACTAATAATCCAAAAAAATATATGAAACAGAACAAGACTAGACTAGACTAAAAATAGAACAGATAACAACTAGGACTCGAACCCAGAATCTCTCGTCTAACCAGGATGTGCGCTTTTACCAATTCAGCCATTGCCACCTGCTGTCATACCATCATAATTTTCAATCTCTTATTTTCAAATTTTAGAATTAATAATGTCATCTTCGACTGTTTTTTTCCATTCCATCGGCAACTGCCTTTTTGGTTTGACAGAAGGTGGCAATGGCTGGGTTCGAATTCAAGTTGCGACCATTATCTTGTTCTATTTATCTGTGTCTTGTTCTCTTTCATATTTTCATTTAGATTATAAGTGTTATTTTCTTCCTCAATGACAAAGGTTTTTTTTTTTAAGAACGATACGGGTTACGAGTTACGACCGGGTTAAGAATAACCATAAAAAAATAAAAATCTCCCACTACCATCACAGTAAGCGGAAAACGTTGCATATGTCGTGATAAAGGATTTAGCCAACCGTGGAATTGAACTCACTCCTGGGTGGGAACCAAGCTCGATGCCATCTCAGCCACTAACCGGTCAGAAATAATATAAATAAACCGTTTAATAGTGGCTTCGCCATGATTTGATAATGCCTTTGGAAATCAGATTTTCGATTGAGTTTCGCTAATATTGTCTTAAAAGTAACTAGGAACTTTAAAATATTGGAAAATATCCAGCACATCTCAAGTTATTTTTATTTTATTTTTTATTTTATTTTATTAGGAATATTTACAGGTTAATAACATTACATGCATTAAACAAACAATAAATTATAATAATTAGGTTACAACCCAAAAACATCATGCCCAAATAATAAATAAAAAGTCAATAATTATTAACTTTTTTTGGCTAATATTACAGAGATAGAAAATAGATAAATAATCTAAACACAGTCTATATATTGTGTGATACATAAAAGATACAGATAAGATAAGATAAAAAACAATGACAGTAGAAAAAATAAATATATAAAAATAATGATGAAAACTGAAAAACACTAGATGTAGGATCGAGAAATAATATGTACATTAATAAAAAAAATAAGTGAAAGTAAGATAAAAGTAAAGTGATAGTACTCACAAAAAATAGTAAAATATAGTGTGCCAGTTTTATGGCTATTTAAAAAAATAAAAATAAAATATTTATAAAACAACAAAAAAATATTTGATAAAAACACCGGACTTAAAGTGGAAAAATAATATATATACGCACATGTACGTATATACACATATAAGTACGTATTACATTATTTTTAATAAAAAAATAATAAAAAAAAACATAAAAAGTAAGAAAATAATTATTTAGTTTTGTTAAAGTGAATTAATCTACGAGTATTTGGTAATGAATTGGTTATTATAAGGCTCCATTAACTATATGTTTGAAAGAGCTTAAAGTACATGACAAGATATCAACATCGATACATTTTTGTTATAATGATTACAAGTTCTTAATAAGAAAGAATTTTGCCTGAGACTGGTTGAAGCAATTTCGACATGAAACAATGACTTGTCCCTAGTTTTCTTACTCGGAACTCTAATATTAATTGATGACAAAAGAGCCGGACTGTCAATATGACCATTCAAGATTTTGTGTAAGTAAGTCATATCCGTAATATCTCTCCTACTTTTTAGAGTTTTGAGTCCATAGTGTTTTATAGAGATGTCCGTGTCATAATAACGCACAAGTCTCTTGAAGTTCAAGTGATGTACATGTACAAATTTTCTTTGGACAGCTTCTATGCGTTTTGTGTATATATTATAGAGAGGATTCCATATAGGAGAGGCATACTCAAGATGACTACGAATATAGGAGTAATATAATATTTTGAGTGTTTGGATATTGGTGAACTCCTTTCCAACACGGAATAAAAATCCTAACATGCCCAAGGATTTCTTAACAATCGTATCAATATGTGCCTTAAACGAAAGTTTGTTATCAATGAGAACACCGAGGTCTCGAATTTGATTGACTTTTAAGCACTTGGCTGTTAGTAATACGATAATCATGTTCGATGTTTTTTTTTGTTTTTTGTAAAGGTTATTACATAACATTCATTTGGAGATAGTTGACAGTACAATAATTATTAAGTCTATTAAGATCTTCTTGAAGTTTATAGCAATCAGTAATAGAGTTGATAGAAAGAAATATTTTCAAATCATCAGCAAAGAGTAAGACTTTAGCATGCTTAAAGTATTTTACAATGTCATTGATAAATATAGTGAAAAGCAACGGGACACCTGATGGTACATTGACAATTTCAGAATTAAGGCCATTCACTGCTATTAACTGGGATCGTCCGTCAAGATAGGAGACTAGCCATCGGTACAAATCACCATGTATTCCCAAAGCTAATAGTTTTGATAAGAGTAGGCTATGGTCAATTTTGTCGAATGCTTTGGAGAAATCTGTATATATTGTATCCACTTGGATTATTTTATCCATTGATTTTGAAATGAATTCAGTGA
The DNA here is from genome assembly GCA_917880885.1 of Limnephilus marmoratus. NCBI lineage: Eukaryota > Metazoa > Arthropoda > Insecta > Trichoptera > Limnephilidae > Limnephilus > Limnephilus marmoratus. The sequence continues at coordinate 22,887,781 of OU862911.1, read as the reverse complement.
ATACTGCAAGATTAGACACAGTTGATCGTTTTTTCATAAGGCCGTGTTGATTTTCAGTTATTACTGACTGAACACAGTCATACAGTTGCTCATGAACAATTTTTTCAAAAATCTTACTAAAGATCGGCAATTATCTTCTTACTATTGGAAGTTAAGAGGCATAAAATAAATAAACGGTTCTTTTTTTATTAAGTGCCTTATAAAAATTTTAATTTATTTTATTTTATTTAAACTTTGCTGTAGTACTTTCGTAGACAAACAAATTTAAACACAACAATATTTACGTTATTCGTACTACAAAACAAACATTATTCAAGGTAGGTATATAATTCTTATCCGCTCTTCCATTTTGGTATGAATATTTACTCTCTGGTACAAATTATACATGCCTGACGTAGGTACACTTTCATGTTCCAAGGATACTTCTTGTAAAACTCGACTTGTAAGGTTCCTGTTTAAATAGTGAAGCTGACTCATTAGCTATTGAGCTTGAAAAGTGGGATTAGACCCCCCAACTCATTTCATTTCGCCGGAATTTCAGGTCATTGTTTTTCGCATATATTTGTCGGAACTTTTATCAAAGAAGCAAAACTAGCAGTCCATAATGGAGTGCTGGTACCTACTCTTATGTATAGCAGTGAGGATTGTAACTGGCGGAGAAATAATGAAACTGGACTGAATGCTATAGAAATTAGATCTTTAAGGCGTATGTGTGCACATCCAAGTATGATCGTGTGAGAAATGTGGAGATCCGCAAAGAATGCAAGGCTGATGAAAGCGTAATAAGTAAGATTAAGAAAGGAACGCTCAGATTGTTTTGGTTTTGCTTCGTGGATGATTTTTTGGGGAGGAGGGAAAGGAAGTTCTGGAAATTAACAAAGGTGTGTAGGAAATTAATCAAATTCCGGTTTCCTAAATATTCATGTGTTGAAATGTTTTGACGGCCTATTTGGTCGAGGGGCAAGGCTCTCGATTAGCGATCCAGAGGTAGCGCGTTCAAATTCCGGCGTGCGCATCTACATTTCATTGGAATAAATTGTGTTATCACAATTAAATGATTTAAAATAATAATATAAGGTATATTTGCTGCACACTCCAGAGTGGAAGATACTCTCAGTATCGCTTTCGTGTAAGGACACAATTCAGAATTGAAACTTTGCTTGAAATAGCTCTTCCCCAATTCCTTCCCCTCTCCACTTACCTTCAGCCTCACAACACATCCCATCGCAATAGTTTCACTTGCGGTTGGGAGCAGTTGGGACTCTTGTGCGGTATTCATGTAAAAAATGTTCAGATTAAACATTAAACATTTTCGCAATTTTCGTATCGATTTTGTCGCTGTAAATGTTAGCGCCCTCCTCTAACATTCGTAATTTCTTATCTCTCCATTTTCTTCTTTTCGAGCCCGATTGCGGAGCCTTAATACTTTTGGTTAAAAAATATATTTTAAAAAGTCAGCAGAGACCAACATGTCATCTACTTTTTTAATCCAAATAACCCCAGGAATCACTGATAACAGAAAGTCAGGTACATCTCTTCATTCAGAATAAGTTTTCTACATTCCACAAAGAAACTTTTAAAGGTAACACGAGATACTTTGGTATTTCCAGAGGAATTGTTATCAACCTTCTGCCGACAAATTAACCCGCAGGACTTCGGCAACTATTCTCAAATTTAACAGGACTCTTTACATAATATCGGAATATATCATATTGACTGGTTTATGTTGTATTTTATGATGAATTGAAAGAAAGACTGTATTTTTATAATATGGAATTAACGTCAAATATAAGAGACGTCGTCCACAGCAATAATTTTAGTTATTAGTTTCAAAAATATTTAATAATTCTCAGTGATTTCCGTACTACGAAGATATAAAAAGCGAACGGTAAAAAAAACAGCTGATTTTCATGAATGCGTGCGTATTCAGAGAGTCCGCGAATTTTTCTTCATCACAATAAACGATGGTTCGTCCTTCGTCCCCTATAAAACGTAAGATAAATTTCTCTGAGCATACGTAATAAGTATTAATAAGCTCTCATTTGTTATCATTTTCAAGCAAATGCCTAGACGTTGAATCTTTCAGGCTCAAACGATGACTGGGTGACTTCAATTTTATGTAGATTTGTACGAATTTTCTGTGGTAGGTAAAGTGTTAATAACAGCGTAATACTTAAGTTTTCTCAAGCAAACAAGAACTATCGAGTATAGTCTATTTCTAATAAGGAATGCTCTGGAATTAATTGCTGAATAAGTTGATTTGAAAAGGTTCCGAACGAGTCCGACGGGCATCTTTATCTCCATACAAAACTGCCTATATTCCAGAATTTCACGCTTCACCTAACTGCAAAGGCGAAGAATAGTGATGAGAAATGTGAAGATAATAGAAGGGATAACACGAGTGGTGAAACGCCTCCCTTTCGGGGGAGAAAAACCCCTGAATTGAGTAATCTTTAACTCTCTTTGTAAAAGGGATTATTTCTGCCACACCCGTCTCAAGAAAGTTTGTATTAATGCTTAATCTCTTTTATCTGTCTTCTCGATTTTACCTCACCATCTTGGCTAAGCCTGTGTGTACCGTAGGCTGGTATTTCTGTACAGTTACGTCATAACAGAAAGATCCAGTATGCTCTTTGATGTAAAGTCTAGTAAATCAATTTCTTCCGCAAAAAGTATGATTCAAACAAATGACGAAAGAAAATATCATTATTATATCAGAACCCTTGTACTTGTTGGAGCGTTTACTCATCTTGTTTTGGATGTAATTGAAGTGTCTCAGGCAGATAGACGCATGATCGACCATGTAATCGAATTTTCTCCATTTAGCGCACATCCACATGGCGGAAATACACGGAACGAAATATTAATGCTGAAATAAGGAGACGGCAAACACTGCACAATAAAAAATATTATTTGAAACCACCGCTTTTGATGTAAGGAAAAAATTACTTGAGTACAAAGATGTGAAAAATTATAACTTCCTACCGGAATGCGTATTTCCAATCCCTACCGCGTTTCAGTCGCGCTAGCTAGGGATTGTTATGCATAAATCACCTTACAAACACTATATCGGTTCAGTCGCGGCAGCAACTGATATGTATTAGGTTTTTTAAGGGGATTTTGCAACAAACCCTATGCTGATTCAGTTGCCTACGTGTTTCGTTGCTCTCTCTGTTTCTGTGAGGGTGACGACCGTAATTATGGAGTAGTTTTTGATATCAATTAAATGTGTGCAATAAATGCATTATATTCCCAAATATAATTCCCATATAACTTGCATTATATTCCCAAAAGGTAAGATACCCATTTTGGGATCTTCAATAGATCAGTGACAGTACATGTAGATATATAATTTAAACTAGCAATACATGTTTCGTCATTTACTGCAAACTCCTTGCCTCAGTGACATTCATACATTGTCACATTTACTTACAAGTCCATACCTACTGGTTCAGTTACCCGAACATATTATAATACCGTCAGATGGTTTCACCACAGGGGTGGGCAGAGAGGATGGGATTGGAAACACGCCACCGGAATCAATACAAATTTTAAAACGAAAACCCTCCACACTAAGAGTTAATTTAAAACTCACCAAAGGGCCATTTACTTTTAATACACAGCCCTACCGTCATTTCTTCCAGCATCGTGAGATACCCTCGTGTAGGTGATGGTACAGCCCTACTGTCTCTGTGCACAGCATTAAATGATTCCTGGTATTGATCCTGCTACAATCCTCCTACGTTACAGCATCATAAGATTTATCTTATTGGTGATACTACAGTGCGGACGGTATCAACAGATACTTCGTATTGGTAACGCCACAGCCCTACTAATACTGCGTAAAACATCATAAGATTCATTTAATTGATGATACAAGATTAGACTATATTTAGAAAATTTAGACTCTTGTGTGGTAACACAAAAAAAAATGTAACGTATTGTGGATGGCACAATCGCTCAAAATCTGAGCATTTTAGCACTGCAATGGTCTTATGTAAAATTTACTCTAACACATTTCTTGTTCAAATATTTAAAAAAAAACCTCTTACATCATAATTACACCATTAGAACAATAATCAACCGACACTACAATATACCTACACTACATACCACGTCAGCTCGAAGGTATTACATGTCCTAGCTCCTAAAATATTTAACCTTCTCACTTAGAACTTAAAAACCAGAACTCAACCCCATACCTTTAAAAAACAAATATCACAATGAATATATAAAATTTGTAACTTAAATTGAATTGTTTATATCCGCTATTGTACATTGTAATAACTATTAACTATTATTATCAACCTATTATTATTGTAATATACTACACATGATTTACATAATATTTGTAATTTAATTCAATTTGCATAATTTAATAACTCATAATTTAATTTATCAACCATGAATAATAATAACCGGGTTCATGGGGTGAGGTTTGTCTAGGTCTTGGAGGCGGATGACCAGGACATACTGAACCCAAGATTCCTACCCACCCCATAAACCCTTTTCCTTCCCAGAACTCTCCTCTCCTTTATTTCCTTAAAAAAACCCTCCTCACAGTATGATAGGTGAGCATAAAGATGACATAGGCCCTGAGGGAAATTATTTTCCTCGGGAGCCTCCTGTGTGGAGCTCATGTAAAAAAAAAAAAAATTAATCTGTAAACTTCTCCCGCCATAACACAGGGACATCCCTAGCATGGCGGATGAAATAACCCCAAAAATCTGCACAATGTACAATGTTCTTATAATAAATAAATACGTAAGGTTCCTAGATTTAATACCAAACAAACCGTACAAACCCTCATACACCAACACACAACAACTAACATGTTTGCGTAGTAGAAAACAAACCAATTCATTTCAATTTAACGATTGGTCGCGATGTTCGGGTTAACGGTTGCAGTTCCTTACAGATAGGGTGAATGTCGTAACGTAGTTTTAGTGTTCTGACACATTTCCATAAACATTTGGGTTAACCATAAAAACACCCTTATTCCACCAGCAAATCCCTTTAGGGGGATTCCGGAAGCCCTGAAACCGGGAAGCTTATGTATCTGATTCATTGGGGAACGGATATAGATATAAACGAATGCGGATTTACATTTATGTGGGTAAAAAATAAAACATTTTGAATTGCGCGCTTTAAGTAGGTAATCATTTTTTAAAAATTTGAAGAATAGAGCTATATTACCGCCAGGACAGAAAAATTACAAGATCTACTCATAAACCTGGTAAAGATAGACGAAAAACGTATCAAAGAAAGACTACTGTACTTAACTGTAGTATCATGCGGCATTAAAACCTAGTGAATGGTAAGAATGTAGCTAATTCAACTGAGTTGTTCCAGCTTGTGGATGAAGATTGCTCTGATAACAGTCCACCTCCGATAAGAGAAGGCTTCAGAATAAGAAGAATGTAGACATTATTCGAGATTTTTTCTATAGTGTATAATAAAAGGCCGAATATTTTTTCGAATTTAAAAACTATAATAGCTTACTCGCCGAAAATAGACTTCTGAAACTACCAGATAGAGTGCTATTTTTATTTAAAATTATTAAATCTTTAATTTACAGCCCTGAATTCAACTAATTTGCATTAATGTACCCGGAAATGTAACAATAACATTAATATCACTACAATTCCTAGAATTAATCGCCTTAATAATAAGAATAATAATAATTTTTGGATGATTTGTATAGCGCTGTTTTTGTGAAAAATCACTTCAAGGGCGCTGTACAATCTTAAAACCTATTTCTAAAATCTCAATTCCTACTACAAACTAGACAAACAATTAAAAACAACTTATGATTAAAAGTTGCATCCACCGGTTGAGAACATTGCAACCTGTAGATAGATATATAATTGTATAGTGATGACAATTCTGTAAGTTTCAAAAGGCAACTATTTACTTCGATTCTATCTTCTGATATTAACTTTTATTATTTCTCTTCCTTTTATGAAATCTTCTCTTTTAATTTTCTGTACCCTACGAGTATACCACATCTTAATATTTTTGTTATATTGGTTATAACTTATAACACATTCAAATAATTGTTCCCATGTACCTACATTCTAGCTTTTATTCATTACATTTTGTTTTACGTCAAGTCTTATTTTTTATTGGTACAACAATATTATTTATCGTGCTATATTTAAATTCTGTAAATAATTGAAAATTTTAAAGGAAAAGCCCGCTAGGGTGTAAATTTTAATATATGAAAATTAATATTTCTTTGTACAATCAAATGCATTCATCAACCATTCAACCATCAACCATTCAACCATTCATCCGATTGCGGCGAAACTTTGGTGATTTGATGTGCACATATTCGCGATGGTTTTTGTATATAATGGTGAGCTATGGCGTTATGAAATTTGTACCAAAATTTTGCAATAGGTGGCGCGCGAATTTTTTTAAGATTTTTGTATTTCATATAGTTTAGCAGCAGGGAGGGAAGGAGGGAGAGGATGATGGACTTTTAACCATTCAAGATGATTAATAAATTATGATGGACAAGCTCTCGACTAGCTATCCGAGGATCGCAGGTTTAAATCCGGCGTGGGCAAGTAAATCTTATTTGATCGTTTTGTGTTATTTCACAATTAATTTTTTTTTTAAATCAGGTTGCGTCAAGTTCCAGAGTGAAAAATACTCTCAGTATCATCCAGGTATGAGACCACCATTCAGAATTTAAACACTACTTGAAATGGCTTTTAGCTGTGTTTGGTGACCAGATCTGAATAGCCAGATACTTTCCCACCTTCCTCTTCCCAATCTCCTTCCTCTCTCTTCTACTTACAGCCTCACAACGTACCCCATTTGTGGATGCCATTGTCTAATGTGCTCCAGGCGGTTGGGAGCAGATGGGACTCTTGTGTGATATTCACATTTTATATAATCCAAATATTGTAAAAATTTAATTGATTTTTATACGAACGGAGTTTAATTACTTTATTTTCCTCTCTAAACTTTAATTGAACCCCCGTTGATAATGACCAAATGAATTACCACTGAAGCACCGTAACATATAATTTATCAGATTTACTTTTTTATTGTTGACAAAAAAACGAGGTGTTTTAAAAAATAAATTCATTTTTCATTCTGACACATTATTTTCACTTGTGTTTATTCAGCCGAAATTTGTAGAATTTTTCATCACATTCAAATTCGTTGAAAGTCGTGAATTACGTATGGAGATGATGTCTTGCGAGGAAATTCTTTGAAATTTCATTAACGTGTACTCAAAAACAATTCTTTATTCGGTAAAGCTGGTGAATTTAAGGATTTTTGACTTATCTTTTTTTCATCTGGGCCAGCTTACTTGCCAAAAACTGATTATTTTTATCCCGATCTCAAGAATTGCCAGAAAACAATTCCATGCTACACAATTTCTAATTCAATTTGAAAGGAAATGAAAGAAAGATTACGCAGTAATCTTCCACAGATGATTTGCTCCCAAAAGAGAATAAAGTTTTTATAATACCTGGAATGGATTATTTTTTCTGGCAGATACAACTTGTAACATAAGTATTATTTTTTCTAGAGTTGATAAAAGATTTTTAATAATGGCCTAATCAAATTTTATGGCAACTTTATTTAATGCGTAGTTACAAGTATATTGGCACAGCTGATATTAATTTGAGATGAAATGGGTTTTATAAAAAAAAAAGGTTTCATATTTAAATGATTAAAAGATAATATTAAGAGAGCTAAGACCCTCGATAGTGCATTAATTATTAAATAAGTATTTTCTCTTTAAACCCAAATCCTGAAAATGTTCAATTTGTAAGGCGCGTAAATAAATCTTAAGTCGTGGAAACGTTCAAATTCATAACCGTCTTCGAAATGAGTGAATTCGGTATTTAAAATAAATTCTTTCCCCAACTCCTTAATCAAATAGTTTGAAGGATGTATGCTCGGCTTTTTGGATGAGATCGCTTCATTTACACTAGCTAAATCAAGTTCTTGGGGAATGGAGATAACTTACTTTAGCAGAGAAGGATTTACGCAATTATTAGTTAATTTGTTCGTAAGGCTCACAGCTCTCGATTCGCGATTCTTTATTGGTAATCCATTAGGGGTTTTTTTTCAGACTCCTTTGCTGTTGAATCTGGAACTCCAGTAAAAAATATTGTGGCTTTAAAAAATATGTTCATTTAGACTTAGACCAATAAACGCTCATTCTGAATATATAAGTTTTATTTAATAATATTAAACGCAGAACTTTTAAAAAAAATTTTAAAAAGTCCATTTTTAATCGGGTCTTAAAAACACGCCGTCAAGTTGGCATTATTGAAATGTTTAGTGGTGACGTCACTGTTCGTCGTATCCTGACGTTACCGTAAAATCATTTTATGGTAATCTAGGTACGACACAAACCATCGTATTAATTTATTCGTTTACTTACATACTGTTTATAGAGTAGTTGTTGTGTTTATTGAAACATTATTTAGGCCTAAATAATGTTTGAAAAATAAAGGTATCTCTTATTAGTTTATCTCTATTATTGAAAATATTCAAAAACTACTGCACAAAAAAAAATTGTAATGCTACTTCTAGGGAGAATACTTCGAACAACGAAATTCAAATCGCGGCAGTTGATTGCCCGATCCTGTAGTAACTTTTCAGGAGTGATGACGTCACACAATTCACTATACATACGGTGGTTTTCGGGAGATCTTGAAAAATTTTAACTTTGACAATTATTTTAACTATTAAAACTAACTCTAAAAATAAAAATTCAGTTATTTAAGTTAGAAGGTCATTATTCATTAAAAAAAATTAGTTCATTAAAGGTCATTATTCATTAAAAAAATTGGAGTTCTCTATTCTATTATCAAACAAAAATAAATGAAAAAAAAAAACTATTTATTTAACTTTTTGTCACTGCAATTTTTATAGATACTTGTTAAGAGAGACCCGCTATTGAAAGAAGGAAATAAAATATCAGGGACGCACTTGAGCACTCGAGTCGGGTTAAAAACAAGAGTCCGCAAACAAGACCATTTGTTTACAAAAATGAAGCAAGGAGTATGCCCCAAGATGGATTTGAATTTTATATTACGAGTATGTTTTCTACTCTTTGATTTCAGAATATGCTTTTACTGTGTTGCTATTATATACTCTTACTCACCCGAAAGTAAGATAGCTGTTATCCCTGTTTATGCTCCATTTTTCTTATGTTAATGAATTTTCTTACAAAAATGATAGAAAAAACATAGGTCTCAATGAAGAGGAAAGATCCTAGGCTCGAGTTCCAGTTCCGACCATTACCTTTTTATTTAAAAAGTAACGGACCGTTACTTTTTAAATATAAAAGTTAACGGATTAAACTTTTTTAGATTTATTTCTATTATCTTCTTTTTCAACGATATATTTAATTTGGGAGACAAGTATGGGTACTGCCGCCCCGGGAACTATTTATTGGATAACCAACACCCCTGCCAGGGGTCACCCCAGTTGGTTCTCTACGTTTGGAGACTTAAAAGGGGTTCCCGGGTTCATGGGGTGATGTTGGTCCGGGTCTTGGCGGCGGATGCGTCTGCCCACCAGCTGCATGGCAGGCCGGATCGAGAGAGAAATGTCGAATGAGTCCCTTTGACTTCCCCAGCCGTACCCTCTGGGAATATTGCCTTGCACCGCAGTGGAAGGGAGAGATTCATACGTCCGTCACTCGTTGACCCACATTGACCTTCCGATTCCTACCCACCCTTTATACCGTTTTCCTTCCCAGAACTTCCTCTCCTTTCTTTCCTTAAAAGATCCTCCACAAAGCATCCCCAAAATGACAAAGGCCCTGAGGGCAATTATTTTCCTCAGGGCCACCTGTTAGGGATGTCGAAAGTGAAAAAAAATATCGATATATCGATGTATCGATATTTATAAAAATATCAATATCGACGTCGATATATCGAGGAAAAAATATCGATATATCGGTCAAATTTTCAAGAGATTTTGCGTTTTTAAAATAATAGTGTATTCAGCTCAATATTATCAATAGTAATTTTTTTCACAATTGACTTTTTTAATGTACAAAAATCTCAATAAAAATTAAGGTATTTTTTCACTATTCATTTTGTATTACGTAATAATTACAAAAATATCAAAAACTAAAAAGCTGTCTTCTAACTTATATGTAAACTGAGACGCATACAAAGTTTGTATACGTCTCAGTAACATTCTATTGGCGCATTAATCTGTCAAAAAGGACTTCGTGTTTGGAACAAGGTATAGTCAATAATCATAGACAATTGGGAACCAATAAATAGGAGTGGCTTAGAAAAAAATGGCGAAAATAGCATACATTTCTATGTATGTACCTACACACATGAGATAGTATTGGTGATCACAAATACCAATGCAAAGACAATAGATTTGTAAGCTATTAATAGTTAAAATTTCAACCGCCAGATGTCATGACCCAATACAGTTGTTACTTTTTCCGTTCGTTCCTATACGGTTTTGGATTCTAGTGACTTTAAATACATAAAATTTAAAAAATATCGTTTTTGATTCAATTTTCGATATTGGATATTTTGTATCGATATATCGGATCAAAATATATCGGCTAAAAATATCGATATATTGAATTAAAAATATCGATATATCGATACTTTTTCAACAAGCCTACCACCTGTGTGGAGCTTATTTAAAATAAAACATTGATTTGTGTGACCTTCAAAGGTAATTTCAATAAAAATCGTAAAGTTTTACATTGTCTACATCGCTGTTGCTGTTGTTTATCTGCAAAGGTGGAGAGTTACATTTAGGGAAAATGAAAACATGTTTCTGCAGCCTTCAAATTTCTGACTAGCAAATGTGACGCTTCTGTTTTCACAACTTAAGATAAACCCAACTTAGTTTCACAAAATATTATGATATCCAGTCCAACTGTCAGACATTCCCTGTAACCTGTCTACTTTCACTTATCATAGACACGAAATTCGAATCTGACATCTGCGGTTGAAGTAATCAACTATAATAAACAATTCAAATAAAGTTATATTTACGCTCTGAAAACTACTTTAAACTTTGAGAAATTGTGAGAACGCGTTCCTTGCTGTAAATCCGTAAGCCAAGGAAATATTCCCCCACAATAACAATAGAAAATAGTGTTAATTATTAAACTTTATACATTAAACAAGAATTAAAAGTTTTGTACAAAGTAGCGGCTTGAAGGGTGTTGCTAACGATGATACATTTTCTAGCACTAAGACAAGGGAACTGCTTCTATGTTCCTAATGCCGGAATGTTATTTTTGTCTTGCATATTTATTGTTTCGTTTTCCCCAAATAGGCTGTACTTTTTGAAAGTTTTAAGTATAAGCTACTCGGAACTGAGCTTCGTGAATGAAGATATATTACAGCTTCCGTTTTCCTTTGTATTCATCTGACAAGAGTTTGTAAATAACCGTACCGCTTTAATAACTGTGGATTCTTTCAAACGCCGAGTATAAAAAATATTTGAAATGTACGTATTATATATGTGCATTGATGTTACCTATGAGTTTTTGTGCCACGAATTGGTGTATTTCACCAAGTCGTGGTATTTCATGTTTTTAACATAATAATACCTTCATAGAAAGCAGTCACTTTGTGGTTTGTCATATTGAATGAAATAAAACAATAACTTTGTTTTTTAACCACGATTTATTAATTTTTGTAATACCGACCGGTTTCGCTTTAGTCAAGAATCTTTAGGGTATAAAATTAAACTGTTTAACCAAATGCTTGACCAAAGCGAAACCGGTCGGTATTATAAAAATTAAATAAATGTGGTTTAAAAACAAGGTTATTGTTTTACTTAATTTAATAACATCTAATATAATTCTGCTTTTAATTATGCCAGACCATTCAGATTAGTTAACCCCTCAGGTTAATTTGTTCGCTTTTGGGAATAACTCACAATGGTCTTATAGAAATCTTTGGCTCTCCCTTATTTTCATGGTGAAATATTTGATCTAAACGGTTTTAGGAAGAGAGAAAACCACGCTTTATATTCAAATCTAAAAATTAACCACAATTTAATTTAATTATTTTACATCTATATATATTACAGTTTTCACCTTATTAATAACATTTTTACACATGTAATATATTTTGAAAACCTTTTTAGATATTAATTATGCATTTCATTATGTTGGGTGTAAGGTAGGTTTGAGAAGGTGAAACTGTTGGTTGGTGATATTGTATGTTTCGTGAACACCTCACTAGGAGAACCTGTGCTGAGGTGTTTACGTGTTTATGATTAAGTGTGACAAGTACAAGTATTTATGTGTCGTAGTAGAAAGTTATTTTTTTTTCTTCTTTTACATTTTAATAATTATTCAGAAAAAATAATAAGTATATATATATAGGTACATATGTATTGGTAAATTCTTGAAAGACATGTTTATTCATTTTCCACTTTTTATAGTTTGGTTATGTTTGGTTAGGAATTAAAGTATTTTGAATAAAGTGAATATCTTGATTTTTGATCCAGGCTGTATAATTAAATTATAATTAAATTATAATATAATTAAATTTAACACTTTTATGGAACCAAAGTTTCCAACCAAAATTTGAAAAAAAATTATGAAACTTTTCGAACTTTTTATCATTTTCACATGAAACGCAAAAAAATAAAGTGACGATTTAATTAAATTTCGTATATTATGTACAACTTCATTGCTTTTACCACTTTTTTGGTACTATTTAACCTGTATTAGTGGAAATTACGTGAAAAGATCTGAACGATCTGTTCGTTACAAATATAAATGTAAGTATAATACAAATTCATAAATATGGTGAAACGCATAAATTAGACAACCACGAGTATATACTAATCTCGTTTTTTTTAAAGCCTATCAAAAATTATGTGAAAAATCCATTCAAAATAGAATCTTAGAACAATTCTACCGCAAAACCAATATTGTTGATGTAAAGACCTGAGTCTTGAAGATGCAATATATGAATTGATAAAAATATATACATCTATCGATAAAAAAAATTGTATTGTTTATCTTCTTAGATTTTGTCTTATCTTCTTGAAGTTTGTAATTCAGATGAACTTTATTTTTTTAATTAACTATTTGTGTCGTTTTGAAAAGAGAAAATGCTTAGTCCCTATGTGGATGTCATTTATACAACACCTCGCTGGAAAAGTATTTATAATTTGGAATAACAATAATAATAATTTGATGATTATTGGTAGAGCGCCGTTTTTTTTAAAAAAAATCACCTCAAGGGTGCTATTCAATTTGTTAAAAATTCTTAGGCTTTATCTAATTTTATTATTTACAAATAGATAGAGAAATCATACTTACCTGGCAGGTCACTTCTAATAAAAACCCAAAATTAGAAAGTTTTTGCTTGGAAGATAGAGCAAATAACATAATGCAATTCGAGTGCATTTGTTTTGAAAACTGAAGAAGATTTGGAACTGCCCTGATAACAAGTTGTTGGTTTTTTTCGTACACGCAATCTCGTTTTTAAATAAAAAGAAGGAATTTGAAGATCTCAGAAGCACAAAATATCGTTTTGTACTCAATCTTTCATTATTTTGTTACAGCGGTAATTACCTTAAGGTACATGTGGTGGTGGAACAATACAATTATATTGTGGTTGTTTCGTGTAATCAAGTGATAAACAAGTGGTGAGTGATTGGTTATCCTTTTTCTTTGCATACCTTGTTTTTCCTGCATATATGTTCACCCAATTCCAGCAAAAACCATTTCGTCTCGTTTCGTTTTTAGTATTTACACTCCATTACAAGTGCATGTGAAGCTGTAATTGGTGAGAAGTTTTGGATGCAACAGTATTTATTGCATAATATTCGCATGTTATAATAATATTAATATAATATTAATAATATTATCACATTAGCTTAAATCAATAACTTTTTCTAGATTAGCTACCATCGAAAATCTAAAAAAATTCAAGGGCTATCAAAATGCGTATGTGATTCTCAATATATTTATTGTTTTGAAGATTATTTTGTAGAACTCTTTAGAACATTTTAGTTCATTATTATTATTACCAATCAAAAATACTAATTTCCGATGTTACCTCCTCTATCTAGCTATTCAATGTTCAACTCCGGTTTAACGATTAAATGTAAATGAACTGAATAACTTTGGTTTGGATTTAATATTCATTTTAAGATCATAACTGATGTGTGAAAAATGCAGATTACCTACCTTTGTTAATATATAATTCAACTGAAATTTATTTTTAATTGTAATTTTCAGAATTGGAGCTCATCTGAAAAGAATTCAGACTATCCCGTTATTTTTCACGGGTCTGCGGTAGTATATGGAATATAATTAGTGTAGTGAATAAGTAATTCTTTAATTATTTTTTTTATATCTGGGGAAAGGGAGTTGTAGAGTATTCTTGTAAAATACAAACCTATATATATATATTTTAAATATTAATTCCACGAGACTGTATTTTTTATATTAACAGCCCTGAGAAAAATAACTTCGAAAAATAACGGGATCCTGTGTTTTGTCCGAATGTGGTATGAAACAATAATTGGTGAGAATCCCTCTGATTTTGAGACCCCGAAAAATGTAAAACCACGCAAATACATAATATACTCATATATATTTTAAATCTAAAACCTTTTCTCTGAACCTAAACATAAAAATAACAAGTATCTAACACAACTCGCCGAGAGCTATTTTGTGGAACACCGCAAGGAAATGTCGTTTCGCTGACATTGAAGAGCATGCACTTTGTTTCGTTCGTGCACCGTTTTTGCAGAATTTTTTTTTATCTACAATGAAAGAAAAAATATTTTATCATATTATTCTGCAACACTTTGACAACCCTCGACAAGTTTCGACGGAGAAGACTTTTAAGACAGTAGTTTTTTTTTTCTTTATCTTGTCGACTTTCTAGTTCTCAGAGTTTGTGTGGTCCAAGGATAACAAGAACATCGCAATCTTCCTCGGAATATCTTTTGAACGTGTGACATTTCTCGGAAAAAATGTAAGTGGATGCTCTAAAAACGACCCATCTCTAAATGTTTCTTTTTACGAGGGAAATACGGAGGGACGTGTTTGTAGGAGGTAAATTAAGCATGTGTTGGGTTAAAAGCATCTTCGGAAGTTTCCCCCTACTTTTCAAAGAAAAGATTTTTCCAGCGCTTAGCGTGCAAATTAGATAAAATAGTTTTCCATGAAAAAATAACAAGAAGTTTTTCATAGGCGTAAAGTTCTTCGAATAAATGTTACAATGCTTTGAAGGAATATAAGAAATTGGATCAAAGAATGCTAAAATTTATCGTTTGTCTCACATTCTTACCATAGTCTACAAGTCTACAGAATTCATTAATGTAAGGTTAAACACAATATCACAGCAGTAAAAAAATACCAAAGAAAGACCCGTGACTCTCTGAACGAAGACAAATATCCTAAATATCGTGTTCATTGTAAATCTCAATGAATATTATGTTTCAAGGATAGCCAGAGTTACAGCAATTTTAATGGTCCATGAGACAGAAACATAAACCAAAAAATCATATTCACAATGTTGAAATAATTTAAAGAACATTTCTACGTTTTGTTTATATATAACACTTAAATTACCTTTGGAGCACGTAAATTACCCGTAAAAATAAACGACCTAACCTTTTCATTAAAATTATTAAACTCTTAATTCGATTGTTGTTAATTTAATAATATTATTCACGCACCTACGCGAACTACTAGACAAATAATAACATTTTAAATATGCACATGTATTCCAACTATAGTTAGCATTCCCCAGAACAGCGTATTTGCGAACTATTTATATCTGTTTCATAAATTATTGTTAACACCAATTTATTTTTTTAATAATATTATTGTTGAATCTAACCTAACCTAACCTATGTTTCGTTTCTTATATTAGATATATTTTACCTGTATTTGGTAAACTATTTAGTTTCATTGTAATTAAAAAATATATTTACCGCATTATATGTAAAAGCCTTATGGTCGATTAAATAAAAAAAATAAAAAACAAAGAGTGTGTGCATTTATATGTCTGTAGATGTCTTTCTTCGTATTGTTTTATATCAACATTAAAAATTCATACTGGCTATTTTAGTACGTACGTACTTACCTTTGTATTTTGGTTTTTAAAGGTCGATATATTTCGTCCATTTATTTTTGAAGGGCTTTCGTGCCTCCTGGTACTTATTATTTAGTTCCCTACTAAGGTTCAAATCCACCTTGCTTATCTTTCGAACATAAAGTTTTATGAAACAAATTTTAAAAGCCTCCAATATCAATACGCTTTTTTCTGTCGTAAGTTTTGGGAAAATGCTGTATTTAACCTCTTCGGGCTCAAGATTTACACAAACTTGTTTGAAAAACCTTTTCATAATGTTGTCATCGATTTATGCTATATATATACTCGTCTATGTATATGTTTCCCGTTGAGAAACTACCGCACCGCCAGTTTCACTTGGCAATTGATTTTAGAAAAAATACTACGACAAAGCTTGCGAAAATAGTCATGTCAGAAACCTTCTTTGTTTAAATCTCAACAGACTTGAAAATGAAAAACAACCGTGTAGCTGGATTCAGACGGGAGTAAAAAAAACAGCCCGTCGCTATTGTTGTCCGAACAACAATGGAAATCTTTTTACTGACTTCCATTGCTTGAAAAATACCCCAGGCTGCTTTTTTGCCTTTCGTCTGAATTTGGCTTATCTCGATAAAAAAATATATTATATAATTCTAAACACAGCATGTTCATAATACTACAAACTAGCAAAATCAAACCGAAAAAGTAATTTGAAAAGTTAGTTTTAAAAAAAATTATTTTCAAAATTGAAATCCCGGGCATGAAAAGGTTGTGTTTTTGATCTTAATACCTCTCTACGTCTAAGGTACTGAGAATTTCCGCCTGTAACTTTTGCTCGTAAGATTAAAGGGATGATGTCGTCTTGCCTACAACTTATAATAATGTCTCTTTTTATAAAGCCGTTGAGAAACTTATAGACTATGATAATATCAGGTTTATAATAATACTCGTATATTGAGAAAGGTATTTTCGATTTCTTGGTACAATCACGACGTTAAAAATATATATTGAAATATTTATTTCATCGCTTCCTTTCAGAAAGAGAGAATATTATTTGTAAGTCTTGTATTTATGCATTGAAAATTAACGAATGTGAACATTAATTAATATCGTCTTACATTTATACTTACAAGTACATAATTTTATAATACCCACACTCAGACTATTGCTGCATGATCTGAAATGCCAGATAAATTATTTTATTTATTTCCCGTTATTTTTGTGACTCAGGTACATTATTATTTTTATACATACATTATCAAAAAAAAAAACAACTATATGTTACAAGAACCAACTTTGCCTTTGTATGAATAATATTGTAAAAGTTAATTAATTATAATTTTTTTTAGTTACATAAATATATATTACTTATATATAGAATTAAAGTTAGCTGAGCTTAAACAATTGTTCGTTGTTAAGTGAAAAATAAAAGTTTACAATGAATTCTTAGAAATAGTTTTCCAACGTCTAAAATTCTTTTACACCTCGCATTTTATAACACGCTGTGGTATTTCATTTCATGGTGTGATATTTTTAAAACAATGAGATATTTATTTAAATATTTTATTCATTTTTAATTTAATTAAATGAATAATATATTTTATCACATTGTGAATATTTTATTCATTTTTATGGTATTTTATTAGATAGTATTGTAATTTATTAATTTGTGTTATTAAACGACTTCAAAAAGGAGGAGGTTCTTAATTCAACTGTTTTTTTTTTTATGTTTGTTACCTCAGAACTTTTGACTGGATGAACCGATATTGATGATTCTTTTTTTATTTGAAAGCTGGTGCTTCCCATTTTAATTTGGTCCAGATCCGACAATAGCAACCATGAGAAAACCATATAAGTCTTAAATTTGCATTCAGTATGTGCGCGACAAATGGATGAATAACTCAACATTACGCCCACCGATTTCGATGATTCTTTTTTTATTGGGAAGGACGTACTTCAGGGGTAATTTAATGAGAGTTTGGTTAGGTTCTGATTATCGGATCCATGACAAATTAACGAAACTCGTCCGAATCTCTTAATTTGACCTTAACGTCGCTATGGTCAAATTATGTCTGTCTCATATGAGAAGCACGTTAAGTAGGTTTACCCATATTCAGACAAATTAGTTAGTGTACTTCAGATTCACTAAAAATCAAAAAATAAACAAAAATTTTAACAAAACACAAAAACGCACTAAACAGTAAAAAAATAATTTCGTATTCTTCTACAACTTCATAATCAACTTACTTTTTCTAATCATCAATATGTAGGTACGATTGTTATTTTTGGAGTCGGTGTCAGCAAAGGTACCCGGCCGGGTGGGTTCACTTGACAGCTCCCCGCGCCGCCGCGGCCCCGCTCTCGCGATACAAGCACATCTCACCTATAACTATGTACCTATGTAGTTACAAACCTACCTTGACTGACACCGATTCCAAAGGTAACAATCGTACCTACATATTGATGATTAGAAAAAGTAAGTTGATTATGAAGTTGTAGAAGAATACGAAATTATTTTTTTACTTTTTAGTGCATTTTTTTAAGTCGTTTTTTTGTTTTGTTAAAATTTTTGTTTATATTTTATTGTATAGTGAATATTTTATTATTTTTTATGTTATTTTATTACGCAGTACTATATTTTATTAAAATGTGCGACATTTTATTACATTGTGTTACATTTTATAAAATTGTATGATGTTTTAACAAATTGCGTGATATTTTTAAAATGATAATTTATATTTGTTAATTGTAGGTGCAAAGAATTAACACGTGCTTCAGGCTTCAAATATTTCAGTGTTTTAAAATTCAATACGAATTGGTGAGTGATACATAAAAAGCAATAAAACTTCACTTTTGCTAAGAGAAATAAGCTTTGAATTTAGCATTTCAAAAAAAATAACTTCGTTTTGTGTAACTTTCCTTTGCAACTGATTAAAATTGATTAATAATTATACAAATTCAACAGATCTATTTTTTATTTTGTAATAATAAATAAATAATTAAAGTTATTTTTTATCTTCAAATACCTTTATCACCATGTTTGAACGTGATATAAATATTTAGAACCGGAAATATTGCAGGATAAAGAAAGATTATTGAGAGAAATTAAGAAAGGTATGCTTAGATGGATTGGACATGTGGAGGGAATGAACTAAGACAGGAGTGATTCATTAAAAACAGATGAATATATGCAGCGAAAATGAATAGTAGAAGTAGTCGAGGATGCCCGAGGAGCAGGGTCGTATTATCCATTAGGCAATGTAGGCAACTGCCTAGGAGCCCCGCATCGGTTAGGGGCCCGACGAAATTAATTTTTCAGACACAGACACAATAGTTCAGAGATCTCAAGGAAAATCTAGATATAATCAATTTTGATCCAAATCTGAATGTGCACGCTTACTGCTACGTGCAGGGCAGTATTATCCATAAGACAGTGTAGATAACTGCCTAGAGGCCCCGCATCGGCTTAAAGGTAAAGGGGCCCCGAGATGTGCATTGTCTAGGGCAGGGGTGGGGAACCTGCGGCCCGCGAGGCCTTTTGGTGCGGCCCGCGGGCACTTTTGGTGCGGCCTGCTGAAAGAACCACAAAAAATTACGCAGAACGGGATGAGTTTTTCACGGTGTTTCAGATGTATTTTTAAGACGTTATTACAAATTTGTTACTAGCAAGTTATTTAGATACCAATGAAAACGTGATAAAACCTCCCATTTTCCTTTTGTTTTAATTTGTTATTGTGAAACGATAGTGAAATTCCATCAGAACTTTTAATTTTCTTGAACGGGACAGTCTCGATATATCAGGATTCTATTCTGGGGTGAATCTTAGGCAGTCTGTCATAAAAATTATTTTCTAGTCGACGTTGCGGAAGTAAAGTGGATAATACATCAATAAAAAGAAAAGTTAAAGCTGAGTGAAACGTGAAATCATTTGAAACTAAATTAAGGCTTTGGAAAGTAACTCGAAATGAATAACATAACGCATTTTCCAACACTGCAATGACAAAAACCTTCTATCTACATCGTTTGAATCCCCTGGTAATTACGCGAAATTAAGTGAGGCATTTAATGAACGATTTAAGGACGTGAAAAGATAGCAAACGGATTTGAACATATTTGCTACACTGTTCAACGTCGAACCATTGAATGTGCCTGATAATCTGCAACACGAAATTATTCAATTACAAAGCGATGATGAACTAATAGCTAGATTTAACAATCTTCCCAAATAAAGTCAGGAATCACTGTTAATAATAATAATCACTTCCCAAATTAAGTCAAGCACGTCCCTTAACATTTTGTATATAATACAAATATTAACGCTATAATAATTGCCATGCTATAACTTCTGGCATTAAAAAATCACTACATGTAATTTATTGTAATTAGTTAAATAAATATAAAATTATATTGCGGACAATAAATATGCTACAAAATGTAGAAAAACCAGTCACGTAATCAGAGTACAACTTAATTTAAGCCGGTTGACTAGTGGACTTCTATGCAGAATCTTTCTAAAGGTAAAACCAATCTTGTGTTCACAATGCAAATTCCTGTTGCGGATTCATCTGCTAACCATAACGCATTTCGAAGGTAAAACCATTTTGTTGTTCTAGGTGCAGTATTAATTAAAACTGGGGACTCACAATCCAATTCCCTCTGACGGAAAAAACAGTTTTGTGTGCAAATGCAATTAAAAAATTCCGTGAAAAAATTCAATGAAAAAATTCCATGTGTGGTTTCGTCTGCTTACGCATTTTGTGGAAACCCGTTCTCGTTTTTGAAGTGTACTTTTAAAATTCTAGTTGCTTTTTTTGCTTCCAGTATTAGAGAGAAGCCATTTTTATAAACTCAGTAAAATGGCTACACTCAGTAATTTTAATTCCCCGCGTACAGATTCAATCTGTAATTAAAACCAGTTCTGTGTTAAGAATGCAACGAAAATGCATCAGGTTTTATTTCATTTGCTGAAGCATTTCTTATGTTTTATAAAATTCTAGTTTCTTACTTTATGCTGCCATAATTAGAGAAAAGACATATTCGTGTTCTGAGTGTAGTTTTACTTTCCCGCATGCAAGTTTAATCTAAATTGAAACTAGTTCCGTGTTCAGAATGCAACGAAAAATCTCAGCTGTGATTTCTTATGCTGATGTATTTTGACGGAAACCGTTCTCGTGTTGAATGTCCAGTTTTTAAATTCTGGTTGCAGACTTTATGCAGACCGCATAGAATTTCTGGAAAACCATCTGCATGCTGTGAGTGTAGCTATAATTAAAGAGTGTTGGCAGCTACGTATCTATTTTTTTTTAATTAGTTACAGTAAAACCAGTTCTTTGATTCGAATGTGGCTCACCCCCCCCCCCCCCCCCCCCTGAGGCTGAAAAATCGGAGTGCGGCCCGCGGGTCTAAGTATGAATATCCAAATGGCCCGCGACGCTAAAAAGGTTCCCCACCCCTGGTCTAGGGGCCCCGACATGTTTAATCCAGCCCTGCCGAGGAGGACATGGAACGACAGAGTGAATGTAATACATACTAGAGTTCAACCTTATAATAAATGAAATATGACATCACTATTGGTTTTTAGATAACTACCCATGTAATAAGATGCTATCGCAACTGAGGGAGCCGGTCACTAAATATGATCGAAATTATCTAAATATGATCTTTTGCCAGCGGCAATTCGTTACTCTTTTGCGTGCTACTCTTGTTAATTATTGTTCTCTTGTCATTGCTTTGTATACTGTATATCGTGTGTAATATACTGTGTATTCTTTATTTCATGATATTTTATCAATATTTTGTAATGGACCGTAGAGAACACTGAAGGATTATAAATACTTATATTATTACTCTAAAGATAAGATTGAAAAAAAAAGAAAAAAGACTACCTACTTTTGTTTTACACAATCTTTTCGAATATTTAAATCCGATCAATCTGATCTGCATTTGGTGACTGCAGAGTTGCCCGCGTTCATCGTATGAGGTGGGTTCAGGTCTTGGCGACGGATGCGCCTGCCCACCAACTGTGTTGCGGGCCGGATCGGGAGATACCAGTTTGGAGAGACCCTGTCCAGCTGGTCTTACTTGATCCCTTGTCTGGATACAATGACTACTAGATTTCTACCCAAACCTATTTTTTTTCCTTCCCAGAACTTTCTCTCCTTCCGTTCTTTACAAATACCTTACAAATGGCATTCACAAATTAGACATAGGCCCTGAGGGAAACTATTTTCCTCACAGCCCGCGAGAGGTTAAAATTTAAAATTAATTGTGTCGATGATAAATAAGCCTATTCAATTTTTCCAATACTCCCAATAGTAATTACGTGCTGGTCGCCTCAACTCTTGGCTTTGTTTTGAGAGCTGCAAAATATTTCAATGATTTAGACACATTTATTATGTTATATAAAACCCTCGTCAGATGCCAACTTGAATATTTTATTTATTTATTTATTGTTTCTTTACACTGTAGGTAAAAATGTTTACAATACAATTTGTTACCTCACTAGGACAAGCCTGTGTTGAGGTTAACAATAATTATACAAGTTAACAAAATAACACAAAATTATACAGATTTTGAAAGAACAATATTGTTGTATTTCTTACAGATTGAGATTATGGGTACCCAGTACCCACTAAACTGATGGCGCTAGGTAGTACATTAATGTAGACTTTTAGGGTGACCATAGTTTTGAGATCTGATTAAAAATAAAATAAAGTATTTTTTTGTTTTGTTTTTAAGATTAAGTTGTAAATAATAAATATATGTATATAATTTAACATGCTATAGATTTGGCAGGAGGAAGATATAACTCTACGTTATGGTCTCCCTTTTACAACATTCATTCAGACAACATTGAAAAGGTTCAACGGAAATTTCGAAGGTTTATAAACTATAAATTGCATATTCCTATACTAAACTTTGATTATAATTACCTCCTGGATAAATCGTCTCTATTGAAACTAAAAAAGTTCAGAAATAAAGAAGAATAAGCACATATTTAATACTAATACATAAAATACTGCATTGACCTGAATTACTTCAATTTATCAACATCCATGTTCCCCAAAAATCATGACGACTTCACAGTCTCGGAAATAAATATTCTAATCTAGGTGATGTATTTCATCTTAAAACTAATCAGTATAAATGTTGTATATTCTTTCACTTTTATTCTTCTAGGCACAAATAGATGTACATAATTTCTGCAATTTTTGTTTATATTGAATATGAGACTTCTTATCATTTTTACATAATATATATTTTTATGTTATTGTTTGTTTAGTTGCTAAATTGTATTGTGTATTTTCTTTTCTCATTGTATTATATTTTTTTCATTGTTTTGTTACTCAACTTATAAACTATAATGTAGGGCGTGTAATAAATAAATACATAAATAATTAAACGATCTATAAAGCTAGTGTAAAAGAAACTTTTCCACGAAGTGAAATTTGATTTTTTCGCTTCCGTATCTAAATAAAAACGGGCTCACAATATATTATTGTTCAGCAGAGTGTAAACCTTCCCTTGACTCAACTAAAATAACCTCGTATCTATTCCTAGATGTACACAAAAATAGCGCAATATCAACGCAATCCCCTCTCGCAATTTAAATTCAATCTTCTTTTAAAACCCATTTTCGCTTGTAATATACTTTTGATTTAAAAACTTTATGAGAATAAAGTCACTCTCCGCTTCTTTGGCTGAAGAACAGGGTGGAACGAAAAGTAAAAGAGGCCTGTAAAAAGTGCTATGATCTGTAAAAATCTCCTAATTTCGAACCAGTTTTATGATTTAGTTTTATTGTTTGATGTGGAAAATTCGAGCTTAACCCCTCTAATTACAGGAGACCCAAGTTGTCCCAAAACATCATATGCCGTTATAATAACAGGAGACCCAGATTGTCCCAGAGCGACAGTGCATTATTAAAAGTTAGATATCTCTCTTCCTATCATGCGAATATGTGTGATTTCTTTTATGTTAGAAACGGAATGAAATAATGCTTCTCATTGTCTTAGAATTATATGAGCTAGGTTTTTCAGATATTTTACAAACCCGATCAAAAGTGACGGTATAATTTTTCGCCAATTTGAGACGTATCACACATTTAATTTTAAAATAAAATTGTATGAAAGTGATAAAAAGTGAGGTGACTGTTTTATTACAATTTTTTTTTAAAAAAGGTGTCTGTATTTAAAATTTTAAGTTTATTCTATTTTAATTACCTTAATTCGAATATTCGCAGGAATGCATTTTTTAGTCAATTTAAATTTCCAATATTAAAATTTTAATATTTAGAAACAAAAATGTTGATTTCTAATAAACACACCGGAAAGATTAGTTTATCTAGATTTTAGAACAATTTTTGTTTTTGCAAAAGCGTTAAAAGAAAAACAATAAATAGGAACATTTAAAATGCATGGGAAGAACCAGGAATTTTGCGCACAAACCTTGATAGGCAAAATTTGACAGAAAATTATTTTCTTATTATTCGAAGGGTTAAGATAGAAAAAAAATCTTTGAATGACCTTCAAAATATTTTTTTGCAAAATTCTAAATAGGCAGCCGAAATTAACAATTTCAATCTTATTGTCACAAGCGTTAGTGGTATTTAGTTCGAGTTAATTGGACCGGATCTGATAATACCAATAATATTTTTTTAAGGTCGGACTTAAGTCTTCTGAGAGTTTTAATAAGTGTAATTCTTTCGTGAAGTGGTTGTAATTTATTCAAATAAAAGTTTCGTAATTTTTTTTGTTTTATTTTTGAGACCGTTTTTCAACGACACAATTTTTATTTTATTTTTTATTTTGTTCCACCCTACTGTTCCCATAAGTTACATTGCTACAAACTTTATATTGCTTTCCTATTAAATGCTAATTCCAAACTTTCTCTACTTCATTTTTTTTCTGGAATCCTTTGTGAACCTGGTTTATCCGATTTTTTCTTTGAAAATCATCAATAAATAAACACTGTCCCCTTAACTTTTGAAATGTTTTCTGTTGGTATGGCAAATGGAAATATATAAAAAAACACATATTAAAACTCAAATAATGTATTTTATTTTGTCATACTCAAAATTGGTGAATACTGAAGATACACGTTACATTTTTCATCCCAAATTACAAAATGATGTCATGCTAACATTTAATCCTTACTTGTTATAAACAGCTTTTTTGTTCTTCGATCTTATTCCTCAAATGAATTGATACAAATTTGTAACAGTATTATTGAAAATAGGCCATTATGTGGAGGACAGTTTCATGAAACCATGCTAGTAGTCCACCAGTCCACAATGGAGTTCCATCCTACTACCAAAGTTAATTCCGCACAAGAGTCTCAATAATTATCCGAATGGAATGAAATGAAGAAATTATCAATAATTACCGGAGTATATTGTAAAATTGAATGAAGTTTTAGAGTTAAAGGGTGGGGAATGCACCTGGCTATTCAAATCTGATTTTTTTTTCTTTTTAAGTGAGTAACACACGAGAGCCCCAACTGCCCCCAAACGTCTCGAGCAAGTGAAAGTATCTACTCCGCTGGAACGTTTCGAAAATATAACAAGGTTTATTATTTTTTAGTAAATAAATTGTGATATAACACAAACTAACCAAATAAAACATCATCAAACATCATGTTTTTATAACAATTTAAAAAAAATGTTTATTTCGCTCTTTGTCAAAGCCTTTTAACCTATGGTATTTCGGCCTGGGGGGGAGCCGCTGACAAGTATATTAAGACACTTAACACCACTCATAAAACATTAATTAGGATCATGTTCAAAAACCTTATCATCATCCAATGGAAAATATCCTAATAACTTATAAAATACTAGACATCAGGAAACTCTTGTTTGTATATGATACTTTAAAACAATAATCGCCCGGGTTGATGGCATAAAAAAAAATTAATTGTAAACACTCAACCACGTAACTTATTATTATAACGAAATTTATGTTTTAAGGCTCAACACAATTTCAACAATCGAGTGTTAAGAAGACGATAATATTATTTTCCCCAACTCCCACAATCGTGCCCCAACCCACACATCCGGAATCCGTATTATTGCAAACCAGACCCGTATTCTAAGTAGCCTACTATTTTTTTCTCGTACGGCGTATTGCTTATGGATTTTCCAGCAAAAAGCATGCGGGTTTGTCTTTGATTGCAGATTTTGGAAGTTTGATAGTCATTTACTGGTTCAGTAAGCAGAATTAAAAATAATGTCGGTAAAGGGTTCGATTTTTAATGTGAAACCAGACACATCCAAGTTGCAGAAAGCAAACGGCTCACAAAATCGTAAAACGGATTAAGTCTCTGAGAATAGACTTCTATTAGACTTATTTATGCCTTCAAAATCACGCCTTATTCATGTCATAGTTTTCAGGTAACACTTTTACAAGATTAATGAAAACACATCCCGAAAGTAACATTTGAACAAAAAGTTCTAACGAGCACCCAAAATTACACTGGCTTTCGTGCAGAAAAAAAAAAATTGGCAAGTTTCAAGCCCATTTAGAGTTTTCTTTCTTTTAATTTAATGATTAACATCGTATAGATTTGTACTTACCTATAACTTATTATTTTTGCCAATGTACTGCCCAACACAATTCATCTTCATTCGATACTGCCCAGAGAATAAGTCAAAAGGTTATTTGAGCTAAACGAAGTCAATAACTGCGGAAAAACTTTATCAGCACACTTGCGCTGTGAAGAGTTATATTAGTTTTGAATCCAAACACCACGTGTCACTGCCATTTATTGGAAAATACCCGGTCTGCTTTGATTCCCCATCCCCCCTCCCTCCCTCTTCCCCGCCGCTATACACCTTTTCCATGATCTTCCTACGGACATATGAACAGAGATAAATTACGAAAATTCAAGAAAAAGACAAGTATTTGTAAAACAACCGGTATTATTCATTAATCACGTTTATGTATTAAAAAATCAAATTTATTTACTTGGTTTTAAGCTCAGCGGGACTTTTACATAGATTATAAGAACATTTTTTTTAACTATTAAACGCACACCAAAAAGCTTTAAATTATGATTGTACGAGACGAGTGGTAGCGTTAGTGCAAATAGACAGTTATACAGAATTTGTCACGCCAATAGCCTTCAGAATGAATTTATTACTGGACAAAATGATTTTAAATACTGAGAAAGAAATTAAGGAAAAACTGAATTTAGTGCTAAATAAAACACTTCTTGAAGATATATTTAAACTTGGAGACTTTGTTCTGCAAGAGACTTGTTGCTTCTTCGGTGATAGTTTGGAATTGATTTGTGATTAGATATGACTCTCTATATTTAATGGACCAACCCGGGTTGAGCGCTTATTGCAGAAAAACTCCCATTCGTTTTGTTCCCAGTGTTTTTAGCTTAGGTATTTTCCTGTTTGCTATGTTTGGTAGCCAGATGTGCTAAAATTGTATGTGATAGTTCTTGCCAAGTCAATCCAGGTCTCCAAAACCAAAATCTGACATCATTTTTATTGTTTTAATAAGAAAATATACAATTTTCTTCCTCAGCACGGATAAACCACCCAGTGAGGTCAACATTATTGGATTTTACTATGAAATGTAATGCATTGTATCAAAATCAAAATCAAAAAAATAAATCGTAGTACAAGTAAGAAAAATTGTATAACTTTTAAGAAATTCCAAGTCTTAAGGTGGTTTTCGGGTAAAAAAATGCTGAATGTGTTTGAATGGAAAAAAAAATATTCTCCTATGTAAAAATATTTCTGTGTGAGAAAAAAAATTGGAATTTCGAAAAAATCTTCCATCCTTTTACTTCTATCTACATGTAGAATCACGTCCCAAAGTTTATGCGCTATACCCTTGTACAACATGTATGTATATTGTACAAATCGTTGTGGTTGTTCATGCAGAATATTATTCAAAAAAATATTATTTTTTTTACACAAATAATTTTGGCTGCGCCACTGTTATATTCAGACTTTAGTAGGCATATGATGTATGATCTTGCAGATCTTAAATATAGACGCGTGTACGAGATGAACATTTATTGGTACTCTACGAGTTACATGCTACGTGCTAGCTAACGGAGCTGTCTGTAGGTAAGGAGAATGAGCAGGTACATTCATCACCTTTTATACTCAAGCTGAAAAGGCAAGCGTGCCACTAAAACCATTCTCACACTTCTAGACAACAATGTAAGGGACGATGTAAACTATTGATGAGTTTGAGTTTTTTTCCGTTTGTACGAGGGTAACACATACATGCTTGTACAGCGTGAACAAAATAACCTACAGAAGCGCGCCAGATGGAATATGGAAGTGATATTTCTCTCCTATATGTAAGTGTAAGCTTGAGGTCACTGAATTCATCCAGTGTATTTTGAGAAGCGGAAGTATGGAGAAGTGTTTTAGTGTTATGTCAATGTAAGGTAAACAGCGTGCTGTAATCGAATTTTAAACTCCTGAAAAAGTGACTCCTTACTGAGATTCATCGTCTTTTCAAGGATGTTTATGGAAACGATGCTGTTTATAGATTTACTGTAAATCGATGGGTAATAAAATTTCATGATTGTGAGCCTGGAAAAGAAATAATTGTTGATAAAATACGAATACGCGGTGGACGTCCGATCATTGATACATACGATAAGCAATCCAAACTCGTCCACGATTTGATGCAAAAAGATCGGCAAATCACTCAAGCAGCACAAACTATTTTGGAATATCCAAGTAATGTGTCGGCTTCATTTTTGAACAATTGGAATACCCTAAAATCTGGAGAATTTGCAAGGCCTGAAGTTTAAACGGATTCCACACCCTTCTCACTCCCCCGATCTTTCGCCGTGCGATTTTTATTTTTTCCCTCTACTTAAAAGAAACCTCAGGGGTAATCATTACACCTTAGACTATGAGGTGAAGGCAGCTGTCAAGTCCTGGATTCGAGAAATGTCTTAAGAATTTTTCAGTTACGAGAAATGCGTTTTTGTTGAAAAATAAATGTATGTATTTGACTTTAACAATCAAATTTGAATATGTTTTTTATCCGATCTTGCTATTTGTTTTTTTTCGTGTTTAACAAGCATGTATGCATTACTTTTCAGCCTACCCTAGCATATTCATTTTCAATTGGAGGTTGGGTAATCGTTTTTGATGTCTGTTAAATTTGCTTAAAAGCTCGGGTATGTTCTTCAACGACGAGTATGTTCTTCAACGATGAAAGCAACCTGCGTATATAAACGCGACCCATTGTTTTACAGCAATCTGTCATGGACAGGAATTATTATTCTCAAAACGTATTGCATTCATTCCATCTTCATTGTGCTTGGAGAAAGCATTTTCAAGTTTATTGTTTGACCGGAGAGTGTACATACCGTTTGCATAGATAGTACATTGTTTGAATAGACAGTATATTGTTCCGAAGATGAGATGAGAGGCGCCATTCAAAATATTTATCAGCCTTGCGCACAATGACAAATTTACCTAAACCTGATGACGTCTTAGAATACGTCAGAAGTATTAAACAAGACGAACGTAATACTATGAAAATCATGGGAGGAAAACGATCTATTACATCCATATTTATATTTATTGTATTATTTATCAGATTTCTTTTCCTAATTTGCAATATATTTACATATTCCTTAATTACATACATATCATCCTTATACTCCTATAAGATCATAAGCCTACCCTTATTGTGTTTCTCTATATTCTTATCATGCGTATTTAAGTATTTAGCTTCTCTTAACTATTTTTCTTAGTTTTTCTTAATGTTTTTATTGTCTAGCTATTAAAAAAAAATGTATATCAGCGAAAACATGTTTTAAAGCTTATTGTTTTATTTTAGCACTTTTTTATATATCTTTGTAAAGCTGTTTGTTTTCTATGATATTATTATTATTACTTATAATCTCTAATGATAATATTTTCTGGTTTTACTTTTTGCTTCACATTAATAATAGAGAAAAATAATAGTTATCTTTCTGATACCTCCAAGATCTGGATATCCTTAAAAAAATTGTACTTATGATTTTAATTGAAAGAAATAACAATATTTTATCTAAAAAAAAATTGTTATCCAATTTGAGTATGTAGGAAAGGTAAAAGAATAGGAACCCGCGTTTGGATTATACATATTTTTTAAATAGGCAATTCACCCTAAATAGAGTGCTCGGATTATAATTATTGAGCACAAATTATACTGAAGAATATACATATATACAAAAGTCGAGAAAAACTTCAATACATTATTTTTAATCCACAAAATAATGAATGCCGTCATACACCAAACGAATTTCTGAAAAGAATTTAAAACATGCAGCACAAAAAAAATACAGATTTTCCTTTAGGAAAAAAAATTGTTGACGTAAGGAGCAATGAAAACATTTGCCATATTGCCAGAGGAAAATAAATCAGAAGAAAATATTAATAACATTCAATTAAAATTACAAACATATGATATCATTTAAAAAAAATTTTAATGTTAATATCTAATTTGCATGCATTGTATTAAGACATAGGCAAGATATATACATAATCTATAAACAAACCTTAATACTATAATTTTAAAGTAAATAATTTAGCAATTCCTAATAATTTATCAAAATGTTTCAACCATAAAAATGATGCGGTTAGGTCGCTCTTTAATAAAACCATTGTAGATTACTTCAAAGTCAACTGTAATTTTAAAAAAATGTTCATAATGCTCGGTGTATTATTTCAATCTTACCTAATCGATTTATTTTATTTTACTCTGCGGACATTTGAAAATATTTTCAGACTTAATTTCCTCCCTATGCTTCTTCTACTCGTTATAATATATCATCAATTTGTAATGAGATGCATTAAAACCACACAACAAATAAACATGAAAAAAAAACCCTATAATGGCGGAAACGAAGCTTTCACTTCACGAACATTGACCAATGTAACACATCGCCTATGGATACGTGGCAGACACTGCATAGGCGATAGGAGTTAGTAGGCACGAGGCAGCTAGGTAGCTAGGCTGCTTCCCTTCACTATCAAAGGCCGCCACTTAGCTGATTATACGGCCCAGCGAGCCGTGGTGGGAGTTGTGTCATTCAAAGACCTTCATATCTTCAATGTGATCTCACCAAACTTTTTCTACAGCCTTATCCCATTCTCTGAAGTTAGTTTTAGCAAATTATCGTCGGCTATCTTTTATTAGCAGCTTTGGGAGATTGGGATTATTTTCCGCATTTATTCGATTGAAGTAGGGAAAACCATCTGGTAAAGATTTTTTAGTCCCATGTTACTTGAGCAACTAACACTTGGTGAAGGGTTTGGCAAAGAAGGATATATGTATAATTTTTAACAAAAAATAATACATATAATATAATCATAATTTTAATATCTTTGCCTTTCATATAATACTCGTAGCTTCAATCGCACACTCTTCACAATAATGTATGCAAATGCTATGCCTACCATCATATCCGACATAAATAGGGTCAACGGTTTATTAAGATTTGAAATAAAACAATAACTTTGTAAACACCACTATTTTATACACTTTATGCCAACCGGGTTTCGCTACAACCTTAGCTTCTTCAGGGCAGTATAATACTCTACTAACATTAAGTTACATGTGTGTTATAGATAATGTATGATTTAACAAAGTGGGATGGACTTCTCAAGTGAAGGAGGAAGAAGGCGTAAGTGTAGATGGATAATTGGAAAGGGAGCGGAAGTGTTATTTGTCAATAGGGAACAATCTTAGTATTGGACTTGTATTTAAATTTATTTAGTTATTAATTACCTTACTATTAGGGTTTTTGGCTTTTCGGCACGAAACATAAACACCCCTGTCAAAGATCATCTTAGATGTTTACACAGCACTGGATTTTCGGAATTTGCAAACCAATTTATCGGAACAGACCATAAATTTGATAAAAACTCAGGCGTCACCCTAATTCATAAAAACACGATAGGTATCAGGTTGGATAACTGGAAAGCCAAGACACTAATTGTAAGGTAATTAATAACTAAATAAATTTAAATAAAAGTCCAATACTAAGATTGTTCGAAGAAGACGATCGAGGAGGAGGGTAGGGGAATGGAACAAGGGAACAAGAGAAATACGAAATTAGGGAAAAGGAAACTAGGAAACTAAAGAACTACGGAAATTGGTAACTAGAGGACAAGGTAACTAGGTAACCTGGAAACAAGATAACAAAGTAACTAGGTAACTAGAAATCAAGGGAGACTAGGGCACTAGGTGACTAGAAAACTAGGTTACAAGGGAACTAGAGAACAAGGTAACTAGAGAATAAAGTAAATAGAGAACAAGGTAACTAGAGAACAAGGTAACTAGAGAATAAAGTAAATAGAGAAAAGGTAAGGAAAATAGGTAATAAGGGATCTAGGAAACAAGGTAACTAGGGAACTATGAAATTGTAACAAGGAAACTAGAGTACAAGGTAACTAGGGAACTGGGTAACCAGGGATGTGGGAAACTAAGGCCTAAATGGGGCCTGCCTTCACAATAAATGAATTTATATTCTTCTCAAAGAGCCCTTTGGTGTCCAGCTGTGAACTTTAGCCTCTTTAATTTTTCACCGGTCTCATCCATCCGAAGCCTGCAGTTCGCTTCAGACCGTCAGTCCATCTCGTACGTGAGCGGTCATCTGTTGTTATCTGTTAGCCCTGCCACATGCCCGGAATAATTCCACTTGAATGCAATGCGGGATAATTCTGTATCACAAAATTTATTTATCTCCACCAACCAAGGAAATATGTAAAAGATGCCTAGATAGGTACATATATATTTTCCTTATAAACGTTCACAGATTTCCGTAAAATTTACAAAACAAGCAACATATTTTTTCGTCTGCCATATTCTAATCAATTTAATGGAACTCAATGTCTCTTCGCGTAATGCTAATATTTAAACATCCGTTTCCTTTCACGGTATCGAATTTTCTATTGAAATATGAAATTACGAATAAATTCAATATCATACTTAAATGTTTACAAAAAAAAAATTGAATAACCTCCATCACCGTGAACGACGTAATAAGTTAGTATCTTCAATTGAAAGAAAAAAATTAGAATGGAATAAAAAAATAAGATGAATTTAAATTTATTTTCACAGACGATTTTCAATTATTTTTTTAAAGGCAGAATTCGGTCTATAAATGATAAAAACATTTTGCCACGTCATAGATATTAGATATAGTGAAGTAGCTTCAATTTTTGGTCAAAAATGTTTTTATTGAAAGGGAGTTTCAACAATGTAGTGCTACTTACGCGAGAATAAAAAAACATAACAAGTCCACACAGCATCCCCAAACGAGTATTTTCTGCTCATTGACTGACGCGTTGCCACTTAAAATTTAAGTGTTTTCTTGTGTAAGTAATCAATTCTTTTTGAATAAATTTCGTTATTCGATCCTTCTGAAATGAAAATAAAAGTAATGATTTGATGGAAAGTTATTTTTAAAAAATAATTTCTATCGCATTGTAAACGCAAGAAAGAACCTTAATTGAAAAGATCCCAATCATTTGGATATTATTACGAGCCGAGTTCTTTGAAACTGCCGATGAACTAATGAACCACGGAAAGCTGTCAGGAGCAGATATAAGAGGTAGAGGGGTTAAGTATCATAGGTCAACAAGGGGATCGCTATTGTTGTTAGCAGCCAACGTGGAAGAATTTTAGGCAGTCGTTATTTTGGTGCAAACCATGTTGTCTATTGTTTAGCTTGAGTGTATTAAAATAGATCGTTAATTCCTGATTAAGGAAATGATTTAAGAAATGTTTTTAATAATTTAAATAACTAACCTAGAACACACTACTTGTTTCATCCGCTGTCATTCACCACGTCATGCATAACTTAACCTTAACCTCTTCCTCCTGACATCGCATTTGATACACTTGGTTCACTCGATGCATTCTACATAATTATATTCGTGATATACTTGATTTTGACACACTTGAAACACTTGATACATTTGATACATAAACTAGATACACTTGATACATTTGATAGATTTGATATACTCGATACACTTACTTGATTGTGCCATGTCTATCTTTACCACTACTTCATTTTTTTACCAGTGCATTTTATAATATGCTCTTTTCTCAGCGCATCCGATCTACGTATTCGAAATATCTAAGCGTCCCTGCATGGTTTTTCTTCATTTGTACAGCGGTGGATCATTTCTACTGATTTCAATCTATTTATAATAAATTTCACAATTTCCATGTGTCGCAGATTTACGTTAAAAATATGAAATCAGTTAATCTGCGGAATTTAACTAAACAATTTGTAGTACCACTTAGTGAAAAAAATTTCAGTTCTGATGTTTATTTTTACATTTGCTTAAATAGGTAATTTTTATTTGATTAATTAAATTATCCTAGACTTTTAATCAAAAGCACATACAGTCTCTTAACGCCAGTTCTCTTTGAAACGTAAGTTCTTTCATAGAAGAGCTTGATTCTCAACGAGTGTATTATCTTCAAGTACGAGACTCTGGACTGGTGGAGACTGGAGGCAATATTAAATCCAAGACAAAGGCTAAACGCCATGGAGTTTTAATTGAAATTCAGTGTTCTAACCTTTACTAAAAGGCCAACTACCAACTGATTGCGAGACAAAAGCTAGAAAATAATATTTTGAACGGTATTGTAAGGAGGCTTACCATGAAAAACGTTTTGTGTCAATTATTTGGGAATTCTTTAGCAATCTGGGGAGTTAAATTGCAATAAAAAGAACTCTTAAAACGCTTGCTTAACTTTCTGATGCTTAGTGAGGCAAAGGAACCCGTACTACGAAAGGTCAGACAATATAAGCCCATTTAGATATCTATAAATGCAATAATTAATTTAACAAAAAAAAATTATTTCTATGATTATGAATTTTTATTTTAAAATAACATTTAATAGATCTGTCAGATTGTGAATAACTTTAATAATTAATTGATTACTAGTATTTTTTTTACACGAGCTCCTCACAGGAGGCCCTAAGGAAAATAATTTCCCTCATGGCGCCTTTGGGGATGCTGTGTGGAGGGTTTTTTAAGAAAAGGAAGGAGAGGATAATTCTGGGGAAAAAAGGGGTTTAAGGGGTGGGTAGGAATCGGTTCAGTGTGTCCTGGTCTTCCGCCTGAAAGACGAAAGACCTACATAGACAAACCTCGCCCCATGAACCCGGGCATCCTTGCTAAATCACCTAACGTAGCGAACCACTTGGAGTGACCTATGGCAGAGGTGTTGGTTATCCAATAAAAGTTCCCGGGGCGGCGGTACCCATTCCCGCCTCCCAAATTGCATTTTTTTTTTTAAATTTTCAGAAAAATCGTTTCGCTTAAAGTACACTTATCTTTCTAGAAATATTATTTCGACGACGCAGATCGAAATAGAAAATATATGGAAAAAAAACTAGGCATTTGACTAGTGTTGGGTAGGACACGACATCAGGATGAGTTTGTATGAAGTACTCAAATATCGAAATGAGGTGTTGAGGTGTCCCACCTCATTTGAGGTGAGGTGTTACAAAATATTCTCGCTTACGGGGAGGGGGGGGGGGGGGTTGCCGGAAAAGTCAAAGGGACTCCCTCAACCACTCTCGTAGCGAACCACTTGAGGTGACCTATGTATGTCAGGGGTGTTGGTTATATAATAAATAGTTCCCGGGGCGGCGGTACCTATACCCGCCTCCCATGTTTGTTATTTTTGTAATATGAAAAATGGATATAAAAAAGGCTTACCCTCCCACCCCCCCCTCCCTCTCTCACCCCCTTCCCCTGCACCCCCCTCTGATCCCCCCTCACTAACCCCCTCCACCTCATCTCAGCACTCCCTCAACCGGTTGGAGCTGTTGGGACTCTTGTGCGGTATTCACATAACAATAATTTACAATAAAAAAAAATTTTTTCGGAGCAGTTGGTACTCTTGTGCGCTATTCACTTAACAATAATTTACAATAAAAAAAATATTGTTTTTCGGAGCAGTTGGGACGCTTGTGCGGTAATCTACAATAAAAATTTTTTTTGAGCAGTTTGTACTCTTCTGCGGTATTCACTTAACAGTAATTTAGAATAAAAAAACACTTTTTTTGGGAGCAGTTGGGACGCTTGTGCGGTATTCACAATATATGAATGGCTCACCCCAACCACCTCACGGTTCTAATACAAAAATGTCATACAATATACAAACACCTCACGCCTCACCTCCTCACACATTTGTCCCTAATGACACGTGACATGACATGTAGTCTAATACACCAACCACCTCACACCTCACCTCATATTTGTCCCACACGTGACATGACATGAATGTTGTTCAATAAACCAACCACCCCACACCTCATATTTGTCGCCCCTTCGTATTTGTCCCATGCGCGACAACGTTACATGACATTTGTAGTAATATAAAGAAAAAGAGCTGGTACAAATACATTTTGTGAGGTGGGGGGACATTTTACGTGTTTGTATGGGACATTTGAGGTGCCTCTTGTATGAGGTACTCAACACTACATTTGACTCATTTTTGGATTAATTGTCCTTTAGAGCATTTCAAATTTCCGATATCGATAAAACTAAAATGTCAGTGTTTACGAAACATAAAAATAATATTTAATATCTACATATTATGACTATATTTACATGAATGCGGAAATGACTTATGAGTTACGAGAATAATAATTTGACTAATGTACTGATTTATTGTATGTGAAATCTGGTAAGGGTTTATAAATCAATATTTAGTTTCGATTTACGAATTGCCAAATATTGATGACTCAGTTCATGAAATTTTAAAATGTTCTGCAAAGTTCTGTCCCAGGGCAAATTTCTTAATATAGTGAAATAAAAGTTTTCTCAATAAATGGACATTTTAAACAAACAATAATAAACCCTCAACCCTGGGCGCTAAAATTAACTTCTGTATCCTCCAAATGATTAAATTTATAAAACAGTGAAGGGAATAAGTAATATGGGTCCGCGTCCCGACGAGATATAATTCACTTAGTCAATTCGATTAGGCAGGGTGTGTTTTGTATACATTTATCAAGATAGCACTAGCCCATTTTCTGATGCCTCAATCTAATTATCTGTTGATGTGTCTTGGCTTCCATCAATATATTTTACGAGAACAAAACGAATTTGATCCACATTTGTTTGCATACAAAATTATACAATAATAAAAAAATAACATATTTTTATAAATGCTTTTTTTGTTTTTTTTTTTTCATAAGTCCAAAAGAATGTAACCTATCTGGGGTACCCCGTACCTGCATACGGTATACATATTATTTTTCTAAGGTCACATTATATGTACCTGGTTTTGTGTAAGAATTATAAATTAGGTCAAGTTTTTTTGCAAACTAGAAGTATGATAAGTTACTAAAATTTCTTCGGTATACTTATAATAGCAATGATTATTTTTTTGAAGGAAATTACTGACAGGAATAAAAAATTGGATAGATTCTCGACAATTTGTATGGTTAATTCCTCTCAGCGTTCTTCACCATTGGTTTTGTTAATTTTCTGTTCCCCTTCCCCCAGCCTTTCCTCCTACCGCTAAAATAAATATAAGACACACATTTTTATTTATACAAATTTTATAACGCCAGAGCTTACCATTATATTTAGCCTTTATGTCATTCCGATGTATGTGCTATATTATTGTAAAGTTATATTAAAATCCATTCAGTAGTTTTTGCGTGAAAGGGAAAAAAACACTCATACATCCATTCAAACATTCGCGTTTATAATGTTAGTAAGATTGTATTTTTCCTTTGGAGGGGTGCAGACACACGTTCAACGTTTGTCTCATTTTCGACTGTTGACATTTAGTGTGTAAGAAAGAGGGACAGCATTTTTCATCCTTTTTATCACTTTCCATTTAGTCTCACAACATACCCCAGCTGGGAACACAATATTCCCATTGGGTTCGGGCAGTTTGAACTCTGTGCGATATCCAATTATTCGAAAAGAAAAATGTGTATAAATAAATAAAATGTAAAAATGTAAAAATCATTGAATAACATACCTAAATATTGACCCGTATATTTTTTTCATGACTTACTGCTGGCGGAATTTTCAAAACTTTTTAATTTATGGATATCAGAAAACTGACAAAAACTATCATCTTAAAAAAATGGAAAGCATGGTGGTACCTAATGTGCAAATATAAAAATATTTAACGATAGTAAAATTATAAGCTTTGTAAAGCTGTTTGTTTTCCAAAAAAGATATTTTTACGCACCAGATTTAAATGTCCAGATTAAATTTTCCCCACAGGAAAAACTAAACCCTTTCACACACTTCCCAAATGATCATCTAGTGCCGTGGTCGTCAAAGTGCGGCCCGCGACGGATATTTGTGCGGCCCGCACAAATATCTGGCGTTTTCTTTTGAAATATTTTTTTTCAACTACAATTCTAATATCCGCTTTTGTGCGCCCGCACAAATATCTGCCGTTTTCTTTTTAAATATATTTTTTTTCATGTACAATTATACTATCCGTTTTTTTGCAGCCCGCACAAATATCTGCCGTTTTCTTTATAACTATATTTTTTACGTGTACAATTATACCTACTATCCGTTTTTTTGCGGCCCGCACAAATCTGCTGTTTTATTTTTAAACATGTTTTTTCTTCATGTACAATTATGCTATCCGGTTTTTGCGGCCCACACAAATATCTGCCGTTTTCTTTATAAATATATATTTTTTCATGTACAATTAATTATAGGTATTATCCGTTTTTTACAATTAATTATATTGTCGTTTAAGACTTTCAGGGGTGCAGTAGAAGACCCAGAGAAAATTAGTGGGCGTTGAGATAGCACAGTGAGGGTGTAGGTAGGTAAAAAAAATATGGTCAAAAAGACCAAAAAAATACGCTTTTCAAGTACTAATAAAGCAAAATAAACTATAATATTGGTTAATTTTGTTATTGTATGTATTGCTATCATTTTTATCACGTGTGCGAAAATTCACACATTTCGATAGTTCGGGAAGTGGATGAAAATTGAACTGAAAGATTCCATTACAGATACACACAATTTTTTTTTTTAATAATATTTTTTTTTTACGCACCAGATTTAAATGTCCGGGTTAAATTTTCCCCCAAAAAAAAAAAAAAAAAGAAGGAAAAACTAAACCCTTTCATACACTTCCCCAAATGATCATCTAGTGAATCCACGTTATGCAATTGCACTATATAAGTATTATAAATACAAAACAATACAAGAACAACATGTCAACCTACTAGAGACCAAATGGGAATATAATATTATAATATTATAATATTATGATTTTACGTGTATTATTATTAAGAATTGACACTACATCAAGAACACAAGCAGGAAGGAAGTAGCAACCGGGTACTTAAATACAAAATAATAGCTTTTTTAACTTGCTAAACAAAAAAGTACAACACCCCCTCCCCCCCCCCGAAATCATAAGTGTGCGGCCCGCGGTGATTCCTCACAATGTCCTATGTGGCCCTTGACCAGAAAAGTGTGACGACCGCTGATCTAGTGAATCCACGCTATGCTATTGCACTATATAAGTATTATAAATACAAAACAACACAAGAACAACATGTCAACCTACCAGAGACCAAATGGGAAAATAATTCGCCGACTCCAGATATTTTCATATCAGAGGGTTCGGCTCTGTGGAATTCCTAATTGAACCTATAAATCCTACTGATCCCTCAATATAAATATTTAAAAAATCTTTTGTAATCCTACATGTATTTAAAATGACTGATTTTAAATACATGTAGGATTAAATAAATTATTATTATAATCATAAAGCTAGTTCGATAGCTCTTGGAAATAGCAACCTCGGTCGCAAAGTTATGATTTTGATTTCGGTAGCCAAATGATGGAAGGAAAATTAAGAAGTACAGCTGAGAATATGTCACCAGAATATTTAATAGGCTTACCTTGTGATGGATGTCCTCTTGATCCCAAAACTCGTTATTTTACATTGAAACTTCCCAGCTTGTAATTTGTAACTTGTTGCACAGTTAAAATTTTACTAATTACTGGCACCAAAACTTCTCCCGGTGACAAAGGCATATAAAAGGTTTGTGGGGTGAGGTGGGTACACATTACATTCAAGTAAGAATAATCTGTGTAATCGGTGCCCGAACAGCTAGTTTCAATATTTTTTTTTACATTAGCTCCACACAAGAGACCCTGAAGAAAATAATTCCCCTCAGGGCCTATGTCAGTTGAGGCCTATGAGGGAGTTCTGGAAAGAAAAATGGTATAAGGGGTGGGTAGAAATCTGGGGGTCAGTGAATCGAGGAGTGACAGACGCATGAATCCACCCCTTCCACTGCGGTGCAATGCGATGTTCTGAGAGAGTACAGCTGGAGAAGTCAAAGGAACCCCCTCTACTCTCTCCCGGTCTGGCCTGCCATGGAGCTGGTGGACAGACGTTTCCGTCGCCAAGACCCGGACAAAACTCACCCTATGAACCGGGCACCACTGCTAAGTCATCAAACGTAGTGAACCACTATGGCAGAGGTGTTGGTTATCCAATAAATGGTTCCTGGGGCGCCAGTACCCGTACCCGCCTCCCAAATTGTGAATATAAAACATGAAACGCCAATAACAGTTAACGCCCAGAATGTTAGAATTTCTTTAACTGAATTTTTAT
Organism: Limnephilus marmoratus; assembly: GCA_917880885.1. Lineage (NCBI taxonomy): Eukaryota > Metazoa > Arthropoda > Insecta > Trichoptera > Limnephilidae > Limnephilus > Limnephilus marmoratus. The sequence continues at coordinate 22,847,088 of OU862911.1, read as the reverse complement.
TTCCCGTGCAAAGTTTAGCGATAAATTAAAATTCTACCATATCATACTTTACTGCAAGCTCAGGAAGATGGCAATAAAATACTTGATTCCAACATATTTCCTCGAAACGTTGGGTCGTTCTTTTCCTCGCGATAAACCAGTTAGAAAATTGCTGATTCTTCAAAATGTTTTTGAGGTGTCATGAAAATTCGAACTATCGATGGTTTTAAATTTCTATAAGAAAATTTATTGACATTTAATGTCAACACTTCTACTGAATCTTGAAGCTTTTCAGAAAACATTGGAGAAGGAACATTAAAAACTCCCTTAGATAGAAGAGTAAAGATTGCTGCTATATTGTATGGGTCCACGGGGTCCTCGGAGACCGTGTGATAAATAATTCACGTTTTCGCAGGACAGGGAGTGAAAAAATGAAAGGGCCGCTGAAATCGGGAACGTCGGAAATGGAATGGGACTATAAAAATGTCCCGCAAAGTCTTACTTTAAAAAGTCGCAGAGTTTTTATTTATTTTTGCCAATTTTCTTTGACTTATTGCCAATTTTATCGGAACCACAAAAGGATCGTAAGAAAATGTTCCTTTGTTATGATTTTAAATAGCGTTGGCCTGTAAAAAGTCACAGGATATTATTATTACAGTATTCAATTTCATTCAATTCAATTTTTGCCACAGGATCGCCTTTCCAGAACAAACATTGTTAATTTTAGAGAAGAAAAGAAATTTTACCTTTCGAATGAACACTGTTAGTAAACCTGAAAAATTACGTTTGTCAAAAATTTTAACCCTCGAAATATACATTTCGAATTTTTTTAATAATTTTCGTAGATACCTACCTACTTCTTGCTACTACTCTGCTTGCATTATTGTATCATTGTTGTTTACGAAAGAATTCTATCCAATACAACTGTTATTTACCGTAGCCACTTGTTTCACTGTCTCCCCCAGCCCGTAGGATTTGAGCTTATTTCAGGGATGCCACACAAACGCCTCAGAGATCCTACCACCCTGATGATAGTCTCCTCCGCTCTGCTGACCATTCTGAGCTAGTTTGTCGGCAGAAGGTAGGCACCTCAGGTAGGTGTATCTAACAATATATATATACCAAAACAAATTCTTATTGAAATAAAACCGATATTGAGTTATTATTTTAAAATGCTGGCACGGAGAATAATTAATCTTTCTCATCGGGACCGCCCTGTACTATTGCAAGGGCACAATCGCAAGACCGTCTTTCGACGAAATTTGAACTGTCGGCCGCTGGTTAACCGCCCTTAAGAGCGTATTTGTGTATTTGAGGAATGTTGAGCGAAAATTTGGGGTCAACAGTTGATCAGTAGGATTGGAAAAAACGGTCGTCAAACATCTACTTCTTCCCGGAATATTTGACGCTTTTCTTGATTAACAACTGACTAAATACCTGATTTTGTAGCCGACTGTGTTGATACGATTTTTTCAGACTGTGTTGATGATAATATAGTAAGGTTAACTCTGTTAGGTTAGTGCAAATCTATCGCATATATAACAATATTAACGTTAATTATCCTTAAACTTTTGTAGCTTCAATGAACAGATGTTTTCAATTAGCATTTCACCATGAATAAAAATAATTGAAAATAGAGAACTAATATTTTGTACATACCAGTTAACTATAAAGTTATGATTGGGTCAAACAATTTACTATAGAAATTCAATGAAAGCCATTCAAGTAATTTGAAAATCCTTTCAAGAGAAATTTATTCATACAAATTTATTTTAGTTTTTTTTTAGGTATTTTAGTATATTATGATTTATACTGCTCTTCCATTAGTATAATCTTACAAATACTAGGAACGAGAATGTTTGTATTGAAATTGTGTCTGTTACTCTTTCACGCAAAAACTACTGAATAGAATTTAATGAAAGTATACAATAATATAGCTCATACATCAGAATAACGTATATGCTATAATTTATAAAGCTAGCTAGGAGTGGGGGAACGATGATTCGGGAAAGATGATTCAGGGAGAAACAATGTATTTCGTTGAATATGGCTTTGAAACGCATGCCGGGAACCAGCTAGTATTTTATTAATATTAAAAATGTGGTTAAAAACAGGCAAAGTTTTAATTTAATTATATATATTATGTTTAATACTGGATTATCCGACTTCGTCCGTGTTATTTTATGTTTGGAAATATTTATATTTCTGTATATTTTACTACATTTTTTAATTTACATTTAAAAATTTTGCGTGCTGAAAATAATTGATTGGTTTAAGAAAATCATGCTGGGAAATCAGTGCAAATTTCGCGATGCTGGAGATCACGCGCAATCGAGCCCGAAGCAATGAAATCGATGTTCAACTGCGTTATATGAGCAAAATTTGTAGACGCTTCGGCTTTTTGGGCTCCATACCAGCAAAATACATAAAATTGTTGGAACAAATTTAAAAAAATCTAAGATATCTTTATATACGTATAGACAGCCAAATACATAAAATAAATTGGAATTCCTTACTTAATGAACAAGACAGTATTACACTGTATCAAAAAATTAAAAACAATTTTATTAACCTATACGAAAGATGCACAGTATCATTCCTGAAAAAACCGAATTAAAGACCAAACAGGATCAAAAATTGGATAACTACTGATATTTTAGAAAAAATTAAAAAAAGAGATTTGCTATTTCGAAGGTGGAAGAATTCACCAACCAATAAAAATTACGAAAATGAATACAAGGCCTTTCGAAATAATGTTAACCAACTAATTACTAAACAAAAATTATATTTTTTTAAAGATAAATTTAAAACATGTTTCAATAATACTAAAAAAACGTGGGATGAGATAAATAAAATTTTAGGAAGAAAAACTAAAAGCAATTGTGATGAAGTCATCTCGCGATATGTGATAAAAGATCAGACAGTGGAAAGTGTAACAAACCAATATGTGAATTATTTTTCAGATACTATATGTCATATGTTGCACAAATGTGATTTTAAAGCATCTAATATTGATACAGTAGAATTACCTCATAGTATGTACCTACCTAAAGCAACTATCACAGAGATAACAAATATTGTTAAAAAAATTAAAAACTCAAAATCTGCTGCAATGGATAGTATAAGAATGCACGACATAAAAAGACATATAAATATTTTAGCCCCAATTATTACGCACTTAGTAAATAGACTCATTACTCAAGCAGAAATACCTGATGATCTAAAGTGTGCTATAATTAGACCTATTTACAAAGGTGGAGTACACTCAGAGATAGGAAATTATCGACCTATCAGTATCTTGCCTGCACTTGAAAAAATCTTTGAAAAATATATTTCTTTAAAATTAAACAAATACTTACAGAAATTTTCCATTATAGACAAAAATCAATATGGCTTTCAAAAGAAAAAGAGTACTGAAATATTATTACAGGATTTCTCGAATTATGTAAATAATGAATTAAATAAAAAAATGCATGTTTTAGTATTATTTATCGATAATTCCAAGGCGTTTGACACAATTAACCCGCAAAAATTATTAAATATTCTAGAAGCAATAGGAATCAGAGGAAATCTACTAAATTTGTTTAAAAATTATCTATCTAATAGACATATCTGTGTAAAAATATTTGAAAAACTGAGTGGGAAAAAAAAAATGTACGCCGGTGTCCCGCAGGGGTCAATTTTGGGACCCACCCTTTATATAATATTTGTATCAATAATGAGTAAACTATTCTCACATGTTAAACACTTTGTATATGCTGACGACACGGCACTGATCATATCGGATGAACAATTATATACTGCGATTAAATATATGCAAGAAGACTTTATATCTCTGATTAAATGGTGTCATGACGTAGGATTAATTATAAATACAAAAAAAAACCAAACTGATGCACATAAGATCTCCACATGCAAAAGTTTCCATCATGCCTGAAATAATTTCTCAAAACTTTACCTGCATCCATCAAAATATTGTGCAGCCCTGCTCATGTGAAACGATTGAGCTAGTAAACAAATACGTTTATTTGGGCGTGACTGTTGATTGCTACTTTAAATGGGACATACAAATACACAAAATTTGTAAACGGCTGCGGGCGATAGTGGGTAGAATATACAAATTGAAGTGTTTCGTTCCTGTGAATACCTTAAGAATTATTTACATGTCACTCGCGGAATCAACTTTAAGATATGGATTAACCGCTTGGGGACATTCTTGCAAAACAAATTTAAATTACGCACAATCAATACAAAATTCTATCGTTAAATTACTAGTTAAAAAAAATATTTTTTTCGCAGAGACGAAACATTTCACTTTTGTATCAAAATTTAACAGTTTTGCCGGTGCAGGCCTTATTATGGTATAAAATATTGATTCAGCACATATCTGACTCTGAGTATAAGAGGAAAGTTGAACATGGGCACAATACTAGGTTCACAAAGAATGAAGGCATGCTTGTACCTAAACATAATAATAAATACGGACAGCAAACCCTTGAGTATAATGTTCCTAAAATATATAATATGCTACATGGTAATATTAAGAAATGCGAATTTCCAAATAGAGTCAGATATTTGCTGAAAACATGGCTACTAGGTAGAAATAATTTGTATTAGGCGATTTAGTTTTACTATTAATGTGTAAGTTTATTGTTATTGTATAAATTAAGGTCTAAGTTGTAATCTGTAAAAAGTTGGAATAAAAATCCTGTTGACAAACTACTTAACTGTAGTTTAACGGGATATATATGAAATAAAATTTAAATATGAGAATGCATAGTGAATAACCGCGATTTATGCAACACATGGATTTGTTCTCTGAAACGCTCTACGAAAGTCTCCAATCTAGGAGAAATGGGACCCTTACAGTAACAGCTTTTAAAATTATAAAATATAACATTGACAGCCCATACCTCTTGAAATGCAATAAATTGTTCGTACGGAACAACTAACGCCAGGGTCGTTTCCACGACTTGTTCTATATTCCACACGGCAGAACAGATGTTCTGGCCCAGCATAGCATGACAAGAGGTATGGTGCTACTAAATGAGATCTCAAGGTCTCTTTATATTTTCAACATTGGCCTTGAAGGTTTCAATAATTTTAGGCTAGAACTCTAAAATATATACTTTGTATTTTTTTTTCATTTAAAGTTATGTAATTGTCTTGCGTATTGTAATGGGATTATGTCAATCTGTAATACACATTAAAAAATAAAATAAAAATTAATATAACTTATTTAGTTTATCCTTATATCATAGAAAAGGGAGATAAAAATACTTATACATATAAACGAAACGTGAAAAAGAAAAAGAAAAAGATACAGAAAAATAAAAAAAAACTATTGTGTTTTAGACCACACGACTGAAGTAAAACTTCTTTAGCTCCATCTATATGATAGGAAGAGAGAAAGAAAATGTGCGCGCGCATTGCTCTCTCTTGCTCCTACAGTGTTATACAGACAAAAGGCCTGCACTGTGTGTTAGATATACGAAACGTAACTGGCTATGAGAGAAAGAGAGAAAGAAAATGTGTGCTCGCACCTCAATTGCCCCTACAGTAATATACGAAACGTAACTCTCTCTCTTTCTATATTCACTATCTTATATCTCCCTCTCAACTACCGTTCGCCTCGCTTTTCGTAACGCTCTCGTCACGCATTCACCAGCTTACTCCTCAAGTCAAGAGTGCGTAAAGAAGTTTTACTTTAAAAAGGGAAAGGTCGCAACCAGGAATCGAACTCAGGATCTTTGTCTTACCGGGACAACGCCTCAAGCAACTATACCATTTCTACCTGATTATTTTACGTCAGTTTTGTCGATCTTATATTTATTGAATATTTGGTTTGTCTTATGTTTATTTTACAATGTAATTATCATATTATTGTTCAATCCTAAATACAATAAAAATAAAAATAAATTTCAATCAATATCACTGAAAAATAATAAAAAAACGGTGATGGTATAACAGCGCATTATATTTGTGATTTTGTATGAGCTAGTTATAATAGTTCCGCTGATTTAATTTTCGCTTTTGAATTTCCGCTCCGCTTTAGAAATGTCAAATTTTCTTTTCACCTGAAAAAGTGTTATGTAAACAATAAAGTCTCGTTAGGAGGCTCGAACAAGAAGCCGTATGGAATTTTAAGGCTACGTGTTGAAATTTCTTTGTCACGGTTAACGTTATTTTCTCCAAAGCATTCTACGGCGTTCGCAAAACATTTTTGATTAAATTGAAATCTATTGAAAACTGGAAAAGAGCCTAGCAGTATGAAAGTTTCGTGCTGTGCATAGAAATATTTTCAATGACATGAAAAGTTTTTTGATATATTTTTAAAGCGCGGAGTTGAATGTAAACAATTATTCATTAGCGTGCCGCCTAATTACCCGTACATTCATTTACGTATGAAAAGTGAATCCTTTTGTAGCGTGAATATAGTGTCACACGAGACATTAATAGACGAGACACTAAATAATGATATGATGAATGTTCATCGCGTTCTGGTTTTTACGGTGGCAGTGCAAAGAAACTTTTGTTTGGCATTAATAATTTTTTTTTTACTTATTGCTAGAAAGCAACCACGATGAGTTACTAGAACTCTTATAATACGATGGTTTACAGTCTGTCAAATGAGAGTAGAAAACATGGGAGGGCGCCACTGTCGTTCAAATGGCAACACTGAAAATATAATCATGGTGGTAATCTAAAGCTGTGTAACCTACATTTTAATTAAAAATTCAAAAGGCATAAAAGTGAAAAAAATATTTTTTCATTCCACTGATCACAAATTAAAATTTCATACAGGTATATTATTATTATATCTTTTTAATTTTATGTTAACATATGGAGAATAACGATATAGTAATAAAATATAAAGCACACTTTAGAACATTTATTTAATATTAGCTTAAGTACCTACTAGCGTTGCCCAGGCTTTAGATCATGTCTCTAATTTTAGATCTGAATATATTTAACTCATTCAGATAACTAAACTGTAATTAACGATTCTTCCTTTCTACCTACTCTTAAATTCAAATTTATGTTAAATTAAATGGAAGTCAATCACTTTGTAGAACACAATTTAATCAAATTAATGTCGTTATATAGGTACCTTAACAACAGTGCTTCCTCGATTTAATATTTTTTTCAGGAACAAAAAAAAAGTATTTTTAAATGTGAATACGGTGTTCTGCATTTTTAGTGTGATTGCACTTTAAAAGAATATTTGACAGGTAAATTAGTGTTGCCAGCCTACAAATTTTGTAGTTCAATTTTTTATATTTTCTACTCTTATTTGACAGACTCTACGTACGTTTATGTGGGTTTGAAAATGTTTTGACTTCCAGAAAATCATTTGTAAAAAATGAAAAATTTGTAACGAATGAAAATTTTTAAAAATTAGTTAAGGTAAGGGGTAGAAAGCTGTTGGACTGCTAACAATAAGAGTGGCTATTCACGTGCTCGATCGAGAGGTTATTGTTGCTCCATCCGATCTGACCTCTTTAAAGAAATGCAAGCATCCTGGAATTAGGAAAAATCTGACAATCATTTGACAATCTCCTACAACCATCATTATGTGTAAGCGGAAGGTTTCGCTTGTGCAATGATGGAATTAAATATAATAATTATGTTCCTTCGTTTCACCTGAACCGTGCGGTGAGTCTACCATGTAAAAGCGTAGGTACATCTAAATAAATTATATGATGTGAAATTAAAAATAAAATTTATAAATATAATTATATGTTATTATATGTTATATATGGCTATTATATGTTTTAATTGGTTATTTAATTTTAATTTTATTCTTTCTCTTCTCCTTTTCTTTCTTTTTTTTCTACAACACATGTATGTAGGACTATAATATGCAATGCATACAAAAGTTACCTAAATGTTTTAACCCTCTCAATTTCTATTAGTTACATACATGTACCTATTTACCTTTTCTTTTTTAAATTTATATTATTTTAATAACTATGCTAAACAAATAACAGTTACTAGGTTTTAAACTTTTTTATTTTATTTTATATTCTTTTTATTTTATTTTATATTCTTTTTGTTCTTTTAATTTCATCAATTTTCTTTCTTTTTTGTACAAATACAAATCATGTTCCATTTTACCCATAATAATTCGACTGTCCTAAAACGGGAATACTCCTAGTTGGGCAGTCAAAAAAATTAATGAATTATGTATATACATGTATAATCTTGTACTAAATAAACAAACAAATAAAAAAATAAAAAAAAAATTAGCACTTGTACTACGGTGGCTTGAGAGAAATTCTCCATCTATCGTGGAGAAGCGCGCCGTGCAGCTGAACAAGAGTGTTTTCCGAACTCCGGTAGCGCTGATTCGTCTTGGGTACTCTGCGAGGCGCTGCGTCGCCAAGGGAGGACAAATACCACTCTGCATGCGTGGTTATACTGTACTCGGAGTGTGTTCATGACCAATTGTACTTGAAATTTCATTGGGCTTTTTTCTGAAAATTGACCTTAAAATCATAGGTCAACATTCAAAATATCAACAAAACAACCCCTTTTGCTGGCAAACATAACCCATATTAGTACCAATAATCCTTTGTAAGCATTAATACTTTTAAATAGCTTGAGTCCCTTTTGAGATGAAACTTTTCACAGATACAATCACCAGAAGATACCAACACCACTCTAAATTCGCATTGAACAGAAGTTGAAATTAGTTGTAAACTATTGCTGTAAGCTGGGTTTTATTTGGAAATACCTCTAACCCAATTACCAAGGAGTTTTAATACCTACTTATGTTTAGGTGCGGTGTTATTCAATAATCTCAATTAGGTACATTATAAACATTATGATATGTAATAAAGAAAATCCATTGCACGGAAGTAATATAATGTCAATTTAATCTAAAATGAACGCATTACTGCCACAATAAAAAAATATTTAGAGTGTGTTATTCATATGTGATAGAATTGAAACTAGAAAGTCGCTAGATGTCGCTTTATTTTTCCTTTTTATTTTAAAGTGGTTTGAAGACTGGATATTGATTTACAAAAACAAAAATGTTTATTTTTTTGGATTTCGTAGGATTCGAACCTCCCTCCGCTGGATTTCTTTGGCCGCTGAGTTTGCGGCGCACTATACCGCTGCGCTATGGGACGCGCTCGGCGAGGTATCCGTAAAAAAACAAAGCGGCCAATGAGTCTCATACCTCAACCAATATGAGCCTTGAGCGCAGTTTGATGCTTCGCAGGTGCAGTACTCTAACGGGGTTAAGGAAGTTTCAGTTCAACAATTTTTTTTTACTATATGTATAAATATATATATTTTTTTTTTTTTTTTTTATTATTTGTTTATCTTAGAATTGCTACATATTATAATTTTACTGGTCTTCCATTAAAAGCCTTAGCTTGTGGATGGAAGAAGAGTAATAGAAATTATTATACTTATATTATACTTATATTCAAATTATTATAGAAATAATATGAATATAAGTGGCCTTACCACGGTATGGTAGTTCCTTCAGAAGGCAAAACAGCTGTCACGCGTAACAATAATTACGCGGAAGAACTTGTTCACAAATACACAAAATGTTTTTATAAACTGAACTAGCAAGTACCCGGCATTGTTACAATGCCACTCAAAGAAAGAAAGTGTTGAATTTTTTTTTTTCATTATTTATTTTTGGGGTGTTATGCCGTGTTGCGCTACCTCCTCCTTTAACCGACGTTTCATAACACGGCAAAACACCACAAAAACAAATAACGAAAATACTTTTGGCCGTGAAAATCTAAGAACGTAACAGTGTTGAAATCTGTTTATTGAAGTGCATTAGGACACTTCTGGTTTTTGTTTCTCCGTTTCTTGCGTACACGAATAAATCAGAAGGTTTTGCGATGAGTCAGCAGGTCACATACATTGACGTAGCTGTCCGTGTGAAAAGCATAGATTTTCCAAATTATTCCCATGCTCTCCTCTACCGCTACTATGTATCTTTTGCAATCCCTCCCTCCGCCCCTCCCTCCGTCCCTCCCTCGTCCTGCTCCCCTTCGTCCCGCACCCCTCTGCGTGTCCTTTCCCCTCCCGTCTCCTTCCTTTCCCTTCTACCCCCTCCCCCTCAACCCCCTCCTTCCTTCCCTACCCGTCGCTAAATATGAAATATGCACTTTCTTTAACAACTCTAGCCATTGTAAATATTTTATACAAATTTAATAACGTTAAAGTTCATGACTATATATCGAAAACTTCGCGAGCGTGCGCACAACAACTCACAATAGTTTCATCGCAATCTGATGAATGGTATAGGAACTCTTGGGGACAAGCAACAGAATATAAAGACAAAAATATTATTGAATATCTGAAAGAAAAAAAGATGTCCCCTTTTATAGCTTCATTATTCAGACAAAATTTCATTTATTCATATACTAGCAGACCCGGCCATATGATGCTGTGGCTAACGAAACCCATCTGTTAAATCAAATCCACACCGCCCGTTTGTCAGTACGCTGCCTGCTGCCCGCTGCCAGCTGCCGCTTGGCCAGATATATTATGTATTTCAATCAATTTACACAAAACCTTGACAAATTATATACATAAAAACCTTCCTCATGAATCACTCTATCTATTGGTGAAAACTGCATGAAAATACGTTTGCGTAATTTAAAAGATCTAAGCGCACATACAGCGTGAGCGACGTCATTTTATACTGAATAAAAAGATTTTTCACAAAATGCTTTTATGTTCAGAGCATACAATATATTTGATAAGAATTTTAATGGCGTAGGCATATTCTCGTGTAATTTAAGAACCTTAAAAAAATATGTCATAGCTAATCTTAAATATAAAAATGAATCGCTAAATGTGTTGCTAAGCCCAAATCTCGAGAGCAGCTGAACCGATTTCTCTAATTTTTTTTTTAGAATATTCCGTGAGGATGGTTCTTACGGAGAGAAAAATTAAGAAAATTGCGCAGAAAATTGGATAATTTCAGAAAACCTAACGACTATCGCACGTTTGACAGTTCGCGTGTTTGAGAATAACATTTTGCAAAACGATCATTGTTAAATCAGGATTCTATTTTTGAAAATCTTTAAGTTGATAAATTTATTTAAAGTAGGTACTCCCCTAATAGTTTGAATCGAATCAAGAATTTTAGATATTTTAAATAGGTACCTATCTTCTTCCTTGCGCTGTCCCGACTATTGCCTATGTTAGGTACATATGTTAGGTACCAAATTTAATATACATGAAAAATGGAAATTTGAATAAAAAATGTAAAAGGTGGCACGCGGCTAGTTTAAAAACTAAATGTACTGGGATTGAACATATGGAACGCGGGGAAGAGGGAAGGCGGGGAAGCTGGAAGGGGAACGCGGGAGGGGAAGGCGACGTGTGAAGGGGGAGGGGAACTCGGGAGGGGGGTTCGCGGGACGTGGGAAGGGGGGGAGTGGAGTGGGGAGAGGGAAGGTAGAGGTGACGGAGTGGGAACGCGAGAGCGGAAGAGGACGCAGGAGAAGAAGGGGAGGCGGAAGGGGAACGGGACGAATGGGAAAGGACACTCAGGGAGAAACAATTTCTTTATTAAATGGTATAGCAACGCATGCCGGAACCAGCTAGTGTTAAATAATTTTAAATACCTTTTTGCTAGTTATCATGTTATTGCTGTGAATTCTTTCCAGTTACCTGTCATTCGATTTAGTATAATGTGTTCATTTTGAGTTATAGGTACATGTTATTATTATTTGATAGTGAGAATAAATTTCAGAATACTTTATATTTGAAATTTATGAAGCAGGTTTTTAGTTTATGTTTGTGTTCATGTTCTTATTTACGTGTTCTTTATTTATATTTTTTTACTTTAAAAAAAGAAAGACAAACATTCCCGGGTTACGAATAACCCAACAATGTTCGAAAATCTCCTACTACCACCACAGAAAGCTGAAAATGTTGCTTGTGTTGTGATTGGTTGTGATGGAGGACTTAGCCAGATGAGGAATTGAACACGCGACGCCCGGATGGGATCCAAGCGCTATGCCCACTCAACCACTGACCAGTCTTAATTATTTTTAATCATGTATTCTTATTATTTTCAATGATGTATTTTTATTATTTTCAATGATGTATTTTTATTATTTTCAATGGTGTATTTTTATTTCTGACTATTCTTTATTATTTTCAATGATGTGTTTTTATTTCTGACTATTCTTTATTATTTTCAATGTTGTATTTTTGAACAGGACTATAATTTTTAAGTTACGTGAAAATCTTTTATTGGATTTTATAAGTTTTTTTTATTATATTCTTATAAATGTAAATAATCTGTTCATTTTCCTAAATAAATAGAATTTCAATTAAAATATCCCATTTAATATATAACTTCTGTAGATCCACTTCTCCCTTTGTGGACCAAATTCTTTCAGCAAGGCTCCGCTGCACATGCTGCAAACTCTTTCACAGTTTTCTCTTACTCCTGCTAGTTCGCAATAAATTAACGGTTCCAGTCATTCTATCTCCTTTGTAGGAAACGAGAAACCTGCTTCGTATAACATGAACTTGATCAATTGAACAAACTGTAATTGCAAGTAATGTAATTACAGTCGTTTTGCTCGGTACGGTTGTAAAATAATGTGCTCTGTGTTAGGTTTCTAACTAATACTTATAATTCTGAACCCGGAAGGTATAGGACACAAGGTTTTTTGATAGGCAAACTAAGCACTGCCAGCCCCGTGGTGTTACTGTTAAAACTGGTAATATTATATGTAGACGTATTTCATTTCTTTTTTTTTTTCTTCTTTTAACGTTGTGACCGTTAACGGTTATTTATTACACTTTAAGCAATTAAACAATACAAAATGTAATAGTACCTAATTAAGTTATAAATAGTCATTTGAAAACTTAAATGCATAAGTAACTCTGTGCCTATAAAGCAGTGGTCCCCAACCTTTTTATCACCGCGGACCATTCATCGTTTGATAATTTAACCGCATTCCGGGGGGCGTATTTCCAAAACCTATACCGGTTCAGTCGCTTTACATTTTCAATATCAAAATTTAAATATTTGGAAATAAAGAAATTAGAGTGATAAAAATTATCAATATTGAGGTGTATTTACAATACGTGGGAATAATATTAAAATTTAAATATTTATAAATAAAATTATTAATTTCTAATAAGCACATCAGAAAGATTATTTTATCTAGATTTTAGAACAATTTTTATTTTTGCAATGTGATAAAAAATAACCAATATAGAGGTACATATAAAATGTAAATTGTCGCTGAATCGGTACATATGGGTTTTGGAAATACGCTTCCGGGGGGGGGGGGGGGGTCGTTTACTCATCAAGTTTAAAGAATACTTACACACAGATCAAGCAGATAATTTTTCTCTGGTGTGCACCTCGAATTTAAAGCTTTTCTCGAAACTGGTTTTAATTTAAGAGTGAATCAGTATGCGGGAAGTCGTTTTAATCTACACCCAGAATGTTAGAAACTGCAACTATTCACGCTCTCGTAAGGAACATTTAAAAGTCCACAAGCCGTCTCATAGTTGTGAAAAACCTTTTGTATGTTTCGATTGCAATTATTTATGTGATAGAAAGGAGACTTAGAAAACTCAAAATTTTACTCAAGTGGAGAAAAACCATTTTCATGTTCCGGTTGCATCTATTCATATTCTCAAAAGGAACATTTAAAAGTCCACAAACCGCCTCATAGTGGAGAAAAAACTTTATCATGTTCCGACTGCGATATTTGTGTTCATGAAAGTGACAATTTAATGCTGACTCACTGTAGAGAAAAACCTTTTTCATGTTCCGAAATTTTACAAATAATGAAAAAAAATTACAAATTTCAAAAAACCAAAAATGGAAAAATGTATGAACACATGCGATACTAATGTGCTAACCAGAGACTGTTGAGACAGAAATGTCGCTTGTTAAGTGAGCGGTTTTTTTTTTCAAATTTGTTTTGCTCGTTATGCGAATTACTCGTTATGGGAGGTGCTCGTCATGGGAGGTCCCACTGTATTTTTTTATGAATAATTAAAAAAATTTTATTGTGTACGTTCGATTTCTTTTAAGGTAATTTTGATTTATAAGCAGGCCCTTGAGCGGCGCAATACCATTTGGTCCACGGCCCGGGATTTGGGGACCACTGCTCTAAAGCACTTATTTCGACCACCGCCCACTTTGAGATTTAAAAAAAATCTACTACCCCTCATATTTTTGAGCTTACCTTTTACATTACCATCTATATTACGTATCTTAACGGTTATTGCAAAGATAATATTTAAACATGCATTATTATTTGAATAGGATAGACAGGGTGTGACCCATATCCTATTTCTGACATCAAAGAATGTTTCAATGAGAGGAAATAAAACTCATACTTAATAATATTTAGAAATATTTTGTATGAACATTCATTCATTCAGAATAAAACATTCCCGAAATTGCAGACAATTACATTTAGTTATGTTATAAAGTTTTGAACGTTATTTAGTCAAACTTTAGATAAACATAAAGCTGCATCATTATACATACATGCGTAAGCACCTGTAATTTAACAATCTACACGGGAATCCAAGCATTCGAGTAGTAAATCACATCTCAAGTGGTGTCGTGTCTAGATTCCGTTGGATCTTCATAGATATAATTTGTCTGCTCTCGCTCTGTTAGATTTCCTTAACACCCCCTAATTTTCTTTGAGCCTTCTACTGTCCCTCTGAAAGCCTCCAGCGTCCACAAGGGTGCGTTATTGCCTACTTTGAGAAGACTGCTCTAGTGACATGTTTCGGAACCGTTGATCTCTTCTTGATGATACAAAGTATAGGAACCCATTGTGTATATTCTAATATTGCTCTATGATGCTTTTAAATATGTATCTATTTAATTCAATTAAGAATGCAAGTGTGTACATTTGCTCCACATTTTCCAAGAGTCCATTTAATATATAAAACAAAATCAGGTTGGTTACACCATTTATAACTCAAGAACGGCTGGACCGATTTTTATGATCTCTGATTTGTTAGATTTGTCTGCGCCCCGAATAGCAGAATAGCTTTTAAATGTCGGAAAAATTCACGAAAAAAAATTATAAATTCTTTTCCTCATGCATTTCGTATGGAACGAATTCTCATCTTTTGAAAGAGCTGCAGGAGTAAGTAGTGAGTGAATTACAAAAATTCGAAAACGTTAAATGTCAATGCGCTGATTGTTTTGCTTTTGTTCTTAAACATATAATACTGCCCCTCTTTCTTACTCACTAAATGTCAACTGTCAAAAACGGAACAAACAGTGAACGTATGTCTGCACGCCTCCAAAGGAAAAATACAATAATTATAATAAATCTCACTCATACGTATAAAGAAAATAAAACGCAATTCCCGTATGTAAGTGGAAAAGTAAGAAAATCACAAAATTTATAAATCCGTACACAACGCCATCTCTGATAATGATAAAAACAAAACAAAACACGGACAGTTGCGCATCGATAATTGCTTCATTGTGTAATTTTTAACTCAATAAAAAAACTGAATTGAATTCAGATAATAAGTTAACACCACAGTTATGGATTCTGAGGCGGTACAAGGTTCGCTGAGAAGAAATAATTTAAAGATTCACGGGCGACATATATTATAAAAGAAAGCGTACCACAATGCGCGTGCCGCTAAAACTCAGAAACGAGCCCCGGTACGATCAAGGGAGTTATATGGTGTGGTAGCCCTCTATACCCCATGAAGAAGGTTCCCGTTTTTACCTGAAGAAGATATGAGGGCTGAAAGCTTCGCCCTCTAGAAATTTCGAGAACAGTCCAGAACATTCGAGAGTATTCAAGAGTATTCGAGAGCATTCCACAATATTCCGAACATCCCGGAATATTCTAGATTGTTGTGGAATGTTCGGGAATAATCTGAAACGTTCGGGAGCATGCCGGATCATTGTGGAACATTCCAGAATACTCTCGAATGTTGTAGAATGTTCTGGAACATTGTGGACCATTGAAACCTTGTTGTACGGGTGGGGTTACCCATTGAATATACAATGCATGTAGTGGGTTCCGACGTCAGTCCAATCTCATTTCAACTATATATCAAAAGATTGATATATAATAAGATATTTTAAAATAACTGTATTATTTTTAAGACGTGTCTTTAAGAATTATCAGGGCCATAAATTGCAAGAGAACAAAACATTTCCATTTCCTTTGACAATTTCGTTTTAACCTTTCGCTGTAATTTCCTAAAACCTGATGTGAATTTAAAAATAAATTTCAGCCGTGGGACGATTTGCTTAAATGTATTTTTTCTTCGGGCTGCTTCAATCAGAAACATGTTAGGTACAGTGGATTTTGCCTAATTTCATAAAAATGATTTTTCCTAATCGAATCGTGAAAAATGATTTTGCTGCAAATTACTGTAGAAAATAAGCTACAGCTATTGAAAGAGAATAAATTGGATGACTCCCATCTCTGAACGACATCTAATCGAAAAGGGCACACTTTCCAATCATTTTAGGTAGTTCAATTTAAAGTTTTTTTAATTATCTCCACTCCTGGGCCCAGACGAAAATAATTTCCCTCAGAGCCTATGTCATCTTTAGTGATTTTTGTGTAGTGAGTATTTTGAAGAAAGAGGAGGAAGTTCTAGGATAATAATTTCCTTCAGAGCCTATGTCATCTTTGGGGATACTGTGTAGAGAATATTTTTCAAGAAAGAACAGGAGGAATAATTTCCCTTTAAATGAAGGGGATAAGGTTCTGGGCAGAAAAGGGTGTGAGAGATGGATTATTATATAAAAACTTCTTACTTCTTCTGGCGCTAATCTTATTGTATAATATGTAAATTATTAATTCACTAGTTTTAGATCAGCATTTATATGTCTCAGTCATAAGTCACTAGCTTTAAGTCTTAGATGTAAGTCACTAGTTATAATTGTAAATCTTAGTTATAAGCCAGTAATATTAATTCTTTTATACACTTACTAGCTTTTTAGGGGGATTCCCACTCCGCTTCCCCCCTACCTCCCCCCCTCCACACATCCCCTCCACCACCCTCCCCCTCCCCCCTCCCGCATTCCATACATTAATTCCCGGTTCAGTCAGTTTTCAACTCGCGTGCCACCTATTGAAATTTTTTTACACAAATTTCATAATGCCAGAGCTCAACAGTAGTTTTATACAAAAAAAAGAATTATCCAATTTGGTGCAATCGTTCGGAAGTTATGCGCATACATAAATTTCAGCGATTCATTTTTAGAGATAGATATTAACTACGACGCCAACATCGTTTCCACGGCAACCATGTATTTTACTTTTCTTCTGACGTTTGCAATAACTCGATTTGGTTAGATACAGAAAAAGTATAATAAATGATTTCATAACGCCAGAGCGTATTCAAAACGCCAGAGCTTACCAATATATACAGCCTACATTACTCGCAAATAATGTAGCTTTTTATTAGTGAAAGAATTTTTTAAGTCCATTCAATATTTTTGCGTGAAAGAGTAACAAACATAACCCTTGTAAAGTGGTGCCATCAACGCGCTAATCTTACACCGTCTTATCTGACTTGTAAATGAACAAAAGTAGAAATCAGCACCAGCGAAAAATCGACACTGTGACTAAATTCGTTTTGTTATCCATATCAACTTATTGTTAACTGTATATTTGAAGCCGATCTTAGATTAAAATTGGTAAATAATAACAAAAAATATAATTTCATAATAATTATAATTTTATTACAGATATTTACGATGGTAAAATAATTGTCGATTAGCTGTAACATATTGTGTTATCTAATGTAACGAATCTTGAAGAAGAATCATTGGACAACCTTTCACCCTAATTTACAAACCTTTCTTTTCATTCTCCCAAGCGGTCTCTAACCCAAAAGTCTGTCACGCGGTTGTTGCACCTACACTCATGTATAAAATACTGGTGTTTCATGGCTCATTGTCCATGTAGAGAAGAGGACTGTACTGTAAAGCATGTGCAACGTAGGAATCCCTCCAAATGGTATTTGGATAGCTTACTATGAGAAAAAACTTCCAAGGCATGGAAAAACACTTGGTATTGAAGCTGACTTTATCATAAACTTTCCGACTGGAGATAATGCCGAGAAAATGATAACCCGGATGGCCGGTGTTATCTGGTGGATAAAAATAGAAGTTTTTACAGATAGAATGACAAAAATACCTATTAATATCGATGACGATAACGAAATCTCTTATTTTATTTCACTGGCTTAATCTGATTTTAATATTTGAATACGTATTTTATGTTTTATTCAACAAGCAAATTTCGCGTGTAATCTTTCTCCTTTCACGCTCACGCAGCGTCTGGTAAACGCTTGAATAAATGCAGAACCCGTATTATATGATCGTGTTTTGATAAATTGTAAAATAATTTGATAGAAATTCTTTACTTTTAACCGCATCAAATAATGTTTCATAAGTATTTACGAATGAACCATATGGCCATTACCTAGGCACTTTACGAGTTTTGTTTGTGTTGTCTCTGTCCAGATTATTTTCCATTTAAACACGAATAAAATTTATGCTCGTAATGTCTTGGATTCTGTTTAACCATTTTTATGATTTGTTTTACGTTAAGGCCGGAGGTAGGTGGGAGCGGTAAAGTGAAAAGTATATGGTTTCGTTGCGTTTATGGGAATAACTTAAACCATTTTTATTTATTTTTAGCATTACCAGTTCTTTCTGTGTCCAAGAGTTTTTAACTTCTTTTTACATGATTCATACACGATAGAATCCATTTGCTTCCATGTCAAATGTCCATGGGTAGTTTCCATTAAAAAACCTTATTAAATGATTCTTACACGATGGTTTCCATATCATAACCTTTTTACATTGTTTATGAACGATGGTTTCAATGTTATAACCTTCTGATACGAGTTACAAGATGGCTTCTATCTATTTCATTACCTCCAAATATCTAAAATTAAAACAACTAAAATAGATTTTTTTAATTGAGGTCATTATTAGTAGATCACCCATATTAAATTCCCTGTGAAATGTAAATGTATTTAAAACCTGGCAACCAATTTCCTTCACCTATATATATGGGTATTTTCTGTTAATAAATGTATTTATTTTCTTTTAAATCTGGTTGCATGCCTAGTAAATGTTATAGTTATTTAATACCGAAAAGTGGGCTACAATCCTTGTTAAAAGTATTGCATTAGTGCTGAAGGCAAATATATACCTCTATTTTCCGCTTTCGTTGCAATAGTTCCTGAAAATCACTGTTTTTGGACGATTCCCAAAAACAGGTGATATTTTTGTTTTAATCCTACTTTTATGAAGAACTCGCGGTATCACATATTCACAGAACGTAGAAAAATGCTTTATTATGAAAAGATGAACGGCTGTACGACTTTTTTCATACGAAACTTGATTTTGGCCAAAATACCCAACCAAACTAAATATTTATTTTTTTATCATAAATTAAAGTTTTTTATGAAAAGTGAAATGACTATCCGGGGTAAAGTGCACAAATTTCGGGATGTAATTCTGCATAATTAAAAAAAAAAAAAAACGATTTTTTATAAAGTGTAATTATACAAGACAACGATCTTATATTACTATCTGAAACGTGGCTCAACGACAGCATCAACAATTCTCAACTATTTGATCAACGTTACGAAGTCTTCAGAAAAGAAAGGACCTCAGGTCAATCAAGGGGAGGAGGCGTGCTACTAGCCGCGAGACGCGACCGCGTCACGCAATGCCAGAGACTCACCTTTCTAGAAAGCGACGGCGAAAACTTATGGATTAAGGCCAAAATAAATGAAGTTTGTATTTACATCTGTATAGTATACATACCACCGGCTTCACATATAAATATTTACTCTGATTTTTTCGACAAGGTAATAGCCAATTTCAACTTTTTAGTAGATAAAAAAATTATTATTGTAGGTGATTTTAATTTGAACTCCTGTGCGAGTAACAAAGCAACTCAAACAGACTTACTATATTTTATGGAAGTATTTCAAATGGAGCAGAAAAACTTAATCACTAACATAATGAACAAGACACTGGACATTATTATTAGTAATTTTGACTTAAAAGTGTTCAAATCTTTGTACTCACTTGTTAGTGAAGATTCATACCATCCATCTTTATGTATAGAAATCGCAATCAACGGAAGGAAATCTTATTGTCAGAAAGCATTATTCAACGACAACAGAAATTGTGTTAAGAATGGTTGGAACCTTGAATGTGGTGATTTCGAACAGTTTTATTTCAAACTAAATTCTCAAGACTGGAAACCTTTGTTAATACTTGAAGATGTAGATATAGCAGTAGATTATTTTTATAGTGTAATTTATAATATTCTTGACATGCGTTTTAAAAGAAAGCGTTTACCTAGCTCGGAAAGAAAATACCCGAAATGGTTTAATGGTGAGATTCTTAGGGACTTGAAAAAGAAAGACAAATATCACACAAACTGGAAGCGCACCGGATCGGTAGGAGATCGGGAAAAGTTTTGTTTTCTAAGATCCAAAATCAAACGTTGTATAAATATTGCATACAAGGAGTATATAAAAAATATCGAAAACAACGTCAAAAGTGATCCGAAATCCTTCTGGAAATTTGTTTCCGGAAAGAAGAAAGACGGTGGGATTATAAACCAAGTATCATGGAACGGACATACACATACAGGGCCCGATATTCCGGAAGCATTTGCAGAATACTTTAAATCTGTATATGGCGAACAAAGTGCTGAATTTGACTCCTATACTCCCGGAGGTTACTCTTCATTAGCTCATAATGTAGACATGATACGTGTGCATAAAAATGATTTCGTAGCGGCAGTCAAAAAACTTAAACCAAAAAAATCTGTTGGACCAGATTTTATTAATACAATTATTTTGAAGGGATATGCCGAACCATTAATGTCACCTCTCTTACATATATTTAATATTTCTCTAAATTCAGGTAAATTCCCCGACCGTTGGAAAATATCTAAGGTCACGCCCCTACACAAAAGCGGCGATAAATCAAATGTATCGAACTATAGACCTGTGGCGATTCTTTCGGCACCGGCCAAATTATTTGAACTTATTATACATAAACACATCTATAGTAAAGTAGAACCTTTTCTCATAAATCAGCAGCACGGGTTTAGAGTAGGCAGATCCACAACGACCAACTTAATGGTTTTCACGGATTATGTCGCAAATACATTGGATAACAACGAACAAGTAGACGTATCGTATAACGATTTTGCTAAAGCTTTTGATAAAGTAGATCACCTCATATTACTAAAAAAGCTTGAATATTTTGGTCTCTCATATAGAATGCTTCTGTTCTTCCACAATTATTTATCTAACAGAAAACAATATGTAGTTTATGGGCAGTTTGCTTCAAAACCTTACTTCACAAACTCTGGGGTCCCGCAAGGGTCTAATTTAGGACCTCTATTATTTTCTATGTTTATAAATGATATATCGCTGTTTATAAAATTAGTAATTTTTTTGTTATTTGCTGACGATATTAAACTTTATACCAATATAATGGTGAAAGCAGATTCTATTCGTTTACAAACCGATATCGACGGAATCGTAGAATGGAGTAATCTGAATAAACTCTATTTTAACAGCGGAAAGTGTACAATTATGTGCTATACAAGGGCTAGGAGTACTCTATATTATAACTACAAAATGTCTGGTACCTCGTTAAAATATATTTCACAAATGAGGGATTTAGGATCACTTTTGACACACGCCTGACATTCCGTTCTCATATCGATTCGGTGTGCAACTCTGCGATGCGAATGCTAGGCTTTGTAATCTGCAACGCAAAATCTTTTTCCAACACAGCAGTCATAAAAATGCTCTACTTCTCTCTGGTTCGCAGCATTCTCGAAAGTGGATCAGTAATATGGGGACCCGAAGATGCCCTATACGCAAATGATGTTGAAAAGGTGCAAAAAAAGTTCATGCGGTACCTGTAAATGCGAGAGTTTGGGTACTACCCTTTGTTGTATCCCTCTGATTTTCTCGCGGGAATGCTGGGACTAAATCGTCTCGACGTTAGGAGAAAAATTGCAATAGTACTAGTAGCACACAAGCTGCTAAACGGGCACATTTGTAATCCTGATGTCCTGGAAAGGATTTCACTTTATGTCCCCGATAACTTCACCAGAGCAAAGCAACACAGACTTTTTACTTTTCCTAGAGGCAGGATCAACCTACCAATGGTTATGCCTCTGAGGAGAATGACCTCACTATTAAACCTTTCTTCTGAAATTGACATTTTTCGATCGAACTACAATCATTTCAAGAGCGAAATAAAGGTATTCTTTAGCACCTGTCATTATTAATGTACCTATATAATTAATGTTTTACACTATTAACTAAAAATTGTGAAATGTAATTGGATATACATGTTAACTGTTTTTCACAATAAATAAATAAATAAATAATGGTAGAAGTAAAAAATATGCAAATCTTTTTTAGAAACCCCGATTTTTTTTATCGTACAAAATTATTTTTTCAAAGAAAAATATAACTTTTTCAATACAAAAAAAATCAACTCTTTTTCCCGAAAACTACCTTAAAACGTTTCCAAAAAAAAATATTTATCTTTTTACTTATACTATCGTGTAGAATAATCTACCGTTACACCCGGACATCTTGTATAGTACCAATTACGAATCAACAATAACTGATCATTTTACAGAAATAATAGCTATAAATCAAAACAAAGAAAGGAAAACTCAAAATAGACCGACGATAATAGAAAAATCTGAAACAAACTGGAATGCCGTTAAGCAAAACCTGCAATGTACTGATTGGAAATAATAAAAAATATTGACAACACAAATAATGCGTAGAACAGCTTCATTGATATAATCCAACATAACATAGTTTCCAATGCCAAAAAAACTGTGAAGAAAATTTCACATAAGAATATACACATTAAGCCTTGGATCTCACAGAATATTATAAACTGTATATGAAAAAGAGACGAATTACATACAAAACTTAAACAAAATCCTTATGATATACCCAAGCTACGATACTACAAAAGATACAGAAACATTTGCAAGAATATCATAAACACCACAAAATAATCCTACTATAAAAATAAAATAGACGAATGTAACGATAATCCCAAAAAATGTGGCAAATTATAAATGAAGTGACCAATTCTAAATACACCATTTAAGTTGGATGAATTGAACATAAACAAGGTTCCCACTCTATATGCCGAAAACCCTGAGGCTACATCCGCATAGGCAGGCGGCTTGCTTAGCGCCTAGCGCCTAGATAGGTAGTAGATAGCGGATGGATAGCCGCTTAGCGTGTATCCAGGTAAACCAACGTGTTGGTTTTTTGGCTCTAGGCGCTAAGCCAGCCACCTGCCTGTGCGTTCGTAGCCTGACAAAATTCTAGATCACGTTAATCACTTCTTTACAAATATTGGATCAAACTTAGCAAAACAAATAACACTGTGTTTTAATGATGCAGTTGAACCAAATGAAGCTCGCAATCTGGAAAGGTAACTTGAGTTCAAACAAATAACCGTTGACGAAATCAAAAATATAATTACTTCCTTAAAAACAAATGTTTCATCAGGCGATGAAGTAATCTCAAGAAATACAATAAAACATCTCAGTGAAGAAATTTCTTTCCACTGACACACCTTATCAATCTATCTATATCCAAAAGTATATTTCCCATGTCCCTTAAAGAAGCTACGGTTATACCTATATATAAATAAGGATGTAAAAATGACGTCAATGACTATCGACCGATAAGCCTTCTAAGGACATTTTCTAAAATATTGGAAAAAGTATTAATACAAAAACTTATGATGTACCTGGAAGATAATAACCTAATATCGAAATCCCAGTACGGCTTTAGACAAAACTTGAGTACTGCCGACGCCATGGACGATACCATAAATACGATCACAAAAAGCTTAGACAAGGGAAATAAATCTTTGGCAATTTTTATAGACCTGCAAAAGGTCTTTGATGTGATAGACCATGAAATCCTTAAAAAATTCCAAGAAACTTAAAAAAATTGGGATGTCAAACACAATTTAAATCTACTAATAAGCTACATGTCAGAACGTTCACAGTGTGTTAAAATTGAAATCCGTAAAAGTAAGCCTCTCCCAATCAATTACGGTGTACCGCAAGGAAGTGTCTTAGGACCTTTATTATTTTTAATATTTATAAATGATATCTGCAACCTACACACCAAAGGAAAAATCATTAGTTTTGCTAAGGACACTGTCATTTTATTTAATGAAAGTGATTGGTTAACCACTTTACAAGATGCTGAACACAGGCTTCTGCAAAAATTACTTAAGCAAAACTCACACTTAATGTTAACAAAACTAAATATTTAACTTTTTCTGTAAGGGCCAGAGGACAACCAGCTGAGGATTATGCTCTTAAATTACACGATTGTCAAGGAAAAAACTTAACCCAATCATGCCACTGCCCCACCATAACACATTCTAAAAACATAAAATATCTCGGCATTGAAATCCATGAAAATCTTCGATTGGACTCCCACATAAATAGCATCACAAAGAAACTTACAAAGCTCATGTACTACTTTAGAAACATACGCAATATAAATAATCTATATAATATTAATAAAAATGATCTCTATAAAGTCTACTATGCTATTTGCCAATTACGCATAGAATATGGGATTATAGGATGGGGAACTGCCTCAAACATTCACATCAAGCAGCTCGCTAAAACGCAAAAGGCAATAATAAAAATAATCCTAAAAGTACCCATAAAAACTCCATCAAAAGAAATTTTTTAAAACTTTAATGTGTTCAGCATTATTAAATTATACTAAAAAAATGCACTACTCAAATTTAAAGAAAAATATGAATACCTTGCTGACCAACACACCTATACTACAAGGTCAAAATCCTCAAAACTAGTGAAAACCATAATTTCCATGCTACAAAATTATATAATGCCCTCCCAATTGAAATTAAGAATACCATGGAAATACAAATGTTTAAAAAAGACATCAAATTATGGTCAAGTAAACAGGAAGATGAGGAAATCATGAAAATTATGAAGTTACCCCAATATAACCTGCAGACAACAAACACAAATACTTTTATTTTATTTATTGTTTATTTTGTGAAAATCAAGAAACTAGAAGATGAGGAAATAAAAATCAACACCCATTCAGCAACATACAGTCCGCCTCGGAACAGGAATACCTACTGAGGAGGACTGTAAACAAACCACTTTACTTTGTATTTTTACTTATTTTGTAATTTTACTTGATCTTATATTGTCATTAAAATAAAAAATAATTTATTTTTTTACAAAATGTAGCTCTCTAAAGATTCTTTATGATTTCAGAGGCAAACATGGCATTTTTTGAAAAAATATGTTACCTAATATGGTGCGTTAATAACGTTAATCAGTGGTTCAATTAAAAATTAAACACTTCAAATGCTTTTTTGTATCATTTATATATTTTTATATTTCATATTCAAAAACGAATTTAGAAGAGTTTAAATTTTCAGAAAAAGAGTCATATTTTTTTACAATTATTAACTCTCAAATCATTGAGTTGCCGCCAGAACCATGAAATATCGAAAAATAGAAATAAAAATATTAAAAAATATTTTTAAATAAAACAATAACTTTGTAAACACTGCTTTTATTTTTTTATTTACCTTATGCTGACCGGGTTTCGCTACTACAAGTAATAGAAGTAAGGGAAGATGGGGAATTGGGAAGTGAGTTTTCTTTGTCAATGGGGAACAACCAAGTATCGGACTTTTATATTTAGATTTATTTGGTTTTTAATAATATTAAAAAACATTATTTTAGCCTCAAATCAAAATTAAAGTTTACTATGAATAGGCTGCGCTTCCTCTGCACTTGATTTTTGTAAGAAGAATTTAATTAAAATATATTATGGCAAAAAATAATAATTCTGCGAGGCGTGGAAATTTTGCATTAGGTTCGTTATTTTTCTCATTTTAACCTTGTTAAAATGCCCATATTTTTTCAACAAATGAAAACTTATTATTCTACACTATTTTATTCACATGCACTTAGAGTTTTTAAGAAACCTTGTTTTAGTTGTAGAAAATTTAGCCGTAAATAAGAGATTAACCAAGACATTTTCATGACAACAAGAAATTTATTTATTTTAAAGGCGAAAGTACAGATTGAATTCCTAATAATAAACAATTATAAAATAATAAGTTTTAAGATTTTCACGGCCAAAAGCATTTTCGTTATTTGTTTTTGGGGTGTTATGCCGTATTGCGCTACCTCCTTCTTTAGCCAACGTTTCGGACATCGTTGCAGTGTCCATCATCAGGGCAGGTCCGGCATCTACCGGATCTGCCGGACCTGCCCTGATGATGGACTTGTCACTGCACACTGCAACGATGTTCGAAACGTTGGCTAAAGAAGGGGGTAGCGCAACACGGCATAACACCCCAAAAACAAACTTTCGGTGTTATCGTCAATTTATTCGTTAAATTATAAATTGACATAAAAAAATATCCAGATTCTGTTCTCTTTGCAAAATTTTACGGATTTGATGAAATAAGAAAATTGAGAACATAATGATATAAGTTTTACTTTGTTTCGATTTCGACTAACTTTTTTTCAATTTTCTTGAAACAATCAAAGTACGATAATTTTCTAGATAACCTTATTTTTAATATCCGCTAGAAGAGAATATTAAATCATCTGATGATATATTGCAATTTTTGAAAACCCAATAGTTTTCTGTTTATATAATTATTTATTTTATGGATAGATACAATTTATATATTGATATTACATTTACTAAAATCTGTATATCATTGGGGTAACTTACAAAAATAGTAGATAATAATATTTGAAATTTCTTTTGAAAATAAATACAAAAAGCTTTTTTATATTTCCCTATTATGTATACGGTTCCAATATAAACCTATCATTTACACGAAGATCATTGAACCCATTTGGTTACCATAACAGATTACCTATTTATTTTACAAAAGTAGGTTCCTTTTATTTATTCAACTTTACTTGTGAATAAAATCTAAAACCTACTGGCATTTACGTCTAGAAACCGAAGATTTAAATTAACATTAACAAATACGATTTGAATCTACATAAAATTAAGGAAGGTAAGCATTCATTTTAAATTTAAAAAGAGAAATTTTTTTTTAAAATTAAACCATATTTATTTAGATAAATATGCACACTTTTCTGTATGTTTACCGGTTTTTTTTTAATCAATTTAAACACTGGATAAACATTTTATTGGGAACAATTAATTTTAATCCCTCCTTCGGCTTTTAAACTTTTAATTGAAAACTTTCAACGAAACTTTCGACAATCAAGTCGGGAAAATCTAAAACGGCAATATTAATAACACTTCATTTCTTCCTTAAATTTTATCAGTCAAAGTTTTCATTTGTTAACAGACAGAAACAATATTTACTTTTCAAGAAGATACTTGCAAACACTTTTCAGTACAATTTTCTCTTTGGGGTTTTATACAAGTTTGAACAAGCCATTCAAAAGATAATCCCTCTCTTCCCGCCCTAACTCCAAGAGTTTTATTATTCCCACCCTTAAATCTGATAAATGCTCCGATTTTCGGATAATACGATTTATAGTCCTCTGAAAACACTTTGGAAGTTAGCGTTGTTTGAAAGTTCACTTGAGTCGCGGAAGCTTGATATCTTTCAGACGGATTCTGGTCCGCTATCGTCTGTGGAACTTTCTCGCTCCTCCAGTAAGGAGTCGTCTTCTGTAGGGGGTCTCTCTGATGGGTCTGCCACCAGAACAGGCAGATATCAGAGTTCTATCGCTTCTGGACCTTTCCACGTCACTCCCGAGCGGAGGAGATGATAGAAACGCATGACGCACCACATTGATAACACCTGTTAGAGGAAAATCGAATTAGGCACAAACATGATTTTAGAGCTTTTTGAGACAATGAAGAAAGAAACAATTTTGTGTACCTTTCTTGGAATTCGTTTAATTGATTAGAACATTTATTTAATACAAAGTATTTAATGAGCACATTAAAATGGATTGGCTTCCCAAAACACCGTCTGATGTTAGCAAAATTGTTCAAATATAACTAAATTCATGCCAAGTCAAAAACATTCGGCGAAAACATCGGCTTAGCAAAATTCTCATTTGAATGGGTTTATTTTAATGTAAAAAAAGTTAACCCTACTTACATTGATGACGGCTCTTGACGTGAAAAACGCCATTTCAGCCTTGCAGAGGGAATCGAATTGCTGGAACAAAAACATACAATTAATACCGTAATTAACTAGCCCTGTCCCATTTCCAGCTTGCGGCCCTCTCCTCGCATCGGACTTTTTAGGCTCAAATCCCCGTTGTTACTTTTTTATTATATGAAACAAAATCCACAGCAGGTTTGAGGGCACTGAAGTTTGGTGGTGCAAATCAAATGACTAACGAATTTCACAGAAAAAAAATCATTTTGAAAATAATGTTTGTAAGGAATCCCACGATTGATCACTGACTAGTGATGCAAACTTTTTTACTTTCTCCATGAGAAAATAATAAGAATTATGACTCTGGTAGTTGTAATTAAAAATCTCAATTCTATTGTAAAAGCCCAGCTGGACATGAAAGCAAATAAATGATGATAAAAAAATGTATTAAATGTATGCATTCCATGTCATTTGGGGACCTTTTTAACCAAGCAATAGAAGCAGTAAAAGCAAGTACAGACTTCACCAATCTTCGAAGGTATGCTCGTAACATCTGTTCCTTTAGGCAGTGTACTGTAAATCTAACTTAAAGAGGGCTTGTTAAAAGCCATGAACAATAGTTAGCAGATGCTGGCTTAAAAAAAATATAAAAACGGTTTTTTAATCAATTACTTCTAATATAAAAAAGATTACGCTCGAAAAAACTGGTTATAAATTTTCCTCGAAATATAATAACATTCCTCTTAAGGTTTTAAATTGATATCGTATCCTAAAAATATTGAACATTGTTTCTGGCCTCAGGCGAGGTGACCTTTGGAATACGATTACAACATCGTTAAGGTTTTTATTTCACCTCACCATTCTACCTTCTTCACAGTTTCGATTTAGGCTCATTGCTTCGATAAGGTATCATAAAATGTTTTTTGCAACGTGTTCTTCCCTTTTTTAGATTTTTATTATGATGTTAAACATAAGACACTTACGTTTTATCTTGAAAATTTGTTTTGGTTTATTTTAGCAAAAAATAATTATATTATGTTTTACAAAATTTTACAATTTACACAATTTTCTAAACCCTTTGTGGTGTGAAATGATTAATTAATATGAAACAGTTTCTTTGTTTTTTGTACACCAGCTGGTCCCCGGCATGCGTTGCAATGCCATTCAAAGAAAAAAAATTGATTCTTCCTGCATGTCCTTTCCCATGCGTCCCCGTTCCTTTCCACCTTCCCCACCTTCCCTCTCCGTGAACCCCACCTCCCCTGTTCTTCGTCCTCCTGCCTTTCCTCCCTGCCGCTAAAATGTATGAAATACACACATTTCCATCTATACAAATTTCATAACGCCAGAGTTTACCATTATATATAGCCTATGTGTTATTCTGATGTATGACCTATATTATTGTAAAGTTTCATTAAAATCCGTTCAGTAGTTTTTGCGTGAAAGAGTAACAAACACATATCCATACAAACTTTCGCGTTCATAATATTAGTAAGCTATGTGGGTACTTTATCACCTATCTGAATTCTTCGAAAATCAGTTCCAATTTATAAAATGTCACTTCAATTCAAATTAAATTTAAGTTCATTGAACTTCAAGCAGAAAAAATAAAATGAACTTCATGAACTGTATATGTACGAATTTGTATATTTGATTGTAATTTTTATATTTCTATTACCTTAGGTTCATTATGGCAGCACATTACTAACTTGGTAAATTATGGATTACATTGATCTTCATACCTTTATTATGAACATTGAAAGAGATAGTGAGGGAAAAAATAAAAGGACGAAGCGACGGAGGAGGGGGTAGGTAATTTCTTTTCTCGCCTCCAAGGCTTCCAAATTATATTCATAATAATCTGAATGACTACATATTACCGAAAAATAAATTATCATTTTAGGAGAAGAATCTGAGGAACTCACCCTGTTAACATGGTCTCTCAGCACATTGGAATACACCATGGCCATGGCCTCCAGGGACATGAAGGTAATGCAGCCTATGATCCATGGCACCACCAGACCTGAATTTTCCTGAAACAAAATAAATAATCTTAACTTACAACTGTGAAAAATTACCATTCAGAATCACTTTATCCAACTACCTTCAGCCTCACAACATAACCCAACTGATGATGTCATAGTCACACTGGCTCTAGACGGTTGGGAGCAGTTGGAATTTTTAGGCGGTATTCATATAAACATTTAAATCAGTCTGTGGGTCGCCACTGAATCTCCCGGATGGTGTGTAATGGAGGTTTTCTTGAGAATTTTGAGGTTAACATAACCTTTTTTAAACCGACAGGTTTTTTCCACCACAATCTATAGAGCTTTGAAAATCCCGTTAAATTATCAAAAAATGAAGCAAACTGAAAATCTATTTGCGTGTCGCACTAAAAACTCTCAAATGGTGAGAAAATTTGCAAAATGTAAATGTATAGATCAGTCAACCTTTTTTCGCTGCAACCTCATTTCCATTATGAGCTTTGGATACTTCAAAAAATCCATTAATTTTCCGAAAATGAGAAAACACCGTAAAAATCTACTATTTTTCATTGTTCAAAATTGTATCAAAATTCTATGTAGGGCATATTATTTAAATTTGTAATTTTCAAATGCAAATTGACTTTTTAACCTTCATCGGCTCGCGTCTACTAAAGTCACATTTGCGTTCGCTAGGGCGGTAATTTAACCGCCCATGATTTTATATAATTTGCATGAGTTCTTCTCCATTTAACGTGCGTCAACTTTTTCTTCTTTAATTTCTTCATCATTTAACGTTTCAAAATAATTAAGATAAATGATCTCTAACACATTTTTGGTCAAAACATCTGTGATCAAAATCTTTATTAAAATAACTCAAATCGTTAAAATGCAAAAGTTCCAAAAAAAATTTGTTAGAATTCCCCCTGGCATCTCTTCAAACTAATTCTTCTCTGGCATCTCTTCAAACTGATACAGTCAATTCCTAGACAAGAATTATTAGCAATTCATCATTAGCTTTCATTACGAAATAGTCGGGTTTAAAGGAAGGCAAATTGACCAACATGGTGACTCCACCAATTTTGTGGCTGCACTGAGCTGGCGGCGGGGGCCGGCCGGACCTAACTGGATCATGATCTAACAGAAAAGAGTGCAGCTGCCCCTACCGCTTCGATATAGGAATTTGCGCAAATATTAAAAAAGGCGGTCAATTCGCCGCCCTGGCGAGCGGATGAAGGTTAATTAAACCGAATTAACTTTATCAGATTATTTGTTCAGTGAGGAGATTCTCCGCACTGCTAATTTCATTAAAATATTAATTAGTATAATATATCATACATTTTTGTTTACGTTTTAAAAATCCTTTTAACAAATAATATTTGTTTTAATTATCTTGTACCCAGAAAAAACCTGGAAATAATTTTTATTTATCGAAAGCTTCGAAATTAATCAACATTTTTGAAAAACCTGTGATTGGAAAAACGTCAAAACCAACCAATTTTGAGAGTTGTTATGAATTTAATACGAAAATTATTACTAACTATCGAGGTGGGTACAGGTTTCTACCATGGCTGAAGATTTGTGAGAAGTGACGATAATATATAATCAATGTTCCACAATAACTAAAATATTAAGACAACCGAAAAACGATAAGATTCTCTGAAAAAAATCTAATTATGAAAGTGCATGTATTACGATAAATACCAGTTAACTCCAAAATGTACCTTTGAAATTTATAGGGGCCTTTTTTGAGGTGGGAATTTGAAATTTGCACGATTCCCTTTCGTGAAATTGAGTAATAAATATTGTTATATCGATTTTTTCTGGTGGACGTATAGGGCGGAATGTCCCATTAAATAAATCTCGGTAAACGGTTGTCCAAAATCTGGGTATTTTTTTCCGTTTGTACTTTTTCGGTTCACGATCGATATTTTAAACGGGAAAGGAATTGTAAGGCGTTCATGGTATTGGAATCTTTCAGATAAAATTAGTTCGGCGGTTTTCCATGGAGTTAAAAGTTTGCTTAAGTATGATAGGTAATTAAAGTGTTAAGTAAAAATATAAAATTAAACTCTTTTATATATATCTTTCAATGTTTTTTGATTCTATGTGGCTGGGTCATTCGTTGCACGTTTTCAGAAAACAATCTTAATCTATAAAAGATTAACATTTATTGGTTTCTTCAAACTTTGCAAATACACTTTGTTGCGTCATTTTGAATTAAATTAAAACAAATAACTTCGTAGAAACACCGCTATGTAATCAATATTATCAACATTTTTCGAAATCAAAGTTTTCTTCGTCAGGATAAGATTAATATTAATTGAAGAAGAAAACTTTGTTTCCGAAATACGTGGATAATATTGATTATACTCGTATAATGGTGTTTTTACAAAGTTGTTTGTTTTCATTTACTTTATTTATTTGTTTTAACACAGTTTGTATAAAATTACTGTTTTCATCCTGCAACCCGATATTTACCTTTTTCCTTCTCAGAACTCCTTCCTTTCCTAATAAGACATAGCATCCCCAAAGATGATATTGGCCCTGAAGAGAATTTGATGTGCTGGAACTTATTTACCTCAAAGCCCCTAATGAGGAGCTAATGTAAAAAAAGATATCCAATGACTTTAGACTAAAACGATATCTACATAAGCGGACATAACTCGACGCCCATCTCTGTGGTTGTCTTGGATGCTATTCTCTACCCCGGGTATGTTTACAATACGTGCTCTACAGTCTATTAAAATTCCGTATTACACCAAGAAGCAAAAACAATCCCTGGTGAATTTATACAGTTTTATATTTGATTACGATTTGACCCCTTTTTATGTTAATCTAATTAAATTAACGCTTAATGAATTAACAAGTTTACTGTGCTGATAATACTGCTTTGAATTTTTACGAACAATGCTTATTATTTTTTTGTTAATAATTAGGAATAAATAATTAAATAATGTAGGCGTCACCCTAAAATCAAGTATTTCTATTTTTATTTTTTAATTATTTCATCCCTCTAAAGGAAAAAAACTAAAATGCAGGAGTTAAAAAAATGGTTTATTTTTATTTACTCCTATTTCTTGTGATTCTTTTTAGTTACCTCTTGTGCCTGAAAATATATCCGTATTTGTGGCATCCGTTGCGGAAGTGGTTAATAAAGCTAAATTAGGAATTTATCAATGTCAGAGAATATTTTTATCGGCTCCTGCCAGTCCTAACCACTGACAATGTGGGTAAATTTATTGATTATTATTTAAACTGCTATTGTTAGCGCATTATTATGTAAAAGCTTTTACGGTGTATAATTTTATGACGTCAAAAGAAGAATTATTTAGCCAGGTACACAACATGGTATCTAATCGATTTCATCAGGGTTGACTAAGTAGGTGAATGTTACATTGACGTAAAGAGCTCGTAAAAAAACGTACTTAATTTTACGTATGTACCTACCAGTAAATGTGTGAGGATAAGAATATTGCACGTGCAATTTATTCCAACCAATGCCGATTAATTCAAGGAACACAATAACTGGAAATGCCACAAGAAGTCCGTATTGACGGCTTCAAGTAGTTACTGTATACTATTCACAGAAAAAGCACATAACAAAACAACACGGCACTTAGTGAATTTCGGAAAAAAGAAGCTGCTTGTAGCAGTTCAAGTATTACATTTCAACACCCCTTTGAAAAGTCGTTAAAAGTGATGTTTTTTTTAGAAAACCTAACCTAACCTGTTTAACTTAGTTTTTTTTCATCACCTTTAATGATTGTTCAAATCAAATCAAATCAAATCAAAAAATATTTATTGTAAAATAAAAATTACAAAAGGTGTAGCTTATGGGTAGACCCCATTTCTTCCAGCTAACCACATTTATTTAATTACTATGTTTATATAATATTATTTGTTTTATTATAATTACAATGTTAATACAGATAAAATAACAATATACCAATGAAAAAAATACAAATATATATACCAATAAAAATAGGCGTTTCATTTACGTGAGGTATTCACTCAACGTGTAGTGACATTTATAAACAAGGAAAGTGTTTAGTGACGATTTGAATTTGTGTGTATCTTGTATTTGTTTAATATTATGTGGAAGCTTGTTGTATACTTTAATGGCCATGTAGTATGGTCCTTTTTGGAATATTGTTTTGTTTGCTTTTGGCATTAATAGGTTTTCTGTGAGCCTTGTAGCGTATTTATGTGTTGAATTTTTTAGTGGGAACTTGTCTGTAGATGATCGCACTAACATGCATAACTCCATTATATATGTCTGTGACTGTCAGAATTTTCAGATTTTTAAACATATGTCTACATGAATCTAAAAGAAGTGATGGTGTTGCACATTTTTAAACGACTTCAAAAAGGAGGAGGTTCTCAATTCGACTGTTTTTTTTTTAAGTATGTTACCTCAGAACTTTTGACTGGGTGAACCGATGTTGATGAATCATTTTTTTTATTTGAAAGCTGGTGCTTTCCGTGTGGTCACATTTTAATCGGGTCCAGTTCCGACAATGGCATCCATGAGAAAACCATATAAGTCTTGAATTTGCATTAAGTATGTGCGCGACAAATGGACGAATAGCTCCATATCACGCCAACCGGTTTCGATGATTCTTTTTTTATTGGAAAGGATGTACTTTAAGGATAATTAAATGAGAGTTTGGTTAGGTTCTCATTATCGGATCCATGACAAATTAACGAAACTCGGCCGAATCTCTTAATTTGACCCTAACGTCGTTATGGTCAAATTATGTCTGTCTCATATGAGCAGCATATTTAGTATATTCAAACAAATTAGTTAGTGTACTTCAGATTCACTAAAAATCAAAAAATAAACAAAAATTTTAACAAAACAAAAAAACGACTTCGAAAAATGCACTAAAAAGTAAAAAAATAATTTCGTATTCTTCTACAACTTCATAATCAACTTACTTTTTCTAATCATCAATATGTAGGTACGATTGTTATTTTTGGAGTCGGTGTCAGCAAAGGTACCCGGCCCGGCGTGTTCATTTGACAGCTCCCCTCCCGCCGCGGCCCCGCTCTCGCCTCTCGCGTCGTCAAGTCGCTTGTGCGACACAAGCACATCTCACCTATAACTATGTATGTAGTTACAAACCTACCTTGACTGACACCGACTGCAAAAGTAACAATCGTACCTACATATTGATGATTAGTTTTCTAATAAGTAAGTTGATTATGAAGTTGTAGAAGAATACGAAATTCTTTTTTTACTTTTTAGTGCATTTTTTTAAGTCGTTTTTTAGTTTTGTTAAAATTTTTGTTCATTGAGTTGTCCGGTCACCGTTTAACGCAAATCCTCAACAACCACTATACACGCTTCTTAAAAAAACTGAAATATATTATTTTCCCTGACAGAACAATTTTTTTATTTGCCACGATAAATCATAATTGTATTTGATTGTTCTTTGGGAAATTCACTTTACATTTGAAAATATATTTTATTTTTACCTGTCAATTCATATTATACCTATCTATAATTTTTTTACGTGAATACCCGACAAGAGTCTCAGCTGCTCCCGTCTAGAGCCATTGAGTCTATTGAATCCCCAATTGGGGTATGTTGTGAGGCTGATGGTAGTGTTAGTAATTAATCGTTAGTGAAATAACACAAACTAATAAAAGAAAATTTATTTAATTTTATTTTTTTTTTATTGATGAAGTAATGTTTATGACTAGATTTTTATACATAGCAGAAAGGGTAACAATTATTATAAGCAATAATTATTAGCCTGAAACACTAATCTTCATTGAAAAAATCTTGTTAAATGAAACACTAGTATATATTGAATTACTTGGCGGGTAGGAGATAAGCCGACGTAGCTCAGTGGTTAAAGAGCAGCTAACCTGATATCAGAAGGACGCGGCTTCGAGTCTCGTCGGCGGCATGTATGTTTTCTCGGGAGATTTTTCCAATGTAGATGAGTGTTTAAGGCTAATAATTATTGCATATAATAATAAAAAATTATTTGCCCACGCCGGAATTCGATCCCGCGACCTTCGGATTACGAGTAAAAAACCTTACCGCTAAACCACGCCGGCCGTCAATAATTGCATATTTTTCAATCTTATTCCTTTAATATTCCCCTTTTACTTAAACAATCCAAAAGAATTAAAAATGTACACCTTAAATAAAAGTTTTAAAAGGTGTTTTATGGATATAGTTCAACAAATTCAATAAAATTTATTCGCAATGTATTTTCACTTGACACATGGTTTTAATGTCGCTCTTTTCCCGTCTTGGAATTGATATATGGGCTGTAAATAATCAAATCCACCCCGGTAATACAACCCTCGCATAAATATCGAAGTCCTTCCTTCCCATATTGTTGGCCCGTCCCCAAGTGTCGTAAATAAGGGTGCAAAATCACCCCTAATATATTTACGTGAACTTAGAACCTCAGCGCCTTGTTTCCAAGCTTTTAATACGTGATTCAGATACAATATCCCACCATTAAGGATTCCACCGCCGATAAGAAAGTATCACCTGTAGGTATTAAGTTATACATTGGTAGGGTAGAAAATTAATATCCTGGTATTAATTCTGCTTGTGGAGCTGATTAATTAAAGGATAACGTTATTTACGGGTGAGAAATACATTCATTGTTTACGGGACATTATATTATTATCAATTTAATTATATCTTGAATGTGGGTGTAATACATTAATGTATTTCATGGGGGATTTTCGGTTAAGGTAACATTAATAGCACGTCTCTATCACCTTACGAGAAAGTAATCCTAACTATAACTTGAATCGTAAATAATCAACTGAAATAAAGGAAATTACGATCCACAAATAAAGTGATTTTGTTAGTGGTACACAAAACCAAAAGATATAATGGTCATAAATAATCAAAGTTGATACATTTTTAGCCCTAAAAATGGATGTGTGTTTCCATTTCTCGTACAGCAGCTAAATGCTGATTTCATGAATTATCGATAGATTTTGTGTGCTATAACTTAAAACCATTTTACCCTTTAGAAATCTTTAACAAATATTTATTTTTATTTATTTATTTATTTAACGCCCAAAGAGCTTTTACATTTTGGTAGTACAAATAATTCATGATAGATTATTTTTAAACATATACAGAAATAATAAAAATAAAATTTGATAAAAAGCACACAAGTCATAAAAATACAAAAATACAGCGATTTCATAGGTTTTCAGAAAAACAGATATGTTTAGGAATAGTTTTGGAATAAGTTTTTACAAGATCAACAAAATTCGCCAAGTTTATGTTAAATATGTCAATATCACCTAAGTACTGGTTTCCCTTAGTGTGAAATCGTTGTATCGGAGAGTGGGCAAAGTAGTTTCGCTTATGAATGCTACAGTAGAATAGTGTATTTTGTCGTGTATATTAATAATATTAATCGCACATTGTGCGCACTATCTTCCTGAAGCGTGATGATGTACATTAGGTACAATTTAAAAAAAAACGAGGGAGATTTAGACTACACGACTGAAGTAAAACTTTTTTAGCTCCATCTATATGATAGGAAGAGAGAAAGAAAATGTGCACGCGCACTGCTCTCTCTTGCTTCTACAGTGTGATACAGACAATAGGCCTGCACTGTGTCTTAGATATACGAAACGTAACTGGCTATGAGAGAAAGAGAGAATGAAATTGTGTGCTCGCACCTCTCTCTCTTGCTCCTACAGCATATACGAAACGTAACTCTCTCTCTTTCTACCTTCACTATCTTATATTTCCCTCTCAACTACCGTTCGCCTCGCTTTTCGTAACGTTCTCGTCACGCATTCACCAGCTTCCACCCTGAATCAAGCATGCGTAACGAAGTTTTACTTCAATAAACATCAAAATACATTTTTAATATGAAGTGTACCTCGGTGGGTTATTAAAATTATTTTTTATATTACCAACTTCAGCTAATTTATCTAACACTTGGCAAATGT
Organism: Limnephilus marmoratus; assembly: GCA_917880885.1. NCBI lineage: Eukaryota > Metazoa > Arthropoda > Insecta > Trichoptera > Limnephilidae > Limnephilus > Limnephilus marmoratus. Next base: position 22,808,976 of record OU862911.1, on the reverse strand, counting down.
ACTGCGATGAATGGACTTGTCAATTTGATATTCCTTGCCAGCAGGCTTCCGTCCATAGTTTCGTAGGAAATTTTCGTTTGACCATCTCCGCTCCTTTATTTCCTCCGTGGCCCGGCTAGTGGAATGGGAATGGGGAGGTCGATCGTAGAATTGACGTGGGAAATGGAGTGCTACATCGTTAGTACAACGCAGTGATAAGGAAAGCAGAACGAAGTATTAAAAACAGGTGGCAGTCTTTAAGTTAGTGTTTTTTACACTGTTTTGATTAATATTAAATTTCCGAACGTGTAATAAATAGCAGGGTGTATTTAGTTTCAGACCGCCGAAATGAGATTCTTGAGAGGGGTGATAGGCGTAATACACTGAACCGATTGAGAAGCCTCATTATAATATAATCGCTCAGTATTGAGCCCCTGCTACATACGAAAAATCCATGAGCAATTACAGGGAGGAGACACCCAGTTTGTTGCTGCATAATGATGTACCTAGAGAAAATAAATGCATATCTAGAAAATAATATTTCATAAGAAAGATTCGCTCTAATGTAATCGCTTATAAATCTTTGTTTTTTTCATTTTTTATTTTTTACACATAAGTATTTAAAAAAAAACCTAAGGACATATATTTTTTTAATTTTATCTATTGTTGAAAATGGTATGAACTAATGATATAATGAATGATAACATTTTGTCTGATCTCTTAACACTTTGTTGTTAATTCATATATTTTTATCACTTATTATTTTCTGTTTATCATTTTATTTTTAAATTTTATTATTTTGCTTTTACTTAACTGTTTTGCATGACCGATATTTGCGTGTGTTATTTTTATTAAATTGTGAAATTATTAACCCCGATACAGGCGAACCCTAGTGGGGTTAATAATTACATGCTAAAAATATATGTATATAAATTGTGAAGAAGCAATAAATAAATAAATAAATAAATATCTGGACAACAGAGTCGACTGCACCTGGAATGAATTGGGCCTGTAGCGGCTACATCACGGTCATCCCCCATCTCAACATTGTCTCATAACATCGTCTCATGTACTGTCGGTACTAACAAACACTCAGTCAATAAACACACTAGTTCTGAAGCACACGTATCAATCGTATTACTCCCACTGTCTTACTTCCCACATACACCTAAGATAACGTGTACCTAACGCACATCCTCCAAAGACCAAACAGGTAATTAAGTTTGTCAAGAAAAATATAAATTAACAATTTGGTTTTTACATGAATTAACAGTTTGGTTTTTGCCTTAGATTTGACATACTTAAATACGCGTATTTGGTATTTTTAACAGCCCTACTCATAAAAAGCAAATGTTATTAAAATGTAACGACTATTGCTCTCTGTACGGTTAAAAAAGGTAATAGGTTTGGAGTTTGATTAAACCCTGCTGTTATTTCTGTTAATTACCGGTTATATGTTAAACTGTTTATCTTGCTTGTATGGTAATGTAGATTTTTTAAATAATTAAAGTTTCTTCTTTCTATTTCGTACGCGGGACAAAGCAGAACTAATGGGGGACCGAGCCGGCATTCACCAGGGTAGAATTTGAAAGCGTGCAAATCATCATTGTATTGTGAAAAATTAAGACTACTTGTTATCCGGAGTGTTTCGTTACTAAAGTAACCTTAAATCTTAACAAATGCTTTTAATGGAATTGCCTTCTTGCCATGGCTCCTGTTATACCCAGAATCTGTCAATTTTGCTACAATCCACACTACAGTAGGCCTCATTAGTTAAAGCGATACTTAATATACCCACTGTTTATTTTACAGGAAGATTGTGTGTGTTTCTGTCTTCCGCCAACATTGCCACAAACTTTATTATAATTCTGATATCAAATATTACACATTAAAGTTAAGTTGTCAAAACTTCTTCCGCTAGCTAACCAAGCAGATACAAATCTCTGAATTGCTTATAAAATCCCACGCATGCGGTTTCTATGCAAATATTGATATCAAATTGAGCCCCAAGTTAAACACATTGATTAACTTTTTTTAAATATGGTTTTCAGGTAGATACTTCTAAATTATTATAATAAATTCAACTAGCTTTTGCCCCCGGCTTCGCTCGCATAGTATTAGCGGGAATCCCACTCCCCCTCTTTCTCCCCCCTAACCCCAACACCCACTCCTTCCCCCCCCTCCCCCTCTCACCACCCTATCCATACCCGTTACATTCATTTTTCAAACAGCTCGTGTACCACCTATTAAAGCATAACAATGAAACACACGCAGTTTCGCATTTATAATATTATGCAGCAACCTAACAAATAAAAAAATGACAGCGCACGTCAAATAGAGTTACCAAGCAACTCTTTGCTTTTTGTCCGGACGATAAACGTATAATAAATAATTTCATAACGCCCGAGCTTACCAATATATACCGCCTATATTCATCATCATCACTATTGGCTCTACAACCCCTGGTGTGTCTTGGCCTCCTCAAGAATCTTCCTCCACTCATCTCGGTTTTGTGCCAGCTCTCTCCAGTTTGGAAGCTCCAAGATAGATATGTCTTTGAGGACGTTGTCGCTCCACCTTAGTCTTGGCCTTCCCAGGCTCCTTCGCCCTATTGGTCTTGAGTTCAGCAGGGACTTTGGTGCTTGATGCTCGGTCATTCTCTCCACATGACCCAGCCACCGAAGTCTTCCCAATTTTATAAATTTTGCGACGTTTAGCTATATTACTATATTACCACCTATATTACTCGCAAATAATGTAACTTTCTATTAGTGAAAGAATTTTTTAAGTCCATTCAGTATTTTTTACGTGAAAGAGTCACAAACATACCTACATCCATACAAACTTTCGCCTTTATAATGTTAATGGGATGTGGGAGGCGGGCTATTACCATCATCCATACCATAGGACACCCAAAGCGGTCCGCTACGTTTGGTGACTTAGCAGCGGTGCATGGATTCATGGCGTGAGATTTGTCTTTGGCGGCTAATGCGTTTGCCCACCTACCGGAAGGCTGGCCGGATCGGGAGAGACTGGTCGTGGGAGACCTAACCTAGACCTCTCCAACCGGACTCTCTCGACCAGTCGCCTTGCATCGGAGTGGGGGGGATGGATTCATACGTCCGTCACTCCTGAACACATTGACCCCCAGAATCCTATTAACTCCTGATACCTTGTTCCATCCCTGAACTTCCTCTCCTTCTTTTCCTGAAAAGACCTTCCACACAGCATCCCCAAAGATGCGATAAGCCCTGAGGGATTTTTTTTCTCATGGGCTCCCTGTGTGGAGCTAATGTAAAATATACGAGTGTATTACCTACCTTTTAATAACCTAAAATGCATATAAGTGCCTATTCCAATTATAAAATTTTCTCATAACATATGTGCGAGGTGCGAGTATGCAATTTTCAAATTTGGAACTTTTGTTGACATGTATATAAATATAACCTAAGTATTAAGAAAATCATCAAGTTATAGGTATAAAGAATCTTTTCAAATTCAGACGAGCTTCAAAGTACTTATACGTACCTTCCTAAAATATATTAAATCGGTCGGTCGTTTTTATTCTATATTTGAAATGTGTCATAGTAATGTGTGTAACCTATTGTTTCCATTAAAAAATATCGTTAGGTAAAAATATCTTTTATCTTAAGGTAAAGTTACATTCCTTATCAGTATAATATAACAATAATAAATCTTTCTTTATTTTATATTGATTGAAAAATTTGTATTTGAAAATCCATTTCTTATCTGATTTCGAAGTACCCCAACTAGTTCTACCCCTGGCCGTGAAAACTTATTATTAATTATTAATTTTTAATCAAAATCATTTCGTAACGTTATTCATTTTTAAATGTATATGCTTTTTAAATTACTCTTCCGTTATTTTTCACGGTCTGCGCTGGTATTATACTCGTATAATATTCCGGTTTTCAACTTTTTTTGCTGCCCTTTTGTGAAAAAGGAACCGATTTCTGGTCGCAGTAAATGCAGGGCGATACACTGCGAAAGTCACCTCAAAATTCTCGCGATTGAAGGGGGCATATTTAGGAATAAAATAACTTAATTGGAATGATATTTTATGTAATCTAATGAGTTGTTGTGAATATTTAGAAGGACGTAGATTATTATATTATTTATTCACATTCCAAAGAATTTTATTAAATATTTTTTTAAAACTCTGAAAAGTAATCCATCTCTGTACAAATCTTTTCTCCAATTAGTTGAAACAAGAACTAAAAATTATTGTGGATTATGAAAAAAGGCAAAAAAAAATCATTTTTAAAATGATACAACTCTTTTAATGAACCACTAGTTCATTAATTTATTAAATTGTCTCCCACCAGTTTTACTTACAAGAATGATAATTTCCTTTACCCGTCAAATACTTTACCAAGCAAATAATTTCGTTAACCTGGCAAAGTATTTTTTTTTACAAAGAAATACTATACATTTATTCTGCAGTCATAAGTCTTAAAACACGTAATTAAATGTAAAATTTCAATTGATAACTCAAAAATATGGTATCAATGGGCTCAACTTCCGACGATCTTATATCAATATAAATAATAAATCGTTTTGCGATGGCAACACTGGCGAAACTGTCTATGGATTTAGATTCCTAAACGCCAAACGGTTACGCTAAAGAAACGCTACGCTAAAACGGCTTGTCAACCTATTGTCAGAATCATAATGTTGATAGTGCTCGCAAATATCGCTAACTGACCATACGGATTTAGTCAATACGAATGCTAGACCTCCAGGTATCCTCCCACACTTTTTTTTTTATTTATTATAGATATATAAGTGTATAGTGGAGTTATATAAATTACATATCGGTACAGAAATTATTTAAAAATTGCAATCTCACCAAAGAAGAAGCTAGTTCTTGTGCTTGATGAGCGAGTTACCCAAATTATAACTGAAATAGAATAACATTATGCAATAGGTAAGTATATAATAGGATCAATTGACACTTCTGGATCAACTATATGTGTAGGTGTACAGACTTAGGACACGGTTACATACTAAAATATTGTGCACTTAGGAGAAATTCGAAAAATCTAAATAAAATAGAGATGAATATAGATTAATAATAAATAGAAAGAATGAGGAAAACAGGTAATTATTTAGTTAATTATTCCTGATGAAGTGTAGCTTCAGTTTGAGTTTCAGTTTATTGATGTCTTTGGTTTTTTTTTTTATTTCAATGGGAAGGTTGTTCAAAAACTTTATTCCTAAATGGATATAATTGTTTTGCATTAGTTTGGTATTAAATTTTGGTATTTTGATGTTTAATTAAAAATAATACAAGAATAAAAATACTTATTCTGAATTGTTCGCAGTGATCAACCAGTACAACGTAAGATGAAGAATTATGAGAACAAGTTACCGCTTCAAGTAGACAAGGTCAGGTTTAATGTTTCCATTCGCGCAAAGGTTGAACGGTTTCCGATATTTGCCTTTTAAAAGGACACTTCTGAATATGTAGAAGAAAGAATGAGAAAATAAATTTTAAGTGTTATAAATCAAACGAAACTAATGCTATCTTGGAAAACTGTTTTATCAAAATTAGCGTTTTCTCAAATAGTTGGGGTACAAACTTCATAAATCGTAATAATTGCTTTACAGGCAACGATAATGATTTATGGATTTTGAAAACTTTGTATAATTAAACAATATCGTAACAATAAATTCCCGCTAAATAAAATGTAATTGAGGGATGTGATTTAATCCTTTAATTACGCTCTGAATTCCATTGAACAGGCTACTCTACTTCAATAAACAATGAAATTTACGTACTCCAAATTGAAATATCCACATTAATGGTAAATCGATAGCTTTAAGTACAAAAACAAATTTCATTGTTAAATGAGATTTAATCTTTCGCTTCAACCTAACATTCTCCACTTACCCAAATATTTGTGGTTTTATTTTTTCAATTTATTTGTCGTAAATGCCTATAAATTTTCGTATCCGTAAGATCTTAAAAAATACAATTCGATGTGAAAACGCAATGAAATTAATTTTCAAATATTGTTCATTTGTTATCATTAAATCAATACGTAATAGTCTAATTCAAATCGCTTCAAAAATATTGAACTTGTCTCCTCTGTCATGAACATTTGCTTGAACATTCGCTTTAACATCACTATAAACTTTTTCAATGGGGGCGTGGCTTTGAACAATTCTTGTTCGCAGGTGCTATGTTCAAGCTTTCAATAATTTGTGGAAAATATCCACCTCCCGGGTGAAGCGGGAATACATTTTTTTTACATTAGCTGCGCAAAACGGTTAGTAACGGAGAATAAATCGAACGAGTTTTTGGACTTATTTCTTAATAATTATGAGTTAAAATTGTAAATAAATACTGTCATAATGGTTGATTTTTTTCTATCATGAACTCACCTGTAAATAAAGTATGTTAATTTATGTAGCAATTTATGATAATACTTGTAGTTTTTTTAATTCTTAAATTGTACATTTAGGTTTCGTACGAATGCTGGTAGCCAGAAATTTTAATTTAATTCCAATTAGTTTTTCTGGTGAAGTTTTTCTAGCACGTGTAGTATAATTAAACCCAGTTTTTCAAAATTGGTTTCAGGGTTGCGGAAAAAATTGACCAATCCAAATCGGTATTTTATTTTTAATTTCTGATAAATAAATACCAATTAAAATTTCTAGGTAGTACAGTTCAACTTGAAATTTGCGTTTAACATGTAACATTCACAATATTTTCGCTAAAACCGTAAGAATGGGGTGAGGTTTGTCTAGGTCTTGGAGGCGGATGACCAGGACACACTGAACCCCAGATTCTTACCCACCCCTTAAACCCTCTTCCTTCCCAGAACTCTCCTCTCCTTCCTTTCCTTAAAAAAACATCCACACAGCATCTACAAAGATGATATAGGCCCTGAGGGTTTTTATTTTTCTCAGGGCCTCCTGTGTGGATCTCATGTAAAAAAAAAAATCTCGGTCACATCAAAACTCGACGTTTTTTGTCATCTACGTTAGTGCCCGGGTTCATGGGGTGAAGTTTGTCTAGGTCTTGGAGGCGGATGACCAGGACACACTGAACCCCAGATTCTTACCCACCCCTTAAACCCTTTTCCTTCCCAGAACTCTTCTCTCCTTCCTTTCCTTAAAAAAACCTCCACACAGCATCTCCACAGATGCCATAGGCCCTGAGGGAAATTATTTTCCTTAGGGCCTCCTGTGTGGAGCTCATGTAAAAAAAAAATTATAAAGACGAAATTCTTAAATGGTAATTGTAGGTCGTGTAATATTTGATAGTAGTCAGAAATCTTATCATTAAAGAAGAAGATAACAATAATAAACCAAACGAAAATGGAGAACAAGACACAGAAAAACAGAAAAAGATAATGGTCGCAACTGTGCGACCATTATCTTTTTCTGTTTTTCTGCATCTTATTTTCTTTCATATTTTTTTTAATACGCACCAGATTTAAATGTCCGGGTTAAATTTTCCCCACAGGAAAAACTAAACCCTTTCACACACTTCCCCAAATGATCATCTAGTCAACCCACGCTATGCAATTGCACTATATAAGTATTACAAAATAATACAAGAACAACATGTCAACCTACTAGAGACCAAATGGGAATATAATTCACCGACTCCAGATATTTTCATATCAGAGGGTTCGGCTCTGTGGCATATCTAATTGAATCTATAAATCCTACTGATCCCTCAATATAAATATTTTTAAAAATCTTTTGTAATCCTACATGTATTTAAAATGACTGATTTTTGCATTTTTATATACAAATTCTTTGACAAATCTAATATGCTTAAATTTTGAATCAGATTCCTAGGTATTATGCCAGTGGCCAAAATAACAAATGGTAATATTTTTATAGTCCGAGAATGCCAAATTCTTTTAATCTCATTTCTATCTAAATCTGTGTATTTTCTAATTTTTTCAGAAACAGTTTTTTGAATATTACAGGAATTTGGAATAGCTACATCAATGATATAAGTAATTTTTTTAATTTTGCCATGTAAAACTATATCAGGGGTGCGCATGGTCGATCGATATAGGTTTTATCGAAAATGTCGGTAACTTGCCATCGCTCCCGAGCACGACTGCAGGCCGCTAACGAATAAACAACAGTTTACGTCAAATATATTAAGAACCCCAAGTCATTGTGAACTATTGTTTGTTCGTTAGCGGCCTGCAGTCGTGCTCGGGAGCGATGGCAAGTTACCGACATTTTCGATAAAACCTATATCGATCGACCATGCTAGGACCCCAGGTCTATTATGACTAATTGTTCTGTCTATTTAGATTATTATTGTTATCTTCTTTTTCAATGATATATTACACTGATGGGAATAACCTTCAAAAGTTATAAAAAGAGAGTTTTCAAAAAAAAAAAATCAGAAATCTTTCCTGATAAATAAATATCTATGAAAATATCTCAAAAATCTGTGTTTTCTTCCTGATGTAGTATCTCTTCGACATTTACGTAAACTTCAAACGTTAAGTGTTCAGTGCGTACGCGTGGATACGTCCTCACCACAGACCACTAGCCAAATTGTGTGTGGCCACTTCACACCAATCTTTTATTCATGATTCAATAAGCGGAAGAGACGGAAACCAAAAAATATTTAAAGTAATGTTCAAGCAAATGTTCAAATTCACGGTTAGAATAGACCTGGCTCTCGAGGTACATTTCTGCGCAAACATCATTAATTGCAAACTTCGTCTCCGTATTGAAGTTACTACCTACAGATGCTTATCAAACAACTCAACTGAAAGAAACTACACATGTACACATTCGAAATCTCTAAAATATACATGGAAAGTAAATATAAGTTAGGTAATAATAGCGCATACATTTTCTCAATGTTCTAAACGAGATTACAAATTTTGAATTCGATTGGTCCAAATTACAGCAACTCATTAAGTTTCATGTCGTTCCTGTCAAACTCGACAAAACTACTATTTCACTCAAACTAAAGTAAACGAAATTATTATTTGTACCCATGGGAATACGTATCTCTAGATTTGAACCACACTATCCAGCAAATATATCGACAAGGGAACAATAAATTATACTTCAAAGGAATAGGAAACACTAAGCACAGTTTTGAAACGTTTTAGGAAGTTCACTGAGTTATTTTCATCCTTACAATAACTTGGCCTGGATGTTATACCTATGTGTATTATGTTTTTAAAGAATGTAGCTAAAAATATGTTTTCTTTATATTTATTTATTTATTTATTTTTATTTATTTTATTTAAACGCCCATGGGGCTTTTACATAGAATGCAGTACATTTTTTTTAATAACAGTGTAAAGAATGGGTTTACAAAATACAATACACAATACAAGTAACATAATATTTGTTAAAAACAAAATATAGGTTAGAAAAAATATAAGGGTAAAAAAAAAATAAAATAAAAAATTTAGGTTGCATAAAATATAAGCGTTAGCAAAATACAGGTAACATAAAATATAAGAAACAAAATATAGTCCATAAAATATAGTAGTTGACATAAAGTAGGTAATGTTTAATTAAAATTGTTGTTCTCATTAGTTTATGGGATAGGTAGAAATAAATAGTTGGCACATATGGCGTTTGAAGTTTGCTAAGTTCAAATTATTGTCAAATACATCCAGATTGTTTAAGTATTTGTTACCAAGACTATGCAAACGTTGTATTGGAGAATATAAATCATAGTTCGAATGAGATGTACGTACATAAAATGTCAATGTTTGTCTAGTTGTTCGTGTAGGTACATGTAGATTTATTAATTGCAGGAGTTCACAACTGTCAAATTTAGAGTTTAATAATTTTAATAAAAAAGTTAGGTCGTTTATTTTTCGTCGGTTTTCTAATGTTGGAATATTTAAGGTATTCATCAACGACGGGTAATTTATGTGCTCTAAAGGGATGTTAAGTTTAAAATTTACAAAACGTATTACACGTGTATTGAAAATGGACTCTCTGTAATACACAAAAAAAATTAATGCCTAATTTAAAAGTTTACTTTTTGTGATTTTAACTGGATTTTTCTTCTCTGAAGGCGATTTTTTTTACATTAACTCCACGTAGGAGGCCCTGAGGAAAATAATTTCCCTCAGGGCCTATGACATCTGGGATGATGTGTGGAGAGTCTTTTTGAGGAGAGGAAGGAATGAACATTGGTCTTGAAGAGACCCATGTTGTAGGAAGGAGGAAACACAGAGGCCGGCAAATCATTCCACAGCCGAGCTGTTGAACACAAGAACGAGTCGAAGAAACGACCCGTTCTCATGTGACAAATGTCAACCGTGTACAAAAGTTGGGCACGCGTTTGGCGTGTTTCCCGACTGTGCACCGGTGCCGAAGGGATGAACGATGCTAGTTCCTCGGAGCATCTTTCATTGTAATACCTGTAGAGCATGGATAGCATTCCCACCCGACGCCTGTGCTCTAAAGATTGCAATCCGTCTGTTAAGATGGGAGAATCTATTAAACGGACCGCCCGTTTCTGCACTGAGTCGAGGGTATTTTTCAGGTATTTTGGAGCTCCAGACCAGAGGTGCTACCAAATTTGGGCGCACTTGTGTTTTTACAGGGTTAGCAGTTGTGTATTATTAAAGTATCTGCGGGCCCTGTACAGTACGCCCAGTTTTTGGGAGGCTAACTTTACTCTGGCTTCGATGGAGCACCCATACCACATAAGGGTGTTCGGTAGATGTTCGGAAGATTGCTTCCGTTGAAAGATACTAGATTTTCATTTTGATCCCTTTTAGACGTAATCAGACAAGATTGGGTCTTTGAATAATAAGAATAATAAGTTTGAAAAAAACTGTTTCCAAGCATGCACATGTGTGAATATGTTCGATTCAAATCAGGTTACTATGCTGGTGTAGGTACCTTACCTACACCAGGCACCCGCTACCACCAGCCACCTCTGCGAATAGTTCCGAAAAATCGCTAGGCTTAACGTTATTGAAAGATAGTTAAGCTGAATGGTGATGATTCAGAAATGGGTTATTTTTTTAAAACTAAAATCTTTTGTACAAAACTAACAAAACAAGCTATTAATGTTTCCCTTGAACGATGTCGCAATATCGTGACGTTTGATGAACTATCGATTGTGTCCAAACATAGCGATGTGTGGTTTACTGTTAATGTTATTTGTCGTCCGTCACGACATGGTATGACTGATGTAATAACTATGTAATGGGTTATGTCTCAAAGGTTATTTAACAGGTATATTCTGAACAATTTAATATAAACCCAAACGCCGCGCCGCCGCTTTAACAAATCTAACGAGCAACGGCGTACAAAATTTGGCACAGCACAATTACTTGAGTATCACCAACACATTTTTGAATTCTCAACCATCAATGTTCATAGATTAGCCACCGATAAAAGTAAGACAGTCAGTAATTTCAACATCGTGACTCATATTTGAAATGTTGCAATACAAAAGTTTTGATTTCGCAAGAAATTCTTCTCAATTTTGTGTTGCTCTCCCTTATCGAAAGTTGACTGACAACTGAAAATACGTCACTCAAAAGCTTAACCCAGCCAGCCCTGAGAGGGGTGTACAAAATCCCCTTGATCCACTTTTCGCACGATAACTCGATAATTAATCGTACAATTTAATTCATAATTTTTGTAATCCTCAAAAAAATATTGACAAACATTTTGCCATTTTTTGTTTTATAATATTTAAAGCGCATCACATTGAAAAATATTGTTTTTCATGAAAATTAGTGCAAATCGCAACAAGCGCTTGAATTTTATCTACATTTCGGTATGTCCTCTCTTTACGCTCTTGTGACATGTTTTTGTTTCACCTTACCAATACGTTGGATAGCCCGAATAACAGATGCAAAAGAGCGAGACCGGCATACTGCTATTATCAGTTACCGGTAGTTATACGCTGCGTTTGTAGCTCAGAATTTTATTTCGCTGAAAGCGGTCAGTCAGTCAGTTTTTACCTCCTTTTAGGGTGAACAGATGTACATTTTCTGAGCTTCTAAAACTGTTCTTTATTTTAAAATAAAAGTGAAGTTAAAATAAAAAAAGGATTAAGTTCGTTTAAAAAACATACATTTTTTTATTTACTGTTTAAGTTTAATTTGTAGAACTGCATTTAATTTTTAATGACAAATAATGATATTATTTAAATTTAAAAAAAAAAAACGGGTTGGTAAATATTTCCCTATCGAGTCCACGCTCAAAACACACTTTAAACAAATTGTACTAGGAAGATAATGGTTAGTAATAAGTAATTCAGTAACCGGAATTGAAAAATATTGCGTTCTAATGTTTTTTATTTTAATTTAAAAAACGTGAAATATCATTTTTCAAGGACCGCCATTTTAATTACGACGATGAAATACGCATTTTTAAAAGAAAAAAATCACTCTCTGTCAGTTAGACAATAATAATTACGAATTGCAATCTTCGGAAATGATAAATAATGCCTATTAATCATTATTTTGTTCGATTTCATAAACACGAAAAATCACGCGAATTTGCCGTCGTAATTAACAACACGGCATTCCTTGAGAAATGACTTTCGCGTTTTTAGAGATAACAAAATAACAATTAAAATGCAATATTTTTCAATTCCGGTTACTGAATTACTTATTACTAACTGTAATCTACCTAGTACAGTTTGTTTGAATTTTTTAAACTCTGATTTGATCGTGGACTCGATAGGGAAATATTTACAAACGGGTTTAAAAGAATCACTTGATTTTCATTTTTTACGCGTAAACATTTTTATCCGTTTAACACAGGGGTAGGTAGAAAGGATAGACCGCCACACGATTTTGATACACTTAATCGTGCCGTATCTTTCTCGGGTGGCTTCTGCTTCTTCTACCATTATTTCCGCGGCATATAACTTAACTTATTTTTAATGTCCAAATTCCTATGTAAAATTGTAACTATTTCCTCCCCCATGAAATGTGTGTTACCCCTGTCCTAAAATGAGTTCCGTGACTCATCAGGATTGCTCTAGCAAGAAATAAAAAAAAAAAAAAACAAAAAAAAGTACAGACAAGCTGAAATCTCTGAATGTGAAATATTTTTTTTAAAGAATATTTGTAAAAGTTACCTTATAAATAAATTATCGTTGTTATATTAACAATTTTCTTTTTAAATTTATCGAAGTACTTTTAAGTTTAAAAGAAAAATAAATAAGATTTAAAACTGCACTTGTTTACAAATTATTTTTATTTAAAAATATATCCCACTGTTTAGAAAGCGCTGGCTTGCCACAGCTTCAGTGCCTAATAGCTTCGGTCACATTCCAAGCCGGGCCAGATGGTCGACAAGGCGTCACTTAAAACACACTATGATTTTTTGCAATTTGTACGAATACGAGCGGGGTCCCGCGATCCCCCGGTTCGGAGCATGCGGAATTTTTGTATGGTTAGTATGGGGAAGGTTAAATTAACTCTGCAAATTGGATGATTTTATTGGGTGAAAAAAATATTATTCCCTTTCATTATTTTGTTGGTTAAGAATAAAAACGAATATTTTTTTTTAATATGCCCAATATCTTTTTTCATTTTTAATGTCGTCATAAATTGGCCTCCTCGAATCCAATGGATTACTTACCTATGTTATTTTATATATTTATTATATTACAGGTATTTTTTAAAGTTTTCTTTACTCATTGAATTGTCGGTTACATGAATTGAGGATTTTTCGACCACCACGTGTTGTGGTGGTCGAGGTGGTTAAATGTATGTTGTCGTGTAAAGTATGCGTACTATGCGTGGTATGTGTGTAATTGGAATGTTTTAATGAATTCTGTGTTTGTGTGAATGAGTTGTTTATTTATTTTGTATGTTCTGAATTCATTTAGTTTTCCTAATGTTCCTAAACAGTTTTGTTTCCATGTATAATTTTTTTGATCTTTTTGATTTGTAGTGAAATTTTTGATTCAGCTTGTTTTTTTATTACCTGTAGTTCATTTATGTATTTTACATAAGCGTTACCCCACATTTCAATCAAGTAATTTAAATGTGCAGTACGATAATATAAACCTTTTTTATTTACGGGGTAATAGATATGATCGGCTAAATACGCTAATTTATCTTTAATCTGTATAAATAAAAATGAATCGCCGAAATGTATGTACGCGCATAACTTCCGAACGACTGAACCAAATTTGAAAATTCTTTTATTGTTGTGTTTGTTTTTGTCAGGGCATGGTTTGTATAAAATTACTGGTGACTTCTGAAATTATAAAATTTGTATAAAAAAAATTGCAGTACGTGGCACGCGAGCTGTTTGAAAACTTAATGTACCAGACTGAATGTAAAGAATAAGGGAGGGGGGAGGGGAACTCTGAACTCTGGTAAGGGGTTCGCGGGGAGGGAGGGGGGGGGGGGCGGGAACCCGTGAGGGCGTAGGGGAACTCGGAGGGGGGAGGGAAACTCGGGAGGGGGTGCGAGTGAGAACGCGAGAGGGGAAGGGGACGCGTGAGAGGAAGGGGAGGCGGAAGGGGAATGGGACGAATGGGAAAGGACATGCAGGGAGAAACAATTTCTTTATTAAATGGCATAGCAACGCATGCCGGGAACCAGCTAGTATCTTATATACGCTGTTTAAATGTACTCGAATACTTATTGATGCACGACCCAAGATATTTTTCCTGCATCAGGAATTTAAGTCATTCTTTTCAATTAGTAAGGCTACAAGAGAAGGAATAGAAGGATATTGGAAAGAGTTTTTTTGTCTACGTCATTTGAGTATTTTCTAGTAAGATGTCTGAATCTTTGCCCCAGTAAAATAATGCAGTATGAAATATTAGTTATTAGTTTTTTTTTTCTCTTGGGCATGCTTGGTATGAACCTTCTACGGGTCAGAAGGGATGTGCTCATTGTAACACATTTCTTCAGACTGATTCGTGGAAGGTTCGAAAACTCGGCTATCATGGAGAGCATTAGTTTCTATGTTCCCGACGTTTATCTCCGTCACCGACAGCATAGACTGTTTTATCTCCCGGCTTGCAGAACTAACTTGCCAATGGTTATGCCAGTCGGGAGAGCTGTCTTGTTGTTAAATAGAATCACTTCGAATATCGATATATTTAATATCAATGAATCACAATTCAGACAACAAGCTTTGTTATTATTATGATTGTGCTTCATTGAAGTATAAATTGCTTAGCCCCTCAGAAAATCGCCAATATGCACTTTTATTGTCTTTAACGAAATGACATTTTACGAAAACTTTGTATTATTACCGCTTCACAATTAAAGCTCTATAAATGAAACATTACTGAACGTAGCCGAATAGTAAAAACTGTTTTAGATAGGTTACAAAATAAGCATTCGAATTATTATATTACAAATAAATATTAATATTTGTAAATATTAAAATTTTGAATGCCAACATTAAAAAAATGTGAAAATGACTCACGTGATGTTTTTATGTGAAAACGGTACTAAAATCACAGATTATGTAAACAACAATACTTATTCTATTGTATAAATGTGTAATAAACACTTTTGTTACCTCACTTTTTTTATCATTTCATATAAAAATATTTAATTGAAATTAACAATGTCGAGCGCCCGTAGGAAATTTGGCGGGATAAATTATGTGTCAGACTGCGCGTCTGACAGAATGTTCTTTTTATGTATTTCTATGGATAACTTGAATAGAGATGTGCAGCATGATTTACTATCGACCTTTCACTTTTTATTTTACGGATGTAACTAAAACAATAACGGAGTTATAACGGTTTCTATGGAGACACACGAGCTGACGTGTAAACACGGTTATTGGACTTGACTGCTGTCGTTCTTTTAACGCATATATCTGCTTACGTTGCGGAGGGGATCTGTTTAAATCTTAAATCTTTTTCTTTATCTCTTTTGAAACGAATTGAAATATAATTTTGTAATGTTTTAAAAATTAATAAATAATTGAATTGAATTGAATCAATTATTTATTTTAAATATTCCAATTTCCATACATTGGTGCGATTTCAAAATAAAATAATCATTGTTAGTTATTAGGTCAGGAAAAGGTTTTATACGGCGCTTTAGTTTTAATTTTAAAGAATGTGTGATATTTTTAAAACAACCTGAATCATAATGATGTGGATTCCTTTATTCCATAAAAAGGTGATGTGGATTGAGGGAACAATTTTTAGTTACATTTTATTCAACTATCAATTCTTGTTACTGTACACACTCTTATGCCCGAAATGTTTCACGGACGTTACAGTAAACCACGATATTTACGTCATAACGTATTGTCCAGATGCAGTCAAATACAAGTAACGGACAGTTTGATTTATTACCCTATTCAGTTTCCGATCAAATCGATCATCGTTTGGTAACGCCCCATGTACGAGTAGGTACCGTTTTTTAGACAACCAATTACGAGTACGTAATTTATTGATGTAGATAAAATAGAGGCCATTTTTATATTTCAGCTTTTGCATATTTATGAGAAAATTATGTTTCCATTTTCGCAAACCAATTAATAATTACAAGTATTTACATACAATACATAAAATTTTGTACAGTTTTCCATAAAAAGACTCTTGTGAATACTAAAATAATACACGTAGTAATAAACTATTTTCATAATTCTGTCAGCGATGGCTAATTAATACCTATGGCTCATCCAAACCATGTGCTATTATAATAAAGATCTCCAGTTAAATTTTTTTTATTTTTTTTAGTGAATAATAAAAAAAATTAATAACCTTCTAACTAAAATAACTGCATATTTATTTTTATTTTTAGAGTAAGTTTTAATACTTAAAATAATCGTCAAAGTTTTAATTTTTCAAGATCCCCGAAAACCACCGTATGTGTAGTGAATCGTGTGACGTCATCACTCACCAAAAGTTTGTTTTATTTTCAACAGGTGTTGTCATTTTGCATGACAGTTATATGGAAGAAGCTATGAAACTATTAAATAAATAAAAACATTATTTAGGTGGAATTATTTAGTTATAAAATTTTATTTATCAATATATTATTACATTTTTTAATATTATTACGGGAGAGTGGTATACAAATTGTTTGAAATTATTTTTTTTTTTAGATTTACGTGAAAGATATCCCGCAGTTGGTGGGCATACGCATCCGCCGCCAAGACCCAGACAAACCTTACCCTTTGAACCCGGACATCCCTGCTAAGTCACGAAACGTAGCAAAACACTTGGGTTAACCTATGGCGGAGGTGTTGGTTACCCAATAAATGGTTCCCGGGCCGGCGGTACCCTTACTCGCGTATTAAATTGGTATTTTCATTTCAATCAAATAGAATGATGATAAATTATTTCAGGCAAACGCAAGAGAAACAGTACGAGTGCTAAATGGAACAAGAACCAAAACTAAGTTTGTGGCGACATTCGTTTCCATATAAATATACGTAGAACGCATTTATAGTGTGTATTATTCATTCAGTTTTGTAATATATCGTGCTTATTTTCATTACATCTTTTTAAAACCATAATAATATTATTTTTACAAAACTTTTAAAGACATTATGATCTTTGAAAGTTTGTAATAAAATTAAACCTCTACGTACATACTGAATCGTACATACAATATCTCACGTAGATTAAGCTAACATTAATTAAATAAAGTAGGTATATAAACAAGAATAAAATATTGTCCTAAACCTGAGTTTCAAAGTAAATTTCGAAGCACGTATGGAAATAAATATAAACGTATAAGATTGATGGCATAAATATCAACATAATTAAGGCGTCAAACAAGATTAAAATAAGTGCAACAGGTGTAGTTAATTATTCAGTAAAGTAAGGTAGTTTGACTAAAATGTTGCAAGCGATATCTTTTGTGGGATCGTTATCGAGATAACGGACATGATCTGTCAAATGTGTGTGATTTTTACATATTTACTGTCACATATTTTAGTTTAGATCGTTTCAAATACGAATTCCTGCAAGTATGCATGATTATGCGGATTTTTTATTTAACTGATAATATTCGCTGAAAATTTCAAATCGATCCGATAAATATTTTCCAAGATATACACATATTTAAAGACGACTCGGACTTTTAGAAAGTAGGCGGAGCACAGACCGGAGTAGCAGTTGCTCTTTTCTTTCTTTGTATTCTTAGGTATAAATAAATGACCTTATGAAGGGTTCATATTATACCTGAAGACTAATTCGAGTTATTTCTTGTATTAAATAAGTGAACATCTTTTCAAATAATAATGTGAAAACTTCTTCTGAAACTTTAAACGCGTTTTTCTGGAAACTGTGTTTTCCAAGTCGGTGACTAAGATTCCCAAAAAACGGTCCTACCGATCGGTTTGAAATTTTAACACAACCTTTTCAGATATATTCCCCAGGTATTAAACAACGGACTAATATTGTAAATAATTATATCTACTTTTTTTAAATTTTACGTGGCAATTTTGGTCGAATACCGATTTTTTTTTACGAAGCTGCCATTTTGTCAAAAATCTAAATTTCAATTATTCCTTCTTTCAATACCTAGTTTTATCTATCCACTAAAAGAATCTTTTAGGTTTTTTGTTTTCAGATGAACTACACCGGAGAAATCGTGGTCACCGCCGAACAACTTTTATTGTAAGACCTTCAGGAGATCGTCTGCAGGAGCACACCAGATCAATATTTTTACAAATCATTAGCGCCATTACAAATTTAGATGTTGCCACTAAATGTGTCACTACTTTTGGTTTTTGTAAATTAAAATAACTTTTCAAAAAAAATTATTAAAAACGTCTTTTTTCGGCCTTTTAACTGCGTATAACTCCTTTATGTAAGTTGTAGGTAGAAAATGCAAATAAATCACAGAAATCTGACGTGAGATCACGTCCGTCATCTCGATAACGATCCCACAAAAGATATGGAATCGCCCGGCAGATGTTTTTTTTTGTTCTTCAATTTGACTTTTCCGCATAAAGTTAAATTCTCAAGAAATAAAGCTAGTTACTGTAAAATAATGGTTTAGGATTCAACCTTTCGATAGCTGAAAGGTTTCTGATTTTAGAGTGGTGAATTTATATTTTCAGAAATGCGCAGTTCATATGGGTGGGGAAAAGTCATCCCAGTTATTGCTTTAGATACCATTCAGCATTGCTTTAGCTTGTTCTACCAGCTTTCAGAAACTACTGTAATCGTTTTTTCATTAATTCATACTTATGTATATTTTTAAGTTAATAAATAGCAATGTCTTAACACACCCTAATCTTTAATTAGAAAAGTATATTAAAATGTAAATAGTCACGTTTTCGTTGTAATAACTACTTCGCCATTAAATATTTACACAAATAAAATGTTTTGTAATAAATTGCTAAAGAAAATGGTTTTTATCAGCATTTTTCGTGAATGGTTTGTGATACTCGTACAAGCACGTTCCACGCCTAGGCAGTTATGCACGGAGCCCAAAATGTAAATGATATTGGGGAATTTCAATTTAGCTTTGTCCGTAGCAGAATGATCTTTGCAATTAAAACATCAAATTTATTGATTTATAAAAAGTGTATGTGTAAAATTATCCTTATTTTATGAATCATTGACTAAAGCTAGTTGATTCTTTTTAGCTCGGAGCTTATCACTCACTCCCTTACTAATAAATGTGGTTTAAATGTTACACTCACGAACAACTCAACAACCAAACACTCGACAACAACTCACTAACAACCGTTTACCATATGTTCGCGCATTTTTATATGGGATTGATTGGGTATTGCATTCGCAGACTTGGTGGGTAGATATGTCAAAATCCTGTATTTATCCCACCTACCTATCAGCGAGGCCCCATCTGCAACGGTGAGTCCTATTTTCCTTATTCCAATCTGTGCTTATCTAATTTTCCAAAAGCACAGATCTGAACTATCGACTGACTATCCATCAGGTTTTGCGAGTGTATGCTATTTAATCGTCCCGTATAACTTAGCGTTTTCACGTAGTTTCGGGACTGGTCCTTCGAGGGCTGCATAGGCTTTGCTCTGCAGCATTTACCGCCAATTAACAGTGGAGTCGCAGTTTCGCGACACCACCATACATCAAATGGTTGTTTATCAGTTGCTTAAAATTTACACCTGATTTAATAAAACTGCTAGACATTAAAAAAACAATATGAACAATGTTATCTTTGTCAAACCAAATATCATTTCAACATTCAAAATTAAAAACTACTTTTAATTCTGTGAATAGTGTGGACCTCGCGTTAAAAAAAAATTGTAAGTAGGTACTTAAATATTGTTTTGAAGAGTTTTATTTCACATGTATATATGTTACTCAATTTTTATTTTTCTGCTATCGGTTTCTACCCATCCGTGTCATCCACAAGCAATCTTAAAACGAACTTAAAATTTACAAAAGAACCAAAATTATTAGATTTTATTAGGTGAGGAAACTGGGAGGGTGATTTTGGGGGAATTTTACAGGTACTTAAATACAAAATAGTGGTACGAATATATACTTAAATACCGACCTGCTTATTTTTAAACTAGATGTATTTTTATTAAAAGATTTTTTTCCAAAAAGGAATAATACAATGAAGAATTAATCAAATGAATGAATTAAAGAATGAATCAAATATTCTAAAGAACTCTCACGATCTCAACGACAAGTCCATTTTTAAACATTCATCAGGCAGGTAGGTACCGTAATAATGAAACGATGCGAATAAGAAACTGTAAACTGACACTAAGATTTTATTTTTTTTATCTTTAGTGAACAACTAAAACGACCGCCATTTAGAATCGGAAACGGAATTTATAGACAGACGAAAAGCAAAACGGAAAATTAATACGGGTCTGGAACTATTCAGTATTTAACCCGCATACTATCATTTCAAGCCGACAATCCTATCTACCACGGAGGTCGTTCAATTGCAAATCCCGACCGTCGTAATCGCAACTCAACAAAAAATGTCATCGACTTTTGCCAGACCAATGATTAATTAATTTGGTGGGAGTAACACGGCCCTGCTGCGGCCATTAGATGTGGGTACGATCGGTGGAATTTTAATATAATTCATCGGTCCCCCGAGCAGAAAATGGACATGGGCAGGCCCTACCTACGCGTGGTCATTAAATTATTTACAGAGAAATCAATACGAACGATTAAAATCGAGGAAAATAAAATATTGATGAAATCCCTTTTCGTGACGACCGATGACAGCGTGCGTAACCAAAACTTATGGTTTCTGAGTACATCTAAAATAGATAACAAATAAATTCCCCTTTCGTAAATAAAGCTTTTTCAAATATTGGGTTTGTAGAATTTTTTATCTTTCGAGCAGAATCGTTTCCATATTATAATTTTGTTGATCAAAAGCTTTACCGTTTTTATGTAAAATCCATGAAATGAAGACGACAATGTTGTAAGAAGGAGGAAACACGAAAGCCGGTGTCATAGAGTCTTTAAATCCACCCGATTTCATTGGATAAATGTTAAACTGAATGATTGCAGAGAGAAAAATATTAATTTCTCGAAATTTCTTTTGCATTAGAATTGAAATTAAAACACTTTTGTACTTTCTTCCACTTATTTATTTTCACAGTACCGGTTTCATCCTACTTGTCCGTAGTAGGATGAAACTGTTTTTAGGGAAATTATTTTCCTGTTGTTGTGGAGTTATTGTAAAAAAAAATCATTTTGCAGTTTAATCATGCGAGGGATGGCTGAAAAATAATGCACACATGATTGTAGAACACGAAAAAAACAGATAGTAAGATCGGGCAAAAAGTACAATTCAGTACAATTCTTCGATCGCATGTTTATTTTTCTACATATTCACCGTTAAGGCTAACACATTTCTCAAAACGTGTAACAAGTTTTTTCATTCCGTCACTGAAAAATTCTTCCGACTTTTCTCGAATCCAGGACTTGATAGCTGCCTCCACCTTATCTTCCGATGTCTAATGATTACCCTTGAGGTCTTTCTCGAGTAGAGGAGAAAAATAAAAATCGCAAGGCGCACATCGGGGGAGTAAGGAGGGCGTGGAATCGGTTACTTCAGGTTTCGCAGAGCCTCTGCAGTTGCGTCTTTGTTCTTGTCTGTAAGACGGCGTGATACCTATCGTGCACAGATTTTACTGTATCCTAACTTTTTTTTTTTAATTTCAATTGTTCAATAATGAAGCAGACACGTTCTTTAAATATTCCGTAATATGGTTTGTGATAAGCTTTTGAGTGATTCGCCGGTCATTTTGAATCAAATCATCGACGTGTTTGTAATCGGACATCCGTTGCGTTTTTATCAACAATTTTGGCTTTTCCAGGCTCAAAATCACAAAATTTTACTACCCATCGATTTACAGTAGATTTATCAACACCATCGTTACCACAAACATCCTTTGAACGACGATGAATCTTAAAAGGAGTCACTTTTTAAGCAGTTAAAAATTCAATAACAGAGCGCTGTTGAACTTGCGTTGGAAAACGTCTCCATACTTGCGCTTCTCAACAACCTCAAACCTGCGCATGCATATTTTTTTTTTTTTACATTAACTCCACACAGGAGGCCCTGAGGAAAATAATTTCCCTCAGGGCCTATGTCATCTGGTTTGCTGTGTAGAGGGTCTTTTTGAGGAGAGGAAGGAATGAACATTGGTCTTGAAGAGACCCATGTTTTAGGAAGGAGGAAACACAGAGGCCGTCAAATCATTCCACAGCAGAGCTGTTGAAAACCAGAACCAGTCGAAGAAACGACCCGTTCTCATGTGACAAACGTCAACCGTGTACAAATTTTGGGCACGCGTTTGGCGTGTTTCCCGACTATGCACCGGTGCCGAAGGGATCAATGATGCTAGTTCCTCGGAACATCTTCCATTGTAATACCGGTAGAACAAGAATAGCATTCCCACCCGACGCCTGTGCTCTAAAGATTGCAATCCGTCTGTTAAGGTGGGAGAATCTATCAAACGGACCGCCCGTTTCTGCACAGAGTCGAGGGTATTTTTCAGGTATTTTGGAGCTCCAGACCAGAGATGGCTGTCAAATTCAATCGTGGGGCGTACTTGTGATTTGTACAAGGTTAGCAGTTGTGTACTGTTAAAGTATCTGCGGGCCCTGTACAGTACGTCCAGTTTTTGGGAGGCTAACTTTACTCTGGCTTCGATGGAGCCCCCATACCTGAGCTGGTCACTTAGGGTTACACCAAGCATATCAATGGAGGGCCTGTTCGGAAGATTGCTTCCGTTGAAAGAGACTAGATTTTCATTTCGATCCCTTTTAGACGTAATCAGACAAGATTGGGTCTTTGAAACATTAAATTCAACGAGATTATTTTTACCCCAAGAGAAAACACTCACGAGGTAACCGTCCATTTTTTGTTTCAAAGCCCTACGAGCTGTTGGAGTTTGTGAGCCCTTTGGGGGCTTGTCAAACAAAAAGCTATCATGAACTGTACTGTCATCCGCGTAACAGTGAATTGGTGCATATGACAAAAGATCGTTGATGTGCAAAAAAACAAATAAAGGGAGAATGTCACTTCCACATCTAAAGGTCATTATGTTCGTGCTGTACAAGCATGTATGTATTACTTTTAAGCCTATCCTCGTAATTTATGTTTAAGGTTCCTATATCACTAATTCAAAACACAGTAATAAATTAATATGGCATTTTTAATTAGATTACTGAGACTACCACTAGACCCGAACAACGCCCTAACAAGGTGTTTTTTGAACTATTTTCTTAGATAGTCTCCTCATAAGTATTTATATGATCAAATTAACATAATTTTTGCATCATACATTGATAATTCAGCCTTGTGTGCTCCGGAAAGCTGTCGTAATATTCCAAATGGATAACGCATCGGGTATTTACAAACATGCGAGCTAGATAGTCAGGTTCTTATTGCTCGTTCTTCTTTGATTTATTTACTTCACCGTTGAATTTCCTTCCATCTCGCGAAATATTTTTTTCTCATTCGAGAAAGTATCCTATTTGGTTCCTAAATCGGAATTATGTAGATAATTGACATTGTAAGTATATTTAAGGCTGTCTCCTAAAATAGAACAGATCATCTCCGGAAACAAGATACCAATAAAAACCAGCAAACATCTCACATATTGGAAAAAAAGATTGACACATAAAGATGGGCGACAAATGACGCAATCAAGATAGGTGACGCATGACACAATCAAGGAGTGAAAGATTACTTGATTTCACGAGTGAGATTGGGACAGCAATGTAACACGTGATCATGTGTCTCATTGAATCTCGAATAGGAAAAGATGAAAATATCTAAAAAAAAATACAACCACGATGAGCGTATTACGACACTCCCACATAAAATAGACATTTCTTTTTCTTTCGGGAATAAATAGATTCCACACGGAAATTCCGGTTATCATATATAAAATTTATTTTAACTTAATTTTCTTTTAAATTTTTTTTTCAATTTTTCTTTTTTTAATTTAGCACCACACAGGTCACTAAATAACGAAAATAATTTCCCACAGGGACTATGTTATGGTTGGGAACGCAGTGCGAAAGGTATTTTTATAACAGGAAGGAGTGGAAGTTTTAAGAAGGACAGGGTATGAGGGGTGGGTAAGAATCTGGGGGACAGTGTGTCCAGAAGAAATGGACGAATGAATCCAATGAATGCAATGTAAGGTGAACTTCCGAAAGAGTCCTGCTGGAGAGATCAACCAATCCCGCTGGGTCACCCACAACCAGTCTCTCTCTCTTGATCCGCAGTTGGTGGGCAGATGCATTCACCACCTGACCCGGATAAACCTCATCCCTTATTACCTGGGCGGCGGTACCTATACCCGCCTCCCAATATACCTTATAAAGGAAGTAACTAATAAGTTATGAATCGTAAGTAGTAAAAACCTAGTTATGGCTCATTAACATTCTATATTCTATATTATTCTTCTCTTCCAGACACAAGCTAATGCTTCCATGGAAGAGTGGTATTAAGATATTTGAACATGAACATGTACACAAATTATCCGTAAACCATAGCCAATTTCCTTAAACCGTCGCCGATTTTCATAAATCATTGACAATTTTCAAAATCTGCAGCTTATTTCCGAATACCATCTCCCATTTACACAAACCGTCGACGATTTACAGAAACCGTCGCGAATTTTCGTAAACTGTCGACAATTTATGTAAACTCTGACAATGGACAATCATCGATCTCGAATGTGTGTCCATGTGGACAATGAACGTTCTTGAATACTGAAATGGACAATCATCCTAAGGATGTGGACAATAAGCATTTTGTAATAAAATCTTCGAAATATAGTGACAATTTATTAAGTACATAATGTAACATTTTTTTACAGTAGGTACTATTATATGCATTCTTTAAAAACATCTCAAGAGTGATCGCCAACGTCGGGGGGACCTGATACGGCACACAAAGAAAAAGAAAAACATATATTATGCTTCATTACTTCTTAATATTTCAAATATTTCAAAATCACATTCCGTGGACATTCAACGGTCTTGCAATACATACACATCTAAACATATTTTTTAAGTTTAGAAATATTATTTCTGTAAATAATTGTAATGTTAATACGCAACCATTATTTACCACAAACAATTTATTATACACAAAATTGTAACCATTTCATGTATCAAATGTAAAGCCGTATAAAATAAAATTTTAAATTGAAAAAATTAGCCAAGTACTCGAAAGATAATGTTATAGATAAAAGAACAATACCAACCGCAAGTGTCATCAGTAATGTTATGAAAGCGGGCGAGTTTATTAGCAAATTTTGAATTCAGGTAACGTTTTTAATAAAGTTTTCATATTCAAGATAGATGCACAAAGTTTCGTTTGTTTATTGGTTTATTTTTATTCTTCTCGTAAACTTTATGCGCTTGAGCGAAGCATAACACTTCAAAATCTCACGTAAAACTCAAGTATTTCAATCTATTTCAATTCTGTCTACAATTCGCTATGAAAATATTACAATTACAAACAGGTGTCTTTTGTCGGATTCATTTTTTTTCTCCTTTTTGTGAATTACAACAATGTTTGTTTTTTTTTTTACTGATTTTAATTAGCAATATATTTTTCACTTTTTATGGGCCATGGGGTCATATATTATGGAAGTGGAAAAATATACAGCGAAAATATGAAAAAAAATTTACATGTTTTTTTGACATGTGAAGGGTGTAAGTTTGTACGTGCCGCATGATGCGAATTCGATATAATTGACCGAATTGCAATTTTTCGAAATCAGTTTTTCGAATTCAATTGTTCGAAATTCAAATTTTCGAATTCAATTGTTCGAAATGCAAAATTTCTAACCACAATTTTTCGAAAACATAGTTTTAGAACATCAATTGACCGAAACACTAGTTTTTCGAATTGATATAAGTATGTATACAGTACGTACAATAGTATTTAATTATATGATGGACAATATCAACTGACCTTACCTAACCGAAAAGTTCATTTTTGTTTTGAAGAGTTTTAATTTTAAATGTTCATTTGTTACTTTAATTTTTTGCGACCGCAAATACAACAATATTTGCGGTTATTTTTGCGACGCCAAATATAGCAATTTTGCACAATAGCACCTTGTAAATCACTTCTACTCATGATGTTTCCATGTAATGTTGACTCCTCCCACCTTTCCCCCACTCCACCAAAATCCCCCCTCCCACTACCACCGCTTAATTATTTTTTGTACTTGTATAGAATTTTTAAGTTAGTTTTAAGTTTGCTCACTTAAAACTAACTTTAATGTTACGGACGTTTCGAAACCGGCCGCAAAAAGTTTAAAATTAAAGTGACAAATAATGTGCATTGAAAATTAAAATTCTTCAAAAAAAATATCTGAAAATTGTTACATAGTTAATGCCCAAGATATACAAAAATATATACATAAGCAAGTGAAATATATATTTTAAAATTTGATTTACAAATTCGATCAATTGTTAACGAAAAATTGATTTCGAAAAACATGTCTTCTTCCTGCGACAACTAGTCGAACATCTTTTCGTACAGGCTTTCAAACCACCTCTATTTTTAATTACAATTTGATTTCGATTTTGTTTTCGTGAATGAATTAATACAAATTTGAAACTGGGGAATAACGAATAACCCACTTCCTGAAATCCGATCCAGCTTAAACTCGGCAGATAGACTCGTTGTCGATGATAATACGTTCTCTCACTACAATGCAATCTCACACTCACGCAATTATCTGAAATTACCCGAACATTTAAAATGGATGTATTATAATAAATAAAAACTTTGCTTTTATTAGGGTTGATTTTTTTTTAATTATGGAGCTGCACGATTTTTGGCTTTATTTTACTACAACATTCGTACATTTTTATTACCACCTTTTTTCATGGGAGGCTTTCATCCCGTTTTTATTACGTACTAAACGTCTTTCATCATAATACATTTTATTCACGTTGCTAAACAAAGGAAATAGATGTATTTCGTTATTTATTGTGGGACGTAAAATATATTACGGTTATCCGTGTTGTATTATTTATTTTCTTGGCGGAAAAGGACTCCATAACGACGAAAATTGATTAAAACACTTTGTAGGGACGTGTAAATAGCCCCAGACACGAGGGAAATATTACCCTATGTAAATTAAAGAAAGATGAACTCTTTCCTATGTGACACAAAACAGATCATACAGCAATTCCAAAATCCTCAGTGAAAACAAAACAATACTCACTCAGAGAATGCAGCTCTCCACACGATGTCCAGACAAATGACACTAGTTTCTTTCAAATATTGAATTTTCCAAGGCGGTTTTGCATAATCTCAACAGATGTTTATCACAGGAAGGAATTTCAAACAATGAATATGAATTTTGCACATTAATCGTACGTGCCAAAACTTCACAACAATAATTCAATTATGGGTTAATTTTGAATAGGACTGACATCTCTTGGCTTTAAACAACACTCACGTCGAAAGTAATTGCCTGCCCCACAGAGGTTAAGAAAATGCATGAATATACTGAATTTCAATGTCACATAGGTAAATTCAATATAATACAACCACCATGGTCCCATAGCATAAATTATTAATTTAAATGAGACTAATGCCCAAATGCATTTAAATATATTTTATGGCGCCTATCCACACTAAAAGCAGTCAAATTGTGACAAATTATCGTTATTTTAAAATATTCATGTTATGTACATATTATTTAGTATTTGGATGATTCGTACCACATAAACTGACTTATAATGTTCTAAAGTGCAAATATTGAATGTAGTTCCTGGAATATAGATAAGAAATATGTGTTGACTTATACTTCTCTGTCTGATCAGATATTACAATGTTTGAAATTGAGGAGCGTTTTCAAAAAGAGGAATGGTTGGGCGTATACACAATCATAGCTACACTTACCTACATACATTTACATATATCATAGACTCTGTGCTTGTAGCTTGATTGTCACATTCATCCCATCCCTATCATGCTCCTTTTACCCATCTATCCCATCCCTATGAACCGTTACCATAACAAATTAGTCTCATCAATTGAAATTGCCCCGCATTTCTATAACTCAATCCCATAAATACCGCAATTATTAACTGTACAAGTGTATGAACAAATCCATGATACCGGAGAAGTGCCACAAGGTTCTACAGTAAGTCCCTTCCTTCCTATCCCTTTATGTGCATTCATTTTACTTGTGCAGTGGTCTCTCATTCATTCACACAAAACACATAACAAGGTCCTTCGACATGTATTCACACAAAACACATCATTCATAAACCTTTCTCGCAAAATCATTCAAGGAATGTCTAAGAAAACTTTTTTTTAAACTGAATAATCACTCGGAAACAATATTTTACGATAATCTTTAAATTCAATTTTAATTAGCCATTAGACTTGATGAATAATTCGAGAACTCGATTCATTTTTGAAGAGCCAACTTTATTTAAAACAAGTCGTAAATTGCGAATTTTACAAAAAAGAAATATCTACAAACAAAAGAAAACAGTTTTCACAATTCGAAAAATCCCCTACATTTTAGTTATACTTAATAAAAAAAGAAAAAAAATGTTTGCTTTATCATTACAAGTACCGCACCAAAAAAATATTAGATATAAATATTCGCAAAAAAGTTTGGTCATAATACTGACCATTAATACGTCAATACCAAAAATGCATAAGTAATCGACCAGTCAGTGGCTGAGTTGGCATTGCTTTTGAATCCCACCCGAACGTCGCATGTTAAGTGCTCCATCACGACACAAGTAACATTTTCCACTTATTGTGGTGGAAGTAGGAGATTTTCCAATATTGTCGGGTTATTCGTAACCTGGTGTTTCATTAAAAAGAAATACCAAGACACAAAATAAGATCAGAAAAATTATTTATTTTTTATGTATCTACGGGACTATTCAGATGCACCTATGTGGAGAGCCACCTACCTAATTCCTAAATTCAGTGGATCATAGGATTGATATTTTTTCCGGTCCTATAACATAACGCATTTACAAGGTTGTTGGCACTGCAAATATATTGTTTAAATAATGACTTCGACTCTAAAATCTGATGTTTTAAAAAAGTACAAATTGAAAATAAAATAAAGTGCCATCTGATTTACAGTTTTAAAAGTTTTACCAATAAAAGAAACAAAGACACATCAGGCAATCAAAGCAACCTTGAAAAGCATAATATTATTTGCTGTCGACATTGACCCTTACCTTGTAAATCCCATAGAACAGCAATGCACTCAGGCCCACCATGAAGAGTTGCGTGCCGATAATGGCGCAGTAAGCAATCTGGACTCCTGCAATCAACGTAATAATGTACATTATGATGGTATTACATTTCTGCTTCTGCGATCCTGATTAATGTAGTGGGCAGAATGTTAGATGTTAGGGGTCGCACTCCCTTGGAAACTATTACTTAACGATTTAATGTTTACATTAAAAAAAATCTTATTATTGTAACTCTTACAATGAAATGGGGAAACATTTACGAACCACAAAACTCCTCAGCGGAAGACTTGTTGCTGATCATAATAATGCTTCTGTACAAAATTATTAACAGAAAATTTTGTCTGCCAGGAGTTGTTAAACAAAATAAATTTCCATAGACCGCTTCGATACGGCAGACGGAATACTTTTTTTACATTACTTTTTTTATATAACACCAATTCCAATAAAAATTAATTTGGTTACGTTTTATGATTTTAACGGCCAAAAGTATTTTCGTTAATTGTTTTTGGGGTGTTATGCCGTGTTGCGCTACCTTCTTCTTTAGCCAACGCTGTCCGAAACGTTGGCTAAAGAAGGAGGTAGCGCAACACGGCGTAACACCCCAAAAACAAATAACGAAAAAAATTATTTATTTGTTCATATGAAGCAGATACTTTGTGATATTGCATTATAATCTTAATATATGTATAAAACAAAGTCGGGTTAGTTACACCATTTATAACTCAAGAACGGCTGGACCGATTTTTATGATCTTTATTTTGTTGGATTAAAACATAGGAAAAATTCACGAAAAAAAATATTACGAAGAAAATTATTTTCCACATTTTGTATGGAATGAATTCTCAATTTTTTAAAGAGCTGCAGCAATATTGTGATAATATTGAATGGTGAGTGAATTCCAAAAAATCAAAAGAGTCAAATGTCAATGCGCTGATTGTTTTGCTTTTGATCTTAAACATATAATACTGCCCCTCTTTCTTACACACTAAATACAACAGTTTAAATAAAATGAGACAAACGGAGTATGCGTGTCTGCACCCCTCCAAATGAAAAATACAATAATTATAATAAATCTTCCTCACAAATAGAAAGAAAATAAAAAGCAATCCCCGTAGGTTAGTAAAAGTAAGAAAATCACAAACAAAAAAAAAATCCGTACACAACGCCATCTAAAACTGACAAAAACAAAACACGGACAGTTGCACATCGATAATTGCTTCATATTGTAATTTTTTACTTTTTTTTACATTAGCTTCTCTCAGGGGGCCCTGAGCAAAATAACTCCCAATCGTAATGTCATCTTTGGGGACGCTGTGTGGAAGGTCTTTTTAGAAAAGGAAGGAAAGGAAGTTCTAGGAAAGAACATAATTAAAAAAACTGAATACAAATCAGCTAATAAGATAACACAACAGTTATTGATTCTGAGGCAGTACGAAATTCGCCGGGTCAGCCAGTTTAAAATAAAACAATAACTTTCTTAACACCACTTTTACGTATTTAATAAAAGTGGCGTTTACAAAGTTATTGTTTTATTTTAAAAACTTAATTTAGAAAATGACATGTAACTTGCATACGTGCTGACAAATATTCACTGCTAGTTATCGTTACAGGAGTTTAATGTATCACATTCTAGGTGTGGATAACACAATTTCATGATGAAAAAATTAATTTTAATAATTATTTTCCATTTACTTGCGCTGCAACATCCACTCATCCTTCTCTTTCTTTTACCCGTCCCAACCTAAAAACCTGTCTCCCAGTTTATCTAGGTATAGTTATAAGTTATAATCACATCTATTGTTGTATAATGTATTACACAGGTGTAGTATGTTTGTTACACTTTCATTTTTCTAATGTTTTATATTTGTAACTTAGTTATTTTTTCATATATTTTATTTAACATTCAATTAAGTTTATATTTCTAACTTTTTATGTGACCCTACTCTGTGAACTACTATCATTTTTATAATGAACACTACTTCTTGGTCGTACAATATTCACCAAGATTGAAAAAATCCTTATGAAATGTGACGCCAACACTCTTTTCCCTAGAGCTTAACATAAATAATGTTCGCCCTCAATCTCAAACCACCCTAAGAACAGTGGTATTTTCAAATAAGTTATAAATGGCACGGGGTGTGGTAGAATCCTATAGCCCTTACGAGTTATGGTTGACCATGTTTTTTTACGACTACTTTCTGGTAATATAACTTGTCTACAATGTGGAAGGGACTATTTCAACGAACTTGTATTTTGTTATACTACACATAATGCTGTGAATAATAAATTTATTTCTTTTTAATTTAGAAGCGGTGAGCGTTAAGTTTTATACACTTAGCATAAAAATGAAGTAAGTCGTACCTGCTCTGAGGACCGAACTTGATCTTTTCTACTGCTAGTCGAGCTATCTACAACCACTGAAGTCTGTAGTTACAGAATAATATTGAAGTATTTGGAATATACTTTCAGTTTTCCCTGGTTAAAAATTAGCGATTCACCAAATTAAATAAACAAACAAACAAAAAACTTATGTATATTTATAATAGCAAAAAATTAAAATAACACAAAATTTGCCTATATTCATATTAATCATGCCAAAAAATGTTTTACACCTCTGCCAACCGGGATGTTTCGAGTATGTTTGTAATCATGTTTTGTGCAATATTGTGACAGTAATTTTTGAAACTACTATAAATAGCCTGAGCCCAAATACAAATATGCTGGTTGAACTCCTTTGTTAACAATTTACTTATCGAATACTCATACCTACTTGTGTTGTGCCTACTTATGTCTTTAATGCTGCGTTTATTATTGTATGTACTATAAACTTGTTATGATGCTACACACTTGTTATGATGCTCCTGTACAAGTTATCTTACATACAAAAGCATCAAGGCGTAAACAAATAAATAAATTGACCAATTTCTAAAAATGGGATCTTTGCTCCTAATATTCCTTCGGCCTAACAATATTAATTTCTCAAATGGGAAATCTGCATATCACTGCACTGATTCCATGCAATTGAAACTATTGTACAGTTTTAAAAAAATAGCAAAACTCAAATAAAGCTCATCCGTTCCGTTCGTCATTTTTTCCGCCATTTCTGAAATTTTATCTACATGTAATAAACGTACCGGAGACTTTACAAATAACTTATATTGAAAGACTCATTTTAATGAATTTGAAATCACCGGTGTCTTTTCGGTGTTTTATTAACCGAACCCGTAACGAATAATAAATAATTTCCTTCAAATTCTCCTTGGCCTCTTAACTTAAACTCCGGACTCATTTTATATTAGATCAGGGACGCTGGAGTTACTCCGTGGAGGTACTGCTTAATTTTATTTACCCACAATCCAGATTTTACTCGGAAATTCTGTGTCCGAGATTCTGAGAAATCTCTCGAATACTTGATTTTCAACCTATACAGCTCTGAAAGTTTGAAAATCTACTGCGGAAAACGAAGCTTTTATGAATGACTCTACTCTTAGATGGTTTTATTAAATCGCTTCTGCTAGGGTAACTTCACGCTCTATGTGACTATTTTATTAATATAAAAATATTAGCTACTAAGAGCATTCTCAGCGACATATTTTTTATTCTTATTGGTCAATCTAGTTTCATTTGCCGGCGACCCAAGCATTTATTAATATATTAATTTTTGTACATAATAGGTGCGTTGTCCCTCGCTAGACGATGTCTGTTCTTATAAATTAATAAAATATATATTATATATATTTTTTTAAATAATACGGTCTGTTACAAGTTTAACGATGACTTCATTTACATTTACAGTAACGAACTAACTAACGTATTTTCCCGCCGTTTTCTCAGCCGAAGTGGGAAGAAAGGGTATACCGCAACTCAATTCTGTTTCGATACACACTCCTTGCTTCATTCACATTGATTTGTGGTCCCATACTTTTTTTTTAAAGAAATGTAAGCATTGCCGGGTTACGAATATCCTGTCAATATTAGAAAAATTCTCCTATTACCGCCACAGTAAGCGAAAAATGCTGCTTATGTCGTAATTGAGGCCTTAGCCAGCCGAGGAATTTAGAACTCAGATGCAATGCCAGTACAATACAATACAGTACAGTTCATGATAGCTTTTTGTTTGACAAGCCCCCAAAGGGCTCACAAATTCCAACAGCTCGTAGGGCTTTGAAGCAAAGAATGGACGGTTACCTTGAGAGTGTTTTCTCTTGGGGTAAAAATAATCTTGTTGAATTTAATGTTTCAAAGACCCAATCAATCACAAATTAATAATACCGTTTCTAAATTAAGATATCTTACGTACATATTTTACAGACTTAAAGAAGTGCTGAATATTGACAAATTGAAAATGATTTATTTTTCTTTGGTGCAATCTTCACTCATGTACGGAATAATAGGATGGGGTGGTGCGCTTGATGTTTTTATAAAACCTTTACAAACAACTCAAAATTATATTGTCAAAGTTATGTTTAATAGAATTAAAACATTTTCAACACATGCTTTATACAAAGAATCTAAACTATTCAGTCTCCGTAAACTATTTATACTGCAAACTATGAAATATATCTATAAAAACAGAAACAAATTCGAAAAAAATGAAAACAGAACAAACATTAGAAATAATAATGTATTCTATACCCCTCAAACAAACACAAAACAAATGCAAACTCACAGTAGTTTTATTGGACCTCGCACTTTTAACCTTTTACCAAAAAATATCCAAGTTGCAACTAAACCTCCGCATTACATAAAAGAGTTAAAAATATGGCTGTACCACACAGATGTAAAAACTCTATTTATTTCATTTTACATCAGTTTATGTTTCTCACAAACTT
This sequence comes from Limnephilus marmoratus, assembly GCA_917880885.1. Lineage (NCBI taxonomy): Eukaryota > Metazoa > Arthropoda > Insecta > Trichoptera > Limnephilidae > Limnephilus > Limnephilus marmoratus. The sequence goes on along the minus strand of OU862911.1, from coordinate 22,774,515 downwards.
TACACTTATTATTACACTTATAACTGTTATTACACTATACACTAATTATTACCTTGTACACTATTGAACACACTTTTTGTACAAACTGTTTAAACCAATTTTAATAATTTTTTTTTTGCTTCAATATCACTGTTTGTTTTTTCTAGGTACTAAAATAAAATATATTTAACTATAATATTACCCACGCACAGGCTGCGCCTTAGTGGGTTCCCATTATTTTTATTATATCTAAAATATGTAACTATAAAATGTAAAATTGGGAAAAATAAAGGATTTAAAAAAAAAAAAAAAATCTTGTCTGATTACGTCTAAAAGGGATCGAAATAAAAATCTAGTCTCTTTCAACGGAAGCAATCTTCCGAACAGGCCCTCCATTGAAATGCTAACCCTAAGTGACCAGCTCAGGTATGGGGGCTCCATCGAAGCCAGAGTAAAGTTAGCCTCACAGAAACTGGGCGTACTGTACAGGGCCCGCAGATACTTTAATAGTACACAACTGCTAACCCTGTACAAATCACAAGTGCGCCCCACGGTTGAATTTGGCAGCCACCTCTGGTCTGGAGCTCCAAAATACCTGAAAAATGCCCTCGACTCTGTGCAGAAACGGGCGGTCCGTTTGATAGATTCTCCCATCTTAACAGACGGATTGCAATCTTTAGAGCACAGGCGTCGGGTGGGAATGCTATCCTTGTTCTACCGGTATTACAATGGAAGATGCTCCGAGGAACTAGCATTATTGATCCCTTCGGCACCGGTGCATAGTCGGGAAACACGCCAAACGCGTGCCCAACATTTGTACACGGTTGACATTTGCCACATGAGAACGGGTCGTTTCTTCGACTCATTCTTGTGTTCAACAGCTCGGCTGTGGAATGATTTGCCGGCCTCTGTGTTTCCTCATTCCTACAACATGGGTCTCTTCAAGACCAATTTTCATTCCTTCCTCTCCTCAAAAAGACCCTCCACACAGCATCCCAGATGACATAGGCCCTGAGGGAAATTATTTTCCTCAGGGCCACCTGCGTGGAGTTAACGTAAAAAAAAAAAAAAAGGCAAATCGGGTACTGACCGATCGCATACACACATAATCTGCTGTTATTCTGACTTTTGCCTTGTGTACAAAATATATTACGTATTAAATTGCTTATATTTTGAACACGTACATTTTTTTTAATTGAACAATCGACAAATATGAAACATACAATACGACGTCTTTTTAGAATTTTTATCAATATTTCAAAGCTTAGTAACTCATAAAATGTATAATGTTGCAAAAAAGTCGCATTTACCATTATTTTCCGGACAGAACTCGAAGTTCTAATATTTTGGTGGGACATGCAAACGGTTGTTCTGCTTTATATTTCGATAGATTAATATAATACACAATGGATAGCGAATATTTTAAAATATTCATCAAATCCAATCAAATTCAATGTCGAATAATGTACTACGAATCTTTATATCGTATTTTATTCGCCGTCAGAATTTCAAAAAATTAACTACTTTCACTTTCTTTAATCATCATAAAGATTTTTTGACTAGGACATTGGAAGATTAATATGTGATGCTAAGTACGGTCTTCTCCATTAAAGTTTATTCTAAAGCACTCAATACATAAGACGCGATAAGCTTCACAGAAAACTTGCTAATACCAAAAGCCATCAAAACAAAATTTCAAAAAGGACCTTTGCTATTAAAGTATATAATGACATTTTACATAACATTAAACAATTAAAAACTACCGGTAAGTAAGCATTAAGCAAGTGCACGACATACTCCCACTTAAACAATAACTAAAAACATTAATTTTATACAAATGCCACAAACTTAAATGCATTGACTAAATTAAATATCTCTACTTCTCTTTTATCGTTGGTCTCTGTTCGGTAGGTATATTTACACTATAGTAGGATTTTCACAAATATTGTACGTATTTTCTTTTTGTTAATTGGGTTAGCTTGTAAGAAATTACGAAGTACGTAGAAGCCAACGCATATAAAAAACGCATTTTCTACAAAACTTGCCTATAAGATATTCACTTGGTACTTTGTGTTTACTGTGTAAACTAAAGGTTTTGTAAATTTCAAAATGTTTTAACTGTGATTGAAAAATACCTGTGGATTTACCTTGACTATTCACCACTCATGATGTTGCCCTTCTAAAAGTTTCGAAAACTCCGTTTAATTTTATGACCATACACGCGTAGATGATTCTTTTAAAATGTAGGAAAAGCTGCATATTGAGACTTATTTGAGGAATAATCCTTATTTAGACATCTAGAGTAAAGCAAAGTATTTAAATTCACTAACTGCATTATTTCTGAAAGCTTTCCTAACACATAGCCGACAGGTTTAATGACGACCAGAGTAATTTAAAATTGATTGTGAGGTCATTATTTGGATAGTGGATACATGTCCACCTCACTGGAAACTTTTAGGGATATTAACTAAAGTGGCACAACCACAGCCAAAGTGGTATGACAGTTTTACGTCAACAAGTGAAAAAATAACGTAATAAATCAAAAAATATGCTTTTGCTCAGGTTATGAGGCGGAACACGAAAACCCGATTAGGCAGGAAGCAATTTTGGAAAGGAAGCGCTTCATATTTTATTCATTCCTTATAACTTCTTAAATCATGGGTTTTAGCATCATTTCTTTATTCGTAATTCTTGTGTTTTCGTTATTTCATTGCTTTATTTGCTGGGTTCTTGGAACACTATTCACAGGGGTTTATCGTATTGTCAGAATTAAGTGTTTTTATTTAGTTCTAATAGAAATATTGAATTATTTTTTTAACTTATAATAATAAATGCATAGCTTTTGAAAAGCAAACAAAGTACCAGTTCATGAATATTGTTAAAGGTTTCATTTAAAATATTCCCGCCACATCCTCCCGAATAATCTAATTGTCGAAATATAAAAGCATTTAAACATTTATTCGTTTTTAATTTGGGTTTTGTGTATTATAATGTAAGTGATGTTTATTTTTAAGGGATGGAGGTGGTTAATCTCGGTCTCGAACAGACTTCTGTTGTAGAATGGAAAAGTTACAACTACACGAAAAACGCATAAATTTATGAATCGTCTCCAGGATGGGCAATGATGCTGAAGGGATCAAAGACGGAACGATTTCTATTGATATACCGGTAAACAAAAACAGAGCTTTCTCATCTGACGTTTGTTTCTTAAGCGTATTTGTTCTCTTCTTTGTTACGAAGTTTAAAAATAGTAGGTAAGAAATAAAATACTTCTTGAGACTTTTGCAACCTTGTCAAGAATCAATTAAAAATATTTAGAATACTCATCCATCCTTTTGTGTGATTTTAAGGTATGACTTTTATTTTTTACGTATTTGCTTTGAAGATTGGTATTTATCTAACTTGAAGAATTGATTGACTAACATTTAAATAACTGATTCCTCTCAAGGGTAGACATACCTTTCGAGAGGGCCTCGAGATTAATGACGATAATTGAACTACGTCTTTGAGTCACTTCAGAAATCGTAGGATGGACCTCCGACAATTTAAGGACATCGGTTAAGGCTTGTATTATCATTGACCCGATGTCTAGAAGGACAATTAATCCTAGTACGTCATCATTCATTATTTCGGCGAAGGACAAGAGAAGGAAACCACTATCGGAAGGGCGGAGATGGTAATGCGAACACGCCCAGGGTAAGGGTGGAATTTGATGGAAAAACGCATTGAATTGAATTAATTAATTTCTCCATTCTAAACTCTCTCGATTAACAATGGTGATCTGTTATAAATTGTGATAATTCAATGGTTTGAATAGACCACGACATTCTCAATATTTTTATTTTTATTTATTCATTATTAAGTACCAGTTATACCAAAAATGTTATGAATCGGTAAATGTATCGGATAGTAGCACTATTTTGTGAATACCTCACTAGGAGAACCTGTGCTGAGGCGTTCGCATGTTTTAGATAAGTTTTTATTTTAAGTGTTTTTATGTCGTCATAAGTAAAATTAAAGCATCCTTCTTGAGATTCTCAAGGAGGATACTCTGATTCCATCCATAGTGGCAGAATTGTGTACATAAATATGTAGAGAAAGAGCCAAATAAATAGTTGTTGTTTTTTTTCTTCTCTTCTTATCTTCTCTTTGAAGATATTTGAGATCAAAGTTCTCTTTTATAATTCATTTGTTATTTCCTTAATTGTTTTTTTTCTTTGCGTCACTTAGTTTTCAAAATGGAATACTGGAAATACCGCGTTATTTACGAGTACGAGTTCCACCGTGGCACCAGTGCTGCAGAAACGGCTCGAAGGATTAATGATATGTATGGCGACGGTGACGCAAAAGAAAACACAGTGCGTTTTTGGTTCCAACGTTTTCGTTCTGGAAATTTCGACCTGCAGAACAAGCCCCGTGGACGGCCGGAGACCAAAATTGATAATGAAGAATTGAAGGCTATTGTGGAAGCGGATCCATCGCAAACCACGTCCGAGTTAGCTGCAGGCTGCGGTGTTAGTGATAAAACTGTTTTAATCCACTTGAAGCAAATTGGGAAGGTGAAAAAGCTTGAAAGGATGGTACCTCACGAATTGAGTGAAGCAAATCAACAAACGCGCAAACGCGCGTTAGAACGCTAGACCACACACTGCACAAAAGACGGCTACCAAATTAGAGGAGCTTCAATTGGAATGTCTAAGACATCCACCGTACTCTCCGGACCTTGCCCCAACAGATTACCATTTTTTAGAAATTTGGATAACTTCCTGCAAGTGAAAAAATTCAACTCCGATGGGGCAGTCTAAACCGCCTTCAAAGATGTTATTGATTCCCGTCCGAATGGTTTTTTAGTAAAGGGATCGATGAACTACCTATGAGATGGCAAAAGTGCATAGATAGCAATGGTACATACTTTGATTAAATAAATATATTATATTTTAAAAAAATCGACTTTATGTTCCTCCCATACAAAACGCCAATTTCATATGTAAGGACCTAATACATACATTTTTTAAATTAGGATGTTATTTCGCGATAGCTTGTTGAGGAGGATGGTGAGCGGTCATGTAATTTCAGAACAAAGATTGGAGGAGGTTGGCTTCTTCGTGTTATACTCAAATGAACTTGACCTCTTTGTGTTATAATTTTTGTTTATTTTTATATTTAAAGATAGATTGTTTTCAAAGATTACATTGTTTTCATTGATTGCCATTGTTTGATGACAGCCAGTCTTTTCTCAGCTTTGAGGAAAGTCTTGAGCCATGTGTAGGCTTGACAGAATATTATGGTATCATCAGCGAATGTCACAATGTTGCCTTCACAATGTCTTTCTATAATTAGTTCACAAATATCATTGACGTAGATAAGAAACATTCCGGCACTCCTTAACTGAACGAAAAAGGTTCACTTTTCTCTGACTTAAAACTTTTCAGAAAGTTAAGTTCTTTTCCAGTAATGCCTAGTATAATAATTTCCATTAAAAATATCTCGTCAGACATTATATCGAAAACTTTACATTAAGTCAAGGTAAGTATATTGAAATTACTTTGTTCTTGAGTCAAGGTTAGTATTAATAAAGTCTTTTACTGTCGCTGCAGCGTATTTTGTGTTTTTGATCTTTCTAAAGCCGTGCTTTTTCTTTGAGAGTAGACTACTTGTTTCTAGGTAATTAAAAAGCTGTTTTTTGAAGAAATTTTTTCACAAAAATTCTTAAGTTGTTTATATCAATTTTGGTCCCGACTTACCACATAACAAATAATGGGAATTACTAGTTCCGTTTTGAATCAGCTGGGTAAAATATTCTATTTTTGGCTACGGTTATACATCTATGTAAGATAATTGAGGAGTCGGTCATTAAGGATGGGTTGTTTCAAAAAATTTTAACAATTCTTAAAAAAGTTTAGGTCAACTTTCATGTTCTTAGTAAGTTTTAATCAAGTTCTGTTATTATGTCATTATTAACCAGTTATTTCATAAAACTGAAATAATCGCTGAACTTGAACAAAGCTTTCACCGAACGTGAAACATAACAAAACAAAAAATCAAGAGTTTTAACGGTTTTATCGTCTCTGCCGTCAGTAACTGTAGATAAGTTATTCTTTAGTGATTGGCCTCCGTGGTCGAGGGGTAAGGCTCGTGACTCGCAATCCAAAGGTCGCGGGATCGAAACCCGGCGTAAGATACCTCGAGGATAGATAGGAAGATACAGTAGGTAGTAGATGACTCTTAACACTTTTTCTCTTTTACTTTTTATTCTTTAATCGTATGAAGCATCCGATGTGGCCCGGGGTTTATTTTACTTTAAGGAGTGGAAAAAGGGGATAGATAATTTTTCGAAATCTCATAAGATAAAGTGTGCAAAATTTCAATAATCTCGGAATAAAACTTTTGAAGAGAATTAAACCAAACAAACCCGCAAACAATTCTTTTATACATTCATATACGTAGATTAGAAAGATTATCACCAATGCTGGCAGTGAACGTTAACACACGAGGTTAGGAAAGAGTTTTTGCATTTTTTTTTACTTCACATGAGTCCTAACTGCCCGAAGTAGATTCTGAATCATGATATCTCACCAGTGTGACTGAGCGTGTATAACAACAACGATAGTGGTCGAGAGGTAAGGCTCTCGACTAGCAATCCAATGGTGCGGGTTCAAATCCCAGGGTGCTCAAAAAAAATTCATAAAATTGTGTTATTTCGCAAATTAATAATTTAAAATAATATAAGGGAACGTACCCATACTACGGGACAAACTTTTTGCAATTTTTAACCCCCCCCCTTCTCCGTGTGACCAAAAACCTAAGCCCCCCGCCGCTCATTTGTATCGAGCGTGGTATTTTGAAGCCCCCCCCCCCTGAAAGTGTCACCTAGTATGGGGACGTTCCCTAAGGTCTGTTTGCGGTACTATCCGAATTGGAAGATCCTCTTAGAATCGCTTTGGTGTAAGACCAACATTCAGAATTGAAATGTTGCTTGAAATGACTTTAGCCGTATTTGGTGACCAAATACGGCCCCCCTTTTATCTTCCCCGTCTCCTTCCCCTCCCCACTACCTTAAGACTCATAACATACCTCAATGCCATCGTCTTAGGCGGTTGGGAGCAGTTGGGACACTTGTGCGGTGTTCATTAACATGGTGGTTTGTCACTAGGGCGATACTGAGAACATCGACCACTCTTTTTTGAGAAAAGGAGTACAATTTCAGTACAATTATACTAAGGACAATTCGAGAAAGGGGATTTTTTTCTTCTACAATCAGCTCTCCGAATTTAATAAAGGCTTTCTGTACAAAATTACCGGAACAATTGAAAACTGCCTTTGATTTATAATATTAAATTATAAATGTTAAGAGGAAAAAGCTAAGACGAAATTAATTCAAGTGGATACAACATTCTTAAGCTCGCTCATAGTCACAGATAAGCGGCAAACGTTTATTAAGCGTGCCATTTCCCTAACAAGAACAAAGATCTTATTAACGCTGAAATTCATTCACTGAACAGGAATCTACTTAACTAACTAACTAACTTTTAAATGACTTAACTAATACGTCCTGGTTCAATGCATAATTTTATAGTCAGGTTATTGAATCCATAATTTATGGTTTTTACTGTTTAAATAATAAAATTTTACTTAAATCTGAATACAATTGAAAATATTGTTATCTAACTCCTTTACATAAACTTCTAAATTATAAAACTACCAACTGGTATATGGAACTTGACGGCCTCCGTGGTCAGGGGTTAAGGCTCTCGACTAGCGATCCGCAGGTCGCGCATTCAAATTCCGACGTACACAAAAAAAAATATTGTTTCGTGTAATTTCACAATTTTATTAAAAATAATATAAGGCATCCTTGCGGCACCTTCCAGGTCGTGGAAGATTTTCTCAGTATCGCCCTGGGGTAAGTCAACCAGAATTGAACGTTGCTTAAAATGACTATGGCCGTGTTTTTGACCATCCCCAACTTCCTATTTCCATCTCCTTCCCCTTACCTATCTTCGGCCGTACAACATACCCCAATTGTGGATTTTATAGCAGCCCGTCGGGAGCAGTTTGGACTCTAGTTCATTATCACATGAAAATAAAAATAAACCAAATGGAATATTTAACTTTTAACCACTTGGGTCTTTCGCTTTTTGTAGGTTTTTGGTCTTATCAAATATTAGATATGATTTTAGATTTTCACGGCCAAAAGTATTTTTGTTATTTGTTTTTTATCGAATGTTTATGAATTGTCAAATTTGATATTTTGTGCTTTTTTCCTCTTTGCATTTACAGCTCATAAATGAATTATTTCTAAACGTATTCGAATTCTAAAAACTGTTTTAAAGGGTGATTCACTTTAAAATTGTATTAAAATTTGTAAATATTAAAATTTAGAATGCAAACATAAAAAAATTGTAAAAATGACTCACGTGATGTTTTAATGTGAAATCGGTACTAATTAAAACGGTTATATTGTCGTGTAAACAAACTTAGGGATCTAAGAGGCCATTTAGTTAAACATTTTACAAATTATTTTTAAGATTGAAGGAGCTGGAATTGACATATTTTTACAGGGTGTCCGCCGGCAGATTTTATACTTCAAAAAATAAAATAAAATAAAAATATGGATACGATGAAAGTTATTTTTTTATTATCTCATATAAGAATAATGCGGATTTTAGTTTTTAAAAATATCTCCACTCAAATGGCATCCTTCTAGCCGCAAACATTCTTGCAATCTTTCCTTTATGTTGGCGAAAACTCGCTTGCAAAGTTCTGGACTGATAGCTGCAATCTCTCGTCGGATATTTTCTTGTAGGGCCTCTATTGTTGATGGTGAATTGCTGTATTCGTGAGATTTGAGATATCCCCACAATAAAAAATCGTAAGGAGTCAGAAGATCGGGTAATCTACGGGGCCAGGCTATGTCGCCGAAGCGACTAATCAATTTTCGAGGAAAAAGCTCGCTCACTTTAGTCATCGAGTTCCTAGCGGTATGTGCCGTAGCGCCCGTGGCCCCATCCTGCTGAAAATGGGTTCTGTTATTTTAACCAACATGACGATGTAGCTCCGATATAAAAAAAATTAACCAGCATCGCGCGGTACCGTTGTGCGTTAACGATTTCACCTCTACCGAAAAAAAAGGATTTTGTAAAATTTCCTTCTCACAAGTTCTGTGATTTCAGGAGTGGTGACAGTCTTTCAAGGTTCAGGATGAGGTTCATTTCCGACTGATCGAGTTTCTCTAAATTTCTGCACCCACTCTAAATTTCTGTACCCATCAGTTGGTTCGACGGGCCATCCTTCAATCGTCGGAAACCAAAGTTAGAAAAAAGCCGACGCCTCGCCACATAGATCGAATAATTGTTCGTAAAATACGCCTCAACCAAAAAGTCCACTCACTCATGGCTACTAAATAACCCGCAACACTCGCGCGTTGGGTGATACCCCGCTCCCCCCGCTGCCACCTTCCTACGCGCTGTGAGCTCAGTTCAAAGTGTAAAATCTGCCAGCGGACACCCTGTATTATGGACGCATTTACCCGAACTGACCTAAATGTATTATTATTTTATTTCTCTCAATTATGTTAGTACCTACCATATACGAAGACCGAATTATTATTTTTGGTGTTTTTTTTTTAATGTCTACATTTAACAAAATCATTTTCTTTATGTTCCACTAACTATAGTCATTTTCGCGACGTGGCTGTTTCACTTTTTAAAGCCACCGTTGAAAATTGACTTTTCGATTTTCTTATATGGTTTAAACCGACGCCTCATTACTCGGAAAATAGCTGTTACGTGTAAAAGTAACAATGCCAAGCAGAACATAAATCATTAATTTAATTATTTCATTAACGCCTTTAACAGTATTACATACTACATAAAGTAAAATACATAAACGGTAATATGAGAAATGATAATTGCCTAAGTAACCAAGAGCTCTTGTGAGCATGTAAAACAACAAAGGATGGTAAATACAACTTAACAAGGTGAGTAAGTAACAAAGCAAACAAAGTCCTGAATGAGATCCTGTTTGAATATATGTTGGAATGACAAAAAAATATATTCTTTAAGGGAAACTTCTGCGTGGCCCGTTTGATCCAAATATTAATTTTGGATTTGAGACCAAAATACCAAACCAAACTTATCAAACAAAATTATTTTTGTAATCAAAAGGTATATCAAATATCTAGTACGCACGTGTGCTAATTTATTTAAGTGTGTTTTAAATTATAAAATATGGGCCATTCAATATTATAATTTAAGTGTTATACTTAATACATAAGATATATAGGGCGATAGAGCGAAGGAGCCTGGGAAGACCAAGGTTAAGATGGAGCAACAACCGGAGAGTGCTGGTACAAAACCGAGATGAGGGGAGGAAAATCCTTGAGGAACCCACCAGGGCTACACCTCTACAACCCATCCTAGACCTACCAGGGGTTGTAGAGCCAAGAGTTATGATGATGACTTAATACATATTATGATCATTTTAAAAACAGTAGGCTATACCGCGTGTACAAGACAGCCGATGTACATGATAATGTGAATCCATGATAATTTGAATACCTGATAATGTAAATACATGATAATGTGAATACATGATAATGTGAAAACATGATAATTTGAATACATGATAATATGAATACATGATAATGTGAATACATGATAATTTGAATACATGATAATGTGAATACATGAAAATGTGAACACATAATAATGTGAATACATGATAATGTGAATACATGATAATATGAATACATGATAATGTGAATACATGATAAGGTTAAAAAATGATTTTTTATTTTAGTTTATTTAGGAAACAAACAGTTTTACATATTTTAATAAGAAAGTAACACGGTTGCATTAACCAGCGAAGTTTCCGCTAAAATTTATAATATATATATATATAAAAACATAGATTAAAACATTAAAGAAAACATAAAGTGGTAGAAAAAAAGAAAAATATACATTTAAATATATATATATATACAAATCAAATCAAACACAAATTAAAGCATGTGGGATATGTAAATCATCCAAATATTATTATTATTATAAAAAGAAGGAAAACCAACATAATGAGAATGAAAGAAAAAATAACATGCAGCGGGGGTGGAGAGTTCGTAATTAACAAATTGCTTTAATTTTTTCTTTTATGAATTTAATAAATTGACATGAGGACAAATGGAAAATATCAGCGTAGTAAAAGATATCATTGTATTTTGTGCACGTCCTTTGGAGAAATGAATGTTGTGTGTAATATGTTTTTTAGTGTGGGATGTGGAATAGTTGATTTAACCTTGTGTTTCTTATTGGACAGTGGAAATTAATGTGTTCTAGAAGATAGTTGTTGTCAACAACGTTGTTAATGATTTTGAATAAAAATTTCTGGTCGGATATATTTCTTCTATCTTCTAAGGTTGATAAATTATGGAATGATAATGAGTCTTTTAGGTTTTCTGATGTTCGAAAGGATTTAAAGTCTAGGTCATGGGTGGCCAACCTTTTCAGCAGTCGGGCCAGATTTTAGAAATTAGATTTCCTCCCGGGCCGCACAACAAAATTTCTTTGATTTTTTTTATTTTTTTTTATTTGATTCATCTGATTTATACATTATATAAAGATAACAAGATATATATTGTTTTTTTAAGATGATATAACCAAAATGAGAATCAAACATATTTATTAGATTAGAGTCGGGCAATACAAAAAAAAATAAACAAAACATAATAAATTTTAGTGAGACGTGTGATTTTCTTTGTCAGAACTAAGAGCATCAATGTTGATAACCATTGATGTTGTTGCTACAGTACGCAAACAGTTTTCAAAATGCTCATCAGTGATCGTGTTCTCATTTGAGATTTAATATGCTACATTCGACTAAAAATCTGTTCACACGTTAAGTCTTCAAATAGCGAAATCATCGATAGAGAGCATGTTTGTAAAATGCAGGATATTTCTCCTTGTCCAAATATGTTTTGTACAAATCTTCCAAACCAACCTGATTGAATTTCTCCTTTAACTATGATTGTTTGTTAACACGTATATATATCATAGAAGAACTTGTCACGATAGTCGAATCAATGTACTGAGATACTTCCATTTATGAGATATGATACGAACTACGCACGTTGGAATGTTCTTGTGGTGGTTTTATGTACATTAAAGAAAAATCATTATGCAAATGCTCCGCGGGCCACAAGTAGGCCGCATGCGGCCCGCGGGCCGCGGTTTGGCCACCCTTGGTCTAGGTGTTTCAATACCTTTTTTTTAATTCTTTCTAACCTTTCAATATTAACTTTGTATTGGGGATACCATATGACTGATCCGAATTCTAATATTGAGCGAACAAAAGAGACGTACAGTATTTTGATTACTTGTGGTGACCTAAATGGTTTGGTCACTCTTATGATGAATCTTAGAAGTTTGTACGCCCTGTCACAGATGGAATTTATATGTGCTCGGAAAGTCATTCCGGAGTCCATTATTATTCCTAAGACTCTCACTTCACATCTTTTTATCTCTACGTCATTGATTTTGTACGGGAATATTAGGGGGTTTATGCTTTTGGTGAATGATATTGTGTTACATTTTTCCAGGTTAAGGAACAGTTGGTTGTTCGCACAATATATTCAAGCCTATTAATATCATCTTGCAATTCTAGGCTGTCAATAATATTAGTGATTTTTTTGTAAATTTTAGTGTCATCAGCCAAAATTTGGAATTTGGAATTTTTTAAGCATTTACCTATATCATTGATATATAAAATAAACAAGAGAGGTCCAAGATGTGATCCTTGCGGGATTCCTGAAGGTATATTGTAAAAACGTGAGGAGAAACCCTTAGCTCTAACTGCTTGACTTAGAGCTAAGGGTTTCTCCTCACATTAAATAAATCTGAATACATGATAATGTGAATACATGATAATGTGAAAACATGATAATTTGAATACATGATAATATGAATACATGATAATGTGAATACATGATAATTTGAGTACATGATAATACGAATACATGAAAATGTGAACACATAATAATGTGAATACATGATAATGTGAATACATGATAATGTGAACACATGATAATGTGAATACATGATAATGTGAATACATGATAATGTGAATACATGATAAATCTATTTGATTAATTGTCTGATTGTAAAGCAGAAGAAGTTTTACCATAATATACATCCTCCAGTTCCCCGTATTTCTTCATATTAACTCCTATCCTCCAAGTGTAGAGAAGAACAACAAGGATGGAAATATTCTGCAATAAAAGAAAAAAATACATTATTACTTGAAAAAGCCAATTATTTTTTTTAATTTCTGCCTTTCCAAAAACATTTTTTCAACAATTTAATTTAGGAAACATTATCAAATTCGTAAAGATCCTTTGTGTATCTCTTCGAATGCCGTATTTTTGACTTTTCGTGTTTTTCTGTTTGAAGCCAGTGATTGTTAGTTGGAAAACTTTGAATCTTGTGGATTATTTAATTAAAACTTGTTAACTTTAATATAATTTTTTTGTTTTAAATAGATAACGGGAATAAGTTACTTTTCTGGATACTGTTTGTAAGACATTTCCCACCGTTAATTTGGAGTGAAATATTCATGATAAAGTAGGGAAAACAATGGTTTATTGCATACTTTATTGACTGAAGTTTTAACATTATTTTACTAACCTCTAAACCGCGACCCTTTTCGTCCTCGCAGAAAATGTTCATTTTAAATCTACCAACAGGTTTTTTTATCCCAAACCTAGAGATCTCTAGAGAAAATTTCTCGCAAAAGCACTTTCAAACTAACACGTAAAGTTCTCACTACAGCGAAAGATTACGAAGAAAAATAGGTTTTTTTTATAAAACACTAGCGAGTACCCGTCGCGCGGCGTGCAATGGCACCGGCAATGCCACTCGAAGAAAGAAAGTGTTTGTGCTTTAATTCTGTTTATTGAAGCTTTTGAATACACATTTTTTTCCGTCTGATGCGTGCACGAATAAATCAGAAGGTTTTCCGATCCGTGAGCAGGCCCAAAAAGATGTCCGTGTGAGAAGCGTGAATTTTGCAAATTTACCCCCTGATATCCCCTTCCGCTTCTGTCCCCTTCCCTTATCCGTCTCATTTGCAATCCCTCCCTCTAACCCTTCTTCGTTCACCAACCCTCCATCGCCCCACCCGTGCGTCATACCCTTCCGTACCCTTCTCATGCGTCCACTTCACCTCTCGCGTTCCCCTTCCACCTTCTTCGCCATCCCTCCCTTCTGCGACCCCATTTCATCTTTTCTCTTTCCCTTCCCCCTCCTTACTTCAATCCCTGCCGCTAAAGTATATGAAGTACACATGCTTTTCACAGCTGTCCATATGAGAAGCTTGGATTTTCAAACTTACCATTGCTATCCACTTCCGCTACTATGTCTCCTGCAATCTCACCCTCTGCCTCTCCATCATCCCTGATCACTCCAAATCATATAATCACGCTGTAAAATAAATTAATAAATTATCTGGGAAAACTTTGTTTCAGAACTTAATTTTTAATTTAAATAAAATCATTGAAAAAAAGTTCCGCGCACGTGCTTTGGGACGAAAATACTTCAGTTTGTCTATTTATTTACGGTCTTACAAATTAATATATTAAAGTATTTTTTTGACATTCTTATTTTGCTTATATATTATTGAAAAAAAAAAAAATATTTTTAAATGAATACCGCACAATATAATGCCATCCCCAATGTTATGAGGCTGAAGGCAGTGGGGAGGGGAAGGAGATAGGGAAGAGGAAGGTGGGGAAGTACCTGACTATTCAGATCTGGTCACCAAACACGGCAGAAGCCATTTCAAGTAACGTTTCAATTCTGAATGGTGGTCTTACACCAGGGCGATACTGAGAGTATCTTCCACTCTGGAACGTGCCACAAAGGTCAAAAAATAATTACAAAAAGGACATAATTTGAATACTTTTATCATCACGCCTTTCAGCATTTTCGAATGTAGGTATAAATTAAAGCAAATTTTGAATGAAATAAAATCGATATTGAGTTATTATTTTAAAAAGCTGGTACGGAGAATAAATAATCTTTCTCATTGTAACCGCCCTGTACGATCGTAAGAACATCGTTCGATGAAATTTGAATTCTCGGCCGCTGGCTGGTTAATGGCCCTTAACAGCCTTACTAATAAACGTAATTAGTATTGAATACAATTGAAAACGACCCTGTATGCAAAAACCTTACCAATAGAAATGTGGAATAGAAACGGCCATAAAACAGTTCATGGAAAGCTATATAAACATTGTGTATACAGCCAAAGAGAGTTGTAAACTCGAAATTTCTCGTGGATTTTGTTTTCTGTTATTAACTTTTGTACTCATCCAACTTTTTAACTGTACTTTTACTGTACTTTTTGTTTTTGTAATTATAAATTTTAATTTTTTTGTTCAAAAAAAAAAAAATTCTAAATATATCCAAGGTATATTAAACACGCTATATATTTCTTCTTTTTGAAGATGTCGTAAAAACACATTCCTTTATAAAGATGAAAAAATTTCCTTTTAGTTTTCTGTATTTGAACTATACTTTAATATTTATAAATAATCATCGGATAATTATATTTATTCAATTTGTAGCTACATAATTACAGTTCTATCGCAATTATGCTTCAGGGATCTCAAATCTACTTTTGTCTACACTTGTCCTTCCTCTGTCAGTTCCATACAATAACTTATCAGGGTTTCAATCAGTACCTACTCCAGAGTGAAATGGTAGTACCTATCGCTTCTTTTGACTGCACTTTCTAACCTGATTTCACAGAAATTCTTTTATTCACCTTTCTAACAAATCTCTTATCAGCCCTTCCATCTCTCAAATGCGTTAACAGAACAAAAAGCTAATTTATTCCTTAAACATACTATTAAAAAAAAATCAGGCAAATAGCCGATTCAAAATATATTAATTTATAATGTAAATTTGATGAAAGTATTTTGCCAGCTTTGTATAATATGATCCGCTTGTTTCCCATCGTATTACCTTTTGCGTAAACCCTTCTAAATGATTTTCACGTCATATCAAATCCTTAATCTGACAGTGCCTACGTGTTGTCGTACCTAAACGTAATTTTAAGTATAACTGCTTACCTTTTTTCTCGTATAAAATTTAAGGCGGATGACTCAGTAGAACTGAGAAAAAAAATTCATTGCCATCTATATAAATTGTTAATGTTTTATTTTTGTGATATTTTTAATTCGTTTCTTGTCTGTGTTTAGAAAGGCAACCGGCTTTACATATTATTTACATTTAGTCTTATAATTATAGATTTTAAATTCAAATAATTTTATTTAACGGTAGTACTCTAAAAACACCACCAAAAATCATTTTATTATACAAGCCCGATGTCCCTTTGAAGTCTCAAATTTATTTTTAAAGCACTGCCATTTTATAATAAAGTGCTATTTTATAACCTAAACTAACCTTCTGATAAATACAGGGTGTCCGGGGGTAAAGTGCATTAACTTCGGGAGGTGATTCTATATGATAGTACAAGTAAAAAAGATAAATGACTTTTTTCGAAATTCCAACGTTTAGGGGTAGTTTTGTAGTAAAAAGATAAATTAGTCCGGCGTGTACGGCCAGATTTAGTATTTTCCGGGCCAATCACAATCGATTCGGGCGCCCGGCAGGCTGTCAGCAAGTAAGATCGTACCTCACACTAAGGATTTTTAGTAGGTACGTCTTTTTGTATGGGAAAAAAATGTTGGAATTTCGGAAAAAGTTGTTAATCTTTTTTACTCCTACCATCATGTAGAATCACCTCCCGAAGTTAATGCACTTTACCCCCGGACACCCTGTATAACTTGAATAAGTAGTTACTGGAGTAGATTCAATTTTTTGAAATACCTACACGAAAAATTCAGAATTTTTAAATCTCATTTTATATCTCTTGGTATAGATAAAACGGTAGATATAGTGAAAAAACGAAAAGGTGGGCAGTTCAGGCAGAATAAGCCCTGCCACTTTATTGACACCAGAGCTCATCATATGAAAGTTTTTTTTAACCCGTTTAATAACAGGAGACCCAAATTGTTCAAAAACATCATATATATCGTTATAATAACAGAAGACACAAATTGTCCAAACGCGACCGTGAATAATTAAAAATTAGATAACTCTGTTCCTGTCATGCGAACATTTGTGATTTTTTTATGTTAAAAAGCGAAAGCAATAATAGTTCTCATTGCCTTAAGAATATAATATGAGCTATGTTATTTAGATATTTTACAAACCCGATCATCTTACAATGAGATAAATTTTTTGTATCCTCTACCGAAACAACAAAGTTTAACATTTAATTTTAAAATAAAATTGTATGAAAATGATAAAAAGTGAAGTGACAGTTTTATTACAAATTGTCTTAAGAAAAGTAATCTGTTTATAAAATTTTAAGTTCTTTTTATTTTATGAATTTTTTGGGGGATTCCGCAGGAATGCATTTTTTAAGCCAATGTATCAAAATTTTTATATTTAGAAACAAAATTATTAATTTCTAATATACACACCGGAAAGATTATTTCATCTAGATTTTAGAACAATTATTCTTTTTTCAAAGGAATAAGAAATAACATATATGAAGGTACATTTACAATATATGGGAAGAATCGAGAATTTTGGGCGCCATTCTTGACTGGCCAAAGAAAATGGATATTATTTTCGTATTATTCAAAGGGTTAATTTAGGATTTCTATTTAAATTCAATCCGGCATGCATGTATCCGGTACAATAAAGAACTATATGATATATTTCAGCCCATATGAGACTCCTCAGGTTGAGATGGGCTGAATATGTAGTGATAATGCAGGATACACGCGTGCCAAAAAGAATTTTAACTGGACACCCAGTGGAAAGAGAAAAATGGGAAGACCCAGACTGAGGTAGGAAGACGAGGTAAGAGGGGATACAGAAGAGCTTCTCCAGGTACCAAACTGGAAGTCAGCCGCTAAGGACAGGAAGAGTTGGAAGTGAATGTTGCAGGTGGCCAAAGCTCGATATGGGCTGTAGCACCATCGAAGAAGAAGAAGATTTAGATTAAAAAATGTCACTCCATCGTAATCAATATTATTATAAGATTATCGTTCTTGGTTTATTACAAAAATAAAATAATAATTCGAAAGTGCGTGCAAAATATCACATACCATGTGATATCGATGTAATAGTCTAGAAAAAGAGATTATATTTTTTCCCGATCCTGAAACACATTATTTGGAATGCTTGGCAATTTTCGGAGCCCAATAGGAATTTATTGGCACTTTCAAAAAACCTCCATTCGGTTTCGTCTCTTTGACGGAATTTATACGAAATATCCATTTCTTGTATTCAGGACCATATGGGCTTATGTTGCAAAGTTGGGTGTAAAATCAGTTGTATTTTATGTCACTCCAACGGGACAGGCAATTTGTAGCTAAGCATTTAGAAAACATTTATATATTGCATTGCCAAATAAATGGAAAAATGTTAGAAGCGAAATATTGAGGTTTTTTGTGAGTTCCTGAGTTTTTCGCATACTAACATTATCTTTATTTTCTCTTTAAAAAGAAATAAAACATTGCCGGGTTACGATTAACCAGACTTATTGTGAACATTATTTGAAAATCTCTTACTACCACCACAGTAAGCGGAAAATGTTGCTTGTGTTGTGATGGGATGCCAATTTAGCCACTGACCGGTCAAAGTAAATCTCAGTAAAATAAATCTAGTAAATCTCGACAGTTCATTAAAACTCCTCAATTGGTGTATAAACGATTATTTATCCTCGGCTCCTAATTTATTGAGAATGTTTATCCTTTTTAGTTATATTTTTGAACCTCCCGCTTTTAACCCGCTGGAGATGAAGGTTTTTGTTGGAAATACCTGTTTATTTATTGGAAACAATGGTTTTATTGTCAAACAAAAAATCTGAAAAGTGATTTATGAAAAGTAATTCGCTTTTCTTTTTTTTTTACATGAGCTCCACACAGGAAGCCCTGAGGGAAATAATTTCCCTCAGGGCCTATGCCATCTTTGGGGATGCTGTGTGGAGGGTTTTTTAAAGGAAAGGAAGGAGAGGAGAGTTCTTGGAAGGAAAAGGGTTTAAGGGGTGGGTAGGAATCTGTGGTTAGTGTGTCCTGGTCATCAGCCTCCAAGACCTAGACAAACCCAACCCCATGAACCCGGGCACCTCCGCTAAATCACCAAACGTAGCGAACCACTTGGGGTGACCTATGGCGGAGGTGTTGGTTATCCAATAAAGGTTCCCGGGGCGGCGGTACCCATTCCCGCCTCCCAAATTTCTATGCAAATCTTACACTTAAATGTTTATTAAAATATCTGTCTTTGTTTTTATTGATGGGAATAACCTTCAAAGGTTATATATTTCTAATAAAAAAAATGAATATTGCTTTAGACTTTTACATAAAATTCAATGCGTGATCCATGTAAATAAAATCAGATACATTTTTATCCGAGACCCTATTTAGGTTACAAACCAGTACAACGAACACTTGTTTCTAACGAAAAAGATAGCTGCCAATAATAGGTATTGAACAAAAAAATAGACTAAGATGATATTGTTAATTCTGAAATTCGAAATATGAGATTGACGAAAATGACATTTAAATTGTAAGACAAAAGAGGTTCTGAGATCGAGTCCCAGTTGCGACCGTTATCTTTTTATTTTTCTGTATCTTATTCTTTTTCGTATTTTCGTTTAGATTTTTTTTAAAAGAAAAACAAACATTCCCGGGTTACGAATAACCCGACAATATTTGAAAATCTCCTACTACCACCACAGTAAGCCCAAAATGTTGCTTGAGTTGTGATGGAGGATTTAGCCAACCGAGGAATCGAACACGGAACGCCTGGGTGGGACCCAAACGCGATGCCCACTCAACCACTGACCGGTCAAAAATTATTATTAGTGATGAAAAACTAGATTATTAGTGATATCTTCTTCTTCAATAAAATATAATTATTTATAAATATTTATTAGTATATTTAAAGCATTTACATGTTTTTACAATAAATTATTCAATAGATTTTCCTATAAAAAGTGTAGTACAAGAGTCTGGAGTTTAATTAGGAAAGTTTGCTAATAAATTTTAAAAATACATTGACGATTATTAAGCTATACATCAGAAACCGATTTTATCAAGTGAAAAAGATAAATCTTCAATCAGTGGTTTCATTATTTGAAAAAACTTCATTTTAAATTATCAATTCAGTCAGCGAAAGTCTCTTAAGAAAAAACGCGAACGCGAAGGTAATTCTTTGATGAAATAGTGTTTACCTTCAAGACAAGGAAACAGGGCTTAAAATGATTTGTTTTCTAAGTAATTAAGACTTAAAGGAAGAGATTAAGTACTCGTTGACACGCGAAGGGCCTACTACGAATAGTAAACAGCATGTCTACGAAACTTAATTTAATGAAACTACTCTTGGGAATAATTAAACATCTACTTCATTCATAAAACTTGCTCCGTGTTTTAAGTTTATTACGTGAGATCATTGTAGCAAAAAGCTATTTCCATCCGTTAGACATATTTTTACAACCGATAGAAGAGTTATATTTATTATCCTATTTAGCATTTCTATGCGTAAAATTTTGAATCCTATAAAGCAGTGGTGCTCAAACGGACGATCGCAATCAACTGATCGATCGCGAGTGTTTTTGAGTCGATCTCGCGAAAAATATGCCGACGTAAATAGATCTATTCACAGTTTTTATCAGACAAATTTCGAAGGAAAACATCTTATTCGAAGGGAAGTCATAAAATTTTTGTTGCAGACTATGCATGTGCTGCCAGAAGAAAAAAAACATTTTCATCTGAGTGTAATTTTAATTCGCCGCGTACAGATTTAATTTAAACCAGTTTTGTGTTCACAATGTAAAATTCTAGTTTTTGATTCATCTGCTGACACATTTCGATGGAAAACATTCTCTTATTCGAACTGCTGTTATAAATCTCTAGTAGCAGACTATTTGCGTACTGCCAGAATTTAAAAAAAAGTATAGTTTTAATTCGTCGCACACAGATTTAATTTAAACCCTTTTTGTGTTCAAAATGTAAAATCATTTCGAATAAAAAGCATTCTCTTATCGAAGTGCAGTTACAAAATTCTAGTTGCAGATTATTTATGTACTACCAGACTCAAAGGAAAACCATTTTTATGTTCTTTAATTTATTAATTTATTAGAAAAATACTCGTCACATGTGATATAAAAATCGCCCCCACCCCCTCACGGCGATACAGCCCATCAGAGTCGATCGATTGGAGTCTAATAATATTGAGGTAATATTGAGGATACCACGTACAGTGTTGCGCTATGCCTTACAGCGCTTTATGCTATACTTTATACCCCGCCGAAAAGGTGTGTTGATCATTGTTTATTATTTTATATTAATTTATTATTACATTTCATTTGCTTATCACGATTATCATACTAGGCTCATGCCCGTATCATGGCGGTCGGGGGTGGAACAATGATGTCTCACATTTTGAGAAGGAAGTATAGATAAGACACCTGCCCGCCGCATGTTAGTGGAAAACCACTTTAATATACTACAGCTACAAATACAGCCGGTACATATTGAATTCATATAATTTCAATTTTCAATATCAATTTAATTTATTCATTTAAAAACATTACAAAATTATAATTTCAAGGCGCTTTTAAAAGAGAAAAAATGTTTTAGATGATCTCATCTAAAACATTTTTATGATCCGTTTATCCGTTTATCTAAACGGATTTACAATAACAGCAACAAAACTTGCTTCATTGATGTTAAACATATCGATACACGAAGTGATTCTATTAACAACAAGATAGCTCTCCCGACTGGCATAACCATTGACAAGTTAGTTCTGCAAGCCGGGAGATAATACAGTATACGCTGACATTGACGGAGATAACCATCGGGAACATAGAAACTAATGCTCTCCATGATAACCGAGTTTTTGAACCATCCACGAATCAGTCTGAAAAAATGTGTTACAATGAGCATATCCCTTCTGACCCATAGACGGTTCAGACCGAGCATGCCCAAGAGAAAGTTGGTACTAATTATAAAAAGTACTAAATTAATACTAATTGGTACTAAAGTTGATACTAATTCTAGCGTATGAAACCCAAGACTGTGGACTGCGATTATTCTATTGGAACACATTTTCTGGATACATATTTTATATATTGTACATGTAAACGGTAGCTATATATGTTAAAAAGCGGTAGCTATAGATGGAAAACTCTCAGGCGACTCGGAGCTGCAAATCAACCAACTAATACAACCCTCAAAGTGTCTCCAAACGCTGTTGATCACCAACTACTCCGCAGTTGAATAACAACAACAAGGTCAAACATAAGCCAACCGGATCAAAAAATCTCTGAAAGCTGCGCGGCTGAAATCGCCGGTGAACCCTAACGATGTGGTCGCCGTTACAGCTGAAGATGTGTGCGTCATCGCCTTCACTTCAACGAAAGCTGGGAAAGCACCTGGATGCGATGGAATTCTTCCAGACTTTCTGAAACGTGCTTGGACAAAACTATGGATCGCAAAACTGTATCCTGAAATTTAAAAAACTGGAAAAATTCCAAATTTCTGGAAAAAAACTAAAGTTATTGCGACCCTCAAACCCAATAAGCTACCAGAGGATCCAACGCTTTTAAGTACCATGTACAAACTCCAAGAGCGAGTGGTGCTCCGCAGACTTATCGCAATAGAGAACTCCAGTCCAATTTTTTTATTTTTTTATGAATAATGACCTTCTAACTTAAATAACTCCGTTTTCGTTTTTATTTTTAGAGTTAGTTTTAATAGTTAAAATAATTGTCAAAGTCTTAATTTTTCGAGACCCCCCGGAAATATGGTAAATCGTGTGACGTCATCACTCCCGAAAAATTAGTATGGGATTGGGCAATCAGCTGATCTACTGCCGCCATTTTGAAATCCGTTGTTCCGTTGTTCGAAGTATTCTCCCTAGAAGAAGCATTACTTTTTTCATTCATTATTTTTTTTGTGCAGTAGTTTTTCAATATTTTAAATAATAGAGATAAACTAAGAGAGACCTCTATTTTTGATACTGAATTATTTAGGCTTAAATATTGTTTCAATAAACACTACAACTAAATCTCTATAAACAGTACGAAATAAAGAATAACATGAAATGCTGTTAATACTGATGGCTTATGCCATACCTACATGTCAATAAATTTCAATACAATGTGATACAATGACTGGTGACGCGTGACGTCAGCACTAACCATTCAATCGTACCAACTTTACAGTGTATTTTAACGAGACGTTAAAAAATGCACTTTTTAATATTTTTTTACGAACACTACGTTCAATATTATAAAAAAACTTATATATTCAGAATCAGCGTTTATTGGTCTGTATGAACATATTTTTTTTAAAGTCATAATATTTTTTACTGGAGTTCCTTATTCTGGAGAAAGTGGTTCCACAAGAGCAACCTGGCTTCAGACCAGGCCGTAACTGCTGCGACAAGGTGCTAGCTCTGATAACACACATCGAATCTGGTTTCCAGGAACGGCTTAAGACTGCGGCAGCATTCATTGATCTCTCTGCGGCTTACGACACGGTGTGGCACAAAGGTCTCCTTGTCAAGCTCTACGACACCATATAGGATGACAACACAATACGACTTATTGAGCAACTGCTATCTGACTATACTATCAGGGTTTTTCTAGGCAGGCTAAAAAGCAAAAAAAAATACCCCAGAATAATAGCCTTTCCCAAGGCTTAGTGCTGGCCCCATCGCTTTTTAACGGTAGCTATAAAAACAGTTTATAACTATATCTTTCGAGGACACTTACTGGGGTATAGAGGGCCTCACAGTAAGCGATATGGTAGCTAGCCTTGCAGCATTCCAAAAGGGTAAAGCATGCTGTCTTCGTAGCTTTCCTACAGTCCGCCATAGTCAGTGGGTACGGAGGATAGATAGCACTACAGTAAACGGCATGCTTGGCGTGCAGCCGGCAGCTTGGCGCGCAGCACACCGTAAGGGTAGAACACTGCTGACGGCCTTCTGGTCTTCATGGCCTGCATGACCTTCCTTCAGTCCACTAGGGTTAGTGGGTATGGAGGATACTTACCAGGGTATAGAGGGCACTACAGTAAGCGGCATGCTTGGCGTGCAGGCGGCAGCAACCCCCACCTTACAGCGCACCATAAGGGTAGAACACTGTGACTTCATGGCCTTCCTACAGTCCACTAGGGTCAGTGGTAGGATACGTACGGACGGAGGATACATACCAGGGTATAGAGAGCACTACAGTAAGCAACATGCTTGGAGTGCAGCCGGCAGCATCCCCCGCCTTGCAGCACCCCGTAAGGATAGAGCACTGTTGACGTCTTGGCCTTCCTACACTCCACTAGGGTCAGTGGTATGATACGTACGTACGGAGGATACATACTTTTTTATTTATTTATTAACGCCGATTATGACGGCTTTTACAAAAGAATTACAATTATTTTACATATGAATACAGAATATACATAGATAAAAATAAAAGAAAAATATAAATATTAAATTCATAAAAGAGAACAATAGAAATTGTAGTATCAACATAAAAAAGTACAATGAGTAGGTTATCGAAAATACAATACAACATATTATAAATCCCGGATATTATGTATTAAGAAATTAATACTTTAAATCTGTACTTGATTATAGTCAAACTGAGAAGCGCTGACAGACAGTCTTAATTAAGTAGTGTTTGTATGAGGTTAAACTAGCATTGTTTATAGATTCATCCAAAACATATTTATTTCCAAGTACATGCAGGCGATTCATTATGGAATTGAGTTCAGCGTTCGATCCGGTATTGTTGCAATGATAAGGTAATTTTAAACGAACTGATCGACTAGGTACATGGTAACATATTAGCCCAAGAAGTTCAGGGGAGTTCAACAGGTTGGTAACGATTTTAAATAAATAAAATAGGTCTGAACAAATTCTTCTCTCTTTTAATGTATCGAGTCCCAATAATTGTAACAGAGAGGGATAATTAATGTTTTCGATGAATATTCTCAATTTAAAATTAATATAACGTAAAAATTTATGTTGGACTCGCTCAAGAGAATTCTCATGTACACTGTAGTAAGGTTTCCAAATGGTTGAGTTAAATTCTAGTTGGCTTCTAACAAGTGAAATGTAAAGTAATTTGACAGTTTTTAAATTTTTAAAATCTTTTGAAATCCGTAAGACAAATCCTAACATTTGCATTGCTTTACTGGTTATATTATTAATATGTTTAATGAATGTTAATTTAGTGTCAAAGGTTATACCAAGGTCTCTTATTTCATCAACAGATAATAAGATGTGGTTATTGAGAAAGTAGGTGAACAACAATGGTTTTTTTTCTGTGGAATCTCATAAGTTGACATTTTTTTACATTAAGAGTTAATTTGTTGATAAGACACCAATCATAAAAGCTATTAATATTAGATTGAAGTGTCAGACAGTCCTCGATATTATCAATAATTCTAAAAATCTTCATATCATCAGCGAACATTAGAATGAGAACACGGGTGAATATGTTTGTTACGTCGTTAATGAATAAATTAAAAAGTAAAGGACCAAGATGCGAACCCTGGGGTACGCCACTGGTAGCTTCGAACATGTAGGATAAGTGATCATTAATACAGACAATTAGCTGACGCCTAAGTAAGTAACTCTTAAACCAAGTTAAAAGGTTTCCATTAATGCCGAGTTTTAAAAGTTTATTAATGAGGATTTTAAGACAGACCTTATCAAATGCCTTACTGAAGTCGGTGTATATAGAATCAACTTGTTGTTTGTTGGCAAGTGCATTAGAAATGAAATTTTCATATAATGTAAGGTTAGTCAAAGTTGATCTGCCGGAGATAAAGCCGTGTTGACAAGTTGCGATCAAGAGTTTACAAAAAAGCTGATTTTCTTAAGGATCAATTTCTCAAAAAGTTTAGGTATAGACGATTGAATACAGATAGGCCGATAATTTTCAACAAAGGATTTATCACCACTTTTAAATATAGGAGTTAGGTAGCTAAGTTTCCATATTTGTGGAAAGTGTCCTGTAGAGAGTGACTTATTAAACAGTATATTAAGCGGAACAGATAAACTTTGGACACAATTCTTAAGTAAGATGGAAGGAATCTTATCAGGTCCCGAGCTAGTTTTGGGTTCAAGTGATTTAATACAGACTATAATGTCTTCAATGTCGATGTGTATTTGCGATAAGTGTAAATTTATATCCGAGTTGAAGTACGGAATTAAGTCATCTGGAATATCAGGTTCATACACGTCCTTAAAGTAATCAGCAAACATGTTAACAATTTCATAAATTTTACTGGAGCTGTTTTGTCTGTAACGTATATTACCGGAAATACCAGCATCATTGTTTTTCATTGATTTTGTGTATTTCCAAAAGTATTTTACATCATGAAGTATCGTGTTCTCAACCGAATTAATGTAATTATTATAACATCTTTTTGTCATTTTTTGCAATCTCTTCTGATATTGTTGAATGCCATATAGGTAGTTGGGAATTGTTCTGTGTTCTTTATATTTTTTATGTGTTTCTTTTTTAATAACAATTAACTGAATTAATTCTTTGCTCACCATATCGGATACTTTCGTACTTTATGATGAATTAGAGGAATAGTGTCGGAAATGATACTATTCAGTTGAGAGTAAAATAGTTCTACGCTATAGGGTATAGAGAGCACTACTGTAAGCGGCATGCTTGGAGTGCAGCCGGCAGCATCCCTCGCCTTGCAGCGCACCGTAAGGATGAAGCACTGTTGACGTCATAGCCTTCCTACAGTCCACTAGGCTTGGTGGGTAAGGAGGACACTTACCAGGGTATAGAGAGCGCTACAGTAAGCGGCATGCTTGCAGTGCAGCTGGCAGCATCCCCCGCCTTGCAGCACACCGTAAGGATAGAGCACTGTTGACGTCATGGCCTTCATACAGTCCACTAGAGTCAGTGGGTACGGAGGACACTTACAGCACACCGTAAGGACAGAGCACTGTTGACGTCATGGCCTTCATACAGTCCACTAGAGTTAATGGGTACGGAGGACACTTACCAGGGTATAGAGGGCACTACAGTAAGCGGCATGCTTGGCGTGCAGCCGGCAGCATCCCCCGCCTTGCAGCGCACCATACGGGTAGAGCACTGCTGACTTCATGGCCTGCCTACTGCCTTCTGCTACATCTCGCCTGTTGAAAATACTTTAATTAGAATACATTTACAATAATTAAGTTACTACCATGATGTTAGGAAGTTTGTAGTAATCCACTGCCAACAAACAAAAGTCTATTACATCGCCCACGCAAAATAAAGTTCAAGCAACTTTACTGTTAACCGCTACAAGAAAAGCCACACGCGGGATATTCACTCCACAACTCACACAAGTTTAATTAGATTTGTTAAGATAATACTTATGAACAATTCAATAATATAACTTGGGTATTGGGACGTTCGTGCAAAACCGGCCTTAAAAGCTTGAAATTTCTTACTTAGTGAAAAACGATTATCGAAGAAAGCAATATCTTGTGGCTTGAGGTTATAATAAGTGATTAATATTAACACAGAGAATCATTTTAAAAGAGCTTTGTCATTCTTCGACAATACTTTATGGCATCTTGGATTTTGTCACAAATATTTTATGTCAAATATATTTGTTTATGTACATTTAATTATAAAGAAATGAGAAAATTCGAATATTATTTTTCATTCTTTAACATAAACATATGAATGGAAATGAATTTCGCTTTTGTATTAATTAGATAAATGAATGGTATTAGACTTGCACAGCATTGTTTATCCAAAAGATAATAAAGATAAAATCATTTTGTTAAATTCTTTTTTTTCAGGTTCCATTTTGTCTCGTCCTCAAACAAAAAATACAAGTGTGCAGTTCACACGCAGTACAAGTGAAACCTTCAGAAAACTAAAGTAGACAAGATTGGGTGGATACGAAGCATCGCACAATTCTCTCGCAGGGTTCAAATCACGGTGCTAAAGAAATTTTGATAATTCATGACCTTCATTTAATCACAAAGTGATGAAAGGTCATGAAAAGTGAAATAAAAAATTGTTTACTTTGTTAGATTAGGACTAGTTTTTTCTCATTTTTCAAAAGTTTTCCTGTTATGTCGATGAAATGTCCTGAATGTTGGGACGAATCAAATTTCGTCACAGAGGAATTTGAATAAATAATGTAATATTATGAAAGAGTCTCGCGTTGTGCATCGAAGACAAAGAAAGTGTTCACAGATGAGGGACTAGAACGGAAGAAGGGAAAAGTGCGGGGTAGGGCCACGAGTCCTAGGAGTTCATAGGGCAACAAACAGTCAAGAAAGGAGGAGACATGAGTGGTGGTGCAACACCAAGTACGCATTCCCCGCCCAGCGGCGTAACGCTGGGCGGCGAATTAAGAAACGGTAGTTGAGTTCAAGAAAGTGATTCTCAAGATATATTTCTCCGCCCGGCGATGTAAAGCCAGGCGTGAGACGAAGAAGAAAAATATTCGCAAGATAGAGCCGTGTTCAGGCGCGGCCAGTGGCCAAAGTGCGAAGTGAAGCAGATGACTTCAGGAAACTTCAGAATTCAGAGGCTGGAGACTCGGCTAGAGCTGTCGAACTGCAGAAGCTAACATCAAGGACCTCGGCTTGCCAGGGCACCCGCAGAGACTCAGTGATACAGTGAATTTAATGACGATGTGAACAATGGAGAAGCAACCCCGAACCTTCGCTTTCTGTCAATCAATTATACAATACGGCATTATAGGATGGGGCGGTACATATTCAAATCAAACACCAATAATTTACATATCACAAAAACTAATAATAAAAACAATTAAAAAAAAACCCTACTCATATTCATCAGAACTCTTATTCAAACAATTTAAGGTCATAAAATTAAGTGCATTATACTTTTATCAGGCAACATTACAAATTTATAAAGATAATATTCAAAATAAAGTTGCACTCTTAGAACAGAAATCTTAGACAAACGTCAATACTTCCTACTCCAAAATGTAAAAAAAACAATAGGACGGTTAAATAATAAATATCTCGGAGTAAAATTTTTTAATTCACTATCTGAAAAAATCAGAAACACGAACAGTAACATAAAAAAATTTAAAACACAGCTTAAAAATTATACCGAAAATTTAAACTGAATAAAAAAAAATAAAAAATAAAACTAAACCTATGTAACACCCCCCATACACACAAGCCCTGCTTATTTATGGGGTAAATCAAATACATATATTATATAATTAATTATTTTATAAAATTTATTGTAATTTATGTATTTTTTTGTGAATAAAAAAAAAATATGACAACTAATTAAGATTTAGATTGTGTATAACTTGGCCAAACCTAATTAAAATCTATTCATTTAATATCTCTATAATTAAAATCATCCAAGCGACCCAAATTGGTGAGAAGGCAGAGTGGAGAAAGTACAGAGGTAGGTTTAAAAACTACACTTATTTAACTATACATCGATAATTATCCTGAGTTAGTTTCCAGTAACAAGACGATACGTTACAATGTTCGGATTTAAGTTTGATGAAAAAATCCCTATCATCCTTATTATTATCGCGTTTGAGTTTTTCACAGACGTCGTCGTTCGATTCCTCCGCTGGCTAATCACGACTCAAGCAACATTTTCCGCTTATTGTGGTGGTAACAGGAGTTTTCTTATACTATCAGGTCATTCGTAATACGGGAATGTTTATCTTTCTTTGAAAAAAAAAACATAAATTTAACACCAAAATCAAAGTCCTTACGTAATTCGCTAAAATGGAATGGAAAAGGTATGAGGTATGGGTAGGAATCTTTGGGCCAAATTGTCCAGAAGTGACGGATGAATGAATCCATCCCTCCTACTGCGGTGCAAATCGATGGGTCGAGAGAGTCCGGGTAGGGAGTTAAGTTAGGTCTCCCTCAAGTGGACTCTCCCAAACCGGCCGCCGTTCACATTTGCCGCCAAGAACTTCACCCCATGAAGTCACTAAACGTAGCGAACCACTTGGGCTGACCAGTACCGGGGGTGTTCATTATCCTAAAAATATTGCCCGGGCGGCGGTACTCAAATTGGGAGGCGGGTATAGGTTCGGGAGTGGTATGGGTTGGGTTCCTAATCTTTTTGTTTTTTCACATGAATATCTCACAAGAGTCTCAACTGCTCCCGTCTGGTCTAGTCCCGCCAGTGGGGCTATGGCATCCCCAATTGGGGTATGTTGTGAGCTGAAGGTAGTGGGGAGAGGAAGGAGATAGGGAAGAGGAAGGTGGGGAAGTACCTGGCTATTCAGATCTAATCACCAAACACGGCTAAAGCCATTTCAAGCAACGTTTCAATTCTGAATGGTGGTCTTACACCGGGGCGATACTGAGAGTATCTTCCACTCTGGAACGTGCCGCAAATATACTGGGTGTATATTATTTTAAATGAATAAATTGTGAAATAACACAAATTAATCAAATAAAATTTATTTGCCACGCCGAGATTCGATCCCGCGACCTTCGGAGTGCTGGTCACGAAACTTACCGCTGGACTATGCCGGCCGTCAAGTCAATCTACTCGTAAATCAAAAATTATCACGTTATAAAGGTATTATTATTATTATTACGGACAGTAACTAAACTTTCTCAGTTTCGATTCCGAGGCATGAAAACTAATTTCCGTTTCGTAACTTGAAATAATATTTGTTTTAGTGGAATTCGATATGAACGTTTCAGGCTCTCAAATTAAAATTCGAAGAACAATGTCATCTTTGTATTTTTAATTAAAGTTCTATGAGGATGCCATCTGCCAGTTGACAGGCCCTTGCCATTACTGGGAAATAAAAACTCAGTATTCTTTCCCGAGTTTCCGGGATTCCTTTTTTTAAGTTGCTTTTGAGCGAAATACTTACTATTTTATATTTATAAATGACATAATTTATTATA
This sequence comes from Limnephilus marmoratus, assembly GCA_917880885.1. Taxonomy (NCBI): domain Eukaryota; kingdom Metazoa; phylum Arthropoda; class Insecta; order Trichoptera; family Limnephilidae; genus Limnephilus; species Limnephilus marmoratus. Next base: position 22,743,547 of record OU862911.1, on the reverse strand, counting down.
CCCCTTAAAACGAAAAATGTTTTGCTGATATTAAATACTTCGGATGGGGGTGTTCTTATTTCCTGCGTCTCCCTTGTACAGGTAGTTAAGGAACTTACTTGACTCACTTTAACCAGCGATTCCTGATATTATTTGAAGTAAAAGATGAGCATGAAATTTTGGCATCCGGTGACACTTTTAATTTTCTTTTTTTAACTGTAAACATAATTACGATTAGAGTGGGGGTGAGGCGTTACCGATACCGGTTAATCGGCTGAGTGACCAGTGAAGATATTATGCAAGAAGTTGCAAAATGAAACACACACTTGAAATACTAAGACTTTCTACATACTACCTCGAGATACGAGTGCCCTAAAATACGAGGTTTTTGAGATACGAGCCGTCGAGCGAGCGAAGTTTTGCTTTGGGATACGAGCAACATTTGAGATAGGAGGAACGGCCGGCTGACTCACAGCGTAAAAAAACCATTTGCTTGTTAGAAATGTACGTATTCATCTTCTCATAAGAGAGATTTGATAAAACACATTCTGACTCACAGTGGAGAAAAACCTTTTTCATGTTCCGTCTGCAAACAATCATTTACTCGAAAGGGATCGACTAACCATATGCTGAATCATTTTCTCAAAAGGGAAATTCGACGACACACATGCTGATACGTAGTGGAGATAATCCCTTTTCATGTTCCGCCTGCAAAAAATCATTTTTTCCAAATATATGTTTGATAAATCACTTGCTGAGACATCGAAAAATCCCTTTTCATTTTCGGACTGTAAAAAATCGTTTTATCAAAAACAATCTTTGACATTCCACATGCTGACATACAGTAGAGAAAAACCCTTATCGTGTTCCGACTGTAAAAAATCGTTTTATCCAAACTGTAATTATTCATCTTCTTAAAAGGGAGATTTAAATAAGGGAGATTTTGAGATTTTGGAGACTGGAACGGATTAAAGGCAGCCAACAAAACATACTTCTCTTTGCTGCTAGTGTTTAAGTTACGTAGTGTCCACAGAAAACCCAAAATAACCATATATAAGATCATTGTTAGAACTGTATTGCCATATGGATGTGAGGCGCTGACACTGACGGTAAAGATGGCTGAAATGCTGGATACTTTTGAAAGAAAAGTGCTGAGAAGAATATGTGAACCCGTGAAAGAGGGTGAACAGTGGCGCATCCGGCACAATACAGAATTGTATGATATAATATATAAGGCCCCTAGCATCTCAGCACATATGAGACTCCTCAGGCTGAGATGGGCTGGGCATGTACAGAGAATGCCGGATACACGCGTCCCAAAAAGAATTTTGACTGGACACCCAGGTGGAAAGAGAAAAGTGGGAAGACCCAGACTGAGGTGGGAAGACGAAGTAAGAGGGGATGCAGCACAGCTTCTCCAGGTATCGAATTGGAAGTCAGCCGCTGAGGACAGGAGGAGTTGAAGGCGACTGTTGCAGGAGGCCAAAGCTCTTTTGGCCTCCTTGAAAAAAATTGCTTTGAGTTACGAGCAAATTGACATACAAGCAAGGTTAAAGAAAAAATAAAATTCGTGTATCGAGGTGCAAAGCATTCATTAAATGAGATTCCATGCATGCTGCTTGTTTTCCATAATTGCACAACGTATTGAAATATTTACTAAATCATTCGTTTCAATCCTTATTTTAATTAGTTCACTCTACCCATTACGCTTATTTATCAATCCTGTCGATAACTTTTAATTAAGAGTAATACAAGCGCAATTTTTAAAATCAACTTCTATAACCAATGTATTTTGAAATATGTAATATTTATCAGTTTTTTATGCAATGAAACCATTTATTGATTTGGTTAAATTCAGAAATTTGGCAGCCTCGGCAACGTAATGATCTGCGGATTAGATTTTGAACCGTACGTCGTCAGGTGTTGGTTTCAATTCCCATCATTTTGCAATAATCTATCATTAACTTATTAGCCAAAGAGCATTACAATGATTAAAAAAAAATTGGGAGCCAATCTGTTTATTGGTTTATTTACCTTTTACATTTATTGTAACTTTAGCACTTCATTCAATTACGCTAAATAAAACTTGATTTCTTACTTAACACAGATTGTATTCATAGAAAAAAATATATTTAATTAAGGAATGCATAAATTTAAATCATGACAATGACTGACAAACACTTAATGCGAACAATGTCCTAGCATCTTCATGAAAAGTTTGAGAAAGTCAGGTTAGTATATTGTTATACTTAATTTTAGGCAGGATTCCAGTGTCAATAAGAAGTTAGTTACTTAATTTTAGGCAGAATTCCAGCACCAATAAGACGACTTCTCAGTTTAATTTTTAATGTTCATGCTTGAAAAAGATTGTTCCCATGAATATGTGGAACCGAAAAGGGAAAGAACGCAAACGCGATTTTTTTCAGCTGATCAAAAGAGTCAGGAATACTATTCCAGGCGTTGAAGATGATCGTGTCTTTCTTCTCCAGGTCTTTCAAAGCAACCCACCTGTGTTGTGAACTAAGCTCACATTTGTTCTTCTCCAATATTTCAAAATCAACGCCAAGACTTTCAAATTTAGAGCTCCGTATTTCCTAGTTTTTTAAATCCAACAATTGTATTTCAAAGTTACCAATGTCAGTGCCAAAAGGAAAAAAAATCTGTTGTCGAAGCATTAAAGAGTTTTTTGACGAACGCTAAGGTCGCATTGCTGTTTTAAAATTCCTGAAGCGTGCTGAGAATTGCTTCCATCGTGTTTAAAATTGTTGTTTTGAAATATTGCTTGTCAATGGAAAAATTATTTTCTTGGCGATGCTTCAGCCGACTCGGAAAGTGATACAATGACTCCCTTTCAAAATCTTGAGCAAAAGGGGGATAATTTCTTTTCGAATGAAATGACTTCGTCTAACATCGAAAGACTTCCGAAAGTCCACCGCGCCACGTAGGCCTAGCAGTCGTCACCCTCCGAGCCATCGGCGCATCTTGCGCATCTGTCGGTGGCACAGATTTGTTTCTCTTGTCTGTGGTCGGTGGACATATGTGCCAGAGCCGCACATAACGGGGCAAAGAGCCGCACTTTGCCGACCTCTGACCTAGTGCATTAGTGCATCGAGAATATTATATGTAGGTATGTTCCTGGATGCAACACAACAGTTGCACAACACCATTACGATTACTTGGTCCGAAGCTATTTAACGATTTTCCTGATTTAAGAAAAAATAAGAAAGGCAATTTTATATTTTTAAAAAACTAACGTCACATTTCTACCGAAAACCACGCGACTGATCGATTTTACCGATGATTTTCGGGTGTATTCTGTTTCTTATTATTGTATTATTTTTACTTTATGTTCAATATTTTTTAATATCGCAGACAGTTTTATTTTTTTATAACCATAACTTCTATTTTTAATCGGTACGTTGTATAAGTAAATCTATCTATCTATCTCCATCTAAATAAAAATGAATCGCCGAAATGTATAATAATAATAATATTTGGATGATTTATATAGCGCCGTTTTTGTGAAAAATCACCTCAAGGGCGCTGTACAAACTTATAATACATTTCTAAAATCTAAAAAAATACAAGCTAGACAAACAATTAAAAACAATTTATGGCTAAAAATTGCATCCACCGGTTCATTGATCACCGATACGAAAATATATGTACAATATTTTGACCTATGAACGCGATGCTGCCTAAAATTTTATGAAAACAGGACCATACTTACCTGAGAGGTCGCTTGAAATTAACACTGTATATTGTCCATTAAAAGAAATTTAGATAGAGTTCGCACGCAGGGGACATTATTGTGAACACATGTTATTTAATCCTGAAAAATATTTTAATATTAATATGAAATGTATTCTTTGACGAGTGTATTTTGTATGTATGTATGCGCATAACTTCCGAACACTACATCAAATTGGATAAGTTTTTTTTGTGTTCGTTATTGTTAGGACAAGGTTTGTATAAAAGAAGCGGTGAGCTCTGGCATAATGAAATTCGTATAAAAAATTGCAATGGGTGGTACGCGAGCTGTTTGAAAGCTGAATGTACCGGGACTGAATGTATAGAATGCGAGAGGGGGGAGGGGAACTCGAGAGGGGAGTTCGGAAGCGGAAGAGGGGAGTTCGGAAGCGGAAGAGTGGGGTGAGGGGAGGCGAAGAAGGCGGAGTGGGAACGCGTGAGGAAAGGGGGATGCGGGAGATGAAGGGGAGACGGAGGGGGAACGGGACGAATGGGAAAGGACACGCAGGGAGAAATAATTTATATATTAAGTGGCGTAGCAACGTATGCCGGGAACTCGCTAGTATTATATAATGTAATATACTTGTATTAGTAAATAGACCAGCTTCCCAGTTAGACCCGAGATTATTTCTCTAATAACTGGGTAAATGATATGGTATAGTTTCCAATAAAAATGAATTTTTCAATCTCAACATGTTAGCAGGCCGCGTTTTATGAATTAACTTTTATTTTTAGACACGTTTATTTTAATATTATAACTTTCATCTAAACCAGTGATTCCCAAAGTGGTCCAGACTCGACGGGGGTCTACGTTGGCGTGATAAAAAAGTGGGGGTCCACAAGTTGTATGTGGGGTCCACGAAAATTTATCTGGTTTCGATAGTAAAGAACAAAAATGTTGGCTTGGCTTTAGCCATCAATGTAGGCAGATACACTGCTCAAAAAAATTAAGGGAGCAAAAAAAAGTCGAAATTTTTCGGTGATTTTTGACAAGTTGTATTTCGGTGAAAAATGGTTGTACTGAGACTTTAAAAAAAGCATTTTGAAGCTTTAAGATTATAATTTTCATATTTTTAGCCAATTTTTTAGGAGCTACGGTTCTCATGCAATCCTAATTTTTTGCAATTTTTTTAAACTGAGGCTTGAATTTTTTTTCAGTTAGGCCGGCTTATCAATCAGATAGCCTTAATATTTAGCAATAATTTCCTTTTTTTTAAACCTACCGTAATTTTTTTGAGTAGTGAAATTTAAGAAGGTCAGCGACTGTAAAAACTTGATTATTCGATATTTAATTCTATTAAGGTGGAAAACACAGGACTAAGCATGGAAGAAATGTGTATAATCTATTGGAACTTTTGGCCATTTTATACATCTATTTAAGAAAATATTGTGAATTGTCCGAAGCATTTCCTGGGAAAATATGAAAATTATCAGAACGTCAGACCCATCAACATCAGACGTAGCTTTTGTGTGCATTTTGGAGACCATAGTTTTCAACTCAAATCAATAGGGTTTTGAATTTTATTTAATAAGATGTGTTTCTTCTATGAAAATCTTACTTTTCCCAAAAACATGGAAATAAATTTTTTTACAGGTGTGTAAACAGGAATTTGCCATTTTCCACTTGATTTTTTGCCATTTTTTTGCAATTAAAAATTCTTTTGACAATAATATTACTACGAATTTCGGTTCACATAGATCGTAATTATATAAATCAGGTATTTGCACATTTTGAAATGTTTGGTTAAAAACTTTCTGAGCTAGAGTGCACAAAAATTTTAAAAAAAGTGGTTTCGGGAAAAATGGGTTTCAAGTTTACAACGCAGTTCGGCACAAACACCTTCATAATACCGAACGAATTGAAATTTTTATTTAAAACTTTGGAAACATATTCTTAAATAGTTATACTAATAATTTATGAAATAAAATAAAAATTAAAACATTTTTTTCAGTCACCTACATGTATTTCCCCCCTAAGCCTGTAATTCTATTATTTTAATAAATAGAACACAAGAAAATATTTTTTTTCTTTTTATCTATACCGTTCCGAATTTAGGGTTGGTTCTCAGCCGCGATGCAAATTTTCATCGTTTGATCTAATCTTCACATTTTTGATGAGTTTTGGGAATATGGTGGAAATGCAGCAGCAGGGGGTCCACCGAAATCAGTAAAATTATGAAAAGGGTCTACGAGAAAAAATAGTTTGGGAACCTCTGATCTAAACATACAAATCATACATTATAAATACGTAGTTTCTGTAGTGTGTACGTAACAGTAGCATTTCGGTTATTTTTAAAGTAACGTTTGTATGGATTTAAATATTTCAAGAAGTTTTTCTTTCTATTCTGTTAACATAAAGTTTTCTTAAAATTACCATAAATAATAACATTTTAATTTTCTCTAAAAGATATTCATTAATGATAGTTATTTTTCAGTAATCAAATTATTACATATGACGATGACTAAAAGAGTCTCATAAGATTCGATATCTAAGAACCGAAGTTATTAATTTCTGACTATGTATAAAAATTAAGGTTTTAGAAAAAGATGAAAACACATTTGTGAATTGTATGTCAACCATGAATTGTATGTCATAGATATGTCAACCGTTTGTCGATGGTTTTTTAGCTCATGAAGTACTCGTATATTTGCAGGTGAAAATAAGGATATTGGCAGAAAGATAAATTAAGAAAAATATATTATTGAACGTTTAATAATATATTAAGAAGCTAACATAAAGGAATGAGGTTTTTTCCTAAACTCCATTGTGGTCAGCAGTTCAAAATGGAATTTCGGAAACCTATCCGGATATAAGGCAGTGAAAAGCATAATTATCAAGGGAAAAAAATGATGGCGGGGAAATTAATCCCTGAGACACGTGTCCAGAAAGCAATCAATGATCAATATTCGACTGCTAACCCTGTACAAATCACAAGTGCGCCTCACGGTTGAATTTGGCAGCCACCTCTGATCTGGAGCTCCAAAATACCTGAAAAATACCCTCGACTCTGTGCAGAAACGGGCGGTCCGTTTGATAGATTCTCCCATCTTAACAGACGGATTGCAATCTTTAGAGCACAGGCGTCGGGTGGGAATGCTATCCTTGTTCTACCGGTATTACAATGGAAGATGCTCCGAGGAACTAGCATCATTGATCCCTTCGGCACCGGTGCATAGTCGGGAAACACGCCCAACATTTGTACACGGTTGACATTTGTCACATGAGAACAGGTCGTTTCTTCGACTCGTTCTTGTGTTCAACAGCTCGGCTGTGGAATGATTTGCCGGCCTCTGTGTTTCCTCCGTCCTACAACATGGGTCTCTTCAGGACTAATGTTCATTCCTTCCTCTCCTCAAAAAGAGCCTCCACACAGCATCCCAGATGACATAGGCCCTGACGGAAATTATTTTCCTCAGGGCCTCCTGTGTGGAGTTAATGTAAAAAAAATCTTACGTGTGTCTTAAAAAAAAAAAATCTGTGTAATTTTTCTATCTAAAAAAAGAGTCCCAGCGAAGTTCGGTTTTAAGTGAAAACTGGCCAGCGCATCTAATTAAACACAAACAAAAAACTTAACGAAAAACTACCTTCAACATACAAACATGCGGTAGCTGCAATACATATTTCATTCCGCTCCAATCATTGTACTCCATGCAAATAATAGACGTAGGTGTAGTAAAAAGTTTATTTTTAAAGCTCTCTTATACGCGCCCTCTATTCCAATTTCCACCCCATTCATAGTGAACAACTAAAGGGTGAGAATTCAGAAATCCAATATCAAATGCAGAACATCCTTTGGGAGGATTTTTATGAATTTTCGATATCCACGGCGTCACCAAATTTGTCATTCAGTGTTTCAAATTCGGTACGAATATTTTTTTTGGCGCATATACGAGTATCTCCTACCCATAAATGTTCTGTTTTTTTTGCGACATGGTTTCTGTAATTCCTTTTTCAATTTTCAGCGGTTCTGGGTATTTTTAACAATTTGGAATATTCAACGAAATATTAAATTAACTTGTCAAACGGTCGGTTTTAGTAAAAGGGGTGGTTATATTTTATTTGGATAAGGCATTTAACCTAATTCTGTTTTTATTACTTAGCCGATGGCTTTGTTTTATATTCTGTGCTTTGTACATCTCATTGACGCTTTAGAATAGTATAATAAATAAATAAATAGTATAATAAAAAATAACATGGCTTTCATCCCAGCATGGCTGTGTGGGAGTGAAATAATATACAATCCACCTTAAGAGAGAAGTGCAGAACATTTACGAAATACTTTCATAAAACCAAAATAAGAAAAATTTTACGTAAAATAAGTGTAGTTGATTTAAAGAAGTGAAAATATCACTTTATTAAATTTGCAATAATTTTATATTTTTTCCCTAATGAGGGAATCGAACCAGTAAACTTTTGAATGAAAGGAAGATACATTGATACTACGCTACAGATGCTGACTATATCATCCAATAGGAACCAAAATCATATAGATATTCGTATACCTTTAAAAAAACAGTTTATATATGCAAATATCCTACCTCTTTTCCAAAGTTGTGTCTGTTTACAAATAAACACGATTTCACTTTGCTTTTTAAAACATCATGTTAGAGTAACTTGAGAAGGCTTTGTGAAAGTTAGGGTTCGATATTAATTATTATATAGCGTGGTCTTCGCAGAATGTCAATGTTATTCAAATTATCCTCACGCCTTGTTTTGAAGTTAGCCCTAGTTAAAATATTACGAAAATATCCACGAAAGCAACTCCCGTCGCAAGACGTCAACTCGGCTCGGAAAACCGAGGGTAACTGACAACTGAAAATGTTAGGTTCTATCACAACTTCAGTGGAATATTATGCTGTTTGGCACCGAGTAGAAAAAGCTAACGAATGTCATAATCTAACGCAAGCTTTTTGAGAAAATCGTCTCTTTTTTTAAAGTGTCCTGTTTTTCCTTAGAATAAGGTAAAAGCTTTGAGCGGGATCGCGCTTTTAGAAAAGTGTAGTGGAATAACTTTTAGATTCAGTATGCAAATGAATACACTCAGAGGAAAGTAAAACGCCAACATTTATACAAAATGTCTGTTGCCACTCTTCTTCGAATTAGTTAACTTGTTTATAAATATCGCTACAATGAGTTTGATAGAAATTCATAAACCTTTTTTTGTTAGTAGACAAAGTAAATTCGATTATTCAGTTAAGAGAATTGATATTCTTGGAAACTTGGAGATCAATTGAAGTACTTGGATTAGTACAAAAATTCCAACGAAATTACTTGCACTCTAGCTTTATATTTATTAGATAGAAATAAACGGTTAGAGAGAAATAAATGGCGTATGTGAAATGTTATTTGGTAGGTTTCTTTCTCAACGGATGAAGAAACCTGTTTTCTCCTCAACAAGCAGCCATTTTTATAAACTGTTAATGATTGGATAAAGTGTTCCAAGCAAAAAAGTTTCTTAATCTAGCTGCTCGTTACAATTTAACATTACAAGCGAGAAACTTGTAAATCTACGTCACATTTGGAGTTGATTTTGCGGTAACATGTATTTTTTTATTTGAACTTTCGTTTTCGAGTAAATCGAGTCCGAAGATGAAATATTTAGGAAGAAACTCCCAATGCGGTGCAAGGCGTTGGGTCGGGAGAGTTTAGCAGGAGAGGTCTAGGTTAGATCTTCCTCAACCAGCTCTTCCGATCCGGCCCGCCGCGCATTAGAAGAGCAAATGCATGCACCACCAAGACCTAAACAAACCTCACCATTAAGCCTGGCATCCCTACTAATTCACCATAGCAGTTCTAAACGAACCACTTTGGATGACCTGTGACAGGGGTATTTGTTATTCAATAAATGGTTCCAGGGGCGGCGGTAACCATCGCTGCCTCCCAAATTGAAAATAATTACTTACTAACAATAAATAATTATATGCCTTATATAATAAAATGGCAACAAAGGCTTTTTACAAAATTGTGCAGTACCAACAAAGGTCATAGAATGAATTTTTCAGCATCTTTCATATTTAATCTTTTAGCAGAATGTTGCACTCACAATGCAGTGTTTGAATTTTTCAAGCTTTAGTATTGTACGGGCTGCAGGCTGTAAAGTCTTCCGCCTTCAGTTCCCTGTTCTCAGCCCCCTGCTTCCGGTAGCAATGCTGTCTGTACCGGAAGTCCAAAGGACGTCAACACATCCGCTAGAGAACAAAGGCTAAAGCTTATTGTATTTTTTTTTCTCTCTCGGTTCAAAAATGTCGGTCTTCGATTCATGTATTAGAATATACAAGAAAGTCTATGCGATTTTTATTTTTGCAGCGATGGAAAGTCTTGAATGGTAAGATATTGTGTCATGAAATTGAATTATATTTTCTGTCTGGATTTTTAAATGATTGTAACCATTTTCCATTCTGAGAAAGAAATAAATTTATTCAGTTTTTTAAATTCAATTTAAGTTTAAAAATTAAGACTTACTATCTCTCAATATTATTTGTAAACATTGACCATGAAAAAATTGTTTCATAGATTTTTTTTTCCTTCAAATTAATAAAATACTTAGTTTTTACCACTTGTATTGTTTACAAAAACCAACATGTTTCGTGAGCAACGCTCACTTCTTCAGGGTTTTTATTGATACTAATTATAAATAATAGACAAAGACAATGGTGTCAATTGAAAAAGAATGGACATAGACAATGGTATCAATGGAAATATAAGAGTGGGTAGAGGAGAGAGGAGAGAGGGGCAATGGGGGATAATTTTTTTTTTATTATCTGTATACAAGGTGTCCGGAAACTCGTAGTACAAGCGGGAAACTGGAGAATCCACATCACATTTGGAGTCGATTTTGTGGTTTAACTTTTTGATTTGAGCTTTCGTTTTCGAGTAAATTGGGTCCGAAGTTGGAATTTTTTAGGTTAAATTTGAAAAAATTTTTCACTAGGGGGTTGATTTCAGCTCTGTAATGTCTTATAAAATGCAACGAAGGGTAAACCGGGCTCAAAATTTTTTTTAACCCTTTAGTTGCCGAAAAAATGGAAAAATAGAAAAAAAATAATATTAAAATCGAAATGCTTAGATCGAAAAAAATAAGTTTTTTGGGTTCTCTACGTGATGTAGATTCATCAGTTTCCCGCTTGTACTACGAGTTTCCGGACACGTTGTATATATATAAAATAATCAAAATATGCTTGCTTCTGGGTATTTATATATACATGTGTGTCTGAGTATATAAGATGTTTATGCGATGCTAAACCATTCATCCTATTGCGTTGAAACTTTGAGGATTTGATGTGTGCATGCCCGCGATGGTTTACATAGTGAGCTCTGTCATCATGAAACTATGCTTTGATAACAGTTCATCCGATCGTGAGGAAACTTTGGTGAGTTGTTGAGAGCGCGCCCGGGAAAGTTTCAATGTATACTAGTGAGCTCTGACATTATGAAATTTGTATAAAAAAAATGCTATAGGAGGCACGCCAGCTGTTTGGAAACTGTATACACCGGGACTGAATGTATGGAAGGCGGGAGGGGGGAGGGGAAATCGGGAGGGGGGTTCGCGGGACGAGGGAAGCGAGAGCGGGGAGTGGGGAGAAGTGGGGAAGGCGGAGAAGGCAGAGTGCGAACGCGTGAGGGGAAGGGGATGCGGGAGAGGAATGGGAATGGAAGGAATGAGAAAGGACGCCAAGGAGAAACAATTTCTTTATTAAGTGGCATTGCAACGCATGCCGGGAACTCGCTATTACAAAGATACTTATTTCGGATGTGTGTCTGTCTATAACTCTGGTTCAATAGATTTGTGTTGAATTTAAGTATGATTTTCAAAATTGGAACTGATTGTGTGAAAAATTCAGACCTAGGTACCTACCTATTTTATCGCATCCATTTTAACAGCAAATTATTTTTTGACTTTTTCAAAATTTTGCAATGATAAAATCCCATGTTTTGTCACAGGTCTGCTGCTACGCTAATCGATTTATAAAATCATATACATGTTTTTTTATGAAGCATTTACGTGGTAAGTATCAAAATTCCATTAGGCATTTCAAATTCAATGAACCTAGTCAAAATAAGAGTAACATAAATACGAACAAAGATTCATTAATTTTTAAAACCTTTAGAATTTGGAAATTAATTGGATATAAATTTAAAATCCTCCAACAATAACTGGCCCTCAGTTTTTGTTTTACGCGTATTTTTTTTTCTGCGTAATGCAAATGAAAAAGCGATTCAACACAAGGAACAATAGAATCGCCGCAAATCTCATTTCAATAAACAAACTATAACGTCAATTTAGTCTGGCTGTTTGAAAAATGTTTTTGTAAAAACAAGCTTTAATTTATTTTTTTTAAGTGAAAACTTCTTTAGCACCGCTGTGATTTGAAACTCGATGAAACGGAAGCGAGCGATACTAAAGAGAGATAAAAAGATTAGTCTGCGAGTGAAGGAGATAGCAATAAAATTTCTATTTATTTCACGGGTACTCGGTTCCAAAGTAATACGATAAATCCACGATCCAACGCGAGTCTCCTTTCGTTTAGTCACTAGGATATAAAGCGCCTGACGAACTTTAGCTGCCAGACATATAGCGGACCAAGGATAAAATATATTTTTATTTTTGTAAAATCAATGTTCAATCTTCAAAACGAACAGGCAAAGAAAGCACAAAAGAAAGCGACATCTAGCGACTCCGAAGAAGAAAACTTAAATACTAAAAAGATGACCAAATATATAGGAAACAGTACTCTGGAATTCGACGACAAAAATATGGAAAAAAATCATCCTTCACGTTAATAAAAAAGTGCTTCGAAGTCTTCCTCACTCTTGTATACTTTAGTTTTTTGAAGATTTCAGTTCTACCGCGTTTGAATGGAGTATTTCTACGTTTTTTATTGCTTAAGATTTGCCAACCACGGGCCGTTTTGATTTTGTCAGTTTTAGATTATTGTAATTCTTCTTCTACCCCCATTTTTTACTTGTTGCTCTGTGGAACCGAGATATCGTTTTTTTACAAAAAAAAACACAAGAAATTAAACCAAATTAAACTAAAGATGAAACGTAAAAATCCACGACTTTTTTTACATTTTAATGCCTCTTTTGGATTTTAATGGTTTTCTGAAATGTAAAAGGTCTAAAATGAGAATTAATTCTCACGTTTGACAAATTATCGAGCGACTGTTATTTTTCAATTTGTTGCACAACGGAACTGGAATTTTGAGTTGTTTACAAAATGTCAGTGATTATTTTTTTTCATCAATAATATTCCAACGGATCCTTTCTGGTGTAAACAAAAAATAAAGGATTTGCTCGAAAGCATAACACTCAAAATCTTGTCCAATTGTATTCCTTGAAAGAAATTTTATATTTAGGCTTCCGAGGAGATGCTAGAATTCAGTCGGTAAAAGAAGTGAATTTTGAATCCAATTCACGTCAAGTTATCAACAAAGAACTCATCCACCCGTCTAAAGCCCGACGCCGCGCCGCTTTAAAAATGCTAAAGAACGTACAAGAAGGGTAAAATGAATATGTACTTACCTACCTTAGTAATAATAAAATCCATGTACCTACATAAAATTTACGAAAAAATATCTCATCCACTAACTTCTTCTCCTACTTGAATTCGTCATGGGTATTTTTAATGAAATGATAAGTACATCGGGACATTAAAAACATCGGGACAGGAAACAACGATGATTACGAAAAAAGACTGATTTCCATGAAATTTTTTCAACATTTGTAAAAGTAATGTCTTCGGTATCGAATTTAAAACATTATTTCAGTTCGATATATTTTCCAGTGTACTTTTAATCGCTTCGGCGCTGTCGATTTATTTATTTATTATTCATTATTTAAACGCCCATACATAGGGCTATTACATACATACATAATACAAGTGTATCGAACATTTACAAACATTATATATATAGAATAACATACAGTACTTACATACGATGCATATTAGTACAACAAATATTTATCATTTTACAAATATATCAGTTACATAAATAACTAATTATTTTTGCTTTGATGCAAGACGGTGAGGTATTTATTTATTTATTTATTTGAGACACAAACAGGATATTTATATAACATTTTTGTGGGTAGTATATAATAAATTAAAATACAAATATAAGTATCCCTAGATTAATGTGTCTGCATTATTCACATATGCATTTTCACAGAAGCAAACTCTTGAAAAACAACGCAAGTATTATTTATACATAAGTTGAAAACTTAAATACAAAATTGAAATACATAATAACAACAAGTATACAATATTTATAAAGTATTTACTGAAAAGTATCTAATGTAACTTTTTTTTTTTTTTTAAGTGCACAAATTGTGGAGATATTTTTTGAAATATGTTATATTATTTGCAAAAATATCTATGGAACTGTGTATTTTGACAAGATCGATGTATGACCGAGACATTCTAGATATAGGATTAAAATATCCAGTATTATTTGTAAAAATTTCAGTCCAAAATATGTTAAGGGTTCTTGTAGATTTGGGCCTGGCGTATAACTTAATTTGGTTGACTAAGTTACTGTCTACACGATTATTCACAATTTTATAGAGCATTAAGAGGTCATTTATGTTTCGTCTTTTAACTAGACTCTCTAATTTGAAATATGTAAGTCTTTGTTCATACCCGTCTAGAAGATGGTGGACACCTGATCGGTAAGACAAAATCCGTGTAAATTTTCTTTGGACTGATTCGAGTCTAGATACCTGTGTAATATAATGTGGATTCCAGACTGTTGACCCGTACTCAAGAACACTTCGAATTAAGGAATTGAATAGAATTATTAGGCTATTAGAATTCTTAAACAGTTTGGTTGATCTTACAATAAAACCTGGTAATTTATTTGATTTACTCACAATATATTCAATGTGCTGATTGAATGTCAGTTTGTTGTCAAATATAATTCCTAAATCTTTTATTAATTCAACTGTTTCGAGATTGTGACCACATATCCTATATGAATATAGAATTTTGTTGGTGTTCTTGGTGAAGTTTATAACTTTGCACTTAGCAATATTCAGTTCCATTTCATTGTCAACACACCAGGTGGATATTGTGTTGAGGTCTTGTTGTGAGAGTTCACAATCTTTCATAGATTTAATTTATTTATATAATTTGAGGTCATCAGCATATAGAGAAAAATTACAGCGGAGTTTATGTGTAAGGTCGTTAATAAAGATTAAGAAAAGTAAGGGTCCAAGGTGAGATCCTTGTGGTACGCCCGACGTAACTAATATTGGGGAAGAGTTAAATCCGTTAATAGTAACTAATTGACTTCTATGTGATAAATATGATTCTAACCAACGAAGCAGGTTTCCGTGAATGCCGATTTTATCGAGTTTATTAATTAAGATAGAGTGACTAACTTTGTCAAAGGCCTTACTGAAGTCGGTGTACACGGCATCTACTTGTGTTTTATTATTTATCGATTTACACAGAAAGTCCATATATTCGAGTAAATTAGTATTTGTGGATCTTTTAGCTACAAATCCATGTTGGAAAGGACTAAGTATATGTGTTACATGGTTAAAAATGGTTTTATATACAATGGACTCGAATATTTTGCCAAAACAAGATAAAAGGCTGATAGGACGGTAGTTAGTTACATCATTTTTACTGCCAGATTTGTGGATTGGAATTACGTGGGCAACCTTCCACAGATCCGGAAATACCCCATCGTTCAGACTTTTGATGAATATTTTGTGTAATGGTGTTGCAAGCTGATCTGCACAATTTCGAATAAATAGTGGAGGAATTCCATCTGGGCCGGAACCCTTATTGATATCAACAGTGTTTAATTTTGCTTTGACCTCGTCTAACGTTATATTGATATGAGACAGTGGATAATTATAGAGTGGGGATGAAAGTTTAGAGTCACTCTTAGAATTGGATGGTGGGGTAAAAACAGAAGAGAAGTAAGTAGATAACAGCTCACACGTATCTTCTCCATTTGTTGCTGATTTGTCGTGGAGATGCATGATTTTGGGGAGAGAATTTGAAATTCTTTTCGAATTAATGAGAGTTGAAAGATTTTTGATACTGTTAGGGAGAGAATTTTCTACTGAATCTACATAGGCTTTAAGGCATGTACGTATGGATACTTTTACTCTAGCCCTCAAGATAGAAAAACTGTCATAGTCACATCGATTTTTGTATTTTTTCCATTTCTTTCTAAACTTTTCTTTTTCTCTGAGTTGGTGGATGAGAACACTGCTAAACCAAATTGGAAACTTATTATTCCTGATTCTTAAGCGCGAAGTGTGTTTTTCAATTGATAGCCATAACAAGTTATAAAAATGTAGTAGGGAATCATTACAATTCAGGGTATTAAGATCGTCCCAGTTATTAAGTGACAACATTTCATTGCATTTAATGTAATCCGTTTTTTTGAAGTTATATTTGTTGTGATCTGGATTGGTGGGTAGGGGTCTGTATTTGGACATTAAAAAATCAAATTCAATGGGAGGATGATAATAGTCAATTTTGGATAGCACATGTGAAGCAATTTGAATGTTGAGGTTATGATTGGAAAACACTAAATCTAAAATTCGACCTATGTTGTTAGAGACGTAATTGAATTGCTTAAGTCCGGTCAAATTTTGAAAGTCTAGTAGAGATATTGATTTCTGGCTATTTTGTAAGACTGGTCTGGTGTGCGTTACATTGACAGTTGGTGAGTATTGAATAGATGGCACATTAAAATCGCCCATTATTATTGTTATATCTTCTGATGAAAAGTTATTATATGTCGTTTGACACTTTTCGAAAAAATCTGCGAGATTTTCAGTTAGTATATCTGGAGGCAAATACGCCAAACATAGGTTAATGGATTGTCTGGATGTTTCATGTAATTTAAATTTAATCCATAAATCTTCTGTAGATTTTGAGCTGTGTGCTGAGACTAAAAAAGATGTCATTTCTTTCTTAATGGCTATTAGAACACCACCACCTGATTTTTTTAAGAGAACTCGATATGTCCCTATCGCGTCTATATATATTATAACGATCATCTACTATTTCATGGTCATAGATTGTGGAATCTAGCCATGTTTCTGTAAAACAAATTAAATCATAATTGCAACTGAGCACTTCGCAGTATAGATCGTTTAATTTGCTTTTTAAACCACGTACATTTTGATAATAAAATGTTATTGCCGTTTTGTTAGAATCCATTTTGAAAGTATAATATAATAAGCATTATTAAATACATTTTTTTTGTAAAATAAATTATTGAAAAGTAAGTAATTATGCTTTGAAAGGGGGCAATTATGAACATCATTAGTTTTGGTTTGTTTGTGGTGTATGATTTTGTCTATGGTGTCAGTTGTCATTAATGTTGACAGAAATAGGTTTTTGAATAGTAAACAAGATACTAAGCATACATTTGTTACATAAAAGTATGTTATCATTGTGCAATTATTTGTAATAGGTTGCGATCGTGTTTTATATTTAATAGATTGTGATAGTACATGAGGATAATGAGAAAGTTTTAAAGTATAATTTTGTTCAAAAGTTAGCAACCGGTTTTTGTGATATTTGAAACACTTATTGAAAATATCGAAAAGGTCTGTATACGTATTGGCAGTTCGGTGAAAACGCACTAGCGGTGAATGACAGGAATAGTTAGTGCTATGATCACTGTGGAAAAGGTGGTGGAGTCGAGTTGATTTAACAGGGTCACGAATATTTATAACACTTAACATTTGAGGGCAGTTTATGAGATTGTTCAGTAATTTAAAAAGTATAAGAATGTCATTAATAGTACGCCTGGTAGAAAGTAGTGGTAGGTTTAGATCAGACATTAATGCATTGTAGCGGATTTCAATTACAGGCTGTCTCAATTTGAATTTGATTTAAATTATGTACGTTTTAGAGTGGTTAACATTCCGTCGTATATAAAATGTTTTTTTCTCAAAACAGTTGACAACTCTTTTGGGTCACTTTTGAAAGTTTAAATAGTTGTGTAAAAAGGGTTTCCCTAAGATTTTTACTCTTATTTTTAGTTACATCAATGTTAGCTACGTCTAGCTAGCTCGTATTTTATATCTACACCAAAGGTTCTCGTAGTTCCTGATCTTTGGTTGGTTCAATCTCACATCGACGTAATTTGTCTTTAATTTTAACTTATTATTAGTGACTATATAATGTATACAAAGTAAAATAGTATACGCACGGTCTTCCTTACTAGTACCATAGTTAGTTGTGATGATTTTTTTTATTTATTGGGCATTAACTATGTAACAATTTTTAGACATTTTGTTTTGAAGAGTTTTAATTTTCAATGTACATTTGATACTTTAAATTTTAAATTTTCTGCTACCGGTTTCGACACATCTTTATCATTCACTAGCAAACTTAAAACTAACTTAAAATTGTATACAAGTACAAAATTATTAGATTTAATTAGGTGGTTGTGGGAGGGGTGATTTTAGGGGAGGGGAAGAACGGTGGGAGTAGTCAACATTACATGGAAACATTGTTAATAAGGGTGATTTACAGGGTGCTATTATTTTATTAACTGAATTAATTTTATATCGGAATGTTTAAACTTGTTTTTTTTCTTTGTTGAAGCAATGTCCTGTCTATGGTTAGCAAACTCGGAATAGTTATTATTTTGTTAGCAAAGTTCATGTCCAAATTGGGAGGCGGGTATGGATACCGCCGCCTCGGTAACCATTTATTGGATGCCCGGTTTCAAGGGGTGAGGTTTGTCCGGATCCTGGCGGCGGATGCGTCTGCCCACCAACTGCGTGGGAGGCCGGATCGGGATAGACTGGTTGAGGAAGACCTGTAGACCTCTCCAGCAGGACTCTCGGAACATCGCCTTGCCGGCAGTGGAGGGGATTGATCCATACGTCCGTCGTTCATGGACACGCTGACCCCCAGATTCCTACCCACCCCTCATACCTTTTTCCTTCTCATAACTTCCTCTCCTTCCTTTCCCTAAATAGACCTTCCACACAGCATCCCCAAAGACGATATAGGCCCTAAGGGGAATTGTTTTCCTCAGGCCCTCCTTTGTGAAGCTAATGTAAAAAAAATGTTTCCTGATCCTAGTTTTAAAATTTCTAGTGGTTCATACCTACATACTGTGGGTCAGCATCATTATATTCCAAATTAGGGAAATACACCCCGAATGTGTGTTACAAGTACATTGTGTTTTTTTTTCATCTAGTTTGTATGAAACGAAACACTGCAGCGGATAAGTTTTTAATAATCCACTGCGCAATTCAAATCACATGTATTTAAATTAAATAACACACCCGTTAACGTAAACACGCGAAACCTTTCATTGTGTGATTTGTAATATGCCTACTACCGAAAAACTTTTACAGGGTAAAAACTATGCCACGACATTTAATTGACTGTGATTGATGTTTGCCATTTTGCCACATGACGTCATAACCACTGGTTCTAGAGAAAGTAGTATGATATGGAACTACTTCGGAACGTGATTATTTTAATATGGAATAATCGAAATACATTTTTTATATTATACATAAAATATAATTCTATTTTTTATAAGAAAAACTCTCTTTTATAACTTTTGAAGGTTATTCCCATCAACGTAATATATAATTGAAGAAAAAGATAACAATAATAATCTTAATGAAAATATGAAAGAGAACAAGGCACAGAAAACAGAAAAAAGACAATGGTCGCAACTGGGATTCGAACCCAGACCTCTCGTCTAACCGGGACGTGCGCGTTAACCAATTTCGAGAGATCTGGGTTCGAGTCCCAGTTGCGACCATTGTCTTTTTCTGTTTTCTGTGTCTTGTTCTCTTTCATATTTTCGTTTAGATTATTATTGTTATCTTCTTCTTCAATGGTAAAATAATTCTAGCTTGTCGAAAGTCCTCCCGTGAAAAATATGAAATCTGTTCTTCTTACATATATTCACGCCTACAATTCTCCGCAGAAAGTGCACCGTAAGCAATTCACCGCGTTATTTTTTTACTCCTATCGATGTATTCAGATTAATTTCAACAATCAATCTTTTATATTTGCTAAACGTCATGTTTATACAAACTTCCATGGCACTTTTCTTTACTGGCAGGGAGTGATACCATATTGTATTTGTTGGTGGATTCATTAGCAATAGACTCCCATGTTCTAGCTTCAATTTTACTGTAAAAATTTCCCTCTTGTCGGGTCCCGACTTTCTGTTGTCCTTGTGCCTCAGGACAAAGGTTCGGGTTTGGCCAAAGGAGAGCTAGACGATGGGAGCAGAGTGCTCCAGCTCAGCTTCATTATCCCGGTGCTCACCGATGTGATCGGAGCCGCTCCGGTACCTATTGACGAGGACAAAGTCGAAGCGGTGTCCAGTGATTTGGTCCAGCTTGACCCTGATGGCCTGGAGTGGTGCTGGCCAGGGCACTAGGGCAGGGCGGGCACTGTGAAGCCGGAGAAGGTATACGATATAGCGATATACGATATAGCCGGGGTCTCCATAGGCCACCTGCTGCCGGGGGATCTGGTGTCATTTCCCAAACACCCTGTAATAAAGTTAAATAAGGGACGATTTGCAATCTTTAGATACTTTAGAATATCTTGTGGAAATTATGTGATTGTTCTAGCAGTATTTAAATGTAACTTGCAATAATATTCATCGGAAGATTCGGGAGTATTTCACCAATTTGGAATTGTTGGGTAACGTTAGGTTAGGTTAGGTGAGGTAGTTATTCAGATTTGGTCACCAAACACGACTGTGGTGGTTGTCTCACACCAGGGCGATACTGAGAGCGGGAATTTTCCACTCTGGAATGTCCTGCAAATACACTAAATATTAAATATATAATATTTAAAAAAACGTTAATTATTTTAGAACTTGATTTTTCTTAATCTTAATTAGATGAAATATAAAATTTCAAAAATAATAATATTAAAAAAGCATTTTGATGGATGTAAATTTAAATTAAAACGACCGATTTACGTTGGAACGCAAATTTGTCGTACATAAATATTAATTTATAACCAAAATAACATTTTTTACAATGTTTTCTTTTTTAGGTTAATATTCATTAAATCAAAATTGTAGGTAAGGCAAGATTATTTTTTGTAATAATTATCTTTGCCGAAGACGGGGCCCTGGAAGAAGGAGAACCTCATAGCTGAAAAACCTGAGACAGTGGTTTGGCCAGTCTACCGTAGAGCTGTTCCGGGCCGCAGTAAACAAAGTCAGCAAAGCCAACAAGATAGCCAACGTCCGTTGAACGGGCACAAGAAGAAGAAGAGTTAGCGAACTCATAAAAAAATGTTAACTCTAAAATTTTGCATAATTCGGAGAATGGACTGTTAATCAAAATTTTAAGCACAAATAGATAAAATACCGCACATCCGTACTAGATATTTGCTTTACCTTTTGATTTTAAAAAATGTATTGCGTTTTGTTGTTGGCTTCAAATCCAAATAAGTTTTCCTCTTAAGAGAGTTCTGTAGTTTTTTTTATGTACCAATTTCAGAACCCAAAGTTATAAGTATTCATAAAAAAATAGTAATAAATTAAACAGAAAAGGCTTTCATTTAATTACCAGTTTTTTATTATAATTATTTTAGAAAAAATTAGTGGTAAAGAGTTTGTTAGGATTTTAAAAATAAATACAAAGGTAAGTACTTATTTTTCTCAGTGGTATCTAAATAAATGTCCTTGTAAAATATCCGGTGAGTGATTGTATACATTTTACCGGCCGGGGTTAGTATGATAATAATGGTTTATCTGTATGTGTGTGCGTAAACGTGTACGCGTAATTTTGTGTCTGAATTGTGAGTAAATAAAGTACTGGATCGTTGTGCACCGAAACCGTGCAAACGTGTACGCGTAATTTTGTGTCTGAATTGTGAGTAAATAAAGTACTGGATCGTTGTGCACCGAAACCGTGCAAACGTGTACGCGTAATTTTGTGTCTGAATTGTGAGTAAATAAAGTACTGGATCGTTGTGCACCGATTAAGATGAAGCCATACTAAATAAAGCAAAATCATAAAAAATCACATGTTTTTGTTTTGAAAATTTGATAGCTTACAAGTATTATAGATGCTTCAATTAAATACTGTGTGTAGAACATACCTTGGCCCTTAAAAATATCGGTAATTTTTTTAATAAGTCTTTTAATAAGTCTTTTAATAAGCCTTTAAAAAAATAAATTATAAGGTCTATAAAAAACACTTTCAAGTCCAAACTCTCCTATTTATAAACCCTTTTTCGGATTTCGTTTTATTGTATAATGTGGCAAATTTAGTTTCTTTTATAATAATCGTAAAAAAAATTGATATTTACGCCCGAACTTCAAAAAATAAAATAAAATACGCATTTTCTCGTTGTTATTTTTGGCATAAATCAATACGGCCCGCACTCTATGAATTTGGATTCTTGAAGTGACCCTTATGGCTTGGGCACAAGAACCATGCACTGGGCAACACCTTTTTCGTTTTAGTGACGCCCCAACCGGCGCCGGAGACAGTCGTGTTACTCCGCGTCGCTTAGTTTCGTGAAATCAATTTTAAATTTCAGTTTTCTTACAATAAACAATGCGTAAAACAGGAATTAATATTTTTTTACAGGCCTTTACGAAATCAACCTGTAAAAAAAATTTCTCAAAAACCTTTTCAAACCTTTCCAAAAGCTTTTTCTCAAGTATTTTTAAACTCCTCCCATAAAGGGCGTGAATTCCGATTTCGATTTTTTCCTGAACTATTGGATCGCCTTAAGGCGCCGTATACCTGCTCAAGAAGAAGATGGAGAGATACGTAATTACGAATGTTGGAGAACATTCGTAATTACGTATACATTTAAAACGATTTTTTTTTTTTTTTTTTTTTTTAATAATTTTACTTAGATATGTTTACACTTACGAGTAATAGACTTCATTTCAAAATAACTATCCTCCGTTGGTCACCATGATACAGGCAGCTGCCTAGTATGGTGACCTAATGTATCTTCTGAAGTAAATGTATTATTTATGTAACATGTTCTTATAAATAAATAAAAATAAAAATAAATTAAATTAAATTGAAGCGAAAATTGTGAAAGTGTATAATAAAACACGACTTGTTTAAAATAGAGTCAAAATCTCGTGGTAACATCTAAAATAGCATTTAAAGAAACACTGTGAATTTTTTCATACATATAACTTCTAAAATAAGTGAAATGAACGTGTTTACAATAATTTTCGATTTGCGATTTTTTTCTGTCGAGGGAATTTCATAAAATTTGCGTTTCGGCGTTGGGAACGTCTAGATATTATCTTCAAAAATTACATTTTTTTTTAAAGAAAAACTTCAAATGTAAGGGAGATAAGTAATAAATCGGTAGAAATAGGGGTAGCGGCGGCTGAAGTTACGAGTACCAGTATTGTTTTTCTTATATGACGACTGGGAGTCAAAACATGTGTCGATTAAATAAATTATAGAGTAAAGTAAAAGTTTTAACAGCAATAATTACCTGTGAGCTCTCGACGTAACTTTCAAAAATATCGTGCTAAAACTATTAAAGCATTAAATTGGTTCAATTAGCGACATATATATTACAGATATTTATGAACATATTCTGTATCTAATGCAGTTTCACGAATTGTCTAGTCCCTATGTTACACGTGTCATTTTGAGCCATGCAAAATTGTAGGACCACCGGTTGAAGGTTGTATTGAATTAAATTGTTGATGAAGATTGATGTTGATATTATCACCTATTTGGAGGCATTAGGGAGGCTGCAAATTAATTTCCGGCCCAGTGACGTCATAGATAGTGCAGCAGATGCGCAGTCTTTGATCCGACTAATCGTATATAAAGCGAATCAACTATGTCGAAAATGTTGCTTCCATAATAAAACTGATGATAATTTATGTTAGCTAATTTTTACATTATCGGGTTTTTGTTACCAAAGCTGTATATTCTTTATAAAGATAGAAAATAACTAATTAGTGTTGTGTCTTAACTGCCCTAAAAATACTTTGCTACAAAGCTACTTTTGCGGAATAAACGTATCAGAAAAAGAGACATTTTTTACATACCACACAGGAGCTCCTGAGAAAAATTATTCACCTCAGGGGCCTCTTATTATCATCTTTGGAATTGAATTATAGAGGATTTTTTGGGGAAAGGTGAGAGAAAGTTCTGCGAAGATAAAATGAACGAGGGGTGGTTAGGAATCTGGGGGTCCAGGAGTGACGAACATCTGAATCTATTCCTCCCTCTACTTCCCTCCCACTTCTTGACTCTGTGCAGAAAAGGGAGGTCCGTTTGATATATTCCCATCTTGACAAACGGTTTGAAAACACAGGCGTATAGATGTGAATGCACTGTTCAATTAGTATCCATCTCCTTATTTAGCCAATGTTTCGGACAGCATTGCAGTGTCCATCATAACTATAATACCCCAAAAATAAATAACTATAATAGTTTGGGCCGTGAAAATCTCCAATCATATCCGCTCAATTAGTTTTTAGATTTTATTTATGGATGAACTGCTTTTTTTGTTTTGATAATATTTCTTTAAAAATCCTTAAAATAATGAACCTAAAGAAAAGCATCTTTTTTATTTAGAATTACAGCATTTTCAGGATTAAAATAATCTCACAATATTGATAATCCACCCACTTCCATTATTATAAGCGGAAAATGTGACTTGCGCAATGATGAAGGACTAATCTAGGATCGAACTCGCAACTCCCGGCTTTAAAATGAAATTCTAAAGAAAAGAAAATACCATGATATTTCAAAACGTATTTAACTTTCACTTTTCATGAAATTTTCGTTCTTCCATCTGCTCTGACATTCTGTTTGAAATTTGGTGGGCGCTTTAACCCCTTCAGACCAGAATTATTGTTAGGCGAGAAAAAAATATTTAAGAGTGGATTAGGGTTCATTTGGGTTTTAATAAAACAAAAATATTTTTATTTTTTTTTTTTGTGTTGTTTATTAGGAAATTGAACATGTGCATAATTATACCCAATATACGTTAGCAGAAAACTGAATAGAGAATGTTGTTGAATAGTTTGTTAGCATGTTTTTAACACAAAATTTTCCACAATTATTATACATATATATATACTTTTGACTGGTCAGTGGTTGAGTGGGCATGTCGCTTGGGTCCCACCCGAGCGTCGGGTGTTCGAAACCTCGGCTGGCTAAGTCCTCCATCACAACACAAGCAACATTTTCGGCTTTCTGTGGTGGTAGTAGGAGATTTTCAAACATTGTTGGGTAATTCGTAACCCGGGAATGTTTGTCTTTCTTTAAAAAAAAAAAAAAATTATTAAAAAAAAAATTTATATATTTTTTTACATTAACTCCACACAGGAGGCCCTGAGGAAAATAATTTCCCTCAGAGCCTATGTCATCTGAGATACTGTGTGGAGGGTCTTTTTGAGGAGAGGAAGGAATGAACATTGGTCTTGAAGAGACCCATGTTGTAGGAATTAGGAAACACGGAGGCAGGCAAATCGTTCCAAAGCCGAATTGAATACAAGAACGAGTCGAAGAAGCGACCCATTCTCATGTGACAAATGTCAACCAAACATATACTGGGCACGCATTTTGCGTGTTTCCCGACTATGCACCGGTGCCTAAGTGATCAATGACGCTAGTTCCTTAAAGCATTTTCAAGATAAATACCTAACATATGCGTTATAAAAAAGTTTTTGGGTGAATGGATGACTTCCCCACCAGACCCGTGAAACGGCACGTAAAATGTTGAGGCCAGCTTGACATTTGTTAATGATTAAATTAACATACGGGTTCCATGTTAACTTAGAGTCTAAAATTACCCCAAGGAATCTTATTTGTACCTGCATAGGGAGAATTGAATTATTTATTTGGACTGTTATACGCGGAGTAACACGTTTTCTGGAAAAGACGATAACATTGCTTTTGGACGGAGAAATTTCTAAGCCGTGATTTTTTAACCAGGTGTCAAGGTTTTTCATGCAAATGTTAATCACATCCTCCAGAATAGAAATAATTCGTCCTGAAATATATATAAAAAGATCATCCGCATACTGAAGTATTTTACAAGATGGATGCATACTCCGATGCAGGTCAAAGGTATAAATATTAAAAAGGATAGGACTAAGGACGGAGCCCTGAGGCAAACCCTTGTTTACTATTCTTTCCAGTGGAGGGGAATCCAGCACCTGGATTTGAATTTTCCTGGTAAGAAGGAGGTTAATTATAAAACTGGAAAGCTTACGAGGGATGCCAATTTTTAACAATTTATTAAATAATTTGGATTACGCGACATTCCTCATTGAACCCACTTCTAAAAAGAACCTCGCAAGGTTGGACCGTATTCAATTTCAAAGTTTAAGATTTATTATCGGAGCAATGCGTTCTTCCCCAATTAACGCTTTACAAGTGGAGGCTGTGGAGGCTCCTCTTCATTTCAGAAGACAGTTCTTGGCTGACAAGTTTTTATTTAAATGCTTAAGACTCTCTAATCACCCACTGAAAGACAAAATTACTGCACTCACTGCTCAAGTGAAATCACTTCCATATTGGAGGAACAAATCAATCCCTCTTCTTGTTAAAAGCCTCCATACGTACTGTGCGTATAAACCCCTCTTAAATCCATCAGACAGACTTCCTTTATATGCCAACTCCTTTCGTATTCATTTGTGTAAACCAAATATTCTTTTTTCTCTCGGCATAATTAACAATCACGATGCTCCAAGAAAACTTATCCAAATTTTAAATTCGAAATATTCCAACTGGAAAATTATTTACACAGATGGTTCCAAGTCTCCCTTATCAAACCATGTGGGAGCGGCATTCCACTGCCCATCAGATCAAGTCGATAGAAAAATTAAACTTCCAAAAGAGGCTTCCGTTTTCACTGCTGAATGTATAGCCATTTTTGAATCCCTTAAATACATTGACGATGTTCACATTGGAAACTTCTTAATTCTCTCCGATTCCCTGAGTGCACTTCAAAAATTAAACTCTTCCCCTTTCCATTACCCAGAAGACGATTTCTGTGTTGGAATTCGCACTTTAATTCATAAATTAACCGACTCTGGCAAAGAAATCGTCTTGGCTTGGATACCTAGTCACTGCGGTATCCCTGGAAATGAAAAGGCCGATTCATTGGCGAAAGATGCCATTATTTCGGGGGATATTTTATATAAATTTTTAAACACCGATGACATTTTCATAAAATTGAAGGAAAACATGATTTCCACATGGCAGAATCATTGGGAAGAATCTAGTCAATCAATAGGATATAGCTTTTTCACAATTCAGCCAACGATTCCTTCAAAACCGTGGTTTTCCAGACTTTCTTTTAACAAATTCTCGACATCCTCCATTTGCCGCATGCGGATAGGGCATTGCTGCCACAATGTTCACCTGACAAAAATTCATATTAAGAATTCTGCGATGTGTGAATGTCGTCTTGGTGAAGAGGATCTCAATCATATTTTTTTCAGTTGTCCTATAAATAATTCATACAAAAATTTCATCCCTCACCTAATCAGTTCGGGTATATTGCCTCCCTACAACATTGCATGCCTGTTATCTTCTGTGAACAAACGCGTGTATAAAGTCTTGGCTAATTTCCTGAATATTAACAGCATCAATTTGTAATTGTAAGTTAAGTTTCATGTATTTATTTATTTATTTTATTTTTTACGCACAATAAATTGTGTCAGCATGTATTTTAATTTCCTTGTTATGTTTAATTAAAATCATCTCTTATTGTAATAATTTTGCGTATTATTATTATTATTATTTGTATAGTATTATTATATAATGTAGATAGGTTCTTGTTATTAAAACTAAATTAGTTAATATTAACCAAAAATTACACTCACAAATTTACACTCACAAATACATTCACTTGACACTGGCCAGAACACTCTTTTGGGGTGAAGAGCCATTAAAAAAAAAAGAAAAAAAAAAGATAAATACCGGAAGAGCAAGAACGGAATTCTCACAAATATATCATAAATGTCAAACAGACCTCCCGTCTCTGCTTCAAATTAATGTTTACAGCAAGATTGGGGTTCCAAAACAGAGGCAGCTACCAGACTCAATAGTGGGACGCATTTGTGACATAAACAGCACAAGTCGGCTATCATAAAGTAGTTATAAATGTTATTTTTCAATCCCAGATGATTTTCTCGGTGATTTTCATTTTTAAGAATGTTTCAGTTTTTGCAACTAAGAGAGCAATCGCCATTCACAGGCAATTTCTATTGAAAGTCACGAGCTATTGAAATACCTGCACTAGCGATTTGAAATGTCATAAGTTCATAAGCTATCGAAAGCAATCATGTTGATTTGATGTCCGACCGTGGATTTATGTATTAAGTTGAAATGCTCTAGCATCAATGGTATACTCGTAAAGACCAACATCCCTTTCATTATTCATAAACCAATTTCAGGGTTCGGTCTCCTGTTCAATTTGTTTAAGAGTCAGAGTAAACATAATATAATCCTCATCTCATGGAAAATAGGCTTTGCAAAACGAATTTTAAAACCGTGCCATAACAATTCAGGTATTATTTAAAAAATCTAAAAATAACGGAATCACGTAATTTGAAAAATGGAAATTTAAAACACTGTAGTCACAATAAATTTTTCTTTCCTCTGATTTATTAGCAATCGTGAGGTAATTTGATCAATAGGTCGTGATCTTAATTCCTCGGCTGGTTCAGCTCTCGATCACGATACAAGTTTCAATTTACGCTTATTCTGATGGTAGTAGGAGATTTTCAAATTATTTTTAGGTTATTCAAATACCGGGAATGTTTGTCTTTCTTTTTAAAGAAAAAACGTTCTAATTTCGTCTGAGCGTGAACTTTTGTAACTCTGGCTGATTAACTCAAATGAGCTATGAATTTATGTGGCATTTTAAAATTGGAACTGATTGTGTGAATAATTCAGAGAAGCGACAAGCATTTTGTTTGACAATCCCCAGAAGGGCCCAAACTCTCAATCGATATTCTTGGTGTAACTTTTTTTTTAATTCCATTTCATTTTTGCAGTCTTACTAATAACAAAACGCTTTAACCATCGTTAAACGCCATATCTGTTGCGCGCTCGATAAACAGCATTTTTGCATTATTTCTATTAACAATATTACTTTTCTTTTTTTGTGATTATGTTGGTCATATTGAATCCAGTGGCGTAGCGTGGGTTTTGGCTGCCCGGGCGGAGGAAAATTTTGCCCCCCCCCCCCCCCCCCCCTAACTTCTACAGGTACTTTCTTCCGCAGATTTTCCAGCGCTGACCGGGGGAGAGGGGTGTTATGTTAAGATCTCTATGATACAATATTGTCTATGGGAGATCCGGAAATGGGATCACCCACTTTGTACTCTCTGTTCAAGATGTCAACAAGTATTCCAAATAAATGTTATCTCAAATAATAAATCTTTTAATGTTAATACCTAACATTATAATATGGTGTCAGAAGTTAAAAAACATCGTGTAAAGTTTATTTAAAAATAATACTTTACGTGAAATTATAAAGGATTGAAAAGATTCTAAGTGATTAAAATTAAAATAAAAATGGCGAGTGTAAACGCCTGTCCGCCAATGAGTTTCGATGGTAATCTATCACACAACTGGTCGAAGTGGATCTTAAAATTTGAATTATTTTTGCAAGCATGCAATCAAGATACCGCTACAGATTCCAAAAAGGTTGCTCTACTTTTATTTTCAATGAGCGAGAATGCTATCGAAATTTTCAACACATGGACCGATATCGATAACAAGACAGCAAAATACACCGTGGTTATTAAGAAGTTTGAAGATTATTTTATGCCGAAAAAACATAAAACAATGGAAAGGTATAAATTTTTCACAAGAAAACAAAAAGAAGATGAAAATTTTCAAGATTTTTTATTGTCACTTCGTAAATACATTGCGTCATGCGAATTTGGAAATATGAAAGACGATATTTTAAAAGATATTTTTATCATAAATATGCACAAAAAACACTTCAGAATTCGAGAAAATCTATTACAACAATCCGATATTGACACTGAGAAAGCATTCAATATTGCTCAAAATATGTTGTTGTCAAATGAAGCTGTAACAGAACTTCAAGAAGAATTTCATTCTACTAGTGAAATACATAATATTCACAGTCGTCGGGATACATTGAGGAATACGTCAAGAAACCAAAGAAGTCCATCAAGGAATCGATTTGGAAGTCAGTCAAACCAGTACACAAGTCATAATCCAGTCGGAAAGGAAAGGTCATTTCAATTCTCGCAGAGAAGTCATTCAAAAGTACAATCATGTAAACGATGCGGAGAAATTCATCGCACCAGATGTCCGGCAATGAGAGTTAAGTGCCACAAATGTCATTCTTTTGGTCATTTTTCTAAAATGTGCTACAGTAAAAATATTAATTCTAAAAATAATGTAGGAATGTTATTTTCTAATAATAATAGTGATTTAGATTTTAATATTGGTACAATCAATTTAGATTTAAACTCAGATAAATATTGTCAAAATAATTCAGTACATAAGAGTGGTCAACTAATTTTGAATAATAATACTCAGAAAATCTGTCAAAACAATTCAAATGTAAACAAACAAAGTTATGATTGTTACATGTCTAATTTAAATATTCCAGTCAATGATTTTAAAATCAAGTCAGAGTCTAACAATGTGAATGAGGAATTATTTATAAGTCATATTAATATCCAAAATGTTAATAATTTGCATAATACAAATTGGATAATTGAAATAACAATTAATAATTGTAAAATAAATGCCATAATCGACACAGGAGCGATGGCAAATATGATTTCGTTAGAAAATTTTAATAAATTAAAAATACCTAAGTCATTACTAAGAAACACAAATGCTAAAGTGACAGCATTTGGAGGATTCAATGTACCTATAATTGGAGAATGTAATTTAAAATGTTATTACAATGAAAACAGAAGTCAAATAATAACATTTATAGTATGTAAATTTAAATGTCAAACAATAATTGGTTTAAAGATGTGTGAAAAAATGAATTTAATTCAAAAAATTTATCAAAATTCTTTTGTGAACTGTAAAAATACTGAAAATTTATTAAGGCAATATAACGATGTGTTTCAGGGTCTTGGATGCATACCGTACACATGTCATCTGTCAGTGGATCCGAACATAATTCCAACAATAGATGCTCAACGCAGAGTTCCTTTCAAACTAATGGACCGACTAAAAGAGGAACTAGATGGAATGGTAAAACAAAACGTTATAGAAAAAATTACAAAACCTACAAAACGGGTGAGTTCGTTAGTCATCGTAGAGAAGCGTGATGGTAAATTGAGGTTATGTTTAGATCCCAAAAATTTAAATAAGGCATTACAAAGGTCACATTATCCATTACCAACATTTGAGGAAATTAGATATAGAGTTCATGGAGCAAAAATTTTTTCTCATCTTGACGCAACATCAGGATATTGGTCAATTCCGTTAGATGAAGAAAGTGCAGAATTATGTACATTCAATAGCCCATTCGGGAGATATTGTTTCAAACGTTTACCTTTTGGTATTAAAAATTCTTCAGAAATATTTACTAGAGTAATGAAAGAATTATTTGAAAATATTGAAGGAGTAACAATATTTATTGATGATATTTTAGTTTTTGGAAAAGATCAAGAGAGTCACGATAAATCTTTAAAACAAGTGTTAGATAAGGCACGGGAATATAATTTAAAATTTAACATGAGCAAATGTAAATTTAACGTCAAAGAAATTAAATTTCTAGGTCATATATTTTGTGATGAAGGAATAAAAGCTGATTATTCACAAATAAGTGCTATTAGGGAAATGAAGTCACCTAAAGATAAAAAAGAATTACAAAGATTTTTAGGAATGATTAACTATTTAAGTCCATTCATCAAAAATATGTCAGAAAAAACTAATGTATTAAGACAATTATTAAAGAAAAACGTAGAATTTTTGTGGGATGAAAATTACGAAAAGTCGTTCAATGAATTAAAAAATACAATTAGTTCAGAACCAATTTTGACACATTACGATAAAAATAAACCGATTACATTATCTGTTGACTCATCAAAATCAGCAGTAGGTATGGTCATTATGCAAGACAAAAGACAAATAGCATATTCTTCAAAAACACTCACACCAGCACAGACTAGATATGCACAAATTGAAAAAGAATTATACGCTATAGTTTGTGGTTGTTATAAATTTAATCAATATTTATATGGTCAAACCGTATATGTGCAAACTGATCATAAACCCTTAATTACTTTATTTCAAAAATCGTTATATGACATACCAGCCAGATTGCAAAGAATGATGCTAGATTTACAAAAATATGATCTCATTGTAGAATATATTCCGGGAAAAAATTTGTACATTGCAGATACATTATCAAGGTCGGCATTGCCAAATACAGAAACATTAACTTTTGAAAGCGATATTAATTTACATGTTAACACTATAGTTAATAACATGGCAGTAACACCACAAAAATTAGAAGAAATTAAAAAAGCAACTAGGGAGGACACAGCTTTACAAATTCTAATAAAGTACTACATTGAAGGTTGGCCGACATCCAAAAATAAAGTTAATTCTTTAGTTAAACAATATTGGAATATACAATCAGAAATAAATGTTTGTAACGATTTAGTTTTTAAAGGTCATTCTTTAATAATTCCTACAGTTATGATACCAGAAATATTAAAGAAAATGCATGAAGGGCATCAAGGGATTATAAAAACAAAGAAATTGGTTAGAGATTTTCTATATTGGTCAAATATGAATTCAGATATTAAAAATATGATTGAACAATGTCAAACATGTCTAAAATTTAAACCTTCTAATCAACCCGAGTCACTTATATCACACCCAATATCAAACTACCCTTGGGAACGTATTGGTGTAGATATTTTAACATTTAATAATACTTATTATTTAGTAGTAGTTGATTATTACTCAAAGTATATAGAAATTGCAAATATGAATAAGCATTACACAGCAGATGTAGTAGTAAAAAATTTAAAATCAATTTGCAGTCGACATGGAATACCATTAGAATTAGTCAGTGATGGAGGTCCACCATTCAATTCAGTTGCATTTAAATCATTTACGTATGAATGGGATATTTATCATATAACAACAAGTCCGTATCATTCTCAGTCAAACGGACAAGTTGAAAGTGCAGTCAAAATCGTAAAAAATATTTATTTGTTTTATAAAAAAAGGGAGATGTTATGTTAAGATCTCTATGATACAATATTGTCTATGGGAGATCCGGAAATGGGATCACCCACTTTGTACTCTCTGTTCAAGATGTCAACAAGTATTCCAAATAAATGTTATCTCAAATAATAAATCTTTTAATGTTAATACCTAACATTATAATAAGGGGGTAGATATTTTCTATTTTTTTCTGCCAATTTTTATAATCCCATGTGCCGAGTACTCTTCCAATAAAATCATGCTTTCACTCGGTACACAATGAATCAGCAACTTATTGTTATATTGATAACACAAAAGTGGTTTACATTAAACTAAATATGCGGTGTATCAAAACTACCCTCAGAACAAAAAAATGGTTTTTCTTTGATTCTAGCGGCACTTACATTCTGAACACAAAACTGGTTTTAATTAAATCTGTATGCGGTGAATTGAAACCACACTCAGAACATGAAAGGGGTTTTTCTTTGATTCTGCCGGCACTTACATTCAGAACACCAAACTGGTTTTAATTAAATCTGTATGTGGTGAATTAAAACTACACTCAGAACATCGGGGCGTAGGAAAATTTTGCCGCCCCCTTACTTGGGTACATGAAGCGATGGGGGGGAGGGGTGTGGGGGGGGGTGTTTTCAGAAATCCTATTTTTTTATTACGACTTATTTATAGACGAGCCGGATTTTTTGATAATCACATTTGACGAGTATTCTTTCAACGAAAATCATGTTTATAAATTCTACTCCAAAGTTGATTGATTGATACTGTGTTAGAGTCCCCAAATAATAGTTACACATGCAGCAATCAATTGCTCAGAATTTTACAGCATTATGTAACTCAAATGTAAAACTTCACTCGATGCAAGATGAATCTGCAACTCGTTATTTAATTTATCGTTGTATTCTGAACACAAAACCAGTTTGTATGCGGTGAATTAAAACTACACTCAGAACATGAAAATGGTTTTTCTTTGATTCTGGCATTTAATAAGCAATCAATCTGCAACTAGAATTTTATAACTGCACATCGAATAACAGAATGTTTTCCTTCGAAATGTATCAGCAGATAAATCCAACTGGAATTTTACATTCTGTACTGGTTTAAATTAAATCTGTACCTGGCGAATTTAAACTACACTCAGAACATGAAAATGGTTTTACTTTGATTCTTGCAGCACATACATAGTCTGCAAATAGAATATTATAACTGAACTTCAAATAAGAGGATGTTTTCCTTTGAAATGTGTCAACAGATGAATCCACAACTGGAAATTTACATTCTCAACACAAAATTGGTTTGATTTAAGTCTGTATGTGGCAAATTAAAAGTACACTCGGAACATGATAATGGTTTTTCTTTGATTCTGGCAGCACGTACAGGATACAGAGTTTTATTACTAGAACTAGAATTTTATTACTGAACTTCAAATAAGATATTATTTTCCTTTGAATTGGGTCAGCAGATGAATCCTCAAATGAAATTTCACATTCTGAAAACTGGTTTAACCCTTCGAATAATAAGAAAAAATATCTATAGACTATTGCCTGTTAATGTTTGCGCACAAAATTTTCGATGCATATTAAATGTTCCCTTTTATTGTATTTTTTATCCTTTTGCAAAAAACCAAATTTTTCTAAAATCTAGATATAGTAATTTTTCCAATGTGCTTATTAGAACATTATTGTTTCTAAATATTAAAATTTTGATAATAGAAATGTGGATTGGCTCAAAAATACACGCCTTAAAAATACCCGAATTAAAGTACCTAAAATACATTAAACTTAAAATTTTAAATACAGATTCCTTTTCTTAAAAAAAATTGTGATAAAATTAAATCTTAAATTTTATCGCAATAACAAAATTTATTTTAAATTAAATGTGTGGGACATAATTTCACAATTTTATTTTAAAATTAAATATATGGGACAATTTTCGTCTGCTGTGATTAGACGGATTAAATTAAATCTGTATTTGGCGATTTAAAACTACACTCAGAATATGAAAATGGTTTCTCTTTGATTCTGGCAGCACGTATGTACGTAGTCTGCAACTAGAATTTTATAACCGCACTTCGAATAAAATAATGTTCTCTTTCAAAATGTATCAGCAGATGAATACAAACTGAAATTCATTCGTTAATAAATTCTGAACACAATTCTGGTTTTAATTAAAAGGGAATCTGTTTGCGAGTCATCAGCTTTAATTAGTACTACTCTCATAATATGCGTAAGGTTTTCCTACGAATTGCGAAATTTGCAGCTCAAAAATAGTAATTATTGACATTTTTAATCTATATATATAAAAAATTTAGGTTCCGTATGTTTGCGTCCGCTAATCTCGGAAAGTAATCGATGGATTGACTCAAAATTTTTACAGAACATTGCATTTTAGCAGAAGAGCGTTTATACATACTTTTTATTTGGAAGTTCAAAAGGAAAAGGATAATTTTATGCGTTTTAAATTGACTCATAATTTGTCATAGCAAAAAACGGAATGACAGTTCTAGACAGTGTTGCCATTTATTAATTTTATTAAAAGTTACAAAATTTTATGATACCTACAAGGAATTAAAAGAATTTAATCGGATTTAAAAGTAGAATTATATCTAACAAATTATATTACTATTTTCACTCATTTGTTTTCTCTGTGCGTTTTAAATTTACTCATAATTGTACCGAATGTCAGTTCGTAACTTTGCGAAACCTACAAAAAATCAGATTAACAAATCGAATTATATATGACAAATTTTCAAAGGGTCAAAAAAGTGTAACTGTGACCAGTTGATTGATGTGTAAGTTTTTTCAAAGTTGATCGAGGCATCCCACCATTCGTGGGATGCCTCGCTCACGTTCAAACATAGGCTGTCGTACTTGACACGCAAACGCAGATCGTCAGAGAAGGTCAAACCGCACTGATCAAGAACGTTTAAACGATAATGAACATGTTCGAGTTAGAATTATTCAGAGGTGAGCAGAAGAACTGGCGAATCGTTGGGAAGAAAGACTTAAAAGCTTACGAGTAGAAGCGCGAAGAAGACGAGCAGCATATTCATCTCAACAACGTCAAGAAAAAATAGATCAACGCTGAAGACGAATGCAAGTGCAACTTTTGAATGACCATGCTTCGGACCATTGAATTTCTTTTTCATACGAACCAGATATTCAATACAAAACCTCATGTAAATTTGTTCAAATCGGTAAAATGGATAAAGTTTGTCCACACTGCAAAGCGATGAAATTTAAAGGAGAAACTCAAGGAATGTGTTGTGCGAGCGGCAAAGTGAAGCTACCTGAAATTGTTCAGCCAATAGCACCACTGATAAATTTGTCGCAAGGAATTACTGATGATTCAAAACATTTCCTCAAAAATATTAGAAAATACAATTCATGTTTTCAGATGACTTCATTTGGCGCTAACGTTACAAAAGAAAATTTTATGCCGACGTTTAAAATTCAGGGACAAATTTACCATAAAGCTGGCTCTTTGCTTCCTTTTCACAGCAATCAACATAAATTTCTACAAATATATTTCATGGGAGATCAAAATGATCAGTTGAATGCACGCTGTCAAATCTATAATAAAGTCAAAAGAAATATTGTTGAGTAGTTGAAAAAAATGTTAGATGATAAAAATAATTTAATTCGAATGTTCAAAAATGCAATTGATCTTATGCCATCAAACAGCCATAAAATTATCATTAGTGCTGATCAAACACCAGCAAGTGAGCATGTCAGACGATATAATGCGCCAACAATTAATGAGGTGGGAATTGTCATGGTTGGAGAAGAATTTATTCCTCGCGATATCGTTTTGCAACGCAGAAATGATCAACTACAAAGAATTGCTGACACTAATAGGTGCTAATTATAATAAAGTGATATTGTCAAAGCATTTAAGGTCTGAATAAATAAATAATTTTTAAAAATTTACAAATGTTTTTTTTTCTTCCCTTATATTCTACACTACAGCACAGTCACAGCAGATATTCAATTAAGCAATGTGTTTTCTTGGAAAATGCACAGTTGCTAGACAATTTTTGTTAACTCCTCTAATAATTAAAATCAGACAAAGCCACAGCGAAGCGTGGTCGGGTTCAGCTAGTAAATAATTTTAAAAAAAGATTTGGATTCATAAACGAAAGTATCGTAGAAAATTTTTAAATAATAATTTGAGATGGTTAAAATTATTATTTATTGTGAAAATAAAAGTGCCGCCCGGGGTGGGCCGCCATAAATATACCAAACCACCCACCTTACTACCATTTTCCTGCGATGCGCTCTCTGGTCAGGATATCCCCCTCTACCACTCAGTGCTGCTAACCTTAAAAAAAAACACCACAGCCCGTTGTGGTCACAGTACACTTACTTTCTGAACCGTACTTACCCAAAGATTAAGGGAAATTAGATCTTTTTTATCAGTTTAGTGATGGTGATATGATGGTCTGATACGTAAAAACATACCTGAAGTGAAATTAGTCCCTTTTCTTAATGTATAGTATTCATAGGGCAATGATCGTGGAGATCATAGGTATCTACTATATACCTACATACCTAAGCTCAAGCCGAAGGGAAACTAGATCCTTTGTATTGAATTCTAATATATTGACATTGAAAAGTTAAAGCGTTTACCTGCGTTCTATCTATATATGACGAAACATCGATTGAATGTTGGCGTAAACAATTATTTCCAATGTCTGCATCGGCTGTTTCAGCTATCTTCCCGGGTTTTAAATTCTGGAGCTGCATTATTTTTTTTTTCGTTTTGTTATCAGAATTTTTCTAATCTAATATTCTCTGTTTTTGAAGGTATATTAATTAATTAATGTGTACCAAAATGAATTACTGTTGAAAGCAGACGAAAATCTCTTTTAGATTTTAATATTACAAACAGACACAATGAATTTAAAATTATAAAAAATCTGATTTTAAAATAGAGGAATTTTTTTATGACTTTTTGTTGCTTACCAATCCTTTTTTCAGGAAACTAAAAATACATATTTATTTACTGTAATGTCTGCGTGAATATGTATGAGAGCAAGCGAGATAGCATGCTTGCGAGAATCTATATAAGGCGATGCGTGCTAGAAGTACGTCCTCTTTTGCTTTAGGCAGCTCCCTAATAAATACCAGTACTGATTACTGTTACTCTCTTCATTGGTGTACTACCCACTAAATACTTCGTCCTTACACATGTGAGTCCGCATATCTGAACTGGCACGGCCACCACAACTGGCTCAGACGGACATTACATTTACACAGATCAAGTTATTGTCACAACATTTTTTTCGTTTCACATTAATACGATGAATAAAAAATCCACAAACTTTGACAAATCTTTTTCAAACGTGTAAAATTTTACGGACGGTGACTTTTTTGAATATATTAATAATTATTACTAATATTTGGAAGCGCGTGGTAAGCTCGTAGATACAAATACAAAACGTGGAGTTATCTCATATTTTTTCTTCTTATCATTTCACACGTTGATAATAATTTGCTCTTTTCGTGTCATTATGTACAATATTAAATACACATAATGATAAACTGTGTCAAATATCATTATGTGTATTTCATATGCATCATGTGAAACGTGTTTCAATGAGTGGAAGATACTCTTAGTATCGCCCCGGTGCGGTGTAACACCACCGTTCAGAATTGAAACGTTGCTTGAAATGGCTTTAGCCGTGTTTGGTGACAATATCTGAATTGCCAGGTACTTTCCTCTTCCTATCTCCTTCCCTTCCCCACTAGGTGCCTTCAGCCTCACAACATAACCCATTTGGGGATGCAACAGACTCACTGGCTTGAGACTGGAGCAGCTGGGAATCTTGTGAGGTATTCATATAAAAAAAATAATGCAAGCTTATTATTTAATAATATGGTGTCCAAAATAAATAAATTAAATTCCTATCGACACAAAAAAATTATAAATGAAAAACCCAAATAGCGTCCAAGTAATATAATTGTTTTATTAATCCCTATATTTTCTAGCGGCCCAATTTAACGGTGAGTGTAGTCGTCTTTCTTTATTTTTGTAGCTACATCAATCTTCCTCTGTCCTAAAAGTCCAATGGAATTGTCAATACCAGGTTGTATATCACTGGGAAGGTACGGATTTCTAAATCGTATAAAATGATTTATGGGTTTCTCTTTCAATCCTAACACGAAGCAAGATGTATTATGTATTTTTTTGCAATGATATAGGTATCACAGCTGGATACAAAGTAAAAACCAGGCCCTTTATTAATTTCTTTTAAATATTTTTGAATCACCGATATATTCCGGTTAAAGTTAACCCTTCGCTTGCCTGGTAGGGTCTGACAGAACCAAGGCATTTTGAAACAGCTGTAAGTGCCTCCGTACATGACGCTCCTTACAAGCCACTCGATCCTCGTGCGCGTATCATGCGCACCGTTCGTAAGTACCCGCCGTACGATTTTGCTGGTGCTCGTAAACGGCGCTACGGGACGGCTGTCGGTTTCAAATCTGTTGCACGCTATCGACGGTGCTGATCGCACTCGACGCGTCGCATCATTTGTGTCTGCTACTTATTCATTTGACGTTTGACAGAAATGGTGTCGGAACATGAAAGTAATGCTAGATTTGTTCTGGAAGTGGAAAAAAATGCGT
The DNA here is from genome assembly GCA_917880885.1 of Limnephilus marmoratus. NCBI lineage: Eukaryota > Metazoa > Arthropoda > Insecta > Trichoptera > Limnephilidae > Limnephilus > Limnephilus marmoratus. Next base: position 22,704,007 of record OU862911.1, on the reverse strand, counting down.
GTTTACCAGAATTACTTTACCAGAATATGTAAGAAAGGATTTAGTGGAGAAGGTATGGATTGATGTTGGAAAAAAAGTCATTTGACATCGCTTGACATCGTGATAACTCCACGGCTGCACGTGAAAAATGATCAAGCTCAGTATATTTCGGGTAGCGCCGTGTACGGAAGCCAGCATTAAAGAGTAGTATATCGGCAGGGTACTTGTGGTTGCGTCACAATCACGTAGTTTATAAGTATTTCCATAAACGGAGGGCCTAACTCTTTAGAATTTTGTGTGCGAATGACATGCAATTCAGTGGTTGTCGCTGATGAGTCACGCTAGCACGAAGTACATTAAGAGAACTTAGTCCTTCCCACGCTGCCCTCTAAAGCATTCGTCGTCAATGTTCGCGCGGGTCTCACATACCCTACAAGTTATACGAATTAGTTTTTTTTATTTTTTATTTCACGAAAAAAGTTTACATTTTTTAGTATCATTTCACCCGCCATGCTAGTGATGGTCCTGTGTTATGTCAGGTGAAGTAAACATATTGGACTTATACATAATACGCTCGACAATAATAGTGATTCGATTATATAATTCAGATTAAGTTTAAAATATTTTACATAGTATCAAAATTAGGAAAATTGGGGAAATTAGATAGGTGTTGTGGGAAGATATGAAGGTAGATTATCAGATGGATAGAGTGTAAAATGTATGAGTATTATTATTATTTTTTTATTTCATAATATTTTATTTACTACAGATTTTTGTTTTTTTTTGGCTACCACACTAGGCTAATGCCAGTGCTGTGGTAATTATTATTGATTAAGTTGATGTTAATTAATTGTTAATGTGATTCTAGGTAGTTAAATTAATTAAGATATTATTGTTTAATTTATTTGTGGATTTATTGTAGTCAGGTTCTAATCTCAGCTGTTTTGCTAGTTGATTAAAGCACACCACTCCATTGTACGTGTAGTAGTGTTGTGCAAAACTGGTATACATTAATTGCGTACATAGGCGACCCACTGTGGTTTGCTCTCAACGTGTACCATTGCGGGGTGCGACGTAATAATCTTTGTGTATTTGAAGCAGAATATTTTTATATGCGTATTTTTAGAGGTGGGACTTGAAAGTCTTAAAAGAGTAGAGAGGTTGAATAATCTGATGATTTCTTGGTAATAATTTTGATTATTAATCTTTGAGTAATTTCCAGTGGCAAAATTGAGGTTTTTTAAGCTCCTCCCCACGCAACGATACCTTATTGTATTATTGAATGGGCTAGAGCGTAGTATATATTTTTAAGAATTTTTAAGTTAAGTGTATTTCTTAAATTAATAAAAATGTGTATAAGTTTTGTAAATCTATTTATGATATTGGTAATTGGAGTCTTCCACTTAAGGTTACTATCTATTATTATAACCAAATATTTTATTTCTTTTTTATTTGCTATGCAGAGGCAGTCATTATTTTGGCATATTAATATTTTAATAGTAGCTGCCATTTTTTTTATTTATTTGTCTTCAAGCAGTGGTTTTTGTTTTCTCAAGTGTTAATTTTATTTAATATTGCGCTATTCGTATTGTCTTTGGGAATGACCGCAGAGGTTACTGAAGCACTAAATTGAAGAAAACCTTAATTCCGAATAAACTTTTAGATTGATTGACTTTTGATACAATATTTTTTTTATATGTTATCTTGATGATTTTAAACCACCTCCCTTATATAAATCACGGGAGTACAAAATATTCTAACACAAAATATCACAAGAAGATATGTGTATGTCACTCTTGCAATCTCATATTTGTTTAGAGTACTCCATTTTTTCCTGCCAAAAATGTGCAATTTTCAAAGACAAAAATTCTTATGAAGCTTTAGAAATATTATTTTCCACATTGAATATTGAAAAATGGTTCATATACAACCTACAATACGTCACTGTGTTAATGATATTATTTTTTTCTAAGTTTTACGGGATTATAAAAAAAGTTTTATATTTTTGTTGGCTGAAAATTACGGGGTTTGTTTTTGGCTCACTGTAAATAAAGGACTCATAATTTCAAAAATGTTTTATATGTATTTCTTAGAACATGAATTTTATAAAGAAAAAAAAAACAAAAAATTAATATTACCACAAGTAAATAAATAAAAAATAAAAAATCGATTAATACTGCCGGGTCCCACGGACCCTACCAGGCATGACTTGTGGTATAATTTTACCAGGCATACGGAGGGTTGTAGTTGTTAAAACCCAGAAGTTTCTGTTTTCTATGTGCTAGCCATGAGAAAAGTTATATCCAGTATCGCATTGAGCATAGGTTCTCAACGTGGGCGATAACGCCTGTGGGCGCTTGACACTTTCAGGGAGGCGGTAGAGGACCAAGAGAAAACTAGGGGGCATTGAGGAACAATAGGGGGCGTTGAGATGGGAGGGCGTGGGGAAAAATATGTTCTAAAAAACACAAAAATACGGTTATCACGTACTAATAATCTTACGTGCATTATTTTTATTATTAAGAATTGACGTATCATGAATACAACAAGGAAGGAGGTAGCAACCGGTACCCCCTTCCCCCCCGCAAATGACTTCTTATCCGTCACACCATATATTGTGAGTACACCATTAATGGCACATTAAAACTCGTTGAAAAAACTCTTTCCTTTCATTTTTTTTCTTATTCCATTCAATTGTAGCGAAAATGTTTTAAATTTTTTGTCTTTGATTTAAAAAAGAAAATGTATATTTTCAGGGTGTTAAGGAAAGTACTTGACCTGCTTTAACCAGTGATTCCTATATATAGGCATGTATATTTACACCTTGACTTTATAGCATCTCGCTATTGTTCAGTTGAGTGGGTTTAATCATCCGAGGACAGGGCCAACCCAATGTTAAACCGTAATTACTACAACTCCGTGTTATCCACTGAAAAGATAAATGGTGAAAGAAGGATGCTGTGAGCATTAAAAGGCCAAACATCAACGCAATAAAGTTTTATCAACAATATCAGTCATTAAAAAGTACTGACAGTAAACGTCGATTAAAATCCAAAATATATGTCTACCTATGTACATAGATAAGTTTGACTAGGGGAAGAGTGCCTATGACGACATAGCGGCTGCAGATATGAATATATTTTCAAAACTAAACACAATATGGCTCCACCGATACCGTCATCAGATTGGTCTGAGTTTGGAAAGTTAGGTTAGGTGCAAAGTAGTCGGTCTGCAATGTTTTGCCGAGCTTCACGCGTCATTGTTGTAAAATCGCTGTTTTGAAATAATATTGTGTGAAATTTCGAATCGACCTTGTGCCGAGGCCCTACATGAAGTCTTAATGTACCAAATACTTATGAATAGTTTGTGATTGTATTAGCGTAAGTGGTCTGTGTTTTTCGCACTAGTTTTAAAAAAATGTTTTTTTTTTAATTTTATATTTATTTATCTATGAAAAGTATATTCACATTGGGTTTTTTATGCCTGTTTCACTAGAATATACCTGTGTGGAGACAGACTGTTCAAATGTGTTCATTATGCTACATGTTGTTAAGACGGTATACGCCTTGAGGCGGTGGTACGCTATCTCATCTGAGATTTTTATTGAGGATTTTTTGTTGAATGTGATAACGTCACCGTTTTGGATTTATGAATTAACATTATATCGAATAAAAGGATATTAGTTGAACTTAAATTAATTTAACAACTTTTTTTCAGATATGGCTCCATTCATCTCCATGTGGTAATTCACGAGTTAGAGAATGGTGGCTTCAATGCCAAATTTGTAAGAAATGGTGCCATGCTAAATGCATTGGCCTTCCCAGAACGGCAAAACATGTGATTTGTGACGTGTCTTCCAACTAGGGTTACCAGCTCCCGTTTTATGTATTAGAGGATTTGATAGATTAAATAAAGGACATCCATATTTTATAATAATAAAATGTTGTTATGGTATCAGTAGCAACATTTATTAATAAATAAATAAAAAACAATGTTAATACGCAATGTAACGTAGTTTGTCGTTAATCGAAGCCAAGTAGATAAGTAGTACGACCTTAATTAGTCTTTTTGATTTTTTAAAATTATTCTTGGTATTACTTTTGGCTGCTCTAAGAGCTTCTTCGTTTTCTATAATGAAATTATAAAATTGTTTGCATTTCATGTTGAAGTTTGGCTTTATTTGTAGTTCTGCTTTTACAGTGTCAATATCTTATCAATAAACTTATTTCGGTTTTTGGTCCACGTATTCGCACACAAGGAAAAAATCCTTTCGGCTTGGGCGTTAGAAACTGGGAAGGAAAATACGTGTTGTATTATTTTTAGCAGATTCTTGTATTCATCCGTAGATTTGAGAATCTGAATCCAATTTTCAAGAACACTTTCACATATCTTATCATCTATAATTTTCGTCAGGAGAGGCTTTAATATAAAGAAACCACGCTGATTCATTTTTTCCAAAGGACCAAGTATTGTCCTCTATTTAAGATTTCAAATTAGAGAAAGAAATACAGGACATCCTTTAAAATAAAGGACGTCTGGCAACCCTAGTTCCAACTCTCCTAAAATTTAGTATTTTTGAAAATTTTGTAACCTAGGTTTAGTCTGTGCCATCTCATCAATGTAAGATGGCATATTTGAGGAGCGTTTTGTTTTAATATGTTTTTAAATGAAAACCAAGCATTTTCTATTTTTTATTAACATTTATGATACCTAATTGGTAATAGAAAACTTTTCCATTTCTAATAACTTTAAAAAAAATTCTAATAACTAATTTCTAAAAAAATCGATGTGAAAACTGATATTTATTTAAAGGAGGATTGAATTTAGGGAAACTGGGTTTGAGCAGTATTTTATGAATAGGCCACTTGCATGGATTTCATAACGACTTGGAAAAAATCGTGTAGTTGGATTTTTTTACTAAGATTACGAAAATGTTAGTAAAAAATTTTAGAAACGTACAGTTTTTTTTTAATAAATAAATCTATTATTTGGGCTCGTGACGTCACTACATGAAAATTATTTATTAATTTTGTAAAATTCCACACTGATTTTTTTTGTATGGCAACCCTTTGATTTCAGCCGAATTTTTGAATTTGACATTTAACGTTCACTAGATTTATTGTTTGTTCTCTGCGAACTTATCATTTGGTTTGACTTTTTGACAGATGTTATGAAGAGAACCCCGTACATTTTATGCTGTCTGTACCTGTTTTAGAGGTATAATGGTAATGGTGCTGATTTTAACAAAATTAAATTTTATAATATTCTGATTATTATTATAATTTACAAATACAAGTATATTACATTGGGTTTAGTAATATAGACGTTGAACATTATAATGATTAATGATCAATAAGATGGATCAAGGAAAAAAATATTTATGACATGTATAATTTTTTTGTATGCTCGTTACTCTCCTGTGCCATTCGTGTAGAAAACGTTCTTTTTTTTAAATGATTTTCGGCAATGTAATTATCATAAAATTATGTCCCGTCTTTTCGGTTTATAAAAAATGGTCTAATTGGGAATTTTCAAAAAATCGCCTGGGTTTCAAAAACACGATTAAAAAAAAATACAGAATGTCTTAGAATATTTGCCTAAACCGGATTTTTTTTTAAATGTCATGCAATCGCGAGTAATGGCTAACGACGTTTGGTCATAAAATTAATTAATACCTAAAATAAAACAATACATTAAATACATAAAATTTTTAATAAATCAGTTTCGCGAAAAGAATTCATTTGAACTTGACGCATAAATGCAACAAAAAATTGTCTGGGCATTCTATAAAATACATCCCCGACATGAATTTTCACAATAAAGAAAGGTGAGGGAGCTAGCGAAATCGATAACCGATCTTCAACAATTACAACAATAACAAGAATATTTTTTTATATTTTCGGAGTAAAATTTCCCTACTTTTTCCATAATTTTAACTTCTTCCTTAATATTGAAATTTTCCTTACTTGACAATTTAAATCAAATATCCAAATTCTTTCGTGAATAGAGAGTAATTTTCATCAGGTCTTATGTGAATTGACAACGTCAGTTTTCTTTCAAATCGGCGTAGATCACTCTTCTAGAGATTATCTTAACAGTGTGATTATCACAATCTCCCTACCTGGCCTGGGTGGGTCCCACGTTTTGAGTGTTGGGTCTTAACATCGCGCATCGAATTTTCAAATTATAGAAATGATTATTTTTAGGCATGACTGCAAACTTTTACTGTGAATGGCAGTAATTATTAAGATGAAATACAATTAAGTTGACATTTGGACGATATGGTTTGTATGGTTTATTGAAGTGAAACTTGATATGGTTTATTAAAGTGAAACTTGATATTAGTCCTGGGTCAGTCGTGAACGACCCGCTCATTGAAACCCGCTCACGGTTCACCAAAGAGCGAGTGGGTCATTTTTTCGTCAGCACCCGGGTCTCGCAACCCACTTCTCGCAACCGCTCTACTATTGCAACCTGGGTTCGGGTGCGGATGTGGCGGGGCGAGCGACGTTAGATAGATGTATGAGAGAGCGAACGGGTTGTCAACACTCGGGTTTCGCCGCTTGCTCTCGCGATTCAGGTACTAGGTAGAAAGTATCCTGCTTCCTGCCCGTGTGTCACGTCATCACGGGATTAGTAGAATCGATTTTTGAATATTCAACAAGACACGGAGTCGTTTTTAATTAGAGCGTATCTTGGTATTTGTTCGTTTCAGAATGCTATTTTTCTATTTAGTCTTAAGTAAAATAATTATTCGTAATGTTATTTAATATTATTTTAGTTACACGTAGTTTCTCCTTTGCAAATAAAATTATCCCGCGGTTCTTTCAAGTAAGGTCCCAACCTTGAGAAATAATATTATTCTGCCTGTTATTATATAGATGCATTACTTTGCCGATTTGGATGAAAGAGTTTATTTCTTAAATTGTTTTATTTTTAAGTAGGTTTTTAATATCTCTACATTTCAAATAGATCCTATAAATATTTATGGCAGCCCAAAAATGTAAAGTGTTTGCTTTCGGGGTTTTATAACCCAATCTTAGAGGAACTCTTAAAATCATAAAATAAGCAATATTTATTAAGGTTTAAGTTGTAAATTTATTGGTGTACCCTTTTTGGCCAACAATACAAGTAATTTTATTGTTTTATTTAAGAATTAGAGAAATGGGAATCTTTTTAATCTTAGTTCTCACCATTTCTTCATGTACCTTGAAATTTTATATTTGTGTGAGCTGTGAGCGAACGCTCATACAATTATAACCCGGGTTTCGTGTCGCGTATGACTTGACCGGTCTGGGCGGCGACCGGCGCGCGGCGCGAGAAACTCGATTACCGAGTTTCGTATTTTGAGTCGCGAAAAGAGCGGGTCTTCGCGACCCGCTCGTGACGCCAGTGGGTCGTGAGCGACCCGGGTCGTGTAAAATGATCGATCGACCCAGGACTACTTGATATGGTTGATATGGTTTATTGAAGTGAAACTTGATATTTATTTTATTTTATTTATTTATTTATTTATTTATTTATAGATACAAAAGAAAGTACAAATTACAATTTGGAAGCTTTGCCTGTCCAACTAGGAAAGTTTCCCGTTCCAGGACAGACAAATTGACATGTTTAGTTCATATTATACCTGAAATGTACATAATTACAAAACAAAAACAAACAAAAAAACAGAAAATTTCATTTTTCTCTGAAGCTAAAGTGTGTAATAAAGAAAATGTATATAATATATATATAAATATAAGTACACATACATTTTTTGTGACAAAGTAGAAAAGGTAATCTGGTAGCACATATTATAATCGGATTTACCGCAATTAGCCTGGTAACATATGTATAATACATTCAGATTTACAAGATGGAGGAATTACAAGAACAAGATGGAGGAATTACAAGAACAAGATGGAGGAATTACAAAAGATTTACAACATAAAGAAATGAAATTATGTTAGGTTATGTGTTTAGGAGTTTGAACTTTTAATACGTAGTACACTTATAGGAGAAACTATATTAAAATTTAGAAGATATAATAACGAACGTAATAATCTATATGATTGATTTTTTTTAAGCGATGTAACTACAATGATTTTTGTAACTACAAATTATTTTCATTGATTTAAAACATGTTTTAAGAACAGTATTATATTATTAGTACGACAGTATGAATATACACCGCGCTCGTCTCTTGAACTACTCCTGCTAGAATATAAAAACAATAACTATAAATATAGATATAAATATAAACTATGAATAATAATAAAATAGTACCAAATTTAGTGCTACTTTGGTGAAGTTGGTGCATTACTTCGTACACCATACATGTTGTGTTATGTAGGTATTATTTATTTATTATAAATCATAAATCATTACCGTTGTAAGGTACCAAGTTTCACACAGACTTAGCGACGTGTGACGTACATGTCAACGCTTTACAGCGGTGATATACCTATACGGAGCAGACAGGCTTCAGGGGCGCATAACCATAAATCCCATGTACAAAAACATCAGAAAGTATGTCGAAACATTGAACTCAATGAAGTGTGGTAGGAATTTTGGTCTAGTGATCAGGAAAGTTAAGTGATTTTGTTTACCAGTTATACAGCATACGTTCACTTTCGACTCTCCCTAAGTTCAGAATCCAATCATTGACTAATTTACGCAGGACGCTTGCACTTTTCAATTTCCAAGAACCGGGTATAAGGTTGAACATTTTTGGACCTAGGTAAGAATATTGTCTTTGAGCAAGGGATGTCATAGTAGCAAGTGGAACTATTGGATTCCTCCCTGCTTGTCGGGTGTTGTGATAATGTTCTACGGAGGGGAAGAGGTGACGATATTTTTGTGTGTATAATATAACTTTTCTTATAAATAGTTGCCTCACATCCAGAACTCCTATCTTTTTGAATAAATCATTGCTGGGGTATCTAAATGGTTTTTTTAAGTATGACCCTTAGTAGTGATTTCTGTGCTTTGGCTAAGGAGTCCAGTATTGATTTGGTACATCCTACCCATCCTAAAGATGCATATTCAAGTAATGAGTTGCACATGGCATAGTAGGTACATTAGTTTGAGATCTTTAACGCATAGAATATTTCTAACTAATATGGTTTATTGAAGTGAACCTTGATATGGTTTATTGAAGTAAAACTTGATATGGTTTATTGAAGTGAAACTTCTATAGCCCCGCTGCATTACTGCACCTGGGACGCTTCAACTGCCCACATTGGCCGATTTGATTATGATGTCACTTTTAAAGGCTCCCTATTGGTTGAGATATGAAAAGGAAATTACGCTCTGCGCTCATTGGTCGCTTTGATTATGACCTCACTTTTCAAGTATTGGTTGAGAATGTTTTGGTAAAGTTTCGCTTCTACCGCGTGTAAACCGCACACGATTTATTTCATATGATTCACTTCTTTTTAACTATTTTTTTGTCCCAGTAGTACAATGGTTGCTAACAAGGTATGTGCGTTTTCCTACATCCAAGGACATTTTAAAACAAATAAAATAATACGCTGATTATTGTAATGAACATATATAATATGTTTAATTGGTGATTAAAAAAATCAAATAGTTACAATTTTCTATTAAAAATTGAAATACCTGTATAGAAGAAAGGCAATTTCATTTCGTAATCCCTCATGGTCAGTAAAACTATACATAGGGTCAAAATATTGTATACAAGATCAGAAAATACTAATTTAAAAAAATCTGTTTTTCATATTATTAGGCTGCTGTGTTTTTCATACAAAAATTATTTTATCATTTGATTGCGTGATTCCAAATTTTAGGATTTTCTTAACGTAATTACGATATCCTGCGCTAACGGAATGGCTCAAAGTTTCCCTCTTGTACTGGAGTGATAACAGTGTAGGGGAAAGTTTGCTTCTCTGGGGACCCTCTCCCTATATTGAGTTAGGTCCAAGGTTTACATAGACTTCTCATAACATTCGCGAAATGATCTAACACATTTGCAAATACAAGCTTCATTTTTCTTCGGTATACCTAAAAGGTACATCGAATATAAAATATTAATGATTTACCCGCAAAGTTTTGTAGAAGGATTTTACTTGTTAATTTGTTTTAACTTTTAAAATGAGATTTAAAGCCAAGTCAGTTTTAATCCAAAACGTTGAATTCTTAATAATTTATGGTTTCGAAAAGGCAGCTTCTCTCAGCACAAGCTGTTGAAAAATAAGCTTTTCCCTTTTAAAGGGGGCTGCGCGATATTATTCAATTGTCTTTTTAATGGACTTTCTGATTGGATCTACCAATTAACTGCTACTCGAAGCGCTTCAATCTTCACAATAATAGAAATGTATTTTAATTTATTAATCCGTATTTCTTTGTTTCTGTTTTAATCGCTCTATCAATGAAATAAAATTCAATTTACCTTAATTAATTACTTTTAAATCGAATTTTATACCCTTTCTTTTCTTGTATACCTGCTATGAAAATAGTGTCCAAGCAAATTCAAAGGACACGCGTATTCGTGTATAGACGGATAATTACATCTCTAGTACACTGACATGGTTTATTCAAGGACCTTTGGACTTTAGAACCCCTTGTGGAACAGAAAGAATTAAAAATAAATCGTTTTATGTTGGACCTCGCACTAATCCCACTTCCATGTTCCTCCTAAACGGAAATTGCTGACCGAATGCCCTATGTTTCTCACCGCTAATCCCATCTCCGCCTGTGTGACCTTTTTCAGAAGCAAGAATGCCACGATAATTGGTAGTTCCGGTTTAAATAATTAAAGGCTCCAGCGCACGCAGGCTTTTCTCCCTCATCTATATCCAACCACTATCCAAACATACATTCGGCTAACCCTATGAGAAAACAAAAGCATTGTTATAAAATTTGCGACGGTGAACACATAAAACGTAGCATGGAGAATTTACAACTGTTTAATTAACCTCTCGATTCTCGGCTTCGAAGCTATCATTGTCTTCACTTATATCTTTATTGCGATCGTATTCTCTAGGCTGAGACTAAAACACTTATAACGGTTAAAGCACTCTTGTAATATGAACACGTGGATGTATTTAGTATGTACGTTAAATATTCAAAGTTGCCAAGTGAGCGAAGTTTTGTTTGAAACTTATTTAGCATCCCCAACGGAGGCTGCGCTGATCTGGACCATTATTCTGATTGCTCTCGTTTACGTGCTAAAGTGAATATGCAAAGTTTTACCTAACGATTATATGCTAAGTCAGTCTAGGTGGCATGTTATGGGATAATTTAGAAACCAAAGTAAATGTTAACAATATCACAAACTTGCGAGATCGCGCGAACTTGTCGCAACTCGATTTATTATGTATGACTTTTGAATTCGACGCGACTCTTGCAATCGATACTAGGAGTACAAAGTTATTTTCCTAACATTTACGATGAAACTCTCTTCAAATATTATACGACGAAGACTGGCTAAATGCATAACATGAATAAAATAAGTGAAGGTTTACTCATTCGACGGAAAAGTTTCTAATAGATAACCATAAAAACATGTGAAATCATTATTTTTTACTTAACTGCACATAAAGGGTTTATTTGAGGAGAGGACGTAGTTATCATGGGTCTTGAAGAGACCCATGTTGTAGGAGGGAGGAAACGCGGAAGCCGGCAAATCGTTTTAGACTCGAGCTGTAGAACTCAAGAACGGTTAGTAATTTCAACTGACTACGTAGGGCACGCATTTATAGTATTTCCCGACTATGCACCGATGCCGAAGGGATCAAAGACGCTAGATCGTCGTAGCACCTTTCATTGAAATATCAGTAAAAAATGTACAGCATTCCCACCTGACACGTGTGGTCTAAAAATTGCAATGCGCTTGTTCAGATAGGGTAATCTATTATTTATCTATCAAGAAACTGAACTGTGAAAATTACATAAGTAAAAAATAAAATAAAATATACCGTGGCCTGCCTACTCTGCCGTACTTATAAAAGACAGCCATTATTTTATCCATCATTATTATTCAGAAGTGTCCGTGTTACCTATAGAAAAAAGTGGCCATTGTTGATCTTTTAATGTCTCCCTAAAGTTGGCAGCAGTTGTCATTGAGTCATAAATATACCAAACCACCCACCATTGAGTGGTCCAGAGCGTCAGGTTCCCGCTATGGCGTCGCAGGTTCAGTCCTCTGCAAGCAAAATCCTCCATCATTGCACAAGCATTATTTCCCGCTTATAATGACAATAGTCGAAGGAATTCAAATATTGTTAGGTTTTTCATAACCTGTGAATGCTAAAAAATATTTTAAAAATTGCAGAAGTTTGTAAAAGGCCTATTTATGTTTTATTTCATTTTCCTCACATTATTGTGATAAGGTTGAGTGGCATAGACAGGTCAATCCAAAACCCTGCACCTCTAGAAATATTATCCCTCCTATAAATATTATCCCTCCTCTCATGTTGTGAATTTTTTGAACAATCGATTACTAGTCGCTTATCATGAGCTTAAAAATTAGAAAAAATGCCATAATAAGGTTAAGTATATGTAGATACTTTTGTTTAGCACCTGGTGACCACTTGACAGGCACCGACCGGATCAAACAGACCGCCTTTGCGTTTATCTCGATAACATTAGCTGTGAAAGATAATAATAATCGCTATCGCTTCAGGTGTGATCGAATTATCAAATTACTACACAACAGTTTAAGTAGAGGTAAAAATACTTTCTATGATCTTATTACGACGCGATCGGACTTGCTTTGTCAATATTTGCAAACTATGGCTTCAATATACCATCAACACAAACATTCTAGAATAATTGAACCGAGTACCTCCAGGTAAATACATCACGTGAAGTGATTTTGAATAATAATTACCGGCTTATTACCGTTCAACACCCTCGTGTTAAAGCCCGAATTAAGATTTTAATACGCTTAAATTAATCAGTTAATTCATTTCGTAATTGGATTTCCATTAGAACTCTCGTTGTTATAAACTAATCATGCGAAGCTTTGTTCAACACATAAATCTGCAAAGTGCTCCGAAGCAGTCTGTGTGCCATTCGCCCCAAGTATTTGTGATTACGAAATATCTCCGTAAATGTAAGCAATACATCAAAGCTAATACTAAGTAAGTGTGAGATAAAGGGTATTCCTTTCAATTTCCTCACACATTTGTCGGCAGGATATGCTCAAAATGGCTGCCGTGGAAAAAAGATGAAAAGAAACACGAGATAATGGTTTGAAGCACTCAGTGAAACAAAAACTGCCTTCCATTAACGGTCGCAAATAAGATGTCATTTAGAATTGAATTACATACGTTTTTTTTTCTTTTCCATTAACAAACCTTAACCCTTAGTGTTTCCTTTCACTTAGTGTATCTTTTAGTGCTGTGAAAAGCCCGCCTTTTCTGGTCTAAGAAAGTCATGATAGAGTTTTTTCAATTTAGGGTAGATTCCGTAAAAAATTCCCCAAGAATTATCACTCTAGTTCAGTGATAGCGAACCTTTCCCGTAAGAGGGTTCAAAACGACTTGGGTTCAAAAAAACTTCGCATGTCAAATATTTACATAAATGAATTAATAAACTTTACATGACGACCTCCGTAGTCCAGTGGCTAAGACTCTTGACTCACATTCCGGAGGTCGCCGGTTCGAACCCGGCATGCGCAAATAAATTTTATTTGATTAATTTGTGTTATTTCACAATTAATTCATTTAAAATAATATATAGTATATTTGCGGCATGTTCCAGAGTGGAAGATACTATTAGTATCGCCCTGGTGTAAGACCACCATTCAGAATTGAAACGTTGCTTGAAAATGGCTTTAGCCGTGTTTAGTGACCAGATCTGAATAGCCAGGTACTTCCCAACCTTCCTCTTCCCCACCTCCTTCCCCTCCCCACTACCTTCAGCTAACAACATACCCCAATTGGGGATGCCATAGTCTCACTGGCTCCAGACGGGAGCAGTTGAGTTGTGCGGTATTCACTGTAAAAAAAAAAAAAAAAAGATTTTCAAAGTTTCTGTAAGTTTACCACAAAAGATTAGGCGCCATGCTATAAACTATAATTTTTAATTTACAGTAAGTGTTAACAAATAACTATGTTTTCTTTTAATAATTTACAGACTTGAATCTTTTATTTACAAAAGGCGATCTCCTCCCTTCTACTTTTAATTTGTTTTGTAGACGTCTTTTGAAATAAATTTTTGTGGCACAATCTAAGTAGATTTTTCACGCTTTTTAAGGTAATTTTATAGAATCTCAAGTTCTAAAATTGAACAATAAAAATAGCCATATTTAAAAAATATATCAACTCTCAATCTACCACTAATCTTCTAATATAATTAACGGTAAAATCATGTAACGTCCAGTGTTTTAAAACAGTTCGCCTGCGTGCAAAGTTATTTTATTTGTCAATGGTATAAAAATTCCTAACATCCTAACATGGTCCTATCATATACTATATATAAAAAAGTAAATTTATCAGAAGTGGCCTGCTAGGTAAGTAAGTTTTTGTAAGTATCTGTATGTAAATAATTAAATGGAGTCTAGGAAGCCATGTTTTGTACAACCCCCTTGGTAGGATTTTAGAATGGCGCTTTGAAAATTATTCAATTATTATTATTATTACCATAAGAAGTCAACAGCTTGGATTTTGGTTTATTTTCCGGCCTCTGTACTTATTTGTTTTTAATTTCACGTATTGAATGGCCATAGGGCTTTTATAAACGTGATAGTTCATTGTCGAAAAATAATAAGGTAATTTAGGATAAAAAATAATAGTACACCTTTAAAATTAAAGAATTACATTTCAGATACATTCAGGACAATTATTTTTGCTTTGATGTAGGACGATGAAGTTTTAAATGTGTCGAAAAGGTTTATTGAGGTTTTGGTAGTTCAGTGAAAACGCGCTAATTGTAAGTTATGCTAATAGTTTGTGTGTTGGTTCTCACCACAGATTAATTCATTCAGACATTGGGATTGTTATCGGAAAAGATAGAATCGAATAGATTTAACAAATATACGGATTGAAATTAATAGATTACTTCGTTTTTACCACTTTTATTGTTTATAAAACCGACATGTTTCGTCAGCAAAGCTAGATAGATAGATAGATTTAATAATGGGTCATTTAAAAACAATTTTTGATTATTAATAATATTTAAATTTGCATTAACCATTTAATAGAAACTAGTCATACCTTTAATTTTAACAGTGGAATAGAATTAATTCATTGTAATGTCAATGGCATTCAGTTGGACAAATTAGAAATTTTAGAGATTAGAAAGAGTGTTAATGCAAATTTAAATATTATTAATAATCAAAAATTGTTTTTAAATGACCCATTATTAAATCTATTCCCCTTTTAAATTTTTTAATTGTTCTATATTGCCCCTCGTCCCTTAAACATCATTTTCTTTCTAATTTTATTATTGTTTATGTCGATTATTTTTCTCTATTACCTATATATATGTCTATTTTTAAAATTAGTTCTGTCAAAACCCTGAAGAAGTCAGCTTTGCTGACGAAACATGTCGGTTTTATAAACAATAAAAGTGGTAAAAACGAAGTAATCTATTAATTTCAATCATAATGGTGCCGCAAAATAAGTTTGCTGTGTTAGAAGAAGAAATATACGGATATTTACACTTTACATTCGAGAACAGTCTATAAAGTTATTCAGTATATTGAAAAGTATAAGAATATTATTAATTGTTGGCGTTAGATTTAGATTACACATTAATCTTTTGTAGCAGACATCATTTACACGTTGTCTCAACGAATATTGAATATACCTTATTTGTACTTTCTCCAAGCGTTGTAACCCTTAACACGGGTCTTTTCAACTCAGGTTCACTCCTTGCATCATTCACCTCCCGAAAAATGACATAGGTCCCGAGGGAAATTGTTTTCCTCAGTACCTCCTGCAGTGTGGAGTTAATGTAAAAAATCTTTATTAATCGATTTGGTTGTTGAACGAACTTTATAATACCCTTGCATATTTAAAGAAGATCTCTGAACTACATGTATGACAAACTTATTTCCCAGTGAATCACATAAAATAATGGTGTATTAATAATGAAGGTACAGGCGTGCCAATGGTTCGCAATTCATTATTTAGGCTCTGCCGAAGAGATTTCTTTCTAAAATTAAGATTATTTTTAAAGTCGTAAAAGTTTTATTTACTCAAATTATTTTTTTCAACGTAAGGCGTTTGAATCCACTCTCCCAGGAAAAGAAAAATATTGTATGCGCAACCCGACCATTTTGTGATTTTTTTCCTGTTTTGGATGTTTTACATAAAATTAGTTACATTTTTATAATAAGTCTCAATATATTTGTGACATTTTTTGTAATGTTTTATTGGCCAACGTAGTTGACTACCGAGGCACTTAGTATTACTAAATAATTTAGATTATAGAAAAGTATTGTTCATTCCATGCGGTTTTCTTCTATTTAATCATAAGTAAATTAATAACTAGTCGTAAGATTCATGTATTCACGAAATTTGTGCATTTAAAAATACGCAAAATATGCAAACAAAATATTATCCAACGATTTTCATGAATAAGGTGCGAACCTTGAAATTAAATAATATGTTAATGGCTGGAATTATATAAATAAATACATTCCTTTACAAATTTGGATGAAAAAGTTTATTATTTTTAAATTGCTTTATTTTTAAGTATGTATTTGTACATTTCAAATAGGGCCCCTAAATAGAACCTATAAATATTTATAACAGCCCCCAAGAGAAATGTCTGCTGGCGGCATGTTTATGACACTACCTAATAATAGGAACCTCTTTAAATTTAAAGATGTAGTTTTATTGGTGTAGTTTGAATGGTTTTCTAATTTTTTGTACGTAAGATTTTAAGTTGTGGGAACTTCTATGTAAAAGATTCTGTTCCCTCCATTTTTAAAGTACCATATTAATTTTTTATTTGTAGGTTTTTATATAGCAACGTTTTTAACGGAGAGTTACTTGTGAAATTGAACTGGAGCTGGGAGGTACATATTTAGGTACCTGCAGCTGAGGCAAAGAGAAATTAGACCCTTTGCATATGAGTTTTGTAGTTGAGCTGAAGCTGGGAAGTACATGTGTACCTACAGTCTAGTATTGTAAAGAACTGACGATAGAGATATCGAAGGAAATTAGACCTTAGATATTTGTCATTGTGATGTGATCGTGGAGATCACCCATTATTTTTATTTGTATTTAATAAATTGTGTCAATAGATGTCGCATATTAAAAATAAAAGGGATAAAAATTTATCCAGTCACTATCTAGATAGCATTTAGTTCGGATTTGAATCTTGCAATCATATATAAAAATAGCAGCCAATAATATGTGCGTCAAGAAAATGAAGATAATGTTGGTAGATCTTAGTAGAAGTATGATACAGTTAAAAGTGATCGAATTGGATATAGACACCTTAGCTCAGTTGGTAGAGCATTTGCCATGTAAACAGAAGGTCCTGGGTTCGAGTCCCAGAGGTGCCAATATCTTTTTCTGATTTTTCTGTCTCCACATTTTCGATTGAGTTTTGCTAATATTGTTTTCATTTAATTAAATATTTAAGAGTTGTTGAAGTAAGAAATGAATGCTTAATGATTCTATTTATACGGTGAAATGGTTGTCAAACTGTTATAAAACAAAATAATATCCTATTTCCTTTAAGTATCGGATATATTTTATTGTTTGACTGTTAATTTTCTAATCTTATTTCAAATTTATAAATTTTAAATCACCCTTTTTCTTATGAAAATCTTATCTTTCATAATCTCCTTTGGAAAGACAGTTTCAGATTGTCAGACAAATAATGTTGTGTCATTAATGAACGCTAGGCTTATCCGTTTTTATTACTGGGCCATTAATATCCATTAATAGCACACTTTGTGTCACTTTTCCGATTTATATGGCCATAAATATTGTGTACTGGGGATACAATGTGTTAATTTCACGGTCGAGCCAAGAGACAGTTCAGACAACATATTTCAGATATTAATCATGATATTTATATCTTGTTAATCGCTCTAATAAATTACGTGAAAGCCCTCGTATAATATATCTCTTATAACCTAATTGATACGCCTTCAAATTAATTAAAGCCAAATTGGGTGTATAATAAAATTGAGCTTTGACTTCATGATGTTGTCTCAGTCCTTATTTTCTGAAAATTTTCGATTCACGCAATAAAGAAATGATGGGGCCTTTTATGTCATTTAAAGTTATAAAAAAAGATTCTTTAAGAATATGTAAACTTTGGAAAAACAAGGGAAGTCTACTTAAGGTCTTACATGATATATTTTTATTTTTATTTTTATCGTTGATTGATCGCGGAGGTTTATAAAAAAAATGTTTGCTCAGAATCATCGCTTTTCAAAGCAAGATTTTAATTACTTTTAGAATGTAATTAAAAGGGAAAATTGGAACTCGTACCATCAGTAAAACATTGATACACAAAAATGCACTTTTGAAATAAAGAATTATTAAATTAAATAAATACAATGCAAATATCTTTTTCTGATTTTTCTGTCTCCAGATTTTCGATGGAGTCTTGCTAATATTGTCTTCATTCAGGTTTTACTCATAAATTTAAAAACAAAAATAAAAAAGAATTATTTATTTTAATTCTTAACTTTATCTTATATAAAATATATATAAATCTCGTGTCACGGTGTTTGTGGTCGCACTCCTCCGGAACCGCTTGACCGATTTTTATGAAATTTTTAATGTATATTTGGTAGGTATGAGAATAGGTTTTCAAGTATTTTTATACCGCTAGGTGATTTAGGGTGTCCCTATTCAGAAAAAAAAAAAACAATTATTTGACAATTTTTTTTTTATTTGGCATCAAAAAATACATATAACTTCAAATTTTAACCCTCCTACCCCTACCCTCCCATTTTTTAATCGCGATTTTTTTTTTATACGAACTAGTTTAACCGTCTTTCGTATTTCAAACAGAACCAAATAATTTATATTGTTGAATGACAGATGGCGCTACGTCCGCCTCATCGAACTTTCATCTGCACAAGCGCAAGGCATTTACGAGAAGCATTGCGTCATTTTGATATTTCTTTCGGCACCATGTTCTCGCGTGGGCAAACCATCGAGCTTATTTGTGTTGGCAAAAGACGGACTGAAAAAAAAAATCTTACACTTTTAGAGATCGGTAGAGAGAAATGAAAGGCGTCAGGTCGATGTAGCGAGTCAGTCGTTTATTGGGCTACGTAGCAGATGGTCGGTGGTCGGTAACGAGATGTAATGCGGGGTGCTGTGATGAGATTCTGCAGGCGCACGGAGTGATGGAGATGGTGCGGTGAAGGTCAGCGAGTTGCTCGACACCATGGCGGTGGAGATGACCTATATTCCAGGCCGTTGCTCGACGCTTTAAGTCGCGGAGGTAAACGGTGTGTGGCTCGGTGAGCTGAGCCACCAGCAGCTAGTCCTGGCGAGGCGGAGCGCGTTCCATCGCAGCGAAGCACGGTGGGCTTCGGGGTGCCATGAAGTGGTGAGCTGATCCCCGGACCGAAGGTGACGCAAGCCTTGTGAGTCGCGGGATGTTGCTGTTCTGCGGGGCTGAAGGCACGATGGGCCTTGTGGCTGAGACGTGGTGATGGACCTCGAGGAAGCTGCCCTGGATGCGTAGCGATGCCATGCAGGAGCACTTATTACATGTTGAGATGTTGACCGATGATTAATGTGAGACTAAACTGGACTGAACTGCAGCGGGCGAGCGATCGGCTGCTTATATAGCCGCGGTAGAGTAACTACCTCGCGGTAGGTAATACGAGCCACCTCGGCAGTTGACGAGAATATTCGGCGCCGTACAGATATTGTACGGTGCTGTCTCGAGACCTTTCTAGGCGGGACGATATTATTATCGTCGGGCTGGCACGGGAGGCGAGAAAGTACATCGCGGCCAGTATAGGTACGAAGGTACCTAGGCAAGTAGGTTTGCCGATGCGCGCGGATATTAGGAGATGTTTCTCGATTCCTCTTTTGGTGGCGAAGTTCATAATGATGTGTCGCCACACACCCCCTCTTGCTCTTTGCTCTTCGAAATTCACATTGATTTTCTTTATTTCATTTTCCTACTTTAGTTGGTGTTTTTTGTTTTTGTTTTTATCGGCGGTCATCGTCTGTAGCGCTTCATTCCCCTTTCTGTCATAGATCCCATCCCCAAACACTTACTATACATTCGTTATTTTTTATTTAACAACCAAAATATTTACTAGAAATAAATTATATTGCAGAACAACGTTTGTTGGGTCAGCTAGTTTTTATATATGGTTTTCCATATGACAGGTGACCTAACTGTTTTTTTTAATAAACAAAATCTCTTTTCAATCTGAAATATTAAACTGAAATTCGTGCAATTCGAATCAACGAATTTTCAAAACTCTTTTTAAGTGGAACAATGAATGGTCTATTTATAATCGAGCAATCTGACAATACTCAAACAACAAGAATGGCGAATTCAATTGAAATTTTATTATTTACTGTTGATCTTTAATTGACCGCTAATTGCTTTTCCCGGCAAAAAATATTATTTTATTTATATTCCTACTGAAAAAAAGCTGAAATAATTTTATTTCGTTAGGCACTAACACGTAATAGCTCA
Organism: Limnephilus marmoratus; assembly: GCA_917880885.1. NCBI lineage: Eukaryota > Metazoa > Arthropoda > Insecta > Trichoptera > Limnephilidae > Limnephilus > Limnephilus marmoratus. Next base: position 22,683,433 of record OU862911.1, on the reverse strand, counting down.
AAGGCGAATTAAATGGAAAAGTTTTATTATGTTAATATATTTATAGATATATAACTAGATGTTAAACACCCGCTTCGCAGGTTTTTACTGCTAGACCCTGCGGGTGGCTTTTGGTTCGGCTTCGCCCAGTTAGTGTTGTTGACTATTTTATAGATCCAATACGAACTGATTCCAAAAACACCCCGTTCCTCAGATCTACTGTAGCTAGTCACCGGGACAAAGTGACCGAGACATAGCAATAACGGCGTATGTAATATATAGCCGCTTGATACAACATGTATTACCGTCAATCTTTTCTTAACCGGAGAGATAACACATATTTCACAAATTCTTACCAGTTATACCTAGCGGGAGACGTCCCTGTCCGTCCTACTGACGGAAGTAGCGACATCTTGTGTCGAATTCTTGAATTCGAAACTGAATTATAACAGTAGCTTTGTGTGAAATTTTACGTACACAGATGTTATTTGTGGCGCGGCGCGTATGGTGTAGCGTCCGATATGCACACGTAGCTGGGTTCTGAAATTCGACCACGCAGACGCTACGGTATTAATATTCTTCGATTGTACACTCCTAAAAGATTATCCTCTTTCTTTAATAATCTGCTTAACTCTTTCTGGATTTTTTGTTGTTGTAAAATATGATTTAAAATATTTGTACCGACCATTTATTTTAGACCGGCTTGGACGAAAATAATTACGAGGAGATTAAGTTCATAATTCTGTATTTATATTAGTATATAAATGGAAATGAAGATTTAAAAATTGTTATCCGAAAATACACGGCAAAATGCTGTTTTTAATAAACAACTGTAACTATGGATTGGAAAACAAATTTCTATAACAATAATATGACGGGTTGTTTATAACTACTATAATTATAACACCAAGCAAAGTGACTTTTCGAGACTTTAAATGTAATACATAGTTCCACGATAACTCAAAAAGACATGAACAAAAAAAAAGAATTTTATAATAGCCCTAACCTAACCTGATAATCCAGTCAAGGAAGGAGGTGTAGAGTGCCTGAGTAGATTCCTTTGAAACGATGAGCGATTCCTTCAGAAACTTATTCAGGGTGCAAGATATGAACAAACTAAAAGTCCTGATGTCTAGGTTGTGAGCTAGGGGGGGAGGGGGGGAAGGTCCCAATTTTCGGGTTTACGCCATTGATATATATACATAGATGAGAAAGGAAGCGATTAAATTGGTTCAACGGATTTGGAGGGGGCCCATCCAATTCAATATTTCACGAATTTAGTTGACTTACAACCATAGTGTCCAAAGCAAGTTACGCGGTACGCATCTGGTCAAAAGCATATGCAAAGGGTGTTCATACAATGTATGGAACGGACTATTCAGACTGTTGAAAGTCCGAGTCCTTACTACGCGGTGCCCTCGGGCAATAAACACTTGCATTGTTGTACATACTCACATCGTTATGCGATACGCATCTAGTCAAAAACACTTAACTTGTAAAAGGTGTTCATACAATGTATGGAATGGACTATTCAGACTGTTGAACGTCCGAGTCCTTACTACGCGGTGCCCTCAGGCAAAATACATGTGCATTTTTGCAGGTATTCTTACATGGGGGCTCGCGCTCGGTGTGGAGTCTATTGTAGGTCCCTTGCATGTTTCAATACCCGGCTTCAGAGCTCAGTTCAACTCGTTCCAGAAATCTAATTGAAATTTTGAATGCAGTATTTTCCATCGCACCGAATGCAAAAAGTTGTCTTTTATAGTAATTAAGGTGAATCTAAAGATTTTTCTAAAAAATATTTGTATAAAGCGTGACCAGTGATTTAGAAAGTTTACCAAAAATAGGCATTGCAACTGTAAAAAATAACTAGGTTGAATAATATAAGTGATGAACTTCGATGTCGTATGCGGCCCTCTACTTGAAAAGTCTGTAAACCCCTGCTTTGCAATCGCCTTCGTGCCCTTCGGACCACATTTTTTAGATCGGTAGAAGACGGAAATTGTCGAACTACCCCTCCCGTAAACCTCCGCAAGCCTGAGATGAACATGAATTTCGAAAATATTTGTAAGGCATAGCGCCTCTATAGTAGGTATATCTCTATGGTTTACGCATATATCTCGAAAATTTCGACGATTTCTGTATCAACGTCAAACCGATATTAAAGTTTGGTGGGTACTATACCTATCTATCTTTCGAAATCTAAGTAGGTTTTAAATTACAAAGTCTACGATTCATGGCAATGAATCAAACATAACGGTAATCGTGATTGTTGATTACCTGAAATATTATATTACACAAAAGTAAAAGATTATACATGTTGAACTCAACTCTTTAATTTTGATTTCACAATGAATTCTCCAATGACGCTAACCAATAGTAAATTATTCCACTTTTTTCCCCGGAGAGAAATTTCTGACCACCTCCAGAAGGGAATAATTTTAGGCCACCTAAACCTAAGAAAGGGGAGATAACCTTTTTTCACTTCACTTGGCATTTCAGGAAGGGGAGACAAAAAATCCTCGGCAATAAATATTTTGATGGTACCTACTGGGAATCTGGGGAATTTCCTGGTAAATTATGCGCCCTTCGGGTGATTTTTCACAAAAACGGTGGTATATAAATTATCCATTTATTATAATGATAATGTTCATAGAGAAAAAAAAACGCTTATATCGTTTAGGATTCATACGAGAAGAGTTATTATTTTTTTTAATAAAGACAAAAATTTCGGCGTTACGAATAACATGACAACATTAATCGTTACCTGGAAAGTGTTGCTTGTGTCAAGTTGAAGATTTTAGCCGGCCGCAGAATTGAACTCACGACGCCAGGGTGGGACCAAAACGCGATGCCAACTCATCCACTGACCAGTCGATGTATCTAAGTATGTAAGTAGTAGAGTACAATTAGCAATTTGTTGGATGTTTTAACCGGCTAAGTTTCCACTGTTTAACTACATTAATACTGTGATGAAATTAAAAAAAAAAATCTATAAAAACAGACGTAATCGTAAAGAATAAAAATTTTCCTAAAAAAATGTGTTGTACAAATATCAGTCAAAGTGATATTTTTCCTATACAAACGTTATATTATTTTTTCATTAATGTAACGCATAGCATGGGTTGGGGATGCATGCATACAGCATAGCTGGCCATGATGTGATTGTAGAAATATATGAATAACCCTTACAATATTTGATAATCTCCTACTGCCACCACAGTAAGCGGAAAACGTTGCTTGAGTCGTGATGGAGGCCTAAGCCAGCAGAGGAATCGAACACGCAATGCCCGGGTGGGACCCAAACGCGATGCCCACTCAAACACTGCCCGGTCTACATTGTACATGTTCAGTACCCAAGTTAATTGCCTACATCAGATTTTATTGCTAATGAAAACTAAACCTTTTCGAATAGGTGTTATGTCTTCAGCTAATTACGAGTCTTTGAAGAGTTGGAGAAGTAATTTTCAGAAGAATTTGATCAACAACGACAATGTTCCGAGAGATTACGGCTGAAGAATTCAAAGGGACTCCCTCAACCATTCTCTTCCGATCCGCCCTGTAAGGGAACTGGTGGGCAGATGCATTCGCCGCCAAGACCCGGACAAACCTCACCCCATAAACCCGAGCACCCCTGCTAACTCACCTAATGTAGACAACCACTGTTTCTCCTTTCGTATGGTGGGGGGTCAGAGGGGGACATTTTGGTCTGCGAGCTAGTCTAGGGCCTCGTTGCACTGTGGACCTCATCAATTGATGAGATAACCCAGCGGTTGTCAACCTTTTTAAGCCTGCGTACCCCTTGATTCTTACTACAATTTTTTTGTTCCTCGTACCCTCTTTCTATCTTTTGAACACTTGTAATGAAAGATGTGTTTCATTTGTAATTTTTTAATACTCTCGTTATTAAATGATTATAACAATCAAGTCACACAAATGCAATTTTATACAGAGTATAACACGACTTTTAGGCATTTTTAAGCAGTGATTCTACATGCGTGCCATGATATTGCGTTGCGTCCCAATTTGCAAAAATTGTACCCCAAGGGGTATGCGTACCACAGGTTGAAAACCACTGAGATAACCAATAGAGGTGACCTGTGGGCCTAGTCACTAATTTTTGTAAACCTCCGTTTCATGAAGTTACGGGTTTAGCTACGTCACATACCCGTTGTTGTTGTTATTTAAGTTGGCGAATCTGTCAAAATACGGGTATGTGACGTAGCTAAACCCGTAACTTCATGAAACGGAGGTTTACAAAAATTAGTGACTAGGCCCCCTGTGGAAGAGGTGTTGATTATCCAGTAAATGGTTTCGGGGGCAAGGGCGGATCCAGGATTTTTTTCTGGGGGGGGCACAAGGGGCTGACGGGCAAAAAAATCAGCAATTACTGTTGGGATTTTTTCTGGGGGGGGGCACAAGGGGCGGACGGGCAAAAAAATCAACAATTACTCTTAGGATTTTTTTCTAGGGGGGGGGCACAAGGGGCGGACGGGCAAAAAAATCAACAATTACTGTTAGGATTTTTTTCTGAAGGGAGGCACAAGGGGCGAACGGGCAAAAAAATCATCAATTACTCTTAGGATTTTTTTCTGGGGGGGGGGGCACAAGGGGCGGACGGGCAAAAAAAACAACAATTACTGTTAGGATTTTTTTCTAAGGGGGGGGCACAAGAAGCGGACGCGCAAAGAAATCAACAATTACTGTTACGATTTTTTCCTGAGGAGGGGCACAAGGGGCGGACGGGCAAAAAAATCAACAAGTACTATTAGGATTATTTTCTGGGCGGGCACAAGGGGCGGACGGGCAAAAAAATCAACAATTACTATTAGAAATAAACTTGAAGTATCATACTTCAAGTTTATTTCTACAAGTTCAAGTATGTATATGAAGGTTTATGAAAGTGTCAAAACAATCGAAAAATTAAATGTTTAATAAAGACAGCTTTAACTTCTAAGCATGCACTGTGATGGAATATCCACAGTACACAAAAATACCGTTTGGAGAAGGCACGTGCCCCCGTGCCCCCCCCCCCCCCCCCCCCTCCACCCCTAAATCCGCCCTTGCCGGGCGACGGTACCCATACCGCCTCACAAATTGATAGGAATTATACAAAACAAACATCTTTTAAATCACAAATCGCCAAGGAACTATGGTTTACGACGAAATCGCTTAAAAAACTTCTACCAACAGTAAAAAAATTACCTGTAATTTGTTTCTTTATACAACTAATTATTCCTGAATTAACTACTTTTCAAAGTGCGAATCACAATGAAAAGTATTAAAGAATGTAATGTGTTCCGAATGTTCCGTGATTTCCATAATATGTAAATATATATTCTAAGGTCTGGAGCGGGTGTGACATCGTGTGTTCTAATGTATATACGCACAGTGGGCCTTCCAGAACAAGCCAGCTTGACAAAATTATTTTATTTTCTTTCTTTCTTTATTGTTTCATAGTGCTTTCACACAAACGAAGTATTGAATTCCGTAAGTAAAAACTTAAAGCTTATATGATTATTTACGAACTATCATTATAAAAATCTTTCACGCCAATTTTTAAACGATGCATTGTGTTATTTATGGTTATCGAAGGCAATGAAATTTCATATAATGTAGAATACATTTTCTGAGTGCACTTTGAATGAATAGGGAATTATTATAAGCATGTAATTGAAATGATTCCAAGTTGTACATTTATCGTCTTGAGTCTGGATGTTTGCACCTACTTATGTAGGCAGAGATAGATATTAAAAAAAAAATATATATATATATATATATATACTAGCTTTTTCCCACGGCTTTGCTCGCATGGAATTAGGGGGGTTCCCACTTCGCCTCCTCCACCTTCCTCCCCCACCCCCCGCATCCTCCACTTCCCTCTCTCCCCTCCACCCCCCGGGTTTCTTCCTCCCCCTTCACCCTCCCTCCTCCCCCCCCCTCCCACATTTCATACATTAATTCCCGGTACATTCAGTTTTCAAACTGCCACCTATTCAAATTTTTGATACAAATTTCATAATGCCAGAGCTCAGTTATTTTATACAAAAAAAAATCCAATTTGGAGCAATCGTTCGGAAGTTTTGCGCACATTCCGGCGATTCCTTTTTTGGGATAGATATTAACTACGACGCCAATATCGTTTCCACGGCAACCGTTTGTTTTGCTTTTCTTCTGACGTTTGCAATCACTCGATTTTGTTAGGGACAGAAAACGTATGACAAATAATTTCATAACAGAGCTTATTCATAACGCCAGAGCTTGCCAATATATACAGCCTATATTACTCGCAAATAATGTAGCTTTCTATTAGTGAAAGAATTTTAAAGTTCATTCAGAATTTTTTGCGTGGAAGAGTAACAAACATACATACATCCATACAAACTTTTGCCTTTATAATATTACTAGGATGCATATATATTTATAATCAGTTTTGGCAAAAATATTATCTAATGAAATAAAGGTTTATGTGAAGTAACATGCATACGCACTAATTTACTTCATTTTCATTTGTAAACATATCTAAAAAAAAAAAAAATATATAATAAAATAAACTTATAGATAAATAAAAAATTAGATCAACACTTTCTTATTGTTTGGAGAACTTAAAACATAAAACAGAGGGAATGTGAACATTTTTAATACTTGAAAAGTAAATTAACCTTTACGACACTCGTCTCTGAAAATTGAAAACAAATGTTCTTGGGTGCACTCGGGTGAAAGTCGCGAAATACAAATTATAGTTAACCTTTCACACAAAATTTTGCTGAAGTAGACTGGTATGTAAATATTTTAATTGTCTATTTTATTCATTTTTTTTATTATTAAGAAAAATACAAGGTTTTCTTATAGAGTTGAATATTTCTTTTTTTTCTTTTTTTATTTGAAATACATACATATGACAGATTTACAGAAGAAAATATATGGTTCTTAAAAACTAGTTACAATAAAGTATTTTTTTGTTAATGAAACTACCTAATTTAATAAAGAAAAGCATTTCTCGTGTTTAAATTGGGGGGTCGTGCCATTACATTAAAAGGTAAAGAAAAAAAAAACATTTTATTGTTTGTTTGAAGTTAAGTAAATGCTAATTGAATTTAAGTAAAATGAAATAAAATCGGTATTGGGTTATGAGTTAAAAATGCTAGTGCGGAGAATAATCAACTTTTCTCATCGCAACCGCCCTGTCCCGTTGCAAGGATACGATCGCAAGAACATCTTTCGACGAAATTTGAATTCTCAGCCGCTATATCGTGTACGACTTTTGTCGAGCTGATTTGGTCTACACGGTCTTCTGTGCAACGGTTGACAGATTACACGCGGTCCGGCGTTAATAAGTTTCTGCCGTAAGTTAGTCGGACGGGATTCCCCGAATTCCGGGGGCATTTTCGGGGAAGGGGGTGCCGTTTGCTTTATTTGTTTTTCCCACCACATTACACGGAATGTGGCCATATTTTTTTGCCTAATGTCCCCCGGAGCACACTGCGTGACGAAATGCGGTAACTACTCCATCTACATAACATGTGAACTGTGAACCTTGCGTGGAATGTAGGTACTTGCCATAAATCATAAGGTCTGGAAAGTGTCTTAAAGGCGTTAGAACCTCAGAGAATTTGACAACAACTTATGTAATAATGTTAACTGTGTGCACAAGTTTGGGTTTAATTTGCAATTAGTAATATGGATATAAAAAAAATTGTAAACATCCTTAATACATAGTCAAGTCTAATATATAACTCCTCTCTCTGGTCCCCCCATTTTAAAATACATTCAGATTCAATCGAAAAAATTCAACATGAATTTCTAAGACGTATTAATTTTAAACTCGCTATTCCCATTGAAAACATGAAAAATTAGTTTATTAAAACTCTCAGATCGAAGAATTATATCCGACTTAATATTTATGTTCTAAATTGTAAATGGTAGATTAGTTCTGATTTAACTACGCTCATTGAATTTCATTTTCCCACGAGAACCACTCGTTCTAAAATCCTGTTAAAATACAACAATAACAGCACTGAGTATACGAAACACTCGCTTGTACCTACGTTACATGAAGGCAGGGCGCCTTCCATTGCGAGCGGAAAAGAGTAGAGCGGAGCGGAGTGGGAGCTGAGCGAAATAGTTTTGACCTTCCATCAAAAAAGAGTCACTTAGAAGATAGGTGTTTGCTTTCCACTGCCTGTGCGAGAGAAATGAGCGGGGCGAGCGGAGCGAGGTCAATGAAAAATGAGAAATAGTTTTGCCCTTCCATTGAAAACGAGTCAGTATCGCTTTGTTTCGAAGTGAACGGAGTGATTTTTATGATGTCAAGTACTTATTCTAGTGAATATGATTTTGACAGCATGTATGCAATGAAAAAAAATGTTACGTATGAATTAAATGTACATTTATAAAAAGAATCTCATCTCAAAAATGTAAAAACTTTAAAAAATAATTTACTTTCTTATTTCCGCCAATATCATCTCAATAATGGTTTTCTAAGCCGAATTCTTTATGTTGACAATCTTTGCTAGTCGTATCCTATAAACGAAATTGGCAAACGGCTTCAATAAACACCTCCATTTCAACAAAAACGCAGCGAGGCAATTGAATTGGCTACAGTTCTTGAGCAGAGTCCGCTAGAAACTAGTCGGCGATGGTGTGCGCGAGCGGTCTCTTTCGGACCTATTTTAACAAGTTCGGTCCGCTCCGCTCTCTTCGTTCCTGATGGAAGCACTTGTATGCAGTTAACGTGTGCGAGTCGAGCGGAGATCGTACGGAGTCCGCTCCGCTCGCATTAGCGGAGCGGACTCGTTCGAAACTATTTAACTCGTTTAGTCCGCTTCGCTGGCCTCGTTCTTGATGGAAGCACTTGTATGCAGTTAACGTTTGCTAGTCGAGCGGATTCCGTAATGAGTCCGCTCCGCTCGCAGTGGAAGGCGCGCTTAGTAATAGATACGCAGATGTGGCGGATCTATTTAACTGCACGGAAGCTAGGTGCAAGAAGGCTATACTATCAAATATTTTCAATCAATATTAATTTTATTATACTATAGTATTGTATGTAATTGTAGCTCTTTGTGTCATTTCTCAACCAAATGCCACAATTAACTATTAGGTATACAATTTTTTTATTATTTCTTATGTACAACTATGATTTTGTGACATGTAATCTGTTTTATGGTATATTTATACCGTTAATAAGTAAATATTGAAGTCAAAACGCGTACACTTATCATAAATACCGAAACGAAGTCAAGCGTACGACCACAAATGTTAATTAAATTAATGCACAACTATAGAAAAAGTACAGCATCTGTCCCCATCCCATCTTCCTCTGCCCCTTGCCCTTTCCTATTCCTTCTTCCTTCTAATATGCATATATATTTTTTTGTTATTTTCATTTTCATTTAATGGTTATTACCAATTACAAATTTATATTATATCATAATAACCAACATTAGCGTAAGAAACTGTTTTGGCTTGCTTCGCGTTTAACCTCTTGTATAACTCATCCCGTATAAAAATTGCTGTTTGTTTCTTACAATAAATAAATAAAATAAAATCATTTCATGGAAAAGAAAATGGGGTGGGACGTACAAGCCAATTTTTCGAATGTGGTTACAAAAGTTCGCAATCGAACACTAACTAATCATCATGCCGTTTCCTCGCTGGGATAGTCAGAGTGGGCGGACCACCAAACAACTCTGTCTTGGCGTATACTCCTTGCCTCATTCACGTTTATATCTTGAAATTCACGCTCTTGATCGTGCCATATCTTCGTCGGGTTTACCCAACTTCTTCTACCATTCACATTTCCGTCTATATTTTCCGTACACTCCTTTCTTCGTTCATTCACTCGACATGCCCGACCCATCTAAACGTTCCATTCCTAATCTTGCTCATCACGCCTTGCATTCTTTGCGGATCTCCACAACTTTCATCGCATTCGAACCAGAGGTCATAAAATCTTCAGTACGTAGGTAAGCCCAATCATCAATTTCCCTAACAGGCGACTAATGTATTAATTGCAAGACATACACGATTTGTGTTTATCATAGTTTACGCTCTTCAAATTTTGTGCCCTGTTTTAATGTCTAGTCTAGACAAGACAACATTACATTACAACCACAACATTATTATTCTTAAAGAACAATAGAGGTAAATCAGAGGAAAAGTTTTTACTGTTTCAGACTTACTGTTCCCAGCCATTATTTCGTTGGTACTTGTGTTGAATGTTCCTCGGAAACGTTTGACTTGTTGGAATTCTGAATTCTCCTCTACGCTGCGCGCTGGTCCGATATAACATTTTATGAGAGTGGCGTAGCAATAAACCCCAGGGTGACTGGGAAAGGTATACTTCGCCCTCATTACCTCATGTTAATGCATGTTTGTAATTACCAACCATCACTCGCACTCGAGTTCGACGGCTCCGGTCAAACACCCGTGCGTCTCGATCCGAGCCACTCGCGAGTCGGGAGCAGGTGATGCGTTTGAGTTCTTTTGCGGGCTCCGACTCCGAGGTCCGACTCCGTTCGAATCCGTGCGTCTCGGTCCGAGCCATTCGCGAGTCGGGAGTGGCTCCCGGGACCTGCTCCAAGAACTCTAAACAAGAAGTACTTTTAAAAGGAAGCACATCTCGGAGGCCTCCGGCAAAATGCAGAACTTACCCATGTCTAGTTAGCAGTGGTACCCGGGGTGAATTTTGTCCGGATCTTGGCGGCGGATGTGTCTGCCCACCTACTGTGTGGCGAGCTGTATCAGAAGATACTTTATGAGGAAGTCCTTTTAACTTCTTCAGCCGGACTCTCTCGATCTATCGCCTTGCACCACAGTGGAAGGGTGGATCTATTCGTCCGGCACCCCAGAAAAAAATGACCACCAGTTCCTACCCGTCCCTCATACCTTTTGATCCCAGAACTTCTGCTCCTTCCTTTCCATTAAAAGACCCACCACACCGCATCCCAAAAGATGACATACACCCTGAGGGCTTTCCATGTGCAAACTGGTAAAATGTAATCTGTCGATTTCCCATAAATACGTCATAAATAATAATTATTAAGTAAAAAATATAATATAGAATAGGGAACACATATGTAGTTGAATATAGGAATCATCATTTGCATGGTACTACACTCCTAGCATCTATTTCGATCCATTTTAAGATTGGACTATTCTTCCAACTGGAAAAAGTCGATACATTAGTTTTCATAGACCAAAATTAGTTATCTTTGCAAGAAGAAATCTACCACGTTATGATTTCTTAAATGATAGTATTTGGATTCTCTGGCACATGTATTGCCCAGTTCACCTAAGACTGGTGGAAGAAGCTGTCGCTACATCACTGTCTTAAGATTTTTTTACTTTTTTGTAAGGTTAACCAATGATATTGGTTAACCAGATTCAATTTCCACCAGACAGGACGGGACGAGAATATCGGCTTCGTTACGCCGTGTAATTAAAGACGGCAAGATTAAATCGGCGGGGATTTATTCAGTTAGGAAAAGTCCATTACTGCTGATTATGTATCCTTAACGTGAAGGTAACCAAATACACGTATAAATCAGCAATAAACTTTTCGGTACACACAAAAACAAGGAAAAAAAGCTGGAGTAGATTTTCTGATTTTCAGCAGGTGCCGTTGGTGAGCTAGAAGGGTATTGGTATTGTTCAAAATTTTATTAGAAAGAAAAGCGCATGTTTTTCTCGAGCTAATTAATTATGGGCATTTTTTCATATTTTTAAAAGTGCTTATGCGGGATTTACTCTATAGTGATTTTTTTTTCAACAATCAGCCAAGATTCCATATTCATTGTAAGTATATGTATTTAATTTAAAGAATAAATATAGTTTCAGGGTATAACAGCCCATAACCGAATGATTTTAAGCGATTCCTGAACATATTTGGAGTTAAAAACGTAGTTTAATCATTTTGCTCTTCGATGATATTTTATTAAATACAAAAAATATGTTTCTATCACACGTCACCACTGATCACACTCCAATCCATCATCGTGCGCACACGAGAGACTTTATAATTGGGAGTTTTTTTTTAAATTTTGTATTCCAACTGTCGCCGTGACTGTCGTCTCTCGTCTGCGGGAGATCTTAAAAACAATAAAAAATTAATTCAATATTTTAAGTAACTCTAATGCAATGCGTCCATTTGCATTGTTTATTGGGACAGTCCATTTGAATGTGTCTTGTAAACTTGACAAATAATTTATCACACTGTTTTAGATTTTTCTTTGCTACGTGTGGCGATGGGATCACGAGATATGCACTTTCTCTCCTCTGTTACCGTGCTGTTATAATGAGACGGAGTGCGCATCACGTAACCCGTTCTAGCTGAACCAGACTTCACAATTGCGGCGATTGGTGGAAAAATATTTTGTTTTGTTTTTAATTGAATAAAGATCACCGGACAACAAAAAGGACGCCTACGTTTTTTTCTCGAAACATGCAGGGGAATTGATAGTTAAAATCCTGCGGTATGTACTGTTACACCTTGAATATATGTAATAATATGCTATTGAAAAAATATATGTAAGAAAGATTCCATACTTTCGTCTTAAATTATTTAATTGTTCAAAAAATAAAACAATTGACTAACGAGTATTCAAACTAGGATATAGCCATGATGTAATTACAGGCCGTATAATAAAAATCATATCATGCATGATGGTTTAAAATTTAATCGAGCAGAATGTTTTCAATAGGATTAAATTCCCATAAATCGCGAAAATCTATTTTTGTTAAATAATATGTTCCACGTAGAAGATATATTTTTCTTTGTGATCAAAATCTAGATAAAGGTATCGGATTTTCCCGGTTCTGGTTGATCAAATGTCGGAGTATCAAATCTCGTTTCTGCTGACAAATCATTCTGTATAATCCCAATCAGAATCAGCTTTATCTTATTTCGGGCGAAATAAGACGGTTGGGTATAAAGTTTGGAAGTAACTAGATGATCCTTACAGAAGGCGCTTTTAAGCAGGTTAAAAAGTACCTCCCCCATCTTTGTTTTTTTATTGGTCACGTACCAATCAAGTCGGTGTATTTGGGTTGCAGGGGATGGCACAGCCAAAGTGCCTTAGAACGTTAGAACCTACTATATACAGGCCTGTAGTTAAAATATTGGACCTCATTTGTACATCGGATGTCGTTCCGTTTAAAAATCGGATGCCTTAAAACACGAAAAAAAAATGAGAGTGGGTAATTCACACGCGGTAGAAGTGAAACTAGAAAACCGCTAGATGTCACTTTCTTTTCTTTTGCCTGTTTCTTTTAAAATGGTTTGACGATTGGATAATGATTTCACAAAAAAAAAAGATTTTGTAGGATTCGAACCTCCGTTTGCTTGTTGTCTGTCTCTCTGGCCGCTGAGACTTGTCAGGCGTCTTGCCTACTGCGCTATGGGAGACACGCGCCGAGGTGCGAATTTACCGCATTATATTAGAACCGAGTATTTGTGTAGAACTGAGTTGTGAGGGATTTCGTCTGGGTTGTCAAATTCAACGGGCGATGGTTCGCGGTTTAGTGCATTTGTATACATAATTATACGTGTAACTAATAACTCACTTGAAACTTGACAGATTATATTTAATTTTAATCTCAAATTTAGCCAACTTTTTTTATTATTTATTTCTATCTATGATTTCTTTCTATCTATTCTACCTAATTATTTACATTTTTATATAATATATTTTGAAAACATTTTTACATATTGCAATTTTATTATGTTGGGTGTAAGGTAGGTTTCTCGACAAAATATAGCGTAATAATTATTTTTGCAACACTGGATCATTCCTGATGGTTAAACCTCTTGGTTTCAAACTACTTGACGAACGACTGTAGATGAGATTTTCCGGGGAGCATCTTGGTTAAGATTGCTCTAATTATAGCTAACCTTCGATAGTAGAAGGCACCAGAAAAATAGTGGTGAAAAAGCCAAATATCTTGGTCTCTTTTTATCAAGTGCCAGCTGGTACCCGGCATGCGTTGCTATGCCATTTAATAAATAAATTGTTTCTTACTGCGTGTCCTTTCCCATTGGTCCCGTTCTCCCGCGTCTCCTTCCCCTCTCGCGTTCCCGCTCCGCCTCCTTCACCTTCCCTCTCCCCACTCCACTCCCCCCCTTCCCCTTCCCGCGAACCCTCCTCCAGAGTTCACCTCCCCCCTCCCAGATTCTCCTCCCCCCTCCCGGATTTCCCTCTCCCTCTACCCTCGGCCCCCTTCCTTCCCGTATTCATTTACGGTACATTCAGTTTTCAAACAGCTCACGTGCCACCCATTGCAATTTTTGTATGCAAATTTCATAATGCCCATCAGTAGTTTCATACAAACCTTGTCCTGACAATAACGAACATACAAAAAAATAATTATTTAATTTTATGCAGTCGTTCGGAAGTTATGCGCATATATACATTTCGGCTATTCATTTTTATTTACATAGATAGATAGATAGATAGATTAAACGTCTTTCAATATTTGATGTCAACGTTAGGAGCCTTCATATTACTAGCTTCCTTAAAAAAACAAAAGGAGCGAAGAAATAAATAAAATTTTAAGCCAACAAAATCTACTTTAAGATCACAGACGGTTTTTTGCTTCTGCAATAAATTAGTTCGGATCTTCTCACTTACTGATTCCAAGCGAACGGAATATCACATTCTCACATAAGCCTGTGGTTAAAAAATGGAATAAGGTTTTTATGACGAAAACCTTGCGGGAATTTCTCAATTGGACGGAAATCGAAAGTCGTAACCCATCGGAAATGGGAAAAATACTAACGAAGCCAACGTTTTGCGAAACACAACTTTATTGATTGAACAACACGCAACATAGGGAAGCACATTCAATTCCATAATAGCTGTCAATTTCACGCACTGAAACTGAAAATATTTTTTTTAAATATAGTATTCTAGACAAAACCCGAGTTATTTTATTTAATTAAAAATATATGATTTTTTTTCATTTTGAGAATCAAATTTATAATATAACTAGCAGACCCGGCAACACGTTGCTATGGCTAACGAAACACAACGCCATTACCCAATCTTTATAAAATCCACACCACCCGCTTACCAGCTGCCCGCTGCCCGCTGCCCGCTGCATGAATTGAATATTTGAATTTATCGGCTTTTCTCTACTATAATAAGCATGTATTATACATATAAACCAAGTAACTCGCCACTAATTATACAATGCTTGCAATGCAACACTGGATACTTGAAAAGGGAAAATCAAATACCTACTTACTCTAGGACATCTATTTTCCAATTTCTTCCGTAGAACGAATTTCAAAAGTGACTATAGCATGGCCCGCCAGCCGTTTTAAATCGCACAAAAATATGTTTTCTTTAAATTTCTCGGCTTTTCTCCAATATAATTTACATGTATTATGCATATAAACATTCCTCTTCGATCACTCTATCTATTCGTGAAAACCGTATGAAAATCCGTTGCGTTGTTTAAAAGATTAACGCTCACATACATTATACTATGTAATATATAAAATGATGATGATGATGTTGATGATATGTACTGCAGATGATTGCGTAAGAAAAAACAACATATTACCTAACTTAACTCTGAACTGAACAAAACAATTTGATAAATTCGAAGTGGAGTATATTTACAATATACAAGTTTCCTGAATAATTAATACTGACATCACAATTCTTCAGTCAAAGAATAATTCTTGATCTGAAGAATTGTCCCACATCATTTTGAGTGCGTTCCTGTCCCATGCCATTTTTTGTTATATTTACCACCCAAATGCAATCACGCGAAAGATGGGGCATTTACTTCAGACACAAAAAAAATAAATTTTTTACTTATTGAATTGACATCAACGAGGTACCTCCTGAATGGAGATAATAATAATTGGATAATTTGTAAAGCGCTGCTTTTGTGAGAAAAATCACCTCAACGGCTTGCACAAGTTATTATCAGTTCTCAGGCTCTATTTAGTTTTTATTATTTACAAACATATTCAGAATTCAAACACATACCTACCAGTGGCAGTCGCTGCCCTAAAAATGTGGTGGTTCACTGATAATCCGTACCTAGGAGATAACGATTATTAAGCAACATTAGGTAAAAATAATTCCACGTATCTTATTTGGAGAGAAGGTATATTCTAAGCTGTTTTCGAAAGGCGAAAACTTCTACATATCGCTTTTTAGTTAAAATTTTAAAAAATTTGTACAGATCTTTTTTCTGTACATATAGCTTAATTTTTCATACATATGGTTGGCGTTGCGCGCTGGCGATGTTTGGGATATTCGAAACAAAAACATAATTCGTTCCGCTTGCAATCGGCCTGCACACCCGACAAGGCAACTTCGCGCGGAACTTTGAGAATTTGCTCTCCCTGATTCATATTATATTTGGCATTATGTTGGTAGGTGATATTTTTAATGAGATTCATAAATTTTATATTTTTCGGAAAGATATTATAGAGTAATTTTAGGCGATATAATTTTGTGCTGCACACGAACACACTGTGCAACCAGCCGCCCTTGATACTCGTACCTACTATAATTTAAAAGTGAGAAAAATAAACGGTGAGGAATTATTTGAAAATTCTTAAAATATCAAAAGTTGTGTATTTACATGTCAAGGAAATCGAGTTAGATGAAAATCTTCCAGAAAGACGTTGATTTTCCCAGAATCACTTTGTTGCCTTCTGAATATTTTATACAATATGATTGCGGCGTTTTCATAATACAAGAACGGTTTTTGATATCGCAGGCTATTATCTAAAATAGGGTTTCTCAGAGTTTCTTTATTTATAAATAAAATGAAGAAATCATGAAGAAATGTCATTACTTTAAAGAGATCATGAGTTTTCGATACAATCATCCCGTCTTATTATTTTTGTCAGACAGCTTTCAATGGCATTATAAGATAATTAAATCACTTCGAGGAATAAGTTGTCAAGAGCACATTCAGATATGTTTTTTTAGAAAGATAAATCTTAAAGATACGTCTTAAAGACGTACTTAATATTAAAAGAGCGCATTTGACATATTATCATACTAAATTAAAGGTAGTTTAATAATTAGTTAATGAATGCAGTAAAAAAAACTTTATTTATAACCACAAATTTGTTATTAAAACTGGCCGGTTTTGCTTAGCACAAGAATCATTAAGATACAAATTATACTAATCAAAAAAACATTGTGCATATTAATATACACATGTAGAGTGATACAAAATATAAAATAGAATAAAATGGCAGTGAGATAGCAATAAACTAAAATTTAACATATTAATGAAGAGAAAGAAACCGACAATACATAATGCATGTACTACATTATATAAACATTGTCTGTATTAAATACCATATTTTATCGAAAAGGCAACACTGTCAACTGAAGTGGTGATGAAGGCATAGTGGGAAATTTTATGATTTTATGGGAAATATACCTGCCGAGCGATTGTCTATCTTTTGTGAGATCGAGATAGATTTCGGGGGAGATCTCGCGGCATATCTCCTTTCAGATTTGTGATTTTCTATGAACAAATAATAATAATAATAATAATAATAATAATTTGTACATTGAAGTTTACAAATTTCTAATTGATTAAAATATTTCATATTCACTATATTTTTTCAAGTTTTATGTAGCTCCTACAATACATCTTGAACTTTCCAATTGGTGTGGACTTTAAAGTTTCTGGTAGTGTGTTATACAACTTCATTCCCTTGTACAGTAGACTGTTCTGTGTATTTGCTTTGTCTTTTTTTGTAGCCTAATTTCCTTGCACGTCCTTGTGTTATATCTGTGAATGTCTTTATTGTACACAATTTTATTTGAGAAGTATTTTGGTAACGTGTTGTTCAATATTTTGTGGATAAATACCATCGTGTTCAAGGTCAGCATCTGTTTCACGGTCAACCAATTTAGTTCCTTTAACATTTTAATTATTTTTGAAAATCTGTTTCATCGAAGAATTATTCTCATAGCCCTGTTTTGGAGAATTTGTAACTTATTTTGTTCTCTTTCGTTACATAGGAAAAGTATACTTGAGCAGTAGTTGGAAGTGTGGAGCAATAATTGAATTGTATATGGTGATTGCAGTTTTTCTAGAAATTTTTGGCCGAATTCTTCTAAAAAAAAGATATCTTTTTGCCAAAAAAAGATATCTTTTGGGTGTATTCAGCATGTCTATTGAAGTTTAGTTTGGAATCTAATATAACTCCTAAGTATTTCATTTCAGTAACATTTTCAATAATTTCACCATCAATTTTAATTTTGCTTTCACTGGATGTCTTCTTGTATCCGATCACCATACATTTTGTTTTTTTTGTATTTAATTTAAGCTTATTTATTTTTAGCCATCTTGATACATCATTTAGTTCATTATTTAAAATAACTATTAGTTCTTCATAGTTATCTCCAATTAAGTATATTAGTGTATCATCGGCAAAAAGTCGTACTTTGCATTTTGAAAATATTTTCACCATATCATTAATATAGAGTATGAACAATAGAGGTCCAAGGACCGATCCCTGTGGTACTCCTAACTTATTTTCCATTGGTTTTGAAAATTGATTATTTATTTTTGTTACCTGCTTTCTGTCTCTCAAATACTCTTGTATTAATTTAATGGCTACAGATGAGAAAACAATTTCTTTAAGCTTTCTTATCAGTATGTCTCGGTCTATAGTTTCGAATGCCCTTTGAAAATCCAAAAATATTGCTAAGATAAATTTATTATTATTCATTCCTTCCTTCCATTCTTCGAAAATTACGTTTAATGCTGTTTCACAAGAGTTATTAGATCTGAACCCTGATTGCTCTTGGTATAAAATATCGTGTTTATCTAGATATTGCAAAATTTGTTCTTTTATTATAACTTCAAGAATCTGCTCATAATTGGTCGGAATTCTTCACATTTTCTGGTATTTTTAACCTTTGGAACCGGTATAATAGTAGATATTTTCCATGACTGTGGAAATTTTCCTTCTTCAATCGTCTCATTGATAATATTTAATAGAGTTGATCCAATTACTGGAAAAGCATCTCTTATTTTACTAATAGTTAATCCATCTGAACGATTCTTTGATTTTATTTTGTTTAAAATGTTAAATAAATATTCTGCATTTATTTTTCTGAAGACCAATGATTCTTTGTTTTGGTCGATATTATCATTTGTGGGGTTAACAGCAATGTTGGGTATTAATTTGTTAATTTGAATGATACTTTCAATAAAATATTTATTAAAGTTATTAGCCATGTTTTCTTCGTTTATCTCTTTTGGAAAGTTTACAATTTTTATGTCGTCTTTGTTTTCGCCATGTACTAATTCTTTTATGCTTTTCCAAATTTTTTTGGGATCCCCTTCTTCTGGGTTTATTTTATTTTTTATGTAGTCATTATGCGTTCTTTTTATGTCTTTGGAGTATTTGTTTCTCGCTTTTTTGTAGTTATCCCAATCCGTAATACTATTAGTAAGGCATGCTCTTTTGTATAATGCATCTCTATCGTGCTGCATCGTACGTAGTTCGCTTGTGTACCATTTATTATTGTTTTTTTTATGTATCTTCTGTTCTGGAACAACTTCATCAATGGATTTTTTTAAGTTTAATATCATCTGGTCAGCTTTTTGGTTATATTCCATTTGATTTATTCCATTCCAATTAATAGTCTCTAAGGATTGAATGAAAATTTCCTTTTTATATTTTTTGTAATTTTTAAATGTTGTTATTTGTGTTTCCTTACTGGAGTTTCATTTTTCTCTGTCATTTATTAGAATTTGAATGATGTTATGGTCCGTAATTTTAGGATTATCTAGTACTTTAATATTTAAGTTGAATTTATTTGAGATTACCAGATCAATCGTCGTTTTTGAGATATTTGTAATTCGTGTAAAATCTTTGACTAATTGTTTCATCCCTGTAGCTTGTATAATAGATTTCAGTTTTTTTGTTTATGTGGCGACGCATTACCTTTCGCCTTCAGAAAGAAGATACGAGAAACATCTCCTAATATTTGCGCGCATCGGCAAACCTACTTGCCTAGGTACCTTCCTACCTATACTGGCCACGACGCACTTTCTCGCCTGCCGCCCCGATAAATAATTATATCGCCGATACATAATAATATAAAAAAAATGCAAAAATCAGTCATTTTAAATACATGTAGGATTACAAAGGATTTTTTAAATATTTATATTGAGGGATCGGTAGGATTTATAGGTTCATTTAGAAATGCCACAGAGCCGAACCCTCTGATATGAAAATATCTGGAGTCGGTGAATTATATTCCCATTTGGTCTCTAGTAGGTTGACATGTTGTTCTTGTATTGTTTTGTATTTATAATACTTATATAGTGCAATTGCATAGCGTGGATTCACTAGATGATCATTTGGGGAAGTGTATGAAAGGGTTTAGTTTTTCCTTCTTTTTTTTTTTTTTTTTTGGGGGGAAAATTTAACACGGACATTTAAATCTGGTGCGTAAAAAAAAAAAATAAGTGATATGGATACGCAGCATACAGCATCCTGTAACGGTGTTACCACAGCGCATCCGGTAACACCGCGAAAACGAGGGAATCGGTAGAGACGCATCAGCATGGACACACCGACCAGCATCTACCCGGCTTTCCTGCAAACCCTGGCCTCATCTTTTAAGCGATACTTCGCATCGCTGGGGAAGGAGTCTGTGGCGACGCATTACCTTTCGCCTTCAAAAAGAAGATACGAGAAACATCTCCTAATATTCGCGCGCATCGGCAAACCTACTTGCCTAGGTACCTTCCTACCTATACTGGCCACGACGCACTTTCTCGCCTGCCGCCTTTTATTTTTCGTCCTCTCTCTACCGATACGGACCGCTCCCTCAACTGGTGACCCCGACGTGACACTGGAAGGTACGGGAACATACGCGGTGCCGAATATTCAGGCGGCTTATAAAATCTAGACCTTTCTAGACGGTGGCGATATTATCATTTATCGGCGCGGCAGGCGAGAAAGTGCGTCGTGGCCAGTATAGGTAGGAAGGTACCTAGGCAAGTAGGTTTGCCGATGCGCGCGAATATTAGGAGATGTTTCTCGTATCTTCTTTCTGAAGGCGAAAGGTAATGCGTCGCCACATGTATATGTCTGCATTTGCTTTAACATTTATATTAAAATCTCCAGCTACAACGTTTATATTTACATCTTGTAAATTTTCCATGCAACATCTTTGAAAATATGTTAAAAAGTCGCACTTGCTTGTGTTTGGCGATCTATAAATTACAGTATATACACCTTTCTTGTTTCCTGATTTAATGGTGATGGCTAAGATCCAACAATTTTTTTCAAATTGATTGTTCGATATTACTTCATATGGAATTTTATTGCTTAAGAGAATCATCACTCCCCCTGTATGTCGACTATGTGAGTCGCAACGGATGGTATTATAATGTTCAAATCTAATTTCACTATCTTGAATATCTTCAGTAACATGTGTTTCACTCATCATAAGCAAAAAAGGTTTCTTCTCCTATAATAGTATTTTTTTACCTCTTCGTAATGTGCCATGATGCTTTGTATATTCAGGTATATAATTTCATCTTTCTCGTAACTTTTTTTTATAAAAAAGAGATTCTGCTCATTTTTGCTTCTAGTTTTCTTTTATAAATTGGGCACTCCTTGCTCATGGCTGAGTGACCACTATTTAGTTTCAGTCCTAATCTATTGCTAGTCATTATACAATTGATGCACTGAATATCCTCCTCGGTGCATTCTTTAACATCATGATGTTTTGCGCATTTTGGATTTTAGGTTTCTGCAATCTATAGCCTTGTGATTAAACCCATTACATTTAAAACATCTCATGATATTTAAATTATCAAAGACCCTGCATCTGTCCCATCCAATATTTATTTTTTCTTCCTTTAACATAATGTGGTATGTCTTTCCGTCAACGTCAGCATATATGGTGTAGCTTGTTTGATTTCGTAGATTTTTTGTTTCTTTTACAAATGTTACTTTTATTTTTGAGTGCTGTTCAAAAATAAACTCATTTTGACACTTAATTGTCCTTTCCATTTCTTCAAAAGAATATTTTTCGGTTAAGCCTATAATTTTGACAGATGGATTTTTTTCTTGGGGGATTTTTACATCATATTTGTCACCTATCTTTGAAATTATTTGCTCCTCCATCTTTTGTATTGCAGCTACGTTCTTGCACTCCACTATTACTGCCCCTTGTTTAAAATTTCTAATTCCAGTAACACCAAAATTAACAGGATCTATGTTTTGTTTTATTTCATCCTTTGTTACCATATTTTTTTGATCCTTATCTTTCGGCTTAATAATGATGACAGGTTCATGTTTTTTACATTTACTTGGTTCTTCAATAGATTTACCATATTTCGTAATTTCAGCATACGATTTAGACTCAATATTTAATTTTAAATCTTCAATGTTCTTATCAATTTTGTATAATGACTGATACAATCTGTCGAGTCCCTCCCCTTCTTTGGTAGTTGGTGCCTTGTATTCCTGGACCATGGCTTCAATGTGGTTCAACATTTCACACATTGCCTCAATTAGGGAGGTTTTTTGATCCTTTGACAAGATGTTAGATGTTAATGTCTTATTAAAATTTTTCATTAAATTTATTGCATTTTTCAACCTCTCTTCTGGAGTTAGGGAAGTCATTTTAAATTATTTACTTTTATTTATTAAAATATAAATATTATTTTAATTTTTATAACTATCACCATCTATTGGGCAATAGTTGTATTAAAATATTTTCTTTTGCAAATTACGCATGCATTGCCATCTGTTGATCAGTACAGCAACTTAATTAATTTTATTACTGTATGTAGGTATTTACTGCCCTCTATTGAAAGGTAGCATAAATATACCATATGTAGGTAAACCATACAAGTTGTTCAAAATCACAGTTATTTGATTTTATAAAATCAGTTTCTCTTATGAAAATGGTTCAGTACGTACATAATATTAGCTCCAGAATTACCGCAGCACAGTGATGCACTGCTACACCAGTTTTTAACGATCAAAATAAACTTTTTTGCGTTTTATTCCACTATTTTTACGGAGCAAAATTAAACTTGACGTCTGGCACTAACTATTGTTGTTGTACTAATAATCATGCATACTTGCAGGAATTCGTGTTTAAACGACCTGAACTAAAATACGTGACAATTCACAGCTGAAATTCTGACACCGGACAATGGAAAAAGCAAATAACAGCCAAAAAAAATCACACAAATCTGACAGGAGATCTCGCCCGAGATCTATCTCGATCTCACAAGGTGGAGAATCGCTCGGCTGATATTGCCCAATGGACACATTTAATTTATTATTATGTATACGACCTTTGTTTTAACGGTTTTCTTTATTTAGAAGACTTCCAAATCATGCAATCTGTTATTATTATTATTACTATTCTTTAAGATAAGGAAACAGAAAGCATTCATGTCATATTCAGATATTTACCGTCACGCACTTGTATTACCATTTAAGATTGTTCCTAGCTTTGAGATAACAAACACCATCTTAAATATTATTCAGTGCAACACCCACACAAATATAAAACTGAACTATAACAACGACGTTCACCAATATAATACACGACAACACAACAAACTACATATATCAAAAATACACTCAACAAAGTTCGGACTGAAATCATTAGAATACATTGCGTACACTAACTATAACAAATTGCCTGAAGAATTAAGACAGGTATATGCCTCTAACAAATCTCGAAACGATATATTGAAATCCTATTTTTTCAAATGTTATTTGGAAAACGAGTCATAAGTAGGTACAAACTCTGTTCATGGGCGCAGTTTATATCTTTTTTAAATCTTATCATGTATTTTTTTATGTAAACATCTTGTTTTAGGTCTGTGTATTTTTGAGCATGTACCTTTTATTGTATTTTTCCTGATTTGTTTTTTATGCATTTCTATAGTCCATCATGGAGGATACTTTATTTTAACTTTGTGACACCAACAGTACATAAATCAAATGAGTGCTTATAATATTATTCACAAAATCTTATAAAACATGTTTCTGTGAAATATTTGTAAAGTGATTCTTCATATGTTTGTTTCTGTATGTTGCTTCTGTAAAATGTTTTGTAAAATTTTTCTTCATTTATTGTGTCTGCATATTGGGTTGGGTTGGGTTTATCTTTTCAAATGTACCAATTGGCGATCCCTTAATGAGTTTTGATAACTCATGGGAATGCAACTTCGTTGTATGTTTTATTTAAATAAATAAAAAAAAAAAAAAAAAAATATTAGCAATTTTAAACTCTGATACTCATAAAACTAATATTTTCACTAATTATAACTTGTTCTGTGAAGGAAGTATGTCGGTACGTGCCGAATTATCGAACTTGAAGTCCACAAGGCAAACATTTACGACGTTGTATTTTCATTCCGGTAAAGTCAACATGCAAAAAGTTTATCTTCGACTTCCTCAGCAGCTTTTCCCTCTCCGCAAACTTCATTGCCTTTTCTTTATTTATTTTACGAATCGGCGTTGCAATCAACGTGCTCAGATTTTTCAAAGTTTGTTGCGTGTAGGATTTATAAACTCTCGGTGTTTTCTCGACAGCGTAACAAGCTATTCACAGCTCGATAATTTTGTTCCACATCTTGGAAATAATCGTATTATTTAGTTTGTGAACTAAAGAAAGAAATCTAAGCTTGGACATGGACAAGTTCTTCGTTTCAGTGGATGTTTAGTTCTCGAATCGGATATACATAGGAAACGCAGCGAAAGTTGAAAGCAACACAAAAGCTTAGCGTTAAATGTATTTTTGCATCGGTAGAAGCTTTCACCGGCGAGGAAAGCCCTTCGTTTTATTTATGCCTACGTATTGTAGGTAACTAGCCGAAAACGGACAGCAAGTGTATATGATGCTTGTAAAATAATATTGCTATGAAGCTCGCGGCATGTCCTATTCTAGGCACCAGTTCGATATCGCGAGTGCCATTCAAAGTCATTATTTTAAGTTCACATTGTTTTAACAGATTTAGTTGTGTCAGTTTTTCTGATACAATTTGTTTATTTTACTTTTCTACTAATTTATTCATCGGACTCGTGTACTAGGTGCTAATATGTAAGTATATAATACAAACAATGGCTGCTAATATATAAATTTACTATTATATATTTTTTTAAATAGATATTTTTCATAAAAATATGTATGTATTCATTTCTTATCTCGTTTACGCCTACTTATTGTGACTAGCTGAAAAGGAACAGCACCGTGTTATATCAATATCAATATTGTTAATTAGATATTACGCATATGAAATTAGTCCTGAAGAAAAACGTGCAGATAAACTACTATTTCAATAACCTTCAGTTATTTAATATCACCTAAATAAAATAAAAGTTTGCATTTCAAAATGCATTCCATGTAACCTACTTCACAGCGCTTTGGTTTCTGACTCCGAATTGTGAAATAATCATTGGTTGTTTTTATTTTTATTAAAGTCTAAAGTGATGAAGTCAACTAAGATTGATGTATAGACCTGTATGCCTTTTTGCGTTATTTGTTTTTGGGTTGTTGGGCTTCCACCTTCTTTAGCCTAAAGAAGGAGGTAGCGCAACAGGGCATAACACCCCAAAAACCAATAATAAAAATGCATTTGGCCGTGAAAATCTAAAATCTAAAAACGTTTGCTTTCTAAAAAATGTTTCAAGTTTTCGAATTTACCCATTTTTATATCCTATGGGAAAGGAATGTCTTGTACCAATCTCCTTTTTCTTATTATATTTCCCACGTAGTTTTTTTTTTAATTTAAAAACTTTTCAACTCACAGCTTGGCTTAAGTTTTGCAATTTAAGGCAAATTATATTTATTATTTCTCTTTTTGATACTGACAATTCGGTGGAATTCCGTTAAAAAAGTTTTATTTTTCTTTTATTATATCAAATAATATTTCTAATTAAATTAATAAATATTCCTGTAAAATAAGCATTACTCAATTTATCAAGAATTTCACTCTTCATTTATTAATAACCAACTACCATGCAGGATACGTTTTAAGATTTTCACGGCCAAAAGTATTTTCATTATTTGTTTTTGGGGTGTTATGCCGTGTTGCGATACCTCCTTCTTTAGCCAACGTTTCGGACATCGTTGCAGTGTCCATCATCTTATCCGAAATGTTGGCTAAAGAAGGAGGTAGCGCAACACGACATAACACCCCAAAAATAAATAACGGAAAATAAATAACGGTCGAATCCATTGAGCATTATAGTGTCTTAGCGGTAAGAACCGCTAAGACACTATAATGCTCAATGGATTCGACCAGTGTGGTTGGCAGCATTACAAGCCATCTGTATTCCGAGGTTGGTGCCCATGCTTCGCAAAGTTCGAGAGCGCCGCGGGCACAGTAGTACTTCAGTTTGATTCCAGGCGACTTGTGAGACGGCCGACGGCATGTGGATCCTGACAGAAACTCGACGGGCAGAAGATCTCACAGATTCACAGACCTCATGGGAATTATCAATCACGTATCGTTATTATATTTTCATTGGTTTTCTCATACATAATTTAACAGACTATTTGTCGTTTAATAGTTCTAGGGCAATTTTAATAAACGACTGGCGCCTTCCATCTTTCAATCTTAGAAGCAACTTATGATACAATATGCACTGTTTTCTTGGAGCAGTCACCATACCCTGAGTATAATCATTTAATTTATTTAGAGTCTCTTTTGTTGATCAAACCTTGTATTTATGATTAAATATTATATTCCCTTTATAGCCTTTAATTTCATTTAGTATTGATTACCATATTCACATGTCTTACCTACCCTGAGCTTAGCATTACCTTACTACAAGATTTAACTTTCATAACCTCAATATTCCATACTGACAGTTAAGATGTCGATTCACACATTTAAATACCACGAGGTTAATCAAATACGTTTAATTACGTTATATTTTGGCACCAACGTGACGTATAACGTTTCAGTAGCGCCCAACGTGCTTTGAACTATTTTATCATATTTTGTTTCGTTTAAAATATATTATCTTGTGGGTATACATTTTTTTTGACGGTGGAATTCTGTGAGGTCATCTGCGTTTCTAGATGGATTTACATGTAAGTCTTTTTGAACATTTAATGTTAATTTATTATTGCATATTCTCTTTGTCAGCCTGGATCAAACTCATTATTTTATTCAATTCCCTTTGAAACTTTTATTGTAGCCGTGAATAATTAATTAATGCTCAAATATTGTTCGCTTCTCGCAGATTAATTATGACAAACTTTGTAACCACTATTTGACTATTTGAATCTTAATTGTTCGTTGAATTTGAACGATCTATTTTATCATATTCCTTGTTGTGTTCAATACATGAAATACAAAAATCGTCTAATTATTTTTTCTGATTTTTTTTTTCAGAAGATGTAGGTACTTTTTTAGCCTCAGTTTGTCACAAGTAGCATTCATGGCTTCAGGAATCACATGGCGTTAATCTGGGATTATAGGTTATTATGCCGAGTACAATTTAAATTGGACCACATTAATAATTAAATTATGTAAGTTAATAATTATTTAAAAATTCTTTCTTGTGTTTTAAATCGGTTTCAGATTGAAATTTTGTTTCAGATTGTTAAGCGTCATTTTCGAATTATTGATGTTCTTTAAAAATTAGTAGGAAAATCCTTACAACTAAATTTTATTTTTCATTTATGAATACGGACCTTGGTGACTCTGCGCCCCATACACTTTTACTGGAAATTATCTGAGCTTCTTCATTATTTCTTAAAGATTATCGTATTTTTGAACATTTACATCCTGGTGATTTAGGGTATTGACAAAAAATTTTTTTTTTCATGCGACCCAAGTGAATTTTTGTCACGAACAAGGCTATCTTTGTCAGCCGTTTGTTGTTTTCTTCCTTTAACCATGTTTCAAATATTTTATTTCTTTAAATAACTTTTCATAAATATGTTTTCAGTATGGCCAGCATTTTTCTAATGATAAGCGGTGGAAATCATTTTAGACGTCAGTTTCTTCACGCTGATCAGCGGTTTTGCTGGGACCAGTTCTTCGCAACAAGCGGGTTTAATTTTTTTTCATTTATTTTATTACTAGTGGATATAATTGTATTGACAGATTTTGACTTTTGGGAAGTTTTTAAATCATTAATTCTGTTATTATCTTCTTTTGGTAATTTTTTTAAATTATTAGATCCGTTTTGCAGTTGATGGTTTTTCAAATTTGATGAGCTGACATGAAGATCGATGTTTTAGCTCATTCCTTTTGACAAATCTATCGTTTAGTTAATGGGGATTTAAAATCTTTTTGGTTTAATTATCGATTTAAATCTAATTTTATTGGGGGTTGATAAACTTTACCGATGTCCTGATTTCAGAATAATCTGTACAGTATTCTGTTGCATCATGATATATTAAACTTTATCAGGGTAGATTCCTTCATTTTGTTAGCATCGGAGGACATTTTTGATATGTGTCTCGATTGAAAATTGCTGGTTTTAATCGGGACTTACAGATCACAATGATTACTTTGATCTCTCAAATATTTAGTTTTATTGTTCTGTTGGATTTAAATTATTGGGTCATTTTCTTAAATTTTTTTTTAACTTCAGATCTTTTGCACATTTAATTTTGTTCTCAGGTTTTCTTCTAAAAATGGGCATACGTATTGATTTCATCGGGATTTTTCATATGTACGTTTCAGGAGTTTAATTTACGGTTCATTCTGGGATTGTTATTACATCCTTTTAGGGTTTTACATGTGATAACATATTGTTAGTTCGTGCTGTGTTTTTTCTCTTAGTACGGATTTTACAAAAATTTATTTTTTATTTTTTTACTGGAATTTTTTTCTCATAGTGACATCTGTGGTCAGTTAGTAGTACTTTCTAGCATTGAGTTGTGAGGCCTCGCTTATCAAAAGCATAGTTATATTCAGGTTACATAGTTTGACGATAGATGTCAGTAGTGGCATTACTGAATTAATATAAATATAAATCGAACAATTTTTGTCATGATTTACTGCGATACTTAAATTGGTTTTTGCGTGATATCAGATAAAATTTGAGCGCACATCAAATTACACTTCCAGAAGTACCATGTCTCTTTTGAGGGATTATTTTATTGATTTATTAATTGTTATTAAATATTTTATTTGATAAATACAGCGTTGGTTTGTTCCGTCACAAATAAATGCTCATATTTTTCAATTGTGTTCGTGTACGTTTTGTCTGTCTGTAATTTGTCTTGTGTTCGTAATACATAGTCAGGTTGTTTTCTCGGGGTGGTGTAGTAAGTACCTGCATAAAACAGGTCATTCTTGCGGTGGTACCATATAACTGGTGTCGCAGTTTAATATTCTGATCAGGTATTACCTCGTCAGGTTTTCGCGGAAAATGCGAACGTTTAGCACATGAATATACACATGGGGCGTGGCTACGCTTATTTTATTGATCAATATTTGGAAGTTGGTTTCATATCATCTCTTCGGAGGATTTTTAAATGATGTGTAAACAGACTCTTGGTTATTGTTGATTTTGATGATAAGATTTGCATATTTTATCTGGTTCTGGTTAGTTCTGGATAATGGGAACAATTCATTTCCCATCTCCTCGGAGGTTTTAGCGGAATGACAGTTTGGCATAGGGCCGTAGGTGGTGTTTTAACACAAAACACATGTGGTACATCGTAATATGGTGTATTAATATTACATTAAATGGTGATAAATTTCACTGCAATTCTATCTCTTTGAGGATTTACACGAGATTATGTGTACGTATTTAGTATTTATGTCTTGTGGTTGTTTAGGTTTAACAGATATATTTTTATGCGTGTTAATTAATTGTTCAGGAAAATATTTCGGAAGATAGTATAATTTTTTTTCTACAAATTTATCTTTCACATTATAAACGGGGTCATTTTACAATGAAGATATTTTTACATTATTTTTTATAAGAATTTTAAATAGTAATAAAAGATATTTCTTTTGTTTTAAAATAACAATTAACTTTCATTAATTTTCTACGTTGAGTGTTATGTGTTCACTTTGTTCCTGATCTCTGTTTCAGTTTGATTTTATGAGTTCATATTTGAATATTAATGTTGATCTTTTTACTGCACTTCGACCATGATTATTTTTTTTTACATTTGGAATTAGAGAGACAAAATTTTTTTTAAGTCTGAAGTTAGACATTGTTAAATATTTAATAAATTTGGAATTATTTTCTGGGCGAATTCAGCGACATCTATGTTCTCAAATTATAATCAACACTATATTCTTGGGAAATGATTTAATATTTATTGATATAAATTTTACTTGCTGTTTTTGTGAAGTCTAATTGAATATAATCATAATGGCATTTTTCATTTTTGATTTTGATCGATTAATTTTTATAATTTGAATATTGCGTTGTGCTTCTGTGGTGATTAACAATAGAATATACATAGAATTAAATGATGTATTCTATATAATTATTTCAAGGTTATTTTCAATATGGTCAGGGTGACTTTTTGCCTTTTAGGATCTCAGTCGATGAAGTTTTTTGGTACTTTGGCACTGTTTTAATGTAATATAATATTTTAAAGTTTCATCTTTAATTAGATTTTGTTTTGAGAAAACCAATTGTAGGCAGGTTCAGTTTTAGGGAACGACAAGAAACTGGATTATTTGGGTCTCACAATCTGGACTACATCTTCAACTATTCGAACTACTTCACATCGGAAGTTCATCATCTTACTCGGATGGCGCATTTCATTGCAGTTTTCTGATCTCCACTCTATATGGAACTTCTTGCACTTTCTGTCACTCAAGGATTTTCTTCAGCTTTCACAAGATGCAGTCTTGACCATCATACATCTTCATTCATATTGGGCGGCAGAGCTAGCAGCGCGGGAAAATTTTCATCACCTACACAGAACCTCACTTAATGACTTTCTTCTGCTCCAGTTTGGATTATTCATCATAAACGCAAATGAAGATCCAATTAGTGCGGCGAAGTACGCAGACGGAGGAATGGTCTGATTTCGGCGTTTTTTTTCATCTCTACCTTGGGCCATCTTGGGTCATCAGTTTTGGAAGAAAGTAATATCAGAAGACGCTGAATTTGAGATTTCAGACCAAATGTTTCATCGCTACCTTGGGCCATCTTGGGTCATCAGTTTTGGAAGAAAGTAATATCAGAAGACGCTGAATTTGAGATTTCAGACCAAATGTTTCATCGCTAACTTGGGCCATCTTGGGTCATCAGTTTTGGAAGAAAGTAATATCAGAAGACGCTGAATTTGAGATTTCAGACCAAATGTTTCATCGCTACCTTGGGCCATCTTGGGTCATCAGTTTTGGAAGAAATTAATAGCAAAAGAAGCTGAATTTGAGATTCCGGACCAGATATTTCATCTCTACCTTGGGCCATCTTGGGTCATCAGTTATTGAATGCATCATAATTGGAGAGAAGCTGCATAGATTGATGCGTCTTTCTGTTCATCGCATTATGTCATGGCTTCAGTATTGCAGTACGGTGGTCACCGCTTCCTCCATGAAGTACATTATATGGATTGGGAGTACTTCTATCACCAGGATCCTTCCGGCTAACAATCATTATATTTTGGCGTCTTCCAAGACTAACATTTACGACCAAGGCTCACATAGTATGCAGTTCTCTTCAGGAAGTGACACATGGACCTCATGATTTCCAGGAGGAAATATTTTCTCTTTGGTGGAGGGGTAATGTAGCGGTAAGAACCGCTAAGACACTATAATGCTCAATGGATTCGACCAGTGTGGTTGGCAGCATTACAAGCCATCTGTATTCCGAGGTTGGTGCCCATGCTTCGCAAAGTTCGAGAGCGCCGCGGGCACAGTAGTACTTCAGTTTGATTCCAGGCGACTTGTGAGACGGCCGACGGCATGTGGATCCTGACAGAAACTCGACGGGCAGAAGATCTCACAGATTCACAGACCTCATGGGAATTATCAATCACGTATCGTTATTATATTTTTATTGGTTTTCTCATACATAATTTAACAGACTATTTGTCGTTTAATAGTTCTAGGGCAATTTTAATAAACGACTGGCGCCTTCCATCTTTCAATCTTAGAAGCAACTTATGATACAATATGCACTGTTTTCTTGGAGCAGTCACCATACCCTGAGTATAATCATTTAATTTATTTAGAGTCTCTTTTGTTGATCAAACCTTGTATTTATGATTAAATATTATATTCCCTTTATAGCCTTTAATTTCATTTAGTATTGATTACCATATTCACATGTCTTACCTACCCTGAGCTTAGCATTACCTTACTACAAGATTTAACTTTCATAACCTCAATATTCCATACTGACAGTTAAGATGTCGATTCACACATTTAAATACCACGAGGTTAATCAAATACGTTTAATTACGTTATATTTTGGCACCAACGTGACGTATAACGTTTCAAACTACTATGCCTTTTATAATATTTTGTTTATTCGTTATTTTCGAACATTTGCTCTTTTTTATGTATTTGTGTGTATAAATTCCTACAAAGAACTTTCTTGCTTCACAATTATTATTTTTACCTACTTACTATGAAACATATTTAAATATTTCATGTACTTACTAAATTGATTTTTACATTATAACAACACCATGTACAATGTGACCTTACTGTGGCGTTGGTTAATGTTCGTTAGTAAGGCAGACGGCCTGGTCTAGGGGTAAGGCTCTTGACTTGGATCGAATCCCGGCGTGCGTAAATAAATGCATTTGATTAATTTGTGTCATTTCACAATTAATTAATTAAAAAATAAAATAAAATATATTTGCAGCAGATTCTAAAGTGGAAAATACTCTCAGTACCGCCCTAATGTAAGACCATCAAGAATTGAAAAGTTGCTTGAAATTACTTCCCCACCTTCCTCTTCCCCATCTCCTTCCCTTCATCACATCTTCAGCCTCATAACACTCTCCAATTGGAGATGCCATAGTCTCACTGGCTCCAGGCGGGAGCAGCTGGGACACTCGTGAGGTATTCGCATAAAAAAGGCTACACCTTTTATTTCTTTGTAATCTTTATACTACTATGTACCTAGGAATATGTCCCCAAATAAAAAAGTGATTTGTGTGATATACAAAGCATTCGTACAAACACACCTTTTAATTATTATTTCTTCCCACTAGGTCAGTTGTACTATTTAAGAGCGTCTAACCAGCCAGCGGACGAAAATCCACATTTCGTCGAAAGTTGTTCTTACGATCGTGCAGGGCGGTTACAATGAGAAAGATTAATTATTCTCCGTACCAGCTTTTTTAAATTATAACTCAATATCGAATTTATTTCAATCCAAATTAGCTTTAATTTATACCTTCATCCAAAAATGCTGAAAGGCGTGATGATAAAACTATTAAAATAATGTACTTTTTGTAGTTATTTTTTTTATTATAAGTATTTATCATTTTTCAATAATGTCTAAATTTAATAAGAATGTTAAAAAAATCTGAAATACATTAGTTTGTAAGTGCGCAAATATATACACAAATGGACCAATTTTCGTCAAGAAACACATGTACGTACATATTTTTTAATGATTTTATTGAAACTAAAATTAAAATTCTAAAACATACGTTTGCTAGATAATGTACTGATTTATTTTACTACATGATTATATTATTTGAAATGGGTGTGGTATAATACAAAAACTTTTTTGAAAATTTAACAAATCTGCCAACGACCTATGGAATAACCTTATTATACTAAAAATTTTAAAAAATTCTCAAAATTCATTACATACGAATGCTAGATAAAAGAATAATCTTTCGAAATCCATTTATAATTTTTTGTGGAAAAGAGTCAATACGTCTAAAATCTTTTTTGAAAATGACGTATTTCCGGTTTTCTCTGGTAATGCCGTCTTAAGATTTAAATGTGAGTGTGGCTATTTTGTTATCCGTAGACGTACTTTCTTGTATGAACAATATTCTTCTCCAAACATTCATTACTCGCATAAGTAAAGCTATGTTTACACGTTATTACTTTTTGGGTAATTAGCTTTGTTTAAAAAATTTATTAAGGTTTTTTTATAGATTATCACTGCTCTGATAAAATGTAAAGTTATTGTTCAGCGTAAAAGCCCAGCTGGATGTAAAACCAAATTATATATATTTGGTCTCATTGTAAAAAAAAAAAGTTTCCCCAATGTATCACGGTACGTACGTAAAAAACAATGTATATGGATTAAATTTTTTCTTCACGATACTAAAATAGTTTTGCACAATAAATCATAATAATGCAAAACGCGTTACTCGGTAGCTACGAAATGCAGTCACGTTAATTCGCGTCCTATTCAACCACTAACCAAATTATTTGTAGGTAGCTGTTTAGAATTTGCAATTTCAAACGTCACACGTTCAGTTAATGTAATTATTATTATTACCAGTACAACTCTCGTCGGGTGCTATCTCAATCTCAATTGATGCACGTTGTAATTTCCTGTGGTGATGCGCTAAGAGAAACTAGACTAATTAAGGTTTTCATCTATTTATGTCTTAACTAACTAACTAACTAACCATCACGCCATTTCCCCGCAGGGGTAGGCAGAGAGGACGGACCGCCAAACAACCCGATCTTGGCACACACTCCGTGCCTCGCACTCACTGATACATTATCTCATAAATGCTCTTCTATTATTCCGGTTCTTCATATGGCCCGACTAAAGTATCTGATTCAATTGGTCGTGCCACGTCTTCCTCGGGCGTCCCCGGCTTCTTCTACCATTCACATTTGCGTCATTTATTCTCCTTACACATCGGTCGTTTTAACGCTTGGAGTCGGTCATAACTACAGCGCTGTGGCACCTAACCGACTGAAATTTTCAATTCTTACTAAGAATCATGGTCTGTACACGAATCAATAAATAAATCTGCCAAAAAGAAGAATGTAAAAAAAATCATCATTTTAATACTTGAGGTCTGTCATTTAAGAACTTGGGTTCGGTCATTTTAACGCATTGATAACTTTAGCCCTATGCACCGAACCGACTGAAATTTTGGATTCTTACTAAGAATGGTCTGGTTCATAGTCTGTACGCGAATCAATAAATAAATCTGCCAAAAGAAGATTTTTTTTAAATACATTGATTTAATACTAGCGCTTGGGATCGGTCAAAAGTAAGGCAATATGACACCAAACCGACTTCCACTTTGGATTCTTACTAAGAACCAAGGTCTGTAAGCGAATCAATAAAAAATCTACAAAAAGAAGAATTTTTTAAAATTCATCGTTTTAATGCTTAGGGTCGGTCGTTTTAGCACTTGGGTTCGGTCAAAACTAACGCACTATAACACCAAACCGACTAAAAATTTGGAATCTTACTAAGAATCATGCCGAACGTGATCCAAAAAAAAATTGCCAAACGAAGAATTATAAAAAATTCATCGTTTAAATACTTGGGGTCGCTCGTTTAAGCGCTTGGGTTCGGTCAAAACTACGCCACTATGACGCCAAATCGACTAACATTATGGATTCTTACTAAGAATCATGGTCTGTATGCGAATCAATAAAAAATCTGCAAAAAGAAGAATTTTTAAAAAATTCATCGTTTTAATACTTGGGGTCGCTTGTTTTAGCAATTGGGTTCGTTCAAAACTACAGCACTTGGACCCCAAACCGACTTTAATTTTGGATTCTTATTAAGAACTTTTTAAATTTCATGGTTTTAACACTTGGGGTCGGTCGTTTTAACGCTTTTGTCGGTCATAACTTCAGCCCTATGGCACAGAACCGACTGAAATTTTGGATTCTTTCTAAGAATCTCGGTCTGTGCACAAATCAATAAAAAAATCTGAGTAAAGAAGAATTACAAAAAAAATCATCATTTTAATACTTGTTGTCGGTCGTTTAAGCACTTGTGTTCGGTCGTTTTAACGCTTTCAGTCGGTCATAACTTCAGCCATAAGCATAGAAACGAAACGACTGAAATTTTGAATTCTTACATCATGGTCTGTACACGAATCAATAAATAAACCTGCCAAAAGAAGAATTTTTTAAAAATACATCGATTTAATACTTGGGGTCGCTTGACCTAGCGCTTGAGTTCGGCCAAAACTACGCCACTAAATTGACTAACATTATGGATTCTTACTAAAAATCATGGTCTGTAAGCGAATCCAAAATTTGACCCCAAACCAACTTTAATTTTGGATTTTTATTAAGAACCATGGTCTGTACACGAATCAATTGAAAAATCTGCAAAAAAAATTTAAAATTTCATCGTTTTAACACTTGGGGTCGGTCGATTAAGCACTTGTGTTCGGTCGTTTTAACGCTTTGAGTCGGTCATAACTTCAGCCCTATGCCACGGAACCGACTGAAATTTTGGATTCCTACTAAGAATCATGGTCTGTACACGAATCAATAAATAAATCGGACAAAAGAAGAATATTTTAAAATTTCGTCGTTTTAACACTTGAGGTCGGTCCTTTAAGCACTTGTGTTCGGTCGTTTTAACACTTTGATTCGGTCATAACTTTAGCCCTATGGCACCGAACCGACTGAAATTTTGGATTCTTTCTAAGAATCTTGGTCTGTGCACAAATCAATAAAAGAAATCTGCCTAACGAAGAATTACAAAACAAAATCATCATTTTAATACATGGTGTCGGTCGTTTAAGCACTTGTGTTCGGTCGTTTTAACGCTCTCAGTAGGTCATAACTTCAGCCATAAGCATAGCACCGAAACGACTGAAATTTTGAATTTTTACATCATGGTCTGTACACGAATCAATAAATAAACCTGCCAAAAGAAGAATTTTTTATAAATACATCGATTTAATACTTGGGGTCGCTTGTCCTAGCGCTTGGGTTCGGTCAAAATTACGCCACTATGACCCCAAATCGACTTAAATTATGAATTTTTACTAAAAATCATGGTCTGTATGCAAATCAATAAAAAGTCTACAAAAGAAGAATTTTTTAAAAATTCATCGTTTTAATACTTGGGGTCGCTTGTTTTAGCAATTGAGTTCGTTCGAAACTACGGCACTTTGATCCCAAACCGACATTAATTTTGGATTCTTATTAAGAACCATGGTCTGTACACGAATCAATTGAAAAATCTGCAAAAAGAAGAATTTTTTAAAATTTCATCGTTTTAACACTTGGGGTCCGTCGTTTTAACGCTTTTTACGTTCATAACTTAAGCACTATGGCACCGAACCGACTGAAATTTTGGATTCCTACTAAGAATCATGGTCTGTTCACGAATCAATAAATAAATCTGACAAAAGAAGAATATTTTAAATTTCGTCGTTTTAACACTTGGGGTCGGTCGTTTAAGCACTTGTTTTCGGTCGTTTTAACGCTTTGAGTCGGTCATAACTTCAGCCCTATGGCACCGAACAAACGGAAATTTTGGATTCTTACTAAGAATAATGGTTTGTACACGAATCAATAAATAAACCTGCCAAAAGAAGATTTTTTTTTAAATACATCGATTTAATACTTGGGTTCGCTTGTCTTAGCGCTTGATGTAGTTTTGACCCAACGGTCAAAACTACGCCACTATGACCCAAAACCGACTGACATTATGGATTCTTACTAAGAATCATGGTCTTTATACGAATCAATAAAAAAACTGCCAAAAGAAGAATTTTTTAAAAATTCATCGATTTAATACATGGCGTCTGTCGTTTAAGCACTTGCGTTCGGTCATTTTATCGCTTGGGTTCGGTCATAACTTCAGCGTTATGGCCCCGAACCGACTGAAATTTTGGATTCTCTCTAAGAATCTTGGTTTGTGCACAAATCAATAAAAAAATCTACCTAATGAAGAATTACAAAAAAAAATCATCATTTTAATAGTTGGTGTCGGTCGTTTAAGCACTTGTGTTCGGTCGTTTTAACGCTTTCAGTCGGTCAAAACTTCAACCATAAGCATAGCACCGAACCAACTGAAATTTTGAATTCTTACATCATGGTCTGTACACGAATCAATAAATAAACCTGCCAAAAGAAGAATTTTTAAAAAATACATCGATTTAATACTTGGGGTCGCTTGTCCTAGCGCTTGGGTTCGGTCAAAACTACGCCACTATGACCCCCAATCGACTTACATTATGGATTCTTACTTCAAATTATGGTCTGTATGCGATCAATAAAAAATCTGCAAAAAGAAGAATTTTTTAAACATTCATCGTTTTAATACTTGGGGTCGCTTGTTTAAGCAATTGGTTTCGTTCAAAACTACGGCACTTTGACCCGAAACCGACTTTAATTTTGGATTCTTATTAAGAACCAGGGTCTGTATACGAATCAATTGAAAAATCTGCAAAAGAAGAATTTTTTAAAATTTCATCGTTTTAACACTTGGGGTCGGTGGTTTAACGCTTTTGTCGGTCATAACTTCAGGACTATGGCACTAAACCGACTGAAATTTGGGATTCCTACTAAGAATCATGGTCTGTTCACGAATCAATAAATAAATCCGACAAAAGAAGAATATTTTAAAATTTCGTCGTTTTGACACTTGGGGTCGGTCATTTAAGCACTTGTGTTCGGTCGTTTTAACACTTTGATTCGGTCATAACTTTAGCTCTATGGCACCGAACCGACTGAAATTTTGGATTCTTTCTAAGAATCTTGGTCTGTGCACAAATCAATAAAAGAAATCTGCCTAACGAAGAATTACAAAACAAAATCATCATTTTAATACATGGTGTCGGTCGTTTAAGCACTTGTGTTCGGTCGTTTTAACGCTCTCAGTAGGTCATAACTTCAGCCATAAGCATAGCACCGAAACGACTGAAATTTTGAATTTTTACATCATGGTCTGTACACGAATCAATAAATAAACCTGCCAAAAGAAGAATTTTTTATAAATACATCGATTTAATACTTGGGGTCGCTTGTCTTAGCGCTTGGGTTCGGTCAAAATTACGCCACTATGACCCCAAATCGACTTAAATTATGAATTTTTACTAAAAATCATGGTCTGTATGCAAATCAATAAAAAGTCTACAAAAGAAGAATTTTTTAAAAATTCATCGTTTTAATACTTGGGGTCGCTTGTTTTAGCAATTGAGTTCGTTCGAAACTACGGCACTTTGATCCCAAACCGACATTAATTTTGGATTCTTATTAAGAACCATGGTCTGTACACGAATCAATTGAAAAATCTGCAAAAAGAAGAATTTTTTAAAATTTCATCGTTTTAACACTTGGGGTCCGTCGTTTTAACGCTTTTTACGTTCATAACTTAAGCACTATGGCACCGAACCGACTGAAATTTTGGATTCCTACTAAGAATCATGGTCTGTTCACGAATCAATAAAT
This sequence comes from Limnephilus marmoratus, assembly GCA_917880885.1. Lineage (NCBI taxonomy): Eukaryota > Metazoa > Arthropoda > Insecta > Trichoptera > Limnephilidae > Limnephilus > Limnephilus marmoratus. Next base: position 22,644,154 of record OU862911.1, on the reverse strand, counting down.
AAATCTGACAAAAGAAGAATATTTTAAATTTCGTCGTTTTAACACTTGGGGTCGGTCGTTTAAGCACTTGTGTTCGGTCGTTTTAACGCTTTGAGTCGGTCATAACTTCAGCCCTATGGCACCGAACAAACGGAAATTTTGGATTCTTACTAAGAATAATGGTTTGTACACGAATCAATAAATAAACCTGCCAAAAGAAGATTTTTTTTTAAATACATCGATTTAATACTTGGGTTCGCTTGTCTTAGCGCTTGATGTAGTTTTGACCCAACGGTCAAAACTACGCCACTATGACCCAAAACCGACTGACATTATGGATTCTTACTAAGAATCATGGTCTTTATACGAATCAATAAAAAAACTGCCAAAAGAAGAATTTTTTAAAAATTCATCGATTTAATACATGGCGTCTGTCGTTTAAGCACTTGCGTTCGGTCATTTTATCGCTTGGGTTCGGTCATAACTTCAGCGTTATGGCCCCGAACCGACTGAAATTTTGGATTCTCTCTAAGAATCTTGGTTTGTGCACAAATCAATAAAAAAATCTACCTAATGAAGAATTACAAAAAAAAATCATCATTTTAATAGTTGGTGTCGGTCGTTTAAGCACTTGTGTTCGGTCGTTTTAAAGCTTTCAGTCGGTCAAAACTTCAACCATAAGCATAGTACCGAACCAACTGAAATTTTGAATTCTTACATCATGGTCTGTACACGAATCAATAAATAAACCTGCCAAAAGAAGAATTTTTAAAAAATACATCGATTTAATACTTGGGGTCGCTTGTCCTAGCGCTTGGGTTCGGTCAAAACTACGCCACTATGACCCCCAATCGACTTACATTATGGATTCTTACTTCAAATTATGGTCTGTATGCGATCAATAAAAAATCTGCAAAAAGAAGAATTTTTTAAACATTCATCGTTTTAATACTTGGGGTCGCTTGTTTAAGCAATTGGTTTCGTTCAAAACTACGGCACTTTGACCCGAAACCGACTTTAATTTTGGATTCTTATTAAGAACCAGGGTCTGTATACGAATCAATTGAAAAATCTGCAAAAGAAGAATTTTTTAAAATTTCATCGTTTTAACACTTGGGGTCGGTGGTTTAACGCTTTTGTCGGTCATAACTTCAGGACTATGGCACTAAACCGACTGAAATTTGGGATTCCTACTAAGAATCATGGTCTGTTCACGAATCAATAAATAAATCCGACAAAAGAAGAATATTTTAAAATTTCGTCGTTTTGACACTTGGGGTCGGTCATTTAAGCACTTGTGTTCGGTCGTTTTAACGCTTTGAGTCGGTCATAACTTAAGCCCTATGGCACCGCACCGACTGAAATTTTGAATTTTTACTAAGAATCATGGTCTGTACAGGAATCAATAAATAAATCTGACAAAAGAAGAATTTTTTAAAAATACATCGATTTAATACTTGGGGTTGCTTGTCTTAGCGCTTGGGTTGGGTCAAAACAAACGCCAATATGACCCCAAACCGACTTACATTAAGGATTCTTACTAAGAATCATGGTCTTTATGCGAATCAATAAACAATCTGCCAAAAGAAGGATTTTTTTAGAATTCATCGTTTTAATACTTGGGGTCTGTCGTTTAAGCACTTGGGTTCGGTCATTTTATCGCTTGGGTTCGGTCATAACTTCAGCGTTATAGCCCCGAACCGACTGAAATTTCGGATTCTTTCTAAGAATCTTGGTCTGTGCACAAATCAATAAAAGAAATCTGCCTAAAGAAGAATTACAAAATAAATCATCATTTTAATACTTGGTGTCGGTCGTTTAAGCACTTGGGTTCGGTCATTTTATCACTTGGGTTCGGTCATAACTTCAGCGCTATGGACCCGAACCGACTGAAATTTTGGATTCTTACATCATGGTCTGTACACGAATCAATAAATAAATAGGACAAAAGAAGAATATTTTAAAATTTCGTCGATTTAACACTTGGGGTCGGTCGTTTAGGCACTTGTCTTCGGTCGTTTTGACGCTTTGAGTCGGTCATAACTTTAGCCGTATGGCACCGAACCGACTGAAATTTTGGATTCTTTCTAAGAATCATGGTCTGTACACGAATATTGATTAAATCAGACAAAAGAAGAATTTTTTAAAAATACATCGATTTAATACTTAGGGACGCTTGTCTTAGCGCTTGGGTTGGGTTAAAACTACGCCACTATGACCCCAAACCGACTAACATAATGGATTCTTACTAAGAATCATGGTCTGTACACGAATCAATAAATAAACCTGCCAAAAGAAGATTTTTTTTAAAATACATCGATTTAATACTTGGGTTCCCTTGTCTTAGCGCTTGGGTTGGGTCAAAACTACGCCACTATGATCCAAAACCGACTGACATTAAAGATTCTTACTAAGAATCATGGTCTTTATGCGATTCAATAAAAAAATGCGAAAAAATTATTTTTTTTTAAATTCATCGTTTTAATACATGGCGTCTGTCGTTTAAGCACTTGGGTTTGGTCATTTTATCGCTTGGGATCGGTCATAACTTTAGCGCTATGGCCCCGAACCGACTGAAATTTTGGATTTTTACATCATGGTCTGTACACGAATCAATAAATAAATATGACAAAAGAAGAATATTTTAAAATTTCGTCGTTTTAACACTTGGGGTCGGTCGTTTAGGCACTTGTGTTCGGTCGTTTTAACGCTTTGAGTCGGTCATAACTTTAGCCCTATGGCACCAAATAGACTGAAATTTTGTATTCTTACTTAGAATCATGGTCTTTATGCGAATCAATAAAAAAACTGTCAAAAGAAGAATTTTTTAAAAATTCATCGTTTTAATACTTGTGGTCTGTCGTTAAGCACTTGGGTTCGGTCATTTTATCTCTTGGGATCGGTCATAACTTCAGCGCTATAGCCCCGAATCGACTGAAATTTTGGATTCTTTCTAATAATCTTGGTCTGTGCACAAATAAATAAATAAAATCAGCCTAAAGAAGAATTACAAAAAAAATCATCATTTTAATACTTGGTGTCGGTCGTTTAAGCACTCGTGTTCGGTCGTTTTAACGCTTTCAGTCGGTCATAATTTCAGCCATAAGCATAGCACCGAACCGACTGAAATTTTGAATTCTTACATCATGGTCTGTACACGAATCAATAAATTAACCTGACAAAAGAAGGATATTTTAAAATTTCGTCGTTCTAACACTTGGGGTCGGTCGTTTAAGCACTTGTGTTCGGTCGTTTTAACGCTTTGAGTCGGTCATAACTTTTGCCCTATGGCACCGAACCGACTGAAATTTTGGATTCTTTCTAAGAATCATGGTCTGTACACGAATCAATAAATAAATCAGACAAATGAAATTTTTTTTTTAAATACACCGATTTAATACTTGGGGACGCTTGTCTTAGCGCTTGGGTTGGGTCAAAACTACGCCACTATGACCCCAAACCGACTAAAATTATGGATTCTTACTAGGAATCATGGTCTTTATGCGAATCAATAAAAAAACTGCCAAAAGAAGAATTTTTTTCAAATTCATCGTTTTAATACTTGTGGTCTGTCGTTTAGTACTTGGGTTCGGTCATTTTATCGCTTTAGATCGGTCATAACTTCAGCGCTATGGCCCTGAACCGACTGAAATTTTGGATTCTTTCTAATAGTCTTGGTCTGTGCACAAATAAATACAAAAAATCTGCCTAAAGAAGAATTACAAAATAAATCATCATTTCAATACTTGGTGTCGGTCGTTTAAGCACTTGTGTTCGGTCGTTTTAACGCTTTCAGTCGGTCATAACTTCAGCCATAAGCATAGCACCGAACCGACTGAAATTTTGAATTCTTACATCATGGTCTGTACACGAATCAATAAATAAACCTGCCAAAAGATGATTATTTAAAAAATACAACGATTTAATACTTGGGGTCACTTGTCCTCGCGCTTGGATTCGGTCAAAACTACGCCACTATGACCCCAAATCGACTTACATTATGGATTCTTATGGACTGTATGCGGATCAATAAAAAATTTGCAAAAAGAAGATTTTTTTTTAAATTCATCGTTTTAATACTTGGGGTCGCTTGTTTAAGCAATTGGGTTCGTTGAAAACTACGGAACTTTGACCCCAAACCTACTTTAATTTTGAATTCTTATTGAGAACCATGGTCTGTACACGAATCAATTGAAAAATCTGCAAAAAGAAGAATTTTTTAAAATTTCATCGTTTTAACAATTGGGGTCGGTCGATTAAGCACTTGTGTTCGGTCGTTTTAACGCTTTGAGTCGGTCATAACCGTACCGACACCGGCACCGAACCGACTGAAATTTTGGAGTCATACTAAGAATCATGGTCTGTACATGAATCAAAAAATAAATCTGACAAAAGAAGAATTTTTCAAAAATACATCGATTTAATTCTTGGGGTCGCTTGTCTTAGCGCTTGGCTTGGGTCAAAACTATGCCAATATAACCCCAAACCGACTTATATTAAAGATTCTTACTAAGAATCATGGTCTTTATGCGAATCATTAAAAAAAAACTGCCAAAAGAAGAAATTTTTAAAAATTTATCGTTTTAACGCTTTTGTCGGACATTGTTTCAGCACTATGGCACCGAACCAACAGAAATTTTGGATTCCTACTAAGAATTATGGTCTGTACACGAATCAATAAATAAATCTGACAAAAGAAGAATATTTTAACATTTCGTAGATTTAACACTTGGGGTCGATCGTTTAAGCACTTGTGTTCGGTCGTTTTAACGCTTTGAGTCGGTCATAACTTCAGCCCTATGGCACCGAACCGACTGAAATTTTGAATTCTTACAAAGAATCATGGTCTGTAAACGAATCAATAAATAAATCTGACAAAAGATAAAAAATTAAAAAATACATCGATTTAAAACTTGGGGTCGCTTGTCTTAGCGCTTGGGTTTTGTCAAAACTACGCCACTATGACCCCAAACCGGCTAATATTATGGATTCTTACTAAGAATCATGGTCTTTATGCGAATCAATAAAAATACTGCCAAAAGAAGAATTTTTTAAAAATTCATCGTTTCAATACTTGTGGTCTGTCGTTTAAGCACTAGGGTTCGGTCATTATATCGCTTGGGTTCGGTCATAACTTCAACGAATCAAATAAATAAATCTGAAATCAAAAGAAGAATTTTTTAAAAATACATCGATTTAATACTTGGGGTCGCTTGTCTTAACGCTTAGGTTGGGTCAAAACTACGCCACTATGACCCTAAACCGACTTACATTAAGGATTCTTACTAAGAATCATGGTCTTTATGCGAATAAATAAAAAATCTGCCAAAAGAAGAATTTTTTAAAAATTCATCGTTTTAATATTTGGGGTCTGTCGTTTAAGCACTTGGGTTCGGTCAATTTATCGCTTAGGTTCGGTCATAACTTTAGCGTTATGGCCCCGAATCATCTGAAATTTTGGATTCTTTCTAAGAATCTTGGTCTGTGCACAAATCAATAAAAGAAATCTGCCTAAAGAAGAATTACAAAATAAATCATCATTTTAACACTTGGGGTCGGTCCTTTAAGCACTTGTGTTCGGTCGTTTTAACACTTTGATTCGGTCATAACTTTAGCCCTATGGCAACGAACCAACTGAAATTTTACTGTCTATCTTTATGGGGTCTGTACGAAGACCTTCCGAGTCAACCATGTATCCGAGGTATTTGAGCTCGGCTTTGCAGAACTCCGATTTTTTTAGATTTATGGTTAGACCTGCGTCTCGTAGTCGTTCATAGACACGGTTCAATAAACAAAGATGTGATTCTAAGTCTTCTGATACCAAGATCAGATCGTCTAAATAACAGAAGGCATTGTCGTCAAATTCTGGACCGAACAAAGCGTCGGCCAGTCTTTGCAGCTCACTCGGTGCGTTTTTAAGTCCGAAGGGCATCCGGGTGAATTCAAACAATCCACGACCGGGTACAACGAACGCTGTCTTCTGACAGGAGTCATTATCTAATGCAATTTGCCAAAAGGCTTTAGATAAGTCTATAGACGAGATGTATCGGGCACCGCCTAGCTTGTCTAGGATCCTTGTTATGTATGGTAATGGATAGGAATCGCGTGTTGTAACATTGTTAATTTTCCTGGAGTCCAGACAAAAACGACCCGTTCCGTCTTTTTTTTGTACTATGAGCACTGGACTCGACCATGGAGATCGCGAAGGACGGATGACTCCAAGTTTTAACATCTCATCTACTTCTGCGTCAAGTTGACGTTGTCTTGCCGGAGACAGTGGGAAATATCGTTGTTTGATAGGCGGACCTGTTGTATGTATTTTGTGTTGGACTAGATGAGTCAATCCTAATCCCTTCTTTTCGTTAGAAATGGATTCGAATTTTTTGACAATGTCCGAAAGGGCTTTGTTTTCCGAATTTGTTAGAGAAGAGGCAGGCCGAATTGCTCTCACCTCATTGATTTGACCTTTTTGTTGAGGTACGCGAACTTTTGAGAACAGTTCCGGCGCGATCCGAAACTGTTTCCAGAAGTTCACCCCCAATACGAAATTAGGTGTCAACGTTGGAATGACGTAAAAGATAACTTCTCTTGTGGTTGAATTGTACGTCACCGGCAAAGTTAAACACCCTAAAACAGGCTGGCTGGTACCGTCTGCAGTCGTAACGCTAAAATCTGTTTTTACTAATTCTACTCCTAACTCTAAAAAAATCTTATAACTATCCCCCCCTAAACAAGACAAGGAAGCACCACTGTCTAGCAGTGCTTTATAACTATTATTTAGAACAAAAATGTCGGCATAAGGACGCTCATCCTCTTTACTATCCTTCTCCTGTGGCAGTGCGTCCACCGCTTGAGGAGACGGGCTAGAAAGGAATTGTTGCACTAGGCGGAGCCAACGCTCCCACTCCCTCTTTCTTTGTGCACAAGAAGGGGCGCGGTAAGATTGACTCGTTTCTAGTTTTTTGGATCATTGGTATGTTTCTTATTGTTAATACTACTAACATGCGGTTTCCTATTGTCGCTATCTTTTTTCCAACAATTTGTTAACGAATGACCTTTGATCTTGCAATAAGTACAAACAAGAGATTTATTTTGTTGATTTGTTATATCCTGTTTAGCAAAATTATTCGTGTTATTCCCCATAGGTCTTGAATTCCTAGAAGGGTTAAAATTATTATTATTGTTATTATTATTGAATGACCTGTAATTGTTTGTATTAGTGAAAGGCTTATTGTAACTATTGGGGAACGAATTAATTTTTTTAAAGTTACTGGGCTTATTTTGAGTGTCAACTAATTTTGGAATTGCTGTGGATGTTGAGGCTTCAGTGTACGACTCGAGTTTAGCAGCGCACCTCGTAAGTTCCTCAAACGAACAAAAGTCTCTGGATGACATCAAATTAGCATACATAGGCAACAATGCTTTCATGGCTACCCGCAAAAGTTTAACCTCTGGAATTTTGCAATCCAATTTATTGTTAAGTGCTTTAAGTCTCAAAGTGAATTCCAAAACTGACATTCCCTTTGGCTGTTTATAATTTAGAATCTCATTTTCCAGATCTAATTGCCTATCCTGTCCCTCGAATTGTTTTATTAATAAGCTGGATAGGTCGTCCCATTTTAAGTCTGGACTATAAATTGACCTATACCATAGAAGTGCTAACCCGTCTAAAATTTCACTGAAAGATTTAACTAAGTCTTTATGAGAAATGTTGCGTGTCCTACAACGCTCTTCGACCAAAAGCAGAACATCTCTTACGCAGCTTTTACCATCGTACTTGACATCCCAATTTGTAAGCCCCCGCGATGATGAGTCTTTATAAATAACCTTAGTATGTTTAATAACCGTGACCTTCTCCTCTGTTTCATTGTCAGAATCTAGATCCGAATCACTTTCCTCCATAACCACATCTAATGATTTCTTCATAGTTTTGTTAAAGGCGCGCGCTTGCGAACGCAACGCTTGGGCGGTGCCCTCCGGTTCGATGGATCGTGAAGTTAATTCCTTTATAAGTTCATCCTTGGATGCATTATTTACATTTGGAATCGGAGTAGACATTGTAACTTTAATGTGATAAGCTTGACACGAAAGCAGAATTGAAAAGAAAGAGAAGAAAATAAAATAAATATAATTTATTCTTTGTTTTTGATGTTGTTGTTATTGTTATTGCTGTTATTGTACGTTGTAGTTATACGTTGTTGTTGTTATTGCTATATTTATTTTTTTTTAATGTGTATGTTGCCCATTTAAATGAATATTTTTTAGTTTATTCAAATCAATATGTAAGTAGCCCATTGAAATAAAAAAAATTAAATTAATATGTAAGTAGCTCAAAAAAAATATTTTTTTTTTTCATTTAAATTTCTATGTAAGTAGCCCATTTAAATGAAAATTTAAAACGTCAGTCAGACATTAGTAAATAAACAATTTACAAGTATAATTTATAGTAGGTTTTGACAGAGCTTTATACAACTTTTCCACTCGAAGCAAAAACGAATTACCCGCATTGTCATTAAAATCTCAGTAAATATCTTAAATATTTGAATAATCTTTAATAATTATCCTCCATTCCTATTTAAACACATAATAAATTGATTTGTCTTCGCTAACAGGTATTCTGACATGTAAACACAACAGTGTTTTGACGTATGCCGAAGTCATAGGTAAAATGTAACGAGAAACCGTCATAGACAATCCGAGGTATTCTTAGAACAGCTAGCATTGATTGGTTCCGGACAGAGAAAAAAAAAAATTATAGAGCTCTACTTAGCACATTGTCCATAGTCTATGACCGATTTCTAGGCTTTCAAACAATAACAATGAAAATGACAATTCATTTTAGGTTACAGAAGGTAAGGATTTCAGGTCCTATGCATAACTGTGTGGTATTGGAAAAACAATAAATACGAGATTAATCATTTATAAGGTGCCCACAATATAATTACGCATAGTATCCCTTTACGAATTCCCGCCGGTAATAGTGCCAGTGAATTGAAATAATGAGATTTGTTGTTATTTCCAATCACCGTCACTGCAATCATAGGTTATGACCGCGACCAAGTTTAATAAATACAAACGAAATTAAGACCTCCACTGAACAGATGAATAATAATTTTTGGGCATTATACATTACAGGGCGAAGAAAACATTTTCAGGAATGCTATAAATCGGGACCAGACAGCGTGTAAAGTTTTAAGGTAAGGAACCGGTAAAATAAAGACTCATCTTCAGGACAAATTCTAAGGAACTCTTGATTTATTTGTTATCATTTCCAATTACATTTTTTATAATCGGAAGATACAAAACTACCCGAGACAGACCAAGGAGTAGTTAATTAGATGTAGTTTCAGCGAAGCGACGAAGAGGAAAGAGGTATATCCTTTTAAAAAACCGTCATTTATAGAAAATCTCCTTGGCTAGTCACAGTTTTGTACCTTCCGGACATCTGTTGATAATTTAGCTAACTAACTATGAGAGTTCTCACCTAATGTTTTTACGTGGATCTCGAGAGGTGTGAGTCCTGGCTAAATTCGATTTTTAAAGGTCTGAATTTTAGACACAGCGTATGGAGCGCCATATTGTTACCATTAAAGTGTAATGATATATTGTTATGTGTTAGTGTTATAAGATTAAAGGGAGATGTAATAATGAGCCTTTGTCGGGCTCGGGTGTAATCTGCTAGTCAACTTTGATTTCCTCACAGGAAACCTTGGACGCCAAACCCAGCCTAATGTCTGGGTATGTCAACCAGCGGAGAACATGGTACTCAATTCTCAGAGTGTGGGCCATTAGTTTTCATAGCATTCCTGAAAAGGCTGCACAAGGAATCTACTTAATAAAACAAAATGTGGAGTATAGAATCGGTTCACTGTATTGTTTTCGTAAGACATAATAAAATAAATGGTATGGACTCACCCCCGGGACCAATATCGTAATTTTATGCTATTCCAAGCTACCCTAATTAAATTTACTGCCGCCGAACTCCCGATGTCGGGAGAACCAACCCCAGCTCCTGGTGGCAAGGGTGATCCCAACCTCTGCGGCTCAGCTTGGCCCTGCGACCTCCTCAGCAGTCGCATGGAAGTGATGTTAGACCTGGACCCTCAGGAGAAGGAAGGAGTACCCAGACTCTACTCCAAATTGTAAAGGAAGGCCCGTCAGCAATTCGAGGCGAAGAATCGTTCAACACTGCGGTATTCTCGGGTTTGTTCCATAAATAAACCCTTGGGGGGAATTCGATAGTTGGCCTGCATATAATCATGGCGCGGCGAGTTATTATTTAATCCGATGACTCGGATAATGAGGTACAATAGTCTTTTCACTCGGACATTGCCAATTCACTCGTGGTCACTGGGACCCTCGCGAAACTCACATTTTACGTGAATAAATCTTCGGTTAGATGCACCGCGCACCATGATAAGCGTGGCGGGTTATTATATACACCGATGGCTCGGATAAAGAGGTACATTAATCGTAACACACGTACATCGCCATTAAACTCGTGCTCCCTTTTGGGACCCGCGCGAAAACTCGCATTTTACGCGAATAAATCTTTGATTTTTATATTTAAAAAAACACAACGTGTTTCCGTCCTTGTGTTCGGTCGTTTTAACGCTTTGAGTCGGTCATAACTTTAGCACTATGGCACCAAATAGACTGAAATTTTGGATTCTTACTTAGAATCATGGTCTTTATGCGAATCAATGAAAAACTGCCAAAAGAAGAATTTTTTAAAAATTCATCGTTTTAATACTTGTGGTCTGTCGCTAAGCACTTGGGTTCGGTCATTTTATCGCTTGGGATCGGTCATATCTTCAGCGCTATGGCCCCGAATCGACTGAAATTTTGGATTCTTTCTAATAATCTTGGTCTGTGCACAAATAAATAAAAAAAATCAGCCTAAAGAAGAATTACAAAAAAAATCATCATTTTAATACTTGGTGTCGGTCGTTTAAGCACTCGTGTTCGGTCGTTTTAACGCTTTCAGTCGGTCATAATTTCAGCCATAAGCATAGCACCGAACCGACTGAAATTTTGAATTCTTACATCATGGTCTGTACACGAATCAATAAATTAACCTGCCAAAAGAAGATTTTTTTAAAAATACATCGATTTAATACTTGGGGTCGCTTGTCCTCGCGCTTGGATTCGGTCAAAACTACGCCACTATGACCCCAAATCGACTTACATTATGGATTCTTATGGACTGTATGCGCATCAATAAAAAATCTGCAAAAAGAAGATTTTTTTTTAAATTCATCGTTTTAATACTTGGGGTCGCTTGTTTTAGCAATTAGGTTCGTTGAAAACTACGGAACTTTGACCCCAAACCTACTTTAATTTTGGCTTCTTATTAAGAACCATGGTCTGTACACGAATCAATTGAAAAATCTGCAAAAAGAAGAATTTTTTAAAATTTCATCGTTTTAACAATTGGGGTCGGTCGATTAAGCACTTGTGTTCGGTCGTTTTAACGCTTTGAGTCGGCCATAACTTCAGCCCTATGGCACCGAACTGACTGAAATTTTGGATTCTTACTAAGAATCATGGTCGGTACATGAATCAATAAATAAATCTGACAAAAGAAGAATTTTTCAAAAATACATCGATTTAATTCTTGGGGTCGCTTGTCTAAGCGCTTGGCTTGGGTCAAAACTATGCCAATATAACCCCAAACCGACTTATATTAAGGATTCTTACTAAGAATCATGGTCTTTATGCGAATCATTAAAAAAAACTGCCAAAAGAAGAAATTTTTAAAAATTTATCGTTTTAACACTTGGGGTTGGTGGTTTAACGCTTTTGTCGGACATTGTTTCAGCACTATGGCACCGAACCGACTGAAATTTTGGATTCCTACTAAGAATTATGGTCTGTACACGAATCAATAAATAAATCTGACAAAAGAAGAATATTTTAACATTTCGTAGATTTAACACTTGGGGTCGGTCGTTTAAGCACTTGTGTTCGGTCGTTTAAACGCTTTGAGTCGGTCATAACTTCAGCCCTATGGCACCGAACCGACTGAAATTTTGAATTCTTACTAAGAATCATGGTCTGTAAACGAATCAATTAATAAATCTGACAAAAGATAAAAAATTAAAAAATACATCGATTTAAAACTTGGGGTCGCTTGTCTTAGCGCTTGGGTTTTGTCAAAACTACGCCACTATGACCCCAAACCGGCTAATAATATGGATTCTTACTAAGAATCATGGTCTTTATGCGAATCAATAAAAATACTGCCAAAAGAAGAATTTTTTAAAAATTCATCGTTTCAATACTTGTGGTCTGTCGTTTAAGCTCTAGGGTTCGGTCATTTTATCGGTTGGGTTCGGTCATAATTTCAACGCTATGGCCCCGAACTGACTGAAATTTTGGATTCTTTCTAACAATCTTGGTCTGTGCACAAATCAATAAAAAAAATCTGCCTAAAGAAGAATTACAAAAAAAATCATCATATTAATACTTGTTGTCGGTCGTTAAGGCACTTGTGTTCTTTCGTTTTAACGCTTAGAGTTGGTCATAACTTCAGCCCTATGACACCGAACTGACTGAAATTTTGGATTTTTACTAAGAATCATGGTTTGTACACGAATCAATAAATAAATCTGACAAAAGAAGAATTTTTTAAAAATACATCGATTTATTACTTGGGGTCGCTTGTCTTAACGCTTGGGTTGGGTCAAAACTACGCCACTATGACCCTAAACCGACTAACATTAAGGATTCTTACTAAGAATCATGGTCTTTATGCGAATAAATAAAAAATCTGCCAAAAGAAGAATTTTTTAAAAATTCATCGTTCAATATTTGGGGTCTGTCGTTTAAGCACTTGGGTTCGGTCATTTTATCGCTTGGGTTCGGTCATAACTTTAGCGTTATGGCCCCGAACCGTCTGAAATTTTGGATTCTTTCTAAGAATCTTGGTCTGTGCACAAATCAATAAAAGAAATCTGCCTAAAGAAGAATTACAAAATAAATCATCATTTTAACACTTGGGGTCGGTCCTTTAAGCACTTGTGTTCGGTCGTTTTAACACTTTGATTCGGTCATAACTTTAGCCCTATGGCACCGAACCAACTGAAATTTTGGATTCTTACTAAGAACGATGGTCTGTACACGAATCAATAAATAAATCTGACAAAAGAAGGATATTTTAAATTTTCGTCGTTCTAACACTTGGGGTCGGTCGTTTAAGCACTTGTGTTCGGTCGTTTTAACGCTTTGAGTCGGTCATAACTTTTGCTCTATGGCACCGAACCGACTGAAATTTCGGATTCTTTCTAAGAATCATGGTCTGTACACGAATCAATAAATAAATCAGACAAATGAAAAAAATTTTTAAAATACATCGATTTAATACTTGGGGACGCTTGTCTTAGCGCTTGGGTTGGGTCAAAACTACGCCACTATGACCCCAAACCGACTAAAATTATGGATTCTTACTAGGAATCATGGTCTTTATGCGAATCAATAAAAAAACTGCCAAAAGAAGAATTTTTTTCAAATTCATCGTTTTAATACTTGTGGTCTGTCGTTTAGTACTTGGGTTCGGTCATTTTATCGCTTTAGATCGGTCATAACTTCAGCGCTATGGCCCTGAACCGACTGAAATTTTGGATTCTTTCTAATAATCTTGGTCTGTGCACAAATAAATACAAAAAATCTGCCTAAAGAAGAATTACAAAATAAATCATCATTTCAATACTTGGTGTCGGTCGTTTAAGCACTTGTGTTCGGTCGTTTTAACGCTTTCAGTCGGTCATAACTTCAGCCATAAGCATAGCACCGAACAGACTGAAATTTTGAATTCTTACATCATGGTCTGTACACGAATCAATAAATAAACCTGCGAAAAGATGATTTTTTAAAAAATACAACGATTTAATACTTGGGGTCACTTGTCCTCGCGCTTGGATTCGGTCAAAACTACGCCACTATGACCCCAAATCGACTAACATTATGGATTCTTATGGACTGTATGCGGATCAATAAAAAATTTGCAAAAAGAAGATTTTTTTTTAAATTCATCGTTTTAATACTTGGGGTCGCTTGTTTTAGCAATTGGGTTCGTTGAAAACTACGGAACTTTGACCACAAACCTACTTTAATTTTGAATTCTTATTGAGAACCATGGTCTGTACACGAATCAATTGAAAAATCTGCAAAAAGAAGAATTTTTAAAAATTTCATCGTTTTAACAGTTGGGGTCGGTCGATTAAGCACTTGTGTTCGGTCGTTTTAACGCTTTGAGTTGGTCATAACTTCAGCCCTATGGCACCGAACCGACTGAAAATTTGGATTATTACTAAGAATCATGAATCAATAAATAAATCTGACAAAAGAAGGATATTTTAAAATTTCGTCGTTCTAACACTTGGGGTCGGTCGTTTAAGCACTTGTGTTCGGTCGTTTTAACGCTTTGAGTCGGTCATAACTTTTGCCCTATGGCACCGAACCGACTGAAATTTTGGATTCTTTCTAAGAATCATGGTCTGTACACGAATCAATAAATAAATCAGACAAATGAAAAAAAAATTTAAAATACATCGATTTAATACTTGGGGACGCTTGTCTTAGCGCTTGGGTTGGGTCAAAACTACGCCACTATGACCCCAAACCGACTAAAATTATGGATTCTTACTAGGAATCATGGTCTTTATGCGAATCAATAAAAAAACTGCCAAAAGAAGAATTTTTTAATAATTCATCGTTTTAATGCTTGTGGTCTGTCGTTTAGTACTTGGGTTCGGTCATTTTATCGCTTTAGATCGGTCATAACTTCAGCGCTATGGCCCTGAACCGACTGAAATTTTGGATTCTTTCTAATAATCTTGGTCTGTGCACAAATAAATACAAAAAATCTGCCTAAAGAAGAATTACAAAATAAATCATCATTTCAATACTTGGTGTCGGTCGTTTAAGCACTTGTGTTCGGTCGTTTTAACGCTTTCAGTCGGTCATAACTTCAGCCATAAGCATAGCACCGAACTGACTGAAATTTTGAATTCTCACATCATGGTCTGTACACGAATCAATAAATAAACCTGCCAAAAGATGATTTTTTTTAAAATACAACGATTTAATACTTGGGGTCACTTGTCCTCGCGCTTGGATTCGGTCAAAACTACGCCACTATGACCCCAAATCGACTTACATTATGGATTCTTATGGACTGTATGCGGATCAATAAAAAATTTGCAAAAAGAAGATTTTTTTTTAAATTCATCGTTTTAATACTTGGGGTCGCTTGTTTTAGCAATTAGGTTCGTTGAAAACTACGCAACTTTGACCCCAAACCTACTTTAATTTTGGCTTCTTATTAAGAACCATGGTCTGTACACGAATCAATTGAAAAATCTGCAAAAAGAAGAATTTTTTAAAATTTCATCGTTTTAACAGTTGGGGTCGGTCGATTAAGCACTTGTGTTCGGTCGTTTTAACGCTTTGAGTTGGTCATAACTTCAGCCCTATGGCACCGAACCGACTGAAAATTTGGATTATTACAAAGAATCATGGTCTGTACACGAATCAATAAATAAATCTGACAAAAGAAGAATTTTTCAAAAATACGTCGATTTAATATTGAGGTCGCTTGTCTTAGCGCTTGGGTTGGGTCAAAACTATGCCAATATGACCCCAATCCGACTTATATTAAGGATTCTTACTGAGAATCATAGTCTTTATGCGAATCATTAAAAAAACTGCCAAAAGAAGAAATTTTTAAAAATTTATCGTTTTAACACTTGGGGTCGGTGGTTTAACGCTTTTGTCGGACATTGCTTCAGCACTATGGCACCGAACCGACTGAAATTTTGGATTCCCACTAAGAATT